>OW121851.1:98795215-100045215 GCA_933228895.1 Platycnemis pennipes
CCAGTACTCAATCCACAGCTCCAACCCGATCCCCGGATACATTCTTGTAGAAAGCACACTACAGAGGCGGGTCGGGAGCACTGTCACAACAAATCATGCCAGTAATTTTCTTTTTAAAGGATCTTGACTGCGGAAACCCGACCGGTATCGAATGATTCGATTAACGTGGAGAAGTGGGTAGGGATCAGTTTTGATCTCATAATCAGCTAAGACAAACAGGGACCCTTAGGGACCATGTAACCTGATACTGAGGTTAAGAGTAAATGTTGTTGGTGTTGACAGTGCATGAGTCTTGCGACGCGACAGGACATCCATCGTCTTCGTCCTCGTCGTCTGCTTTATTCAACGTGAGATGATTTCTCACCTGAGTTAGTTGTGAAATTATGTAATTGGAAAGACAATTGTTGTAAAACTCGCAAGAGCTGAGTATTGCCGTGTGCGTTACAATTTTAACATTTCTGTCACCTAAAGTGTGCCGTTGCCAACAAAATGTCATTTTAAAAACCTCCCAACTTCATAATTAGTAATTTGAATGATCCAGAAGGTTACACTAAAATCATCTAGCTAATACCACCGCCTATAATGCCTCATTAAATATAAGTTGCTTTTCGTGTCAAAATTATGTGTAGGGAATGGATTGAATGAAAATCTGTTTCGCACAAAGTCTGTTTGTTCAATTTATGGCTACGAACGTGAGAACGATATGTTTTCATCGTGGGGTTTTTCCAGTTCAATATTGTCCAGAAATTAAATGGCTAGTAATAATTGATGCAAGGGCATCAAACATTAATTTGATTAATGGCGAATCACTACTATCTGTGGGTTTAAGCCAAGAGTCCCTGATTTTAACCAACCAGCATAAACTTAAGACCAGGAATCCGAAGTCTAATGCATTTACAACCTCTAAAGCCCACTAGATCTGTCTCAGGCCTACCCTTGGCATTTCGCTTTAAATCATTTATAATCCGCGGTAGATGACCGAAAATTGATGTTATTTACGCCATTTGGGATAGTAGGGCAATTGGAAAGGGGTAGAACGTCTGCAAGGGAAGGAGGAAGAGTGGAGAGAAACCCGGCGTCAGTACTAGTATACCTTAATTGAAATGCTTCAGAGGATCCACTTTTTTACATCCCATCCTACCGAAAAAGATTTTTACTCTTTACTTTTTTTTACTAATTTAATTTAATTTAATTTACTTTTTTTTGTTATAAATTGTTGTAAATCGGGATTCGAATCCGGGTCCTCAGTTTAAAAGCCAGAGTACTCAAGCCACCACATCAAGACAATCCCCATTTTGGCATATTTTTTGTATTATTGGGAGCAGGCGAGATTAAGATAATTGTAAATTCTTAACACGAAGGAGTCAATTTTACCTGCTGGAAAAACATTTCGGTCTGTAATAGTAGCCTCTACGATCTCCTTTGAGGAGAAGTATGAAACAGGTGAACTCGCTGATATTGGATGCCAAAATAATTATGGAACGCCATCCTAATAGATTCTTCTTATTTTCCAAAGAGAAAGAAAACTGCTCTCGGAAATTACGATGCAAAGCGCCCTCAATCTGGTTCCTTCTAACGGCAGGCCATAACTGCTGATAAAAACGGCCGCGCTGAAGATTTATTTGAACAGTAAACTCGTGGAAGTGTCCCGCGGTAAATATTTGCCGTATATGCGCCGTTCTCTTTAGCTCCTAACCATAAAGAGGTGCATCTAATTTCCGTAGCTACCGAAGGGAAGCTTGAAGGAAAATGGCTTTTTGGATCCTTGGTGCTCCTAATTCTGGATCGATTTACTTCGCCACAATTCAAGTGATAAATGAAAGCTGCCGACTTCTCGTTCGCGACGGGCATAAAATGTATCTCTTGGTTTATCAATAAACCATTAAAACTGAATAATTTTGTTTGGATTTCTAATTTTTATTCACCCGAACAAGCTTCATTGGACTAAAGGGAAGACTCAGAAGTCGCAAAACTTTTTCCAGCATCAAGTATTGAATTTTTTTAGCGCGATTCACGATCGCTCAAAATGAAATTAATGTTGGAGGCATTATAATCCAACGATTACACTACGCAGACGGTATCACAGAAAACTAAGAGTGACTTTTACGGTTCATCCTTACTTGAGATTTTATGTTTTTATTTGTTTGGTATTTTAACCTCTTCAGCTTATTTGTTTAGTTTGTATTTTACTTAATAGCTTGGAAACCTCCACTTACTATGGGATTTTGTTGAGTTAAAATACTTTTTTCTTTCAAACCCTCCTTGACATTACATTCTGTGAGTTTCAGTGCCCAAGTAATGTTCTCAAGTTCATGGACATTCGATATTTAAATCACTTTCTTAGCCGGATGCTTTAAAACGTTATTAGGTAAGAAATAACGGTGCTAATAAATGAATTATCTCTCGTGGCATCTTATGTTGATCACCCCATTAATATTTATTTTAATATATTGTGATATTTGGTAATTATTTAGTGATCAGAGACTCTATGCAGACCTATGAGCGTCGTTAGACTTCATCTACGCGATACCCTGCAAACCACCGCGAGGGTGTGTGACTTGAGGCAATGCGTCTGAACGTGTCATAGAAAATCGATCGCAATAGCAGCCCTCGCAAAGCCGAGTCGAATGCGTCTTGCACGAAGGTTCCGCGAGGCCGGTTTCTTTTCGATGCGCCCGGAGCGATAGACCATCGCGAGGCATCGACACGCGGACAGACAGTGCAAGGACGAGGAAGCGTTGAGTTGTGGGAGTCTCTCGAGAGAACTTGAGCCGGCGTCCACGTCGGGATTGCAGTGAAAGTGATTGGGAGGAAGGGATGCGTGTGTCGTGAGCGGATGGACGAGGTCTTCCAGAGCCACTGGCGAGCAGCAGTAGCATCACGAGGACCAGGAATGTCGTTGCCCGGTGAGTCGGTCGTCCCTATTGTGGTGCGTTGGTGCGCGCGTGCGTGCACGTGTCGCGTCGCCTCGGTGCACCGACGGGCACCGGTCCTCTGGTGTGGATACTACGCAGTAGACACTCATATTAATACGTGTTTTTGAGTCTGTGCCCGCATTTATAGACGATTCAGGCAGGGAGGAAAGGTACAATGGTTTGAAGTGTAAAGAGGAGGTTGAGAGAAACTTAGCGTCGGTATTAGCCTACTCTTAACGAAATGAGCCAAGGGGAGGGCGAGGTCTTAACGTCTCATCCGACGGACGGAGTACTATAGGTACTTCAATGCTTGCCATAAAACATTCAGGTATTCACCGAATCCATTAAAGTATCAAGGCTTACCAGTGAAAAATATCTTCCACAGTTGGGATTCGATCCCAAGCCTGTTGGATCATAGTTTTCCGTGGCGTTCTGGATTCGTGGATCTCACCATTTTCCGGGTTTGCGCCGCGTTGGTAGTCATGGGTTGACGACAGTTTCGCCAGGCGTGCAGGCTCCTGGTGGAATCCCGGCAAAACTGTCGTCAACCCATGACGGCTCAACCGGCGCAACCCGGAAAATGGAGAGATCCTAGATCCCAAGCCCTCTGTCCTCGAAGAGGCCGGTATTATAGCCACTTTATAAACCAGGCCCTCAATGTTAATAGTTAGCTTGGTGACTCAAATTTACTGCGGCATAACGTACGTGCGAACGTTAATAAGGCGGATTGTTTGCCTTCCTCAAAAGCAACCGGTCACCCCTTCCCCATTTGAGAGAGGGAGTCTTGTTTTCAGCGACCCGTCAGGGCGTCCTGCAAATGATCAGGCCCAAAATAAAGTTAGATCCAGTGCGTGTCTTTCGTGACGCGGGAGTGAGGTCAAATTTGCAAGCGTGCCCAGTCGTGTTTACCTTATACTCCATGTGCGCGTCTTGTCAAAGACTACCAACGAATAGATAATTTTTTATTATTATTAATAGTTTACTACCAGTGAACGTAGGTATTAATGGACATATAGTTCTTCCCAAGACCACAATTTTTCTCACCATGTCCCTCTTCAGCCCCTCATACTTCCCTCCCTCTCATCGTTCTACCCGAACTACCCGTTCTTCTCCTCCCTCTAACCCGCTTACCCAATAATTTTCACTCAATTATGTCTTTCAAAACACCCTCGCCTCTTATTACCTTCTCCATCCACACCGTCTGCCTTCTAATTTCCTCAGTCAACTTCTTGTCCTCTCGTACCAACTTCATTGTTCGTCATTCTTTCGTCCCACCTTACCATTTCCATCCTTCTCTATGCACACATCCCAAAATCCGTATCTATTCAACCCGAGGGTTGGTTTTTGATAGGTTAGGGTAGAGCTCACCCCGTACTAAGCCATAGGCGTGTGAAATTCGCACATTCAGGGAAGGGGGACCAATTCCTTCCTCCGGACCACCTGCGGTTTCCTACAAAGTTCTGACACATAGAAAATAGAATCGAGAGGATTTTTAGGTGGGATGTCCAGGAAGATTTTGCTCGGGGTTGGAGAATGATAGAAAAAGATAGCGTTTTAATTATTTTATATCGCGACTGTTGTACTACCCGTTAACGAAATATAAGTAGTATCATTCAACTTCATGGATAGGAAGCATAAAAAAGGCATAATGTTTTTAGTATTTTGCGCTGAGGCTTCGATTTCCCGGAAATTACTTTTTGAGTACTTGCATATATGTAATGTCATATCACCATGTATAAGGAGGGTTTCTTCTTTCAAGTGAACAAGCGCAATGCGGCATGTTACCATGCTAGGCAGAGAGTCACTTAGCAAAGAAATTTCCGCCAAGGTATCGCCAAGGTTAGCGCAACGTTGATAAAAATAGCGTTCTTTTTATACGCTAAGAATTTTCCTGAAGGATCTTACTCACCAATATGGAAGTCAAAACGCCGCAGGCCATTGTAACGGCCGATTCAGAACATCGACATAGGCCTCCGCTCAAGGGAATCTCTGTACGTACGCAGTTATCTCGGCACTGAAAGACCCAATTCACTTTTACAACTAAACTTCTTTTCCGAAAGTTTGAAGGCTATTATTTGGCAATGTCTTAAATATTCACTGCGAAAAAATACTGTGTAGTTCGGTGACTTTGTACAGTTACATTGGCGTGATGCGTTATATAAAACCTCCGGGGGAATTTATATCATATAACAGCTCAAATAATAGCTCAACAGTAATTAGCGAGGTTCCAAGATATGTGTGCGTTACGTGTAGGACCGACTCATTAATTCAAGTGATGAAACTTTATTGGTTAAAACTTTTAAATGGCCCTTACCCCTAGGGAAATTTAGACCATAAAGCGGCTATTTTAGTTTTCCAATGCATATGCATTCTAATCACCGAAACATGCCACTTAAATTTTAAATAATTTTGGCTTTATTCATTTATGTCTATCCAAAGATCAATCAGGCACATAGAAGACGGGTAGCGAACGTGTTCATTCTCCTTTTTTAAATGTTTGTTTTCATTGGCAAGTGCCTTGACCTCATGGCATATACTTACATACCTAAGTTGTACAAATCACTTGAGTGTTTTAAGAACACACTGAATTTTTCAACCCTACGTTAATTCCATGCGCAATGAAGCTGGGGCCTGAGATATGCTTTCTCTTATTAAATCTGTAATTGAATATGAAACTGAATTTTTCTGGTAGGCACATTCGCTACATTATTAAGTTATCGTTTAAATCATTTTATTTCCAGTTTAAAACCTTCCCCCCTCAAGGACTACTCCGGCTGATATTTTATTGTAATTTAGTCGTAATGAAATTGAAAAGGAAATCAAAATAAGCTTTCATTTCATTTTAGTTACAGACATGCTGTATTCAAAGATATGGAAGACATACTCAGTAATTTGTACACGCACGCTAATTCCTTGTGTAATCCATATCTACTAGAGGTATCGCAACTAATATTTTCTAAATTTCATGGAATTTTATCGTATTTATTGCACACTTTATGCGCAATCCTTTCTAGGTGACCTAAACACACACTTCGGGTCTAAAGAAGAAAACAAACCCAACAAGGCCAGTGAACTATTCATAAGGGGCTATTTCAAAAAAACCATTTTAACAACCCTACGGTCGCAGCAGCGTGAGAAATTTTTTTTAACCCCTGCGGTAGCTTTAGAGGACTTGTGATTTGGCTCGTGGCTTTTAAAAACGGGTACCATGTGCGGTGGGGTCAACTCAATGTGTCTCGTAGTGGTGCTTACTTCTGAACGACCGCGGAAAAGTTTTTCGCCGCGCAAAATAGCCGTGGATTCCTTCCTCGCCGGATCTGAAGCGTCGGCCCAGACGCTGCATTTTTATTTCAATTCACGGGAGCAACCCTTGAAAAATCACAATAGGCTGTATACTAGAATCGGGTCGAAGGATTTTCTTTATGACGGCCCGACTGCGCCTGGATTCACCGTGCAGCGTGGCGCGAACAACGAAGAATCATCAAGGACGATACAACACCCGTTTAGGGGTCGAGGCTCGTTCACGACCCATGGGTTGGGCAGTGAGCCAGTTTTTTGCCGTGCTCTTGCGGTCGGAAAAAAAATATATTACCTTCCAATTCCAAAGGTCCATTTTACGAGAGGTGATAAAATGCCACATCAGAGGTATCAGAACTGATCCCCGATAGTGGAGTACGCATCTAATGGATGGTATATTGAGGACGATTGTATATACTGTACTCCATTTCTTCGTTGATTCTTCCATTTGACTATTTGTTTCGAGGCCGGCTCACTGAATATAATATCTAGTTGTTCTGGATAGGCGACCGATAGCAGAAATGATTTGCGCCAAAGAAGAGAAGTTGGTACGGTAATTGGGTAGGGGTAGGGATATCAACGTAACTCCGATTCTGATCCATTATTGTTCAACAAAAGATTTTCAATCTATTCGAGCAGCAGTCTATAGGTATTTCTAATATTGATTTTATAATTAAATCAGTTGTAATACGCCGATGTTTTTAAAATATTTTGACGACGTCGGGAATCTAATTGGTTTCATATAAGACACTGTCTCCGGCGTTACTCGGTGGAACTGCTTCATATTTAATCACAAAAACACTTGGTTATAATTCCACACTTTATTTCAGGAAGACTACCCAGGTTTCAGCATGTCATGCCATCTTCAGGTCCTGAAGACGGCATGACATGCTGAAACCCGGGTAGTCTTCCTGAAATAAAGTGTGGAATTATAACCAAGTGTTTTTCTGATTAAAAAACTAATTGGCTTTGGATGCACCTAAAAGAATAAATCTCTGTTCTGAAGCGACGGCGATTTCTATTCCAGTTCTTCTTGTTGGCTTGAAGTACAAACAACCTCATCGTAATGAACCTCACTGAACTCATTCTAATAAAATATTCAAACCTGTCCTGAGGAGAGAATCTTGCAGATGGAAAAAAGCAGCATTGTAATGACCCACCTGAGCCCACCATGAACAGCAGAATACCAATCGTGATGCAAAAAAAAGGCCATCACGAGATGGGAATACAAATCGTCCTTCGAATCTAGGGACGCGACGCGCTAATCGCCGCCTCATTCGCATAGATCTCACGCAATCGTCGCGCCTAAACCTCCAATCGAAGTTCTCGGAACCTCTCTCGCCAGGGGAGCTGAGAGAGGCCCCAATAGGCCCCCAACCCCACTTGCGTCCCCCGCCTCATTTGAATAACGAGCCCAACCGCTCGCGACGACCCCGACTTCATCGCCAGCGCCGTCATCTTCGGCGGGATTCCCACGGCCGCATTCCGGATTCTGGGCGCGCGCGATGAATTGCTCTTTGGCCGAAGGGGAGGGGGGAGAGTGCCCCGCCTACTTCGCCTTCGACGTCCACGACCCACAGACGTCTTCCTCCCCCTTTCTCCCCCACCTCCCCGAGGAGGTTTCCTCGTAAAAAGTTCTTCTTTTCTCGCCCTCTCACAACTCATGAGACAATATGTTCCGTGTTTACTTTCCCCAGCAGAATTTTTCTGTGCCCTCACTTTTCGGGAAGCACGGTGACATTTTAATGCACTTTAGCACCAGAGAGATCACCGGAATGGAAAACGCTTCTTTTTACATCGCATCATCCTCATAAGTATTCCACCAACGTCGGTTGGTTTGTGGACAGTTCTCCCCGTTACTTTCAGCGCGTTTTCTTGTGTCATCCTTCCTTCTCAAGCAATTCACAACACTTTATTAAATTCTTTGTCTTCAAACCCTCTGTATTCACTTGGCCATTGATTTCTTTCCACCCTCATTTCAACCCACCTAACATTTTCCCCCCTCCCACCGTCTTCAACATTTCGTCAACTTTTCGATGCAATCCTAGTGGAAAATTGCTTTTCATTTATTCATCCCATAATGGAACAATTCCACCATATTGACCGTGAGACATTGTTTTAGGATTCTGTGTGTTACGTAAAAAATGTGATAGTAAATTATTTATCTGGAATCTATACCCAATGGACGTAAAGGCTTTGGGTAAGGTTTAAGCTAAGCTCTGACCGGAAAAAGAGTGCATTATAAATCACCTATGAGAAAAGGAAAATCTAGTACGGGAATCAAACCATGGGCCTTACTTTACCTAGCTGGGTCTCTCAGAATCTCTATGCAACCAAGGACTCCTGATCCTAATGGTGATTTTAGGAATAATCTACATGAAATTTAAATCGTTATTAACTTTTAACATCGTATTGCACGCGGTCAGTTTCGTCCGCTTGGCCATTTGCCGTGAGGGTGCGGTCGCTAATGAGGGTCGAAGCCAAGCGAGGTCGCGGATTAGTCCGATCGCGAGCTGAGATCCTTGCTAACGACCGTCTACCTGCTCTGCCTCCCCTAAATACTACCACTAACAGAAGAAATCACCATATTCCATTACGGTCCATCAGTTGTACTGGAAAGAGAATTGCTTACCATGCGTTGCGATAGATTATAAGGCCTCTTCCTTGGAAGTAACTCCCTTGCAGCTCGTTTCTACCTTAAGAGTGTCTAAATCTGTGGTTCGATTCTCTACTCACGACACCTGTCTCTTCCAGCATTTTTCGATACAACAACTATTATTGGTTCATTCTTTTCCAAAACGAGACCATAATGGAGTGTTGAGGCCCAGTCGTATGGCCCATGCAGTTTTCAAAATGTGGGGAATTAAAGTTGACCACTGAAGGTGTCATTAAAATAGGTTTAGGTTTTCATTAGCCTAAAGGTGCCTTGAAATTACAGAAAATGCTCTTCAGGTAGCTCCTCGAAGTGATAATCTAAGGTGGATTTATTAAAATGTAGTTATGAGTGGACCAATCAGTTTCCAACTAGTTCAAATAATCGGTAGCATGTCTATTAGTAGCATGGTCATTTGAAAAATAATCATCATCATGGGTCAACACTCCTAAGATATGTTTGATGCAGCTTTCCACTAGCAACTTGCGCTATTTATTTCGTGCAAGGCTTCCTTTTCCATTCTTTCCATTCACTTTTCCCACAACGATCGCCTTTATCATGTCTCAGGATATGGCCGAGTATGATGTCCCGTCTTCTTAAGGTTTTAAGAAGACTTCTCTTTCCTCCCATTCTTCTTATAATCTCTTCTTTAGTATCTCGGTCGATCCATTTGATTTTATTCAGTAGCACTTTTCGAATCCTTCCAGCCTTAACATCTCTGATGCTGTCATCATTCATGCCTCATTGCCATAAAGAAGTGGGCTCCAAATAAATGTTGTATCCTCGTTTGAATTTCCAGCTGTAAGTATATTCTTCCCTTGGTAGACTACTCTTTCCACCTGAGCTATCCTAATGAGTCTTTCTTTCTAGCTTCATCCATCGCTAGTTACTCGGCTTACTGGATAACAACACTCGCGCACATATTCTAGCGTTAGAAAAATAAAATAAGCAAAGTAATAGGTGTAAGAAGAAGGGAGTTGGTTTCAGAATACGTAAGTGAAAATACAAAGAAGAGAATAGTAAAGACTTTTATTATTCAGGTATCGAAACGTGGTCTCTGAGAGAGGAGAACGAAGGAAGGAAGTCTTGCGAAATTTTTAGGTTACTCTACTCAGCTTATCTTCTCAATTTCCAGATACCTGGAAATGGAGAAAGTAAACCGAGTAGAGAGAGAGAGAGAAGAACGAAGATGTTTAAGGCGCGGTGAATAAGGAAAGGAAGTTGCTGGGTGAAGTTCGTAGGGGGCAGAAAAAATGTTCGGAAAAATTTGGAGGTGGAGAGGCGGGTAAATATGTTGAACATGATTAGGGAAGAAAAAATATTGCTCTCAGATTGAGTAGGTGCTTTTGGAAAATAGGTTCAATGCTGAATATCACTATGGAGGATAGAATGTCAAGTCAGTGGTGACTAGGAAGGAAAAGAAAAGATATTATTAATGGTGTGTAGAGGGGTAGAAAATATACCGATTTGAAGAGAGAAACAGATGTACAGATGACAAAGTAGAGGTGGAATTAATGGGTGAATAAAAAGAAAGTTGAGAAGGTTCACTCCATCAAAGTAGATGGTAACCAATGAGAATCTACCAATGTTTGGAGACAGTTAGACCTTGAAAAATGCCAATGAGGCGAGAATGATTGGCACATAGGGGATGAAGATATAATGAATAAAAAATTTGAACATTATGAGGGAGGTAGAAGATGTGGAGATAAGAAATAAAAAACGCATAGCATAAGACATTAGCAGCATTAACAAACAGGAATAATCACGTGGTAGAGGTAGGCCAGACAAGAACTATTTGAGAACTACCATTATTGGTGGAGAACCGATGATGATTATGCAGTCTCCGTGCCCAATGCTTTTATATTTCAACTGAACAGTCACCTTTTAAGCTAAAATCAGTATTTTTTAAATGTAATTAATAAAAGGGCAAAAAGGGAGGGATTTCTCATTTGTTCCACCGCGCGCGGTCGCAGGTCACCGGTCGGCTCGCTGGCGTGTTCTCTGGGGGTGGTCGAATTTAAGTGGCCCGACTTCAGGGGGGACCTCGTCCTCTCTCCCCCACTCCCTACCACCCACCCAAAGTACCTCCCCTCTTCCTATTCTTCCTCCCACCCCTCCCCTAGCCCGCTAGGCTCCACAATCCCCTCCGTTCACCCTCGAGGGGTGGTTGCGGAGACGAAAGTTTGCCCCTAAATATTTCACAAACCCTATTCGGGCTTTATGCTGCATTTAAGGGCTTGCCGCTCATACCTTTCGTCCTCCTCTCATCCCCTCCACACTTGCCTCCCTCTTAGTCGTTCTGGTTCCTTTTTTTTACAAGCCTCCACACCACACTTTCGGTCTCTCCCCATCTCCCTCCTCCTTTCCTCCTTTCTGTTCCTTCCTTACTCCCACGGTTCCTTTCCCTCTCCAAATTACTCATTTACACTCTCTCCCTCTCGCCTCACTGCACTCTTATCTTCCTTTCTCTTTATCGCCGTCTTATCCTACTCTCTCATTATTCTCCCGTCCTCTTCCTGTTCGGGCGTTTTCCTGATGTGGATTTTGGTTAAGGGCATGAGTCTTCTGGCTTACGTTTTCCCCAAGGATAACTAGGATATGATAAGGAAAATGGATGGGTAACACATGAAAGGACAAACACAAAGCAGATGGTGAAGATGGAATCACAACATATTAAAGTTTGTTTCAGCTGTTGGAGGAAGAGCTCAGGTGTTGAATCACAAATCTCCTAATTTCCGGTTTAGGTCTAGGCATATATTTAATCCTTATTCTCCTTCTCTAAAGATTTTAATTATTATTGACGAGAGATCAGGTGGAAGAAGGCACTACGTAGTATCAATTTCGCTCCAAATAAAGACAGTAAATTCATATTATTCCCCTCTTCCCCCTTCTTGGTATTTTTCAGTCTTCTCTTTCCTCTTCACCATCTCTCCCATCCCCTCCTTTCTCACTCCTCTTTCTCTCGTTCATCCTTTCTCCATCATTATCTCCTCTTTTGTCTCTGCTACTTCTTAGGATCATCCCGAGTGGGATTATCCTAGGTAACGTTTAGAATCAGAATATCAGCGTCTCTTCACGATATGATCTGCCACCAGGTCGGCTCAACCGCTCAGCTGATCCTAGCGTATAGAAGAGGCATTTCTCCTTCTCATTACCTACATTGTATCATCTCTTCCCCATCTTTCAACCACTCGCGACAACTGCGTTTTCTTTCTTCTCATGCTCTTTTAATCTCGTCCCGTGTTGTTATGCCACCTTCTCTTCTTCCTACTACTACTTGCTATCTTCTACTTTTATCCTCTGTCTCCCTCACTTCTACATCCCATTCTATTTTTCACTTTTCCATTCTTATATGCACTAATATCGTCCTTTCATACCGCTCTTTATCCGTTAATCATTTGTCTCTTGTTTCGCATTTCTTCCATCTAATTTCTTCTTATTCCTCCTTTATATATTACACTCCTTGCAAGTTTTCCTTCGTCTTTAATCTTTTCATCCTCCCTCTTCCTATCACTCACATTTTCCCTCTCCTCCCATTCCTTTCTTATCTTTTTCCTCCACTCCTACTTCTTCACCATTATTTTTTTCCTCCTTCCCTTTCCCTCAACTTCTATCCAATCTATATATTCCATTGTCTTCTTCCTCCCTCCTCTCCTTTCTTTACCCCATCCACCACTTTATTTTCTATGTCCTTCTTTCTCTCTCCCTCTTCCCCTTTCGCACCCCTCTTCATCCTCTCTTTCTTTCCCTTTCGCTGTCACTTCGCCTCACTCTCGGTCTTCCCGTCTTCCTCTCCTTTATCTCTCTTCTCTTCCCACCCATGTCTTTCGCCTCTTCCTCCTCTTGGTATATTAAAGGGGCCCTCCGCAGCGGTGCTTTGCTCGCTCAGAGCCGGCCAGGGGACTCTCAGGAAGTAAGGGCTGACGCGATTTCGGGTGGAATCCGGAAAGGGCGCAGAGCAATACTGAGAAATGTCGAGCGTAAGATAATAGAAAATTAGCTTCGAGGTTGGCCTAGTCCGATGGAATTATGCACAGATGAGTGTAACTTAAAGTTTTAAAGAGGAAAGCTAAATGCAAATTCACTTGGAGTGTGGTGTGTCGGTGTACCGTGCTATAACAGAATCTCCGTAGCATCTCTCTGTTAATATGCTTATAATCTATATTTTATATCGATTTTTCTTGAAGATTATTTATTCTTGAGTTTTCTGTTCTTTCTGTGATAAGGAATACTCATTTAAATTTATCTAATTTATCTATGGTAAATGAACAATGGAAAGTCGAATTATATGTTGGTTGATTTTTAAATCCCTACAAACATTTATCAACCCAAATATACACTGCCCCAAAAATAGGCTGTGTGTAGCAATGGCTGAAAATACAGTCACGTAAACCCTATCACGATTCACAGGTAGTTTTGAGTTTTCAGGAAAACGCAGATATGTATGGTTTTATCATTTTGTAAAAATATAGCGATAATATTATCTCTTTAGAATATATTGTAATTTAATTTTTAATCATATTTAAAATTAATATTTAAAAAGAAACCGAAGGACGATCCTTAATTTAAATTTTATATTATTACTCGTGGCCCAAACAAATGGTGATTGGTGGTTATTCTGCCTATAAATATTGTGCCCTGTCAAGTAACGTATATCTTTTAAAATCTCCTCTCATTCCTCCTTAGTAAAATCATGCTTATACTCTCCCTTTGTAAATACGTTCAAACCATAGAATACGTTTGGAACAGTGCAAAAGAGAAACTAAATATTCAGCAGAGAAACGGTGTCTACCCAAGAATCCTTATACCGACAGATTGTGGAGCGGGCGACAAAATGAATTAATAATATCCATTCAAGCTCCCAGTGTGATAATTGGGTTATAGGCTTCGTGCACGGGTCTGCAGTCAGAGACGCCTGGCGCCCAAATCTACGTAACTGTGAGGAGTCAGTTTGTGGTATATATATTCACTAAAAATCCAACTCCGCTTCAAGTGGCTGCGAACTAGTGTATATCAATGTAAGTTACAAGTAAAAACTACGTTATTTCACTCGTTTGATAAAAAACCATCTCTAACTCCATTCGTAACATTATTTTTCTTCAAAACGACACTATGCACGTATGGTTCAATCATACATAACTTGAGCCTTAGATGATAGTTTTAGCTGAGAACAGGCAAAATGTTCGTTTCAATTTCTCAGATCGGAGGCTATGATATAAATGACGAAAATGGTGAAAAAGAGTCAAGTAAAAATTGTGTAGCTGCACCTAAACACACGTATGTGTACCGTAATCGTCACTTCACACGGATTGCCAAAAATTACTTAACTTTGGCCTTCATAATATTGCACAAGGAGCCATTAGATGAAACAGATGGTGAATCATGATTTGAAGTCCTCTTACTTGTAATTATGCAACGCTAAAGACTCGAAATAAGTGTTTTTCCAATCAAGGAAGGCTAAGAAATGTTGAGGGCTTGAAAAACACCGGGAAAAATATTATAAGGAAAGATTGCGTTTCTCGCAATTAATAGAGGTGGTAGGTAGTATTAAGGTTTAGGAAAAATGGTGAAAGGGTTCCTTGAGAAAGAGTGGTATGTAATTCCACGAATTGCATACCAACTTTTCCTGGTCGATGCGAACCTGAAGTTGCCAGCGGGGGCCTCGGGCTGTTAATGGCCCGGACTATTTGTAATGGCAGTTTTGGGATTCCACGAATGCCTCCGTTGTTGTTTAAAGTGTATTTCCCGAGAACATCAACCTACCGTGGAACTGCCAAAAGCATTTTTCTAGAGCCTGCTCAAAATATTCGTTATTTCTTGTAGAAATTAGCTACTGTATTAGCCGATAAAATTATATCGGGAGAAATAATGCTATCCAGTCATCTTGATAAAATATAGATTTCAGTCCATATTTTACAATTTTGAGAGACCATCACAGTTACTAAAGGGAGTAAAGCTCTTCTTGAGCAATCATATGACGCATGTGATTGGAATTAACAACTGAGACTAAAGCACCATTAAAGCAAGAGTAATTCGTCAGACTTCAGTGAATCTGCCACCACATGAAGTTATACTGAATTCCAATGATGATCGTAGCTTGTGGTAAAATTCATTTAATGCCGCAGGCATTGTGCTTACCGCATTCGTATTCTTGGGATAACAGTTCAAAAATATTTCTTAGAGATTTTTGAAATATTAACAATACTTGTTGTATGGAGTCGTGGTGGTCTGGTGAGTAGAGCACTGGGCTACGGACCGATGGGTTCCGGCTTTATATCCGTGTGAAGTGTCTCTGGACAAACCTACCTAAAATTCTCATGGTGCAATCCTGACTTTCATAACTTAGCGGTAAATCACAGGTGGCCATCTAAAGCATTGGAGAAAATCTTGTAGCCTTTTGTTATATCGATCGAAAAAAGATTCCCTAAAGTTCAGTAATTCATCCTAGTTTTAATTTCATTCATTTTAATTGCTACGCATACTCTATGCTTAGGTTTTTTGACGAAGAATTAGGTAATGGTGCCAGAAGGAAAAAAGAAAACATCTGCTGCTCCGTTCATTTCCTTCAAATAGTTCTCATTCCATCGGACTTACACCTATGAAATCCCAAAAAACAGCTAATTGGTTCCAAACTCAGGGAGTGGAAATTCCGCACCCCTTGTCCTTGGCCAGTGGCTGCATCCGTACTTTTCTGCCAATATCAAATTCTGCTTCCCAGTCACAGGTAAAATTAGCCCTCTATTTCAATCCAGGGGACACTACACATGAATGGACTTACTACGAGAGAGTAGTAAAATTTAAAAGTTCGAATACTTATGAATGAACCCTGACCTCACTATTTTCAATGTTCCCCAATACAGTTAAACGCTTGATTTCATTCTCCTTTTCCTGTAAAATCTGTCACACTTCTTAACGGAACTCTCGGAAGACCTTTTTTCATATTCAAATGTGAATCAAGTCAGAAACATTCATAACGGCACTTTTCCATTTTTACACCTCATTTGAAATACGCTACCAATATATGAGATCCTTACGAAATAAATTATGAACTTGAGTGTGCAGCTAATCGGCAGATTGTAAAGGGACGGTACGATAACTATATTAGCCTAACCAGTCTATTAAAAGAACTAAAATGGGAATCATTGTCAAATCGTAGGTTGAAATTTAGACTTAATCTCTTAAATAAATTCCAAGATAATATTTTCAGTGATGATGTTAAAAATATTTTGCAAACTCCAGCTTACTGTGATAGACTGGACCATCAAAAAATTAGAGAAATTGATTGCCGAAACGACAGATTAAAAATATCCTTCTTTCCTCGCACAGTTACGAATATGAACTGCTGTCAATATATTCAATTGTATAAATACAAGTGCATCAATGGTAGGCTATGAATAGGTAGTTGCATGTTGGTATAAGTACTTTAAGCCAACCCAAGTGACAGCATATTATTGCATAGTTGCTGTGCAATTTATTCTTTTTTGGATTGTGAAAATTACACCATAATATAATTACTAGTAATCTTTTTTATGCATGATATGTACTGCATGTTTGGTGTAAATTCACCCACTGTCACACACCTTTATGGTGGCATTCTAGGATATTATGTAGATATAGATGTAAATTATTAACAGAAAAAGACGAATTTTGCTCAATCATAGGTAAATACGTGAATCAGATATTTCAATAAAGCACCCAAATTTCTCAAACTTAGGCGTTTTAGCATATTTTTGTTTTACTATTATTATAAAACTCGAAAATCACGGCAACCGAAGTTTACCGATTATTCATAATAACAATGGAGTGATATATGATACACACCAATCCATTCACTGACACATGTACGATTGTTTACATTCGAGTCACACAGATTAGCTAAAAATATTGCGTCACGGTGAGTTCAATGAGATATATTTCGCCTCACGTCAGAGCCTGCTGACTGTTCAATTCAACTGTTACATTACTTCGTTCATATCTGGTCAGTCAGGGAAGGAATAAAGTTTTAAACTTACATCTCTCCTCCCTAAATGTTGCTGCACCCGACCGTACAAAAATTACAATTGTGGATCATCATCATTCATAGTCTCCTTAAAACTCATGTTTTTGAATGCAAAAAGCTTACATATTATCGAAAATGCACTCCTATCGTCGATAACTTTCTGTACACAGTTGGAAAAATGTCTTTTTCTTTCCATTATTTTGCTTGTACCCTACGGGCCTTATGAGACCACTCCTCATAAATATGTCGAAAGTCGTCACTCGCTAGTTTCCCCCGTGCACGGAGCCTATGGGCACCTTCCACATTTCAGAGAGCGACACATTTTGCCGTAACCCGTTGAGAGCTATGAACGAGTGGTGAGCAACGTGAATCTACTCAAGCCGCCGGCTGTGCCTGTTCAAAATTAATCGCTATCCAGAATCATCACCTCACGCACCTCGACTCTGACAGGAGCAACTATCCTAAAAACATCCCTTCCAGTAATTCCTGCTTAATGTTGTGCATATTGTCAAATTCAACTTATCCCTAAGCATTGTGATTCCCTCTTTGTTCTCACTCCATCTGAGCTCAACTCACCGTATATTTTTTAATTCTTTATGAAATTGTATCAGTAAGTGGGCGGAATTTCCAATAGCTTCATTTGAAAAGTGTTAGTTGCCCAAATATACGCAGAAATTTATTCTAAATTGAGAACCGTAATTGATTTTTCAATAATAAAAAGTGTTCAATGGTTTTGTCTGCCCGTATGTTTTCTGAAGTTTCATTTTATACCCACTGCTACCAATATTGGCCCCCCCCCGCCCCGCTCTTAGCTCTCTACAAAACACAAATTAATCTTTAGTTCTTTAGTTGACAAGTCATAGTTACATGGTAGCAGCAATTGGAAAAATAGGAAAAATTCGTTACATCATTTTACTCGAGTATGACTAGAACTAATATACAAGAAAGGCTCTTTTATCTGTGCTGTGACATATAAGCAACTTAGCATAGGCCTAATATTATAAGCAAATTTTTTATTCAAATAAGATTCAAATTATACTGTTTAAAATAACAATTTTGGTTACACTTGCAAAAGATCGAGCGATTTTTATCGGGGGGGGTCACCCCATAAAAAATATCTGGTTACGCCATTGCATCAGAGTACTTACATTTGTAATTCTATATGTATGTAATAAACCTAATAGACTCTAATGACCTAATGACCCTGATGACCTAATCTACGTCATCAAAATCTTTCAAAGACATTCCACTCAACAGAATAGCACCTGAACAAGCCATAAATGAAAGGCTTGGACTCCACCTCCCACAAAAACCTACTTACCCTTCGATCCCCTTCGAAGTAAGCCTTTTGTTTGAACAAAATCCAGCTCGCAGAAGTAAAAACTATAAATCACATCAAATCTAACTGATTTTTTCCTCTCCGTACCCAGCTTCGATTATGCGTGCCTTCTTCTTAAATAACTAGAGAAATGATGTGGACAAACATTTGGTCTAGTCACTGCCAATCAAACTTGAACTCTGCGGTTACAAGTGGGTAAATGATTCGCCATTGTCCGTTCTACCATACTACTGACCAAATTTATTTTTATTTTTTCTCTAATAATTCGTCCCAAATTGTTCAAATAAATAGTTTTTTTTACAGCATTTCGTTTTTAATAGTTCAAATTATTCATTAGTTCAATTAGATTTCATTTTTAGTTGTTCAAAAGTGTGTAAAAAGTATTTGAAAATTAAAATATATCATGTTCAATGTATTGCTATCGTGATAAATGTTAGAGAATATTTTTTGTGGAACTATCTAACCTCCTTAATATCAAAACACATTCGTGCATGCGAAGAAAATGCTATTAAAACAAGGGTAGGGGTTAATCACCAAAGGTTAAATTACTATCTAGTAGGATAGGGATGGATCTTTGCACTTGTGTTGAATAAACATGTCACAGGGGATTACCTGCTTATCTCGCGCAATGCACAGCGGTTTGCAGTACATAACATCTTGTCAGTACCTTTCAATCGGAGCCGAAAGGCGAATATAGAGCCATTTCCCCATTCCAGAATCATCAAAGTGTGTCAAGCTCGCTGCTACCTTATCATGAATGCAGCAGTTCAAAGTGATATAAAGCGATGTTTTACACGAAGCTCACCCGAAAAAAGCTGCCTTAAATTTCAACTTTATTTGGTGATCCAGCCACAGCTTTAATGTATCAGTGGAGGTAATGCAGCTTAAATCAAACACCATACTCGTGTAGCACATTTCCAATTCCGCTAATATTTCCTGTAATTCAGTCCATACTGTCGAGATTTTGAGTTAACTCCGTCGTCAGGTTTCCCTGCTTCATATTGATCGCGTAGTTACATTCAGCAGATGACAAGGATTCTACTATTCATTGCGTCCCTAGCATGGAAGAAATATTATTCCCGCATTCTTATTTTATACTGAAGATTTACTATTGACGATTAATAAAAAAAAGATTCAAAAATGTTTCCTCATCTTGAACATCCTTCAGGAAATGATACTTGAAAATGTCATATAAATTTCAGCACTGTCTCACTTCAGGTAACTTGCATCCTGTTCGCTGTCCCTCTATTCCTTTGTTCCAATCAAAGACGCCAAGGTTCTTCGACAAAGATGCTGTGTATCTGCACAAAACATCAACGCCTAATTCATTATTCAGCATGCAAAAAATATTCGCAAACGTTGTCGCACCCGTGAACACAAAACTTCGCGGAAACGTGCGCGATACCCTTTGAGAACCGGAGATAAAAAACGGGAGAGAGAGCTAACAAGTGCCCTGACCCAAAAACTCGGAAAGGAAAGCGGAGGCACACAACGAGGCTTGGTTTGGATGAGCAGCGATATGCAGCGTTCCGGCGCCGCACGTGGCGGGTCCATCACCGGATGCTGGTGGGTGCACATTTTTCCGTGAAAAGGAAAAAAAATACTGCCGTGCGAAAATCGAGGTCGCCGAAAGATCTGCGATAGTGACTAAACGCACGTGGATTTCAACATTTTTCCTCGCATGCAGTTTCTTCACTGTTATCCTCGTGCGTCCAATCGGAGCGGGCTGAGTTCGCAGCGTGTTTGCCATGAAGAAAAACTCCCGCGAGGGATGCAAATTAGACCGAGAGCGCACGCGGAGTGGACACGGTCGTCGGAACGTGCGTAAAAATGTGCGCTCGCATCACGCCTGCCACCCGAGGCGGCAAACACGGAACATCAACCTCTCGCCCCCCTCACTGCCCATCCCCGCAACCCCTCCTCCATTCCACCCCTTCCCACTACAAAAGATTCTGCGCGACCCGTCACTCAACACCCACCCTCTCTCCAGCGTCACTCACCTCACGTGCATCCGACCAAATCACGGAAGTAGGCACGATGAAGCGTGCGCGTGAATTCGCTTAGGCCCAACAGGGGGAACCAGTGATACCGTGGAAATTTAACGTAACCCGTAAATAAGCGTGATTGAAGACATTAAATATATAGCATTATTTTCCAGGATGCTCTTAATCTAAGCCCTTATTCAAATATAGGCTCTATTTAAAATTTCCAGCAGGATATAATTATAAAGTAATAATATATTAGTAAATAATATCAATGACAAAATCGTCAAAAAAAATAATAATATCGTTATAAATATATCATCATTCATCAGGTATATATTTATTTAAAATACATGGAAAAAAATTCTAGTTAGAATAACTAGAATCCTGGTTATTTTTACTACACTTTGTAGTAAAATATGAACCAACCCGATTCTTGGTTACAACTACTACTCCGTGTAGTTAAACCAGTCTGGTTAGAATTACTACACTTTCTGGTTATTTTAACATCCCTGTCCAGTAAGAAATACTAAACCCGCGGGTAAAATTACTACGCCTTCTGGTAAAAGCAGCAGGGTTTTCTCGTTAGAAATACTACGCAGCCAGTTGAAATTAATACACTGTTTGGTAAAAACAGCATTACTGCCTGGTAGGAAATACTACATTTTCTGGTAAAACTGGCCGGTCAGGAATAATATTTTTTATAAGAATACTATAGTTTGTAGTTAGTATACCATACTTAATAGGTGGTCTACCGAGTTATGAATTACAAGGGATTCAGTGGATATAATAATACAAAATAATATGGTGGTATTGTTATTGACATTTATTATTTTGCAGATTTTCATACAATATATAGACAACGTAAATGAGGTGTGACTTGTAGTACTTACAATTCACATTAGCAAAAATGAAAAAAGAAAAGGATACATACATTTTTTATGCTATCAACCATGCCAAACAACACATTTAGTTAATTTACGTCACTGATTGAAATTCCACAACTTTTTGGTGATAGGAAATTCACTACCTCCTGTAGAATTCTACAACTCACAGTTGACGCCCACCCTGCCTTATTCAAAATATGTACACTGAGTGTCAGATCACTTTTTGAGGCGAACTCATAAAATGTAGGGCATGGGGTATCCGTATAGACAACGTAATATATATAGACAACGTAAATGAGGTGTGACTTGTAGTACTTACAATTCACATTAGCAAAAATGAAAAAAGAAAAGGATACATACATTTTTTATGCTATCAACCATGCCAAACAACACATTTAGTGTTGACATTTAGATCCAATTCCTTCCTCGCGTCACCAGGGCATGGGTTGTCCTCACTCCCCTCTGTATTGTCGATATCATCACGAAAACTTTAGAATTCTGTTTGAAATAAATATTTTCAGGGGTAACAAATATTTGATACAGAAAATGCATGCAGGTTGACTGGTAATTATATAGAAAATCACTTCAGCGCCCGTGTGTGAGCAATACGTACCTTTAAAACACCTTTGAAGACAGAAAGAATCCAGAGCTCCAGTAGTCGATCGACTTACGAGTTCATGAGTATAACATCAACGGGAGCAGTCATAATGGTCTCACTATTAAACGTCCTCACGCTTCAACCGGCAAGATACTACTGAGGCTACAGAGTCCAACGACCGTTGGGCCGTCACGGCTAATCAACAATGTATCATATATGTAACAATTTTCGTCCTCGCGCCGCGCCGACCAATTGTTCAGGCACAGTGGCACTCGCGTCGTTGGAGAAACTATGTAAGCGGTTGTCTGGTAAAATTAACCAGGCAGCCGCTACCAAACTTCTGGCTCATATTACCGGAAAGGGTCTGGTAACACGAGCTAGGATTCTGGTAATTTTAACCAGGATTCTTGTTATTCTACCTAAGAGGGGTTCAACCAGGATCAGTGTGGTAGTTTTAACTACACCTTTTTCTCCGTGTAATTTCTAAGGTTTTTTTATATATTCTCCTTTTTCTCCCTTCGTATGTAACCAAAATCGATGTTTTTTCGCGGGGGAATCGCTGATTGTCTATAGGTACCCAAGGTTACATTTAAGGGATTCCTCGTATCGGCACGAATACGATCCCTTTTTCTCGCCTCTAAAACTACAATCATGGATAAATGCAATACCAATTTAAATAATAAGCTCTCCGCTTTTAACATTTATAATTAATTTGTGAACCTCTTTCCTCCGTGGTTGTAAATATTGATAAACAGTGGAATCGATTAATGTTGTCATGACTTGTTTGATATAAACAATGTGACAAAGAAAACCACGTATTTGCGGTTACTGCTCAAAATTTGCATTGATAATTACGATGTCAGAGTAAATATGTAGCCAGGAATCCAGGAAAAAATCTGTACTTTTTTAGAATTTAGAGGAAAAGACCTCCTTCGCTTGTTCCTTTTTTTTACTTGAAATCCTCTCAACAGTGGCTCAGTTGAGCAGATGAATTTTCAAACTAATGTCAACCTGTGCGAAAATACGGTTCTTCTTTCACCCTGTAGACCAACATTGCCGAAATTGAAATTTAACCGTACACCGTATTTTCATTTCAATGCGCTTGCTGCGCACGGGCCCACTTGTGTATATTATTTCTATGATTAACATCACTTTTTCTCAATTAATATAAAGCATGTAGCGATGAATACGGTATCAGTTCATATGATTTTTCCTACTTCTGGCGTAACATACTCACTTTACGTTAAAACACATTGGTTGTTTATAATTTAAGTTAAAATAAAATCTTTTCGACAAAAGCTGTTCCAGCGCAACAGAGCAAGAACGTCCTTATGGTGACCTAAATTAACAAAGAAGAAGAACGGATTACCGCCTGCAGATTACATTCATGTTTCGTTTAATCGTGCGAATATATAACTAATAAAGGTATTGTTACTGTAAACACGTTCGCATTAATAATGTATTTGTTATTTTGTGCGTAGTCTTCCCTGACTATTTCCTTTTAACAACCAACACAAATCTAAATCCTTGTTTAGGTGGGCATTTGGGTAGAGGAAGGAATGCCATGGGAGTTGAGGTGAGGTAGAAAGAAACCCGGCGTCGGAATTTTCCTTATCTTTAGGAAAAGCGCCAAGAGGTGTACGTTTATACGGCCCATCCAATGGACGGAGTACGGAAATTGAAGAGCTCTCCGCAAAACACCATAAGCGGGTGCATGTGTTCCGATGAAAAACCTCTGCCAGTGCTTTAATTTGAACCTGGCTCTCGGGATGGGAGGCCACTAATCTCTAGACTCTAGCTACCTAATCCGATCCCACAGGAGAGCCGTGGGAAATAGCCGGATGGGGATTTTGTTTTTGGGTGCCTCGTAGTGGTTAACTCCACAATTCTGGAGAATCAACGTTCCTGTTTCTCGCAAAAAATTGAGAGAATATCTCTTGTCAAGAGTCATTTGAATAGCCGGAGAAAAAAGGATTAAAACATATCATTGACGGACTAAAACGTGTTCCGTGGAAAACGATAACAATGAAAAAATGGGTGGGCAGCTTTATCATAGATGGGCTGGAATGGGTAATGAATACGAGAATTTTACCAGAGGCAATGAGTGGTAAATATTACCATTCTTAAAGGAATTCTTAAGGACCCTACCTTATTGTAAAAATAAAACTTAATAACATTATCGTTGCTCTCTCCTCGCCCGTATGGGTCATTTTAGCCCAAAAGAGAGTTTTCACATTACATCGCCTTAAACTCGGTTTAACAGAAATTCGGTCAATCACTCGTATCGGTTTTGGCCACCTCTATCATCACGAACTCCTATTAGATTCAAAATCCGATAACCACCAGTCGTGAATTTTTTGCTTTAAACATAAAAGTACCTTCAATATTTATTGTTTTAATAGTTTTTTTTCAAGTAATCTTATTGGAAATGAATTAGAGATGATGATGCATTGATTCACATGAATAACTCCTGACAGCCTATACATCTCACGGTTAGCTTTGAAATTATTTCTAAAATGGTCAGAACTGGCCTCAAAGCGTACTTGTCTAAGGAAGTAATTATTAGAGTATTCCTTACGTTAAATCATACGTCATAAATTTATTTAACGTCTCTGGTAATTACCGTCAATATTTGATAAAAAAAATATGATATCGTTAAATTTTGTAGACTACAGTTCTGAGATTTCGGTAACTTTTTAGTACCAAATTGAAGAGCTTGATTTATATGAGTTTAGCATAGTGTGAACACCATTACGAGCTCTGGATAGTTAGCTTTATCCGTAATGTATGGATAGTTAGCTTTAACCGTAATGTATATAAAAATAATTGAAACCAGGGATCGGGTTGGTATGGTTTACTGGCCTCCCATCTCGAAGGCCCGCGTTTGAGTGACAGATTTTTCAGTGGTTTCCCCGTCCCCAATTGGGTACAGCGTAGAAGGATTTTCAACTTCAATAATCCGACCGTTGGACCATGGAACGTTAAACCCTGGACCCTCGGCGCCTTTCATTAAGAGGACACTAATTCCGATGCTGAGTTTCTCTTCCCTTCTCCCACTCCCTAAACTCTTACCAATCTCCAAATACCCATCTATCCTTAAATGGCGAAAACGACTCTGGTAGTCGGTCCCCACCTTATAAAATCTGCCCTTATAAAATGCCCCCCCTCCCCTTATACAATCTGCTGGACAAAACTTGTTCCATGTGACACAAGTTTGACAGTGAGATGCTAGCTTCACGAGCCGTGATTGATTGATTGTTATCAACCGTTAACGGTAGGTTCTGATCAACTTTAAACTAGCTAAAACATCAGTTTAGCCATGTGACGTTTTCATGTCTTAATTGGCATTTTTGGGACACTTGATTTATTGCTCTAGATTTCGGCACCCTCCCATTCCCCCGTAATTACACTATCAAGTCCAAAATTTAGGTTCCGTCCCTCCAAAATCGTAAAATTGGCCTCTGTGGAGCAGCCAGATTGGGGGCTAGGCTCTTGGCGTAATCGTGGCATTGGGGCCCCATCCTTCACCCTCGGACCCCGCTACTGAAACCCCGCAGTGTTTTAGTAACCATCCCCTCCCGAGGTGCCTTTATTAACACGGCGTTCACGCCCCCAAAATGTGGGCGAGCACGGAAACTTGGTTATCTGCCTCAAATTGGGGATACCCCCACCACCATTCGTTGGACCGCCGCTTCCGGTGTAATTTCGCGCGAGTCATTACGCTCGGTCGGACCGCCCGTCTGCCTCCCCCCTTCAAATCACACCCTCCCCTCAGAGTAAAATGCCCCCGCAGAATCACACCCGCAGTCCTTTATGCTGGACAGGTCCGTCCAACTCCTCCCGGTCGTCAAAATGCAGTCGCCCGGCTTTTTAAATATTAGCGCTTGATACTTCTGAATGAGGTCTTCCGGGTTTTCTTCCGCGTCCTTCCTTTCTCGGTGGCATGAGTTCGGGAGGGCCCTCGAGTCCACTTCTTCGAGTCTGGAGCATAAGCGATTCTATTCAATTAAGATTCATTGCCGCAGAACTCGTTACACTGTATTTACAGGCTCCACAAATTATTTATACCAGTAAACCTGTGCAAAACTTTCTCATGTTCAGCCTTCACCCTCTCCAAAAATGATTTAGTCTTTCGTTGAGTTTTTGAAATGAAATATCAAATCTTACACAATATATCAAAGAGTTTATTAATGTGAACGTATTTATATTTTACAATGCCTCTTATTATGCGCGATTAAAAGCAACATTATAGAAACGTGTCTCCAGCCGAAAAAAATTGTATCTTCTTCGTTGTTCATTTTCGGCGTCCCCATGGGAGCATTCTTGTTTCATTATGCTATAAGATTTTTCGAATTTTCCTTCGACATAAATTATAAGCAAACAATGTGTTTAAACGTAAACTAAATATTATGGATAAATGAAAATATATTAGTGGTCTCCACAGAAATTTTTTTGGGACGACCTAGGTTTTGACACGTAGTGTCATTATCAGGTAACATGTGTCGAAACCTAGATCGTCCCAATAAAAATTACTTTTTAGTCCAATAAGATCTTATCATTTATCCATAGTGGAAAACTTCCACCATATCTGTCCGGAATTTTTTTCATCTATGAACTAAAACTAATAAATGCCAGAAGTTTATAAAAAAACCCTATCCACTGATACCTAATCCATCGGTTTAGGCTTTGTGTAAATTGAGAAAAAGGAATATTGACGACAAGTAATACATATGATAATATATTTATACTAGGAAGGCTCTGTTCCCCTGTCCTCCTATCATTCTTCTTTCGCTCGCTTCGCCATTATTTTTCAATGCAAAGAGATAATTTTCTTTTGGTGGTGTTTGACACTTTTTTCCCATTTATTTTTCATAAGACCCAAAGAGATTAGCAGATTCATGGAGGAGCATATGCATCCTAACTTACGGGTTTAAATGAAGAGAGGATATGCTTGGGAAAGCCCAATCTTTTCGGCACAAAGCTTTGCATTTTCTATGGCATCCTTTGGAGATTTCGCGTGAATTAAAATAAGGATAACAAATAAAACCGGGATTCAGTTAATGTGAAAGGTAGAGTACTGTCTCTCACCGCGAAGGTCTGGGTTCGAATACCGGCAGTAGCAGAAAGGTTTCAAAGGTTAATCGGTCCCCACTTAGTTCTGCGTGTAAATATTTTCAAGTGCTCCTCCATGCATGCCTATGATGGTACATACGTCAAACCGTGGACTCCTAAGCGCCTTTTGTTAATAGCAGACTAACTCCAACACCGGGTTTCTCTCCATCCTTCCTCCGTTCCCCGAAATATTCCTATCTCTACGTAATGACCCACCTATCCTAAATACCGCAAATTGCCTCAGCTGTCAGTCGCCTCCTCCGGATAATTACTGCTACCAACCAACACTAGTGTCTTGCACAAAATTCCTCGTAATGGCGTCAGTAATCTTCAGAAGCCTATTTTAGAGCCGTATATTTTCATTTTATTCCTCTGTGAGTTAATTTCTTTCCTAAGATTTCGAACAAATTTCACCAATTTAAACTAATATTTGGCACTTGTTTGCCTGGCTGCGTACTATTTCGGTTGTATTTGTACAGTGATTCCTTTTAGTTATCGTATTCCTTTAAGGTTAATTGCGTGCATAAATAAAATCTGTAAGTAGCTATCTGTGCCTGCCGAAAATGGCCAACCTTATTTCAAGAATCATCTGCGATGCCACCTACAGTACCTTAAAACCTCCTTGCATCCGTCTACCTCCCCCAATACATTCCGTGCCTAACAAAGTGGCAATATTTGCTTCACGTATCTGCTGCAATGCTGACATCTGACCGCCTTTCATAAGCCTCTTACCTTCCTCATGAATTCTTAATAGACTACAACAATGCCTTTGGTCGTCAAGCTGAAGATTTCTCAGAAACTATAAAATTTGACTGAATATCGGTATGTTTTATGGAATATTTTATGATTTGAAACAGAGAACTATAAGTCATGATAATAATCTTCTTCATGGTATTTTTTTCTGGAGGTTCAGGTCTGGTGCTTGTAGGATGGCAAACAGTAACTAAATTTTCGAATAAAAAAGGGTGCATGCTGAAAACCAGATTTTGCTGTTTTCTTATTTTGGAGATTAAAAACGTATGGAAAGTCGAATCCAGGACTATAATATGATTGAAAAGTAGCGTACAATATGCGGATTGACGTTATTTAGTGATTTACAAAGTTTCGCTCACGGCAACTGATGGTTTGCAAAATAATCAAGCGTTGCACTTTTGTGTGACGGTTTTTGGCTTGTCATTTTATATTATAAAATAGATTACACTAATATGCAAGGTTTTTGTTTTCAAATGAAGAGGAGTTAGGGAATGGATTTTTTTACACCGATTTCTAAAATAGCTTTAAGCAACGTTCGAATTTCTGTACCGCGTCAGGTTTTTCCACAAATCACGAAAATGTGAAAATTTAAAAAAAAACGTAATTTTTAATGGCATTGCTACATGATAACATTTTTAACAGGTGAAAAAGCTCTCTGGGGGGACAAAATGAATGTGTAACTAATATATATGCATACATACATATTTTAAAGCAAACTATCCAACATTTACTACTGCGCTCACCTAGAAACTTCCTCTCCTTGGATTGACTTCGATGTTCGTCGGTACAGTCCCCTTTTAACATCGAACAACAGTCGGCCATTATATGTACCGTCCCATTTCCTTGGTTTATCACTTTAATATCCTGATGAAAGAGATCATCATGTTCCTCAGTAAAATTACCAAGATTACTCTGCAAGTATTTGTGGACCTAAAATAATACCAGCTTTAATTTTTTCAGACATGACTCTAAAAGAATAAACACCAGCATTCTGAAAGTTTTCATCGTCCCTGCATAAGGCTGTCACGAGTTGCTTCACTAAGCCAAGTTTTATGTGTTAAGGTGACAACAATATTTTCAAAGGAACAACCAATGGAATGATATAATGTTTTTCGCCAGGTGTGAATGAATCGTAATTCTCATTGGCCACTACTTCCGAGCCTAATGTTCTGCCCTTGTTTTGCAGTCCCATTCACAAAAAAGCAAGAAAATTTGATGTTAGCTACTTACTTGCCGAACAATATTCCAATCACCTAGGACCATTCTTGAATTTTGAACTTCGCACTTTCCAGCTGAATTATTACGTGTTCGTACGTCTCTTTCAAAGTCACAGAATGTGCGACTGGAATAATGGATGGATGGAAGTTACTATTGCGTAGTAAAACACCTTTTAAACTGAATTTACTGGCATCTATGAACAACCTCGTCATCATCATCATCATTAGCAGTGGTCAGCAATCCTAGGATTGGTTTGACGCAGCTTTCCACTCGATTCTTCTATCGGCCAACCTTTTCATTGTGACGTAATTCTTCTCTTGTAGAACAACCTCGAATGTCTTAAATTGTAATTTATTTTTAAGTATTTCATGACCTCCTGAATGTCTGGAGAATATTGCTTCCTCATAAAAATCTGAACCAATTTAGCTTCTCGTTCTCTGTATCGAGAGAATGTTGTATTAGAGCACAGTAAATTCTTTTCAGGAAGTTTTGATCCTAATAACTCTGCTGCATCTTTAGGGCAATTCAGATCACGAACTAAATCATTCATTTCATGCTGGATAAACGAGACTGGTATTCATCCTCCATGCTGTCTGGTTGGTGTATTTCATCACTTACCATCATCTGAATCGGTGTGTTTTGGGGGCTTGATGAGGATGGAACAGGAATGGATTCATTCTGGGACACTGGTCTCATGGCAGATGGGATATTGGGATACATGATTTTACGCTTACTGTATGGCCCACTATCTTCAGTGTGCAGAGGTAGCAGTCGTCACTGTGAATTACTGGCTTACGCCACACCATGGCTACACCAAACAGCTTTGATTCCTTTTTTCACTATTCCATTTCCTCAACCCCTCCACACGTGCATGGAGCACTTTGGGAGGAGCCCCTCGCTCTTTCGTCCTGATCTGCTACTAAAATCCCACATAATTGAAAGTGCGCATTTTTTTACGAAAAGGGTTCACTTGGGTTACACCTTTGCGAGGGCGCCAAATCGTGAAGTCATAAAGATAAAAAAGTTTCATTATCAGCTACATATTTATGCTTACCTAATCCTTTACACATTCATTTCCTCCCTCCATAAACATTTTCACGTGCTGCTAATGCTGCCATAGTTTATGTCATAAAAAAATGTTTAGAGTTTTTACACTTTCGTGATTTCTAGAAAAACCCTGACTTGGTACGGAATTTTGAACGTTATTTTCGGAATCTAGTGGAAAAGTCCAATCTGATACACCTCTTTATTTTAAAATAACAAACAACAGCAACAAACAAAGTTTCAAATTTGCAGGTTTGTGTTATACAGGTATAACCTGTACACCATTTGTTTTCCCGATTTAGGGGAATATTCCACTGCAAGGGTTGTCAATTATTGTTTTATTTACAGTGTTTTCCAGCTTGTAGCAGATTACATGCAAAATGAACTCTTTTCCTCCTGGATCCTGGGCCGGATTAAGACCCTTATAGGCCCTAAGCACTTACAAGATTATGGTGCCCCTATGAATATGGTCCTAATTTAAAATACGTACAATAATAAGCCTCAAAACAAAACTCTATTTTTCAAAATCAAACGCAATGTAGTGAAAGATCTAAAATAATGTTTGTTTGTGATACATTCACTTTATTTATAGTTTAAAATATTTCAGATTTTAATTTCTGTTGTGCTCTCTTCCCATGCTGCCCTAACTACGTGATTATTTTACTTAATAGTGAATTCAACCCAGCCGGAATGAATTGTGGCTTGGAATTTGCATTAGTTTTAAGAGAAACCGGTAAAACTCCACACGAGCCGCCTTGTAAATTGATTCGATGAAGTGGTATCCTGAAGATGTTGATGGTAAATGCTTGTCGACAGGGTGCGTTTCCGCTGGATGACGTTCATGTGCTGCTGATGTAGGGGTATCCTAATGGCTGTATACCCTATTTAGATATTGTTTTCGTTATTCTTGCAGTGTTTTAGCGAAGGGGGTTGAAGCTTATGATTCTGGGCTGAGCATCGTGCTGTGGTCTTGCGCTGCAGGTAGAAGGTAGATGTGGCGTGCGTGTGTACATGTTAAAAAAAACAAAATATGGAGCTAAAACTTTTGGCCGTTAATTCAGAGGCAACTTACATGCCCGGTGCACTCCAATTAACTATTTTTCTGGTTTCTTCGCAAGCGTGCTCCTGTGTGTTGAGGAGCGTGTTGCCGTCCTCCCTACTGACATTACTGGAAGTTTTGAGAATTTCAATGGTCTCCCTAATGAGCCTCGGGTGAGAAAGACTTTCTTTGGCAATTAGTTCCGCCTTTTCCAGGTCAACGCAGTGTAATGGTAGTATTAGCGTACACCTGCTGCATCCAACTCGCCACCCCTGGCAAGAGGAAAACAAAAGAAAAAACACTCGAATGCGAATGGTACACGTATAATTAAATAAATCTCTTCAGTTTCTGGTTGGGAGCAAGGAACAATATTTTCTGGAGGAAAGGGGTGAAAGTCCTTGAGAAGTTATTCGTACCTTCATAGTTTGTACATAATAATATAATATACTTTATTTCGCACACAAAATTATGCAATATTATTAAACGTTTCTTTGTGAAATTAGGCACCCCTAAGGATACCTGTATTGGGGTTGCCATCAATTTATTATGCTGTGTTCAGCAGCAGTCTATTTACATATGGGCATTGCAATCGACACAAAAAGTATGCTCAGTAAAAATAAACTAAAATACGTAGACTTTATGCATTAAACAATGGAACAATAAAAAACAAGTAACAATTTCAGAGATATTTATATATATATATATATTACTTAGTTATATCAATTACATATTACATAGTGATATCAATGGTGGTTGGTACTTTAACATTAAAGAATATTATATGTATCTCTTTGCTTATATAACCATTTTCTTAAATGGCTAAGAAATCTGGCTCCGCTTTGTAGAGAAGCTATTTCTCTAGGCAAGTTATTAAATAATTTGTGCAATATAGGGATATTATCTGCTTAGGAATATCTATGTAAACATTTTTTAAATGAAACTCTAATTGTGGATATTCATTATTAATGTTCTGCTAAAGAAGGTCGGTTCTAAGGCAGTTCATTATTCATATTACCCTCTCCATATAGCGTGGCCATTTCTATCGCATAGCACACTCTTTTTATTTCCTCCTTAATATTTTTAAGTCGCCTACCTTCCCTCATGCATTATCCATCAGTTATTTAGGGTCGGTTGCTTTTCTTACAACTTATTTTCTCACCGTAGTTTTTTTTTCACTCAGCCAAGAGAATCATGTAACGAATTCAAATCTGTATTGTTATTTTTCGACTCATGGCTCGTCTTGTATGCTGTATGAAGATCGGAAATTTAAAGAAACTGGCGCTACTTGAAAGATTGTTAAGTTGCCGTTTGTAAGAAAGGTATAACTTCAAAAATATCATTTTATTACAAAAGATAGGTAAATTTTGTTTCTTCCTCCAGTAATGTAGTGTTCATAAATATTTGTTGTTTTACACTGCCAGATATTCAAACAATACTATTTATCCATCTCAAGACCCAAGCCTTATGCTTGGAGTTTGGGAAGTACCTCTGATACTGTCCTCCACATGCGACCTTCCCACGTAGACCTTCCAGAGCTAAGTTGAGTCACCCCAAAGAAAGATGATTAATCCTTAACGTTCCCATCGTGGTGTCGACTGAACCTGTTGACTTTTTTATTTTGTTTGTCCTTAAAGTCTAAAATAATCTCTCCTATAACACGAGCACTGTCAGCATGACAAATCACCCCACTAGTTTCTTTAATGTGCTGATAAGGTCTTTTATTGAAAGTTCTGAAAAGGAGAATTAGTTGGGCAGGAAATTGACCTTTTGATCGCCTTATCATACCATTCAAAAGGATCGCACTCAAATTGGATTTTCAACGTTGGGATTTGGAGGGAATCGTAGAGATTAGTTATTCCTAGAGTTATCATTTAATTTACAGAATCCTTAAAAGAAACCTTAAACCTTCTGATTCATTTAATCCGGGCGTAAATGGTTTTCTCGTAACGAGTTTATTCGCATTAGAAGGCTTTGAGGTAAAAACTATGGGTTCTTTCTAATTTATTCTCAGTCTGGTAAAATATCTCAGCAATATGAGGATATAATGAGAAATATTTAGAAATCCGTAACGCCTGAAAACTTTTCTCGGGAGTAAAATGTGTTGGAGCCGAGGATTTCTGCTCCTCAACATCGAGACTAGTAACTTGCTAGAGGTTTTATTCGTTCACGCTTATGTGTGAGACATCATACGCAATGCAGTTATGCAGTACTCAATCCTAAGTATAGTCCTACGCCAGTTAATCCACGCTAGGGATAAATCATAAAATTATCTGAATAGGACTGGAAATCATCCTCAGCAAGGATGTTGCTTTGACCCAAATGCTGATTTTTGGCAATTGATTGGAAGGGGCAGAATGAAGTGGAGGAGAAAGCAGTGGAATATTTGGAAAGTCGGGGCGGCGATATCATCCCGTCACAATCGTCTGCACCACCCTGCCCTTTTAATCCCTGTCATCTGCGTTTCCACGATATCGTTCGAAATCGTTCCTTTGCCCGTGGCATTGCCCCGAACTAAGCGTTGCGTGACCTTTCACTTATTTCCCTTTCCCCTTTTCCTCTATTATAACCTTTCCCAATTCACGCCGACCCATTTCCCTTAGCTGTCATTGAGCTTTAGCAATTACCCGGTGACCTTGTCCATTTTGTGCTACAGCGAAGCATCCTCCCACTCATAGCAGCATTAACTAATCCAACTTCTCGAAGACTAGTTTTACAACTTCAATGTTCAATATTTTATCTTAAAACATTTTTCTTTGATTGTTGAAAACAGAGAGGGGGATTGGATATAGAATGTCACCTTTGTTAACCTACCATATATTTAATTATGAGTGCGTTTACTTCAAGTGTCCAAATTTTGCAAGTGTTTTTTGCCAGGAATGTATGATCCCATCATCATCAATAGTCAGCCTTCCCTGTATTGGTTTGACCCAGCTCTCCACTGAATTCTTCTATTGGCTAATCTCTTCATATTTACGTATTTCTTCTCTTCCACATCCTTCATCGCTTGCTCTATATACCTTATACGAGGCCTTCCTTTTCCGTTCTTCGCGTCCATTGGCCCTCAACGTTGTCTTCATCTGGCCATCATGTCTCATGTGGCCGATTAAGTTGTCCCGTCTTCTTCTTAGAGTTTTCAGCAGACTTCTCTTTCTCCCACACTTCTTTGGACTTCCTCGTTACTCGGTCGATCCATTCTTCATTATTCTTCCGTAGCACCACATTTCGAATTTACTCGAAGGCTTTCACCATTGACTTCTCCGCTGCTGGCATCGTCCATGCCTCACTGCCGTAAAAAAAAAACTTTCCAGATGTACGTTCTGATGAATTGTTTCCTTACTTCTACGCTTTTATTTCCAGCGGCAATTAAATTCTTCTTTTGATAGAATTCCCTCTTTGCCTGAGTTAGTCTGCTGACTATTTCTTTCTTGCTTCGTCCATCGTTGGTTACTCGGCTCCCAGAAACAGAACTCTTTCACCTCTTTAAGCTTTTGTTTTCCTAGTTTAACGATGGTTTTGGGCTCTTCTCTCTTGCAACATGCTAATATCTTAGTCTTTGTCTTATTGATCTCTAGACCTATATGATCCCAGTCGTAGGAATTACTGGGGTATTTAAGAGATCACTACTTGATTTGGATTGTTGAGGCCAAGACTTTGTGGAATTCCATGTGGAATGGAAAGTGAATAGAAAAAACTTAGCGTTCCTCGGATAAATTTACTCGAGGAATGAGGAAGTTTTTACCATTCGATATTACAACATACTTTGCAGGAAATATGCACGTGAGAGTCACTTCGTTCGGATTATAACCTTAACAGGTTACCAGTATTTCTTCCGCTCGTAGGAACACAGTAATGCGAATAGCAAGGCATCCACGTCTTTTTTTATCTTATTCACTCATTTAAACTAATTTTATCTTCTTGTTTTTTCATGACTCACAATTTTGATTGTTCAAAACACTTCTGTGGTCAAGCATCATTACTTCACAGTGGGGTAAATCATGTCCTAAGGAGGTATTTCTGATTTATTAGTGATGAAGCTGCCTTCTTATGGATTTCGAAATTAACCACCGGCTTCAAAAATGATTATAGGTATTCACAACATAGGATTAATTTCGGTATTGCCTTCACATGAAACGCTACCTCTCATGCTACCACTTACTAGTCACGTATTCATATCCAAGCGTATCAATTACGGATAAGGCTTTCCGCACTGTTGTGTGTGGTAGGTGGTGAACTATCACCAGTCATGCTTTTTAAATCAATTATTCCAATGGGTCGAGAGAAGCTTTAACTCCTGGTTAAGGTGAATAAGTTGTTCTTTGTGGAATTCTTACACAGTCATTGATCATTTGACTAATAACTGTCGACCGTGAATACTGTCGTGCCTAGCTCATGTAGGTTATCGATATCTACTTTTATCTCCCTACCCTCTCCCAAATCTCAATCTTTCCCTCGTTTACTCTCCATTTTAGCTCCCGCCAATGGTGTAACAAAAATATCATTGTCCAATTTAAAAATATTTCGCCGAAAAAACAGTGATTTTGCTGATGGATACCTCTGAATTGATGAAGGTATGCTGATAAAAGATGAATGTTTTGGATCTCAATTATGATTTAACTCTGCTCGAAGTAGTACAAATTGAATGAATATTTCAAAAACGGCATCGTTGGTGATGTATGGAAGGGTTTGTTAGAACGAACTGAGAAACGTGCTGGAAAAACTTCTCAATCGAAGAAGATTTATGCGATAGAGGCGTATAAGTTTAAGATGAGTAGAGTGCATTGGAATCCGAGAACCTCTATTAGGTTAAAGTGAGGTAATACTTGAAAACGTTGAGAATACTGAAAAATGCATAAGCTGCTGGCGTGCATCACTTATCCACCGATAAGCTGAAAAGAGTACCTATACGTGCGCCCACTACTTTATAGGTTTGAAAATCGTCGTAGACTTTATCGACTTCGAAGATCACGTTGCTCAGCCCTGAGTTACTGACGACCGGCTTTTAGAGCTGAGTTACTGAAGACTTCTCTCCCTCCTTGCTCGCGGCGCGAAAAGACGAAGTATGGCCGGTGCGAAGCACTTGACCGGAAAGTTTTGACCATCAACTTAGAATTATTCCGCCCCTTGCAACCAGTGGGCATTGCCTCACGCAATATATGTACATACAAGCTCACATTATAAGAAGTTCATCCCGCTCTATTTGAGCTAGGGTGAGCTTACTTTTCGTCTCGATTAAAGCATGGAAATACAAGGTACCAAAACGTTACTTATTACAGTTACACGAGTGTAATCTTCTTTAACAATATTTATACGATCATTAAACGTTATTATCTATTAATAGTATTACATTTATTAATTTTATCGTTAATGACTCCTGTTCTACCTACTTCGTCTTCTACCTCTCCTATTCTTGCTTTAAAACATTTAATCTTCCCTCTTCTTTCCTCATAACGACGCCTACTTTTCCACTATACTAACCATTTATTTGAAACTATTAACAAGTTATTTATTTAATGATTCACCCTTTATTGATAAACCAAAGATTTTTGTACTTTGGTCGCTGTTATTCATTACATTTTCGGTTCAAAACTTTCGTGCGTAATAATACCAAGACTGTTGCTTGAAAGGGAAGCCGTACCATATTCTTTCGGTCAATGTGACCTCCATTAAGGGTTGTCGGAATGAATGTTAAGAAAAGGTTCTGATAATAATGGAAAAAAGGCTTGAGATTTTTTTCAATTTCTGTGTGAGGGGGAGGACGGATACGAACGAAGTGGAACACCAGGGTTCCTCGGGTGCTGGGGGTGCTGGAGAGATGGAATCGGAATAAAAAAGGGTCTTCCGGAAGCGGACGGCGGAGGCAATCCATGCGGTAAGGATCGTGAGAGGGTCGAGAAGGTTGAGTAGGGCAAAAGGGAGAAGAGAAGATAGAAAGAAGGGGGAGGACGAGAGAGAGAGAGACAAAAATGAACTGGGTGGAAGGGAAGTGGGTGAGGAGGGAGAGTCCCTCCCGCCCTCCCCCCTTCCGCCAAGGTGAAGGACGGACAGGGCAGAAGAAAAATTCCTAAAAGGACTCTCCTTTCGCTTTTCCTCACCACCCCACGATTTGCATTTACATCGGGACGGTTCTCCCGAATTCCATCCATGGCAATTTTTCGGCAACCTTGTTTCTTTTTTTTTCGCTTCTCGCCACTATCACGTAGTACTGGGGAAAATATATTTTCACGCAAAGTGTACCTACTGATACGAGGCTCCGACGGAAATGCACGTGCCGAAGTTCCCCGAACACGTTTTGATCTTTTAAAGGATTATTTCCGCCTTTCTGCTGGTCTTTCTATGCGCGCATCATCGTTTTTCGAGGCATTGGAATCTGGAAAAAAAATCAGCCTAAGAAATTTCCCAGTTATCACTTTGATTTCTTCCTCATTTTCATGGAGGCGGTGATGAAGTGATCTGGTTGGAACTTGTGTTTGGAATGTGTATAAAATTAAGAAGTGAGCTGATTAAAATAAGTCAAATCTGCTAGATATGATGAGATGTCCAAGTAATGTTAGTCATTCTTCCAAGGAATTCCAATCGTTGTCATTTCATCATGAAAGATTTAGTGTGAAAGGAATTATGAAGATCAATCATAATATAACATAGGAATGTTTCGTCGGAGAAAATGTAAACATGTTGGAAATGAGCTGCATTCTACAACAAGTTAAGCAGTTATTTTGCTTCGGTAACATTTTGGGCGATATTGAGCATCGATTTGGGAATATTAGCCTTAAAAAATACGTAAATTAAAGCAGCATTTACAAGCGAATAGGGCTTTTGACTTGGAACCTTGATTAAGACATAAAGAAATCAATTGTACAGAATTTAATATTGGCCGCGGCAATTTATTCTCCCAAGACCTTGACACGAAAAATTGGAAGATGAGATGGCGTCTGAATGAGGGTGGGGTTTAGATACGAGAAAGTGCATTGAAGAGAAAGAGGAAAATCGGATGTCGTTGAGAAGGGAAGAAAATTGCTAGAGGAAATTAAGAGGCAGGGTAGGATAAGCAATTAGTGGCGATGGAACACCGTAATAGAAAGCAAAAAGGTGGAAAAACCGGAAAGAGAAGAAATAATCGACTGGATTAAAAAGGGAAGAAGCATGCTTGGAAAGGAATTGGGAGAGAAACCATTCAAAAAATGTAAAGCTTGAGGTGAATTATCCCGCCGAAACTTATCCTACATGTTATCTGGCAATGAGAATAAAAACCAACATATCAAGGTATTTGATTTTGGCAAAAATGTGTTATTCTGAAATGAGCCTTTTATTAAATTTATATATTTTTATAACTGTCAATGCGAAATCAATGGTGGTGACATGAATTTTATTAGTTTTCGAAAATAAGATGTCGTCATGTTATGTTACTTAGGGGAGGCGACCGACAGCTGAGGTCAATTGCGCCATTTAGGATAGGTGGGTATTTGGACAATGGTAAGAGTTTTTAGGGAACAGAAGAAGGGTGGAGAGAAACCCGGCGTCCGCATTAGCCTACTCTTAACGACAGGTGCCAAGGGGACCACGACTTAACGTCCCATCTGTCGGACGGAGTTCTGAACCTGAAATGCACTCCACTAGGCACTCAAATAGGGACGGATTTGCCACGGAAAAATCCGCCACTGCCGGGAATTGAATCCGGACCTTCGGGATGGGAGGCCAGTAGTCCAGCCACCACAACAACCCGATCCCCATGTTGTCATGTTCTACTGCTGTTGTGCTGCAATTTTTTTCCAAGCCCTCAAAGGTTGAATTTGATTTCCCGATGGAGCAATTGGGTCGTTTGCCATATTTTTTTACTGCCGAATATGATAGAGTTTGTAAAATAAAAAGACCCGTATTTTTTCGTTTTTTGATCCGTCGGTTATTTCTCGAGTTACAGGCAGCGAAAAACATGTTTTTAACCCTTTCGGAAAAGTGGGTGTGGTGCAACCTCTAACGTATATCGACTTCGTCCAATCACAACTGAACCCACGAAGCTACTTCGCCTTCTCGAAATGGGGGGACACAGCTGGCCCTGCCAATAGGAGCAGTTACGACAGCATCTGTGCGAGCAGACCTTCCGAGAACCCCAATCCACTCCCTCCCCTTCCCATAAGAGCAGTCAAGGACGGGGAAAATGACGTCATTGATATCACAGTAGCTTTTTCGGTGGGCGTCACCTTTTGCTTATTTTAATTTTTGATTTATGAGTGAATGGTTGTGGTTAGAAGATTAATTTTTTCACTAAATTTCTTTTTTCGTTTCCATCAACAATTTCGTGTACAAAATTGCTATTTCGGATCCGAGTAAACGCCCCCATTACGGATTCAATGCATCCATTGTTTATTCCGTTATCAATGGGCATGACATCGGTACTTTCTGCTACTCCCGAGAAATGATATATATTTTAATGTATCAATGTGATATTTGTCGTGAATTTTATGCGACTATCTTAAGTTTCACACATGTGAAGATACTTGAATGCAACCGCCATGGCATTCAATTAAATGATATGTAAATTTTCAAATAGCGGTCAATAGCCATTTTCTTTCCCGTAAGATACTCTGATTATACCTGTAATAATCGTTAGTACGGTGACGGTGTTTCATCTCGAGCTCAGAAATGCGTCAGTCATTGACTCCATTCCAGTCGGTCATGACTTCAGTTGCCCAGAGGTAAAATGCTTGATTTTTTTAGTACATCCTACAACCTTCCTCTTATTTTTCATTACTTCCTCTCTTACAAGCCATACGTCCGTAAGTCCCATGGCCAGAAGTCCCCAGTCCGAAGAAAAAAGTCCACACCCTCCGAAGTTTCTGAAGATGGAGTAAGGTTTCCTAAGATCGCAAATCGTGACAATCTCCACGATTCGTTTTTCGAGCCTCGATCTCGATCGATATCCTCATTTTGTCCTTCCCGTGAGACCTCCGTAGCAGGACCACCTCGAGCATTGTTTTTATCGTCCTCACGGCTCCTACCTAAAATAAAATTGTCAATATATAGCTTTGCATGTCGTAATTCGATGAAAAGCTTTGATCGGCCTGCAACCACGAGCAAGAGGAAATAAAAAAAATCCGTATCGAATGGTCTTTTTCTCCGTAGAATTATATGGTTGCATCCACATTTTTTAAATTTATATTCGTAAAGAACATGTCCGGCATACTTTCTTATAGGTAATGAATAACAAAAATATATTTACTGTCAAATAACACGTCCACTTCGTTATTTTTAGCTGTACTAAGTTGGTGACTCGACAAGTGACAAAATGTGTGTACATTAATCTGTAAAATGTATTCATTTACCAGTACACTGGTTTGTTTTCATCCACTGATCTTCAAGAGTTGCCTTGATTTTTTTTCGCTTTTTATAGGCACTAAACCGAAATTCTGGGATGTTGACATGCGGGTGAATTACAGTGATTAAATACATATAGAACTAAATTCCAGAAGCCATTCACCTCACTCATTTTCTATTTGTAACGGGAAAGTTTTTCAGGCAGCAACGAAGAAATGAAACTAAGGAAACGCTGGTTCTCCGCGCCATTTGTGAATTAGATAGTCTATCCATCTCCGATCCCATATGGGATCACACATGTCTTGCCTGTTCACAAGCGTCCATTGGCCTAAACGGACGGAGCTATCGAGCTCTGTTATGCTCGGGGATACAATGGCATCATCTGTTCAACCAACTGGACCAAGCCCCACGACCACGGGCAAGTCAAAACAAACCGGCAGTGCGTATGCGCTGGGCCTCCTTAAAGGAGTATGCGCCATTGCATTCCTTGGGTGTCTCTTTTCACATTCCCTGAGTGAGTGAAGCATTGCTGAGTACTTGAAACCAGCAGCGTCGGAAGTGGGGGGCATTTGGCCCCCCCCAGAATTTGCCCCGGGCCCTTGAGAAATGAGTCTTCATTAATAAAAATTAAATTTTACTTGTTTCCAGCTTGCCTTTTCCCTTCTGACGCATATTCTACAACCTTCATATGCCCTTTAGCGGAATTCTAGTCTCTACCCCCTCCTATTCGCAAAAAAATGAGCAAAAAAATTCGCAAATTCCCTTTTCATAGGAGCCGGGCCCTTTTCAAGGTTGGCCCCTCCCAGCGAAAATACTTCCGACGCCCCTGCTTGAAACACAACTTCAATCCTCTCCAATCCTCTTTACCCTTCGTACGAAAAAAATCTCGTTCGAAGGTTAGCTAGTTAATCAACCCCAACCTCTGAAATCTTGTTTCTTACCCACCCTTTTTGATTTCGTGTTTTCCCTCCCCCTCCCCGACTTCCTTCATCGTACTCGTGGGCTAGCCCGGCTAACCAATCCCATTCATTCATTCCATTTGAGTTCCTGCCTGTTCCTCCTGAGTTCCTGCGGTTCCTGCCGCGCTTGATATCAGCTGTGCGAGGCAGGAGAGGTGTGTTGTAACATGTTGTACCGTCCCGTTCGGTGAAGTTTTCGGGTCTGTGATTTGTGAGCGATAGGTGCAACGAGTGATGTGGTATAGGCGAAAACTACTGAAACGATCAGGATGGTGAGAGTAACAAGAGGTAGCTTGACAAGGACACTCTGTAGTACACGTTCAATGTTTGTGTTCCGCCGTCGGCCACGGGAGGTCCAGGCTCACATCGAACTGTACCTTATCAAATCATGATTTGATAAGGTACAGATACTGCAGTAATTCCATCGTTGGGCTGTATCTTTACTCGTCCATTTCGCGAACTTACGTCGTCAAAGCCATGCATGCAAATGAAAGGAAACAGCGGCACCCGCGGCACCTTATTTATTACAGAATTGCATGTTCTTACTTAATTACCATCCTCGTTACTGCCCCTAGAAAAGGTAATTATTAGTACTCTTGTAGTTTGATAATGATGTAGACCTCATTTGTCTTTCCAAGCTTGGTGAGTAAAGGAAGACAGTATTTTTGAAAATTATCCTCACATACGTCTTGAATTGGCTGACTTTTAATATGTTTTTACAAGGGTTAACCTGCTGCTTGATGCCTAAGTAGCTCAATTTACTCATTTTGTTGCTTACATTTTATATGTTGGTCTTGATTTTCCCTTAGAATTCGTTGGCAAGCATTCTTCTCCGGTCATTTACTGAGTTTTCTATGATTATTTTGCCAAAAAGAATATTTTTGCCAGAATTTGTTTGTAAATGAGATCCTTCTTCATACCGCTTAATTGATTGGGACCGCTTAATTTTGTTAATCATATCAGATCATCTCTTTTTTTTTTAATTTGTACAAACCTGGTAATTATTAGGAGCTTTTTAGGAGGATTTATTAGGAGCCTACTTTAAAGAGCAGAGAACCAAAAAAAGTGACTTGTTCTTGCCAGTGCTCCCTGCTTTTACATTCAGTTTTTTTTTTATTTTTCCTTAATCCCCTAATTATAGTTTTCCTGTGATTAATCTTCATTTATAATCTGTTGCACTGGATTCTTAAAGCATTTATCAACATTCGAATTAGGTGGTGATAATGTGAAGGGAATGATGAAAGCATCTTTGTGCTGTCTCGCTTGTTCAGGATCTGTCTTCTGCATATACCCAACCGATTTAATTACTACTCCACCTCCTACTGTTATGCATGCACAGCCTTCAACCCTTTCCTCTGAATATACACCTGTATTTTTAAATCTAGAGAAAGGGTAAACTTTTCAAACCCCACCCCTTAGCCTTTTCTATATTCCCCATCAGCAAACCTTTTTTTTTTGCCCTGTGCTTCATGTAAAGATTTCCTATCAGAAGTGTATAAACAGACCAGAGGGTGTATGTTGTAATTCAAAGCTTTGAGATTTAGTCAATTAACTTATTAATAATAGAGAGTAACTGGTATTCTTTCATGTCTTTATTCCCAAAACTTTCACACATAGTACCTAAATCTTAACAGTTAATGTTGCCATGTTTGGGATGAAACTACACACATAATTAAACATTCCCATTGCTCTTTGTAATTCTTTCACATTAGATTGGGATTCTAGGATTACAAGTGCTTTCACCCTCTCAGGATCAGTTTTCATCCCTGCCTCTGAAAAAAGATGCCCCACATATTTTACTTCTTTCACCTTATATTGCAACTTTGCTGGATTGAATTTTATGTTCAGTGCCCTAGCTCTTTCAACAACTCGTTCAACAACCTTATCATGCTCCATTTCTGTATTACCCATGCACAAGACATCATCAATGTAGATAATGGTACCTGGAATATCACCAAAATTTTGCTCCACCATTCTCTGAAATATTTCAGGGGCACAAGCAATACCATACGGCAATCTTAGATATTTGAAGCAACCAAAGAGACTTGTGAAAGCACATTTGAGGGAGGACTCCTCATCTAATTTTACCTGATGGAACCCTTCTTTCAAATCAAATACACTGAAATATTTATTGCCACTCAATTTCTCAGCTATGTCACTCACAGTTGGAACAGTGTGATACTGTATAACAATAACCTTGTTTAAGTCAACAGGGTCAAGACAAAGACACAAGTCCCCATTTGGTTTCTCAGTAATAACAAGGTTACTGAGCCACTCTTTACCCGCCAGGCTTTCTATCCTAGAAATTATTTTCTTTGCCTGAAGCCTCTCCAACTCCATCTTTAACCTTTCTTTCAGAGCCGAAGGCACCCTCCTGGGTGGCCTTGATGTCAGCTGCACATTCTCTAATGTTGCTATATTGCACCTTTGTGGTACACACCACAGACCCTTAAACACAGACATATACATTTTAAGAAATTTGTTTTTTGATGACAGCTGGTCAATATTAAATACCCTTTTAACCAAGTTCAAAGATACACAGCCTGGTAATCCCATAAGGAGTTGCAAGTCATGGTTTACAATTACAAAATCAAGGAAACATTCAGCATGTTTATAATTACATCTCAGAGTGGCGATGCCTTCAGGCTTAATTTTCATGACACCATACGCCTCATGTCGCATGCTTGTAGGTTTAATTTTAACACTTTTCTCTAACTTCTGTATTGCCTTCATTGGCAGGACATTCACTTGAGCACCTGTGTCCGGCTTCATTGCAAACACTTTTCCACTAATCTCCACCTTTTCAATCCACTCATTGGGATCACACTTAGCATCCACCAAATTAACACTCAAATTCACAGACAGTGCATAGGAGGATACTGACGATTTATCTGACAAGGAGTCGGATTCTTCCACCTCGATTTGGCGTATCTTTCTCACCCTGCATGCCACAGCAAAGAGGTTGATTAGTCCGCACTACGCGTACTTCCTTCCATATGCTGGGCACTCTCGAGGGCCATGATTCGTTTGGCACCTGTTACAATGAAACTTTTTCGCTGCTTTCCCCACACTTTGGCTTGCACTTGAGCCCACATTACCTCAAGAATGGTGATTCCCTCTCTTCTTCGGCAAAACGTCGATGAGGTTATCTCCACCTTTGCGCTCGGCCATCGTTTCTCTGATCTGCTTTGCCTGCCTCCAACTTTGTTCTACAGCTCTGCAGTGGGCTGCCACTTTCTCCAGAGAGAGATCCTGCAGTCTAAGCAGGGCCTCCTGCACCGTCTTATCTCGTACTCTGTAAACGATGCAATCACGAAGCACGGAGTCCTCTTGAGGTTCAGATCTGGAGAATCCACAATTTTTAACAAGGCGCCTACAGTCAGCAAAGAAATGCTCAAAACATTCTTCTTCTTCCTGGACTATCTGATTAAATATGAAGCGTTCAAAGGTCTCATTAATTTTGGGTGCAACGTATGACTCGAACGCTTTTAAAACAGCTGAGTATGATTTTTTTCTCTCGCTCAGTCAACGGAAAAGTAGAGAACAGCGCTATCACACTTCCTCCCAGCATATTTAATAAAAGGGTGATCTTTACTCTGTCAGACTCTTCATCCCTCTTGGTGGCTGCTAGGAAATTTTCAAATTCCCGGACAAAATTACTACAGTCATCGTAGGCACTGGGACCTTCGAAATTCACGCTTGTCGGTAGTTTTACATACTCAGCCATTTTCGTGGTTGCACAGAAGATCCACGGCATGGTTTCACAATATTTACGTGTCACCTCTATTTGCACCTAATGTCATTGAACTCCACACGACTGTGCCATGTTGTAACTCAAAGCTTTGAGATTTAGTCAATTAAATTATTAATAATAGTGTAACTGGGATTCTGTCATGTCTTTATTCCCAACACTTTCACACAAAGTAAATCTTAACAGCTACCAACGTACGTCACTTCCAGGTGGGGGTATTTGAGGAGCACAGGGGTACCAACCACTTGAGAGTATACTACAACAGTGTACTAGAGGAATACGTCAAGTTTCTGAGTGTTCCATAAGCATTTCTCGAGTCATACTTCAGGTATTAGTTTTGTCTCCATTAGTATGGAGATTGGCATTAGAATCAAATGATGACAGTTGTTGGTGGAGGGGTGAATGCGAGGAAAGGTATGAGAAAGCATCTGATGAAATACGTGTAATAAGTGATGGAGGATATGAAAGAGGAATTGGATAAATGTAAAGAGGTTATTTTATCAAGTACAAGCAAGGTAACTCCAATCAGGAGATTAAAGACCAGTGATGATGTGTGATATTAAGCTGTGAAATCATACTTTGACATTTCCTTACCATCCTCTCAATTCCTTCTCACCCTCCCATCTGCTTTTCCCTTTCATCCTTTACCCCACATTTCATCTCTGCTTGTTATTTATATTGGTATGGGTAGATGAAAATATATTTGGTGATTTCTCTTTGCCTTCCTCAAAAGTTATAACGTGACACTTCATCTCTTCGTAGGTCACTACACTGGAATTAAATGTCACTCCTGGACCAGAAGAACAGGTTCTATGCAGAGTTCCAGAAAACCCATTTGGTTTTGATTACCTACCTTACCATGAGAGACAATTGTTGTTTTCACCAGTCCAGCTTTATCGGTAAAATTGAATTTATTTCTCTTAACTTTGAAAGTAGCCTTCAAGAAACCATGATTGGTTGTTTTTTCTAATTATAATTCCAGCAGTCTCCACTTTGCTTTGCAGAAGAAAATATAGTTGATAAGTTTCTGGTTTCAGAATCATGTGCTAGTAATTTTGCAAAAAATGATTCTCACCTGCTTTTATGTAAAAATTAAGATGGGGACATCAGATAATGACATTCCCATGTAATAGAAGTATCTAAGGCTTACTACTAATAGCAGTTGCTACTGTAATCTCTTTTGAAGTATTTTTCCTCTATGTAATTATAGTTAATAAATTTGGACTATTCACAGAATAAATATAGGGAAAAAAATTCAATTTCCATGTATACATACCATTGTTAGAAAACATTTAAAAAACATACTTTATATTCATTAAAATTCTGTCCTTTAACCAAAAGAAGAAAGATCTTTGTACTCATGCCAAAAATATACTTTTATGTATCATAAAACTTAAAAAATTTTAATTTTCAAAAAAGTCCAGCTATTTTAGCATCATTCAGTTACATGGCCAGAAGTTAAAGTGCTTTGATTGTTTTACTTAGCATATGTTTGTGCTATATAATGGGGTCGTTTACCATATTTTTTTAATTGCCGAATATGGTAGAGTTTGTAAAATAAAAAGACCCTTATTTTTCCATTTTTTGATCCGTCAATTAGTTCTCGAGTTATAAGCGGCGAAAAACTGATGTTTTTAGCACTTTCGGAAAAGTGGGTGTGGTGCAACCTCTTGACGTATATCGACTTCGTCCAATCACAACTGAGCCCGCGAAGCTACTTCGCCTTATCACAAAGGGGGGGAAACAGCTGACTCCTCCAATCGGAGGAGTTACGACAGCATCTGTGCGAGCAGACCTTCTGAGAATCCCCCTCCACTCCCTCCCCTTCCCATACGAGCAGTCAAGGATGGGAGGAAAATGACATCAATGTTATCAGAGCAGCTTTTTCGGTGGGCGTCACCTTTTGCTTATTTTAATTTTTGATTTATGAGTGAATGGTTGTGGTTAGAAGATTAATTTTTTCACTTAATTTCTTTTTTCGTTTCCATCTAACGATTTCGTGTACAAAATTGCGATTTCGGTTCAGAGTAAACGCCCCCATTACGGATTCAATGCATCCATTCTCTATTCCGTTATCAATGGGCATGACATCGGTACTTTCTGATACTCCCGAGAAATGATACATATTTTAATGCACCAATGTGATATTTGTCGTGAATTTTATGCGACTATCTTAAGTTTCAAATATTTGAAGCAACTTGAATGCCCGAGTAAATGCCCCCATGCTTGGAGAGATGCTCAGTATGAAGTGTATTGATGAAAAAAGCAATGAATCATGTGGATAAGTAACCCCCTTACCAGAAAAGTGTTTCATCTAGATTAAACACAGATATCTGTATGCATTTAATCTGTAAAATATCTGGATTTAATCTAGATTAAACTTGCTCCTATGTACTCTAGATGACATTAATTCTGTACTTAATCTGGATTTTTTTAGATTTGATCTTCGATTTTTTTATGAATTAAATCTAGATTTTGAAATCATTTCTTTGAAAGGGACAGCCCAGGGGAGGTTCATCTGCATTTTTTTGAAGAATGCTAAAGTAGGCTTATATAGTAATCTTGCTTTGCTGCCTACACTCATTTATTCCCTTAATGTTATCCTGTATGTATAAAAACATGGTGGTGCCTTCTAAGGGCAAAGATCTTGTTGTAAAAAAAATTGGATATGGCAGACACTACTTAACTCAATTACATAAGAGGAATAAGAGTGAGACGACCATTCGGGTCAGAAGTACATGCTTTACTACCAATTTGGATTAAGTACATTATGTAGCACAAGTCATGCGTGCATGCGCACCAAAAACAAAACAATAAAAAAATAACGAGATTATATTTCCAAAGCCTTCCCTTAATCAAGTTTTTGTTCTACAATCCAAGTCCTTTGACACATTTCATCTGTTTTTGCTTACATAAACTCTTTGTGAGTGCATCAGCAATCATACTCTCAGTGGGAACATATTCAACATTAACAATTCCATCATCAATTACCTTTTTAATAAAATGATGTTGCACATATCAATATGTTTCGTTCTACCATGACAATTATGATTGTTGGCCAATCTTTGAGCAGACTGATTATCATTGAAAATAACAGTCAGTCCTTTGTATTTGTCACTTCTGTCAATACATTTTGCAGAAACATAGCTTCTTTAGCAGCAGAAGAAAGAGCCATATACTCAATTTCAGTGCTACTCAATACAACAGTGCATTGTTTCTTACTCTCCCAACTAATAGCACTTCCCGCTAGTTTAAAAACAAACCCAGCATATGGTTTTCTATTGGTGTTTTCATTACTCCAGTCAGCATCTGCATATCCAATCAAATTTTCACCAGCTCTTTGAAACACTAAACACAAGTCTGAGGTTCTCTTTAAATACCTCAACACCCGCTTTGCAGCCAACCAATGCTGAATAGGATGACACACATTAAATTGACAGATAAATAGCTGCATAGGCAATGCCGGATCTTGTAGTTGTTGATAAATACATAAGCCACCCGATCAGTGCTTGATATAGTACATTGATATCACAGGTTTCACTTTTACACAGGTTGATTATGGGTTCCAGTGGAGTACATACAGGTTTACAATCATATATACCAAATTTCCTAAGTACCAGTTCAATATAACCTTTTTGGCATATATAAATGGTATTGCCTTCCCTGCAGACTCTCATTCCCAAAAACCTTTTCACTTCACCCAAATCTTTCTTTTCGAACTGTTGCATCAACTCATTTTTCAGTTGACATTTCTCTTGTGTATTTGTCCAGAAAATCAAAATATCATCAACATAAATTTCAATCACTGTCAAATAATTCCCTTTAACTCTAGTGTACACACAAGGCCCAAAGTCATACATTTTGAAATTCAACTTCAACAACATATTATGAATTTTTTTCATACCATGACCTTGATGCTTGCTTTAAACCATTTAGTGCTTCCTATAATAAGCAAACCTTATGTTTCTGTCCCTTTAAAATAAACCCTTTTGGTTGATGCATATACACCTGTTCATTGAGATCCCCATTTAAGAATTCCATTTTTACAGCCAAATTATCTATTTGGACAATTCTACTGACAAGGCAAAAAGTAATCTCAGAGTAGATCCTCGGACAACAGGGAAACATTTTTCACCATAGTCAATACTAGACGTTTGATCATACCTGTTAGCTACAAGAGGAGTACGATACCTATCTATATTTCCTTTCTTGTTTTACTTTGAAAACCCACTTGCTCTAAATAGCCTTTTTATGATCAGGAAGATCTACTAAAACCCAAGCATTATTTTGCATTAAGGATTCGTACTCTTCTGTAGCAATTCCATTTTTCTCTATTATCACAGGACATAGCTTGGTCTACAGTCAATGGATCACTGTCCTCAACAACATTTTCATCACAAATAGTATTATGTATACAAAATATAATCGGATAGGTACTGTTTTTGATGTGTATCCCTATGCGGATATCTTCTCTCTCCTGTTGTTTCTTCTACATCAGAAGCCTCTACTGAATGAGCTACAGAACTCAAATCATCAGTTCCCTGCTTTTGGCATTGTAGCCTATCTACCTGAGCTTAAACTGATACTGTCTCACTTAAATTTTGGAAATCACTTTCCTGTTGGGAAGAACAAACTGTTTTTCATCAAATGCTACATCACTAGCTTTCTTAAATCTTTTTGGATTATCAGGGTCAATTAATCAATAAGCCTTAGAATCTTCACAATAACCCACAAAGATTAGTGCTTTCGCTTTTGCGTCCCACTTTTTCCTTAATACATCTGGGGTATGGGAATAAGCTCTACATCTAAATACCTTTAAATGACTTAGACCAACCTTGTTGCATGTCCAATTTTCCTCTGGAGTTACTCCCTTCACTGCCCTTGATGGTGATCTATTCTTCAAATATACTGCCGTATTGACAGCCTTGGCCCAATTTCATGGTTTTAGTTTTGCATCTTGAATCATGCTACGTGCTTTTTCCACAATTGTGCGGTTGGCACTCTTTGCTACACCATTTTGTTCAGGTGTGTGCGGAGCAGTAGTTTGGTGTATTATGTCATAACTTTTGAGGAACTCCTAAAACTTACAGTTTACATATTCAATACCATTCATCATCATTAGTTATCAATCCTCAGATTGCTTTGACACAGCTCTCCACTGAGTTCTTCTATTGGCTAATCTCTTCATATTTACGTATTTCTTTTCTTTCACATACTTCATCACTTGTTCCATGTATCTCACTCAAGGCCTTCCTTTGCCAATCTTCCCATCCATTTGTCCTTCAACGATTGTTTTCATTAGACCATTGTATCTTAAGATATGGCCGATTAAATTATCCCATCTTCTTCGTAGAGTTTTCAGCAAGCTTCTCTTTTCTCCCACTCTTCTTAAAACTTCTTTGTTTGTCACTCGGTCTATCCATTTCATCTTCATCATTTTTCTGTAGCACCACATTTCAAATGCTTCCACCTTTTTCTTCTCCACTAAAGAAACATGCTCCAGATGTAAGTAGGTTCTTATTTTGGTAGACTGCCCTTGTTGCCTGAGCTATTCTACAGACTATTTCTGTCTTGCTTCGTCCATCGTTGGTTACTCGGCTTCCTAGGTAGCAGGACTCTTTCACGTCTTCGAAACAATTATCCATCCTTAAACATTTAATTTTATTACTAGTTTGTTTTTCAACAAAATTCTTAAATTCTTTGAACTTTTGAAAAGCTTAATCTTTGTACTTCAAGAAATACACAAATGTTTTTCTGGAATAGCCATCTATTAATGTAAAAAAGTAACGTGCCCCACTGAAAGAACTCTCTGGCATGGGCCTACATTGATCACTATGGATTAACTGCAGTCTTTCTGATGCCCTATTACCTCGATTCTTACTAAATGGTTTACGTGTTGACTTTTCTTTCACACAGGACTCGCATGGTTTGACATGATGGTACCTGAAAAACTCACACCAAAAGCCATACCATCTCTCAGTAATTTCATTGACAACATGTGTAAATGCCCTAAACGTTTGTGTCATAACTCAGTAGACGAATCATGAGCAATAGTATGTGCTACATTTTGAACCTCCTTGTTCAACGTTTCAGGTTCTAAGTCAAGAGGTCTGAGTATGTAGTTTATAGATACCACTATCACAACTTGCTGTTGCAACAACCCTGCCATAGATCATAAAATCATCTTCAAGATACATAGAACACCCTTTCTCTGTGAAGGTTACATTTATACCTTTTGACACTAATTTACTAACCAATAGCAGGTTAGTAGTTAAATCCAGCACATGCAACTTCATTTTACAATCAGAATCACCCTTCAATTTAACAGTTACATCACCTTTACCAATACCTTTGATATTTTCACTATTAGCAACAATTAGCAACATTCATATGCATCAATTCATTTTATAATTAACCAACCAGTTCTTTTGTCCAATCATATGAGAGGTTGATCCTGAATCAACATACCAATTACAAGATCCTTCTTTAACAGTAAATGCAGTCAAGAGGGAAAAACTCTTCTTATCACATTTTTCTTTAGTCTTTCCTTGACTTATTTGGCCAAATGACTTGCATTCTTTTGCTTCAGTAGACACAGCCTGCTAATGTGACCAAATTTATGACAGTTATAACACTTAACATAGTTGAACTTCTTTAATCTTGCAGAGGTCATTAGCGACTTTTTATTGTTTTCCTCTCTCTTTGCGTCCTCCTGTAAAAGCTTACCTTTAACAAAATCACTAGCAATTATAACATTGGAATTTTTGAGAGCCAGAGCAATGGGTGGTAGTATGACGTTAGGCCACTTAACATTATGACTCCCACGAATTAATCATCTAATGCCTCACTGTTGTCACCAATCAGTTAGTTGTGCAAGGAGCATCACTTATGTGACATAGGTCTGCATACTATTAAAGTTTTGTAAACGTATGCCAAATAACTTACGTAAAAGTCTCGGACGTCTTATAAGTCCCTTATCTTCGTATGCTGCCTGTAAATTTCTCCAAGCCTCTCTTGGTGTCTTCGCAGTCTGAATGTGCGGAACACAACTCGATTCAACCATCAGTGCAATACCATCGCTTCAAGATGGTATTGCACTGATCCTGAAAATGTAAAATGGGGTCTCTCCTCATATTTTTTTTACTTTTTTTTCTATCGCCAACATCCAATTTTTATTTTAGAACACAACATAGACTGCATGGTGCAAATGACCTTAGTCGTCGACGCACCCATAAAAACATAAACCTACCTACCCCTGTAAAATGGGGCTTTATGTTTCTTCATCTCTTCATTCTCCATGTGTTCTGTGTTGTTGTCAGGTCTCGTGACTTCCCATAGGTCGTCATGATCTAAATATTTTTCCATGAGGAACTTCCAATTGTTCCAATTATCTTGCTCTTTTAGTTTTTTGAATGTAGGCAACATAGACATGCCTGCCATGATCATCATCATTGTAGTAGTTGTAAATTCAAAGTTTCGAAATGACGAATTTTTTGAAATTACGAACGTCAGGACCTGTCCCCAGGAACAAATGGAATTTGTTTTTACAAACCTCAGAGAAAAACTGCTACAGCATAACTATTTTTGCCGGCATAGACACCTAAAAAATCAAGTGTTGCTGATTAGTGTTCATCAATAGTGAAATTCGTGAATAGTAGTGCATTCATCTCCCACATATGCAAGTCTCTCCCCATCATTTTCTGCATGTAACTAGGCATATCATTTATACCTTGAGTAATGTGGAAATTGTAGCTAATGCTATTTTCATCCTATAGTGGTTATTTTTTGTTTTAACTTACCAGCATTTCCATAATATACACTTCTCTTTTTATTCAAACTTACCTGTGATGGCCCATACCACGCTCGCTACCATGTGCCTAGAATTATAGCAGTTCAGCTCTCCGTGAAGACAGTCTATACCAAATTCTTGTAGCATGGATGGGGTGAGCCAGGGTGGGTGATGCCGATAGGAAATTTGGGACCAGGGAGTTTGGGTGTACGGTGCGTGGGGGAAAAGGGTCTGATTGTGGAGAGGAAAGACCCTAGTTGTGGGCGTGTTTTTATGTCTTGCTGAACTTGAAGGGGTCTGTCTTGCCGAGCTTGAAGGGGGCGAGGGGGTTGATGGATGGCATCATGGAATGTCTGTGACGTTCCTTCCTCTTCTTCTGATCAACCCTGGGGGGCACGTGCTGGTGGCTGATTAGAACCTCTTCAGGTGCTGAGTGGAATGGGAAGGATCAGGGATGCCGCATCCTTTGTTTATGGGTGGGTCTTCAACCCCTCCTCTTGCACTCTGGCACCTCTAGACCATCCACTTCCCCCCCCTCCCCACATCTCTCGAAGACCCACCTGTCAGCTAAGGATGCTGCATCCTTGACCCTCCCCATTCCACTCAGCACCCGAAGCAGTTCCAATCAACCACCTACACGCACCCCCCAGGGTTGCCCAGAAGAGGAAGTAACGTCACAGATGTTCCATGATGCCATTCCCCCACCCGCTCCCCACTTCCCCCTCTTCAAACTAAGCAAGACAGATAAAGATAGACCTACAACTTGTGATCTTCCCTCTCCACAACCGGACCCTTTTCCCCCCATGCACCGTAAGTCCAAACTTCCCTGCCGTCATATAATCCTTGAGAAGATGATGTGGAAAATATACCGCATCATGCCCCATTTGTTTTCAAAGTCTTAGGCCCTAATTACACTAGGCCACCAGGCGGCACAGCCAACCGCGACACCGGTGACGCTGCTCATCATTGGGCATTGATTGTTATGGAGCCTATTAGATTAGGGCAGCCGGTGGCATCGTCACAAACTGGCTGCCGTGCCCCGTGACCAGGTTGGCAGCCACTGGTGGCGGAGAGTCATGGCGGGGCATAGTATCATACCGGGCCTATTACACTTGGCAGCCAGGTGGCGCCGCCAGTCCCGCCACCACTCGGTTTGGCCACCACGTGGTCAGTCTCCTGTGCACTAGCGATGAGAGAACATGTCGGACAACAAGCATGCATACTTGCTCCTCCTTGTACTTTTAATGAAAAGAAGAAGGCAAAGGGAGAGAAAGATGCATGTATACCCTATGCTATCGTTAAGAGAATCTAAAGGGTTGTACTATATGTACTCTTTTTTGATGAACTGTGTTCAGATGGAAACAAGTTTTTATTAACTTAAGAATGTCTAAATTGTCTTTCTATGAGTTATTTTCGTTAATAAAGGTTCATAAGTAATATAGGTTCATAAATAAGGCTTCATAGAACTACCGTATGACCGAACACCGCTGCTGTGCCACCAGTTGCCCTGCACTTGTCGCCGACTGAGTTACCGGTGGTGCAACTGGTTGCGCCACCTGGTGGTCTAGTTTATTAAGGGCCTTAGTAGTAGAAAAGAAACAATATTACCTCCCAAGATCATTTATTCAGCTGACGATATGGAAAATGCCACAAATAATAACCTGTGAATGTTTTTTTTTCTGAAAAACAGGCCTAGTTAGTTGTTTTTCTTTAGCTATGATTGGACAATAGAGGGCTACTAAAGCACAATTGGGCCAGCTTCCATCATAAAAGCGTAAGAAGCAAATATCTATTTTTAGTGTCCATACTAGTTGCCCATCTCTACTGACTGCGGATTCCGAAAATAACATTCTTACAAAATGTTCAACTTTTATTTACACGTTTTCGATATTTGGACGAAATTTTTCCATCTTTTAAGACATGCAATACAGATTATGACACAAAGGTGTTTTTTAAGAATGCTGTCATGAACTACGTGATAAAATCAAACTATGTTACCAAAGAGAACAAAAATTAGAGAAAAGAGAAATTTTTCATGATATTTAAAAAAATGTTTGAAATTACGAAGTGCTGATTTTCTGGTCCTGACTTCGTAACTATATACCATGAAACTAACTTTCCCTTAGAATTAAACACAATAGTCTGTATTACATTCACACAGGATGGGTATCTGAGTGACTGGCCCCATAACCTGTTGTAAAAAAAATTAGGTACGGCGGGCACGACTTAATTACTTAAGAGGAATAAGAGAGAGACGACTGTTCGGATCAGAAGTACATGCTTTACTACCAATTTGGATCAAGTACATTATGTAGCACAAGTTACACACGCATATGCATCAAAAACAAAACAATAACAAATTAACAAGATTATATTTCCAACAGATTTTGAAATCTAGATTTAATCCATTAAAAATCTTTTAATGTTAGCACAGGTCAGAAATCCTGATAAAATCTAGATTTAATACATTCTGAGAGGTAAGAGGAGAAAATAATGGGTGGATTAAACCCAAATCCCTATTGGTCAACTTATGTATAAAATTATGTATTTAGGGTGGATCAGCAATTAGAGAATCAGAAATTACACCTTAGGTAAAATTATACATTCACACTCTCACCATCCAATCACTGGGTGACGCCAATCCTGAATTGGCCAAATCCCATTTCCAAACAGAAATTTTATACTTTGAAAACCTATGAACTGCAGCTAATGTACCCTAATTTGAGCTATATGTTCTCAAACTGGCAAACCAATCATAAACTTGTGAGTAATCCTGCATTGGCTAAAACGTACTCCAATAAGACTTCCTGAAATGAAGAGTTTCTTTTCAAACATCATCCAACAAGCAATGTATAAGACAGCAGAGGATTTGAGTAACTAATAAATTTGATAGTTCGAGCATTCAAAAATTTTTATTAACCCATTATGAGCATTTAAGTTTTCAAAAAATTCAACTTCTTCCTTTGCAAAATATATTCTTTACCCACTTTTACATTCTCAAAGTGTGCAGCTTGCCTCATCCTCATATTCACAAAAAGCCTTATAATAGCAGCAACCTCACCAGCAATCTCACCATGCTCGACACAGGGAAATGAAAGGTCTTTCCTTTCAAGAGCCTCATTTAAGTTCAAAAGCATTTCAGTATTTACCATATTTTCAAATGCATCCTCCCAGGCTTGCAATCGAGATGAGGGAATATCCCACTGGATTGGAGAAGTCTGCACGGTACACTAAACATCTGCTCACGCATATACCATGTGGTTTGATAATTTGAGCGTTCAAAAATTTTTATTCAACCCAAAGTTTCTGGAAGAGCATAATCATGCTCCACAGCAACATAAAAATCCCACATATCGTGCTCAATCAATGCATTTTTTAATGCTGTGCCTAATTGATTGATTTTAGCACAAAGAAATTTACAGCCATGGATTCATCTGTAGCCACCTGCTTCAACAAAACTGGCATGCCCCCTCTCCCTGCCTCTGGCTGCTGAATTCTGTTGAGTCTTCAGACCCCGGAATGCTTGCCCTTACCCAATAAGAGGGATAAGCAATGGACTTAATGTCGCAAAAATCTATCAAATAGACCAGTATAAGGTTGGTCCAATTCCATCTCTGCATTTTGCTCTTCGTTTTCTCCAATCTCATCAGGAGCCACTATTTTGGCATGGGTTTGTGTCTTATTCTTAAGGGAATTTCTCCTCTTCAGTGGCTTCTCAAGTACTTGGGGCATTGAGTAAACGGCTGAGGAACAGTCCCTGGTTCCTGTTTTGGCCTTTTCTCCTTTTCCTGAAAGATTGAATGTTAGATACATCATCCCAGGCAAGAAGAAAATATATTCAAAGTTTCCATAATTAGTGCAAGAGATGTATTTCAAAACAAAAGGGAGAAATAAATAGCATACACCATAGTCAAAGTTCACGAACTGGCCGTGAAAACTTTAGCGGTGTTACCCGCTGAAACTGCACAATAACAAGATATTCCACAGAGAAAAAAAATCATTTGCATTGACCGGGACTTGAATCCCCGGATCAGGGGTCCGGGTTTGAGTCCCGGTCAAGGCAAATGATTTTTTCTCTGTGGAATATCTTACTATTGAGCATACACCATCTTTAAATAGAAGAATCATAGCTCAGCATAACCCAGAGAAATTTCATGAGGGCCAATCAATGTATACTGTAAACTACAGCTGCTAATTACCCATCTAGGGCGCTACTTCGAAGTTTTCGATAACAGAGCCGAGTTTAACACTGTATACAGATCTTTCAAGCAATCTCTGGTGAATTAAACATATGTTCTTGCAGAATTGTTAGGAGGCCTACCTATCAAAACTTAATGTTGATTAAGTACGTTAAGGTCAGGGTAATATCATACCAACCTTAAATTATGGTAAATGATCGTAGGCTTTCCCGTTGAATGATATGAATGAAATCTTGGGTTTGGCACCAGGTGAGGCTTTTCATGGCCGACTGTTTGATGAGTAACTTGCTCATCCAAGCATCTGCAATAAAAAGCCTCACCCGGTGCCAAACCCGAGTGAATTTCATTAATCAATTATCGTGTGTTCGATGAGTAACTTGCTCTTTAAAAACAGAATTGAGAAATAATGAAATCGAATTGTTGTAAGCAACTTCAATAGAACATAAATGGGAGCAACATTAATAGCAGCAATTACCACAAATGATACTGAGAACGTAATTGCACAGACGCATGGCTCACACGTGGGTTGAATTGGTCTATGAAATGGAAATATCATTTACAGTGAAAGAGAAAATAATTGGCCACCAAGGGAATTCAATTCATAGGTAAATTAAGATAATAACCAAAAATGCTTTAAAAAGTAGAAAATCTTCCCACGCCTATGACATTTCCTTCATTGTCAGTGAATTTCTTCTCGCGCGAAGTATATCCGTCTCAAAAAAGTGCTTCTCACTCCCGACTTGTGGATGCTTCACTAAGAAACTATCGCAAGGAATGCACTTCTGCCACACACCGTGGCGGCTTTCTTTCCTCAGGACCACAAAGAAATGCACCTTTTGGGTATTCAAATTATACTCAGAGGTACAATCATGGAAGAAGGAGCACCTCCTTCTTTTATGGTACATACAACCCGATGTGATGTATCTCCTATCAACCATAGTGTTCTACCAATACAGTCTGGTTTTCAAACTCTAAAACACTTAATGATGATTTTGAGAAAAGAAAACCAGATCTTTTTTGCAGGAACAGTTTCACAAAAATGTGATTTGCTGCAGTGAAACACCATAAGATGCTTACTTGTGTGCTGGCGCAAGGTAAATGAAGGACAAATGAACTAGTGGCACCAACGACCGAAAGCAGGAACTAAGCGGACAATAAGGGGCAGCAGAGGCATTGCGAGAGGAATAGGGAGAAGCCGGGGCCTGGGGTGGATCAAGTTAATGTGGTGGTTAAGAGTAATGGCCTCCCATTCTTAGGGCCTGAGTTTGAATCCCGGCTTAGATAATTGAGTAAAGGTAGTAGTTTCAGGGGAATGGAGGAAGGATAGAGAGAAACCCAGCATTGTCATTAGCCGGTTCTTAATGAGAGATACCTACCAAGGGAACATGTCCCAACGTCCCATCCAACAGATGGAGTGCTGGACTTGAAGTGCACTCAACAATTGCAGATGAATTTTTCATTGGTAAGCCAGTCTCTGCTTGTGTACCTTTTGGAGAGCACTTTGAGTCCAGTACTCTAACCATTTGATGGGGCGTTAAGCCGTGGTCCCCTTGGCACCTTTCATAAAGAGCAGGCTAATGCCTACATCCAGTTTCTCTCCACCCTTCCTCCATTCCCTGAAACTCCTCGACCACCTATCCATTCTGGCACAGTTGCCTCCCCTGTACACTGTATTACATTGTGTTGATAACACCACTAGAATATAGGAAAATCTGTATTTAACAGATAATATTATAGAATGGAATTGCATATAGCTGAGCAATATTAACTTGAGATTTTTATAGAATGCTAAGTACATGAAGATCTATAATTAATCCAGATTAAATCTTTGTTTGGCATATCCAGATTTAATGTGGATTTATGAAGGATTTAGAAATCTGGATTGAACGTCACGGAAAATCCCTAAAATATCTAGATTTAATCATAGAGTCATCATCACCAGTCAACAATCCTAGGATTGGTTTGACACAGCCCTCCACTTGATTCTTCTATCAGCCAACCTCTTCATATTGACGTAGCTCCTCTCTTTTACATCCTTCACAACTTGCTCCGTATACCTCATACGAGGCATGCCTTTTCAATTCTTCCCTTTCACTCTTCCCTCGACGATTGTCTTCATCGGGCCATCGTGTCTTAAGATGTGGCCTATTAAGTTGTCCCGTCTTCTTTCAAGGTTTTCAGTAGACATCTCTTCTCTCCCACTCTTCCTAAGACTTCTTTGTTTATCACTCGATCGATCCATTTTATCTTCATCATCTTTTGGTAGCACCACATTTCAAATGCTTCCAGCCTGGACTTCTCTGCTGCTGTTATTGTCCATGCTCGCTGCCATATAGTAGAATGCTCCAGATGTATGTTCTAATGAAATGTTTCCTCACTTCCACGCTTGTATTTGCAGCTGTAAGCAGAATCTTCTTCTGGTAAAATGATTTGATTTGATTATGGCCACCTGGTTTTTATACAAGCTGTGGATAACCTTTCGGTCATTGTATGATACTCAAATTTCTTTCAGTCTTTAGCATCACGTTCCAATCCACATTTTCAAATGCCTAAATGTCCAAATCTACAATGCAACAAACGTCGGTAGATTATTCTCGTCTCTATAAGTAGCCTGAGGGCCAAAATCGCTTCTCTTGTGCCCTTGTTTCTTCTGAACACGAATTGGTCCTCATCCAGGAATTCATCAGCTTTTCGTTCCATTCTTCTGTAGATAATTCTCATCAATATCTTCGAAGCATGTGCCTTCAGGCTTATGGTCCTAAAATGTTCACAGTTCTCAGCCCTCTTTTTTTTGGCAATAGGGATGTTCTTCTCAAAGTCCGTGTGTATCTCTCCTGTAGAGTGTTGCAGTTGGTTTTGTACAGCTGAGTTAATGTCTTTTCTCTCTGGCATTTTTTATTAGTTTGGCAGGAATATCATCTATTCCAGAAGCCTTATTTATCCTCAGATCCCTTACAGCTGCTTCAAATTCTGATCTTAAGATTGGGGCTCCCAAATCATCCTTATTGACTTCATTTTCCTCTTCGATTACTTCCACTCTAAGAAGCTTCCATTGTACAACTCTTCCAAGTATTCCTTCCATCTCTTCACTTTATCCCCATGTTCAGTTAAGAGTTCTCCATTCTTGTTCACGACGCTGTTACATTTTTCAGCCCATTCCTTAAAGTGACTTCTTACCATCCTGTTGGCAATTTCCATTTGCGAAGTTGCTTTGTACATCTTCGCATAGACCCTTCATCCACATTTCCCTTGGTTTCCTTGCTTTACGGTTTAAATCGTAGAGTAAGTACACATAATATTATACTTAGTCTACGATTTAATCCTTTCCTGGTTTGTAAGGCCCTTACCTGTTGACATAGGTGCTTAAATTCCTACAATTTACACCATTTGACACAGCTTCATAATGTGCTGTTTCTTCCCTTATGTAAAACGACTTTTAAGAAACCTTAATTCACATCATGAGCAGTCATAAATTGCCACATCTTTCGAGACCAACAAATAATCATCATGAATGCTTTGGAATCTTAACTAGGGGATAGAAACTGGTAAAAGCCATGTTGAAATATCAGTATACAGTTGTATTTATTTTCAATTACTTCAAGTTAAATTTCAATCATAAAACCTCAATTTTTTTTCACGAGTAAATAGAATTATTAATATTCCCCCAGCCAAGGTTTTGTAATAAAGAAAAATGCTGAGAATATAGCTGATTGGTATTAATGTAATCTTAACCCTTAACCAGTGACGTGCAATTTCTGTTACACAACCAGTGACGTGCGGTCTGGGAGACCGCAATAAATATATATTCATAAAATGTTGCAATGCCATTTTTAATGCTTAGTTTAATGTTCCTTTATCTGCTTAACTATTCTAAAAGTTATATTTAATTTTATGCATTACCAATATGAACCAATTTTTCGGTAAAAATAGTTATTTGAAACAGGGTCAAAAAACTTTTGTCAAAAACACTTGAGTTATAATTATCGTTTTTAAGTATCAATATTTGGCCAGATTTAAAAATAAGGCCTTAAATGTTAAAGTACGACGGCTAAATAATAAGAAACAATTGAATTTATCTCGTTTATTCCTTTTCTTGATGCATTCTGCGGGTGATTAAAATTACATTTTTTCACAATGGCTCTCATATCTCCGTTGTCACACATTCTTTACGAATTTTCGTCATACATTCCAAATACACAGGCTTTTTGCATTGGAAACATAAGAAAGAGGTTTTCCGTATTTTTTATGGCGAGCACAGTCTACATGTTGTCCGCTTCCCGAGCCTTTTATACTTATTCAGCCTCTTCCAACAATAGATGGAGAATTTGCGCAATACTTAATCGTACCTGTCTCGGGAGTCTAAGATTCGACATTCTCCTTCTTATATGGGGTCTAACAAGATCTGCAGCTATCGATTTAATGAATTAAATCGTGTCATATCTTTCTTATCTTTCGTAGACTGCTGAAGCACAAAAGAGTTGACAAAGGAAATGCCTAATATTCTGAAAAATACTGCCATTGGCCACCTCCTTGTCCTTCGGCCGGATGTGTAGCTACAGCACATTTTGTCTAAAGTATCTACGCCACCCTTAGTCGCATTGTGAAATGCAATAACCTCTGGTTTCGCTGACTATATCGTCACTCACCCTGTAGTGCATCGATGAAACTAAGCAAACAACCTTATTTCTTTTGGGGACATGGGATACTAGAGTCATGTTGGTCGAGAATCCGTAAAGTGAAGAGCCCACTTTGCGCCCTTTGGATGGCGCAAAATCATTAGGTATTTCTCTTTTATTTTTCCTGATTATACCAACGTACGTCAGCCATTTTTCTTTTAATTTTTGTACCAGTTCAATAGATGTGAACCAATTATCCGCTGTGATATTCCTGTTGGACCCCATGATTGGCTCAGGGAGACGAATAACTGACTGGGTTGGTTTTGATAGCTTTTTATCTTTCTCTGATAAACCTATCCCATCTGTGTCTTTCCCTGCGTACAAATATGCGTTAAACAGATAACTGTTTTCGGCGTCAGTCAAACACATCATTTTCAAACCATACATGGCGGGCTTGCTAGGAATATACATTTTGAAACGGCATCGGTCCCTTTATTTCTTCTGCCGGTAAAACTCGATGCTTACATGTTCTGTCCCCAAATCCCCCAAATACTTAAAGGGAGACCGACAGCCAAAAGAAAGGCACAAATGAATGTTGCACTCCAGGCGTGGGCGCGCGAAATTTCGGGGTTCAATGGGTTCCGTCATTTTTAGTAAATAGGTACATTACATGCGTACTGCCTGCAAGGGGTAGAGAAATTAACCACTGTTTTATTGTAATTATTTATAAAATCTATAAGAAGCTTAACATTTAAAGAACAAAATATGTAATATTTCCGATAAAAACCGGATTTCATTTGTTTTGCGTTGGCCTTCAGCAACGACTTGAATAGTCATTTATTCATACTGAATGTATTTTAGAAAAATTAGGTACTTTATTATCCACGTTGTGCAACAAAAAATGCTTCCTAATAAATTATTAATTATTCTTATACTTGAAAAATCACTACGAATTGTTTTTAACAACTTTTTGAATCATGTCCACCAGCATTAGGTTTACTGAATTTTTCCAATTTAGTGACGTGCGGTCTCTCAGACCGCTAATCGAATTCAGTTGCAAATTTACAGAAATAAATAATACAAACGTTAAATTTTAAGAGTGTTATATCCTTATTATACAAAAATATGAAGCTAACGAAAATTATAGACATTTTAAAATAGTCATTTTGAAAATATTCATAATTTTAAAAACGCAGCGGTCTCTCAGACCGCACGTCACCGGTTAAGGGTTAAGTAAAATATAAGTGATCTCTGTTGCAAGTGATTTTTTAGTCTATTTTCTAAGCTCAACACTCCTAATTTTTTACTTCCAATGGCACTTTAAATTATTAATCAATTACAGTCATCATATGAACGGAAGCATTCGTTGAATAATCATTTAATCTATACTTATCCTGAATGATAATCATCCCTGATGAGAACCCATTGCAAAGAGTTTTGCATTACCCTCATCCTTTGGAAATCACCATACATTAATTATAAAGCTCTTGCAGGTAATCTATAGATGCTTTATTCTGTGGTGATTTAGCAAACTTCCCATTTCAGGGCCTTTGAAACCTGAAAAGGATAGGGCATTGAGAAGAGGCTTTGGGAGGCTGGACTTCATTATTTCATCATGATTCCTTCTGACTGAGGGGCTTCCTCCTCAAGCACGGACCAATATCTATGACTTCATATTAATTTAAAGAATCGGAAGGATTGGATGAAAGAGCATTTCAATGGATTCAGAAAGAGGCTGACAACTATCAAGTGTAGCATGTCAAAATGGTTAATCTCTCTAAAGGTAAGTATTCCTTCATATGTAATCCATGTACTGGGTACATTTACAATCTAAGTAATCTGTGAAAGGCTAAGGTATTTTAAATGAGGGTTTTTTAATTTCACTAATTAAATTGTTACAAGTATACAAAAGGATATTTTTAATAAGTATTTTAAGTATCAAATATCTTCATTTAATCGATCTTAATTATATTTAACAAATTTCAAAATTTACTAGAAATCTCTACAGCATTGTCAGTCCAATTAGTGTAACCTCATATTTGCACTATAGGAATTTGCATTTTTCCACAATTTACAACTTTTTTATCGGGTCCCATCCAATTTCTGATATCCCCAAAGTATAGTGGAACCGCGGTAGTACGAGTATGGCCTATTGCAAGACCCCTGCCTTTACAAGAGATTGCAGGGGCACCGTCAATTGACCCTATGATTGTCATGTAAAAAAATACTGTTTTTACGAGACCCTTTTGGTGTTGGCCCCCACCATTGTGAGAGTTTCCGTCACCGGCAAACTAGCACCAAAACAGGCCAACATCTGCCATAGCTTGCAATCTGTTAGCAATGCAATTAATATTAAGTGTTGTGTATCAACTGCACGTTATAAATCACCATCCGATTAATTTATTGTTAATATTGGTTGAAATACTGCAGCATTAGCAGTTACAAATACATATTTGATCTTCTTTTGTTTTCGCAGTCGAGAGCACACTCACACGTCTGTGAGTTGAGAGCATTTCCAAGATAGACACCGTGGCCCAAAAACGCAAAACACTTAACTTTCAGAAGGGAAAAACGGCAAGCCACTCATTTGGCAAGTCACTCGGCAATCCTAAATTTGTTTTCATATTTTCTTTCACTCTATATTTATCAATGTTGAACATTTTCGTGAGTTCATTTTATAATTCACGAGAATATTGAAGTTAGCAAATTATTATTTGTTATGCATACTTGTAACTGCTTGATGCAATGTGATGAACACGGTGCCATGGGAGTAGTGCTCTTAGTTTATTGACTTTCAATACATCTATATTCCTTTCTATGCTTTGCTGCCATTATTGAGCATTATATAAACTTAAAATGTTTGTTGGTATAGGAGGGCTCTTCATTAGACCCATTTATTCAGTCCTTTGTATCATACTACCGTTTTGCATATACACCTGACAAAATTACTGTAGTACGCACATCAAGGAACTAACAAAATCTTTAAAAAGAACTTATTGTGATACAACCACTATTTCAGTAAAATTGTTATACATGGCAAAGCAGATTGTTTTTCAATGGGGGCATTACATCAGATGAAAGAAAACTCCCTCCAAGGCATGATCCCTTCCACCACTTCCACGGTCTCTTATCATCTGCTGAAACAAATGCGATACGTTATTCCAAATGGCTTCCGTGAAATGTCATGAAGAACGTGAATATACTGATCATAAAAATTAAGACCAACCAAGGGAAAGCGTAAAGGCTAGTGATAAAGGCGATACAATTTTGATTTATCAGTTACAGTTTAAATTTTTGGTGAAACTAATCAAAATTATGGAATGAACATTAGGAAATGGAATGAACATTAGAAAAGAGTAGCTTGGTCAGTTGTGCGTTTGAGAAAACAGTCGGCAATTCGAGGCTTTTTGCATTTTTTTGGTGCAGGTACGTTGCTTTTTGATCTAATGGTTAGTACGTAAATTAAGTAGGGATATGAATTACTGCAAAAACTTTCCCTTCTTTTGGGATTTGTGCTCAAACTCTCCAGATGGAGATGCTTCTGCCACCACACCAACCCGATTCCAAGAAAATTGTTGACAATAGGTTTCATGGCGATTATTTACACCAACCTCGGTAAGACAATACTTCACTATAGCGAGGGTTTTCTTGGGCACCATGAGGTCTCGTTTTAAAGAGGTTGCACTGTATGTAGAACCCTGTATTTACACCATGACTTTACCGTTTTCCTGCTGTTTGCATTAGATGCGGGTGAGAATGCGATAGAGTAAAAAAAGTAAATTCCCTTCTATGACATTTAGCCATATACATATTGTAACGGCAGCGCTTCCCCCCTTTCTTTCTCCCGTTTGGTGAAGAGCACTTACCCTCGTTTTTCTCCCTCCCTTCTTTATTATTTTTTGAGTGATGTTTTGTTTTGGTGAAATGTGTGAATCGCCGATGTGTGTGTGTGCGCACGCAGCATTCGAACTCCGCGCGCTGTTCCAGACATCAAGTCGCCCAAAGCCCGCACGGCGTGGAGTTCGCGTACCCACAAGCCATTGCCCTCCCCTCCCCTCCTTTCCCCTCTCTCGACGAAGGTGTGTGAAGGACAGACGGACAGCAGAAGAGACACCAGGGAGACACCAAACAGACACCCAGAGAGACGAAAAAAGGCTTCCCGAGTTCGGTTGCAGAAAAGGCCAGCAGTGCAGTTCCTGTGGACCAGAGGCCCAAGTAAAGGGAAAGCTTCAAGCTCGGCCCATCTTTTTCCTTTCCACGGAAACGCTGCACTTTGACGGCCATTTTCTAAATACGACAGCCGATACCAACACTCGTGAGTTTCTCCCACGTGTCCGCCTTGTTCCCGATTCCCGACTCCCCCCCCTTCCGTCAAGCCATCATTGAACAGTTGAGTGACTGGGTGATCAGAACGCCCGTCGTACCAGAGAACTTTTGGTTGAACCCCGCGAGTTTGCGGTTTTTTCTTTCATTTTGTCAATTAGTCGCATGACCAGGTTGTTCTTTGTATTTTTTGCCTACTGTCCTTTTTTTTCATGCAAGTGTCGACTGTGCCCACCCCCTTTTACTAACCTTTTTTCCCCGAGTGTTCTTTACCAGCCATCAGTGATATACCTTGTGCTCGTACTGCTTTAATTGTGAGAATAAATGTATTGTACTCTACCTCGAACCCATGACTACGAATAATTCCTTTTCGGATTCCGCCTGCCCCACCCCTTCCTTCCGTCCGTCGTTCCAACAGACCGAATCTGCCGTTCCTACGTCGCCCACGACCCGAGATGCTCTTCGCTCTCCGCGGATGTGATTCGCGCTTACCCGTTCGTCACAATATACATATACCAGTGTATATATAACACTTTTTTTACCTCATTTCATGCATATATACTTAAAAACACAAAAGAGGGCAGTAATGTGGTCCGTTTTATGGTAGAATTTGAACTTAGCGGCACAGTGGGAAGTACACAGTGCCACTAGTGATGGAAAGATGAAATATTTACACTCTCGATCCTTTTGCTGGGAAAAGATTTGTACTGTGAAATGAATGCAATTAGAATGCAATTTATTATGTATTTAGGAAAAAATGTGGGAGTATATGTAAGCTGTACTGAAGTTCATATTGTGAAGAATGAAAATGATTTTTTAACCAGACATTGTGAAATCTATGTAAAAAGTGCATGAACTGAACTGATGGACAATGACAGGGGATCATTCATCAGGCCATCACGCTGCATTTATTCAACACTTTTACTATAGGTTCCTACAAAACAAAACTTATTGAAACATGTTTTATCACATGAGAACTGCATTGAATAAATAAACCTATTTTGTGGAGAAATTTTTGAAGGTGGGTAACTGCTTGCGCTGGCCGACCAGCAAGGTAGCTCAATATTCTCATGTGTTGTTTATGTGATCCTTAAATTATCCGGAACAAATTTTATTTAGCGTGGAAATAGTAATCATCGTCATCATTAGTCATAAATCCTCAGATTGGTTTGACGCAGCTCTCCACTGAGTTCTTCTATCGGCTACTCTCTTCATATTTACGTATTTCTTCTCCTTCACATCCGGGCATCGTGGGATGCAAGGACAACCTGCTCATTGATAGGTGTGTGAGCCAGGATGCTTGTCAATACAAACACAACCTGTCAATGGCCTGAGTGGACTACAAGAAGGCTTTTGATAACCACCTCTCATGAGCTGATTATAGCCATGCTGAGGTTTATGAAAGTCGACCCAGAGGTTGTCCTGCATCAAACGCCTGTTACTGCTGTGGAAGATGTGCTTCGCCATTCCATCTGGCTATAAGACCATCTACATGGATTTGGTAACATACCACCATGGAATTTTTCTAGGTGATAGCCTTAGTCCTCTCCTGTTCTCTTTCTCTCTCCTCCCACTGCCCGATCAGTTGAGATGGGGTAGGGGATATATGTGCTGTGTCCCATCAAATAGAAAACATAAGGTCGCCCATATTTTCTACATGGATGACCTGAAGCTTTAAAGTCTGCACAAACAGGCCAGGATGCGAAAGCAGGATGCGGGAGCGAAAGTCACACGGGAGGAAATTATGTGGTGGGATACCACTACATGCTAACCGACGTGAATCCCGCTCGGCAGAACGCGGTACCACTGAAAATAAGATCCAGTTCGCAGCATGCAGCGTTTCCAGCATCCTGCAACTCTAGTCTAGAGCAAAATTGCTGTGAGAATGTCGAAGTATCGATCACTCAATCTGAAAATCAATTGAAATATGAAGTCAAATACTTATAGGCATGCTTTTGAACATTAATTGCAAATAGTATTTTTTTAATTAGAAATTATTGCATGTTCATTTACCTTTCACAGTCAATGAGACTAAGAAGAGAGCTTGCTCTTCGTGAGATGAAATTTTCATAGTCTTAACTTTAAACGTCCACTGAATAGGAAGTATTACAGGCCCGAACGCTCGCTGTAGTCCCACGATTGTTTCGCTTTGGTGTGCGGGATATATAGTTCGCCCCCCTGGTGAATTTTCGTGCAAATTTTGCTCCCTCGTGTGCGGACCTTGATGCTTCAAGCACGAAAGACCTGCGCTTTGCGTTGTACACCATACGCAGATATAGTGAGGATATCGGGATGGAGTTTGGATTGGACAAGTGCACGACCATCCATCTGGTGAAAGGAAAGATTTTGGAAAACCAGGAAGACGTGCAGCTCATTGACAGAAATGCTATTCATCATCTTGATGATGACGAAGCGTGCAAATATCTTGGTATCCCCCATTGCCAGATGTAGGAGGTGAGAGCAGTGAAGGAAAGGCTTACTGCCAAATACAGGCAGACTCTCAGGCGAATCTGAAGCTCTGACCTGTCAGGCAAGAACAAGGTTCTTGCGACTAACACCTTCGTGGTTCTGACACTGCTCTACACCTTCGGTTGCAATGGAATGTTAACAAGAATCAAATGGAATGTTAACGAGCTGCATAACCTTGACTGGGGAACAAGGAAAATGATGACCATCGTAGTCTTCATCCGAAGTCTTCCGTCACCAGATTGTATCTATCGAGACAGTTAGGTGGTAGAGGGCTGATAAGCCTCGAGTACCTTCATGACAGAGTAGTCCTCAATATGGCGTGCCACGTGTTCCACAGCACGGACCCCCTTATGCTGCTCGTGAAGAAACGTGAGACCGTCAGCAAAGAGGCGTTCCTATTCCAGGCTAAAAAAGGGCAGCAGACTGCTTCGGTTTGGACTTGGACCTTACTTCCAGCAGAGAAGCGTGCAACACATCAACTTTGTTTCTGAAGGCGGACGTGTCAAAGCTTGAAATAAAGAAAGTGGAGCAAAAACCCTGCTCCGTAAGCATAATGAGAAGCCAATGCGTGGAAGTTTCTATTGAAACTTGGAAATGCATGGGCTATCAAAGGAGCTCACTTTCGCCTTCCTGCGCTCTGCAGGTTTGAAGTCCATAACAGAGGGATTCGTGCTTGCGTGTCAAGATGGTGTCATCAACACCCTCGTGTTTACGTCGAGAAAGCCATCAATGAAATCAAAGAGGAGGCTTCAGGTGTAGATATTCATGGGAAAACTTTAGAATGCTGTGATTCGCCACAGCATTCTGAATTTTAATTTAAACTTTAATTTTACTAAATTTTTAATTTAACCATAGAAGTCATAGCAGAGACAGTGGGGGTTTGAAGAAGATTCTAGTAACCATGGGAAGGACATTGGCCAGATATCAGCTGAAGATCAGAAAGAAGAAAACAAAGATATTAGTGTTTAGCAGTAGAGAAGAGGCCAAGACCAATGTTAAACTAGGGAAACAAAAACTTGAGGAGTTGAAAGAGTACTGTTACCTGGGAATCCGAGTAACCAGCGATGGGCAAAGCAAGAAAGAAATGGTGAGGAAAATAGCCCAAGCGAAGAGGGCATTCTACCAAAATAAGAATCTACTTACAGCTGAAAACACAAGCGTGGAAGTAAGAAACATTTTATCAGAACTTACATCTGGAGCATGTTTCTCTATGGCAGTAAGGCATGGACGATGACTGCTGGAGAGAAGACAAGCATGGAAGCATTTGAAATGTGGTGCTAGAGAAGAATGATGAAGATTAAATGGATTGGCGTAGTGAGTAAAGAGGAAGTCTTTACTTACTTGGTCAAGCAGAGTGGGAGAAAAGAGAAGTTTTCTGAAAACGCTAAGAAGAAGATGGGACAGGACAACTTAGTTGGCCACATCATGAGGCTTGATGAAGATAATCATCTTAGGATAAGTTTACAGAAAGAAGGGCAGAGGAAGGCCTTATGTGAGATACATAGAAAAAGTAATGAATGTGAAGAAAAAGAAGTAAATATGGAGAGATTAGCTGATAGGAGAATTGAGTGGAGAGCTGCATGAAACCAATCTCAGAATTCTTGACTGATGTGATGATGAACACATTATTGTATGCAGTTTTACAAAAATCTTCAACATTTATTTTATTATATCTTGAGAGTTATAAATTATTGAAATACAGCATGTGGAAAAAGCAAATTGATTTAAATCTCCTCCGGCCACTGGGATGGACTTGATTTTAATGTCCTTCAGGCAAAGGGGTTTAATCTAGTGCGTTATCCTTAATCACATTCAGTCTAATGCTGAAGGATTATCTGTAATCAATCAACTATGTATGCAGTGAACATTTCGCTAATGAAAAATGTTATTTTATGTGCAATTTTTGTGCACCCTCCTAATGGACTATGCTAGGTCATGGTGGAATGGGCTAGCATGAGACCCCTGGACCTGAATTGATGTGAGTCATGGAAATTGCTCCTGGTACCCATATTAGCAAGTTGAAAGGGTAGATGCAAGACAAAGGATAGTCCTAGAACCATATGTACCTGCAACTTACATCTCACTGTATTTCATGTGCTACTTGAATGTGTTAGATACCAAGACTTAGGTGAAGAACACTTTGCACATGGTATTGTCAAAGATGCATTGTGTGATGTTACTGATGCTATCAACAGCATTATTTCATACATTAGGGAAACTGAGCTGATGCAGTTTTTACAAGAGAAGCACTCGATAGCCACGTGGTGAATTGAAAAGCCTAAAAGAAGCTTGTTAAAAAAAAATTAACAATACTAACACCAAAAGCACTTAAATGAAAGAGGTCAATTTGGCTCCATGATCAGTACAAAATGATCTAATATTGATGCACACCTATGACTCACCACTACTACTACAATACTTAGGTAATGCATCAATTCCTCAGGCTGTGAGAAGGTATCTGGCCCTCTTGGCATGGCCTTTCAAGTGATGATATCTATTAAAAACACTAATGAGGTAAGCAATGGTAACCCCCTCCATTGATTTTACTCAAGGCTTACATGATGTACTCAGACAATATATAAATGCATCCTTACAACCATGGGACTCTCTCCCAGCTCACTGAGATAGGTGTGGCAACAGAGAAAACAAGGCCTCTGCAGTCATCACTCTTTGAAATCATTTTGTGGCAGCATTGAAAAGAGCTTCATAAATGAAGGCTTGGAAGAGATCAGAGTTAAAATTGAGGCATGAAATGTTAAGACATGCTGAGAACAAGAAAATAAAGAAAACTAGAATTTGAAGTTGATGTAAATGAAGATAGCATAGGACCAGGAATATTAGATTGTGATAAGCAGAAAGAAAGCATACATGAAAGGAAAGTGAGAAAAGCAGTGGGAATCGATAAAATCCTGCTAGGATTGTTAGACAGTTTTGGGTAAAGTGGGAGACAAATATTTTATTGACTAATTTGTAGGATACGTGATGTAAGAGTCGGGCCAAAATACTTTGTGAACACCCATGTTGATTCGTAAACACTGTCCTTCAGAGGAGGAAAACTGATGTTAGTGAGGACTATAGGATGAATAGCTTTACCTAAGATGAGAAAAATGTGGTTCTCAGAATAATATCAGGGGGCTGGAGAGGAAGGCAAATGAGTTCTGAGGAGAAAAATTTGGTTTTATAAAAGGTAGAGCAGTCATAGGAACATTAGTGGAATTACTTATTGAGTACTATCAAGATATTTTTGCATATTTTGTATACTTTAAAAGGCATTTTATTGAGTAAATTTGGAGGAGATATTGAAAACACTGAGAAATATTGGTGTTAACTGTAGAGAGAGAGAAATATTTTCAGAAACGTATAGAAGCAGCAGAGGTTACAGGTATAGATAGCAAATGAAGACCATGTATGGACAAGAATAGGGCAAGGAGTTGGGCAGAATTCCCTGTTGTGTGTACTTTTCAATAAATATAGGGAGGAAATGGCTAAAGAGGTGTGGGAGGAGATAGATGCACACCTAACACTTGGAGGAGTGGTTATTTAATTGTTTAGGTTTGCTGATGATCAAGCATTAGTAAGTGACGCCCAAGGGTTGCAATTGTAGTTAATGCTTTGCAGAAATGGTGTGATATATTTAGAATGGATATTAATAGCAATTAAACAAAAATTAATAGATTCGTAAGGAACAGGAAGGAAAATGTAATTAAAAGAATAGGAGGGTACCTAATGGCTAAAACCTGTGAAATAATTGAAATAGGAGAGAAATTACGACGAGTCAAGAGTAGGAGTATTCAGGAATGGATAGGGAAGAGCTTGATATGGGGCATGAAATTATATATACCTGGCACATGAAATCAAGGGAAAGATGACAAAAAAGGTAGGAAGCCTAAAAACTGTATGAGACCGAGGGAAGTGCAAGGAATGGAAAAACATATGAATAAAGTTGTGCCGATCAGGTTTGGGTAGGAGAGAATATTGCTGTAAGAAATTAGGAGGCAGCACAATGGAAAACTGAAGGTTATCAAAAGTAGGGTTCTGGGTATATGAAAACAAATAAGCAGGGACACCGAAAAATGGTAAATAAAAATCATCAAAAGCGGTGTTTAAAAAATGACAAATATGGTAAATAAAATCGTTTTAAGAAGGTGACAGCTGTGTTTAATGTTGGGAAAAAGGAGTCTTAAAGGAAGGGTTTTTTAAATATTATTATTAAAGACTTCATACCAATGTGAACAAACAGTTAATAGTACATACATTTGAGATCCAATACAGAAGTTATGGCTACCCTACGCAATATAAAAAACACAGTAGGCAAAATTAAGTTAAAGGCAAATTAAGTTAAAGGCAAATTAATGAGATAATGGTAAAAACAGAGTGGAGTAGTGGACTGCAGGTAATGAAGTTCGATTCTTACGCTGTTTAAAATTTTTCTTTCAACCATTGAATAAAAAACTTTATCATCCTTCATTTCCAACCTTTGTGTGTGGATACTGACTTTTTTGTACTTCTATCGCTTCAACTAGATTTACAAATGCGTCTCTCAAAAATACACTGTAACGTTAACGTAATGATTCCACAATTTAATTCTGTAATATAAATTTTTTCCAATCATTTCCTTTCACCTAATTTAATTATTTTTTTACTTATAATTTGGCATGAAATTTCTGATAATCTACATTTTTCAACTGCCTACTAGCATTACCCTAGGAATACAGCACGGCTGTATTCTTAGGTAGTGTTAAGGATCGAACTCGAGACTGGCAGTATACTAGCCCTCATTTTTAACAACTACGCTCTCATAGGTTCACGGGAAATATGGCGAATGTAGGTGACCCGTATGATATTCGGCTTAATTTTTTTCTCAAACATCCGGGCCTATGGAGAAAAATGTCGAGTATGTTTATTTGGTTTTCCTCATTTGTGGCACGGAAAAAATCTTCTTCCCATTTCGTGACCCGAGTAACGTTACGTTACTTTCCTTGTTGGTATCTACCATACATACATTCCATTCGCGGGGCGCATCAATCACGAGGCCGCGAGATGTTAAAATCGCCAATCCGGATCTGAATTTTAACTGGATATGATTTCCGTAGCGAATGAAATGAAAGACCCGTGGTTCTTTGGATCCGACCCGACCATCCTTAGTTTAGGAGTGTGGTACATTTGTAAATCTAATTTAAACAACAAAGTATAATAAAGTGAGTATTCAGATGTAATGGTTTGAAATTGAATATGATAACATTTTCGATGCAGTGACTGAAAGAAAAAATTAAACTGCGATTGGGATTGAACTTCGCACAGTACACTAGCTCTCGTTGTAAGACTGATCCCGGCGAATGTAGGCTACCCGCATGACATCCTACGTTTTTTTTCCCGCGATACCGGGGTAATGGGGGAAAAAGTCATATTTCTTTATTTTGCTTCTAGTTACATTTTCATTTAATGACGTGACCTCAGTAAAACATCCTCTTCTTGTCAATATCTACCGCACCTACATTCCATTCACGGGGCACTTCGATCGCTAAGCCACGAAAATTTAAAATCTATGATCCGGATCAGATTTTACTCCGTGTCTTTGGATCCGAATCCGGAACCGAAAAAATGAAAGATCCGATCCGGCCATCACTAAAGAAAATATTTCATGATACAAAAATTCGGCATTTGCAAAATATCTCAAATTTCGTTAAAAAAATCGCGTTTCAAAGAAGAAACGGTTAATTTCGTGATTAAACCCTAAAGTCGCATATTTCGTGAATCCTGTCGCAAAAAACGTTTCGCGAAAATGTCGTGTCCCTACAAATAAGTAAAAGAAAAGGTATTAATGATGGTTCAGTGGTGGCTCTCAATTTGATGGTCTTGCAATTTGACAGTAAAATGTTGGACACTAAACTATATACTGTGTGGTTTTGTACCATGTCGTTTGATGTTTGTTATTTTTCTAGTTGATGCAGTGGACTTCAATACTGTTAGATAATAAGAATTAGTCCAAAAAGAAATTGATCTATTATTCATAGTCTGGGATATGGGATGGCAAAGAGTGTCTTAAAATTTTACTGTAACCCAATTTGAAGATCTTGCGATTCGACATCCATTTGGTGATGGATCAGTGTAGGATTGAGATGTACCATTTAGTAGAGAGGCTAGAAAAGAGCGTAAGACAGTATGCTGATTTGAAGAGGGAAACAGCATGGGGAAATAGAATGAAGTTAGATGAATGGAATGCAAAGTTGATTAGGGAGTCCATCAAAACCTTTCTTAAAGGGTAGTAACTGTTTGCCTTTAGAAAGATCTGGTGCTTTACTGGTGTGTAGCATTTTTGCTGTCCCCTTGTATGCACTTGAGAATTAACTTTTAGTTTGCAAGTATTTTCTAGCCATGTCCATAATTAATGAATTGATGCGGAGAAAAATTTAGGAAATGATTTTTCAGTGGATGATTAATATTGTATTTTCCCTCTTTTCAGGAATGGAGTGATGGAATAGTGAAAACATCCTTGGAGAACAAGTAGTATTGTGGATGATGGCCAAACGTAACGAGTATCACCTTCTGGTGCTTTCATATTTTCTTTGGTAAGTATTTTTACATCAAATAAATTTTATTTTTTGTCTTGCAATTATGCCATAATCCATCCATATACACACAATGCTGCTTTTCCTCTTTTTTCAAAAAAACAAAATTGCCTTCTATGACATATGAGCCATACGTACCAGTCTGTATAAAACACTGTTTTACCTCATTTCGTGCATATGCACTTCAAAAACAAGAGAGAGCAGTAATGTGCTCTGTTTTATGGAAGAATTTGAACTTAGTGGTGTAGCGGGGCAGTACACAGTGCCCCACTAGTGACGATAAGATGAAATATCACTCACGATCGTTTCAGCGATCGTGAGTTTTGATCGCCATAGAGACTCGCTGTCCTTTTGCCGGGAAAATATTCCTACTGTGAATCCTGAATACATATAGGATACAATACATAATTTAGGAATCTTTTAAAAGTTAATTATCACAAGCGAATTAATTCTAGCCAGCAGCTGTATATATATATGGCCTCTGAGCTTGTACCCTTAATGCGGTAGTGAAATTCAGTGGTCGTATGAAGTAGAACTTCAGGTCGTCTAAAGTAGAATGGTAGGCCGATTAGAATGAGAGTGTATATAGTCATAATTATGTGACAAAGAAGATATCCCTCTGCTCTTAACTTCAACTCATGATGAAAACGCTAATTTTTTTTCTTTGTGCTAGGTGTGCCCGTGCAAGGTATTATAGAGTGGTGCTGCATTAATTCAACAGTTTTACTACACGTTACTGCAAAACAAAACTTACTGAAACTAGTCCTATTACGTGGAAACTGCATTAAATAAAATTATTTTGTTGAGATATTTTTTGCCATTGGATAACTGCTTGTGCTGGCCGACCAGCGAGGTAGCTCAATATTCTCATGTGTTATGTTATCCTTAATTACTCTAGAACGTAAATTTTATTTTAGTTGGAAATGGGAAATGGATGTGAATTACAATATTTTCAGATGACTGCAAGGTTTTCAGGTTCCTTGGTTCTTCCCTCTGAACGACAGTTCGGTCAGCATTCTAGATGCCATCTTCATGTCCCATCAAATTTCCTATAGCTTCGCACTAAATACATATTTATACTTCGGACCTGAAGATGCCTTCTGGAATGCTGGCGAAACTGTTGTGCAGCAGGATGAACCAACGTGGAAAAAATCTGATTTCCTGAGACTTCTGGAAACTCTCGAGTAATCTTCTAATCACCACGGAAGCCTTCGCAGCAACTAGAATGTTTTCAATTTAGGCATAAAAATTGCAGATTCTCATGATGCCACTCGCACTGATAAAGCGAAACATCGAAGATTACCGGTCTCTACAATGGATGCAATTATGAAAAATCGCTATGTGATTCAGATGCTAGCTAGTGCAGACACCTGTCGAAAAAGAGAAAATGTCAAGAAATAAAGGTATGAAGGAATACCAACTTAAGAAGCTGTTTTTTAGTTCTAGATCGTCTAATATCGCTGTGAATGGCTTCGTATTAAGAGAAAAGGCCTTGCATAATGTATAAGTTTGGGAATTATGGATTTGACAACCTCCAATGGTTAGTTGAAGCATTGATAGAATTATATCGTACAAAATAAATATCGTACAAATAAATCTGGACAGCTCTATAATTTAACGAATAATAATATTGCTCTAAATAAGTTTATCGGTGTGTCTTTTTTTGCACCCTTTTTTTTAAACTTTTCTTCTTCCCCTGTAGTCAGATTAAGATTATGTTAAGGTATAAATAAATTCTCCTCCTTCCATACTGTTTATCGATTATCCTTCCCTCAATCATACTCCGTACACATCTTCAATGTACCCTAATCCATTATTACATCCTCCATATACTTACTCTCCGTTCTCTTAATTTCCTCAACCAACCCTGAGCCGTCCATGATTGTTCGGCTCTTCTCCCGGCCTCGCGACGTCTGAGTGCCGAGAGACCACCCCATACTGTTCTCTAACATGCCGAGCCACCCCATGTTCGACGCCTCTCCAGGCCTCACGTCGGGGGTGTGGGTGCAGAGACTCCACCCCATACTGGCTTGCTCGGCCTGGAAGGTATATTAAGGGCGATGGAGACCGAACCGGGGCTTTTTTGTTCTGGCCCTCCAACGAGTTGGTCGTGCAGTCGAGACTCACTTCAGGAGGAGACCGCGCCAACGCCTCTGCTAGTCATCTGCCGTCGTCTCTTCCGCACATCGGAAAATACCCAGTATAACCTGTCCTTCCCTAACCCTCGTCCCTGGAAATCTGTACGGGTCGTGCTAGCTCTTCTCTTTTTTTATTGTTCCTGTTGGTGTTTTTGGTTTTTGTTAATAAACCGGTGCTTCAGAAACTTGTGTCGTAGTTTTCACCACGCCACTCAGTTCAACCCCGAACCCTTACCCACCATGCCTAGCTCTTCCTAATCCATTCTTCTTGCTTTACTTTCTTCCCACTTTAATTTCTCCATCCTTCTCCATACCTACATGTCAAAATTCCCTAGTCTATTTCCATCCTGTTTCCTCAAAGTTCTTGTTTCGGCACTACGCATTGCCTCATTCTTATAATCAGACTTATCACCTATCTTTTTCAAAGTATTTACTCAATTGCTTCATCATTAGCTGTACTATATGAGTAAACACATTTTCCTTTTGTGATTCTCTTTTCATGCTTTTTCTTTGCATGATTCTTTTTTATTGCTATCCTGACTTCAAAACTTCTGTTCGCTGCAGTTGGGTTTAATAATAATATTAAGTGATGTCATTCGAGTCATGTCCTGATTTCCTACAAATAGAGTTTCTCATCTTTCACGAGTTCCCACAATTTTCATTCTTCTACTTCTTTCATAAACTCCACAGTATAGAAAAGACTTGCTGGTTAGCACTCAAAGCTGACCCAGTAATGTATTTTTATTCAAAGATAATTTCATAGCAAACCAGTAATCAATACTTTTTAATTACAAATTCACATTAAATCATCCCCATTTGTCATGTAGGTCAACAGTGGGATAGAAAACATCAACATATAAAGTGTCTATTTTACCCACTGATTTTGTACCAATGCTGTGTTCAGTACATGCCAGCAGATAAGCAAATGAAAATAGTCCATTTTGTGTGTGGTGTATAAGATCATGACTGATATGTTTTATCTTATCATGATATCAGGAGAGACTGCTTGTCTGGCCCAGGAGTTCAACTTTGGAGGGGAGATTCTACTCGACTGGCCCAGGATTTCAACTTTGGAGGGGAGAGACTGTTATACTGGCCCAGGACTTCAACTTTGGAGGGGAGAGACTGCTATTCTGGCCCAGGAGTTCAACTTTGGAGGGGAGAGACTTCTAGTCTGGCCCAGGAGTCCAACTTTGGAGGGGAGACTCTGCTGGTCTGGACCAGGAGTTCAACTTTGGAGGGGAGACTCTGCTGGTCTGGACCAGGAGTTCAACTTTGGAGGGGAGACTCGTCTGGACCAGGAGTGAACTTTGGAGGGAAGACTCTGCTGGTCTGGACCAGGAGTTCAACTTTGGAGGGGAGACTCTACTCTACAGGATTTCAACTTTGGAGGGGAGAGACTGTTATACTGGCCCAGGACTTCAACTTTGGAGGGGAGAGACTGCTATTCTGGCCCAGGAGTTCAACTTTGGAGGGGAGAGACTTCTAGTCTGGCCCAGGAGTTCAACTTTGGAGGGGAGACTCTGCTGGTCTGGACCAGGAGTTCAACTTTGGAGGGGAGACTCTGCTGGTCTGGACCAGGAGTTCAACTTTGGAGGGGAGACTCTGCTGGTCTGGACCAGGAGTTCAACTTTGGAGGGGAGACTCTGCTGGTCTGGACCAGGAGTTCAACTTTGGAGGGGAGACTCTGCTGGTCTGGACCAGGAGTTCAACTTTGGAGGGGAGACTCTGCTGGTCTGGACCAGGAGTTCAACTTTGGAGGGGAGACTCTGCTGGTCTGGACCAGGAGTTCAACTTTGGAGGGGAGACTCTGCTGGTCTGGACCAGGAGTTCAACTTTGGAGGGAAGACTCTACTCGACTGGCCCAGGATTTCAACTTTGGAGGGGAGAGACTTCTAGTCTGTACCAGGAGTTCAACTTTGGAGGGGAAACTTATCTGACCCAGGATGTTAGCCATGAAAGGGAGAACAAAGGGCAGAGGAACATGGAAGGGGGAATAGAAGGGGGGTAGAGGGAAAAAAACTTTAAATTAAGAAAACTTTAAATTAATGAGTATTTTTTAATGTGAAATAAAAAATTTATATAACAATTGTTTTTCATTTTAGGAATCCATTATTTCCTTCATATGTATTCTCTCTCATCTAAGGCTGCTCCACTACATGCTCAGCATGACTGCAACTCTCCTCCTCTTCATATTGCCTTCTTTCGTACACTCTCCCCCCCAAGGCAACTCCACTGCATGCTCAGCAGGACTGTAACTCTCCTCCTCTTCATATTGCCTTCGTTCGTAGTTTCTCCCCCCCAAGGCAGCTCCACTGCATGCTCAGCAGGACTGCAACTTTCCTCCTCTTCATATTGCCTTCGTTCGTAGACTCTCCCACCCAAGGCAGCTCCACTGCATGCTCTGCAAGACTGCAACTCCCCCTCCTCTTCATATTGCCTTCGTTCGTAGACTCTCCCCTCCAAGGCAGCTCCACTGCATGCTCAGCAAGACTGCAATTCTCCTCCTCTTCATATTGCCTTCGTTCGTAGACTCTCCCCTCCAAGGCAGCTCCACTGCATGCTCAGCAGGACTGTAACTCTCCTCCTCTTCATATTGCCTTCGTTCGTAGACTCTCCCCTCCAAGGCAGCTCCACTGCATGCTCTGCAAGACTGCAACTCCCCCTCCTCTTCATATTGCCTTCGTTCGTAGACTCTCCCCTCCAAGGCAGCTCCACTGCATGCTCAGCAGGACTGTAACTCTCCTCCTCTTCATATTGCCTTCGTTCGTAGACTCTCCTCTCCAAGGCAGCTCCACTGCATGCTCAGCAAGACTGCAATTCTCCTCCTCTTCATATTGCCTTCGTTAGCACGCCCTACCTTCCAAGGCAGCTCCAATGCATGCTCAGCAAGACTGCAACTCTCCTCCTCTTCATATATCATTCTTTCGCAGACTCTCTTCTCCAATGCAAGTCCACTGCGTTGCTAAGCAAGACCAACTCTCCTCCTCTTCATATAGCCATCACTCGTGGTGTCTCCCCTCCAAAATTGTTTCACTGGCAGCTTTGCAAGGGGCCATCTGCAAATATTAAATATCAAACAATTTGTCCTTGTGTCAATATCGAGTCATGTTCAATTCTCTGTATCTATTAATATCTTCTAATATACCACTTTCAATGTAAGGGGCACAGAGACATTCGTCCAGAGACGTTAATTGGCAGAATTGAAAATGAAGGTTTTGAATTTATGGAACAAGTTGTAACTGTTAAAAAAGGGAATAAGTATAATTATGTGTGTAGAGGATAGTCCCTGGGAGTCACTAGCCACTATTTTGTCAAGAGTGTTATGATATTTGACCAATTATTACTAAAAACAAATATACTAGCTTAAAGCATTGATTCACTTCATGTTTTTCAATTAGTATGCCTCATTGAAATCAACTGATATCCAATTGTTTTGAATCTTTTAGTTCATTTACAGATACAATAGGGTATTTTCTAGTGATGAGGCATATCCAAAAATTTATTTAAATGTTCTTTTATCGAATCCCGAATCCTGTTCCCAAATCTAATCTTCAATTTTATTAAATTGAAATCTTCCTTTTATTAATAAATTGTTAAATAATGCTTCCTTTCTCGTGAATTCTCTAGTTATATCCAATTGAAGCTGAATCTTATTTCTTAAATTCAATAATGAATGAATAATGGTTATTTATCAATGAAATTTCCAGCAGTACTGATGGCTCTTTCTGAAAATACTGTTGCTGGAAGAATGCAGGGGAACATTTTTGCTAGAACTTTCAAATTGGGGAATTTCAAATAATTCATACATGGACAAGAATTATTAGTTTACAATATGCTACATAAAAATTTCCTACCATGGTATTTACGATATAAATGCTAAAAACGAGCAGTTACGGCAAATCCTCGACTTATGCAGATCTGAATTACATGAAACCAGAGTTACGTGGATGCTCAGTTAGGCTGGAGACATGCTTACATTTCTCCGCGTTCCTGATGCCATGACATTCAACTGTATCTAAGGAAAGAAAGTGCCAGAGCATAGCATAGCAAGAAGCATATTTTTCACCTTTGTATTAAATGTTTTGATGTCTAGACACCTAATTGATAATGGAAGTTTATTACATAAATTGCATCCAGTGTGTCTGATACTAAGGATTCTCTGAGGTATGCCGACAGAAAAACATGCTAGACGGAAAAACATAGAACTTACTAAGTAACCTCTATGGTGAAATCGAAGCCAGAATGGGAAGGATTAGTTCCCTTTTTCTAGACATAAAACGCTTCGCTTTCTACGGCCTGTTATATAATTCGTACGTGCGTTAATACCCGATAAATTCATTGCAGTGGAATGAAGTTAAAGTGCAGTGAAGCGGCTGTCGTTAATGAAGGATTTTTAAGGAATGTAATAATATATTTTGTTCCGTTAGGAATTCCTGAAACCTGGTAAAAATTTATCATATTTAACTACATTTATGGCGTTCATGTGCTGATTTTAGACTTTGCACTGTCAACTTGACGCATTTTTTTAAAAGCACAATTCTTTTCCATCTTACTATTATTGTGTTGAAATGTTTTCGCTGTTTTTCCTTTTTCGTATGTTTTGTGCAATGCACCTTATGACTCTCATGTTAGTTTTACCGCGCACAAAACCCACTTCATCTGTGAGTAGTGCAAGCAGTCGGCCCGAATGTTTGTGCCGAATAATATTAATAATTTATCTTTGCAAATCATTTGTGATTATGCCTCCAGTACCTTTTAATATCATTTTCAAAAAAAACAATGCTGCTAACAGCATTACTTAAGGAGGAACCATCATTTTAGGCATGCCAGATAACCTACCTTGATTTTTGCATATATGTATTATAGTTCATTAATTTTCCTTTTTAATACCTAAGAATACTAAGAATACTGCTTTGTCATTGACCATTTAAAGAAAATATATGGATTTTAAAATGGTTTTTCACATTGAAATGCATTGTACTTATGGGAGTATGATGACCTTCCCTCGCATAGCAATTTTTATCTCAATTTTGGCCCGAGAAATGTCTTTATAAAATTAGGCAACGTGCACGAAATATTGAGGCATATCATACATTTTTTCAGCTTAGGACACAAGAAGTTTAACGCTAATATTCTATTTTAAAGAACATCCTTCCGTGCATAGAGCCTGCTGCGGTGAATAAGGGAATTTTGCAAAGTACTGGGAGGTAAAATATAAATTAAGGCATAGAAATTAAGTAGACGGCTTTTATTTAAATCGTCATAATGCCTTTAGAAATTCAATTCTTGGTTTTAAAGAACTGGATTCGATTTGGACATGGAATCAATATGATTCAACCAAATAAGATGATGGCGAAATGGGATGATGAATATGAATTATGAATAAGGTGAGAAAATGAATGATGCCATGAACGAATGATTGAAATAAAAACGTTTGGAAAAGAACCGGAAAAAGTAGTAAATTTTGATATAAATTAAACATTTAAGAGGAACCTGGATCGCAGTGTCTAAGATGAAGGCAAGAAAAAGAATGTTTGAAGCCTTGTCTGTTAAATAAAGAATAAATGAAAGAAATCTATTGCCATTTATTAAATGAATTTAAGTGAATGAAAGAAAAATGTTTTGTGCTCTCTTAAATTCTGGTTTTCTTAGGATGCTAGAAACACAAAGAAATTCACGGCATCTCTCTAGAAAAAATCGTTTCCGAGATGAAGGGGAGGATGGATGCACTGGTGGATGGGCGGACAAGAAAACAACATTCGCTATTGTTTATTATAGATAGATAAAAATGTAATGAATTTATTCAAAGTTACAACATTCGATGTTAGTTAATCATGATCAATTGCTCTCGTTACTTCATATCTTGACAAAAGTGGACCTAAAACTTTCTTTCACACGGATCTTTCGGTAACAGCAGGCTTATGCCACCGCCGGATATCACTACACTATTCCTCGCTTCCTCAAAAAATTCCGACATCTACCCAGTTATCTGTAGGTACTTAATCCCGCAAATGACCTCGTCTACCTCCCCCGAACAACTACTATTGCTTAAAAACTAAAATCGCACTGGGAATAAATTCACGTGTCCAGCAGTATAGAAATGTCATCCTAACATGTGTGTAAGTAAATAAAAAAAAACTCCCCATTGGAGACTCGAACTCCCAACCCAGAGCTTTGGATGAGAGAGCAGAATGGTAGCCACTACACTTCGCTGGCCTGTGTACGAATAGGCATTCTTTTTGTTCGTTCCCTTATTGTACGAGAATAACCCTCGAGACGGAGACTGAAAGTTGCGATGGAGACTTGAGACTTGCGATCGTCCTACTGACCAAAGATCGGCCCAAGGAGATTTTGAACTAGAGTTTCTTCGGCAGTGCATTCCTTCGGCTGGGGCTTCTGTCCCTTGAGTTTGACTCATTTCGCTAGCCCTGTTGCATTAGCCACCTTACCTACTCGTCGGCCCCCAGTGACGTAAAGCTATCCCAGCTAAGGCTGAAGCTGTATGCCAACCACAGATATGATGCCAACCCAAAAACTTTTTCAGAGTCGACCCCATTCAATTCAAAGTAAAATGGGGCGTGTGGGTGTATAGAAACTTTTGCAAATGATAGTACATCTCAGTGGACAGCACCTTAAAGAAGAAGCGGAGAAAATAGCTAGTCATTTTAATCTCTTCAAGGGTTTGCAGCTACCAATGGATGACTGGATCAGTTCAGGATGAGGAAAGCAATTGTGTACTGGCAAATAAGTGGTGAACCGAAGGCTGTTGATCAAATATCCATTGATAAGACTGATATCAAATATCCAGGATGAGGAACATTCAGGGTGTCCACAAAGGTCAAATTATAAAATTCAAGCATAATTCAAGGTTTTCAAGGCTAAATTTATAAAAATTTCCAGGCTAATATATCGTGGTTCTTGTACGAGTCAAAAGTGGTGTTTTTCAAGTTCTATGTAGAATATGAATTTTTTGTAGTTCAACCCATAGCATAATATAGATAAAGTAATAAAATAAGATATAATTGATAAATTAAAGTAATTAAATATGTAGTTTTATTGGTAGTAAGAGACTCTCTTTGTTGGTTGGGAAAGATAAACTACTTTTTGATTGAACACCCTCGTTCTAAATTAGCATTTCCATGAGAAATTACAAATTCTTCTACAAGAGGAACTTAAAGAACCCACTGGCTAAAGTCTTCAGCATTCAACCACTGTTCTTGGAATGATGATTTTCTACGTTCATATTTTTTGCCATGCTTTTCTATTTTAAGTCTCAAAAGCCTCAATTTTCCGTTCACTCAGAATCAGAATGTAACATTTTTGTACCTGTAGACTATATAGAAGAAAGTGAAATCATAACAGTCTTTAGTATCCTACACCATCTTTTTCTAACAAAAAGTAATGTAATAAAAATCCTTATTCAAGTAAGCGTATCCTGAATATATCTAACAAACATCAGCAATTAGATTTCTCAAAAAATTATAGAAAAGTTTGTAAAAAATATATTGCAAAGCCTACCAGAAAGCCAATTTACATAGTACTTACAGTAAAGTATCCGATCACATAAAATGTGCAGTTAAAAGAAACATAAGTTCATTTTCATTAATAAAGGAATTATTTTCCAATTATTAATCAAATCCTTGAATGCTTTCAAATTCTTTTTTAGGAACAGAAAAAATTTAATGCGGCCTAGAGATCCCATTTATGGAATATCCGGGGATTCCATTTTTAAGACGAAAAAATTATTATAGAATATTTCAAGCTGCTAAACTGGTAATTTTGCAATGTCTTATATACAATAACCTTTGAAATGAAATTTGAGAATCTACTACTCCTAAGAAGAGGATGTGTAACTCTGATCTTGAAATGAAATTAGCCTTTCTTCATGCTACTATAAACAAAATTTAAAAAAGTCTCGGATTTTCTCTCCAAATTGGCCTGGGTTTGCAAGAAAAAAGTAGAATGACATGTGGGGAGAATGCATTCTCCTAAATCAGGTAAGCCGACACTAGCAGAAGTGGTAGTGGACTGCAGGTAATGAAGTTCGATTCTTATCCCTGTTAAAAATTTTTCTTTCAGCCATTGCATCAAAAAGTTTATCATCCTTCATTTCCAACCTTTTTGTGTGGATACTGACTTTTTTGTACTTCTATCGTTAACTACCTACATTTACAAATGCGTCGCTCAAAAATGCATTGTAAAGTTAACATAATGATTACACGATTTTATTCTGCAATTAAAAATGTTTCCAATCCTTTCACTAACGCCAATATTTTTTAAATTATAAACTCACATGAAATTTCTGATAATCTACTTTTTTTAACTGCCTACTTGCATTACCCTACGAATACAGCATAGCCTGTATTCCTAGGCAGTGTTAACGATCGAACTCGCGACCTGCAGTACACTAGTCCTCATTTTTAACAACTACGCTATCATAGGTTCACGGGAATCTGGCGAATGTAGGCGACCCGCATGACATTCGGCTTTTTTTTCTCGCTCATGGAGAAGAAAGTCACGAGTATTTTTTGTTTTTGTGGCACGGAAAAAATCTTCTCATTTCGTGACCAAGTTACACAACCTCTCCTTGTCAGTATCTAACATACGTACGAACATTCCATTCGCGGGGCGCATCGATCACTAAGCCGAGAAATTTAAAATCTCCGATCCGGATCTGAATTTTTACTGTCTTCGGATATGATTTCAGTAGCGAATGAAATGAAAGACCCGTGGATCCAACCCGACCATCCTTAATTTATTAATGGTACATTTGTAAATCTAATTTAAGCAACAAAAGTATTAAAAAGTGAGTATTCAGATGTAATGGTTTGAAATTGAAGATGATAACATTTTCGATGCAATGACTGAAAGAAAAATTAAACTGCGATACGGATCGAACTTCGCACAGTGCACTAGCTCTCGTTGCCCGCCTGATCCCGGCGAATGTAGGCTACCCGCGTGACATCCTACGTATTTTTTCCCGCGATACCGGGGTAATGGGGAAAAGTCATATTTTTTTATTTTGCTTATAGTCAATATCTTGTCTTCTTGTCAAGACTACCGCACCTACATTCCATTCACGGGGCACTTCGATCGCTAAGCCGCGAAAATTTAAAATTACGATCCGGACCCGATTTTATACCGTGTCTTTGGATCCGAATCCGGAACCGAAAAAATGAAAGATCCGCGAATCTTTGGATCCAACGGATCCGATCCGGCCATCACTACAAGTTAGGCATATGTTTGCGTATCATGGGCTTAGTCCGATGTGCAATGAATGAGAACAAAGGGCACTTGACGTGACGCTGAAGGCATCCGTTGAACGTATCCGATCCACACAGCGCTGACGATACATTGAGCCTACTAGTAACTACTTTTCCGTCGTTTATTTATTCATTCATACCAACGGCAAATCCATATCTTAAAGTCATCTTTATTTATCCTATTTATAAAATAAGGAGTTTTTGTCTTGAATTAAGAATTTTTAAAATTCCCGGCTCAGACCAGAAAATCACGAATAATCCACGAACAATTCCCTGCATTGAAAATTCACGAATAATTCCCGATTTTCCCGGTCAGTGGACACCCTGAACATGCACCAGTGACTCTAGCAGTGGGGATCATGGAAGCACTGTAAACTTTTCGGGAACGCATGTGCCAGATGAACATGAGTAAGTAAGTGTTCAGAGTGATTCACCACCTTTAAAATGCAGTCTATGCAGCCGCGGGCATTACAAAACGCAACTAACTTTTTCCTAGTTTGAATTAAATGAAAAATGTAATGGAAATTTCCTCTGCACGAACACCTGAAGGGCAGGATTTGCAGACCAGAAGCACTGCCACACGTAATCGTTCAGAGGCAGACTAAAGTGTTGGTTATGTATGACAACAACTTACGTAATTGGTGCCGGGAGGGGAGTTAAAATTACGGAGATGGCAAGAAATTCCTTATGAAAGAGGCAATCATTGGTCAAGGGACCAAAGAATAGTTTGCTATAGGGAGATTTCGTATAATCCGTGCTCATTACACACGGAATATTAAACATCTACGATCATAGAAAAATCCCAGGGACCTAAAACTCACCTTGTAATAGGCAGGATTTCGTTACATGCATGATCATTATAAACGAGTTTTTCTGTACTTTTTAAATTACAAATTACATTTGAAAGCAAACGACATGATTTTTTTATCTTACAATTTTGCTTATGCATTCAAGCACAATAAGGATAGTTATAAATATTGCATGAGCAAATTTGAAATAAAGAAACTAATTTTCTTAGATTCTTCATATTGAAACAATTAATTGCTCCCCTTGAGGATTACAAGTTTTTCAAAATGAGAGATCATAGGACTGCATTAACCCATTGGCTTAGAATTTTTTACTCCTTTTTTGCCACTCATTTCACTATTTTTTATTAAAATCATATTTTATATTTATTTTTAATCGATTAAAAACATTTTACAGCCCTTACCATTGATTTTTTTTACGCTACGTCAATATTTATTATTCATTACTGACACTGAATCTGTGAATGATCTGTGAATTGATAACAATGAAAAATCTGTGAATGAAATAAATAAATTGAGGGACCCAGCGATTTGCCAGCTCTTTAACAGAAGACCAAGTCAGATGAATCACCATCTCTTTAAGACATGGGTTAAATCTAATAATAATTTTCTAAATAGAAGGATAGTGTTGCAAACTTGACTGAGTTTCTGCCTTTATAATATCTGATTACCTCCAATATATTTAACTTGGGATAGTGGTTTTTTTCACTAATAATCAAAAGCACATAAGATATCCTCTCAACCACTCAGAGTGTCACAGATCGACAAAGATACTAGCGATATATATAACTCTATAGAGGAATTAACACAGAGATTTTTTATGCATTTACATTCAGAGTCCAAACTATGATCTGGAATCCACTGCAATTTGAAACTTGAATTAAATCAAAAGCAAAAATCTCCTCATTCACTTCAGGATATAAATTGAAAAAAAATGAAGTCTATTATACAAGATCTTCACTAATGCTGTTCCTATTCCAGCTGTAAAATTCAAATTAACCCTTCGAGCCGGTCAGTGTATTTAAATAGCCAGGCCCTACTTGCAGTATTTAAATTTACAAAAAATCTCACTTTGTGCACCTTTGCAAACATTTATTTTTATCTTTGTTAGTTTTAATTGTAATAATGTAAAAATTTAGTATAATATGCTAAAATGTTTTATTTATATAATAAAAATTTTACTTACGTCTATCCGCATAACTTTGTGTTTATTCACTTAGAATTTGCAAACTTGAGTCCTAAAAGTTAGCTTTGGTGTGATAAATTTTGAAGCATTCCTCTAAACATAAGCCAGCATTGCAGTAAGGGCACCAGTACACTGTTTCCTTCCTTTTGCCTCTAGCCGAGCACACTTGGCATCTTCTCTGAGGCCTGGACTTCTTCGCGGTAGGCGGTATTTTTTCAATGAAATGTCCCTCGACTAACGGAAGGAACGGTGGTGACGGATTTGTGGGAGGTCTCCTAGCTGTCGATGTATTTGAGCTAGCTCCGTATTTTTCAAAGCGCTGCTGGATTAGCTGAAGACGAAAGTTTAGATGATCTACCTTATTTTGACTGCTATTGAACATTACTAATGAGTTGTGAACGGAAACATTCAATTTCCTTCTAAATAGTTTTATATACCATTTCTTAGTCTTTTTGCATTCTAATAAATATGGCTGAAGCTTTTGGTCTTTTAGGTCAACACCACCCATTGCGCTGTTGTATTCTACAATACACACTGGTTTAGTTTTTCCATCCTTTTCACGAAAATTATTGCAATGGAAGGTTGAAATAAATGAAACCGGTGTTTTGTCTTTCCACTTCATTACCATTATTTTTTCGCAAACTTTCGCTATGTGTTCTCCTTTCTTCAACTTTGCTAACTTTAAATCTTTTGGAATGTTTTTTCGAGATAATCGTAAAGTTCCAGCAACATTTATACCATGATCCAATAAATATTTTGCCAAAGCTGGTGAATTATAATAATTGTCTAACCATAATGAATAGCCTTTTTCAAAAAGGGGTTCTAATAATTTTATCACTATTGCTGAAGTCTTGAGCCCATCAGGAGTTTCTGTAATTGAAAATGTTGAATCAGCTCCTGAGTAAACAACAAAACTCCATAAGTAGCCAGTATCAGATTCGCAAAGCTCAAAGGTTTTTATACCAAATTTAGAAGACTTCAAAGGAATATATTGCTTGAATGATAGACGCCCCTTCCATAGAGTGAGAGATTCATCAACAGCAATATTTTCCTTTGGTAAATACATTTTTTCAAATTTATCCTTCAAGTAATCTGTGATAGGTTGAATTTTGAAAAGTTTTTTGTTACCATCATAATGTCGGATATTATCATTATCAACAAAATGTAAAAACTTAGAGATGCATTCGAATCTGTCCTGGGACATAGTTTTGGAGAAAATTTCTGTTTCCAGAAGTGGGTTTCGTGAAAAATATGAACGAATTGTGGGTTTTTGAACTATTTCTATCAACATTATCAACCCTAAGTACACATACATATCCCCAGTATCAACAGGTTTCCATTTGTTCAGTCGTGATCGAGGGGATAGTGGATTATTTGCTAAATAATTATTTGCATACCTGTTCGTCTCGAAAATGATTTTTTCGATTATTTCATCATCAAAAATATTTATGAAAGACTCAACTATATTATCAACAAGCACTGTTGGACCACATTTCCCAATGAAAGGAATTTTTTTTGGAATGTTGCATTCATCAAAATCATCCCATACCCAAGAGGAAGAAAGACCATCTGCCCTACTTGGAGTATCACTGTCACTTTCGTCTTCGCTATCGCAAACTTGGGGAAGGGTATTCACTGAGTAATCACCTTCTTCTTCACTTGAGCACTCACTAACTGAATCAAGAAGCACTTCATCTTCTTCACCCAAATTTTCAACCATATCTTGTATTTCTTCATCACTCAAAAATGATTTATTCCTTTTAGAGTCCATTTGGAAATATGTATCGGGCTTCCTGCCCTTCTCCACACGAAAGTAATCTACCAACTGAGTCAGTTGGGAAGTGAGACGTGAGGCTTTGTGGCCAAAGTCTCTGTGAGTCAAAATATAAAATATAAAGAACGAACGAAGCATGAATGTTCCGAGAGAAGTGATTACGAAGATCCCCTAATATGACTGGATGCGATAATGAGAGATAGAATCCAGATGCCAGGCATAAACACAAGACAAGCAGAATAAGAGATCTCTTTGAGATGACGAAGGAGTCCAAGGCTGACCTACCAATGGCGATATGATAGATGTTTTTTTTTCCTAGAGTGCCTTTTCATGTAGCAGAAGGCAATGATAACAAAGGGGCATCTTCTCAGAGGCCAACGATAACACTTGCCCTTCAAAAAGTGCTGAGATGAAAAGAAAAAAAAATTCTAACCGAAGGAGTGTAACGCACCGTACCACACACCGAGAACCGCATATGGGGCTGACCACCAAAGCCATGCAGTGTACAGCGAACCGTGCGGAAGGGTTAATTCCCATCAAATTTTGCAGCCTGCTATGAAGAGACATTTCTGTGGATAGTAGTTGTTCAGAATAACAGCTTTTCAGACCCTGGACGTAAACTAAGGCAGTGGTGATTGGCTTCATCGTGATAAAAATAACTTTTAAATGCATACATACATACCCAATTTCAATTTCTTTAAAAGCATAACTGCTTTGAGTTTCTCAAACACCAAATTCAATTAATCTTGATGATTCATTAATTGAACAATAATGTAAGACAGTGAATTTCACCCCATGGGACAAAGGTTCAATAACTGATGCCTTTTAAAACTTGAATGACTTCGGGAGATTTTGGTCAACATGATGGTGGAAATTAGAGCTCAGTCTATCTTTTCTGTTTTACTCAATATCCGATTTTAATTCAGTCCAGAAATTAAGAAAATAGAGACTGAATGACTACATTTCATCTATGTACTACATTCACTTGATAGGCTATGATAAATATTACTTCAGAGTATTTATCAATTCTATTTTGTATTTTAGAATGAAAAAATACTTTTAAAAATGGATTGAAGTAGGCACTTAATACACGATACAAATGTATTTCAAATATGTATTTCAAAATACTTGTACTTGAAATATTGCCCAAGCCTGCTGACAGTCAATTTCTTTTTATTGGTTAAGAGGTAGGAATTTTAGGAAATTAAGGGCAGAGAAAAACCCAGAGCCAGCATTTTCCTACTCTATAAAAAAAGGTCCACCATTTAACTTTGCATCCATAGATGAAGTCCTGAACTTATAGATGCTGCCCTGCCCACACATCACACAAGATGAGAATGGTATACATATAGGAAACTCAGGAAGGTACTGCAGATTTCGAACCCAGGTCCTTGCCATCACACCCAATTCCCTCAATTTTCCTTTATGCTATTGAAAACACAACTCCTTAAAAGTAAACTGCACATCTACCTAAACCTAATTTTCCTGCAGCTTTAATACCACTTAATATTTCTTCTTACAGGAGGCAACAAAGCAGTATATTTAAATCATTACCCATAAGGAAAACTTTTGGCCATTTTCGTATTTGTTCCATGAGCTGCTCATGACAGGGAAGGCCAAGAAAATAGTATGACCTAAACTGCAGTTTAACAAATGAGATTTATTAAGCATCATAATGCTAAATAAATCTTATTTTTTCTACACAAAACAGTTTTCAACAGAGACATGAAATTCACAGTGCCACCATTTGCAACAAGTTAACCTAACCCACACAGCACACAGAAAATTTATGCCGTATAAAATATGCATAAATGGATTGGTATAAATAGTAAACAATATTCCGTCAATTATTAGCATTAATTTGAATAATATGCGCGCACTGCAAATCGATGTCTTGCAAACAAGATCGACTTGGACCATCTCGAAAATCAAAATGGCAGTCCTGTTGATAAGCCGATAACGTAAGAAAAAACTAGCTCCTCCAATATTTACGTGTTCTGGCAATTTGTGATCGTAGAAACTTAATTTTAATTCTAATGGACAGTTAAGTTACGGTGAGTACCTAAATGATTGTTATGACCAGTGATTGCGTTGATTATTTACGAATTCGTCATTGTTTACATCAGCCTTCCATGTTGATTTTTTTAATTGCTGCCAATTGACTCTATTTATCATGTTTCAGGCACATACAGTCTTTAACAAATTGGGACATTAGGAATGATCCAGCGATAATTCAGATCATCATTCAACTATTTGATAAACGTGAAAAGTTTTGCGTGTGTTATGACAGTGCAGTGACTTTCGGTGATATTTGAACGAACCAACTGTTGGAAAAATATAGTTTCAATTTTTAGAAGAGCGTTGTTTTTTTAAAAGACAGCAGGTTTTTGTGTACCCAGATAAAACATTTGGTAGATGTGAGCTTAAGTGTATCGAACTTCAAACACTTGTCCCGCCAAAACGGTGTTCACATGCAATGTAGTTTGATATTGGTGATTGTCGCACTGGCTGTTCTTGAGGTCATGCCTTATGTATTGGAATATTATGTGTTACAATGTCTAGTGAATGCAATGATTGAAAATGGAAATAGTGTCAATAAATGTAATTAATTTTATTAAGAAACAGACGTTTTCGTTTGTAATCGTCTTAACTCGTATAAATGTGTTATTGAAATTGTGAATTCTCTATGTGATATCAAGAAACGGCAGACGTGCACAAATTTTGCACGGTATAAGTCTGTGTATAGTTAACGTGTGCCAAATCATGCCGTATCAAATTACGTGATCTGCCTTATCCAATCCGAGATCGTGCCAGTTCAACTTTTTCAGTGCCTATTCTGCAAAGAAGTATGTCCTTAGTTTTCTGTAAATTGTTTGACATGGATCCATGGTCTAACTAGATATATAATGGACCTAATAAAATGTGCAATAGATTAAATAATATGAGATTACAGTACTATGCACGCGATATATAATATTAAATTATATGCACAAAATATTGAAGTATTATGAAACGTACTATTTCAGTCACCGTCTAGATTCAGCATATTATGCACATAAAAGTGGTCGCTATGTGGACATTAGCCCATCTATATAGACAGTTCATGTAAATTTTATGCACACCTTATACCACTGCCATGGTATATTTGGTGCATAATATTTGAACATAATGTGCGTATTATTCCCTTTGTGCTGTGTGGGAAATAATCACAACAGAATGATTGTAGAATAGCATTATATTCACAAAAGAACATTCAACACTAAATAAATTTAAATTGTCCATCGAATGTATTACAGCTGCTCCTACTAGAGACTTTATAACAGAAATAAAGTTAAACATCTGTAATAATGTTTGATATACCTACTGATTCAATGGAGTGAAATCAAAGAATGATATTTGCATCATAAATGAACAGGCAATGACAAATTAACCAACACTATATTCAGTATTTATGTAAATTATTAACTATATTTAGTATTAATATATATTATTGAACAACACTATATAAATCATATTTCTTTCCAAGACAATTTTTCCATGTGCACCCTGAATTTTAAATACTACAAGTCTGGATATGATACTGATGGAAACGAACCTTGTGTTCCCTGATGAAAATGAGCTGTTCTCACTGAAGTGTTCAGGAGCTGTGGTCAAACTGTAAGTACATTTCTTAGATTTTCTGAGTTGTTCAGTAGACATGCAGGAACTTTGCACACAGCTCCAGCCAGAAATCCATGAAAGGCTCAGCAACGGGAACACCTCTTGAACAGCTGCTGCACCATTGGACATGAATACATCGTGAACTGCTACTGAACAGAACATTAACACTTCCAGTACAGCTTGTGCATAGTTGGCATTTCCACATGTAAAATTATGAACAGACAGAACAGATGAACATAGTGAAAAACACACTTGGTGCTATTCCACACTGGTATTTTAATAAACAATCGATTTTGACATACTAAGCATCATTTTCAAGGTATAAAAATGGCAAAGTAATGCTCTACGATCCCGACTTATATAGCTAATTTTGCTGTGGGGGGAAGGTGGGAGGGAGGGGAAGGGGGTTGTGGGGGGAGGCCAGGTCGTGGAGTTCATGACTGGGATGGGGGGAAGGGGGTTGTCGGTGAAAGAGAGGTGGCTGGTGCAGAGGTCGGTGGCTTTCTAGATGTGTCATGGCTAAAAACGGTTAAAAACATATGTGAGTCTTAAAGACAGAACAGAATTTCAAAAATCATATATTCAAATGTAATTCTTTTTATTTTATGACTGAAATAAATAGTTACCCACATTAACTTAAAATTTTGTTTACTATCGTCAATGGTCCTTCCAGGCAGTAGCGTAACAAGGGGGGTGCAAATGGGGCAGCCACCACAGGTGCTGTTAAGGGGTGGGGGGGGACCAAATTTGAAAAAACATCAACATCTTTTTTAGTTTAAGAAAAAATAACTTTTTTTTCTACGGGGTCGGCTACCATCTAGTTAGCCCCGGGCGCCAAGTAGCCTTGGTACACCATTGCTTCCAGGACAATTTGTCCCATTATTCCTGTTTATCCTTATTCTGCTCTTAGGTACACATACCATCCAAGAGAGGAGACTCCAGTAAAAAAATGTGGTCTGTAACTGGTCGGTAACTGCTCTAAAATGCCAATTTCTGTACTGTAAGTGGTCTAATAGGACTGGACTTCTCTGGATTTCAATGAGGTAAAGGGAAATGGCCTGAAAACTGAACTGGATTCTGGTCTATACATGAGCTGTAATTTTTGATTTGCTGTACCTGTGCTGCAGGATTTGATGGTCTGGATTCTAGTCAGTGAAAAAAGTACAGATTCTCAACTTTGAGATTCTTTACTGAGAAGAGTAGAAAGTAAATTGTACGTAGTAAAATGCACAATGCAGATTATAGTAATAGATGTTTATGCACATAAACTTTTCACATACCATACTGCCAACCTTCGCTTGGGGGAAGGAGAAGAAGTGACCCTCACAGTTGCCCTATGTTTTCACCTGTCGTATTCATTCCCGAGGGACCACTTGAAAGTGCATATTTCAAGAGTGGCAACAGCACTATGCTTGGAAACCTCTTTTCAAATCATTTGTTTGGTGCTCCTCCTCCCACTGGATTGCAAGCTATGTTAGTATACAATATAAATATAAAAGTCAATATTAATAATAGGTACTAGAAAATTTTTTTCAGTCAATTTTCAATTACGCCATTCACTTTGAAGTTTGCAGCATTTTTATACATACACAATGGAGATTTTCCCGCACAAACGAATGAATTGTCATGTATAGCAGTGGCTGGTGTTGGGAGAAGTGACCACAAAATGTAAAGGTCGCAGTGAAACAATTTCATTCAAGAGGATCAAATCCAAAAACTATATTGGCCCACCAATGTGTATGTGGGTAAATATTTCCCCCAAAAAAGACATGTTACCACTGATGAGATAAGTTGTGAAACAATCCGATGCAGAACAATCCTCAATGGAACCCCAATATTGCAATTTGATCAGTGAGTCTGGGCTCACCTTGCAGGCCAATGAAACTAGGGTGGATCCTAATGAAACTAGTCAGGTGCACAAGTCCTGACTAGCACACCATCTCAAAGCCTGTCTTTGAACATTCAGTGCATTAGACAGAAGTTTGGCTGTCTTAACTTATTTCTTAATGAGCATGAGGCTGATATCATTTTCATAACTGAACATTGGCTAATTACATATGAATTAAATAGTGCTAATATTGATGGCTATTTTATCGCTGCCTCTTGCTCTAAGCAATCCAGGAATTGTGGTAGTGTTAGATTGTATATTAGAAATGGGCTAAATGCCACCATCTCTAACATAGGCATTGATTTATGTTGTGTTATTGACTTCAAGTGCTGTGTTGTGGACTAGAGATTAATCAATATAACCATATCTATATAGTTGGTATCTATTGATCACCATCTGGTAATATATATTTGCTGACTATATGACTATCCTTCTAGATAAATGTTTCTATAAAAACAGTTATGAGTCATTCCACGTCAGTTCATCCAGCCCATGTCACCCACCGACTCGGATTTTGATGACATTTTTGTCACAAGCTACTATCACCAATTTAATTACCCATGCAAAATATTTCCGCTCTCGCCCTCATAGTTTGTAAGATTATTCCTTCCCCACCACCAGGCAGTTGGAAGCGACAAAGCCTGATATCATTCTCCTCAACAATCTCTCACATGCCATGTTCGTGATCAAGTTTTCGGCACCGGCCCGAAACGAACATAGCAGCGAAGGAGATTGAAAAAAGGACTAAATATCAAGATCTGCTGTGCGAACTCCAGCAAATATACATGGGCTACTCTGTGGAACTGGTAGTCCTCATCGTGGGCGTGCTTGGTGGTGTCAAGAGCTCACTGGTTGAAAATCTCAAGTGCATCCCGGGGTGCAGGGCGCTAGCGGATGCACTTGCAAGTGCAATGAAAAAGGCTGTCCTTCCTGGGTCCCTCCACCTGCTTCGTGCGCATGACCTGCTGGGTAGCCACCTATCCACCGGTGGCAGACATGGCTCCCCTTAGGAGCGACCCTTCTCGAGTCTCTGGCAATTATGACGGCAACAAAACCCGATGCTAGCCGGAGACTCGGAGGTGGATGTTACTTTACTGTAACAAATAATAATAATAATGACATAATAAATATGATGAATAAAATTAATAAACTAATCATTTCAAAATGCGGTCTCACAGTCCGTACACCACTAGCTTATATGTTACAAATAGGCACATCACTCACAGAGTGTTAAGGAGGAATGGAGAAGAATGGGCCACGACATTTTAGGACATATTTGAAAAATGGTGTTACAGATGAATGAAGATAAAGTGAAACAACCAAATAAGAAACAAGGAAGTAAAGAGAAGAGTAGGAGAAAAGAGGAGTCTGATGGAAACACAAAGCAGCAAAGACAACAATCAAATCAGTCAAATATTCAGATATGACAGTATGATGAAGTAGAGGGAAAAGTGAGCATGAGTGGCAAAGGAAGGAGTTATATGAAGCAAATAGTGAAGGATGTGAAAGGGAGCAATTATATAAACATGAAGAGAATGGCATAAAGAAGAATGGGGTGGAAAGCTGTGTCAATCCAATTCCAGGATTGATGACTAGCGATGAAAATCAACTGGGTGGTTACCTGGGAGGGAATATCAATCAATTGTGATTGGCAATTGAGATAATAATATAGAATTAAATATTACTTTAGGCCTGTGGAAGATTGTACAACTTGTAGTTGGAAAAGCAAAGAATGAACCTCAATATAATAAGAAACTGGTCAATGGAGTGGCCAGTAGGACAAAGACTTTTCAAGCTGTAGTTAAGGAATAATACACACAGTCACTGATAGTAATGCTGGAGTAGGCATAATGTATATGTAGAGTACTGGACTGCATGTGAATCTCATACCAACGACAACAAAAATAAAGAGTGACAGACTACAATGATAACATGGAATTAATAATAGGAGAGGCTACAGCTGAACTTAAAGACACCAGTGCGTCCAACAGTTTATGGCTGTGAGGTTGACCTCTAAATATACATGTTAGCTGCAAGATAAGCAAGCTTACTCAGAGCAAGCAGTCTCGGACAAAAAGCAATGGCTTTCCAAGGTGATATTGGTTTATCCTTGGGTTAGGTCCCTAATCTTTTAAATTTTTCAAATGATACAGAAGCCTGTGAAGATGCCGTAAATTGGTGACAGAAGAAAGCCAACAATTATGCAATCCATCATGGGAGGATAGAGTATCAGCTCTTCTTTATATGAGTGAAGGTAAAGTCCACAGTGGTTAATACAGTGACACTTCACTACAGGCATCATAACATTTACTTCAACAGCTGTAGTACTGCATTGTGGAAGGCAAGGGAAAACCTTCAAATTATTATCCTGAGGAGTTACAGTTAATGGACTCAATTTCTTTTTATCCACTGATGGAACTCTCTTGAGTAAAAATTATTTCACAAGTAAAGAGTCCCCCATTCAGATCTCCAAGTGGGGACTACCTGTGAGAGTATATCAGTCACATGAAATATACATTTCAGGGTAGGAACAGGGAATGTGAGATTAGTTCAGACCTGTGGAAGATTGGAGAACCTGAGAGTGGACATGCAAGAATGGACCTTAATGAAATTGAGAAATGAAGTGGCACAAAGTAGAAGACTTTCACAGCTTAAGCCACAGGGTCGCACACAATCTTTGAATGGTAATGCTGGAGTAGTCATAATGCTTGGGAAGACTGCAGGAATGAGTGAAAGGGTTCCTGCAGTACAGTAAAAGGTTAATATTTATGCTGAAGATAAAGTCCAAACCAACAGATACTGTGTTGGTGCATGTGTACAAGCCTTTATTGAGCAATGAATATGAAATCGTGTAAGACATCCACATCATGATATCATGGAATTAATAAAACTGGTAAGTGGAAAGAAAAATTATTTATTATAGGAGATTGAACTCACGGCTGAGCTTAAAGCCACCGAGTGCATCCACCTGGTTGCGGATGGTGGGTTGACCTCTAGATATAGAGGTTAGCTGCGAGATAAGCGAGTTTACTTGTCGAATAAGCAGTTGTGGACAAAAAGCAATGGCATTCTGAGGTGGTATTTGTCCATCCCTGGATAAGGTAGGCCTTTAAATAAGACGACCTGTGAAGGAGCCGTGACTTGGCGACGGGAGGGCGCCAACAACTACGCTTCTCGGAGGAGAGAGCAGCAGCTCTTCTTCAAAAGAGTGAAGGTGGAGACATGAGTGGTAGGTACAGCAACACTCATTTCACTACTGGCATGATAACATTTACTTTAACGGCTGCAGTACTGCGATGTGGAAGGCAAGGGGAAACCACCACATTATTATCCCGAGGAGTACAGCTACTCCATTTTTTCTTCTTATCAAGGTGTGACTACCCGAGAGAGTACATCAGTCAAATTTGATAAACATTTTAGGCTAGGAACATGGAATGTGATATCCCTTCAGACCTGCATAAGACTGGAGAACCTGAAGGTGGAAATGCAAAGAATGGACCTCGACGTATTTGAAATCAGCGAAATGAGATGGTCTGAAGAAGGAGACTTTTGGAGTTGAAGCTACTGGATTATACATTTGGGATCATTGAATGATAATGCTGGAGTAGGCATAATGCTCAGAAAGAGCACTGGAATGTGTGTGAAGAGTGAAGAAGAATGACCGAAGAAAATCCAGTCTGTATAAAAACCAAGTAGATGTGATTAAATCTGGACCCATCTGTGAAGAGGCAAGAATAAGGGAGAGAGTGAGACAAGGCTGTGCACTGTCTCCTGAAATTTTTAATGTTTATAATAAGAGAGCCATCAATGAATGCAAAGAGAAGTCTTCTGGAGTGACTATCCACGGAGAAAACATTAGCATGCTGCAATTTGATGACATAGCTCTCATAGCACAGACAGAGATATCTGAAAAATACTAGTAAACATGGAAAGGACTGGCTGATATCAACTGAAGATAAATAAGAAGAAGTGTGTGAAGAGCTTCCTGCAATATAATGAAAGGATAATAATGGTGAAGATCAAGATCAAATCTGTAGATACTGTAGTGGGGCAGGTTTACATGCCTATGATGGACTATGAAGATGAAGAAGTGGAAGATGTCAACGAAGATATTAAGGAAGTTATAAAACAGGAAAAAGGAGAAGAAAACATAAGTACTTTAGGAGACTGGAACACTATCATCGGCGAAGGTCAAGATGGAAGAATAACTGGAAAATACGGATTGGGAAACAGAAACGAAAGAGGAGAGACTGCTGGAATTCTGAACGCAACATACGTTAGTGGTCACTAACACATTGTTTAAAGATCACAACCAAAAAAGTACACATGGAAAATGCCTGGAGACAGTAGATTTCAAATGGACATTTTACTGAAGCACAGATATAGGAACCAAGTGAAAGACTGCAAAAGCTACCCTGGTGCAGACATCGACAGTGACCATAATTTAGTGATGATGAAATGCCATCTAAAATTCAAGAAATTGAAGAAAACAAAGAAGAATATAAAGCAAGTAGAAAAACTGAGGGAGGCTCAACATCAGCTGGCATTTCAAAAAAAAAGCTGGATACAACATATAGGAGAGGATCTGAATGAGAAATCAGTGGAAGAACGTTGGGAAAGCATTAAATGTGGACTACAGGAAACCGCAAAAGAAGTTCTTGGAAGAAGAAGAGCTGTCAAGAAGAAGACATGGATCACGGAGGAAGTCTTAGACCTGATTGAAGAAAGAAGAAAATACAAGAATGTGAAAACTGAAGAAGGGCAGCTCTGCTACAAAAGAATAAGGAACAAAACAAGTCACAAAGCCAGGAAAGCTAGAGAGATGTGGATGAAGAATCTATGTGAAGATGTACAGAACAACCTTGCGCTTGGAAAGGTGGAAGCTGCCTATAAATAGTGAGGAACCACTTCAAGGAACAGAGCGCAAAATGCAATGCCATAAGGGACAAGAATGGAGAAATTTTGATTGAAAATGTAGACAAAGTGAAGAGATGGAAAGAATATCTGGAAGAGTTATACAACAGGAACTATCTCAGCACTCAAGTTATCGAAGAGGAAAGCGAAATCGAAAAGGACGATATGGGAGCATCCATATTAACATCATAATTCCATGCTGCAGTAAGGGATCTTTGGATGAATAAAGCTTCTGGCATTGATGACGTGCCTAGAGAACTAATAAAAATGCAGGAGAGAAGACATTAATTCATCTTTACAGAACCATCTGCAACCTGTATTCAACAGGAGAAATACCTAGGGACTTCGAGAAAAACATCATTCCTATTCCTAAAAACAAGAGAGGAGAGAAATGGAAAAATTTTAGGACTATAAGCCTGATAACATATGCATCGAAGATATTGACAAGGAACATCTACAGAGGAATAAAATAAAAAGCAGGAGAGTTCCGGAATGAAGATCAATTGGGATTAAGCAAAAGTAAGGGTACAAAGAAGCAATATTGGCCCTTAGGCTGCTCATAGAGAAGATAGTGGAGATGAACAAGCAGACATTCATTTGTGGATTTAGAGAAGGCTTTTGACAATGTGGACTGGGATTCAATGCTTGGAATTCTGAAGGGAATTGGAGTGTCCTACAATGACCAAAGAATTATCCAAAGTTTTTTATAAAAACCAAGCAGCTGTGAAGAGGCAAGAATAAGCAAAAGAGTGAGACAAGGCTGTGCACTGTCTCCCGTAATGTTTGATGTTTACATCGAAAGAGTCATCAATGAAATCAAAGAAGTCTTCTGGAGTGACTATCCATGGAGAAAAAATAAGTAAGCTGCGATTCACCGATGACATAGCTATCATAGCACAGACAAGAGATATCTGAATAAGACTCCAGTAAACATGGAAAGGACAATGGACATATATCAACTGAAGATAAATAAGAAGAAAATAAGATATTGGTGTGCAGCAAGAAAGAAGAGGCCAAAACCAACATCAAACTAGGAAAACAAAAACTGGATGAGGTGAAAGAGTTCCGCTACCTATTAAGCCAACACCACCTAGATTAGAAGGCCTTAGGACTCAAAGCTCGAAATCCTCTGACGTCATCATCCGGAGGCCTAGTCCTCCTTGACAACGAGATAAGTTTGTATTTATTCATCGTTTTTTCAGTGAAAATGGTTTATAAACGTTGTGTTCATACTGCCGTAGAAATTATTCGAGCAGTGAGAAAGTGTCAGTGTTTCATTTTCCAGAAGACGAAGAGCTGAAGAAAAAGTGGATAAGGATTATTCCGAGAGACAAATGCATACCAACTGCACATTCGAGGGTAAGTTATAAACAGTACAAAGAATATGTTTTCGCTGTAATGTGCTTGTTTTAAGCTTGCTTCGAACTAATATGCTTGTTGCTCGAAGTTAATATTTAGTCGTAGCAATTATATAAAGAAAACATTACCGAACGTTACCATTAACCAGCGAAACATTAGTGTAGTCGAATTATTAGTTTTCATCGAGAAGTTAAGGAGCAGAGGCTATCATTTTTCGTTAAGATTATCTTTTAAAAATGCTTTTACTACCAATTTTACTTCATTTTTCAGACATCCATGAAGCCTTTCCTGGCATTTTATGTTTTATGGAAGACATCCACGTTTGACGAGAAGATTGGAAGCTGCTTACGGTGCGATTATCAGCACCGAAACTGAAAGATGGTGCAAATACGTTCTGTTTTCCATGGTTGCCCATCTTACCTAAGTTCAGCGCAATCACCCCGTGAGGAACTGGTTGAAAAAGGAGATGGAGCAGCTGGAAAGGTGCAGTGCGTAGAGTAAAGAAGAGAGGAGGGTCTATGATGAGATGATGAAGTTCAATGTTTTGGCGGTTTTGGCTGGACTTCATGTGAAATTGAAGAAATGTGACTGGTTGGGTGATTTCTCCATTACCATTAAATAGGATCAAGTGCTTCTGTGCCACATACTGAACAAACGTTTTCCAGAAATCAAGACGTGTTGTAATTGGAAATGATTTGGAAGTGTTTTTTTGGGTAATGTTTCCATGAGACAAGTGAAGTAAATTCAATTTTCCCATGCAAGTAAAGAAGATTAATACAAATAATGCAATTTTGAATGGACTAAACGTTTTGATGGAAAACCAAGTAAGATCTGAGAAACAGATATGAACCTTAAGTTAGAAGTGATTTTGCACTAAGATCCCTAAGATCAAATGATGAAGTAGTTGATAGAGTTAAATTTGTTACTGAACAACTGAGACCCTTTGCTCTCTAACAAGTTTGCAGCTGTGAAATCTTTTGTTCACACATATATCGTGATGAATAAAATCATCGGCAGTCCCTTAGAAGCAGATTTCTTGAAAGTAGTGAGCCAGAGAAATGTGTTGTTTAGTTTAAGCATGAATGCACCGATTTTAAATGACTTTTTAAATGAAACCGTTGGTGAAAATGACCACCCAATGAACATTGGCATTGAAAAAATAGTTTGCCTGTTGTTATATCTTTCTTAAGAATTACAGTAACAGAAAAAGTGATGGCTGTTGTTGTCCTATCAGCACTAAGAAGCTTCATACATTTGTGAAGTGATTTTACTATTGTGCATTAATAAATTTGATATGCCATTGAAAAAACCTTGTCTTTATTATTAATTGCAGTTTTTGTGGAAGTTCAGGAATGTAAGAAGTAGTATATACTCGCGTAAGCTTTAGTTTGCGATAAAAACCATATTTTAATCATCGTTTTTTAAATCGGGGTGTAAACTCATGAACTTCTTCTCAAATTGAAGATAGCTTTAGTAGCTAATAGTTTATAAATTATGCAAATCTTTGTTACGACTTCACTGCCGGTGCCATGCATCGTAATCGTTGTGTTGTAAAGTTGTGATAATAAGCAATACGACCACTATTATTTGTAAGTTTTTCAAAAACTGGCAATGTGTAGCTATGTGGAACAATATTTAGTTCAGTGGACCCTTTATTTTGGGAAATGAAAAGATGAAGCATGAGGTTTACAAAAATAATTTAGTTTAATTACTATGCATTTGCTGTGGATTGCAGAGTTGGGTTAGTGTAATGGTTGATCAAGGAACAGGATATTTCCAAGTATGTATCATTTATTTAGTGGATATTCACTATCGCTAATTTATTTATTGTTCTAACTATCAGATGGATTAAAATAGAAGGTCGATCAATAAATGAAAGAGAATGACGTACTGAATCACATAAAATACAGCGTTATAAATTTTCGAGTTGAGGTTCGGTTTCCTTCTTGAATCAAACCCGGTACTACGTTCGGCCTCCGGATGATGACGTCACACGCGAGTCCTAAGGCCTTCTAATCTAGATGGTGTTGATTAAGCTGAGTAACCAACGATGGACGAAGCAAGAAAACAATAATTAGTAGAATAGCCCAGGCAAAGATGGCATTCTATCAAAAGAAGAATCTACTTACAGCTGGAAATACAAGCGTTGAAGTAAGGAAACAGTTAATCAGAACATAATTCTGGAGCATGTTTCTTTACGACAGTGAGGCATGGAAGATGAGAGCAGCGGAGAAGAAAAGGGTGGAAGCATTCGAAATGTGGTGCTACAGAAGAATGATGAAGATTAAATGGATCGGCTGAGTAGATAGATAGATAGATTATTTTTCGGTGGAGTTCCTCCAAGGAGGCCCTGAGGCACTCAGACCTATTGGCCCATTGTGCCAACCACCCTTCTAAGGAAATCACCCATAAAGGCCAATCGCCTTGCTAAAGGCCAACAGGTCCCCTATGGGGATTTCCCTTACCTCTCTGGGTTATCGACTGAGTAAGTAACAAGGAAATTCTGAGAATAGTGGGAGAAAAGAGAGGTCTTCTGAATACCCTAAGAAGAAGGCGGGACAACTTAGTCGTCCATATCTTGAGACATGATGGCCTCATGAAGACAATCGTCGAGGGAAATGTGAACAGGAAGTTTGGAAAAGGCAGGCCTCGTATGAGATGAATGGAATAGGTAGTGAAGGATGTAAAAGAAAAGAATTACATCAATATGAAGTGGCTGGCCAATAGAAGATGGCTGCGTCAAACTAATCTTAGTATTGTTGACTTATGATGATGATGAGGAGATTGAAATGCCATCATTGGTGAAGGTCAAGATGGATGAATTACTGGAAAATATGCTTAGAGCAATTGAAATGAGAGAGGAGAAAGACTTCAAGAATTCTGCTCACTACAGAAGTTAATGGTGGCAAATACATGGTCTAAAATGGAAATGTGATGGAAAAGTGGCATGGAAAACACCCAGAGATAGAGGAAGATGACAAATTGGCTACATTTAGTTATAGCTGAGATTCAGGAACCAGGCGAAGGACTTAAAAAGCTTCCCAAAGGCAGATAAAAACAATGACAACAATTTGATGATGACAAAATGCGAAATTCAAAAATCTGAGGAAAATAATAAATATTATAGGGCAAGTAAATAAATTGAAGCTGAAATGATATCAGCTGGTCTTTCCGAAAGCCATAGGAAACCAATTGGAAGAGTATGAAACAGAAGTCAGTGGAAAAGAGCAGAGAAAACGTTAAAAGCAGGCTGTGGAAAACGACAAAAGAAGTTCTTTAGAGAAAAAGCGGTCAAGGAGAAGCCATGGATCACAGAAGAAGTTTTTGAACTGATTGAAGGGAGAAGAAAATAAAAAATGCAAAAACTAAAGAAAGGCAACTCTGCTACAAAAGAATAAGGAATGAAATATGCTTAAAAGAAAGGAAAGCTAGAGAACGTGGGACAAAGGTTCTATGTGAAGATGTGTACAACACTACCTTTCACGGAAAGATGGAAATTTCCTACAGGATGGTGTGGAACCACTCCTAGGAAAAGGCTACAAGATGTTATGACATAGGGACAGACATAGAGAACTTTTCATTGAAAATGAAGATAAAGTGAGGAGATAAACTGAATAATAAGAGAAGTTATACAATAGAAGTAATCTTACTGCAAAGGTAATTAAATAGGTAAATGAAGCCAAAAAGGATGGTCTGAGATACTAGGTATTTGACATAGTATCAGAATTCATCACGGTTGTAAAGAACCTGAAGGTAAATAAGGCTTCTAGCATTAAAAATGTTCCTGTTAACTAATAGAAAATGCAGGAGTGATGACATTAACATAGCTGTACAAAATCATCTGTAACACGTACTCAAGAAGAGAGATACCCATGGATTCAAGAAGAACATCATCCCCATTCCCAAAAAGAAGAGAGCTGAGAACAAATTTTGGACTATAAGCCTGACCACATATGCATCATTATTTGATAAGGATAATCTACATAAGAATAGAATGAAAAGCAGAAAAGGGGAGGAGGGCCAATTTGGATTCAGGAAAAGCTAGGGCACAAAAGAGACAATGCTGACATATGGGATAGAATATAATGGAGACCAAAATCACCTCCTTTGCCTTTATGGATTTGGAGAAAGAATTTGACAATATGAATTAGCAAGATATTCCACATAAAAAAAATCATTCGCCTTGACCAGGACATGAACCCAGACCCCCTGATTTCCGGGCAGGTGCTCTACCAGTTGAGCTACCAAGATGTCCTCTTTCTCTGTGGAAATTCTTGAGGCTCTAAAGGAACAAGATGTTGCCGGACTGATGGACATATTATGTCACAAAGCAGCCGATGTCGTGCGCATGGCGCCACCGTCCACGAGGTCAAGGCAAATGATTTTTTCTCTGTGGAATATCTTGCTATCGTGCATTTCAGCGGGTAACTCCGCTAAAGTTTTCGCGGCTAGCTGGTGAACTTTGAATTTAATATGGATTAGGATTCAATACTTGGGATTCTTAAAGAAATGAGTTTCTTTCAATGGCGAAGAATTTGTACAAAACCCAGGTGGCTATGATTAAAATGACCCAACAGTGAAGAAGCAAAAGTAAAGGGAGGAGTGAGACAAGGTTGTGCACTGTTTCCCATACTTTTCAATGTCTCAAGAAAGCCATTAAGAAAATCAACAAAAAAGCTTAATCTCTAAATACTTTATGGTGAAAAATCCACATTTTTTGACAACATGGAACACAGCAGTGGTAGAGACAGAAAGAGATTTAAAAAGATTAATTTACACGGAAAAGACATTACCAGATATCACCTGAGGATAAATAAATAAAAGTATTCAGGTACAGTATAAGAGAGGAGGCTAAGTCCAACATTAAACTTGAGAAGCAAAATAGAAAGGGTGAGCTAGTATTGGTATTTGGATTTCGAATTGCAAACGATGGGCAAAACATGAAAGGAAGAGTCAGTAGTATAACTAATGCGAATTTTACCAAAAGAAGTACCTACTTACAGTAGGAAATACATGTGTGGAAGCAAGGAAACAATTCATCATAACATACATCTGAAGCACTCTTCTTTATGGAAGTTAGGCAAGGACAATGACAGAAGCAGAGAATTCAAGGCAGGAAGCATTTGAAACTTGGTTCCACAGAAGAAAGATGAAGATCATATGGACCAAGTGAACAATGAGGAAGTTCTGAGAATAGTGGGGGAAAAGAGAAGTTTTCTGAAAACTCTAAGAAGAAGACAGAACAACTTAATCGGCCACATCATGACACATTCAGACTTTATGAAGACAATCATCAGATGAAAAGTGAATGGGAAGAAGGGAAGAGGAAGGCCTCACATGAGATATATAGAGAATGTATGTACTGATGGAGTGAAAGAGAAGAATCATGCAAATGTGAAGAGATTACCTGATAGGAGAATTGAGAGGAGAGCTGAGTCAAACCAATCTTAAGATTCTTGACCTAATGATGGTGATGATGATGAAGTGGATTGAAAACTTAACTCTTTTAGGAGCTCAGAAAACTATTGTCTGCTTAGGTCGATATAAAAACCAACTAGAAACTAGTGACTGGGCAATCAGAATGAGTGTGGAGAACTGGAACTCTGCAACACAACTTAGTGGTAGCCAATCTCCTATTTGTAAACCACAACCGTTGGAGGTGCACTTAGAAAATCCCAGGAGATAGAATAAGAAACTGAACTTTTGGTACTTGTGTTTTACAGAAATACATTGAAAAACCACCACTAATGAGGATACATTTGGAACATGCCATGAGAAAAGCAAAAGACAATTCAATTTAGGACCAATGTAAAATAATAAAAGACACCTCACACATGGAAAAGTGGAAGCAGTCCATGGGATTATTATTAGGAACCATGTCAGGAAGCAAAGTGTAACTGCATAAGGGACAAGAATTGTGAACTTTTAAATGAACCAAAGATAGATTGAAGGAAGAAAGGAATATTTTGAGCTATTATAGAACTGGAGTAATCAAAGCATGAAAGTAATAGACGAGAGTATAAGGAAGTCAAGAAGGATACATTGGAGGCCCAATGTTGACAGTAAGAGTTCAATGCAACCATAGGGACCTGCAGATAAAAAGTGGCCCCCAGAAAAAAAGTGTTTATGCCAAAATAATTTAAATGTATGATAGAAGACATTAACCACCTATTTATAATTATTAATCCCTACAAAGAGAAAGCCATTTTAAAAAATCAAAGAGAAATCTTCAGGATAACATCCACAGGATAAATAAGCACGCACAAATTTTCCAATGAAACAAAGGCCACAGAAGAGAAAGAAAGTTTAAAGGAAGACTCTTAATGAAAATGGAATAGATATGGGCAACATATCATCTGAAGATCAAGAAAAAGAAAAACTTAGGTAATGGTAAGTATTCAGTAGAAGAGGAGGGGCCTACACCAATGTTTGACTAAGGAAACCAAGGCTTGAAGAAGTTAAAGAGTTACAGTTACACAATTACTTATGATAAGGGGCGATAATGCTGGACAAGGGGCGATAACGCTGGATAAAGGACAGGCCTCCTTTAGAGTTATTATGGGGGCCATAAATGTAACTGTGATTCAGAACAAAGACGACAAAAAGGATTTTCCGGCTTGCCACCAGGAGATGCATGGGTACGGAGCAGAAATGGTTCAAATGATAATACTGTAAAGATTGGCTGTGTATGGCAGGAAGTACAAATTCATAATATATCCAGTTTATGATGATGCTTCATTATGGCATTGTACCATGAATGTGGGAAACCTTCGAAAGGTTGAAAATGAAAGTATTCTAAAAACTGGAGCAATGAAGGAATGGTGAAGACAACATGGACCAACCTAGTATGAAATGAAGTCACAGGAAGAGTTGGAGAGAGAAAAGTCTGATGAAAATTTTGGAGAAAAGACACAACAAACAAACAGGCTGTATTATATTGAGACAGGATGGTCTGATGACAAGAGACATTGAGGGAGAATGAATGGGAAGAATGCAACCAAAGCTCTTTAATGAAAAATATGGTTCAACTAATTAATGGTTAAAGAAAAGGCAAATGAAATATGAAGAGAATAGACAATAAAAGAATTAAATGGTAAGCTATGTCAAACCATTCTTCAGATTTATGACTCATGGTGATGACCACGAGGTCATAAACACCATCAAGTTTATCATGCAGGGTTCTTTTTCCAAGAAAGAATCCCACTCATGAGGTTCCTGTCTAACCGTATTTAGTCACTTGAAATCCTTCTTCTAAAGAAGATGATAAACTTGAGGATATTTGGTCACATCAGACTGCCTTTCTTTGCCAAATAAGTGGTTATCTCAAATATGTCATAGCTCTGAAATTTAACAGCTTTAAACAAAATATCATAACAGTAGGTGGGTGCCTGCAAGACATAACGTCAGTCAAGAGTGATTACCAATTGAAGGTAACAACAAGAACATGAAATTTCTTCCATGCAACATATTAGGAATTAATGATATAAAGTGGCCCAAAGAAGGAGACAATAGGAACAGTAGCTATAGCGTAATTCACATGAAGTCATATTGAATGGCAATGCTGGAGAAGGCATATGTAACACTTATGATAAGTACTGGGATACATGTGAAGAACTTTGTGTGACATAACAAATAAGGATAGGTATAGTACAGATGAGGGCCAAGCCCACTGATACAGTCGAGGTGCAGGTCTACATGCCTACGCCTATCTACAGAGAAGTAGAAGTCGAAAGTGTTTACAATGTCATCACAGAAGTAATTAAAAAGGCAAGACAATAGGAATACTAATTGTCAGCTAAGGACAAGATGGAAAAATGAATGATTGGGAAATCATAAGTGGCAGAAGAACTCCTGGAATGCCGCAACAGTTAACTTTGTGGGGTAATCGCAGAGTTTAAAACCCACAAAAGAAGACGACTCACTTGGGAAGTGCCAGAACACAGAGGAAGACTACAAATTGCTACATAAAAGTAAAGCAGAGATAGGATAATCAGGCAAATGACTGAAAAACCTACCCCAGGAAAGATGCCAACAGTTATCACAACCAACAATAGGTGACACTGAAATGTCATAGAGAATGCAATAAATTGAAGAAAACTGTGAAGGACAAGTTATATTACATATAAGTCAATATTGTGAGCATCAATTGTGCTACAAATGAAAGAAGTGCAGATCAAAAAGAAGAGTTCTTTAACAAAAACAGAAAAACAAGTAGTGTGTCCCTCAAATTACTATAGAATAAACTAACATTTAAGTGTGGTGGCTATTGAGAAAACTTTAGGCAAATTGAACTGCAAGTCAATGACGACAATACTTAAGTATACAGGAGTATTGTACATTGATAGTATAGTTACCCAAAGTTTGTATAAATTGAATTATAGCATGCTATTGTATGCTATGCAGTTTGTACAAATTGAAAGTATACTTTCTCAATATGATCAATACCACTTCAATTATATATAATTATAATTGAAGAAATCAAAGAGAGAGATTCAGGATTAAGTACACTCAGGAAATAAGAATTCAGAGTTTTTTTGAGGGCATAGCAGGCATGCCAGAGAAAGAGAATTTAGGAAGACTTATTAACCTAGAATAGACATTGGCAATTTAAAACCTGAAAATCGCTAAACATAAAAACCAAGGTTATGACATAACGCAAAAGAGTACAGGCCAGGACTAATGTTTAGCAAGGGAAAGCTAGATAGGGTGCAAGAGTAATGCAATGAAAGTTATGACGATAAAGAGTGTTGCTGGTATAATATTGTAAATCTGTAAAAATGCATTCATAATAAATGTTAAGGTTTATGATCACAAAACTATTCTAATAAATTCAGATTAATTTCATACAATATTTAATTAATATCAATTTTCTTGCCTAATAATTTTCCTAGGTTCTGCAGGGCTGCAATTGTTGGTATAACATGCATGATGGCTTACAAAAATTTTTTAAGCTTTAATTTCTTTGTAGCATATACAGTAAAACCCCTCTTTTACACTTTTGAGGGGAACTAGAGAAAAAAGTGTAAATCGCGGGAAAGTGTAATTTGAGGGTATGCAATTTTATATGAAAGTTATGCCTGAAAGAATAACTCCTTGCTTCTTGATTTTGCCTGCCTAATTCTTGCTTTCATTGAACGACAAGTTTAAAATTGAAATATAGTTCCAACAAAACATCTTTAATAATGCCAAAATCTCTTATTTGAAATGCATGGGGACACGGGGAGATATATTAACTAGATTACATATGGTTGGGCCAAGATTAGGAAGCGTGAAAAAATTGTTCAGTTGTAAATTGGAGGGAATATCAGGAATTAGTTTACAGGTGTATGAGGGAAGATGCAGAACAGCAAGCAGTTGAGAAAGGATGGAGGGGGAGAGGGGAATGGTGCAGTAGACACTAGAGTGGTCAAGACACTTGGTTACACTTTCCCGCAATTTACACTTTTTTCTCTAGTTCCCCTCAAAAGTGGACACTAGAGTGGTCAAGACACTGTTCATTACTGTTAAGTCAGGAGAGCTGCTGATAGAACTTACAAGAGATTCAGCATAGGGGTAAGGAAAATGTGAAAAGAACTGCATGGCATTAATGATAGGCAAGGGAACTTGGGAATAGAAGAGGAGAATGACATAGATAAGGATGAACTGAGGCCAGGAGTCTTGATCCAACCATGCTAGTAAGTTAGGGTAAATATTATGAGAAAAGAAGGTGTGGAGACTAAAGTGTTATCCTATCAAAGCTACTTACGAATCGAGCTAGAGAAGAATGAGATGATTTTACAGGTGTGTTCGTAGGATATGAGGATGAAGTTTGGCTGGAGGATTTTTAAAAATCTGTATTAATGCCTCCAAAAATGAAAGACAAGACCGCAAATGCTGAAAAGCATACATTTCTTAAATAAATGAAAAATTTCATCACCAATGCGATAGCATCAGCCAACCTGCGAGTTATGCAACCTGAACAACAATCGCGAGAAAAACGACGTACGTGTACTGTAATCCCTCGCGGCATTACAATTGCACAGATGAGCGAGGTCACGATAACTGGTGGTATATCTGGGCAAATTTTATTTCTCTTTCATAGTGGTAACTTACTGCATGAGTTTTTACTTCGTCTTTCACGGAGCGTTGAGTCCAACCACCAGTTATGCAACCAGGACGACAATCACGGCAAAATCTTCTCGTAAAACGTAAATGGCGAACCATTCAAAAATTTGCTAGCGTACATAAAGGGAAGACGTTACATTGCGGATATATGGACATTATTAGGACATGAAGAAAAAGTCGTTAATGGCGGGAAAACGTAAATTGCGGGGACGTAAAAGCGAGGTTTTACTGTAGGTACCTACCTACTACGATAACATGAAAAGTTTTTTATCATGGTGGTAGCCATTAGGATTGTCTTTTAGCCTTTCTAATAGCTAGGATTTCCTCAAATAGACCAGGGAGGTTTTTTTTCAGAAAAACATTCATATTACTTTCAACACAAAAGTTTCACATCATCATGTCTACATAAAATATCATGATATGAAATAATATTTTCCTTAAATAATTTGGTTGTCATAGAGAAATATTTTGTCAGAGATTTGGCTGATTTTGGCACGCATTCTCAAAAAGGTCGCCCACTCCTGGCAAGACTTTTGTCCCAAGCAGAACAGACTTGGGCCATTTGAAAGTAAGGAAATTGAGACATAAGAAAGAAATGGATGAATTTTATTTGGTTCATTATACTGTAGAATTAAAAACATGCACATAAATGCCCTAGGTGGAAAGGATTCCAGTCCGGCAGGGTTCAAACCAGTGACCTTAGGCTTGGCAGGCGAGGGATTTACCCCACCACCACTGGCCTGCAAGACAGAGACCAAGTGCTGCCATTTACCTCAACAATCCTGACGTGCCACATTGCCATTTTTAGCAGTGAATATGTACTGATCCTGTTATTTGAAGTAGCTGCTACACTGTTATTTCGCAATCCTCTCTTGTTGATGTTGAGATGAACTGTTTCATGGAGCATGCGCTCTACTCTCCTGCTAAAAATTGGCTGTTAAATCAACTGCTTTTTGACACGTGCTCTCGTCTCTTGCTAACCATTAACAGGAGTGTAACAAGTAGTAATGGCTCCTTGTAGAATCCAGCTTCTGGAGGGGAACAAGGAGGGGAGCTAAGCCTATTGTAGCAGGCAGAAGAAGACTTGGCAGCTATTTCTGCCTGACGTTAGCAATTGCTATTTGCTAATGAATGACAGCAGCTGAAAAGACGCAGGTTATGAATTAGCAACCCAACCCTGCTGCCCATGCACAGATATAGAGATATGGATCAGCAGTGCAATGCATCATGCAAAGAGGGGGGGTTAAGCCAATCTAATGCAACCCGCACGACATTTGAGTAATGCCACCATCTTACCACTACCCACAACAGTTCAGCGTGAAGAGTGCTTCACTGAAAATAGTGTTTTTTTATTACTGAAGAGAAAACACAGTTCATCATAGGCTAATACCCGACTAATGGCTAATACTTGCTCGTGTGTATGGCTGCTATTTTAAGGGCAGAAGAAGAATAATAACGGGTTAACCAATGTTTCTATACAGACTGTTCCATGGATTATGTGTCATTTTTGACCTTGAATTTAATGCACTTTTATTTGTTACTCATTGATGAAATTTGATACTCACTCAGTGATTCAACCCAAGGTTGGTGTTGATAGGTGAGGGTAGAGATCACCCCGTACTAAGCCAACAGCGTGTGAAATTCACACATTCAGGGAGGGGAGCCAGTTCCTTTCCCTGGGCCACCTGCAATTTCCTAAGAAGTTCTGACACGCAGAAAATCGAATCGCGATGATTTTAGATGTAGGTGTCCAGAAAGGCTCTTGCCTGGGATTTGAACCTGGGACCCTCAGTAGCTCAGGGCTCTACCCACTAGGCCACCACGACCCCCGAAATTTGATACATGGATAGAAAAAGGTCCCAGGTTTTGAGCAGTGTGAGCATCATTTTGAAAATTTGATTTTTTGACCCCAGAATGAAGGTCCAAAATAAAATCAAATTTTGCTTCATAAGGTTTAAATGTAAAAACATTGAGATACAAGAAGGTCAGAATTTTTTTACAAAAATTAAAATAGATGGGTTTTTAGGCATGAGTAACAAGTGGGAATGAGGAACAAGTGGGAAACTGTGACCCAAGACAGGGTACAGTCAAGGTCACAGGGTGATAAAATGGAATCGGGGCAGCAATGAACCATGAACAAATGTATCATATCATAGAAAGAGCCTGTAATATGTTTAAATGGTTGCCAAAGTGGATGATAAGGTCACTCTTGTCATCTCTTGACCTTCAAGGATTACGTGGGGGTCAAAGGTCACAGGTCACAAGATAGGGACAGGAAAATCAGGGGTATTGTATTATAGGTTTAAATGGATTCCCTAAGCGATGTCCAAAGGTACCTCCCGGGCTTCTCTGACTTCCAAGGTTACGCAGGGGCCAAAGGTCACGAGGTCTAGGCAAGCGAATCGGGGCAACAAACATAGTATAGCTCTACATCTACACGATGCCCTGCCAGCCACCACGAGGGTGCGTGGCAGGGGGTGAAGATCAACAAAACATGCACTACTGACATGCAACTAGGGTACTATATAGAAACATGTTAATAATATGGGTCACATGCAGCTACATGGTTATTATCCACATAGTAATAAATGGATTGGTTGTTAATACATGCATCATGCACTACAGACTACAATAGTTCGCCTACCTATCCCTTTGCAATGATGCCTATTGTGTTCCTTAATAGTAGGTACGGGGGAAAAATTGACATTTTAAATCTATACAACATTCTATCTCTCCCATCTTATTTATCTGGTCAAATCTAGCATAATATGCTGATGTTTTAAATATATATCTATCATCTTCAGTGATGCTATCCGTTTAAATTCCTGTATGAGATTTAATCTTTATTTTAATCTACAATCTGATAGTGAAATATTAGGTTATATCGTAGGTTTAAAAGGGTGCCCAGGCTGGAGATAAGGTTGGGACTCCAATGACACTGTGATGGATGGGACGTGATGGAAATGCCAGAATCGATGCCACAATTCCCTGCTTCTGCTACTTTGCAGTTATATTTAAAAGGACACCTATTACTACCATTCTTCTTGAAGTGTTCAACATGGAAACAATTTTCTCCCTTAACTGCATGTACTTGCATTAAAATTGTGCACATAAGAGAAAGACAGCGCATTGGAAAAAAAAGTTCAAGCTTTTCTATGAATTTCCTTTCAATGTGTGAATCTCAATTATTAAACATTCATCTAAGCCTTCAACTAAGGAATATTGTTCTCAGGGTGAATTTAACCATCTTGACTAACCCTGAACAGAAGCCAAAGAGTAACGGAGTGGCAAGGTGAGGTTGTTGAAAGTGACTCTGGTGTAACCTTATGAGGGAATAGGATGACAAGAGGAATCTTGAAATTTTATTGTTGACTTGGCTCCCATTTAAACGTAAAATACGACACGTTTTTTTCCCCGAATTGCTCACATAGACCGCATGATCTTTGACCCCTGTGTGGTCCTTGGAGATCAACAGATGAGAAGATGGATATAGGGTCCCTGCTTTGTCAACCATTTACGTCACATTTATTGCCCATAATTGCCTATTTGCCTACATAGACCTTGTGATCTTTGACCCCGGCATAACTGGAGGAGGACTGGAGATATTGGGACTGACTTTTTCTGAGAAAACATGTTCAAAACTTAGATGTTATTGAACAAATTGTTATTGGGCTACAAATCATCGAAGTTGCCACTTTCTTCGAAGACCGTAAAAAACCAGCACCTTTTGCGCAGTTTACACCCAATGAAAAATATTATAATGCGCCTAAAAAATATCAATTTACCGTCAAAAAGCACAGAATTAATTAAGAAATATTACAGTGTGATAGGTTTTTCCACAGGCTCTCTTGTTATTTAGCTATTTGTATCCTCGACGCCATTTCTGCATCGACAGTAAGTCAGAAGCCAATTCTCTTATACACTTATCTTAAAAATGAAATAATCCTCTCCAAGCTTGCAGTTTGCTGAGAAGAACTTTTTTTTTCTCACTAATGAAAATAATATCAAAGAAATCGCTCATTGTGTACAGGATGATAGTAGAACAGTAACAACATTAGAATCAAAATGATGGATGAATGTTAACCCTTTCCAACACTATCTGCTTGCCACCAAAATTTTCGGTGGCTCTAATAGCAGGAAGTAGAATGTTAGATCATAGTTTTCCGTGGCGTTCTGGATTCGTGGATCTCTCCATTTCCGGGTTTGCACTGCATTGATAGTCATGGTTGACGCGGCGCAAACCTGGAAAATGGAAAGATCCACGAAAGCAGGAAGTAAGTTGGTCAATTAGGTACTTGCAATAGGGTAGTCTCATTACTTGCGATTTGTGCCCTGCCGTAAATGTATTTATTTTAGAGAAAATGTTTGGACTTGGGAATCCCAGTTTACAAGAGAATTAAATGTTAATTTTTAGATCATTTCAAAGAGCTCTGAAATGGCGGGGTGCGCTGCCTTCATGCTGACGTAACAGGTAGGTAGTTTACGTTGCGAAGCATAGGAAAATTCGTCTCCTGAACTTACCGTTGTATTTCAGGGCCCCTCAGCTCTAGTGAATATTTATTAGTATTAACCTGTAAAAACTATCAATGTTGGAAAAGAATTCTCAGTTAAAATTGGTATTATTAGTCATTTTATAGGCTCAAGGACGTCCTGCTCGCTGTGTCTTCTGCTACGACGAAGCATGGCGTGAAGGTCGTGCGACGATAGGTGAACTACATGATATGCTTATGAAAGGAATACTAACTGATTTTAAATGAATCAACTGCATAAGTAATGTTAAATAAATAAATAAAAGTTAATTATAATTAATTAACAGAATAAATATGCCTCCAATACTTGTTCATAAGCTTTAACGGAGTACGGCGTCTATTTGGAAGCGCCCGCAGCACCATCTGGTGGCAGATAGAGGAAATAGTTTGACGTCACACGTAGGATTAACCGGCATGCAATAGTTTGCCGTCGCCTTTTCGCGCCATTGATTTTTTTCACTTTTTAATTAATGAGGAAAAATACTGAACGTCATTTAAAAATCGAACGGCTTAAAACACGTACTCCAGAGGTTATAAACTTTCGATCAAGACAATAAAAAAATAATAGGAAACTACCCTATTAAATCGTGGAATCATTACGTTAACTGAACAGTGTATTAATGAGTGACGCATTTGTAAATCTAGTTGAAGCGATAGAAGTACAAAAAAGTCAGTATCCACACACAAAGGTTGGAAATGAAGGATGATAAAGTTTTTTATTCAATGGTTGAAAGACAAATTTTAAACAGCGTAAGAATCGAACTTCATTACCTGCAGTCTACTACCCCACTCTGCTATTGTTGGCTTATCTGATTTTGGAGAATGCATTCTCCCCACATGTCATTCTACTTTTTTCTTGCAAACCCAGGCCAATTTGGAGAGAAAATCCGAGACTTTTTTTAAATTTTGTTTAGGTACATATGTATTACACGAGGAAATTGTCAAAGAAGCCTGAACAGTGAAGCAGGCAAACAAATGCAACATAAATAAATGAATCTGATGCCATCCTGCATCAAAGGCAAAGTGACTCCTAGTACTGCCGCAGTGCTGGAAAAAGGTGTTTATGATACTTCTGGGTATTACAAGCAGCTGAATGATTCATTTTCAAATGATTTATAACCATTGTATAATTAATGTAGTGACAATTAATTTACTCTATTCATATTTAACAATTTTTAATGCATTGATAAGGTGATATTGATACAAATGAAATGCAGTTGAAATATTTTATGGAGGGAGATATATTGCTCTAAAAGATATCAATTATACTTATCACCATGGAATTATTTGTGCAAATCCTTTATATAAGATACATAACAAGCAATTCTTTGTTTAAAAAATATTTTAAAATTTCGCTTCACTGCTTGACAAGTGTTCAACTATTTATTTGCTTCTGGACAGGTCATTTAAAGAAAAATTGGATGCAATCAAAACCATAGCTCATCAAAATGGTTACAGTGAATAACTACTGAGAAAATTGTAAAATAAAATTAAAACTTCAAAAGCAACAAAGTTACAATGTAAACTGGACCAATCTTCCTCAAAAATATAAGAAATCGTTACAACTACCCTTCCTAAGCAATACAGGTATTGTCCGGAAAGTAATATCAGTGATTTAATTGTGAAGACTATATGTCACAGTGCGCTCAGACTGGTTGATATCGGTGTAGGGGGGAGTCAGCTTACAAAAAAATGGCCACCCAGTTCTCTCCAACTATCAGCAGAGTAAGGGCAGGGCCATCCGTGAAACTCTTTTTCGTCTCACATGCAAGCTGCAATGCAGTGCTTGTTGGAACAAAGGAGTGGCAACAAATTTTGTGTGAAATTTGGCAAGTGCACTGTGGAAACTTTTTCTATGATAAAGACAGCCATTAGTGATGATTGTTTATCAGAACCTGAAGTCCACAGGTCGTAAGAGGACTTTTTAGAAGATCGTGAAGAGGTCAGCAATGAAGCCCATGCTGAACTGCCATCAACTGACGAAAATGTGATGCGTGCGAGAGACATTTTGAACTCAGATCATCATTTAAGTGTTGATTCAGTGGCACTGACATTAAAAAACAACATCATTCCTATTCCTAAAAAGAAGAGAGCAGAGAAATGCGAAAATTTTAGGACTATTAGCCTGACAACCCATGCATCGAAGATATTGACAAGGATCATCTACAGAAAAATAGAGCGAAAAGCCAAGGAGTTCCTGGATGAAGATCAATTCGGATTCAGGAAAAGTAAGGGTGGAAGAGAAGCAATATTGGCCCTAAGGCTGCTAATTGAGGAGAGAATGGAGAATAACAAACCGACCTTCATTGCATTTGTGGATTTAGAGAAGGCTTTTGACAACATGGATTTGAATTCAATGCTTGATATTCTGAAAGGAATTGGAGTTTCCTACAATGATCAAAGAATTATCCACAGTTTGCATAAAAACCAAGTAGCTGCGACAAAATCTGAACCCAGCTGCGAAGAAGCAAGAATAAGGAAAGGAGTGAGACAAGGCTGTGCTCTGTCTCCCGTAAGTTTTAATGTTTACATCGAGAGAGCCATCAATGAAGTCAAGGAGAAGTGTTCTGGAGTGAACATCCATGGAGAAACAATCAGTATGCTACGATTCGCTGATGACATAGCTCTCATAGCAGAGACAGAGAAGGAGCTGAATAAGATGCTAACAACCATGGAAAGGACTATGGCCAGATATCAGCTGATGATAAATAAGAAGAAGACTAAGATATGGGTGTGCAGCAAGAAAGAAGAGGCGAAAACCAACGTTAAACTAGGAAATCAGTAACTGGAAGAGGTGACAGAGTTCTGTTACCTGGGAAGCAGAGTAACCAACGATGGACGAAGCAAGAAAGAAATAGTGAGTAGAATAGCCCAGGCAAAGAGGGCATTCTATCAAAAGAAGAATCTACTAACAGCTGGAAATACAAGCTTGGAAGCAAGGAAGCAATTCATCAAAACGTATATCTGGAGCATGTTCCTTTACGGCAGTGAGGCATGGACAATGACAGCAGCGGAGAAGAAAAGGGTGGAAGCATTCGAAATATGGTGCTATCGAAGAATGATGAAGATAAAATGGATCGACCGAGTGACAAATGAAGAAGTCCTAAGAAGAGTGGGAGAAAAGAGAAGTCTGCTGAAAACTATAAAAAGAAGACGGGACAACCTAATCGGCCATATCTTAAGACACGATGGCCTGATGAAGACAATCGTCGAAGGAAAAGTGAACGGGAAGATTGGAAGAGGCAGGCCTCGTATGAGTTACATGGAGCAGGTCGTAAAGGACGTGAAAGAGAGGAACTACGTTGGTATGAAGATGTTGGCCGATAGAAGAATCGAGTGGAGGGCTGCGTCAAACCAATCCGAGGATTGTTGACCCTTGATGATGAAACAACTTTTACGGTTATCATCTTTTTTCAATAACTACTGAACAAGATTTGATCAACGAAACCATAAATTCAAGTTCTCTTAGTTATCTACACCTTTGCATGACAAGTGTATTCTCTAAAAATGTTATGATGTTTGTGTATTAAATTACGTGGAGTGTATTAAATCTCGAGTGACAAATACGTTGAGGAATCTTCTTTTACCACCCTTTACACCGCAAAATATATACCATCCATTCTTTAATTCACGCACTAAAAAATTATTTTTTCTGTACCTATTGATTGAGCTACAAGTGTTGGTATGCAAAAGCTGATTACGCATCGCTCCAAATTCCATGCCTTTTATCCTCAATTTTTATCGATTTACTAGAATTTTACACGTCTGTTGTATCGATAGTAATTGCTCATAACTAAAGGCGCCAAAGGTCCACGACTTAACGTCCCATTCGTTGGATGGAGTACTGCCATCGAACTGTTCTCCACAAATCTCTCAAACAGGGATCGGTATATCAATGAAAAATATCTTCAAACCCATCTATGGGTGAGAAAACAGTACCATAACCATCACACGAACCCGCCTTCTTTAAAAAATATATAAATATATGAAAACCAATAATAAAGCCGTGATGGATTCCGAGTTGTACAATTTGAGTTGAATATATTATTGTGTGCCTTTTGAATGATTGCCTAGCATTGAATTATTGAGTTTATCTATTTTCAAACCCGGGTCCTCGGGGTAGAAAGTACTCTAGTCACCACACCAACCCTATCCTCAAAAATTGCACATGTCAACAAAATAATACAATAGTGTAAGTACTCCACATTTAGGCCGTGCGATGAATTTCCCCGATGTCTGTATGTACCCTTGTTGCCTATGTCCTCCCACGCTTCACCCGCCCCTCGTTTCTCCAGCCTCCCTCAGAGCCAGCTGTGTCCCCCCCATTGCAATAAGGCAAAGTAGCTTCACGGGCTCAGCTGTGATTGGACGAAGTCGATATACGTCAGAGGTTGCACCACGCCCACTTTTCCAAAAGGGTTAAAAACATCAGTTTTTCGCCGCTTATAACTCGGGAAATAATTGTCAGATCAAAAAACGGAAAAATACAGGTCTTTTTATTTTACAACCTCTATCAGATTCGGCAATAGTAAAAATATGGTAAACGACCCCATTCTACGCAGAAGTGCTCAAGAGACCCAATCACAGGGTTCATCATGTCCAGCCTGACATTGTGGACGATTGGGAACTTCACCACAACAACACGCCAGCCCACAACGCCTTCCTCGTGACCCGTTTCCTGGCCAATTCAAATTTCCCCAGCCACCATACATTCCTGACGTGGCTCCCCCAGACTTCTCTTTGTTCCCACAATTGAAAACTCCAATGAAAGGGCATTATTTCAGGACAGTTGACAAAGTCAAAGAGGTTTGCACCAAGTCTCTAAAATACATTCCGAAGGCAGCCTACCATGATGCCTTCGATAAATGGTATCTTGCTGGAAGCCATGCATAGATGCAGAAGGTGCCTATTTTGAAACCTTTTAGTGTTTTGTACCGATCTGATCAATCATGTTTTTTCGTCGATTCACTGACATTACTTTTCAGACAAACCCTGTATTAGCCCAGGAATAGCTAGACATATACCCAAAGATAGTTTTAAAGTCTGTTTTTATAACCCGATAACACTAAGTAAATTACTTTTTAATTCCAAACACAAAATTGATGTACAACATAAAATTGGTGTACCTGATAGCGTGTGGTGATTGCAGAACAGTGTATGTGGGTCAAACTGGGAGAAGATGTGACCAGAGTAAATGAACATAAGAACTTTTAGATATTCTGATGAGATTTCAATATTTGCTAAACACCTTTTGGAGACTAATCACCGGGGAAACTTCAGCCCACAAGTTTTATGTGCCCATGATAAAGATTTTAAATTTGACTAGGAGAAATTTGAAATTATTAACAACTGTGTTCACCCAATCTCAACCTTTTTTATGATTTGATAGATTTTAAATGTTCCCCACTGACCACATGTTCTTGTACACCCCATTTCTTGCCACAACCCAATATTTAATATAACCTTTTGTATAGATTCCCCCTACCTCCTCTATGACGTATCCCCATGCCCAACTTTCCTTCCCATCTTAACCTCCAACTTATTTACACCTCCGTGTTGTTTCAAATTCCTTTCCCTTACAAAACAAACCCCTCTCCCCCAGTCCAGTGCATTATTTAAGTCCTCCCCAATTCTCTGTTATTTTAGTGCCTATATACTGATACAAATGTGTTGAAACCAGCAGGGTCATTAATAGTTGTGGAAAAATGCAGCTTTGTTCTTATTTTCAACTATGGAAAAATTCCACAAAGTAAAGGCCAAGGTTGTTTCAATGACAAATATGCTGTCTGAGATCCCTGGACGAATATCTGTAGGGTTCCATGCAATGCCTGAAGGCACATCACCATTGTCACTAGTCATGACCGTTACTCACTGGTTAAGACAAATTATTTTACTGTGGTCATTACTCAATGCGTGTGTTATTCTGTGCTGCTATATTTTCACTAGACCTGTCACTGGCATTCCCATCATCACAAAGGTACCTAACTTAATCTCAAGTTCATTCACTCCAGATCAATATTTACAGTAGGACTAAAAATAAAGATTATTAGTAGGTGGTTGAATTTTTTTTTCAGGGTAATCCTGGATATTTTATGGATATCCACAAGACTGAAGCTTAATGTTGTATGGATGTTAGACTTGGATATTTTCTGAATATCTAAAAGAGGGACTTCAGATATCCGTTGAATATCTTTACAGATTGATCTGGATACTCTGTAGGTATCCTGGATAAGAGGAAAAGCATTTCATAATGTCATATGGATACTTTATGAGTCTTCTCTTCTACTTAGGCATGATTTCACCTAAGCGGGAATAATAGTTTCTCAAGACCGTGTCAACGGATTGAATCACCGTTGGCACTTATCTGTGTCACCACTAATGAAAGACTACTTCTTCCTGGTTAGGCCAGTCTGCCACATCAGTCGTTGAGGGTAAATTTTACTGTCGCGACATTGCTAACAATTTATACGAATATTATTTAAAGTGTGTTCTATTGCAATTGTTCCATGGTTAAAATTAGAGCCCGCTATTAATGATCAATAAAAACGCCATGGATAGATTCTTAGTGAGATGGTTTCGAATGTCGTTGTAAAACTAAATTCAAGATTTCCCGCACTAACAGTGGCGTCATCGTCGGTTAAATCAGAAACTAATTTCACATTCCTTCTTTAGAAAGATTAAAACGCAAATTTAACGTTCCGGGGCAACGATTGCATGATAGAAAAGTCATAGTACCAAAAATACACCGTTACACGTTCATCTACTCAAGTTTCGTCTGGTGCCAATCAGGAGATGCAAACGTTACTGGTAGATACCAGCAGCCTTGCTCTAGAGTTACTATAATTAGTATTTGGTGGAAAACGTGTTGTGGGTAAACGTGTCAAAGTTATTTACCTACTACAATTCATTTTAGGAGTCAGCTATTCCGTAAAGTCGCATATCAAAGTATGTACCTGGATTTGACACACAAATTTACAACACCAATCAAGTAGTTTGCTCCTACACTTGAAACAAGATCACGGATTAAAACAATTTGCAGAACAAGAAGGATGACTATGTGTTACTTACATGCCACAGCAGTCACACCATGCACGCGTCCGTGGAATGAGATATCTCATATATGTATCACCTTTCGACCCCTTCTCACAATTATACGCGACGATGTAGTACGTACCACACCATTTTTATCTACCTACCCTTTTGGCAATTGTAATAAAATCTTACTACTAATCAACTCTTCAGCGAGGTTTCCCATTTCCATTTCACAAAAATGGAAAATGTGAACTTCAGTACCACTACGACCACGAAGAGATCGGAACGTACGAACGTCTGCACGGTCTTTACAACAGGAGAATATTGAATCGATTGAATCAAATGGAGTTGATGTTCATTTTTTCTTCTGAGAAGTTAGCGCGGTTTGCGTGCAAGAAATAATTGTTTAAGTATAATATTTACTGAATTACTATTAACATAACCTAATGTAAGATAATATAGGTAATTTAAAAATGTGTACGAAATCATTCACTGGATTATATTTTAAATTGGACACGTTTTCAGAATTTTAAATAGTTGTTTCACACCCATAACGCATCATGCGCTAAGTAAGCACTCGAGGAACACCACACCAACCACACATGCCATAATGGTTTGAATGATATCCAGGCTTAATTAATTAATTGCCTTACATCTGTAGAAAGGATTATATGGTTTTCGAATTCTTAAAATGGGAAATTAAGGGCATAGGTATATACTTCCTATCATTTTTGCTTTACATTTGTTTCTTGTTGGTGGTATTAATACAATTTTGATGGAGCTGCAATATGTAGTAATGATAATATTTTTTTACTCTATAACAAGCGAAAATGAAGCACAAGAATGATGGGTGAACTATTAAGATTAAATGGATGGGTACATATATATAATTACAAAGAACTATAGCTTTAAACACAATAACAATTGGCAATATAATAATTAATTTCCCTGGGTCACATGGGTGTTATCTGACCCAGCCTCCCTCCTACTAAAAAAAACTAGAATGCTAATGCTAGACTGCTCGCGAGCTCCCGAGAGAGAAAATGTAAATATAGTTGTAAGTAACGTGGCGCCAACTAGCAGAGTATTAATAGAGATAGATATTTGTACTCATTGTGTGTTGTCTTTATAAGCAAGGAAAAGTCAAGCTGTAAGGTTGCAAGACTATAACATGGGGGCCCGATTCTAGATAACGCCGGGTGCCTCAGAGGACAAAAATATGTCCCCGTCTAGAATACCGATCATTGAATAGGTACGTCGTGGACATGAAACGGAAAAGAACGTGAATTTCCCGTCCTTTGCCGTCCAAAATCGACGTCCTGCCCCTTCCAACGTAAAGAGCTTATGACATTTTCACTACGGATTACAAATTAAATATTGAAGCAATCATTTCCTTCAGTGTTAATCAACACCAGTAAAAAAATACGAGGAATGTAGATACAGGGAACGATATGCGACTGAAAAAAACTCTAAACTTTTGAATCCATTAACTCCGCCGCAAGTGTTTGCCCTTGATAATGTCATTAAAGATTTTCAACTATGAATACCGCATATAATTATTCGCATGCATAGTAAATAAGATAGATGTACCCATCATGTATCCAGCAAATGTTTACGAAATTTACTTTCCGTCTCTATAACTTCGGGAATAATTTCGTGACTCTTGAATTAAAATAGAAATTCTGCAATCGTTGCATTGTGCTCGCCCATTACAATCTGATTTCGAGAGTTATCTCTTGGGCTTATGCTGTGGAATCGTTAGTGAAAAGGATTGATGAGTTGGTCTGTATTTACCGCGTTCATGTTTATAAATGGAGACCCTTTCATTACAAACACCCTTCATTCTATTCTTCTGTCGAAGACGCACGCAGAGCTGGCCACAGTCTAAGCATATGGTAAGGCTGTGGCTGGTGACTCAAGTCAGTAACCAAAGTCCGGAGCCATTGGTTGCGCTGGTAAAATCAATATCGGAGATAACATATTGCTGGATCAAAGTACATCGTGTCAATATTTATCACTGAACATCGATAACCAATATTGCAGTGCCTCGAAGCGTCTCGGTAAGAACCGTGTCGAGACTAATATCCGGAGTTATTGGCTGCGCTGCATCAATATTGATTATTGAAATCAAAATTCCAATATTGCGGCGTTGCGAAGCGTCTCGGCAGGATCCGTGAATAGACCCTGGCGATGACGGCTTTTCCGAGCCAGGACAATCATGAGCCGTTGTGCGGTGCGTCGAGGTGCCGTGGTAAACTCCATCTTTAGGAAAAAAATGCAGCGACTGGTGAGGGAAGGGAGCGGTAGATAGGAGCTGTCGAAGAGTGCAGACTAGCAAGGGTGCCAACTATGCAACGATGGGCCGTAGCGTAGCTCCCTTTAAGCTTAAAGGGAGGCCGTCGTCGGCAGGAGATCGTTAGCTCGCTCGTCGGGGCAAGTCTCGAGGTCTCAGAGTCCATCCAAGAGGCGCCAGTCTGCAGACGGGATATTCAAAGAACACCACGTCCACTGAGGGAACAGCGACGAAAAGAATCTTTGAAACTGGGGAGATATTGACTCTACAATGGCAGCGTAAGTTACTACAATCACTGACAAGAGGTCAAAGAAAAGGATGATCAACTGGTAAAACAAGTCGCAAGGTTTCATGTATTTTAGAGTTTAGAAATATGTTTAACGAGGTTATTTCAAAATATCCATCTCCCCCATAAGCCGTAATCCGATGTACATTCAAGTTGTTAATTGATGTGCATTGGAAAAAATAGATATGAAGAAAGTTATAACATGCGGCTGAAGTGATTCATTGTTCTCAGAAATATATTATAATATATTGATGGCTATCTTAGATTAAACTCGTATCACAGTGAGCCAGCTGGAGAAAAGCAAATAAATACGCCTCGCTCATGTGTATTACTAAGCTAAGTAAAATATTACAAAGATCAAGAAGTCGTAGAATGATTAAGTGCTCCTCATACTGTTACAAGATATTCCAAGGAGGAAAAAACACACGCCTTGACCGGGACTCGAACCCGGCTACCAAGACGCCTCTTTCTCCGTGGAAATTATAACTGGTAGAGCACCTGGCCGGAAATCAGCGGGTCCGGGTTCGAGTCGCGGTCAAGACGAATGATTTTTTTCTCCGTGGAATGTCTTGCTATTTCACAATTTCAGCGGGTAACGCCGTTAAAGTTTTCGCGGCCAGTTCGCGAACTTTAAATTTTCTCCGCATCAAAGCATTTTGAGAAACTACACGTAAAAGGATTGTACAGATACACCTCGCCTTAATCGAATGTTGACGTCCAAATTTGATCTAACTCCAAGAAGACCACTAGTAATGAAATTTTTACGCGTCATTTTCATAAAATAAACGTACTTTCTTGTATATTATAGTATAATATTACTAACCAAATGAAGACAGATCCCATTTCAATCCCATTTCAAACACATCACGAAGGCATGCAACATATTTTTCTCATATTCGCCTCCGCTCTTGTGGGTGACGCTTTTTGAAATCTAGACGGCTATTGTAACATTCACGCAAATGCACTGCTCATCCATCGAAAGTTTCACATCCAACACTATTTTAATTTTACCAAGGATATTTAATGCTGTAACCTACCTGAATGGCGATAATTATGTTATCCTATGTGGCTGGTGGACGATGAGGTGGGTACGATTAGATGGTTACGTCGCGGACGTAGATGGCTGAGGATCGCCCTCAACACACGAGTCATTCTGAGTGTCGATGCGTGTCAGAAACTAGTCAAGAAGGCCTTGAACTTTCTTACTCTTCTTATTTTCAAGGATTATTTTATAAGGGGCAAAAGCTTCGTGACAATCCCCATAACCTTTGAAAAGCGCTGAGCATTTGGATCCATTCTTCAAACAACGCGAGACATTTTTCCATACAAGCAAAGGCTTCCTCCATGTTCTTGATCGTAAAGTTTTTGCTTCACCTTCTGGCTGTTCCACTTCACTTCTTTGCTGAGATTGAATTTCCATTAAGTCCTAATTCGTCAGGGGCTGTTTGTCTTTCTCAAATAATTCCACAAAGTCCTCCTCTGCCAATCCCATTTGCAGTAAACTGCTCAACGACACTAAGGATTCATTGATTTCACCTTCGTCAAAACCCTTGAAATCGTTCATAAATTGTGGGAACAGCTTCTTCTACACCCCATTCATATCCGAGCTTTGAACATCATTCCATGCAGCTGCAATGTTTATAAGTATGGCCTTATAGATGTCGTATCCCTTCCAGAAGTCACAGACTGTAAGAGACGCATCAAGATCAGTAGCGGCTATTACTTGTCGTAGTGTATGTTTCATGTAGTAGCGCAGATGAATAGCGCGAAGATGGCAATAATCCCCTGGTCCATTGGCTGTAGGAGAGAGGTGGTATTAGGAGGGAGATAGACAACAGTAACGGCAGGGTGGGAATCAGTTATGTTTTTCGGGTGGCCGGGAGCGTTATCCAGGAGAAGAAGGATCGTAAAAGGAAGCCCTTTCCCCCGGCAATACTTCTCTGCTGCTGGGATGAAATGGTGGAAGAACCAACCTACAAAAATCACTATTGTAACCCAAGCCTTTAAATTTGCCTTCCATATGACAGGGAGAGATTCTTTTACCACATTCTTTAGAGCTCGGGGACTGTACGCGTGATATACAAGCAGCGGCTTTAACTTAAAATCTCCCCCACAATTACCTCCTAACAATAAGGTCAAGCGTTCTTTTGAAACCTTGTAACCAGGAATAGTTTTCTCCGCCTTGGAAATAAATGAACGATCTGGCAATTTCTTCCAATAGAGACCAGTTTCATCGACACTGAATATCTGTTCGGGTAGAAACTGGTTATTCTCAATAATCTTCGTCAGCTCAGATGGAAATGCGGCTGCTGCAACATCGTCAGCCGATGCAGTTTCATCTTGCTCCTTTATGGAGTGAAAATGTTGTCGCTGTTTGAACCTCATAAACCATCCTTGACTTTCCTTGAACTCTACGTCTTTTTCATCTGGATGCTTTTTCTTTAGGTCTTCAAATAATGATAATGATTTATCCAGTACCACTTCCTGACAAACCGAAGCACGCTGATGATTCTGTCTGTTAATCCAAACAGCAAGAAGTTGCTCCATTTCTTCATAAATTTTGCCTATCTTCTTGTTGATGATGATGTTCTTCATCCCGGGAGTTTTATCTCGGACATGTGATAGAATCCTATCCTTACTATGCACAATCGGTGATACAATTGTTCGTGAGAATTGTAAAGACCGAGCAATGGCTACAACCTTTTCACCTTTTTCATGGCGTCTAATTATTGACACGTTGTCATTCAAGTTATAGCTTGACGCTCATCATTAGCACTTGCGTTGCGATTTCTGTTTGGAGACATTATTGAATAAAAAATGTCACAAGTGAGTGATACACTGAAGCTTAAGAATTATCACACGTGAAGCTCAAGAATTACCACAAGCGAAAAATAACCACACGACACAATAGCCCATAAAGCTATCCGCTGTCCGGGCAGGTCCAAGAGCATCGAAAAACTACGCAGCTGATATCGTCAGAGTTGGTACAGATATCAGGAGCAGACACGGAGCAAGCGCCGCACCTTCGCTGTTGGGCGATGAGGAACTACGGTCGTTGCTGCATTTCGGTAACGCAACTCATTTCTGCTTTCTAGGGCTTTAATTAAATACATTATATTTATTTGACTAAATTGGACACGATTGGTTTTTGATGGAATATTCCTTCACTTTACATTGTGCATACACAAACGCACCATTTCTCGTGCAATATCTCTTCAGTTGAGCAGTTTCTACATTTCCCTGTAATGCCGTATTCTTACGTAATTTTAGTCGTATTCTTTATTTAATCCTTATTTTTTTACTCAATTTATTTATTACTTTTAAACTATTTATTTTAACTTTATGCGATTTATGACATTTACAATTTTTTTTGTGATTCTAGCACTTTTACTGCAACCAGCAATGCCGGCACATCTCGACTAATTTCATCCATTTATATAATAAAACCGACGTATATACGGAAACGACGTAAGTCGAGGTATACCTATATAATGAAGTAAATTTTGAGACACGTATTTAATGAAAGAAAATTTAACAAAATTAAACTTTTTTACAAGAAAATATTTCTGGAATAATAATTTGGACAGAATGACCACAAATTGACATTGGCCCGCTGTTTTAATCAATTATAATCTTACAAATAGATTTTGAAAGAGAAATATTAATCCGAATTAGTTATTATCTTAGGTATTGTTACACCTACATTTTGCATTCAACATTTGACATCCAATTAAATTTGCTTTTCCGTACCCACTTGAACAGTTGAAATGGAAAAAACAGCAAATATAATACAAAGTGAGGGAATAACCTCTCTGTCATGAGAGCTTCGACCCAATCGGGATAGACCGTAGACATGAGGAAAACACTACATAAAAACATGCACAATAATCACAAATCACGAAAAAAATGTTATATTCCCTCATGGCACCCTAATATTGGTTACTTGCGATTTCTTCACTAATGTCATATTCTGTAAAAGTTTTTAAAAAACAGGATGGTACAAGACACCTAAGGCTGCTGAAAATGTATGGTTTTGATTTTGAATGACGTGAAGAAAAGTCACATCACTATGACATCACCCTGGGATAGGAATAAAGTCCTCATTGGCCGCACAGAATATCAACATCTCAGCGTTTTCCCCAGAGAGTGAGTTGCGAGTGTCAGAGCAAATGTTGTCACCCCTGCTGAACAGGGACCCAGACGGCACACTGGTCGCCGTGATCACTAAGTATTTCCGCGCCATTTGCGCATGTAGCGGCAAAACTGGTTGGTGATCCTTCCACCAAAGGAAAGGGTCATCGGTAAGATCAGCCGGCGGAAGGAGTTCGTAGCGAATCACTTCTTGTCCGAATCGTTGTCTGAGAGTTGGACCGCTGAATGCGGCGTCACCGATCCCAGCTTCAGCCTGACTGTTCCGACGGAAGAGGTTGGCAAGGGCTAGGATAGGACCGGCAGCTTTCCCTGTGAATGGACCGAAAGTGGACAAAAATACTAATATCTCAGATTTCAAAAAATCATTTGTTAAGGGCAGATTGAAGATGAAAATGTTTTGAACGTACCTTGTGGTCGTCGCTGGACTTCACCGCCCGCGCCACTGCACTGAGAATTGTGTGCTTCCAGCTCGGCGATTAGTTTTCGCCGAGCGAGAGCCCGATCATCCTCATTTATGGCTGCCCGAAAACGAGGGTCGAGGTACGAGCATCTCACCAGCACCTCGTGGCAAGTGACTCCCCGTTGATATTCACTCCATGCACCCACGTCGGAGGGATCTTGAGGGCGGACTGGACAGTATTTCCTCTTTAGTTTATCAACAATCCCAGCCTGGAGAGACTTGGGCTGTAGTTCAGGATCATCCGAGAGGGGTATCCCATCTTCCTCCTCAGTCTAAAAGTAGAGGTTAGAGTTAGAATAATTAAACCGCAAAATAAAAACGTCATTGAAAAAAAAACGAAGGCAGATGAGACAAAGGGTTTTGGAGCTCGAGTCATCGTTTCGGAAAACCTACCGTCTTCTCAGGCTTAGGAAGTTGAGAGAAAGAAGCAAAGTCCATATTGGTGTCATTACTTCCGCAGAGAGCAAGATCATCTCCGCCGTAAAATGAGCTATCAGGATCCAAAAGATACAACATGGGCAGGATAGCGCTGCTGCTGGCGTACTTCTTCCCACACATGAAAGTGGAGATGGCTTCAATTGCTTTCAGTGCCCTCACATAGCACTTTAAGACAGAGATTACATTTTGAGATGGAAGCTCAGCGAGGTGATTCCCCATGGCGTACGACGCCAGGAAGTCCAACTGCCAGGTATATTGAGATATCACAGCCTCAGCCAAGTGAAGGTCAACCCACCAGTGTGTTTTGCACGGGGCAGGAATCTTGATCGGCGATTTTTGGTACCTAGATTTCACATGATGCGAGTAATGGCGCCAGATATTCTCTTGGGAGAAAAAATTGCGAACATTGCGAGCTTTTTTGATGGCTTCTGCTAGTTCCTTACATTCAGCGACGGTAGAGTTCACACCATTGTCGGTGGTAAGGCCAAAACACCTTACATGGTTCACTTTACCATTGAGCTGCTCTACTGCAGCTAGAACACTTACTCCATCGTCCGACGTAATACCAGATAAATTCTTGAGATTTAAACTCCATTCCTCGAACATTTCTTCAATCGCCTGTCCGATAACTGTGGCGTTATGATCATCCGATAGATACTTGCAATTCAGGGTTGCCCCCACCAGATTCCAATCATTGTCGACGAAGTGCACCGTCAGGGATATGAAAGAAACGTATGCATCATTTGTCCATATATCAACAGTAAGTGCAAAATTTTGAGCCGTCTTCGTGACACATTGCACTGACTCCTTAGTTGTAAGGTAAATCTTGGGGAGGTAGATGTCTGTGAGAGTCCTACGAGACATTGGTTCATAACGTGGGTTCAAAACCTTGCACAAAACCCTGAAGCCTTCCATTTCCACCGTATTCAACGGACGCATGCACGTGATAATGTAATAAGCGACACACATGTGATAAATTTCCAACTGCTTCTCTTCCAGTGGTCCAGAGGATTCAAGTTTGGATTGATGCGGATTTTCCCTGAAATTAAGAGGTTGTGCATGTCAATGTACATGATACACTGGAAGGCGTTAGGTTCACACGAAAATGGTCCTCGATCGACCCATATTCAGAATCGAAGATGATACTGGAGTTTTACTCACCCTGATTTCGGTAGCGCAGTTGAGGTGAAAGGTGAGGCGATGGCCATGTCAACAGAATCCCTTCCAGAATCACTCGCGGGGGATAAAGCTGAGAATACATTCTCTTCTGCAAGGCTCGTAGGTTGAGATGTGCACATCGACTTCATGGAAGAACCAGAAGAAAAATCTTCCGAATCATTGTCCATCTCCCTGTCTAGGTCCGTTTCCAGGTACGATCTCTTGATGCCTTTGTGCCTCATCACCTCCATGTACTGGAATGTGTGATGAGAACGGAGGTGCGACAAGGGGTTCGTTGTCCCACCATTTTTACACGATACAATTTTGAAGCAGTATCTACACTGTACCTTGTCTTTCTGCGGAGGATTAGTGTCTTTGAAATGCACCCACACAGGAGCTTTCCGAGAGCTAAGGTAAGACATTTTCAATGTCAGTCCAGCCGAGCGAATGCCGAGAAAATGCAACGCAGAGTCGCTGAGCATCGACCCCCGTTACGATCAGTGACGCACAAGACGCGATGAAGACCACTGCACTACTGTACCGATCACTGATGAACTCCGGCACGCGAGTGTTGCAGCGGACAAACATTACAATAAAATTCCCTGGAGGTGCACATTAATGAAACTGTTGCAACAATATTAGTTGTATTTTCAGCGAGATCGCTCGAGACGTAGAGTGAAGTCGCAGGAGAAAGGTGTTAAATGTTAGCCAAGCGCTGGGAACAAGGGAAGGACTCCACTCGTCACTCCAGTGTCAAATCCAAATTGGAGAATCAATAACGTGTTCAGTATATATGTTATTGATGTATATAATATTGGGGCGATATCCAATAACAGATATATTGGATCGATATCGTATATTGAACATTGAATGCACGAAGCGTTGAGCAGAAAATCAATATATTGAACTGCCGCCCAGCTCTTGACGTGGGTATTCAGCGCGGCCCTGAAATAACAGCTGCGGCCAGAGGACTTGAAGCGGACGATCCTTCTTCTTCTCCGAAAGTGGCCACGTAATGTATGACCGCATTCATGCTGCCGAAGAATTCCTTATCTTGATAGATAAATGGGTTTCCAGCGTCTCCCAAAAAGAAAGGTAGACGGAATGACGAAATATCCACGAGAATAACCTAAGGAGCAATAAAAGCATTGATTTACCCATTTATCCAGCAGCCACCGATAGCCAATGACATGCAATAATCCAAATGTTGAATAATCTATAGCGCTAATTTGGAATAAAATTTTGATGGCATTCATTGAAAATTTACGCATTATAATTAATAATATTGGCAATTATCCACAAATAAATTTATACTACGACCGGTTTCGATGTGATACATCATCATCAGGTGACCAAATCTCACCAAAGTCCAGTATATATGCAAACTGAGGGGAGGAACCAGGGAAAAAACAAGGAGTGAGGGAAGAGGAGGGGAAGGGGGCGTAAACCAAGGGTGACAACGGAAAATGGGGGTGGAGGAGAGGAGGGTGGACTGGTGCTAGGGGTGGGTCCAGTCCACCCTCCTCTCCTCCACCCCCATTTTCCGTTGTCACCCTTGGTTTAGGCCCCCTTTCCCTCCTCTTCCCTCACTCCTTGTTTTTTCCCTTGTTTTGTGGAAAATTGCCAATATTATTTAATTATGATATTCCACCACTTCACACCTGAAACGACTATTTTTATTACGCATTAGAGTTCCATAATTTTCATTGAAGTTAACAGCTAGTTTTCATGATTGGTATAATGTAACTGGATGTTAGGGATTTATATTGCAGTCTTATTTAGTGCATTGTGCTAAGAATATTGAATATCTAACGTTTCTTAGAGAGTTCATCCATCACACGGATCACCATCCGCCATATTAATAGTTCATTAGCAGGAGGGGAGCCGGACGAAACTGATCGTGTACTATACGATTTAAAACTGTGTCTATTGAAATAAGCATCATTTTCCATTCAATGTTGTGTCACTCATTCTAATAGAGTCACTATAGTCTTTTCATCTAATTGTAAGTTCTATGATAAAAATTAAGGTTTCTCATACTTCCATTATAAATTTGCCGCTTACGCATGGCAACGTTGCAGAGCCAGGTGGCTCATAGGCGGCTATTTTAAACGGCAAAGGGGCTTGAATGTGGGATATTTTTATAAAATAATACCCTGAAAACCAACTAAGATGTCCAAGTATAATTTTTTTAACCTTTGAGTCTCATCCTCTTTCTTATAAGCATGGATATTAGTAGTGCAATTACGGTGATCTTTCACTTCCAGTCGCTAACTCTCGCGGTGGCTCGCAGGGTATATATAGATGAAATAATTTTGGTTTTAATGATGTTGTATGAGATCTATACGGAATTACTCATTTTCCTACAACTTATAGCAACACATTTAAACTGTTTAGTTCTAACAGCAATCAGTTGCACCAAACTTGAATTGCATTCAAACTAAGTATTACTAGTAGTTGGAGAGGACCTCTCTTCGTCATTGGAAATTTACCTGAGCACTACCACGCCAAAAGTAAAAAGTCTAGCCAGGCCTCACTTAGAATATGCCGCTAATAGAGGGGGACTATATGAGGAAGGCATGATCAAGGAATTAGTTAATTAATTATTAATTCTAATAATAATTAAGTTGAGTTTAATTGAAGAACTACGATGGGAATCAGTATCAGAACGCGTGAAAATTTAGACTAAACCATTTAAGGAAATTTTAAGATGATATGTTTGCAGATATAATCAAAAGTATAATAAGAACTCCTGCGTATTACGCAAGATTTGATCGGAGGAACAAGTTGGCTGTCATGCCGATAGATTTAAAATATCATTATTCCGCGCACAATAAGAGAACATAATAGGCAACTTATTAAAGAATAGGTCGGTTAAATATTGTTATAGTGGTCTGCTATACATGAAGCATGCTTTATCATTACTAATTCATACAGGCTAGGAAATATAGATCGATATATTTGAATAATTGCCTGTCTAATCAAGAATTCACCATAACAATGTCTCCATTTAGCAGTAGCCTTGTGCCTATTAGTTGCATGTCAGTAGTGCATGAACGGTAATCACAGAACATCCCCACACAGCACACTTTGAATTCAATATGTATTTAATACACATTGGTAACATTGGAATGTATTCATCTACTATTAGTAGTACAGTGAGTACAGTCAAACCTCCAAATAGCGGAGATGCTTGGGACCGAAAACATTGTCCGCTATAGAGAGGTGTCCGCTATTCAGAGAGGGGTCCAGAATTAGAACAGGTTTTTCTAACTAGTAACAAACGAATTACAACATAAATGCATTTCATACGGCAGTTATACTTTTCATTTTTAGATCTTTGGCAAATTAATTCTTATTAAAAATCATAAAAAAGAAACAATTAAATATTTTTATCCATTGAACAACTTTTGGTATCATTATAATCAAAACTCCTTAGAAAAGAGAGTGCATGCAGGTTAGATATGAAAATAGACATAATTCCAGTTACCTAAATATTAATACGTACATAGCCTTTGAAACTAATTAAATAATATCAGCCAAGTAAAAATTTCTTTTCATTTCATCCTATTTCATAGAGAGATATGGAAAAATTGACCTCCTACTTTTCACTGAAATGAGGTAAGTATTTTGCGTTGCCTACGGTTGTCATAAATATTTAATTTTCTTCTGTAAAACATTAGTCTTCATCAAATATTTTTCTAATAGAAAAAATAAAATACGTAATTACACTCCCTGCATACATGTTCTATCGCAAAAATAAAATAACCTCAAAATTTCCATGAAACTTAACGCTCCTAAATGAAGCAATCTGTATTCTTCGGCTGCTTCAAGGTAGATTCATTTAGTTGTTTCTCAACGAGTTATTCCACTTCTCAAATCAGCTGTAGTACTGGGAAATTTGCTTAAAAAACTTGTTTTATATATTGGATACTTCTCAAAGTTTCTTTAATGGTCAGAATTTTAGTCTGACACTCCTGCAATCCGCCGATACTGTCATCATCGTTTTCAATATTTTCTGATTTAGAAGACATTTTTGCATTATAAATTAGGCCATCTATCCTAAGTCTTCTGTTCATAAGCACTCATCTATGTCGGCATAGTCTGTATCTCCTTCTCTCCCTAAGTTTTTATCAGGGTTTCCAATTCTTCGCGGTCGGAGTTCCTGCTCGAGTAGGAATCGATAACAAGCTCAGTATTTACATTATTGTAATGGAATCCAGCTTTAATGAAACAATTACGGACAGTTGCTCCTTTATCCTCCTTCACCGATGAATTTATCCAAAGAATGGCTTCGCGAACATCGATACTTTTTGAGAGCTCAATTGCTGGTTTTCTACTTTCAATTGGCATTAAAATGTGTTTCAGCACCCTCTTCCTATAGTGAATTTTGAAGTTTTGGATATTTCCTTGATCCAAAGGCTAACAAGTTGATGTCGTGTTGGGTGCAAAAAAAGTAATTTCAAATTTTTTTACTGCCAGTCCGGATGGGATGAAGCATTATCTAGAAACAAAATAACCTTTCCTCTCTCCCTTCCCATTTTCCGGTCGAACTTCGTAAGTCAATTGGTCTTGAAATCACAAGTCATCCACGTTTTTTATTAGAGAGCCAGTCAACCCCAAGATTGTAAACGTTTATGTTCTTAAAGCAACGTGGTATTAAGGCTCTTCCAATTACAAGTGGCATTTCAAAGTCGCCTATCATATTTACGCACAGCAATAAATTAACATTTTCTTTGGACACTTTTCCACCCGAACATTTTTTTTTTAAACACATGACCTTCTCTGGCAAGACTCGAAAGAAAACTCCCGTCTCATCACAGTTAAAAAAATCTCTTTCATTGCACAATTCCTTAAGTTCGCACCTCCACTCCAACACCGTTCTTTCACTCACGGAAGCTACTTGCCCGCGCAAATTTTTTTAAAGATACGTTATAACGAAATCTAAATTTTTCAAGCCAGCCATTTGATCCCTTAAAGTCATGAGTTAAAGTCATACCCATGTGTTTGAAAATTTCAAGAGCTTTTTCTTGGATTAATTGTCCAGATATTGAGATATTAAATTAGCGAGCTCTACAAAACCACTTGTATGTGGGACTATCGATAGTAGCCCGTCAGCCCGTAGCCAGTCAACTGCCTCTTGAGGTTTTCACCTTTGTTTTCATCCCATTCTTTCAAAAGTCTCTACTTGCTTTTAATAATGCCACTCACTTGCTTCTTCCCGATTTTGCTCTTATTGCACAGACTTAATTTCTCTGCCTCCGACACACGCAAAATGTCAACTTTCTCACGTAAGCACAGCCTTTTTCTTTTTCCAACCATTATTGTATGCAACGATTTTACAATTATGACTACTTTCTCATGAGTTGAAATCAAAATGTTTTGATCAAATTAAAAAGTCCCTACATCAACTCGCAGAGGTAATTCTCTCTTAATTGAAAAATGTGTCATGTCGCTTAGCAAAGGGTGGTACGTTAAGTAGGACTCAACTGTAGGTATCTGCATGTATGAGAAGTTTAACTTGTGATATCATGCGTTATAAAAGTATGCAATATCTACTGTCTACCTTTATTTTTTCAATTTTGGTGATAGGTGCACCTATGCAATGTATTCCAGAATGACATATTTTGTATTAGCGAATGCATTTGGCTATACATTGGTACTGCTCCTCTGTAAAAGTGCATGCTCTAGTCAACGTTTTAGTGTACGGCATGTGGTTGAATGCATCTTCAGGTATATTCAATAGGTATTGAATACGTACCTTAATATGTATTGAATACACCCTCAAGTGTATTCCACTTCTATACAAAGTAGGACATATAGCAATACACGCATTGAATACCTCGAGTAATCCTATAACAATATGTATCGAATACACATTGTGCTGAGTGGATCGTGATGGCTTAGTGGAGTAATGCATAGATGTTGAATTCTATTTATGTACTATCAACCTCATTATCTCTAATGCAAAATAGATATAGACTAAGGGAGTCACTAATAAGAAAGTGACTGCGACCTCAGTACCCGAGACTTATACCATGTATGAACAAAGGTATATAGTTTATTCTTATCATATTACCGTCGCGTAGACTGGTACAACGTGTGAAGATGCTATGACTGTTTTGCAACCGCCAACAGTTACAATGTATAACAGTTGTATGCACATCTCATCACCCGAAGTCGTGTACATCATCTATTCTTCATGTGAATGACGATACAGTGAGTCACTTCACTACAGTCGTGGTAACAATCAGCTTTAAAGCACGAATGACACGGTCCAATTTATTGGCCAAACCATTGTATGTTGGATTATAGTCCGCTTGACACATTTACAGTCCAGTTTCAATCTCAAAATCTCTACGACAATTTCCCTCATAATATAGCAGAGAGCGTTTGACCGTAACCACCGAGGACACGGTTACCAATTTACTGACCAATGCCAACGCACAGTAATGCGCTGAGATATCGGGTAAAAATTGGGCAATGTGTTCCACATGACAGACACCAATATTTGGACATATATTGGTCATAACAATGCTCATATAACCCACATGAGCACGCCACATTTTATTAAAAAGAGGACATGGCGAGATGCCGGTTTATTGAATACGAGATAGAAGATGGTGATAAAAATACAATTTATTGTTATAGTAAGCTTTACAAGTGTATGTTAAAGTAATTTGATGTTTAAAACTACCTAGAAATGAATGCCGTGAAAGCAGTATTGTTACGTGTTGTCGTTTTGAACAACAGGATACGGAAAAGCTAACCTCTGAATGGATATTGGCAAGCGAAAAATAGAACTTGCCCTAAAATGCAAGGTATGCATAAATATTAGGCAAGAATTGTCGATAAGATTTTGGGAATGAAATTGGTATGTGTAGAGCTGGCCAAAATCCAATAGACAATGGATTGGTCAATAAATTGGACCGCGTCGAATGAGCTTTAATAGAGCAAGTTCCATTTTTCGTTGGCCAATCTCCAATCAGAGATGTTATCCGTATCCCAGTGACCAAAGCAAGAGCACATATCAATAGCACTTCGTTGGCATACATTTCTGGGCAGTTTTAAATTACAAATTTTTTTTACAGACACTTGTAATGCTTATAATAATAAATATAGTAATTTATATAATATTAATAATAAATATAGTAAATCAATAAAATAGAATCCCGTGATATCCTTTTCTTTTAATATCATGAGGCGTGCTCATATATGAGCATTTTTATGGCCAATGTTGTTCCCAATATTAATGTCTGTCATCCAGAACATATCGCCCAATCTTCTAACTCGATAGGGTGCCGCATTGTTGAGCCAATTTATTGGCCATAAATTGGACCGTGTCATACGGGATTAGCGGCGGTATTACTGCGATGTCGAAAGATAGGGGAAACCACCACATACTTATCAGTACGCACGATTTCCTTCAAGGGGGGAGGAGTTGCATCAATATTTATGTGCATGATATTTAGATTATTATGCAATGAAACAATAATTCAATTAATATTCTCTTTTCGTGAAGAAAATTCAACTATATTTTTCAGCCAATAAGCAAAATAGTAAACGCTAGTGCAAAATATAGTAAATTACGGAAATCAGTAACTTACAAGTGAAATGATACATCGGTATCGGCACGTCCATATGCGACTTCCTATGATATTAATGTATGAGAATTTAAAAAATGTTCGATCCATGTTCTTAGTGCAGACTCTTTCAACGTTTCTGTCTTCACCAAGCGATAGAAGAGATAGTTAACGAGGTCATGAGAACATGTTTGAGGGAGGGGGGAGGGGTTTAAACCCTACCTACGTACGCCACTGATACTTATCCCCAAGAGCCATAGCTAATCTCCTTCTTTTCATCTCAGCGTTAGGCTACCCACTCAACTAGTAGTCCCCTATTCGGATTTCCGTGGCGGGGGACACCACGAGAGTACATACAGCAGTCAAGTGTAGGAAGATATTTAGGGTAGAAATATAGTGTAAGGTCTCCTTCAACCAGCGGAAGAATATAGAGGCTGAAGGTAAAACTTACGCCTTAGTAATAAAACAGAAAAGAAGAGATCTAAGTAATTTTTGCAGATTGAAACGTCATCGGTGAATGTAAACATTGAGAAGTAACTGAAAAATACGGATCGGGAATCCGAAAGAAAGAAGAGAAAGTCTCGTGGACTTCAGTACACAGCAAAACTTATTATTGTCCACCACACTGTTTTGAAATCAAAATCAAAGAAGAATGGAGAATTCTGGAATACTTTTGGGCTGGGAAAATTTCGAACTAATTACTCGTGGCGAAGCAAAACTAGAAACGACGTGAAGGACCGCAAAAGATACCGGGTGCAGGTAAAGATAGTGACTGTCGGGTACGAAACTCAAATACACCAGTTTCAATTCGAACCATTCAATATACAACTCACGAACAACATGTTACAAACGGTTAATTGTACGGATTCCGCCGGAGACGCTTGTTAGGTTAACACCACGATCTTAGAATACAGGTCTGGACACTTGGCACTAGTGCCACTTGTTCCCCATGGAGGCTATGGAGCGCGCGGTCTCAGTGAGGCTCTAGTTCGTTGCTTTTCGCTACGCGCGCTTACATCTTTAGGCTGAAATTTACATTGTTCTAGTACAGACAAGACAGATTAGACAAGATTAGTTTTTGTGAAAGTAGGAAAAAAAGTGGAATTTTTTTCTACTATCGTTGGGTACGATAAGTCATCGTAAGATCGTAAGTCACAATAACGTGTCGTGAAGAATCCTGTCAAATGCTGAATGGTGTGCAGTGGGGCTCTAATTGAAGACTCACTGGCTCTTTCGCGTATAGACACCATCTGGAAAGATGACATCGGTCTTATGCATCTTAAAAATTGCATCCTTTTCCTAATAGTACCCGTCTACGGCCCTTGTGCTCGGCCCAAGTGCAAACATTATATAGAGGAATCTGCACCCAAAAAGGAAAACCCTTGTCCACAGGGTAACTATGACGGTGAATGAGAGTAATCCTGGGAAAGTTGCCCTACTCCAGGGAAGGAATGTCATCTTGAACCTATTCCGTCGACCAGCGGCGTCGGAATTGGAGGGCAGGAGGGGCCGAAGGCCCCCCAGAATATGCCCCGAGCCCAAGAATTTGCCCCCTTTCAGTCGAAGCGAGTACTTTCTGACACACATTCTCACACCTTAATATGCTCTTTTATCGATTTTCTAATCTCTAACCCATCCTATCCGCAAAAAATGCGGGCCCTTTTCAGTTAGAGTTCAAAAGTTAGAGCACAATTAGAAAAGGATGCAATTGCAGTGAAAGAATAAAAGGATATGAAATAGAGCAAAAACTCCTAAAATTGAATTTATCTTCAGCTCAGATAACTTTGTCATTGAGATAATTGCTGCATGAAAGGGGCAAAATACGATAGCCATAAGGTACTCATATGGCTTGATAATTGTTTTTATACTAATGCATATCCGGACTCCAGGACACCACCAAATTCGAGGTAATGAAATCATTTCATTACCATCAATCCGAACTACTATGAGGAACCTTGCGATGGTAAACAGCAAGCATAGACATGATGACAAGTTTTTTGAAGTTCACGAAAATTAAGCCCTAAGTTAAGTTCAGTTTAGCTCCATAAGTGATAGGAAAGTTCATGGTATGCTACAACTAGATGAGATTGGCTCGAGAGAGACTTTGTCAGTGTGTTCATTACATTGATAAAGTGACGCCTTACCTTGAAGCAATAAATCAAATATTCTCCTCCATTGAAACAAAGTGTCATTCAATGGGCGTGTTTTTTTATTTTACAGAATTAAAAATATATTATGTAACTTACGGGTAATATTTTTTTGGATAATTACATCAATGCTAAACCTTCATCATATCTGCCCTAATAACTTGGAGAATACAAAAAATGAAGGTTGAGTTGGCCACGCAAGTTCTAAGTGCCTCTGTTGCTGGTGCAATCCAGCTGTGTGAGGATATGGGAGTTCATGGCTTTCAGGGTGCTTCACCATTGTGTACATTTTTAGGTCATTTAAGAGGTTGTTCGATGTCCTCAACTCCTGAAATATTATCCAGCAAGGCTCAAAGAAGCCCCTTCATTCAGGGAGCATTGGGGAGGTGAGGAAATTCCTCTTGTCATGTGACAAATATATTGCCTTAAATACAATGGTGGTATATGTATGAATTCCTCCCAACGGAGGATGGGATTTTCAGGCTTTCAAGTGTCAATTAAAAACAGTCGGGGGTTGTATGACAAATGGCCAGACACTCAGAGAGCATAATGCGCATCCCGCTGTATAGGTTGAGCCAAGACCACCTAGAGCTCTTTTTCTCTTATATAAGGTGCAAAAGTACCTTCAATAACAATTCCTCAGCTCGCCAGTTCGTCAGCTTACAAAAAGCCTCTGGTTCACACACAAGTCGCAGGTGGTAATATTGGAAGTAGCATCCCTTTGGGTGATACTTCCATTCTGAATGCGAATAGTGCAACTTGCTGCAAATCCTATATTTTGCTTTTATCAAATTGTGCCGTTTTAATTCTGAAGTAATTCCGACAAATGATTTCAAATATTGATGTAGCCGGTGCTAATATGAAATAATTTTGAAATATTATTTTCAAGGAAGGTGATACTTGTGAAGTGGACTTTTGGGCTTTCTGTATTATATTTATAATCACTGCACTTTCTCAGGTTATTTCACTTACTATTTGTACAGTGTTTGTGTTCCAAATTTAATTTTTTTGCCTATAAAGCACCTGTTTGAAAATTCATATGCTGTCTTTATTTCACAAACCCATTTTCCGGTCAGTTCTATGTCGCGAACGTTTTAACAGTCGTAGTTATCACCACATTGCAAATTTTCATTGATGTCGCTCGTTAAGAATTGCTTAAGGTCCTAAAAAATGTTTTTTTTTTGGGAGTCTGATGTGCTATAAATGCATATAGGCCAACGTGTAAGTTTAACTGAATGATATTTCGACATTAGGCGAACTGCCAAATATTGTAATATTAATGTAAAAATCATATTTAGTTACCGTTCCCATTTTAATAGGCCCGTTATGGTTATTAGTCAGTCACTTGGTCATGTTTGTGTATCCACGACACCAAAACGAGTATTATTTATAAAATGCATACCTAAAGCGGTCGTAGTCTTCTGCAGAACCATTTCTGGGTTTATGTCAGATACGCACTGAGATGAATGGTGCTTTTAATGATTGCGAGACATTTGAACCACCACTGAAATGGATTCGACAATGGAGTCATAATAATGGTGAATACTCAATTTCTCGAGTAAGAAATGAGCGAATACTGAAATTACCTCTGGGAATATTTGTAAATATCGTATTTCTTCACGAAATTGTGTTACTCGGACAATATCACTCTATACACTGTAAATAAATACGAAGCTCGCATATTGAAAAAGGAAACATATGCTATCTTACGAGGATTCAACGGAAAATATCGCAAAAATACAAAATTAGTACGTCATCCCATAAGAGCAATAATAAATCGGGGAGAACAAAGGTGACAGGCCACGCCCACGTTCTAGCATTTGCCCAAGGTCTGTGGAGTATACTCTACAGACACCATTTGCCACCATAGGTAGCGCCCTCTCAATGATCCGCTATCTCCTTAGCAAAAAGGCGGGAAAAAACAAGATAAACACGAGATTCAAATGCAGCTTACAACAGTGACACACTGACCACAAAGTTAACGACGATAAAATGCTATCGTGGATTGAGTAAACTGAAGTAACGTCGGAAGAACATAAGGAAAATTGATATATTGAAGCATACCTAGCATCTGCTAGCCTTTCAGAGGGTATTCGAAAGCACACAGGAAAATACGTGATCATAGATTGTGGACGCGACGATAAATAAATATGCTGTTTGTTGGGAAGATTGATAACATTCAGTCACATTATACCAATAATGAAAACTAGATAAATCCACTATAAAAATAATGGCTAACAATGCGTAAAAAAAGTATTGCACACTATTGAAGCGCGAAATGAAATTTTACATGAAAGGTTGATGTAATATAACATTCAAATAAAAAGCCCACGAATGAAAAAGCACCACCATAGGATTTGTCGTGAATTCACAGTGTAATATCAAAGCGAAATAACGCTTGAATGGCCGAAAAATAGGTTAATTACAACCGTTGCACCAAGTTTATTCCAATTCCTTCAAGCAGGTTCAATTCTTACTTTACATTCAGGTAAAAATGATTTTTTATACGAATTAAATCTAAAATAACCTTAGGAAATTATATCCACTTACCGCACAGGGCCCAGTCCGAGGAGAACGACTCACACCCGGCGATATGACGAAGAATGCGAGCTCCGTTCGGGACGGTGTCGAGAACGGTACTGAATCGGCGGACGGCGGCGATTGGTCGGAAGCGGAGGGGAGGTGGTAAGGAGGGGAAGAGATAACGGCTGTTACGGCGCACACGGAAGGGGAAAAAACGAGGGGAAATTTCAACAGTGGTGAGTTGGAGGAGAGAAATCACGGAAAAGAAAGAGACAAGGCGCGTGCGCGAAATACAGGCGCGCACAATCTTCACGTTCAGCGACGTTTATGAGAAGCGTTCGAGTCTCTATATTGTCTCATAAGCCTTATTTATTGAAACAAAAATACATTTCTGGTGTGGAATTGATTAATACACCGGCCGCGGTATTTGGGTCGGTGAAACGCCAAGCTGAAAACTAAGTAGTGGAATGCCGCTTAGAGTATGGATGTTTTGTTGGTCTCATAATTTAAGTTAGGACCCTTGAACGACGACCGACGCAGTCTCTATGTCGGGCACTAACTTCACGTCGTCGTGACTACGCTGCGGAGACCAACGTCATGTCATTTTTTATACACAATTTTATTTCTCGATCCATTACATTTTGACATAATTTAAAAGAGGAATTGGGGTTTTGTATTTACAGCTATAATTATATTTCTCATTTAACATATTTTTGGGGGGATTTGTAACACATAATGACGAAAACCAGCGATTCCATTTAAATCTCCTTCGACCTACGAGATGGGATTCATTATATCTCTTCCAGACTTAAATGTTTGAATTCGGTTAGACGGTGTGGTACAATTTTTACAGTTTGAGTAACTCAAAACGCGGCTGGCGATCCATAAAGAAGCTCTGAATTAAAATAGAATATGCAAATAAAACTATCATAGTTTCAGTTAGTGATGTCAACTTGAAAATGTGCCTTGAATTAAAAACGAATAGTTTCAAGCTGTGCACAAGGATACGTTCTCAGGAAATGAGCGTTTATCGCTCACAATGATTAAAACCAAGAAGAGCCTCTTTTAGTGTGATTTTTATTATGATATAAACATAAAGAAATATATTTCTTGTAACAGCATTACTAATGTTTTCTTTATTTGTAGCTATAAATATAAATGTATGGCTCTGGAATAAATTAAAAAAAAAGAGGTTCATCCTTGGTAATTACATCCTTAAGAGTTCACTGATGGCAATGTAGCAAAAATTCGTCAGCGTGTCCACTCCAGACGCGGATTTGAGGCTAAAGCCCATACGATATGGTCCAATTTATAGCCAATTGCATGTCACAAAAATGAGTTTAATAGGGCAATATGTTCCGCATCAATATTGGGACTGTTATTGGCCATAAAAATTCTCATATATGAGCACGGCACATAACATTACAAAAAGAATATCACGTGATATTTGGGCGGTCCTTCCCCTATACCAAGTGGCGTTATCCAAGGGAGTGTTCTTGGGCCACTCAGTTAATATTTTTGTGGCCGACTTACCGGTTGTTATAGAAAATTCCACCCTCGTGCAGTACGCCGACGACGGCACTGGATACAAGAAAAATACAGAAACAGCACGATATTGATGACCTGAGAGTAGACCCGTCCAACATCGACGTCTGGTGCGCCAATAATGGCATGGTCCTCAACGCTAAAAAATGCAAAATGTTGGACTTATCGCGAGCGCGCATCCCTCTCCACTCACTCATATGCACTCACTTTACAACGTCGGTGGTGCGACTGCAATATATGGAGACAGAACGGCTTCTCGGCATCCACATCTCGCGCGACCTGCGGCGGAATAAGCTAACAGAAATTGTCCGTAGTAAAGCGGCGAAAACACTCAGGCGCGTATCCTGATGTCTGCACGGATGCACTCCGAAGGTCAAACGGATGGTCTACACAACATTCGTGAGGGCGTTTCTGTTTTATGGAACCCCCGCCTGGCACCCCGGTACCCGAGAAAATATTAAAAAGATGGAGCGCATACCAGGTACGTATTTATGACCTCTGAGGCCCCCGGATGTAGAATGAGGCCCCAAATGTTAGCCTTGCAACCTGGCAGGTTGACATCCTTGCATATTAAGACAATATGTGATGAGTACAAATATCTGCCACAATTAATTCTCATCTAGTGGACGCCAGGTTACTTACAACTATATTTACATTTTCTCTTTCGCGAGGCCCCCGGCGGCTGCCGGATACGCCATACGGTAAATACAGCCCTGGCGCATACAACGAAGAGGGCTTCATTGCATTTTTGGCAAATGGGTACCTCCACCACAGCAACATAAAATAAAGCGCATTGCCATGCAGCTGCGGTAAGTACACGGACTTGCACTTTTTGAAAAAGTGCATTTCTGGTGCAACCGATTTCGAAGCCCTAGCACACCTTATCCAGGGGCGTTCTCCGAGGTGACGACACGACCTCTCTCCGCCTGCAGTAACTCCCGGCTCGCTCCCGAGTTGTGGTGGCGAGTCTTCTCATGCAGGGTGGTAAAACCTTGGAACGACTTGCCAGGCCCTCTCAAAGACTGTCCACCCAACTTTATCCCTTCCTGTGCATACGATCATCTATGGCAATGTTTTAATACATGACTGATTTGGTATTTGGGGAGACTGGCTCACTGCGGCCTCAACCTCAGAATTCAGTTTTCGGAAGTTGTTTGCAAGTCTTTGCAATCTTAACCCATCTTTTCGGAATTTAAATCGTATTCATTTTTAAAAAAGTTTAATCATAATTTAGGTAACTTTTACAATTTTATTTTAATGACAATGTGTTGAAGAGCGAATAAATAAATGACGAGACTGCTTTATCGAATCCAAGATATAAGATGGTAGTAAAAGTACCATTTATTATTATCAGCAATACAAGTGTATGTGAAATAAATGCGAAATTAAAAACTGCCTAGAAATGTATGCCGAAGAAAGAAACTGTACATGATATGTGCTGTTGTTTTTCTCCCTGGGATATGGTAAAACAAATCCCTGATTAGATATTGGCCGGCGAAAAATAGAACTTCCTCGAAGTGCTATATTGGGAAAGAAATTGTCGGAAAGAATGTGAGGTTGAAGGGCTGGAAATTGGTATGGCAAGCGGGTCACTATCTAATATACAATGGATTACCCAATAAATTGGACCGTGTCATACGGGATTAAGGAGATAGGCGTCGAAAGTTAAAGCCGCACACAAGGAAAGATAACCCCTCGTCGATACAGAGTACATATGAAGCGAATGGGGAAATAGCAAAACTGGCGAAAAAAGTAGCAAAAGGGCTCTCACCAATTGTCGATATTGATATATTGTGTTAATACTATTAAATTTTCAATTTTGATAGCCGTCATTGATATAGTAGATCAATATCCAACACCTATTATTGGATATGGAAATTTCAATATGTAGTCGAAAACAAATCAATAAAAAAACCGCCTCTTGCCCTTTCGGCTCAGTCATAGAGGTGTACGGAGCTGATAATGAAAGAAAAGTGGGTAAATAGATAAAGCAGTAGCGGGTAAATAGGCCATGATAAGACTCGCGGAAATGCAGTTAAAAAATTCTTCCGCGACTTCCACGAAAAGCAACTTCCGCGAATCGGTGCAGATGGCAAGGATGAAAAATAAAACCCTAGACTACATGCCAACCATGAACTTGGAGTGAATTTGTCATTGTAGTATCCACACTGATGACTTGCTCACTACACCACACGTTTGTACTCCTTGGGGACTTGGGTTTGTCAATATTGTTAAGTCAAGACCATGGGCGTAGCCACGGTGGGGTGCTTGCTTTCCCCTGGCTCATTAGTCAAATGAAAAATTACAGGTCAACTAGCTGAAGGTGCTCGTTGACATTGAGGGAGAAATAAAATAAATACAAATTGGATTAATAAATCTTAACATTTTTAATGAAGGGGCAAAAACAAACTTGTGTTATGGAACGCTAACTTATTTTTGCCCCCCCCCCCCCCCCCCTTGAAAACACACACCGACCGGTACCTCCACGCCGTCTCCCACAATCACCCCAGACAAAAAGCTGCCTTCGCTAAAACTCTAATGCACAGGGCCAGTGTTGTTTGTGACGAATCTTCACTCAAGACCGAGGAGGAATACATACACAACGCTCTCATGAGAAATGGCTACTCGGACTCATACATACGGAGGAATCTTTGAGTCAAGACCAAGCTATCGAAAAGTGACTTCCCGAAGCCCAGGGCGCGCACCATCATCCCTTACATCGCCGGGACAACCGAACGGATCTCTCTGATACTCCGTAGGGCTGACATCGAGACGCGGTTCTCAACCTTCGAGCATAGAAAGGAGCCAAGGGCGGATCCAGGATTTTTTCCTGGGGGGGGGCACAAGGGTCTGACGGGCAAACGGTCTTCTCATATTTGGGATTAAAAAACAACGTACAACAATTACTGTACGAAATATACTCTTTGTTTTAATATAAAGGTTATTAATATGAAAATATTATTAAGTCACGTATATAATAACGACAGTTTTCTTTTATGGTTCCTGCTGAAGATGTCCAGTACTTCATTAACGTTCATTTTTGACACAATGTCTTGATGGATATGCATTAAAGCCAGTCCATTCAAACGATTTTCTGTCATTCTGCTGCGAAGATATGTTTTTAATCGGCGTAAGGTGGAGAAAGATCGCTCGGCAGTGCAAGTAGTCACAGGAAACGTGCACTTCTAATATTTGGCAGCGCCGTTGCTGTTTTGTAGGCTGGAGACTTTGGCATAATATTTTCTCTCATCTCTTCCCAAATTTTTAGCTCTCCCTTCAAAGCTAAAAAACAAGGAAGGTCCTCTTTATATACTTCAGTACCTTGCAAAACATCCTCAATATGTTCGTTACTGAAGTTATGTGACAGCAGCTTTTGCAACTGTCCGATTTTTTGCAGTTGAGCGTTAGGTAACTGGATGATATTTCCTTCAACAATTAATCTAGAAAAGGAATATATATTGTAAGGCGGTAATACTCTTCAATAGAATCAGTCTGAATATTCGACCTATTTGTTTGACGGCCGGTAATTCTGCGGACCGTGATTTCTGTACCCATTTCATTTGCAAGGGCCTCAGCCATATTGAAATGTTTTTGAATGCATCCGTGCTAGTTTCACGTTGCCTCTGCAGACTGGCTGTGGTCGTATTGATAAGCTGAACTGCAGAAAGTATATCAATTTCAATGCCTTGTAATGATCGAGATAAAGGCAGCGTGATTCCTAAAATATCAGCGAGGATTACCAAGCTTACAAGAAATTCCGACGACATGATAGCTTGGAGCAGCGAAAATGCAGGTGTAGCACTTCTAACCCCTTCTTCAGCCATTTTTTGCAAAATTCCAGGAAGACATGGCAAGACGTCCAAAAATCTCAAAACAGCTTTATGTCTTTCCACCCATCTGGTCTCACACATTTTTAAAATTATATTTTGCTTTTCCTTTGGCAGATGAACTTGCATTTCTTCCCTGAGGAGATTTATTCGTTGAGCTGACTCACTTCTCCAATCAATGTTATCATTATTTGTCTAGTTGTCTGTTTATTATACACTCTTGTGGGCGAGACAAATCTAACGACAGCTCAAAATAAGTATTACCAACAAAATATCAAAATCTTTCCAACAGGGGCGTCGCGATACCTACCTATGCCACGTTCCTGCAGCTTGTAACTAGCAGTGGCTGACGCTGCCGATGGATGTGTTCCATGTGTTGACATTGACGTAGTTGCCGCAAGCGAGGATGGATGCACATGAGAACCATCACATTCAATCCCTTTACCAGTCTCGGTAACTGCATCGTCCGTTTTTTGTATAGAAATACGCACTTAATTTATTTTGTCTTTTTCTATCTTTGTCACTCATTTATAAATAATATCACTCGTTACGCACTAAATATCACTCGTTACGCACTCACACGCGCGCCTACGCTCATTCTTCTATCGTAATTTAATTTTAATACGTTGACGTCGCCGTCCTTATATACTGCGTCCCTAACCGAAATTCCAGAGAAAAAAATCTTTCGCCTTGACCGGGATCCCGGTCAAGGCGAATGATTTTTCTCTCTGTGGAATTTCGGCTATTGTGCATTTTCAGCGGGTAACGCCGTTAAGGTCTTTGCGGCTAGTTCGCGGACCTTCAATTTGTACTGCGTCCCTAAAAACATTGTCCTCGTCCTCCTCATCGTCAACTTCGCGGTCTTCGTCCCAGATAAAATCCCAGAGAAAAGGAACACACAGCACTAGTAGTTGCGACAATGTAGCGATCTATTCAAATGGTGCATCTAGCACGGCGGCAGAGCACCAGCAGCGGTAGAAATCAGCGAATGAGAGGCGTCCGACTGATGGGCGGTCTTACCTCGCATTCTGCCGCCACAGATATTCTCACGTTCTGATTTTGTAGCGGCAAGCAGACGAAGCCCGGGTGTTTTGAAGTGCGCTACAAAGCTCACGGTCCCCCCACGAGCCCCCAATTCCCACTTGGGCGATGTTTTTTTTCGAGCGCTGACTAGCGAATGACCAATGACCGGTAAATCTGTCTTCTTGACTTGGGCTCAAGGCTCAAATGATTGAGGCTCCGTAATACACAAAACTAAACGAACGTAATTATAACGGGACCGTGTTAAAAATCTTGTCTATATTTTAAGCTTCTGGGGGGAGGGGGGGGGCACGTGCCCCCGTGCCCCCCCCCCCTAAATCCGCCTATGAAAGGATCCTTCTATGCTCGAAGTTCTCAACCCTAAACAAGATAAGAGCGTGCTGCCCTCAGCCAAGATATGCTTCACCCACTCCATACGAAAGGAGTATATGAAATTCCTTGCTCCTGCGGGGAAGTACACGTCGGCCAAACCGGACGTTCCGTCGCGGGCAGACTGAAAGAGCACCAAAGAGCCATAAAACGCTGCAGCATAAAGGAATCAGCCATCGCAGAACATATTTTATCGGGAGGACTGGGGAAAGACCTTCACATATGCACGGAAGAAACACGGGTTTTGTTCGTCACGGGAAAAACATTATTTCCCCCGACTCATCCGCGAGGCAATCAAAATTGAGAAACGGCCGGAGAATTTTAACCGGGACGATGGCATTCGACTGATTGCCAAATGGAAGCGATTACTTAGGAAAGAGAGATGGGGTGTCAACAACTTGAGGCAGCCGACCATGACGACCTTCTCAGGAGACACCCTAAACATCTATAGCGGCCAAAGGAGGGGGAAGTAGTCAACAATAACTCTCCCCAAGTTATTGACGTCACCGGACATACACGGCATGGTACGGAGGAGGGGGGACCCCATCCTCAATAAATACCAGGAAGATTTATAATTTTAATTCACCCTGAAGATGCGACCTGGAAAGGACGCGAAAGCTTGGTCGACAAGGCGCCACACGCAGCTGCTCCCGAAAATGACTGATGCACAACAAATAAATAACCAAGAAAATGATCTGAAGCACGCAAGGCCAAAACAAATGCATACGAAACAAGTCCGAAGAAGGCCAGATCATAATTACACGCTTACATTCCGTTCACGTGTCCAAGTAGTCTGGGTAAAAAATATTACGAAAACGGAAGTCGAAAGAAAGGGTCAGAAGATAGGTAAGAAGTGAAAACCAATCCCAAAAGCGGGAGAAAATCGTCAAACGAAGTAAAACACCATATCGTAATAATAATAGGCCAGGCAAAATTCGCACACCACTATTCTTACATAATCATGACCAGCCGGTTCACACCATTCCCGTGATTCACGATCACATTTTTGATAAATGGAATGACGAGTGCATGGAGAATTTGTCAATATTTAAGAATTAAATCATATTTTGTCTAATATCCATGGTCGAGAATGTAGGATCGGGTTGCTAGATTTCACTCGGCTTCCCATCCCAAGTGCACGAGTTCCAGTCCCGGCTGAGGCAGATTTTTCGCTAATATGCCGGTCCCCACTTAGATGCTGTGTGGAGAGCACTTCGAGTTCATTACTCCGTCCGTCGGATTGGACGTGAAACCGTGGTCCATTCGGCGCCTTTCATGAAGAGCAGGCTAATGCCGACGAGTTTCACTCCACCTTATCTCAAAAAACTCCCTTCCCACTTATGGCTATAAACAATTAGTCATTTGTGGTAAATGGCGCAAGTGGCCTTAGATCCAAGTTTTATAACAAATTGAAGGTTCGCGAACAAGGCGAATGATTTTTTCTTTGTGGAATTTCTGCTACTGTCCAAGTTTTATCCCTAAAATAACCACGAGATTTGGAATTCAAACAACCCAGTCATCATCGCTTCACACCAATTTGCCATTTAATGTTTCTGTACTTATTACAGTAATATGTTAGGCCGGCAATATTTACACTTGCGACCCATTTTACAATATTTTACGAACCTATACGTACGATAATTGCGCGCAATGCGTTTTCAGTACGCATTCTAATTATAACGCGAATAAGTTTTTTCATAGTTTTGAAAGGCACTTCATTTATTATTAGTTACTTGTAAATGAAATTATAAATACCATAAATTTTTATTCCATCACAAAAATTAACTTTTCCCATGGCTACCCTATGGAGGACCATGGATTTTATACTCATGATTATACTATATGTGGAAATAGCATATCATAGCAATAGGCCATAAACAAATGGTGACTATCACTGATGCTCGTCCATGTGTAAGGTTATGTATGTACATACATACTTGAATGTTCCATGTTGTCCCTCGTGAAAAAATTTCCTGAGAAATGCACGAGACCAATTATGAGAAAAATGTAAGAAATGGGATATTTCCTTTCTGTTCTCTCCGGGGATTCCCACTGCTTGGGCTTGTCTGATCCCCTTCTCGTCTGCTGTACATCGACAAGGCTCTTACTCTAAAATTTTACCGCAGCAGTTTCTCAGCTTAGGAAGTAGCGAAAATTTTAACTTCTTACTTTGGTCACTCCAGAATCTTGCTATTAGTTATTTGCGAACTGTCAACAGAAAGTTGAGTTAATAAATGTTATACGAGCAGGTCACGATTCCTTTTGGTATCGATTCACTATCGATACACGGATATCACATACTGAGTTTAGCCAGTGATTTCTTTCAACGCAGACTTTACACAAAGTTTGCTATTGATACACTAAACTCACGCAAGAACTTTGTTAAAAGATGACATTCTCATACTTCCTAGTACAGACTTGAATCCGCACTCATTGGCATTCCAGACCGGGATGAAAGGTATAAGGATGGAATGGAAATGAGGAAGGGTGGAGAGAAACCCGGTGTCAGCAAGGGACCTAGGCTTAACGTCCTATCCCACGGCCGGATAACAATGCTCGAATGCTCCAATAATAAATCACAAGTAGAGTTCAATTTACTGATACATGTATTTCACTGCCCAGATTCGAACCCGAGCTCTCCTGGTGAGAGTCCAAAACTTTAACCACAACACCAACCTGACCTACATAGCCTTCTAATTAAGTGATTGTTAAATGTTGATGGGTTGAATAAACCTGTGGCACAGATATGTTACAATTTCTTGTATTCCCAATATTTTTATTTGCTATAAATAAATTTGAAAAATATTCTTTATCCAACAAAGTTATTAGTTCCCACATTGCAGAGGTGTAGTTTCAACATGTTAAATCAGTCACAATGAAATCTTAAGGGTACTGTAAGTTCTCACCATATTCACCCAAGTATGACTACAACAAATTTGAAAAGACTGTTATGGTTGTGGAATAAGTTAGGATGGCTTTTCCGACTACATACATTTAAGCAGTTTTTAATTCCAAAAATGTTTTTGAACAATTAAAAATCAGGTTCTAAAAGAAATTTGTGAGCATTTTACACTCCGCTTAAGAGAAAGATCACCTGTTCTAACACACTGAGATGTTCTAAGTGTGAGATTCCCTTGCAGTATTGATATGACAGATGCTGCAACTAAATATGTTATTGTATCTTCTGTGGTTCATCCGCGAGTTTCTAAGTAATTGGCTGACAAGAAGACAGATTTTAAGATAACTGTTCAGGCATAGAATGGGTGTTGCTGTTCTACAAGACAGATCCAGCTGATTGCACAGGAGATGATATAAAATTCTCTTTGGGAAAGACATCAGAGGCCTGTGATAATGCAGGTACCAGAGGACTATTCCAACAACTTCCTAGTAGTCCTTCAGATAATATTTAATAATTTGAGTGTTTTTGTAAATGGGGTATTAAAACGCCATGCTTCAAGCAACCACATAACAGCCTATGAATTACTTGTCAAGCATTAAAAAAAAACCTGCTCACAGGGATGGTATCTCCATGTTTTTCTGGTAATGCTGAGTCAGTGTTACCTTGATGATGTTTCATGGCTAACGCAAGCCAGATTCAGAGCCTAATCTTCAGATCAGGTCCGAAAGCATTGGAAAACATCAGATTTAACACACCTTATGAAAGCAAAGATGCAGCAGAGTGATGGGTTAATTAATTTACCTCAAGGGTTTTCATTCTTGCCTCTTCCAAAATCAGACCAAGCTACGGGCATGATCACACCACCTAAAAAAGTCTCAAACCCTAAAAAAGAAAAAACTTGTGTAATCTTGAGAATAATACAAGAACACTGTAATCTTGAGAATGGCCTGAGAAGGCCGAAACCGGTAGATCTGTTTAAATATATTTGTGGAACAGAACTAAGTTTTTTTATTTTTTAAAATGAAAAATAACTTCCACAATGTAAACTCGCCAACCATTTCTTTTACTCAAACCCTAATCAGGACTTACATAGAGCACATAGAAATTATTGCATATGAGAGCAAAGTCTCAAGTGACCAAAATTTTAATCAAGATGCAAGGAGGGTGAAACAATTATGTCATTATTCAATTGGTAAATTTAACAAATACCGTTAAGTCACAGATGAAGTCTTAGCAAGTCACAAAAATCTTTATTACACATGTATTTATATTTTCTGTACATACAAAACTAAAAAAGTTGGATAAAAAATAAATTACATAAAAAGCCTCTGAAAATGGTTAGCTAGCAAAACAAATTACCAAAAAGATGCCAAAATCAACTAGTTAAAATGAATTACCATATGCTGTAATTCATAAATCAGGTTTTAAGAGAATACAACATAATAAAAAAACGGTCACCTGAACCAAGAAGCATAGGCAATTGTATGCTGCAGATCAAGTATCAACAAAAAAATCTGAACATATAAAATAGTGTCCATATCAAAAAGAAACAATATTCAGATGATAGTCACAATATTGCCTCAAGTGATCACCAAATGATTGATGATTTTTCGCTGTTGTAAGTCTCAAACACTTGGAGAATAGAAGGTCATCAACTTCAATAGTGGATCTTCTTCACGTTGGAGTATCAAAAAATCTCTTCCCTTTCCATCTAAAAAATTGAATAGATAAATTAAGACAGTGAAGTAATAAAATTCTTCACGACATTGACAAAGCCAAATATGCAAAAATAATACTGCATAAGTAAAAAAAAGTACAGATGAAAATAACTTCCATAAACCAATAGATCACAATATCCAATAAGTGCAATTAAACTGGAACATACCTATTTGAGCGAGGTGTTACATTAGGTGTGTTAGCTATTGAGAAAAATCTCCGTGAGCTTCCACGGTTTAATGCTTTATTCTCCTTAACAGTCAAAGGAGTTCTTCCATTACCAGTTGATGGTGTACCAATGGTGCCCTTTGATTGGGGAGTAAATAAGGCATCACTTTCTGGATTTATAAATGATGACCAATACTCGGACGGTATCCTCATGAGAGCCTCAATTATCTTAAAAAAAAAATTGTTCAACCTAATTAGTTAAATGAACACATTACCACACAAATAATTCACTAATAAACTGCAACTGATTTAGATCAGTGTCAGCTAAATAATAAAGAAAATGAAAGAAAGAGTTCTAATCAGTCTCTTAACTGAGTGAGTGATTCACATGAATGTCAATACAGTACAGTAATATCTCACCAACATGCTACCGACATAGGCCCGTGTTAGATCTGAGGTTAGTGTTTCAAAGTTTCAGCTTCTCTGTAAATTTTCAATTTAATTGAACCTTGACACTACCGTTGACTGAAATACCATGTGCACTTGAGTTTGAAGGTTTGAAGTAAAGAAAATATGTTCAGTGCAACCAACTATACTAAATTTTTTCTTCTTTAATATTACATTTATCTATGCATGCTTAAAATTACTAAGGCCGTGTCCGAATTCGCCAATTAGCTGCCTAAATGCTCCCTTCGTAGGGAGGAAGCCATCTTGTAGTGTGTCCAAATTCGTCCAAATAAGTTTAGTCACCGAATTTAGTAACCTAATGTTGCCTTCAGCAAAGTGAGCATGAAGTGTATCCTTTTGCGTCGCCATCTTTAAAAACCATCCCATAATTCTTAGCGCCTTTGGAGGGTAGAAGAATGGTTGTTGTGGTAACAAAATGTAAACAATTACTTTCGCGATGTTTATTGCTCATAAAGGAGCCGACGAAATACTTCATGTGTGAGTTTGATATTATTTCGTTTTTTTTTCCCATTAGAAAGATTGAAATTCAAATGTTAAAAATGACAAATATAAATTAAATAGGCAATTCCTAAGTGTATAACGGAAAATAATTCATGACTATATCTTGCTAAGACATTAAACTCGGAGTGGTAAATATTCAAAGAACACAAATATTTCTAGAATTCGGTGAGATAAATTGCTTTTCTGTTTTTTAAACAATAATTGTGAGGCAAGTGGTTGAATTGGCTGATATGAGTTTTTGAAATTCGTACGGTAGTTTTCTCTTCTGCTTGTACATTATTTGTAATAAAACGCGGCCGATATTTAATAAATGAATACCATCAGCCTCGATTTCATCACCAAACTGGGTATTTCACCAACAGATGTTCCTTTCCATTTTATTATCTGCAATAACAATTTGTAAGTAGATGTACTCTAGGTATGACATTGCACGTGGACGTAACATGGATTAGGTTGTAAATTGAAGCACTTCAAAACAAAGTTTGTGTAATTATAATGGAAAAAGCATTAAATTACCTAAAATAATAACCGAAAGGTGATTGCTACTTGGAATATCTGGAAATAAAGGCTTTGAAATGTTAGACGTAGGCGAAAATGGAGAAAGTCTTACCGATACAGTGAGTATTTGATCAAATAATAATATAATGACAATCTATGTCAACGCTCGAGCTTACGCTAGTAGATTTGCTGAGAAAATAGTTTTTAATTCAAAACAGAATATGATGGTGATCATCCTTTTAACTCCAAAAACAACAAAAGAACTTTTACAAAAGTTCTTCAAAAATGATGGCGAGTGAAATACCTCAATTCAGGTTATTGCTACTCATTTGTTTTAAAGTACCACTGTTATACCATAGGTAGCGACACTGTAGCTTTCGCCCGAATTCATGCTCCCTTTCCGGGAACCGGGGAACTCAGGCACCTTCGATGGCTAAAGGAACATGGCTAATTACTAATGGCTAATGAATTTGGATACAGCCTAATTAATATTTCAGGATGTGCAGCAGTGGCAAATTTGGAAATTCCCTGAGATTTCCAGGTCTTCCAGACATAAGTTTTATTTTTTCCAGAGGAAATATAGATTTTTTCTCGTTAAGTATAAAAGATCATTGGTTATGTTTCTTGTGTGATTAAAAGTAAGTATTATCGTTAATCTTGCATTTTGGACAAAATAAACCAAATCCTGCACATTTGGAGGAAAATAAAAAATCCAACATCATACAACACAACATTTAGTTCGTGAGAAAATCATATCACCTTCAGAGTTAAACATTATCATGCTGGCACTCTGGAACAAGGTTACATTACAATCAGACTTTGCTATGAATAGTATTGATACAAAATGATCAATAACTTAAAAAACTAAAGGAATTGACTTTTTGCCCAGGGTATCGTCTAAGGTGGGTAAAAGCAAAAGAAACAAACATTCCAGCCACATAGAACATGTTCATGTACGCTGCAACAAAAACAGATCACAAACCTTTCTTTGCATTAAATGTATCATGTTGGTGTTCAGGTACAAAATTACATCAGACCCAAATAATAACTTGTTTGGGAGGGTAAAAGGAAATGAAAAATACGACATAAAAAACATTCATGTAATTTGTGACAAAACCAGATAACAAAGCGTCTCGAATGTATTTGAGCTATCTTGGTTTCATATCCAACATTAACATCTTTTGTGGGGATCAGATTTTCAGCTTTACTCAAAAAAACATGCTTCACATTTTCAAATGCCAAAACCTCAGGCTTAACCAATCTAGACATCACAGTTTTCAATAATTCAGTGATTGCCGAAAACAGGTACCAAGCCATAGGCTTGTTGGATTGAAATTCGATCAAAAATGGTTCCAGCTACACTGCAGCTGTGGCAAAGGAAGCCAGTTTAGGACCCAACATTTTGTTTTGGATGGTGAACTTAACTATTCCGAAACTGAGACACACAGACTCACATTTTTGCCCTTATGATCGCTTTTCTCTTAAACCAGAAAGCTTTTGACATAATTTCGCAAGGGTTGAAGAATATAGAGGGCTATGAGCGCAACATTTTCCGATCCAATTTTGATCCAGTCCAACAACTTGGCTTTGGTTTGTATTTTTTGCACACCTCAGTGATACCTGTACCAGAGTCCGCCAGTACATTGGCCATCAATTTTCCCTTCGATGCCTTTGATTTTAATTTTTATACTTTTATTATGCCTTGTTTTTGAATGCTCAGCACTTGAATTCTAACACTTTTGTTTCTGATGGGGGGGGGAGGGGGGGGCTTCTGGTGCTTCACCCCCCCTTCCCGAAATTTTAACCCAATACTTTTGTTGTTCTGATTTTAGCAGAGAACTTACCAGTGAGAAGAGTTAAGTATGGGCACAGTAAAAGTAAATACCAAGCACTGAAAATTAAGGGAAGAGATTTGTAACATGCCGGCATCAAATGGGCAAGTTTGATTTGTTTCAAGTTACGCAAGACTTGCCCTCCCCCCCTGAAGCAAAATTCTGGCTAAGTGCCTGGGTCCGTGGATATTTATTGCTGGAAACACTGTGGGACATTGCCACATAAAAAACTGTAATTATTCCCAACATTAAACAAACAAATATGTCACTTCTACCACCAATTGACTGAATGCAGCAAGGTCGCTCAATCAGTCAAGGTCAAAAAAGATCATTATCAGTTTTTGGTTAGTGTGATAAGCAAGTTTAACTTATCACATTGGGGGCATACCTGATGCTGTATCCTTGTTTCATTATACATTTCCGCTGGAGATACATCAGTACCAGAATATCCAGAAACTGTTGGTCCAAACACCTTAGCAAGATTTGCTGCAGGCATCTTGCAGTCTCGGCATGATGCAACCCTAGAATTCCACAAAGATAATTCATAACTATTTAACAGCAGATACAAAATGGGAGCTTTCTAAATTCCATCACAGAAAATTACTAGGAAGCAAATGATGAATAACCATTTACCATTTAGATTTAAAACTAATGGTTACCGCCTAGATGCAAATGCATGTAACATCAGAATAAAAGGGCATAAACAAGGTGAGAAAAAACATGCACAAGGGTATGTGATAAGACCTACAACTTTTTCTTCATTTCAATTATGCTAAGTAGAACCTAAGCAGCAATTGGATTCCAGCTAATCACTCAAAAGTTCTAACAAATTTATGTCCCTTCTCTTTGGGATAGGATCCATAAGTCCCATCTTAGCTTACCAAATTACTGACATTTTTATACTTTAATACTTAAATGCCTTATAAGTAGGGACCCTGAAAAGTGGTAAATGAACTCGAGGGAAAGCAGTGTAAAAATCATAGCCCCAGCATTGCAAAAATCACAAATTTCAAGCTCCAGCAGTGAAAAAAATATTTACATACTTCTCAATTTAAACAAACAAAGAATTGTATTAGAGACATAAATTGATATAACTAACTTATGCTATCTAATCTTCATTGATAGTTAACAAAATACATAGAGATATACACAAAATACAGGCCATAACAAAGGTAACTCTGTTGTGTGGGTTGCCTACAGACAATTTCCACGGTACTGCTTCCCTGCATGTTCAAAGTTTCATGAAATATATATAAACCTTGTTGCATCAAGAATATATAAATATCGCTTTCAAACTCCTTTTGACGATCAAATATGCTGAAAATTTTAGGCATTATGGTCTACAGAGATACTTTTTCTGATCAACAGTATCTACAATCGAACTATAAACGTTTGGTGACAGTTTATCCAGTGATACTGAGAATCAGAAATATATGCCTGCCCAGACTTGTCTTTTGTAGGTACCTCCCCGCCGTGGCTTATTCAAAATGACAAATCCGGCTTGGCTTGACTTCGGTAATTTTTCTAAAATTACTTTCCGGACAAATAATGCAACTCATCATTCGGAAATATTACTGTGTCCCTATCTTGTACTTTTTACCGCCCCGCCACGCCGGCGACTCTCCACCATGGGCACCAAATAAGTTTGTTGCAGTGGGAATACCGTCACGCCGGAGTCATATCATAAAGTCGGCAACATACACTCAACATCAGTCAGTGAATTTGATAATTTATCGTGAAATAACAGTTTTGTCTACCTGAGGAGTAATTGCGACCTGTCAGTCACAGCTTTGGTGAAGCGCTCTTTGAATGAAATTATTACATCCATTTGACACCTTTGTCTTTTTGCCCAACCTTGTCCAGCATAGTTATTGGTCCCATTAATGCTATTCGCAGACCTACTGAAATCATCTTTCACACGCAATTGCTTTAATCGTAACTTTTCTGATGAATCTTTCAGGATAAATACTACAAAAGTCATTTCAGCGGCGTGACAAAAGCGATGTGCCCCGACCCCGCCACCATAAATGCAATCTAGGGATATTTGCAAATATCATGGTCACGCACATACGTCACACACGTCACAAGCATATCATGTTTTTTTTTCTCAAAAACGCTAGGTTTAAAAAATGCGAAATTTCATGCAAAATATCACACTAACAGCCAAATACAGCTATATTTTGCAAATAAAATGTATTTCAAATTCAGTGAATTTCACTGTTCAAAATAAGTTGTTCAAAATAACAACTTTTATGCTCATAAAAAGGAATTAGCAAAATTTCAAGGTCCCTACTTATAAGGTAAGATTGAGCAGGGTGCTCATTAGCGAAAGGGAAAAGAAATGACTTAATAAAAGCAGAGAAATTTTCTCAGCGTGCTAAGTTCCACGAGTTATACAATGTAGACTACAATCACAGCATAATTGTCAAATGTAATAATATTACATAAAACAGCATAATTGTGCAATGAAAACATTGTGGATGATTCAAAATTTTGTTAGCACTTATTTATAAAGGTAAGAAGTTACATTGCACATACAGAGAAATTATTAGGACTAAACCTTAACCGGTGACATGCGGTCTGAGAGACCGCTGCATTTTAATTCTTGTTACCTTCTTTTTTTTGCCTAATAAGGATATGACATTCGTAAAAATTTATTATTTTATTCTGTACTCTTGTAAAAAGATGACTGAATACCATTAGTGGTATGAGAGACCTCAGGTCACAAAATTGGAAAATCAAAAAATCATTATTTTGGTGGACATGATCCCGAAAGTGGTTAAAAAACAAAAGTAATGATTTTATAAGTATAATATTAACAATTCCTTGTTTGTATCATTTGCTAGTAATGCAAGGTGCATAATATTAATTTTAATTTTTCTAAAATACGTTCAGTATGATAAATACTTAGGTTACTCTAGTCGATGCCGAGAGCGCTCGCAAAATAAAAGAAAACCTGCTTTTTTGGAAACACCACGCTCTCAACTGCATAAACATGGCACTTTTTATTTATTTTAATAACAATTATAATAAAAAAGTGGTTTTATTGCCTGTTTATTTTGTAATTTTGCCTGTACACTTTGCTAGCAATATGAAGGTTACGTATATTGGAAAAATGACAAATGCTTTGAACCCCGAAATGGCACGCATCCACACCTCATGTGCGCCATTCGTTTGTGCCCTTCTTTTGGCAATTGAATTTTCATCAAGCCTTTTTTTCGGAGGTTCAGAGCGTCAAAGAAACAAGTTTTACCACCAGAAGAAATATAATGGGCCAGGAAAAAACCGAGAGAGTGAAATGTCAAACTGAATGCAAGTGCCGTTACCTCCACATTTGTCAGAAACATATTTTTCGCCAATCTTAGTCGGCTAGTTTTTTTTTTATTCCAACCAGAAGTACCCTGAGCCCGGAGTTTTGAAAGTGGTCTGAGAATCCGGGCGAGACTCGCCTGCCTCTGTTTATTAACCATACCCGTGATTGCACCGGCCCCAGTGATGTCAAAGCCCGTTCGTGCCCACAGTCCTCTCCCAGGTGGTCGGCTGACACAATGGCACACGCTAAACCTGAGAGAAGGGAACTTGTGGGAAATACTAAAGCACAGAGGGAAGAGAATCCTGTGTGTACCAAGAGCAAGAAGTAGCATAAAAGGGTTCATGTAAGAAGTCTGAGTGGCCAACGTCCGGCAAGAGAACGGTTCTTCGCCCACCCAATACGCGATCAAGATCAGAGCTTTTAGCAGCCTTCTACTCTGAGAGGGATGAGACGAAGTCTCTCTGTCCTTCTCCCTTGCAAGCAGCTGGGCAAGGGTGGTTCGGATTTTTTCCTCTTTTTTTTCGTCTGTAGTTCATTTTTGCCTCTTTTGTTGTCAAGTTAGCATGTCAAAAGGCAAAGGCTTTGGTTCAAAGGATCCTTTTTCTACCTCTTTCTTTAACGCGAACAAAAAATTTGGCTACGACTACAAATTAGGTAAGTTATAATCTCCAGGGAGTTAATTTATTTGCAATAAAAATATTCTTCATTTACCTATTCCTAACGTAAATAAATTCAGTGGTGAAACTGAAATTCAAGGGGAAAAGTAAATTAAAAGGTGAGCCTTGATAACCTAGGTAGATAGTCGTAACCTAGGTCGGTTTTAATAAATCTGTGGAATTTTACGAAGTGGATTTATTTACGTTATCAATATGTGGTTCCATGAAGTCAAGCCTAGCTATTTGTTATATACCTATTCCTAGTTTTTTCTTTTCCATACTCGCGCAATATTTTGTTGCTGAGAACAGTCGGAACCTTCTACCACATGCCATTCCAACCCCTAAAAAAATGAATTTGAGAGACCAGTGGAATAAGATCAGAACAATTAACAGCCGATTATCTGACAGAATTACAAATGTATTATGTATTATTATGTATGAGGAGAAAATATAAAGTAAACACCTCTTTTACTTCAATAAATACCTGTATATATTATAATAACTATAAAAAGAAACTCCAATGACTTGTACCCTGGCAAACGGCACGAAAGGCTTACTCAATGCATGCTAAATGGGGAGAGCATGATTGCGAAGCACACGTGTATAGTCGACATTAAAAAGTGAACATAGCTGCCATCTATTGCTGAAAATATTGAACTACGTCATTCCCAACACCATTACAGCAACGCATAGGGTAGAAGAATCAGAAGGGGAATTCACGTGATATGCAGGGCAAGATATATGAAAAACCATGAGCCCGCTGAAATCGCGGAATCCTCAGATAATGGACAGTTGCCTAACCCGTGGATATCGCAGGATACCCAGCTGGAGGGTAAAGCAAAAATAGATATCCTTTACCATAATTCCACAAAATTTGTCAATTAATAATCAATGAGATACACATGTACACTATATCTAAAACTTACTTCTGTAAATGAAGAATGAGATAAGCCAGGGTGTCCTTGTTCGGTTTTGGCAACTCTGAAATGGCTTGATAGAGCAAAGCAACTGAATCCCCTGGGTCTGCCACATCAGCGGCTCTTCCAAAGTCATGCCACAAAGCACGCGTAATCAGGGGTTCACTCAGGTTGCGGAGGAAGTCTTTCAGCACTCCACACACCACATGAATGTCATATCCATGAAGATTAGGAGCACCCTTCCCTCGCAGAAATTTTTCCTGCAAATATCCGCACAAGTATGAGGCATTAACACATTGATAATGCAGAATGACTTTTCATTCATCATACTTCAAATGAATTCCAATGTCTGGAAGTTACCATACATTTTGGAACACAGGATAGATAATAGAGATATAAAATACCAACACTATACAGTAAACCCTCCACATAGCACAGCTTCACAAGAATCTGTAATAGTAATGTACCCAATTTTACAAGACACAATCGTTCTTCTCAGTACTGGTTGAGATGTCACAATTGAAACAAACTTGGGAATCATGCCCCAGGACCATTCTGAACATTGTTTCAAGGATTAGGAGTAATGTTTGAAGTAGTGCACCTCTCAAATCAAACCACATTGCGAGTAAAGAAGTCATAATCAATGACTTTTACTACACATTCATTTCATTAGTGATTTTCATGAATCCTTTGCAACAGACCCATAGTGAGTATGTCGCTACAATCTCGATACTACTCACTACGATACAAAACCAATATGACAGTTTGCTGTGTTTCCAACCACACAATTGGTATCCTCAATATTCAAAGTATAGTGGACAATCACATTTGGTTGTGGAATAGCTAGTCATTTTTTCATTCAAAATTATCATCATACAGATGAGACTGGATTTAGCCAGGAAATAGTTGATGCCACCTTTTTCATAGAAACTGAGGGCATAAGGTGGCAATTTCTTGGAACCCTTTTTACTCACACGGTGCCACCCACTCCTATTTGTATTACATGCTGAAGGAGGATTCCTGCAAATAGGTTGTCAAATATAACTGATAAACTTTTTTCTTTATGATGGTGGAAACCTTCAAGGCAAGGAAATATTGAAAGAGCTTTTCTGTGCTAATTTGTATGACTCTGAGAAATTGGAGGTCTTTTCCAGTGATTCATTCCCACTTTTGAGTCCAGTATACCCAACCACTCACAGAGATGCTGTCATGTACGAGTTTTTTTGGGTTTTTGTATAAGCAAGGAAGTTTCTTAATGTTTCTAAAACATTTAGGTATAAAAATTACATAAAAATTACAAAAATTACAAAAAAATATACATTACATAAAAATAATCATGTACAAAAGTACATGATTATTTTTTCGCTTTCGAGTGCTGAGATGATGGAGATAGTTTTTCCGTCGACCGGTAGAGTTACCAGAGTCGGCGCCTACCCAACCAGCCATATTTTTTTTCAGTGTCTCCTCTACGCTTTAATTCTTTGCGCAGAGGTGATGAGGCAATAACGACCCTTCCCTCTCATCCCCTCTGTCCGCGGAGTTTTCCATTGCTGACCACTAGACGCAATGTTGCCATTTCAACATACGATGGGACCAAACTGTTTGGCAGACTCCAGGTTCAGCTCAATCTCCCAAGAAAAATCTTTATTCTGGCGGAGAAGTCTTCTCAATGATTCAGTTTCAAAGGAGCTGTCAGGGATGAATATAGAAACATAGCTAATCAACCCCAGAACGCTTCTGACCTCTTCTGAGTAAGTTGGATCCCAAAAATGTTTAATAGCTTCAATTTTACTCATCTCCAGCTTTATGCCTTCCTTTGAAAGACAATGTTCGATGAAATTGACTTCTTCATTGTTAAATTCACATTAACTGGTATTCAATGTGAGGCTACTCCATAAAACACAAAGAACTTAATTGAATATTCATTACTCTCTGATCCCTTGCAAAAACCAAAATACATAGCATCAATATGTAAATATGTATACAAATGTACCTTGTAACACTTGTTGCATCACATTCTGGAAACAACTGGGCACAACTCAATCCAAAACGAAGGTGCTTAAATCCATACAACCCTGGCTGTTTTGAAAGGTTGCTAACTCTCCACACTCGGGAGCCAACTCAATCTCATAAAAAGCTCATTCAATGTCCAATTTAATAGATACATACATATGAGCCTCCTTAAACTGTAACGTGGGCACAGGCAACAGATGTTTCTCCTTTAATAATGCTCCATTGGCATGTCAATATACATATAGTCTCAAATTCCCTTTTGACAATGGCATGATGAGTGTAACCCCTAGACCTTGAACTTTTTCAATATTATCCACTTGGATAAGTTCATCTATTTTCCTCATAACTCATTCTTCTAAAGCAATAAGAATTCTCCTAAACTGCTGAGAAGACAGGTGGTACACTTTTATTCACAGGAATTACTAACGTTGTTTGTCCATAAGCATAAAGAAGATTCAGCTGACTCACTTTTCGCGTGTATTTAATTGAAAATTTTTAAGTACTCCCACCTCTTCCTACTGATGACCTTACATGTGGAGCCAGAATCTATCATCATTGGCATTTTTGTACCCCTCCTAATAGGCAACTCACTTTTGATCTGCATTTGGATTGGTAAGCTGAAATGCCTACTCCAACTCTAACATTCCCTCCTTGTCACCAAAATGTACCGCCCACTTCAGCACTGGGTTTGACTGGCACAATGAAATACAGGATTTGTATTTCATGACACTTTTGTTCTATACACCCTGACATCGCAACAGAGACTCAGTCCCTGTTCCATTGCTCCACACCCTTGCCAAATCAATTCCTCGATTGATTCTACTTTTCTCGAATACTCAACAGTACAACATTGAAGCAAAGAAATTGAACAAAAATCCAAGTGTATAATATTGTGAGGACACTTTTATTCACTCATTAAGGCGCCGTGGTACATGATTATTTTTTCGCTTTCGAGTGCTGAGATGATGGAGATAGTTTTTCCGTCGACCGGTAGAGTTACCAGAGTCGGCGCCTACCCAACCAGCCATATTTTTTTTCAGTGTCTCCTCTACGCTTTAATTCTTTGCGCAGAGGTGATGAGGCAATAACGACCCTTCCCTCTCATCCCCTCTGTCCGCGGAGTTTTCCATTGCTGACCACTAGACGCAATGTTGCCATTTCAACATACGATGGGACCAAACTGTTTGGCAGACTCCACATTATACCATGTGGCAACGTGGAATTCGCGGAAATGCGTTCGCTACGTTTTTCTAAGAACCGAGCCGGTCTGGTCCTAGTGGGGTTCGTAGCTGCAGGAGAACGCGTCCGCGGTCCAAGTCATGAATAGACTTCATTTTTCAGGGTAGCCGCGTTGATTGGTTGTTGTGACAACAGTTTAGTCGTAAGAACTGCAACAAATAGGAGGTGGTCTCAGCTGGTAGCTTGGCTTGCACGTGTTAATGTCTAAATGTGGTAATTTGAAAGTAATATACGTTTGTGCCTACTACAGACCACCCCATTCCGATGTACACTCAGTATTATAACTCGAGAAACAGATCAGGCACATTAATTCTCATACCAACGAACGACAGATTATTGAAAGGTGGAGATTTCAATACAACATCGATAGATTGGAAAACATGTAGTCATTAGTCTGGGGGTAGGGAAAAAGAAATCTGCTCGTCATTTTTTAACCTGTTCGCATAATACGCAGTACATCAAATAGTAAATTTGCATAATAGAAGGGAGAATGTTCTCGATTTACTTGCCTCAAACATCCATGAAAAAGTTATTGAAGTTAAAAATGTCGATGGAATAAGTGACCACAAGGTAGTACACGTTAAATTATCCCTCAATACTGACAAAAATGTAAAATTAAAAAGAAAGATTTGCCTTTTAAGTAAAGCAGATTTTAACGGATTTAGGCGTGACTTACAGACTTCTTTTGAAAAATTCTAAACATCAGAAAAAATAGTGATGCAGACATGGAAAGAGTTCCTCCAAATTACACGGTGAGTGAGTATAAGAGTGAGAATAGGGAACCAGGGTGGTACAACGTGGAGGTTAAAAAAATGTTTAAAACGACAACGAGTTATCCACGCGAAACTAAGAAAAATGTAGCTAATAGCGATCTAAAAAAATTATCGAACGTTACATATAAAGCAGCCGCAAAAATAGCCCTTAGAAAAGCGTAAAGTGGTTTCAAGAGAAAAGTACTTGGAGAACAACTAGAGGGGAATCCGAAAGCATTTTGATCATATGTTAGGGAAGTACAGGGAACTAAAATTTCAACGGTTAATTCCTTGAAAGGGTATAGGGGCGAAATATTTAGATAAGGCTAATTTGTTGAATTATTTTTCCAGAGCGTTTTTAATCAATCTAAGCGTAGTTTGCTCGAAACAATACCAGACCGATTTCAACAAATAATGCCCCCGATCGATAATTGTATCTTATAACGGAATCGTATCCTTACTAAAAATGTTAGCCCGAACAAGAGCTCAGGTCGTGATGAAATTCCTGCTCGTGTGTATAAAGAAATAGCTCTCGAAATGGCACCGTATCTTAAAGTAATATTTAACAAATCCCTCGAAGAACACGCGGTTCCCAAAGACTGGAAGATAGCAAACATGATCCCAATTTTTAGAAGTGGCGATAGGGAACATCCATCGAATTATAAACCAATATCAATAACGTCACTGCCGTGCAAAATTATACAGCATATGATAGTTACATCAATAAGGGGACACCTCGATAGCCAGGATTTATTGATAACAAATAAGCATGGGTCCAGAAAGGGACGGTCTTGCGAAAATCAGTTAGGTCTTTTCGTTCATGATATTTTAGTTTCTGGAGAAGGTAACGTACAGGTAGACGCAGCGCTTTTAAATTTAGAAAAGCGTTTGACAAGGTTCCCCACTGTAATTTACTCGCGAAGTTAGCATCATACGGGATAGATAGTAATATGGTAGGCTGGATAGGAGATTTCCTACATGAACACGTTCAATGAATGGTATTAGATGGTGTCACCTCAGGCGAAGCAAAAGTTACATCGGGTGTTCCCCAGCGTGATAGGCCCAATTTTATTTCTTCTCTCCGTAAATGACTTGAATACAGTAGCTAAAAATAGCAAGCTCCGTCTTTTTGCCGATGATGCAGCAGTCATCATTGGTCATCAATCCTCAGATCGGTTTGACGCAGCTCTCCACTGAGTCCTGTCGGCTAATCTCTTCATATTTACGTATTTATTCTGATGCAGTAGTGTATAAGGAAATAAGAAATTAAGAGGATAGTCATTCTTTAGCTAAGGATTTATATGCGATTGATGATTGGTGTGATAGTTGGCAGCTAGAATTAAATTTGAATATATGCGCGATAATGAACTTTGGGAAAAAGAATAACTTTCCCCAGAAAAATTATTGCATCAAAGAAAAGAAAATATCTAACGTAGAATTTATTAAATACTTAGGCGTCACCAACATTGAAGACATGCTGTGGGGGAAATACATCAGGGAAATAACTAGTGTAGCAAACCATATATCAGGATTCGTAAAAAGAGTTCTAGGCAAATGCGATGAGAGAGTACTAGAAGCTATTTTACACTTGTCAGGCCTCATTTAGAATATGCCGCTAGTATATGGGATCCGTACGAGGAAGGTATGATAAAAGAATTAGAGCGTGTGCAAAGGAGATCCACTAGATTTGTTAAAGGCCGCTATGATAATTGTATAAGTGTTACGAGTTTAATAGAAGAACTAGGCTGGGAATTACTATCAGAACGCAGGTTGAAATTTAGGTTAAACCTTTTCAGTAAATTGGAAACCGATTTGTCGCATATTTTAAGTCGATAATTCTTCTTCCCGTTACTCCACCGGATAAACCTTCGTTTTTCCCTTCTTCGGCAATTGCCATATCGTCAAATGAATCATGCAAAGTTTCATCAGCTACTGAATCGTCAATATTGGACGGGGTTTCTTCAATAGCGCAAGAAGTTCCTCCTACGTGCGACTCTGTTCCCATTATTTTGAGACGCCTGTTTCGGATAATAGAAATTTGCATACTTACACATGAATATATCATTACATTAAGATAGTGTTTTCACAAAAAATGACAATATTTACCTTTTTTCTTTCCTCCGCTTGGCCAAAAATTCACCCTTTCTTTTTTTCCTCGCCATCGAAAATGTCAAGCGACTGCCTACTTTAATTTTCCGATATCGGTACGCTTCCGATGAAATTTCGAGACTTGACAATTAGTCAGTTTGACTGTTACTAGACACCCCGAGAGCGACAACCTAAGCTGAGACTCAAGAAATAACCCGTCAGTAAAGCAGACACTCCGTCTCACTCGCCTCTGCTTCCCGCCCGCCTTCACTTTCCCTTCCCCCTAGCTCCAACACCTCAAGGTTACCGTTTTAGGATATAGGGTAGAGGGACCGTGCCACTTTTTGAGTAGCGCAGTAGGCGGAGAATGTGTGAACTGTTTCGTGATTTGCACGTTGCTAGAGGCGTATCCCTGGGCTGGAGTTGGCGAAAAACATAAATTACTTTCAGAATATCTCAGCAGCGTGTCTTTTAATAAAAATCAATAATTTTCAAGGATCCAACAGACTAAGCTTGAATCTTGTACTCTATAATAACGAAAGTTAAAAAAATAGCCCCTCTGTCTCCCAATATTTGCAACAAAAAGGTCTATTTTTACATCGAGATATATTTTTAACAAGGCTTATTACGTAAAATCTAGGATTATAGAGTAATAGTTTGATACTTTCTCTTTTAATTACTGAAAACCCCATTCCGATATCTAGCTTCCTGTTGGAGCAATCTTCCTTGAAAAATAGGTCTGAAAAACAGCTATGTATCACGGCCCCTTAAATACACAAATACAGTAATTAACCCATTAATGCCCAGATCTTTTTTCTTTTCGAAAATACTTTTTAAGTGATTTTCTTTTATTCACAACCAGCCTAACTTATAAAAATAATTAAAAAATTCTAATAACATTATTTAAATAAATATGGAGTGGGTCATTAACGACCCATTGGGCACAACCCCCATGACTATGTATGTCCATAGTATCGAGAGTTTTTTTTTCGAGCATTTTAAGTTACGTAACTTCAATATATGTTTTAACTTACAATTTTACCTATTAATATAGTTGAATTAATTACATATGCAATTAATTGAACTTTTTTCAACAAATTATTGTTTTAAATAATAATACATGACCTATAACAATAGGAATAACTCCGATATATTAGAGAAAAGATTTTATTCATGAAAATTTTTGTCAGAATAATATAATTCTAAATTAAACAAGTAATAATTAATAGCAATTGATATTTGTTAGATTTTTCCTGCAAGAACACTATTATTTCTTTTGACATATAAAAAAATTGGCAAGAGATTAACAAATCCATTACTAGAATTCAAAAAATAACTTTCTGGAAGATACAAAACAACATAATTATGACACATTTGTAAATGCATGAAATTGTGTACACATAAACCCTGAAAATATAATGCAAAAAAAAAAGAATGAAACTGCATGGTTTTTATCCATATATATACCTAATCTCACAATGAGTCATATAATAAAGCACAATTATGAGTTTAACTATCATCAAAGGCGTAGGTTAGTGAAAACACAAAAAAATTCTGACTTTCAATAGGAAAATTATGTATAAAATTAACAGCTTCCCCTTGAAAAATACCTTTAAAAATTGGCATTAAAACATTTGAAGTCACGTGTGATAGTCAGAAAAGCATGTATTATGAAGCGGTACCCCGCATCTTTGTCATGCCCTGACAGTTTTGCTGCGGCAAACTTCACATCGGCGCCCAGGTTGCCCTGCCATAATCAAATGGCCACCGTGATGTAACCGGGCTGGCTTCCCTACTTTCTCCACAGAACTTGTTGGACCCGGAAGTTTAGGCTCAGTACCATATTTGTGAAGAATGGTCTGGACTACTTGCCTCCTAAATGATAAGGCATCGAAAACTCTGCCATGGCTTTTACTCAGAATCCATGCATTGATCATTGCCACATCCAACAACCAAAATAAAATAGGGATATACCATTTCTTCCCTCTTATTGCACTTCTATACTCAGCTATAAACCTCCCTAGGAGGTCCACACCCCCATGTTTTGGTTGTACTGATCAATTAAATGTGGTTGTGGTACGCTAACTTTACCTTTTTTGGTACTGAATATCTAGAGACTTGACGAATCGGGTGAATACCGTGAGCATTAGACATAACATTCACGAGGTTATTATCCTTCCATGCAAATACAACTATATTTTCCACTTTATTGATTCGTGCCTCAAATTTTCCCCTCTCACATTATTCCATATCTTTTTTACCAGGCAAGGGGCAGTGATCCATTATATTTGATCAGACAGTACCTGTTCCCAATATGCCACGAATTGCTAATGCTGACAAAAGCTTTGAACTGGTCAAAATGTTGTCAAAATAGAAAAAGAAATTAACCTATGTAAAATTTTCCTTGAGAACACCTGCTTTCTTTAGGACAACAGACTCACTAAGCCTTACATTAGGTACATTACAGGATGTCCCCAGCCTGTTTTCCCTGGTATAAATCTACCAGTATCTAGTCAAGGCAGTACCCCTGATGATCGGCGGCTACCCAAACTTTAAAACCGAAACGTATTGGTTTTCCCCTCATGCATTGTTTGCACCCATGCCTTCCGAAATAAGGAATCATGGACTCATCAACTGATACAAGACTATCATCTGGAGCGATTGAAATGAAAGATTCATTCAACTTATTTAGAAAAGGTCTCACTTTAGCCATTATGTCGCCTAGCGTTACTACATAATTTCTGCATACCTGCAGAAATCTTAGAATCTTCTCCAATCGGTTTCTCCTCATTAAATTCACAACTAACGAATTCCGGACATCATCTGCATCCTCCCAATACATGCGTCAGTGGGGAAGTGGGACATATCCAGTCAATTATAATACACCAATGAAACATTATATCTCCTCAAAAGTTATTTGAAAATTCAGAAAATTCTTCGACTACTCGACTGCTTTTCCAAAAACTACATAGAATGTTCGGAATGTCTGGAGGAACGAGACATAAACTAATACCATAGTTTACGAGCAGAGAAAACTCAGAAGCTGATCTAAAATGTTTCAAATACGATATGCAGAGGAGTTGAGTTTCTTTTCCTGCGGTATCACAAATTTTAATTCCATAACACTTGTCTCATTACAAGTATATGGTTTCATTCAGACATAATGTAGGTGATTCCTAGAAAATAATATTAAAATACATTTCTCACAAGTCTATAATATGATACAATGACCAAATACTCTATAAAAGTTCTGAATAGGGCATTTAAACCAAAACGTCAGCATGTGAAATAGAGCCAGGCTCGGAAAACATGGTCTTCGGTGTTGTGCCCAATGGGTCGTTAGCGACCCACGCAAGTTTAAACATCAATATTTTCGTCCCCCCTATAGTTATGTGAAGAAAAACTGATCATTTACTGTCTTTGAACTTATACTAGATAATAATGACCTTTGAGGAAAAATATTTCATGGTTAACAACATTTTAAAATTAATTGTTAAGGAGAGGCACGGTTGCATTACAATGTGGTTTTTTAAAAAATACTGTAAATTTTGTTATGCATTAATATTTGCAAATTTGCTGAATAACACAAGCTTAAGGTTTTAACAAACTAATAAAAATATTTTAAGATTAAATTCAAAAATATTTTAGGAGTTATAATTTTTTTTCGAAGTGGGTCGCTAACTACCCATTGGGCATTAATTGGTTAAAGAGACAGCAGCACACTTCATTATCAAAAATTTCCATTTTGATAAAGAGGTTTTACTGTATACCCTTTGCAATTACTATAGATGTAGGACCTTCAAGTAAATTGGAAGTGTATAGTTATCCATAGCATAACATGCAATGATGATTACTTCAATGAATGGACTTTTTGCATAGATAACACACTCATTACCTATGGGAAAATAAGGTAATTATGCACAACTCCTACAACATCTTGTCTAAAACTATACAATTAGATAGTACACCAAACAATTAACTTAATGAAAAGCAATGATACTCCAGTTTCATACATTCACCACTCTCCTGTATCCTTACCTTGAGACTTTTTACTTCCTTATCAGATCCTGGAACTCTGTATATTCCAACTTCATTAAGACCTCTGGATTCCACCTCGTTGACACAGTGGATCACAATTGATGGCACCATAGGAGCACTCATAGGTGCAAAATCAGCAATGGACGCCTATCGGAAAAATCAATCAAAATGTAGAGTTAATAAAATTTGGACATGCTGATAGAACAAACTCTAGCCTTCCGTCTCTTCACAATCAATAACCTGTGAAAGCATATACAATTTTCTTTGGATCATTTGCTTTGAAAAGAAACATGGAAAATATATATTGACCATAAAATCACTTATCTAGTACTGGTGAATACTCGGTCCCCAGAGCTTACTGCCTGTAAAAATGTCAAGATACCTGATTGACTGACTCAGGTGTGACTTCATGGATGGACAGCAAGTGGGAATGATGTTGGCCATAGGAGGTTGAATAGAGGGGAATGCGTAGGGGATAGATAGTCATTGGCCAGTGTGTGATTCTTATGGAGTGTTATCTCCAGCTGTTCCAAAGCATCTACTATTACTAAGTGTAATACACGTCACAACAATTACAAGCCCTCCATACACCAGGTTATCATCTCCTCTTCCTGTTACAGCCATTGAGGTTGTGGCAAATGTCGATTCCATAAAAATCACACCATTAGCTAAGAGTGAGGCTAAGAAGCCGGAGAGAGAAGAGCATCAAAGTAACAACATCTTGCACTCATTGCACACAACATTTTGGCCTACTGGCTGCATCTAAATATGCCCTAGGATAATGACTACATGAGACTCCTGCTCACGCCATCCTCAAGCAGGGTGGCTATGAAAAGATAAATCATGCCAAGTTTCATCGAAATCTGAGTCGGTGGGTGTCAAAACTTAATTTTTCTGGATGAATTGACATGGAATTACCAACTACATAGCTGACTCGACTTTCATGGGGTTGGCATCTGCCTAGTCGTCATGCGTCATGACTAGCCATATAATACATTCTAAGAAGCTGGGTAAATAAATAAATTTCTAATCAGAATGGACACATCATGTAAAGTAGTCTTTCCATAAAGAGAATTGTTTTCCAATTGGGGACTATGCATGTTTGCATTGCTTTGCCATTTCAAATATTTAGGTCCGAATCAACACCTTAATATAGTAACAGCAAAATGTGTAATATCAGGTTTTTGCTGTATACCTCTTTATTTTTCTATCTTAAATTCTCTACAAAGAGAAAAATGCTGAAGAGCTACACTTTAAGAAACCAACCTTTTGACCCTTTTTAATAGTTGGAGTACTTCCACTTGGAACACAAGGAAGTGGCACTTCTTCTTTACACTCAGCATGGCAAACTAGTTTGCAATCACAGCATTTCATGGCCATTTTCCCAAAGTTAATTCTGCAATAAAGGACACAATCAAAGCTAAGACAAAATTAGATTAAAAACAAGAAAATTATAATCATATCCCCGGTTATAAGCATATAGAAATTGTCTTAATAAAAGCCAACACAGCTATTGGGTTGGTCATTTAACAGCCCAATGCATTCAAGAGCAGTGAGGGTTATAAGAATATAGAAATTGTCTTAATAAAAGCCTACACAGCTATTGGGTCGGTCATTTAACAGCCCAATGCATTCAAGAGCAGTGAGGGAGTTAGGGTCCATTTCCAAATTATATAACATCAAAGAGTAGTGGTTGGGCAAACTTTTTCATGCACTACCAACAGAGAAGGATCCAGCCTTCCCCATTTTGAGATTTTATGCATCCATTCCTTGTAAAAAAAATAATGATGATACACAATGATTATAGAATCGATAATTAAATGAGGACAGAATAAAAAATAGAATTGATAAATATATAGGTATTTTTAAGGAGCGTGTATTTTATATTCGCAAAAAAATGACAGTAGCATTACATAAAAAACAGGGAAGAGAGGAGGGTTCTTAAAGAGTGTTATAGGACGGGATGGGGGATTAAATAAGGTGGAAAACCATCATTGTAAATGGATATACAGTAAAACCTCCCATTAGCGAACTACCTTACAACGAGCACTTCAGAGTAACGAGCAAATGAAGTTGGTCCCACCAAGCTGCCCTTAATATGCACACATTTTGACTCCATACAACGAGAACCTCCCAACGAGGTAGAGACCCAGGCCTGTGAGTACTTGTTGACTGCTTCAGAACGAATTTTTCTCGTTGAACACTGTTTTTTTCAAAAGTACATCAGTTGGTATTAACTCTTGAAACCAGTGTCCCTTGTTTTCCTAAACGTCCATTAAAAATAGGATGTGTCTCTTTCAAGGAATTTTATGTATTAACATGATCATTTTTTGCAAATTTTCGTGACACAAGCAAATAAACCTTGAACCAGTATGCATGTCATTATTATTGTTTCCTTTCGTTTTTGTCCTGATATTGTTGCTTTTTTATAGATTTGCTGCAAATTACATGGTCACATCGGCTGGATTTGAGTTGCCACGGGAGGTTGAACATAATGCATTTGCTGCCCACGGCACTTCAGCGATTAAAAAAATTTAATGCGAATTGTTTTTATGTAGACGTACATGAAATGTATATGATGCGAGAAGCTGGACATACAGTAGAAACTCGAAAATACGAACTTCGAAATTACGAAATTTTGATTTTACGAAGCAAAATCTTCGGTCCCGACCAAAAGGGTATCTAAGTGTATGTAACTGTTCGCGATATTACGAAATAACGAAGTTTTAAAATTACGAACCTCGGATCTTGGTCCCGACGTGAAAAAGTTACTCGTTTATACGAATAGTGATGGATCACAGTAACGTTTTCCGGCGCTCCTTGTCAGAGTTAAACATCTAATTAATCATCGTCGCCGAATACATTGTGCACTGAATGTATTACCTGAACGATATCTCATTTTTCAATGCTACAATAGTAAAGCAGGGTGTCCACAAAAGTCAAAATATAAAATTCAAGTATAATTCAAGGTTTTCAAGGCTAAATTTATAAAAATTTCCAGGCTAATATATCGTGGTTCTTGTACAAGTCAAAAGTGATGTTTTTCAAGTTCTATGTAGAATATGGATTTTTTGTAGTTTAACCCATAGCATAATATAGATAAAGTAATTAAATAAGAAATAATTGATAAATTAAAGTAATTAAATATGTAGTTTTATTGGTAGTAAGAGACCCTCTTTGTTGGTTGGGAAAGATAAACTACTTTTTGATGGAACACCCTATTTCTAAATTAGCATTTCCATGAGAAATTACAATTTCTTCTACAAGAGGAACTTAAAGAACCCACTGGCTAAAGTTTTCAGCATTCAACCACTGTTCTTGGAATGATGATTTTCTACGTTAATATTTTTTGCCATGCTTTTCTATTTTAAGTCTGAAAGCCTCAATTATCTGTTCACTCAGAATCAGAATGTAACATTTTTGTACTGGTAGACTATATAGAAAAAAGTGAAATCATAACAGTCTTTAGTATCCTACACCATCTTTTTCTAACAAAAAGTAATGTAATAAAAATCCTAATTCAAGTAAGCGCATCCTGAATATATCTAACAAACATCAGCAATTAGATTTCTCAAAAATTATAGAAAAGTTTGTAAAAAATATATTGCAAAGCCTACCAGAAAGCCAACTTACATTGTACTTACAGTAAAGTATCCAATCACATCAAATGTGCAGTTAAAAGAAACATTATAAGTTCATTTTCATTAATAAAGGAATTATTTTCCAATTATTAATCAAATCCTTGAATGCTTTCAAATTCTTTTTTAGAAACAAAAAAAAATTTTATGCGGCCAAGAGATCCCATTTATGGAATATCCAGGGATTCCATTTTTAAGACGAAAAAATTATTATAGAATATTTCAAGCTGCTAAACTGGTAATTTTGCAATGTCTTATTTACAATAACCTTTGAAATGAAATTTGAGAATTTTCTACTCCTAAGAAGAGGTTGTGTAACTCTGATCTTGAAATTAAATTAGCCTTTCTTCATGCTACTATAAACAAAATTTAAAAAAAAGTCTCGGATTTTCTCTCCAAATTGGCCTGGGTTTGCAAGAAAAAAGTAGAATGGCATGTGGGGAGAATGTATTCTCCTAAATCAGGTAAGCCGACAATAGCAGAGTGGGGTAGTGGACTGCAGGTAATGAAGTTCGATTCTTATCGCTGTTTAAAATTTTTCTTTCAGCCATTGAATCAAAAAGTTTATCATCCTCCACTTCCAACCTTTTTGTGTGGATACTGACTTTTTTGTACTTCTATCGTTTAAACTACCTACATTTACAAATGCGCCACTCAAAAATACATTGTAAAGTTAACATAATGATTACACGATTTCATTCTGCAATAAAAAATTTTTCCAATCCTTTTACTAACGCCAAATTTTATTAGTTTTTAAATTATAAATTCACATGAAATTTCTGATAATCTACTTTTTTTAACTGCCTACTTGCATTACCCTAGGAATACAGAATAGCCTGTATTCCTAGGCAGTGTTAAGGATCGAACTCGCGACCTGCAGTACACTAGTCCTCATTTTTAACAACTACGCTACCATAGGTTCACGGGAATCTGGCTAATGTAGGCGACCCGCGTGACATTCGGCTTTATTTTTTTTCTCGCGTATCCCTGCCTATGGAGAAAAAAGTCACGACGCGTATTTTTTTTATTTTGTTTTTGTGGCACGGAAAAAATCTTCTCATCTCGTGACCAAGTTACAAAACCTCTCCTTGTCAGTGTCTAACATACGTACGTACATACCATTCGCGGGGCACATCGATCACCAAGCCGAGAAATTTAAAATCTCCGATCCGGATCTGAATTTTTACTGTCTTCGGATATGATTTCAGTAGCGAATGAAATGAAAGACCCGTGAATCCAACCCGACCATCCTTAATTTATTAATGGTACATTTGTAAATCTAATTTAAACAACAAAATTATTATAAAGTGAGTATTCAGATGTAATGGTTTGAAATTTAAGATGATAACATTTTCGATGCAATGACTGAAAGAAAAATTAAACTGCGATACGGATCGAACTTCGCACAGTAAACCAGCTCTCTTTGTCCGCCTCATCCCGGCGAATGTAGGCTACCCGCGTGACATCCTACGTAATTTTTCCCGCGCTACCGGGGCAATGGGGAAAAAAGTCATATTTCTTTATTTTGCTTCTAGTTGCACGGGAACATTTTCATCCAATTTCGTGACCTGAGTTACACATCCTCTTCTTGTCAATATCTACCGCACCTACATTCCATTCACGGGGCACTTCGATCGCTAAGCCGCGAAAATTTAATATGTACGATCCGGATCCGATTTTATACCGTGTCTTTGGATCCGAATCCGGAACCCAGTAAAATGAAAGATCCGCGGATCTTTGGATCCGATCCGGCCATCACTACACGTTAGGCATATGTTTGCGTATCATGGGCTTAGTCCGATGTGCAATGAATGAAAACAATGGGCACTTGACGTGACGCTGAAGGCATCCGTTCGACAGTGGAACAGTTGAACGTCTCCGATCCACACAGCGATGACGATACATTAAGCCTAACTACTTTTCCGTCGTTTATTTATTCATCCATACCAACGACAAATCCATATCATAAAGTCATCTTTATTTATCCTATTTATAAAATAAGGATTTTTTTTCTTGAATTAAGAATTTTTAAAATTCCCGGCTCAGACCAGAAAATCACGAATAATCCACGAACAATTCCCTGCATTGAAAATTCACGAATAATTCCCGATTTTCCAGGTTTTCCCGGTCAGTGGACACCCTGTAAAGGTGTGGTTTCGCTGGGGCATCCCGCGGCCGCGTGCGGCGTCCGCGTCCAGCAGCCGGAAGTCACTGCCTAACTCATCCAATCTATATCAAACGGGTTCGGTTTCACTGATACGTCTCGGCCGTCGTGTTCGACGGCTGATGCCCGACGTCTGCGTCTCGACTGTTTCGAGAGCAGTCGAGACGCAGACGCCTAGTCGGGCAGTCCCAATTTTCGGTGATTTTTCTGCTCTCCTCTCTCCGCATTTTATATTACGCGCCCTTTCCAGGTCTTTTATGTAAAACTACTTGCAACATTGGTCGTCCTTTTCTTCGTCTTCCAACAAAACTAAATCGTCACCATCCATTTAAGCGTAAAATCAACTCACTCTCAGTAAACACAAACCGATAATAAATTTGTAATTAAACTAAATACACATTCTCCCACATCGCCCAGCCGCGGAAACAGGATGTAGACGCCTGAATGATACCACCCGGCCACGTCGTCTAGCCGCGACGTCCAGACGCGACAGTTGGACGTGGCCGCTGGACGCCCCAGTGATACCAAACCTTAAGGACGACTTTGAATCGTAGGCATCGTAGCTCATACAATATGGAACCAATCGGACAAAAAATGCGATTTGCTTTGTTACCACGAGTCCACAGAGTTGCCAACGAGTAAAAAAATGTAAAGTAGTCGTGTAGGTACGGATATACTCGCCGGCGAGAGACTAATTGCTACAACCAGCATTTTCCTCTCATGATCCCTGGCATTTTTTGTTACCAGTTTTCCCAAACATAAATCCATGATGAATATTCCTGGTATAGAAATCGTTTGCTGCGCGTTTGCAATAACTATGACATGTATCGGAGATGGTGCTATGTTGTTCGAGCGGTAGATTCAGTCGTGAATATAACCCAAGGAAGCCTTTTTTCTCACTATTTCAGACTGATTACACTCAACCTTGCTCGACGGCATATTTATTCCGGCTGGCAATAGTTATCATCGAAGGACTCATGTTTAATTTACCGTCCTCATTGAGCGTTTTGATGTAGTCATCGAGCAAGGCTCTTCATACGCATTTCCCTTCCCTTCTTCAACCGCCAACAGCAAAGAAAATCAGAGAAAGTATGAGTTCGCATGGTTCATAGGGCCACTTAGTTTCACACACATTAATTCTAAAGGAAGACTAATTCTGGGCGCATGCATAATCAATGGGAAAAAACGCTCAAGCACCCATATATACAGTAAAACCCCGTATTTGCGTTATCGGAATTTACGTTTTCCCGCAAATTGCAACATTTTTTTTGGGTCCCATCAAATTTCCTATCTTTGAAACGTATGTAGAACCCTGTATTTACACCGTGTGTCTCTCCGTTTTCCCGCTATTTGCAATACGATGTGCCGACTAAAAAAAATAATTTCCCTTTTAAAACAGTTACTCGTGCATATCAGCCCTTACAAACCATCTTTTGGCGTCCTTTCGTACATATGTACTTAAAAATATAAGAGTGAGAGAGCGGTAACGAGAACTATTTTCGGGAAGAATTTGAATGTGGCGGGGCACAACACCACCAGTGTCGGAAATTTGAACTACGTCATCTCGTTATCTTCCGCGAGGAAAAGATTCACGATATGAAATGAATGTATTGTAGGACTACCCTGCTAATAATAAATACAATATTAAGAACTGCTGTCGGAATGTTGACAATATTGATTTAGTACAGAATTTGATATGATTAAGAATGAAAGCGACTTCCGAACCAGACGTGATTAAACGTGATAAATGCCGGAAATATATAACGTGACCGACAACTGGGATCATTTACGCCGACTTATTCAACAGTTATAACAATGATGGGTTACTTAAATATAAAACTTATTGGAACTTGCATTATCACATTCAAGCCACACTGCATCGCAAATAATTATAACATTTAAAAATTATTAAGTTGCATGACAGTTTGCACTACTAGAACGGCGAGGTAGCTCGTGTGTTGCTAAGTTAACTTAAGGGTAATTCCGTGCTAATTGAGTGTAATTACCCTCAATTACTACGGAAAATAGTATTTATCATGCTTAAAAATGGAAAAGCGAGGTGAAAAACGGACATTTTCAATTGAGGGCAAAATGAAAATTTTAGGGCAAGTTGACGCCCATGTATTGGAACCCGCATTGATCTGGCGAAGCAACTCAGATTGCCGGTCTCGACATTGAATACCATAGTGAAAAATCTTGATACGATTATAAAACATGCAAAACATGTAGAAATTTGTCAAAAAAGAGAAAACATGTAAAGAATTCCGGGCATGAAGAATTAGAACGAATGCTGAAAAAATGGTTTTTAGGTGCAAGATCATCAAATGTCTCTGTGAATGGCGTCATCTTACGAGAAAATACATTTCATATCGCCACAAGATCATCGGGAATCGAAGATTTGACGGCATCCTATGGTTGGTTGGATAGATTCAAAAATTGGTACAATCTTGTATACAAGACTGTGATTGGTGAACGTTAAGGTGTTAACATTGAGACTGCAACTCAGTGGAAAGTGTCTGAACTGATTAGACTTCTGGAAGGCTACAGCCCAAAAGATGTTTTCAATGCAGATAGACAGGATTATTCTTTAATGTGCTGCCAGCAAAAACAGTGTGCTTCAGAGGGGAACAATGTCATGGAGGGTCCCTTAGTAAACAAAGACTTACTGTCTTATTAACCACAAATGCAGATTGAAGTGAGAAACTTCAGCCGGTAGCCATTGGCAAATCAAAAAGTCCTAGGTGTTTCAAGCATGTAAAACAGTTGCCCACTAGATACACCACAAATACCAAGGCATGGATGACCTCAGCAATATTTGAGGATCAGTTTCATGCTATGGACGCGAGAATGGGGTCACAGAACAGGAAAATTCTGCTGTTTATTGATCAGTGCCCAGCCCATCTACGGAATGTACACTTAAGAAATGTACAGTTAAATTTTTTTCCAGCTAACTGTACCAGTGAGCTCCAACCATTGGATTTAAGAATAATTCACTCATTTAAGGCGCATTATCGAAGAATGATTGTACAGAAATTGGTATCTCTGCAACTGTGGTAGGGACATAGAGACAATCGAATTGAGTGTACTGGTTGCCTTTTACTACGTTTCATGGGCCAGGAAATAGGTTAAGAACTCTACAATATATAACTGCTTTAGAAGAGCAGGATTCATGTTGATAGTGGCGAAGAAATTCCAGTTGAATTTACTTGTGATGATGATACTATAGACAATGACTGGAATCTTCTTGAGACAAATTATACTTTCTCGGAGTTTGTCAAATTAGATTCTTGTGTTGTGACAACTGCCGTAGAGAGTGAAGATGACATTTTGGGAACACCTGGAGGAAGATGCAAATGAGGAGGACACAGAGGATGAAGATACTCCTTTACCTTCATACTAAGACACAGCATGTGCTGTTCACACACTAAGGTTTACTTGTTAGGTGGAAACTGCAGTAAGCAAATGCTTGATGAACTGCAAAAAATTGAAAATAAAGTGCATGATATCAATACACAAAGGAAGCCAAATCAGTTGAAAATATACGAAAATATACATTACTTAGCAAAAAAGTCATAATCATTAGATTGTTTCAATGATTCCTGATAGCAAGCAACACTGAAATGACACTGCCATCATAATTCTTGATTATGTTTACAATATCTTTTTTCAGTATTCTCAACTCGATACATTATTGTGTGTAGGATCCACATAACCTGAAAATTGCATTTTCATTAAGTTCTTTTTTTTACATTTGATCATTTTTTTCGTGGTTTAGTGCAATATGACGTAGACCTAATTAATTTTATGTTATGGCAATGAAAGAGAAAAATAGTTTGCTTTTTATTTTTAATTTAAAATTTTTAATGTTACGTTATTTACAGTAAATTAAGAGAGCTGTAGTTAAAGAAATAAATAATACAATTCCTCTGTTTCAGTTTATCAGCCTGCTTTTTATTTTTGACATTTCCCAAGCTAGTACGTATGTAAAAGTGAAAAATTCTCCATTTCCCACTATTTGCATTTTCCCGCAATTTGCACTTTTTTTCTGGGGTCCCTGGAAAAGTGCAAATAAGGGGTTTTACTGTATATATATTTATATCGGAAAATGGTGTACCCTCCTCCTCTTTCACTCCAACATAGCGATCGAAGAAATATCCTAAAAGAGAGATGCGTCCCTGCAGATCGATAAAGAAACTTTGAAGTGTTTTGTAGCTTAATCCTTATTAGAGAGATAAACAAGAAGAGGATAAGTGGAACCATCCTATGAGATGCCGAAAGTCACGTCGTCGGAGGAGCAGAAAGCCTCGTCAGCATCCTAGCCCAATTGGAGGCACTTTCATCTCTTCCTTGTGCTATCGGACGACACCCCCCCGGAGGACATCGGGGGTGGGAGTTAGTTGGTACCTAGCCAGTGCGGAAGCAAGAAACGAATTGGCCAGGATCTTTGGGTTGAGGAAAGGAGTTCCAAGTGTTTTAACGGTCATGGACATGGAACCATCACAACCAAAGAGAAAGAGAAGGGGAACATCGTTGGAGGAGAAGGTGAAAATGATTCAAGAAGTTGAATCAAATAAGTAATAGTGCTTTTTCTCTCTCACTTGCGGCTAACCTATCCCTCCCACACTGGCTATATTTCCCCTTCAATTGACCCTCCGTGTCCCCCCTTCCCGCTCTATGAGTGGGCACGAGCCATCCCCCTCACACCCAAGCCCCCCGTGCCCGCCCTCCGGGATATCAGGCCCCTTCGAGTGCCCCTCCGTCCCACCCCCTCAACGCTAGGCTAGCATGAGATGCCCCACGGTGACCTTGCAGGCCCCCCATACCAACTCTTGGGCCCTTTACGAAGTTCCCTCCCCAATCTCAAGGAATCTGTGCACGCCGATGGGTCTAACTCAGCGTAAATATTGTTTGGCGGGCATATCTTGATTCATGGTAAAAGCTCCACTCGCCAGAGTCATGTCTTCCCTCTCCGCCGACGCAGCAAATTGAGGTAAGGGAGGAGGAAGATAAGATGCGACTATTCGGCGTAAAGCTGATGATTCATTCGAGGTTTAGTCTTCACGCGCAGCCCTTGGCCTTGAATCCCAGGTGGGTCACCCTCACAACAGACGTAAGATACTACGAGACCATGGGCCTCGCAGCTGTTTTTGTGAGCGGGCGAATGGAGTAACCCCCACCCACAGCGAGGGGGAAAGGAGGGAACGAAGGCAGCTTCCAGCTTGATGCGTGGCCTGACCTGGAGCTGCAATGCTTGGACGCATGTCTCCTTGCTTGATCGTAAGCGAAGGAAAAACGATTAGCAAAAATATCCCACATTTCAATTCAATAGCGAATGTTTAAAAGAATTCTGAGATATAATGAATGAAGAGCAGGCAGGCAGACCTAATCTGAATAGAACCACAACTGAAGCTTTCATGTAGTAGAGTGAAAAACGAAAATTATTGATTTGTAATGTTAGCATCGTTAGTAGCCGATGAAGTGTAAAAGGAACTATCAACCTTCACCGTTGAAGTGCGTAGCTTGTACACCCTACTTCTGAAAGGAGGTACACAGCTGGACTCTTCTATAAGCTCTTCTTTCAGCTCTATCATCTCGGAAATAACCACGCACAAATAAGCTGAATCCAAGGGAGAAAAACGATTGTTATTTCGGGAAATTAATCGGCTTATCATTATTTATACGAAATACATAACGTGTATCCATCGCATAGCATCCGCGAGAGAATCTTATTTTCACTATCTTAGCTTAACGTAGGTAGATACATATATTATAAAATCAACTGATTCAGGCGAGATGTAGTGGAAGTTTGACATATTAGAATCAAATATCGGTGCACTTTTCCACAAGTAATTTATTAATGCGTAAAACGCGTTTCGGCTCACAGAGCCATCATCTGGTACAAGACCACAGATGATGGCTCTGTGAGCCGAAACGCGTCGTACGCATTAATAAATTACTTGTGGAAAAGTGCACATATATTATGCCTGACGCGGAGAAAGGACCATCTTCTAACGAAATTTTATTCCTCTAATTTCAATATCCGGTGCCAATGATCGCGCAAGTCGCACACTTCCTTATTGTATGCATCAATCAGTATTACTGATGATTAAACATCGCTCACGCTTCAGTCAAAGAGTTCTCCGGTTAGGAAATAATATAGAAAAATGCGCTATGAAGCTTCATAGGCTTATTCCAAACTGCACAAAACATTGGGCAAAAGACGCTTCATTGCCTAATCATTCATAGGAAAAAAGAACGGCAAGTTAGTTGTCGCGATGTAAATTTCTGCGGGGCTTAGATGGGAGTTTAATTCTTCCGAGTTGCGGGATTTCCGCCGTGAAAAGATGGAACGATGTGGTGGAAATCCCGAAAATCGGAAGAATCAACCTCCGACAAATAAGTTGCGTTAAACTGTTTGTACCTTGTGGGCATGAACACACATTTAAGTATACTTTTATGAATTATAACTTGGCAAATCATGCAAGTACGTCACGAGAGTTCATCTTAATTTAAGGAAACGAAAAAGAGCTTCATCGCGATGTTTTTGAAAGATACTCGTTGATACGAAATTTGATATTACGAAGTGCCGATTTTTCCGGTCCCGTCGACTTCGTAATTTCGAGTTTTTACTGTAGATATGATGAGCTAAATATCGCATGCTCTGCTTCAATTGACAACTTACGAGTTCATAAAGGTGACTTAAAAGCACGCCTAAATTGGCCCTTGCACATGTAAGAGTGGAGCAGGGAAAAATTATATTTTTTGTGGTTATGCATGCATTAATTGTGATTTATTGAACTTATAGTAGAAGAAAGAAGGTGGAAATTGGCCACCACAAAATTTTCTGGGGTTGAGGCATCATCAGATCCCATTTTTGAGAAAAATTGGAGGCAAAGGTTGCCAAAATTGATTGGACAATACAAACTGAAAGACATTTTTAACGCAATGCAGAATTTTTCCATAATATGATCCAAGACCACACATTGAATGTGAAGTGAGAGTATAGGAGTAGGGAGAGATTTACTGCGCTATTTTGTGCCAACAGCGATGTTTCAGTGTAATTACCTCCGTATGTAATTGGAAAATCCAAGAAAACTCTTTGTTTAAAAAATGTACAACTACCACTATGCTCCTAAAAACATAAGAAATTCTTGGATAACCACAGATATTTTGGGAATGGGTCATTGGAGTTGAAGCTCGAATGGGAGATCAAAACAGAAAAATTCTGTTGTCTGTTGCATTCGAGTCAAGGAGTATGATTTTTTTCTCTGTGAAGCTTCTGTTATTGAATATAAGGATCGTTAAAAATGTCGCATATTACGCAGTTATTGCAACAAAACATTTTGTTGAAAAAATATCTTCTTAAAGAGCGGTGACTAACATTATGGCAATAGAAAGGAGAATATAAATGGTTACGGAAAATGTTAAATATCACAAAGATTGAATAGTTTTGGAGTTATGAACTGTGATTTTTTTCATAAAACTTTCAGTGGATTTTCAACGGCGAATGATGACAATCTCAAAACCTGTTTCTATTTCCCTAATCAAAATACAATTTTGCCCACAATCTTCGGATTTCTTTTGCAAATGTCAATTTTACAAATAATACCACAGCCAATTATTTCCCTCTTCTATAATAGGTACTGTAGAAGAGGAAAATAATTAGTTATTTATAACGTAATGCTTCAGTGAGTAGTACAAGAAACTACCTCAGACATTAATGATACCGCATAATACCATATAAAACAAAAGTTATTGGAGGTATGCAACCCACAAAAATGAAGGTATGCAACTCATCACGCCTCCCGATTAACGAACTCCCCTCCGCTAGCGATCACTGGAAAATATGGGTCCCTTGAATTAAGTTAACGGGAGGTATTAAGGTATATAATTAATGCATATGAATTGACCTTTTTGAGAGAACTTTGAAGAGCAAAAAACGTGTTATTCCTGTGATTATTAACCTTCCTGCAGGGTAATTTTTTTTATAATCTGGCAATTTTTTATGCCCTTGAAAAAGGAAGAGGGATGTAAAGAGGGAAAACATGTTAGTCATCCTTCAAGAACTGAATGCAGAAGACATCTATAGCACAAAATGTAGAACTATGTCCCCATTAGAGCAATGCATAGGACATAAGGATCAGCCGAGGAAATTAAGTGATACGCAGGGCAAGTTGTAATGACAACCACGAGCCCGTGGAAATGGTGGGATCCACAGAGAATGGACGCTTGCCTTACCCACGAAAATCAGAGGATACCCAGCTGGAGGGCTAATCACATTTCCACTAAATGTGAAAGGATTCACGTAGGCACAAGAATACAAACACAGCAGAAGCTACACTAACCGTTTCCCACATGGAATGCATTCCTCAGACTTTATGACAGTCTTCTCAGCAAAGCAATGTTGTCGGCTGTTAATTCTCTTGACAGCCTCAAAAGCTATGCCAATATCTGGAGCCATCCAATCACCTGACTGCCTTCCTTTGGTCTTCTGGCCACCTGACCATTCATCAGAATCTGAAGAGCAAACTGTATTTTTATTAGACAGCGTAACAAATACTGGTCAATTCTATGCACTACATAGTCCTCTTACACAATACTTGCCAATACCAAACACAAAATTTCACACCCTATTCATTGGTAGAAATGAGAAAATTGCTACAATTGATTAGGAAGTTAAAAAATAAACATGTACCTACACATTGAAAGTGTCCTAATCAATGGAAAAATTCAAGAATGAATGAACCTTCCATATTCCCAGTATTTTGTAAGAACAGTAAACCATTAGATTCAAGCTATATTAAGGCAGTTAATTGTATATAGCAATAGCAAAAAAAATATTTCAGTAACAAAAGTACAACAAAATCTTTAAAGGTATTTCAATTTTTGATGTAATTAAATGAGTTGTGGAATACTTAATATCGTCCAGAATTAAATTAATGGATTTTTATGTTTTCTTTTTTTATTCAATAGGTACATGATGTAATTTTATTTTTAATATAAGCTGACATTATGAAGTTACTGAAATGCATTACAAGAAGGCAAGACAACACGCAAATGAGTGCAAATGGAAAATGGAATCTAAGTTATAGTGCTGTTAAAAAAAGTCTATTATGCTGGATATACATTAAGGTTTAGTGCAATTGGTAATAAACATATGTTGATGGAATAATATAAAACAAACTTCATTTCTAATATGGTAAATGCTACATAAATTCAAAATTAGACAAAGCAAGGATACGCTTTCGCTGGCACTCGAAAAAGAAAATAACAATATTTCACTGAGTGGCATACTAAGAGTTACTTGAGAGGAACATCACTTAAAAATGAAGTATGAACAATACAATAATGGCCCAGAAGGGCAATGCCCTCTAATTCTTATCAATGAATAAAGCCAAGGAGTGTTGAATAGAAAGAAGTGAAAATGATAACAACTGAACTAATTACTGACTCCAACAGACTTCTCTATTTTAAGCCTAGAAGCCAGAAATATGTGGCAAAATTGGTCCCCAACTCACATAACTCACCCAAAATGAAAGAAGTGTGTGATAATCACCAATAAGATCATTTACCTTCACCCAAACCTTAAGAGAGAAAATCAAATTTCACTAAGCCATCCCTTAAATAGAAGCACACACATGGAAGGATAAGGAATAGATAACTTTGATGTAAGACTGATACAAGAGAACAACAATTATAAATAGCCAACCTAACCAAGATTTGAATAAAAAAATGCACAAAGCATATTCAAATGAGGGTTGATATGACGGCCATGACTACTTGTGCATTTGCTAGAATGAATAATGGTAAGGTCCAATTTAATAGCATTAAATACATCCAGAAAAAACAACACTTGAAAAGCAACACAGACAAGACCTGGAGTTCCACATGTACTCTACTTGAGAGAGTAATTGCACACTAGAAACTTATAAAAGGTTATCCAGATTATCATTTACCAAACAGTCACATTTTTTCTCACAAAAAAATTTAAGAAAATTGAAATAGGATATATTCGATCTTAAGTGACCAATTAGCACTGCTAGTGCATGCAATAAAAAACTGCATTTCCAAGCTGTTAATAGTCCCCAATAGGAAGACATTCTTTTTCCTTAGTCAAAGGTTTCTTCTCCCAGAGAAGCCCATGCATCACAATATTGTGTAAATCCAGTAATTCCGAAACATTACTATTCTAGCACAAGTGAAAACACTATGTATGCATTCTGATACCAAAGGCATGCACTGGGCACAAGAAGGAAGGTTCTTCTTTTCCTAATGATATGCAGTGGGAACTTCACATGCGACTCACAGCTCAGCAACAAACTTGGACCAATGCCTTTCCAATCAAACAAAAAGACAATCCAAACCTGTGTATCCACGCTGACTGATAATAGGTGGTGGGAGAGGGGGCACTTGACAGCTCTGCAACTTATGGGGAGGTGGAGCCATTGCATGGCTTTTGCTGACACTTTGGTTCTCGTGTGAGATGATCTCTGGAAAACCACCAATGCAATCACAATACAAGAAAACACATGAAAAAAACTTACTTCACCTCTCTCCGGTGGTTACTTCTTAATGACTGAAGAAATTAAGCCTTAGTACTTTGGAAGGAAGAAGTTTTAGGACGAATTGTGAATCAACCAAAAGACAGCAAAGAAATATAGCAGAATAACAACAAAAAGATGGTATCAGCTACTGCAGCTGGAAAGTGAGTAGTTTTAGAGAAGAACAATGAATAGGCCAAATTCCATTTGTTAGGACATTGTGGTTTCAAAGTTGCAGTTGAAAGAATTACATTTTCAAAGATGCTGTTAGAGGCAATGGGTTTTCAAAGCAAGAAAGTGTTAATGCAAATGGTAAAAAATGAAAAGTAAGTTGAAAGATTGAGAATGTGCCATGAAAATCTCAAATGCAGAGTTTTGTGCAGATACAAAAATGTGAGAGGTGTTTAAGGATACAGAATAAAAATTATATGAACAGTCATAGTTAATATTAATATTTGAAGTTCTCGTTTTTGCCGATTATGGTAGGTTTTGGCAGAGTTTCCCAACTCTGCATTGCCAAGGTAAGAATAATTTCATTAAAAAACATATACATCAAAGTCAGTCAAGAATAAATGGTAATAAATGAACAAATAGTTTGTTACCCTATATTTGCAAACAGGCTTTGAATCATAAGGCAAAAAATGCAGAAGTTTATTATCTATATCCTCCTCATGACATACTAAATGAGGGTAACACTTGACAGAAACTGCCATTTCACGGAAGAACAAAATGATTCAACAATGGTAGCAATAACATTAACACATACATGGAGACATGAAGTTTTACAACCTACCAGTACCTTAAAAAGCTAAAAGTCACAAAAAAGCATAATAGATTGGTTGCAGAACTAGATAACATCCCAACAAGGAAACCAAAATACTTTTTAGGTACCGCCAATTCATGAATATTGGCATGAAATGTATCAGCCGTAAAATCCATTTATAGGATAAAAACAACTCCTGTACATAATTTAACCCATGAAAAATAAGTGCCTTTCATGTTTTGTAACAAAAAACGAGATGAATTAAAAACCCAGAAACAAAGGATATTTTTCTGCTAGAATAAAAGTTAGCATTTTGCATTTTTATTTCATTTATTTTAAAACCAAAAAAGTATGACGTTTATAGAAGACAGTGCTTTTAGTGCAGTTCCCATTTACGCATCATTACAATATCCAACACATTATCAGAGGGTCATTCGGAAAGTAAGATCCGATTTCTTACAAAAAATACACCATCACAGATTTTTTCCAAAAACTTAATTATTTAATTCCTTACATTTTTCTCTCTTTTTCTACATAGTTCCATTCTTGTTTAAGCATTTGTCATAATGTTCTTAGAGCTTTTGTATGCCGAATTCATGGAAGTCTGCCACCTGTGAGGATAACCAGTCTTTAACTGCTTTTTTGGACCAATATCATAAGGAAGGTGAACAACTTTTGAAGAACATTGTCACAGAAGACAAGACGTGGGTTTCTCACATGATCCCAGAGTCTAAATGTCAATTAATGGAATGGCATCACTAGACATCACCAGTCAAAGTCAAAGCCAAGCACACAATCTCAACACACAAGGCTATGGCATTGGGATAGACATCGAGTCTTGTTATTCGAGTTTATGCAGCAAGAGAACAATAAATGCAGCCACTTACTGTGCTACCCTCACCAAATTTTGACGTGCGCACACAATAAACAACGTGGCATTCTGACATCTGGAGTTTTGTTGCTGCACGACAATGCCAGACTCCATTCTGCATTTCAACCCCAAATTCTGATCACATCTTTTGGATGGGAACAGAATGACCACCCTGCATACAGTCCAGACTTGGTGCCGAACGATTTTCACTTGTTCTACTACCGATGGATGTTTATTCGCAGAAAACACTTTGCCACAGATGACAAGGTGAAAAAAGCAGTTAAAGAGTGGTTATCCTCACAGGCAGCAGACGTCTATGACTTCAGCATAAAAAATCTTGAAGAACGTTACCACAAATACAGTTGCACCTCGAGATACGAGTGCCCTGACATAAGAGTTTTTTGAGATATGAGCCGTCACTAGGGTCCAGTTTTTGCCTGAGATATCAGTAAAATTTGAGATACGAGCCAGCCTCGGTGATGTCACGCCAGTTGGCAAATCGAGCCACCGCTTAGTGTAATTCACGTGTTCTCTTCGCTACAGAAGCATCTGTCACGTCGTTTTAATTTTGTTTTTTTTTAGGACTTTAGTAGTTATATCATTAATTTTTTCATATTCCATCCTAAGTCCTATAATCCTAAGAAGATGAGTGCAAAGAACAGTGGTTGGAAAAGGAAAAAAGAGATATCCATGGAATTAAAGCATGAGATAATAGAAAAACATGAGCAAGGTGTAAGAGTCATAGACTAGGAAATTCAGTACAATCGCACAACCTCTACGATATGTAGTATTCTGAAGCCGAAGGACTCGATAAAGGCTATAACTCCGGCTATGAGTGTTAAAATTATTGCAAAGCTACGAAACTGTCCATGAAAAGATGAAGAATCTGCTGCTTTTATGGTTGACAGAGGAGCAGCTCGCTAGAGACATTGTGACTGAGAGTATAATTTGCTAGAAGGCACGAGTTATTTATGCAGATTTAATGCAGCAGAGCCCAGGTACTTCAGCCCAGGAGCAATTTAAAGCCAGTCGGGGGTGGTTCGAAAATTTCAGAAAAAGGACCAGCATTCACTCCATTGTCAGGCATAGTGAGGCTGCGAGCTCTGATTCTATGGTGGCTGAGAAATTTGTGAAAACTTATACTGAATTGATTGAAGACCATGGATACATCCCCCAACAAGTGCTCAACTGTGATAAGACAGGACTCTTCTGGAAAAAATTTCAAGCAAAACTTATTCTTACTTTTCCGGCCCTGTTGACTTCGTAATATCGAGTTTCTACTGTATATATATGTTATTTTTGGTTTACTAGAAAATACCTTTGACATCATTGTGTCATACTGATAAAGGTGGAGGTGTAGAAAAGAGTATAACTACAATGGAAAAGTGGTTTCAGCAGCACTCAGTGAATAAGCACATGCAATTTTCCAACAAAGAAGTTTGAATAGAATGTGTGAAGGATGAAAGCCACGAAAACAAAACCAACAAGGGTTAACGTATGTATTGTGTCATCATAATATTGAGACATGAAAACAGTTGATAAGAAGCATTCAGCATGTTAGCAGAAGGAAGCCATGAAATAGAAGTACAGCCTATATTCAAAGGAGCAGAAGGCCAACATTTTATTAAATCTATGGTCAAAAAGACACACCATGGAAACCTGTGTAACAAGAACAGAATATGCTTAATCTAAAAATAGCATTGGGTCCTCCAGAATGCTATTGTTCTCCAGCATGTTGAGTAAAGAATCAAAGACTAAAGAATATTAACAGCTGCAGTTAATATTTGTGTTAAGTCCTGAAAGTAAAGCACCTTTAGATAAGAATCCACCCCATGCATGTATCTGGTGGCCAATGAACCATAAATTACCACTTAAAAAATGTAAATTAATGGATCAACTCCGCCATTTACCTAAAATTATTTAGGAGATCCCAGTTGATGAATAGTTCTGCCATGAAATATGCAAGCACAATGCAGTACAATGCCAAGTAAAACTAATCAAATAGCCAAAGCCCTTCGGCTTAATATTTATGATGCTGCTACAGCAGTTGCATGCAATCAGACCATCCACATGTCCTTAGAAACTTCTGGTTTCTGAATGTCAGACCTCAAACATTTTTAATGCCATAACAAATCATAAGACTACCCAATTTACATCTTTTTTATTTCTAACGTCTCAGATGAGTCACTAACTAATGTAAAAATACTCAGTCAGCCTCATATTCCTTGGTGATGTTGAAAGTACATTGTTATTTATCATTTTCATTCTTCCTTGCATTAAGTAGTGCCATGCAAGTGTCTCATATATACTTGCACATGATTTAACTATGATATGGCACCACAGCCCTAAGTAATACATATTTAGCATGCATCCTTCTCATGGCAGAATTAATTTTTTACCAGTCAAAGTCTTTCAGGGTGTAACTAGTCACAATTTTAATTCCATTAATCTCACCAAGTTATTAATTTTAGAAGATGAGAACATGTGAATAATCTAATCATGCAGTAATTCTTTAATGGGCAAAAATAACCACCTTTAGGGTAGGTGGAGCCACCTCGATTGGTTGCTATTGCAAAATTTTTTATCTGAAGGAAATTCTATTGATTATAAAAAGAGTCATTTCATCATCGTTGCAGCAAAAAGCTATAAAATGACTGAAGCCATTGCTGCATCCAGATACCATATGCAATGTCCCTTCCTTTGCATTATATCAAAAAACAAGAAGTAGGCACTCACCATTAAGGGTAGGAGCTGAAGGCCGTGCCTTGGTGATGTGTGGAGGTGGTGGGGGTGCTTTTCTTCTGTTTTCTTTATTGGCTGCAGCCTCAATTGTGCATGTGGCATTTACAGGACCCTCCCTTGAAACGTGAACCGTGGTCGTTGCTATCAAGTGATCTCCAGTAGCTGCTGCATCTACTTTGCGACTTTTCTGCTATGTTAACAGAAGACAATGAGCACAAAATTCTAAAGGACAAGTCAAAGCTTTCAGAAAACTTAATTATTACCAAGTTAAAAATCATGTCAACTTTAGTAAAACACAAGCTACCAAGCTAAAACACAAGATGGGGTTTGTTATTTCACTCTTCCACAGAGTGAAATAACAATTCCCATCTCAACTACCTGCGTAAAAACAGTGCTGACAAGAAAGCAAGAGGTAATAAATACATGAGAAAATGAGGTAACAGGAAATGAGAAGCATTATTTTATGCACAAGTTGTTTTCCATAAGAGTACTTATGGAAAATTTGTAGCAGGCAGGCACAGAATAATAAGGGTCACTGACAAATTTCTTGACTTATGATTAAATGAATTTATAGACGTTTTTACAAAATTATACATCATTCAAGTCAACATATATACCTAACTCATCCAAGTTATCATAGATATAAAATATTCCTGCAAGAATTTTGATGTCAACTTCTTTCAAAATGTATTCCTTATGGATTAAAGACACCAAACCACAAATAATCCAGGGTTGGTTTCAGAAAAACGGGCCACATTCAGCTGTTAGCTGTGCCAACTGCACACAATGTAAAACCTTTACATCCCTAACATTGCAGTATGAATTTGTTTTTTCCCAGAGAATAATATTTAAGAAGTGCTTGTGGGTCTTCCACTAGGATAAGCTTTCAATAGAAGCCGACATTTCGAAGTCCGTCTTGGACTCCATCATTTGCCTTGAGGATAGAGACCGAGATGGACTTCGAAACATGGGCTTCTATTGAAAGCTTATCCCAGTGGAACTCGCAAAGACTTCTTAAATATCCCTAACATTAATTCTTTCATTAATTAATCCCTAATATTAACCAATGACAATTGGAAAAAAATAGCTCTCTAAGTCAATTTTACAATCACCAAGAATTTTTTTAATTTTCATAAAATCTTATAACCTGTATGGTTCTAAGCTGTTAAGATGTTATCAATTTGAGTAATATCGATCTTTGGAGAACCGAAGGGTTCTCACCCACAAAGGTTTCCACTTTTAAATGAATTTGTTAATGCTCAACTTATTAGCCAATATTGCAACTTGCAGATGAGTAATGATAATAGTCACTTACACTGGAGCTGCCCGATGACCGTCTACGCTTAGCAGACTGTAAGTTGTCACCATCATTCGAGGGCCTAACCTTCTTCCACTTTTTTCCAGATCGTAAGTAAGAGCTGTCAAGGTCATCTTCTGACCGTGAAAAGCTTAAGTCAGAGAGAATAGAGCCTGCAAGAAAAAATATGAACCTTAGCATCAACATTTGAATGCAAAAATTAAACAAAAGAACGTTATCTTCGGTAAGCATTAGTTTTTAAAACGATACTATAGCCTAATTCCATGCACTATATCTATCTCCAACCCAGTACACTTTTTGTCTTCTTTCAAGATATGCAGAACTTACTTTTCCTCCTCCTTAACCAATAACTGAACACTCACATTTCATGATCAAACATCATTGTTTAAACCAGAAATCATAACAGGAAAACAAATATTAAACATGAGTGATCATGATCAAAAGAGATCTACACATGAGAGGGTAAGGTGAAGTGGAAGGACAAGGAGTGACAGATGAAGAGTAATGTAGTCAAATCTACCAATAGTGGACATGGTTGGGACCAGAAAAGTTGTCCACTATTAGAAGAGGGCCAGAATTAGTAGTTTCAATGCAGTAACTACAATGAATTAAAACAGAGATGCAATTAATATGTTGCATTAAACTTTCATTTTTTTATCTTTGAAAAATAAATCTCTATAACAAAAAAATGATGATGGCATGGAACAATTATTGCATTTTTTATCCATGGAGCAACTTTAAGCATCATCACAATCAAAACAAGAATTTTGTTCAGGGCTAGAGAAATGTCAATATGATAGCTCATAGTGTAAGTCCATTCTCTCCGTTTTCCACGTTCATTAATGTGACTGTGCACATTAACGAACGTGGACACACATTCAGAGGTGCTGGTTCCATAAGTCTCCATGTTCTGCTGCTGGGAATTGGAAAACTGTCCATTTTTGAGAGGCATCCACTATTTGGAGGTGTCCAGTAAGGGAGGTTTTACTGTGTAAAGTGGGGAATAAGACACAGAGTAGCTCTTATAATGAGCAGGATGTTGGCAGATGGCTAGTGAACATTGACCAGATGAGAGTACTACCAGGCACGTTTCCAGGTTCTGTAGCTGTAGGCTTCAGCCCTCCCTGAAATTTTTTCCCAATAATTTTGTTTTGCAGATTTATGATAATCCGTATTGCAGTGAGTACAATTCAAGTGTTAAGTGTCTTGAAACGTGATAACTAGTTCGATGCATGTGTGAGGTTGATAATCGTTCTTTTCAATCTGATGTGTATGCATGCGTTGAACTTGTTCTAGGACCTTCAAATTGGTTCTGAGGTTTCCGCGGCGTTTCTCAACACTGGTAACGGCTTTCGGGCGTTCCTCCGCGTCGTGTGTTGTCAGGGTGACGACAGTTTCTCCAGCCATCCTGCTGGCGTCTTCAGGGCAGAAGACCTGAAGACGCCAGCAGGATGGCTGGAGAAACTGTCGTCACCCTGACAACACACGACGTGGAGGAACGCCCGAAAGCCGTTACCAGTGTTGTTCTAGGACCGGTCAAATTAACCTCAAATTAGCAGTGAACTATACCACTGAGAAGAGAGAGGAATGGGTACAGTGAAAGTAAATACCAATTGCTGAAAATTAAGTAAAATTAATAGACATTTGTAACACGTTGGCACTGAACGGGGAAGGCTGATTTGTTTCAAGTTACGCTACACTACACTTAGCCCCCCCGAAGCAAATTTCTGGGTACTACAGGTGGAGATCAGGCTCATCACCAGCCAACATAAGATACAGGTTTTTCAGGATAAGTGGCCATAAATAAGAACTTGAACAGCTAGAAGAAATGAAAGGTGATGGTGCTGAGAGAAAATGTTTAATTATAATGGTAGATTGGAATGTAAGGGTTGGTGAAGGTAAAGATGGGTTAAATAAGTAAGATAGCCACAAGGAGGTAGAGTGATTGGGCCTGACATTGTTTTATTTTTCTTACTAAGAAAAAGAAACACATAGGAAGAGAAATGCTGGAAGGTAGTGTGTGTGAGACTACCACCTTGTTTGAATGCCATTAGTTAGTCCCTGGCACAGGATTAAGTTCCTCCGAAACTTCTTACGAGACCGAATAGTGTTTCTCTTATACTGTGGTGAAACTCCCAGATATATAGTCACTAGGAGGTTGTGTGAAAGGGACCAAATAGTGCTACCATCTTACTGGTAGGCAAAATCTCTCAGAAAGATGTCCACTGTGAGATAGAATCATTGGGCGTCATCCGATCAAGACTGGAAAAGGTTAGCACATCATAATCAGGCATCTAATAACTACATTCATACAAAACTGCAGTCAAGAGCCTACTTATAACACACACGTCGCATGGCAACCGTACTCGCTACAATTCCTCCGAGTGTGTCTTCCAGGAATAACTCTGCCTCGATGGCACGCAATCACCGCTCCTAAACTAAATGATACACAGAAAACTGAAGCCAACAATAATGAGTAACTTACCTGTAGTATCAAGTTCGGTTATAGTTCTCAGCCTGTCTTCTTCGATGCCCGCACGGCTATTTCTTCCACTCCTCAATGTCGAATTCAAGAACGCTAGCTTTTCCTTCGTTTCATCATTTAGCTTGTTTTGCTGAGGAACCAGCAAGTCTCTTATTAGAGCCACTTGCCTTTCCTACAAAGGATCATCGTCATGTCATTAAATAAAATAAATTGCCACAGTATTGGGAGACTAATAGATTGTATCATACCAAAGCCTGTCTCTCAAGTTCAATCCGCCTACTTCTCTTTCTTTCCTGATCTAGCATCTTCCTAGCACACTGAAGTTTATTCTCTGAAACAGACAATTCCTTCTGCGAATTAACCAGGGCCCCTTGTAACCTCGTACATTCTTCAACGGCAGAAAACCACTGTAGCCTGCACTCCTCTTGATTGAGCGCAAAGCGTACGAATTCTGAAACCCAAATGATAGACGTAAATACACCTTGGGCACAATTACTACCAGTTTTCTTCTATTAGACACCAATATACGAATTTAAAATGGATAGCTACGAAGCAAGATTCCAAAACAACTCATGGCCCCTCCCCAAATGAATACATACCTTGTTCACACCCATCGACCAAAATGCTTTGAAGCCTAACTATGTCATCATACAATGCTCCTAGAGATAACCCCTCTTCAGTCATGATTTATGCACACAAAATAAGCCGTTAACTAAAAAAATCAAATACTTTTCTCACATACAATAATTCGGATTTAGTGTAATTTAACCTCTTGTAGAGTTAAATCACCCAGGCCAATGAACACACTAAAACACCTATTTATTTCCAAAATAACTGTAATGATAGCATAATGGCTCAACGTAAACTCGAAATATTCCACATCCTAAACACAACACTTAACAACAACCAACAACAACAACGTTCCCCTAACCTCACCGTGGATCCCGCCTCAACACAACTTTCCGTCGTTCGTCATAACGGGCAAGTTCAAAACCAACCAATCAGAATCGGTTATCATGCCGGGCAATCAAGTTCCAATTGATTCCGATACGAGCGCTAGTATCGCATGGCGGTTTAAGCAAATGCCGGTTATGGCGGTTACTTTAGAGCGCTATACTTATAAACACATTTAGGGTTAATTATACGAACCTACCGTATTATTTGCAAAGATCTAATACATTTGATTCAAATTGAAAAGACTAGTTCTTTGTTATCTGTTATAAAACTAACAAGAAAAATTTCTAACGCTGTCTAAAATGTTCATTATCCTGAGGCATTAGTTTTAGTAGCATTCGAAAAAACATGTTGATATTCTGCAGCAAGGAGGAAAAACCTTTCCATTATACTGTGGATATTACTTAAATTTCATTGCGAATTTATCTAAAGGATTCCCTTCAACAATCCAATCAGTTACATTAAGGATAAATGGCAAATGCTTAGCATTATAAAATTATACAATTGAAATCATCAGGGCAACAATGGTCTCAATGGCGAAAATCAAGGATATAATGAATACAGGCCCCTTTTTTATTGTTTTCAATGACTGTTGATGCTATGATTTATTCCCTATGAACACACCAATTTGAGATGAATTCAAGAACACTGTATATACACTATACAGTGTTCTTGGTTTGAACCACCAATCACCTTAAGGTGATATGGTTAGGGGTCCATATTCTAGGAATGTCCAGGATGAACCACAATGCTGTCATCAAATATAATTAATGCAAATTCTAGGACATATTTTTGGGTCAACAATTAAACCTTAACAGAGCTATTTATTGGGAAACAATGAAATTCAAACCATACTCACCCATATGACATGCTAGTTTTGTATACTTAGTATGTCCCAGCTGTATTCTTCAGCAGCTTATAGTATCAATTTAAACTAATATTAGGAATAATATAAGCACTTATTTGTCTGATTCTCAGAGACATAACTAATAAGGTTAGATGATGTCTTTTATCTTAAAGCCCATTTGACATGGTCCAATAAATTCCCCGGTGAAAGTAAAGCATGCAAAAAATATGTGCACACTTTCTGCACACCTCTCTTACATGTTTTGACAAATGCCACTTTTGGCGAACTTCTCTCACACTTGTCTCACTTTTTGGGTTCCAAATCACACTTTTCTTATACTCTTTCACACTTCCTGCACATTTTCTCACGCTTTATTGCAAATTTTATTTTCGCCAGGGATTTGAAATTGGATTGTGTGCTGCATGACACATTATAATCCCCCGTCCAATCCCACTGTCAATATCTAACCCAATATTGGATTGTAGTACATGTACTCTAGTTTCTGCCAGCCAATTTCCGATCAAAAGTTACAATTGCCACATCCTTGTGACCAAAACAACATGTATCTATCAATGCTGTTTTTTCAGCATTATAATTTCTGGGCAGTTTTAAGCTTAAAATTTCTTTTACAGACACTTCCAATGCTTATAATAATGATACTTTTACTTCTATCTCATATTCATTAAACCAACATCTCAGTCTGTTCTGTTTTAATATGATCTGTCATACTCATGTGGAATATATGACCAATATTGGTGATGTCATTTGGCAATGGCAAAAATGAATATTGGCAATTTTCAACCCAACATTGTCCAATAATTGTGCCAGTTTATTGAGCAATAAATTGGACCACCCAGATAGCAAGCCAGATGGATTCCAGCCGGATGAATCCAGCTGGACAAATTGCCTGGAATCCAGCTATAATATGTACCTTAAATCCAGCTGGATTCCAGCAGAAATCCTGCTGGTTGAGACAGCCTGGAATATTATCTTGAAATCCAGCAAGAATCCAACCTAGGTTATCCAGCTTGAAAAGCACAGCTGGAATCCAGTTGGATTCCAGCTTTACACTGGATTAATCCAGCTGGATTTACGCTTGCACACTGGTGAATTGCAGTTGGATTCCAATTGGCTTTGCTATCATGTGGCATGCCATACAGGCTTTACTCTTTTAAGGAAACTACAGTAATTTGATATCTTAGGTGTAGCTGGTTATATCTCTTTGAGTTTTCAGAGTATTCAAATAGTGTAGCTAGATGAGCGGCCCTCCTCACTCAACATGGTCCCTAAGAATCACATGAGTTTGCTCAAACGCCCGGGCGTCAAGGCCTTGACATAAGCATGCTTAGAAGGACAGCTTCAGTTGTCCCCCTAAGAAATATATTGGAAAAATAAAGAGAATTACCTTTATCTCCACAAATCTTTTAGGGCATATATTTCAAGAAGATGGGCAAAGTAGAATTTCCTTCCAAACCATCCTGAAAAAATAAGCAAGACACTTAATGGGAGCACATACTGTGAATACTACTGAAGTGGTGGAGAAAGGATTGTTATGTATATTTCAACATAAACGATGATGACTCAAGCATAAAAAAATTAAACCAGTATAAATTTGAAAATTGAAGTACATTTATGATACTACAAAGAATTTAGAAGAGGCAATTTATTGCAAGCCTGCTTACCAAGCTTTTAGATACTACTATGAACTTCACTTATTAATGTGTCTTCAACAGTTATTTTTTAAATATGTAGTTTAAAATTTTCCAGTAACAATACAGAAATTTTCTACTTCCTGCTAATTTTTTTAACAGTCGTCTGCTTAGCAAAATAGGACAGAAAATACATCTGTATGAGGTGAACTCTTTTCAACTGAATTCCCCTGGTTTCAATCAGGATTACGTCATGGTACAGCAGAACAGTGATACTTTGGCCAATGAAGATATTTTGTTCTGGAATCACATCCATTGGCCAAAACATTATTTCCTGTCAGTTTCTTGAGAAAATAGATTGATTTGTTCTGGATGCTGTCCACTATTTAAAGAGAAGTGTTATAAAATACTAAAAAGTGCACCACAAAGGGCAAAAATTCATTTGCTGAGATCAGCTATCCAATCGGGTGAAAGAAAATGACAAGTGAAAGAAACGAAAGACAATTTAAAAACAGACAATCATTACACTACTATACTGAAATATATAATAAGTACTCATTATAATATTAGCCCCTCAAGCTGGCATTTAATATTTTAGGAATTGAACTCCGCGTGATATTTTAATTTTTAGAAGATAAAAAAGAATTATCTATCTGATCTATTACTAGAGAAAAATATTTAACACCCTATTATGATGAAGAAATTTAAGAGGGCATTTTATTATGCAGCCCTCCCAAGTCTATGATAACCATTAGTGTCTCAAAGGAACTACACATGGCAAGGGAATTCAGTATACTTAGCTAAGGCTGTATGCATATACCTAACCGACTTGATAAGTTTAACTAAAAATATGTTTACATGTCTTCATTATTCTTCTCCCAAATGTTCAAAATTAAGTCTTTGTTGGTGTGCATGTTCACTAAAACATTAATTACCTAAGTCCATATTTTCTAGCATGGTGTCCAAAAATCAGCGAACAAAATCTTAGTTGAAAAATCCATTTGCCAATGTATCACTAATATCTGTATTGTACTCATCAGGAATGGTTTTTATTGAATATTCTATCTCTGCTTTACTTACTCTTTTTTCTCTTCCAGGGACATACAATGAATCACTCCATACCACACTTTTTCCTGGGATATTTTCTCAATGCTATATTAATAATAAAAATCTTTTTACTAATTCAATTATTCACCTAAAGCCATTAATGCTAAATCTTAGACCTAAATGCAGGCCAACTACATTGTTACACCAGTTCTATCCTGATTACTTCTACTTTCAAGTCTATGTTAGACTTCTTTTTCTAGGAAAATATCATGTTGTTTTCTTTCAAACAACTTTCATCCCATTTCTTCTGCATGGAATCTGTTACACATATAGTCAACAGGCAATTTAAATGTGTGTAGCATCTTTTCATTTACCAATCTACATACTTCAATCAGCAATACTATTTATATCTTTAACAAGTGGAAGAATATTGGGTATAAAGTGCAGATCCATCTGACTTCAAGCCCTGTTAATACACACAATATTCTATAATAGGTAAACTAAAAATGCGGTAATAGTACTGTCCACTTGAATTTTAATGTAAATGATACACAACACGTTTCAATGTTCCATAGGACGTCATCATGACGTCCTAAGGAATGTTGAAACACGTGTTGTGTATCATTTACATTAAAATTCAAGTGGACAGTACTATTACCGCATTTTTATTTTAAAATGCTGTTCCACCATATCATGCCTAAGACTGTTGAATCTATAATAGGTATTTTAGCCTGTGCTCTTTGAGCAGCACACAAGTTTTGAATAAGGTACCTGTCCTTCTAGGATCATTCAAATTTCGAAATTCATTAATTATCTATTACCTTATTTCCTTTTGAAGTATATAGTTATTACAAACACTGAAAAAGGTGTAATGCATGAACCTATCATTCACCATTCAATACAATTAAATAAGATTTACCAACTGTGCATATGATATATGTAGAACTATTACATGGCATGAAATTAGAAGACTTAACCTATTGGGTTACAAAAACAGTGATTCGCTAACCTCTTGAAGGTGGCCTTTGCTTACGAATAAGTATGGCAATTCACCACTCTTGTATTATAATTTTTCACTTAATAATTATTGTTAATTTTTTATGAATAGATGGCTTTGTAAAATATTAATAGGTATTTTTGGGGGGAGAGCATCAAGGTAAGTTAATGGGTTATTACCACACTTCCATCCTCAAGATGCACTTTTCGGAAGAAGGAGATAATGAAAAGTATTTAAGTTCTATAAATCAGGTCTATATGAAAACCAAGGCTCTAATGTAAAAAATATTAATGTTTCTGAAAATTCATTTCTTCACAGTGTCATTAAAATACATATTCAAGTAAGTTCAGGAGAATGTTCCACAAGTTTTGGGTGTTTGCGTCTATCCCCACATTCACAAAACATATTATGCCACCCTTCTGGGTGAAAAACATTACCATCATATGGCACTGAATCTAGAAAATGCATCATTAAAGGTAACATTTTCACCAAAACATCTACTGACTATTCGATTACTGTATCTCATGAACATTTGGTAATTATTTCCCTGTAGCCAAATGATTATTATTTCTTATTTTCCATTCACTACTTCTGTAGGTCTACATTCTGTAGTTTATATTAATTGTACAGGGAAATAATTTTTATCCATTCATGTTTCATTCCTCAGATATTTAGTTTTTTGTACATTTCATATTTAAATAAGACCAAGGTCCATTAAAAAAATTATAAAAATTACTCAATGCATAGTTAATGAGACTCATTGTTCCATTTCAATAACACGGAGATTCAAAATACTGACAACTAATGACTGGGAATACGTTATGCACATGTACAAATTTAACAGCTGTGATACAGACACACAATGGAGATTTAATGGATCAAGACTGAGGAAACTGGTTTTAGCTAAAATTAAAAAAAAAAACATGTACTAACTTTGAAATGCCTTCCATTTGATTAATTAATTTATCACCATTTAATGTAAAGTATTTGCTTGCAATATTGTTTATGACAAATCCTATATGAGTTAAAATGTCCTTGGGATCAAAAAATTATTATCTAGAAAAAAACTATTATGCATATTCTTTAAGTTTATTCTTAAAACTTATAAAGCAATTCTATTTTCAGGTATTTAAAAATAACTTCTAGGACACAATAATATCTGAAAAATATATATTCTACATACTTGGAGAAACAAAAAAATAAGTTCTACTTCCAAACTAATCACAGACAGCAGTTTTAAGGGACAGGTAACTCAATAAACTATATGACCTGTGACAATGCAACCATTGGATGAATTGACAGAGGAGTGAATTGCAAGATAGACCAACACCCCTAATGATAATAGGGGTTTGCATGCAACTTGCAAAAACTTGCAGCCAGGAAAACTTAATTTAGATCACATTTAGTTCTCAATTTACATGAATTTCCACTTTAAAACTGTAACTCAAATGAGACTAAATAAATCTGGCTCCTCATGAATTAAAAACAAATAATTTTCAGGCAACATTAAGTCTTTATACATAAGATCACATTTTACACAAACTGGAAGCATCTCTAAATAATATTCAGCTCTTCATACATTAGAACTTGATATATTCACTAGCAAAACAATAACAGTACCTATTCACATTTCCAAAAGTAAAGGCACATCAGTTACTCTTGAGGGTCTGAATCAAGACTCATTGGAGGGCTATCTGCATCAATGAACTGGACATTTTTATTTACATTAAGGGCAACATTTTCAGTTTTTACATCGGAATCAAAACCCTGAGGAGATTGACAACTCTTTGCTCCTTCCCCAACCGATTTGCTCTCATGACTAGAAGGATTATGTGATGCAGCGTACTTCTTAGGGGGGTGAAATGCCTTTACTACAGAAGTTGACTTTCTTAGGTGACAGGTAGGGAGTGAAATTTCTGGAGATCCCTCATACATCTGCAGTTTTTTCATTCGGGCAGCAACCGATGGCTTCATGCTGCCAATGTTTTCCCCTGAAGTAGGTGCCAATAAGGGAGGAAGTAGAGATTTTGCACCTCTAGGAGTCATTTCCTTAGGGCAATGAATAGGGCTTACTTCTTTGCACTCAAACCCAAGGACAGCATCTAACTTCTGCTCACAAGATTGGATGAATTCCACACCATTTAACTTTAAAAAAAGATTTTAACAAAAAAGACCATTACTGACAAGTGCCAATTGATATGTAGGAACAAGAGTTTTTCAATTATCCATATAAAAAATAAAATAATACACATGATGAATATTTATACAAAACACTGAATAATTTTCAACATTATGGTTTATTTCTATCCAACTATATGAGTGCCAAATTTCATGAGATAGAAAAGAAGCACAGCTATGGTGAGAGTGAAAGAAGAAAAATGCTTGTATGAGGAATAATCAGGTAATACTTCCTTAAACACATGGCCTCAGTTTTAATCGTATACTAATTGACAAACACAGGTGTTAATTCATCAATGAAAGAGATTCATGCATTTACTTGATTTTACAGGCACATTATCAGCATTTTTAGTGAATGAAAACAAACAAACATACACAACTAAAATAATTCTTAAAACTGCAATTAGTATTTTATTTCATGTTTTAACTAAAGATCTTGCCAGGTAATACTTGTAACCAAATTTCTAAACATTAATTCTTGCAACCATAGACCACAAGCCTCAGATTCAAAACATAACAATGCGAGTTGAACTTGGAGATCCAGGTCTTCAGGGTGCTCCTCCACGTTTGTCAATTCACTGACATACAGATACTGACAGCAATGCTGGCAAATCCTTGGTCTATCACATTGGACAAACATGGAGTAGCACCCAGAAGACCTGGATTTATCACAACCCAGAAACCTTTACAAAGATAGGCAAGTTGAAATCGAAGAAATTTAGACCATGCATAGACTTGTTTACGAGCTACTTCATCAAAAAGCAACCTGTGAAGAACAAGACACATGATTGAATGATTCTCCTCTTCAGTACACATACTGCGGCGAAAAATAATAATACATACATACCTGTAGTTCCTTTTCTGCCTCAATTTCAGCCTTGAAATTGCTCAGAGCCCTCTTAAGTCTCTCCTCCACTGGATTTAAAGTGAAAACAGATGTTTCAACAGCCTGTGCAGTGGCAATTCTATGAAGACCATGGAGGCGGCGCAACTGGAGATTTAGTACTGTTATAACAGACCCCGGTTGAAGAAATTCTTCCACAGCAAATTCCTAAAAGCATGAAGAAGTATAAAAACTTCTGAGTTTTTAAAATTTTAAGGGCATCCTTAAATTACCATGTCTCATTTGAGTAGCAAGTATACTCAAGATTAATGTCCACCAACTTATATTTCCATTTGAACATTATTTTTCTTTATTATGCAAAGGCCATTGTGTGAGAATGCATGAAGGAGATCAAAAGCATGATTAAGGTCAAAAAAAGTGGGGTTTTTATGTCAGTATCATCAGATCTGGAAGTAATAGTATATCCTCTGGTGATTATTAACAGTCGTGATGAATTCACCACAGTTATCAACCAACTCAACATAAAAAGGTAGAAGTTGAATCGATTAAGTGCAAGTAAATCACTAAGTGCTCCTGCAATAGTTGACATTTATCAATAAATCATAAAATTATTTATATTATCATGTTTTCACGGAATCATACTACCGATATTGACTGTGATATGTAGTGAATTAATGCACTTTTATCAGGATCTCATAAGGTGCAGCTTTCATGTGATTTTTGCCATTATTATTATTATTCTTAATTGAAGAAGGTATGGGCATTAAATTTCTCCCATGACTCCTACATTTCTCACAATGCCCCTCTTCAGCCCCTCACACCTCCCATCATTCTGTCCAAACTACCCATTCTTCTCCTCCCACTATCCCGCTTACCCAACACTCATCCCTAATCACATTCTTCTCCTCCCTCTATCCTGCTTACCCAACACTCATCCCTAAATCACCTTTTTCAAAACTCTTGCCCTTTATTACATTCTCCATCCACACTTTCTGCCTTCTCCTAATTTCCTTAATCAATTTCCTTTACTCTCCTAACAACTCTGGCCCTTCAATGTTCATCCTCCTTTCTACCTCACCTTACTTCCTCCATACCCATATCCCAAAATATCTGAGTCTATTCCTGAACTTGAGTCAGAGGAGAATTACAACCTTTACCAGAGTTAAACTCATAGTCGTCGACTGACTAAGGATTTCTCTTCTAAGGTTAGGGTAACAAGACTCCATTAACACTGGGGATTTCTTCAATCTTCTTTCCTTAAAGTTCATGTTTACACACCATACAGCGCCATGTTCCTTATTAGATTCTACACTAGTCTTTACTTTTATTTCCTAAACAACACTCCTGCCATTAGTTCATGGTTATGAGTGAAAATTTTTTTTGGAATTTTCATTCAGATTTCAATGATTTAGGTTAGGTGTCGCAAAGTGTTAATTCTGGGACTGCCTTGACAAACCATCATGACACATTCATCAGGGAATTTAGGCAATTTTTTAACAAGCATACAAGATTGAGTACAGTCAAGCCCGTTTATAACGAAGTTGAGGGGGCTGAATATTTACTCCGTAATACGTGGACCAGTTTTTCCGAGCCTCTCTTTGACGGGGAATAGCCTTCACTTTGTTATAACCTGAACTTCATTATAAACAGGTTTGATATAAATGGGCTTGACTGTATTATAATGAAAAAGTAGTGACACCATTGGTAAAAACATTCTAGAACTCTACAGATGCATTTGGAAAACAAGTATTTTTTCAAACAAAACCATGATACATTACTACAGATACATAGACACAAAATAAAACCAACTTTTAATACCCTGTGCATCAATATTAGAAAATACTGATTAAAATGCAGAGTTTACCTGTATTCCTCCCCAAAAAGTAATGCTGAGTAAACTGCCATCTGATCCAGCGACGTAAACTTGTTGGAACCCATGGCCCTTTGCTTTATCAGGTTCCTCTCCCACTCTTATCACCATGGCAATCAAATCTATTTCTCCAAAAGGAGGCAGAGGGGAATTACAACATTTACCAGAGTTAAACTCGTAGTCGTCGAATCCCTGACTAAGGATTTCTCTTCTAAGGTTAGGGTAACAAGACTCCATTAACACAGGGGATTTCTTCAATTTGAACTTAGTATGCTTTCCACTACTTAACTGGATGAAATTCGACCTGCAATGAGATAAATATAATGGTAAAAATGTTCTTACCAAACTGTTTTTGGAAACTGTTTCCTGAAAATGCTTTTATGCAATATGGATTCCCTTTCAGCTCCATACACTTATTGGAAGGAAAACTTAACTTTGTTCATTCCAAAATAATTTATTAACAAACAACCAGGGTTTCAACGTCCAACGTCATCATCATCTGCAGACTATTAAGGAGGTTCCACTGAAATATGAAGTAAATGTAATTTTTGAGAAAATTTCAGAATATATATCACTTTTATACCTTTCCATCAATTGACAATAAGACATAGGAGTCACGTGCAACTAGATGATAAGTAGCTACAAAGTTATGAAGTGATTACCTGATGATGACGTTGGACGTCGAAACCCAGGTTGTTTGTCAATAAATTTATGTGGAATGACAAAGTTAAGTTTTCTTTTCAATTATGATTAGGTTCCATAAAGTTACGCCTGGAACCACCAGTTATCCAAGCAATTAATAAATTCACTTAAATATAGGTGAACTAGCCAAAGTCATAAATTAAAATTAAATCCACACTTGCTAAATTGTAGACATTTCTAGTCCCGATTAAATGTAAACTTAAAAATAAAAATCTATGTTTAATTGAACCTGTATTCCCTAAAGCTCCTTAGAAAATATTCCTTGCTGTTTGTTAACTCAAGGCTTTTTGTAAAACTTATGGGAGGAAATAAATTTGAATTGAAATGAATGATGAGATATACCATTCAATGTCATTTAGAACAACTTGTACAATTATAGCCTTAAGATCTCATGGATTTCAGTAAGTTTTAATTACCTCATTCCCTTGGCATTAAGCCCAAATATGCTCAAAATACTTCCTTCTTTAGCGAGTAAGCTGATAACATCCTCTGAAGGTGTCCAAATGGTAAGAACTGCAGACTTTGCAATGATTGGCCGATCAGCATCGACTAGGCGCACCTATAAAAATATTTATTAGATATTTTTAATGCTGAATAAAATCAATAAATCAAATGAAATGACTTTGTATGTGTTCCACACTGTGTGTTTAATTTAAAACCAGTTTTTATTTATACCAGGAACATTATCAGAAACAGAAATGGCAAACAATTTATATAAGTTCACACTTTTTCTTTTAGGAGGTTGGCTGAAAAAGGGAGTGGGTTATTTAAGGGCAGACGGGATATAACAAGAGGGAGCAGAGGATGGGAGTAAGGGTGAGGGGTGGAGAAGACCCAAGGTAAGAGAGACATGTTAGAGACACTGGAAGTATTATGGTCTTAAGTTCTGTAATGAAACCTTTGCCTTTACCTGGTTGCCCATGGGGTATCTCTTATCTTCCTCTCTTCTGCAACACTGGACCACTGATGTTAAGATACTGGTAAAGACATTGTCATATTTGCATGAATCTAAGAAGAAGCCGATTCTAAAATGACCCCCCTTTTTGGTAACTCCACATGGGAAAATAATATCATTTTGAAGTAATGACAATGAAAAACTTGTTGTGACTTCCACAGTTTTATTAATAGAACTACCGGAATCAGTTGTCAAGCCATCCTCAGGTACATTAAGAATTGTCAGCAGAACACAGGTTTAATTACTCCGGGAGTGCTATGGGAAGGGGGGGAGGGGCAGGGAAGGGGTTGTGGTTGGCCGAGTGTGGGGTCCAGGAAATCACGAGGGTTGGGGGAGGGGGCAGGAGTGTTTAAGGTGATGAGAAAAAAGAAGATGGGTTTGGGAAGGTTATGTCATTGAGAAGGTCTTTTCTATTAAGGCTAATCTCCCGAATCTCCAAGGCATCCATCTTCCTTCTTTTCCCAGTAAAATGCAGTATTTCTGGGTCAAAACTGCTTCGGTGCCCCGTCTCCAAGAGGTATTGGGCGAAGGCTGACGAGTCATCCATGTTCCTCCAGCATGTCTTATGTTCTTTAATTCTACACTTGAAGTTTCATCCCATTTGGCCAATGTAATGACATTCACAATTATCACATTTTAACTTGTATATGCCTGATTTAAAATTAGGGTCTAAAACGTCTTTGGCATTGTTCAGCAAGTTGCCTAGGGTTTTGTTGTTATAAAAGCATACTTCAAAATTATTCTTCGGGATACGTTTAGCTACAATATAAGACAAGGGGCCGATAAAGAGTATTTTACACCATTTGGTTGCCTTTTTAGGCTCAGCGGGTAGCAAGGAACTTGAATGAGAGTAGTTAAAACTTCTAAGTTTCCTATTTAAAATCCGGGTAATTATGCATTGCACGTATCCATTGTTCTGGGCAATTTGCCTTTTAATATTTAGTTTCTGTGCAAACTCAGTTTCCCGTAGGGGGAAGTTGATAAGGCGGTGAATCATGGCATGGAAGGCCGCATGTTTATGGGAATAGGGATGCCATGAGCTATTTGTGATGATGGTGTCAGTATGGGTAGGCTTCCGGTAGACAGCAAATGTGTGTCTATTTATCCCTATGGAATTGGTCAAATCTAAAAAATTTAACATTGGTTTTCCGACCTCAATAGTTAATTTAATATTTTGGTGGAGATCGTTTAAAAGGGATAAAAAATTGTCCAGTTGCCACTTGCTACCCATCCACAAACAATTATATCATCTGTACCAGTAAAAAACATTATTAAGTAAAACGTCACCAGAGTTAAAAAGTTTCCTTTCCCAGCTGTCCATGAATATATCAGCTAAAGATGTGAAAGAGGGCAACCCATGGCCAGTCCTTTGTTCACACGGTATATTTTGTGATCAAATGAAATGTAGTTTTGACTGGTGCAGAGTTGCATAAGTCTTAAAAGTTTTGTGGCGGCTTACGAGGCATCTAAAAAATTTTCCACTGCTTTGAGGGCCTCATTAACCGGGACACATGTGAACAGGTTTGTAACATCAAAGGAAACTAGTTTAGAATTATTTGGTACCACATTTTGATAACCTCTTCAGTATGTTTGGAAAAGGACTAAACCAAAATTGTCCCAGGAAAATAACCACCCCATAGGTCAATTAGAATATGGTTATTTCTCAAGAGGTTTGATTCTTGCAAGGAATCAAACATCTTGAGAATCTTAAAAGAGATTATCAATAACATAATATTTTGATAGGCATATTAATGGGAAAAATGTTTATGAAGAAGTAAAAGGGCACAAGCTGCATATTTTATTTTGATTAAAAAAAACAATTAAAAAAGCAGTCAAAACGATGGCATTCTTCTAAATGGATGATTCTAACAACAATGTCAGAGAAGAGTCATATAAATATTTAAAAAAAAAGGCAATCTCAACCTAAAACCAAAAGGTCTTAAAGGTTCAGTGTGAAATGGAATACCTTTGAATGTAATACATATTAAAGGAGGTTATCTTACCTTTAACATAGAAACAACATCTCGATTTTTGCGACCAGCTGAAGAACGCTCATCCATGGATCCTTGATTGTTTTCACAAGACTTTAACTTTTCCTCCTCCTCCCTGATTTTCCGCCTGACTCGTTCTTCCAATTCTTTTTGAAATCTATCTCGAGACTCTTGACGATAAGCACTAATCATTTCTACCTGTGATGTTGTTAGCAGTTTCTGAAATGCATTCATAAAAATTGGTAACATTTCCTTCAATGCAAAGCAATGGAAAATATTTACACACCATTAGGCTGCTGAATATGCTGCCTGTGACTTTTACAGTGGGGGCAGAAGTAATTCTTGCGCATCAAATATCGCATGCTAAATAAAGTGGCAATGGTAAGCATGAGGCACCCTTCAGGAAAATGAAAACATTAAATGATTTGGTTCAGGTTGTTAATCCCTCAGTTCTACCATTTCTTTACCACAGACCTTGGACTGAAATTCATATTTGTTTGTATCGTCAGCACACATTATTAATCTTACCAATTTCTCAAAATATCACCATACTCCAATTGTTTGTTGGCAAACTATTCTTTTAGGTACCCATCCAAAAGAAATTAAACTAAAAAACAACATGCCATTACTTTCCAGTGTGACACTGACTAATGGCTTTCTTTCATAGGGGATTGGGTTGGTATGGTGATCAGTGAGCAGACATTCTGTACATCCTGTGCATTGTCTGTTTTTCAACCCATAGAAATTGTTGGTATACGTCATAGCATTTCAAGAGTTCTTGTGCTATTCGATATTCATTTGTCTTCTGAGTCGATGTTACTAAGGGAGGGAGATTTGAATATTACGACAATGAGTAGTTGTTGACGCTTGAGTAAAATAAATGGAGATTTAACTCAGAGAATGAGGAGTTATTGAAAGGGAAACCTTTAACAGGTTATGGGCCCAGGATACGTGTGCCAAAACTTGAGATTTGAGTGATAATATTGAGAGGTTATCGTTTTGGAGTTATTTTTTTTGCTGAGAGTGTATCCTGAACGTCAAAATGTCGGATGGAATGGAGAGACTAAGCGTCAAAAATTGGGTGCAATGGAGTACAAGAATGAAGGCTTTCCTGACAAAGAGGAGATTATGGGAATGCATAGATCCCGGTTTCGAAGATTTCGATTTGGACAAACTTTCCGTGAAACAGAAGAACAGAAACAACGATGCTCTAGCGTATTTGACCCAGTATGTGAGTGACTGCTACCTCAACGACGTGAGTAAATGTACGAGTGCGAAGGCTGCTTGGGAGAGACTGCGGAATATTCACTGTAAGAGGAGTCCAGTGCAATTCATTAATTCTTTAGAACAACTGTGCACTCTGTCCAAACCGTCGAGTGAGTCAATGATGAACTACATCTCCAAGGTGGAAAACTTGTGTGATTTGATTAGTCAACAAGGGACTCGGTTGGATGATAGTTTTGTAGCAGGTTTCTTACTGAGGGGATTAAAAGAGGAGCGGTACAAGTCCATCATTCATGTAATGGAGTTGAATCAAGAAACCATGACAACTGAGAATGTCAAGAATAAATTGTTGATTGAGGAGCAGAGACAGCAGAGAGACACTGTTGAGAGAACGAGGCGAGAAGAAGAGTTGAGGGGCTTGCTGTCAAGGACTACGATGAGAAGGGTCGGAGAGCAAACAAATGTTTCTTGCTTTCTATGTAATCAACTTGGGCACAAAGTACGGGACTGTCCTAAGAATGTGGAAGCAAAAGCAAAGGGGACAGTTATTTGCTATTCTTGTGGAGGGGAAGGCCATACCAGTGTCTTATGTCCAAAGGGGAAAAGGGCCAGCTTCCAGAAGGGCCAAACTGGAGGGCAGGTGCAGAAAAACTTCAAGAGCAATGAGGCAATTATAGAGAGAGAAGACAGAGTTGAGCGAGATGAGGAAACAGTTGAAGCTGTGAAAGATCTTGGTTGCGGAATGGTGAGGGTTAAATATAGAGCCTGTGTAGGAAAATCTAAGAAGATGGTTTCAAACAGTGATGAGAAACATGAGCGAAGCGACCCTAACCGTTGGTTTCTAGATAGTGGATGCAATGCTCACATGACTCCCCATCGCGATTTGTTAGATAACTTCTGTGATGATGCAGGCGGGAGTGTGAAGGTGGCTAAGAAGGAGGAGCCATGTGCAGTAAGGGGTCATGGAACTGTTACGATGAAAATTAGCGACAGCTGTGGTGGATGGACTCTTGAGCTGCAGCGTGTTTTATGGGTACCAGAAATGAGTGACAATCTTTTGTCTGTGCGTCAGCTTGAGAAATCAGGATTCAAATTTAATATCGACAATGGACTGTTCCGGGGATATGATAAACTGAATGGTGATGAAGAGATGCTTTGTGCTAGAATTGTGGAGGATGAGATGTATGCTGTGGACTGCGATTGGTACGAGATGCACAATGTTGAGAGCAATGAACAGAGTTCTTCATCTAATCCACTACTGACAAACCAGCCATGGACGGAAGAAGCAACAGCATTCAAGGCAGTAACCCGAGACATCTGGCATCAACGTTTCGGGCATGCTAATAACATTCCTGAATGTGAGTTCATACCTAAAGGGGTAGTTGTGAACTGTGAGGTATGCCATCAGGGTAAGGCAAGACGGCTTCCATATCCAAATAGAGAGAATAAATCATCAGAGTTACTTGAGTTGGTTCATTCTGATGTATGTTATGTGAAGCCTGAGAGCAAGGGTGGTGCTAATTATTTTTGTACTTTCACTGATGATTACTCAAGGTATAGCGAGGTTTATGTTTTGAAAAGGAAAAGTGATGTATTTGACAGTTTTTTGGAGTATAAAAACAGAGTTGAGAATATGCAAGGAAAAAGGATTAAGTTTTTTCAGTCAGATAATGGGAAAGAATATAAAAATGAGAAATTTCAATCTTTTTTCAGGAAAAATGGGGTGTTGCACAGATTTTCTATGGTGGGTGCACATCAACAGATGGGATTAGCAGAAAGGCTGAATCAACAACTGTTAACTCTTGCTAGATGTATGCTTCTTCAAGCGCACATGCCAGCCTTCTTTTGGGGGGAAGCTATAGACACTGCGTGCTTTATTAAAAATAGGTGCATATCTACAGCTTTAAATGGCAAGACACCTTGTGAACTGTGGTTTAAGAAAGTGTTGAGCGAAAAGGAGATACAAAGATTGAAAGTGTTTGGCTGTGAAGCATGGGCATTTAAGGAAACTGAGAAAGGCAGAAAGATGGAACCTAGGGCAGATAGGTGTATTATGCTTGGTTACCCTAAAGATAAAAGAGGTTATCGTTTATGGAACATGATTGATAATTCTGTAGTACACTCCAGAGATGTTAAGTTTGAGGAGAAGATTTTTCCAATGAAAGAGAGAGCTAGAGACAAATCAGATGTTAACATCATGGAGACACCTGTCACCATTAAGGTATCAGATGATGAGAGTATGGACAACCATGGTTCTGAAACAACTTCTGAGTCCGGTAATGATGATAGTGACATAGATGGTGATAATATATTTCATGCCAGTAGTATTGATGTAGTGCATCTGGAAGAGAAGTTGTCAGATGTTCAGAGTCAAGGGGGAGCAGGTGAAACATGTGATGAAACATCAGATGTTCAGAGTCAAGGGGGAGCAGGTGAAACAAGTGATGCTCCTGAAGATGAGGTTATTGAGCCACCTATGTTGCGCAGATCTAGGAGAATTAGAAAGCTCAAGGAAGTTTGCCATAGTTGCCACTCAGCTGTCTTCAACAGTAGTTGTGAGTTATGCGAACCAAAGACTGTAGAGGAAGCACTAAAGAGTAGTCATAAAAATGAATGGGTTAAAGCTATGGAAGAGGAAATGTCCACTTTAAGGGGGAATAAAACATGGGATCTGGTTAAGAAGCCTGAAAACTGTAAATTAATTGGAACCAAGTGGGTATTTAAAGTTAAAAGGGATCAAGATGGAAATATTGTCAAACTTAAGGCCCGACTTGTAGCTCAGGGTTATAATCAAGTACAGGGATTGGATTACGGAGAGTCATTTAGTCCAGTTGTAAAAAGAAAAGTTATACGTTTGATGATCGCTCAAGCAATCATTAATAATTGGGGCTGCCATCATGTAGACGTTAAGTCAGCTTATCTTAATAGTGAAATTAAGGAGGATGTGTATGTTAAACAACCTGAAGGTTTTGTAAGTGATGAGTATCCTATGTATGTGTGTAAGCTGAACAAAAGCATGTATGGGTTAAAGCAAGCAGGAAGAGACTGGAATAACCATTTACACAAAATATTGACTGATTTGAGTCTGCATAGATCTATTAGTGATCAATGTTTGTATGTGTACCGTAATAAGAAACTATTTGTCACTGTATATGTGGATGATTTGGGAATCTGGGGTCAATCAGAATTGGTAGAATCACTTATTAAAAGGTTGTCAATGAAATTGGAAGTGAGGGATCTGGGTTTTCCATCCAATTTTTTGTCCATAAAATTTTTTAAGGATTGCCATATGGTAATGTAAAAATTAATCAATCAAGTTATATTGAATTTGTGTTGTCGGAATATGGAATGACTGATTGCAAGGGACTGAGAACCCCTTTACCTGTTCCAACCAATGTCCCTAGTGAACCAAAAATATGTAAGACTGAACCTTGTGATGTTGCATGTTATAGAAGTGCTGTGGGTAGTCTACGTTACATTGCCAATTCCACCCGCCCAGATATTATTTTTTCTGTGTGTAAACTCAGTCAGAAAAATGAGAGTCCTACTCTATGTGATTGGAAAGGAGTGAAACATCTCTTAAGATATTTGAAACAAACTAAAGACTTGTCTTTGTGTTACTCAAATGATGACCAATCAATTAAGGTGTATGTGGATGCCAGTTGGGCTAAAGATAAGTGTGATGGAAAGTCTATAACAGGATATGTTATTGTTATGGCGGGAGCCGCTGTCATATGGAAAAGTGTTGCCCAAAGGAGGCTTTCTTTGCACAATAATGAATCCGAGGTTTTATCAATGGTAGACGTGTTAAGTGAAATCAGATGGCTGGATGTTTTCCTTTCAGATATTGGTCAAAGTCACTATTTTCCTAAACCTTATGTAATATGTGCTGATAATCAAGGTGCCATTGAAATATCTAAGGGTGAGAGGATGTCTGACAGAACTAGACATTGTGCTGTGGAATCATATGTTCTTCAAGAATCTGTAAGAGATAATTTTGCTCAATTTAGATATGTTTCCACAAAAGATAATGTGGCAGATTTATTTACCAAGACATTGCCAGCTGATAGCACACAAAGGTTTTGTGACATGCTAGGGTTGTCATAAGTGTGTTAATTAGTATTTTAATTTACTGTGGTTGAAAAAAAAAAAGTGTTTTTGCTTGTTGTTGTGGTTTATTTACTGCGGATATGTTTTGTGTTACTTACTGCTAATAACTTTACTTTTTTGGAACATGTTTTGGGTAGCTGTAAGGGTATCTATGGGTTTGTTTATTTTTGTCTTATGTATTGTCTTTGTCGAAAATCTTGAAATGAGGGGGAGTGTTGGTATACGTCATAGCATTTCAAGAGTTCTTGTGCTATTCGATATTCATTTGTCTTCTGAGTCGATGTTACTAAGGGAGGGAGATTTGAATATTACGACAATGAGTAGTTGTTGACGCTTGAGTAAAATAAATGGAGATTTAACTCAGAGAATGAGGAGTTATTGAAAGGGAAACCTTTAACAGAAATAAAAGTAGGTTTTTCCTATATGCTAATAGAAGACATATTTTTACCCTAATGTTCTGTAGATCATAGTTTTAAGAGGCTTACGATATGTACACAGATGTTTTCATTGATCTCCTTTGTACTTCAATTGCACTTGACTTATAAATAGCCAAAACAAGAACATATCTAGCCACAAGATGAGTATACAATAATTTTTAAAGTATGTATTTTAAACAAACATCATTCACTGACTAGCGCCACTAAAAATGTGGAGTCTAAATGTTATTTTAGCAATTGGATAATATAGGTAATATAACAACATATATTAGTCCCAGTTCATCCATTTAATATCATACTAAAGGAAAGTTAGTCAAATAAATTAAGGAAACAAATAAAATTAAATGTTCATTTAACACCCTGAACCAATAAGCAAAATTGAGACAGGAAGTTCAAAACTGAACCAGAAGAAAATACAAAGGAAGAACTTCTATCGCTATATAAAACATAATCATTAATAGAAAGCTATTGCAATTTTTCACAGATGTAAAAATTTATTTAGACTAGTTTCAATGTTACTATGTACATCATTCTCAAGTCACTTTAGAAATGACAAGCCCACTTGAGAATGATGTAATAACATTGAAACTAGTTGAAATAAACTTTTACTTATGTGGAAAATTGCAATAGCTTTCTATTAATATGGAATGTTTCCACCACATCACATCTGAATCAGGTTTGTTAAAACATAATCAATAGAATTAAGGTACAAGAGCAATGGCATTACGTTAACACTGGTGTCCACAAGTATTTTTAATTTTAAATTTTGAGGTCTTTGTGACGAATTCCATTTCCAAATGGAATTAAGGGTACTTGTGCTATTTAGCAATAGCAGTTTGGCACAAACTGCATCAAGACAATTACTGAGTCCAAAACTACCCTGTAACTACTATAATTACAAGATTGATTCATCACTTAAGTCATAGCCATAGAGGTGTTTTCTCTTCAAAGTAGAGCATAATTAAAAACAGAATATTCTATTTTTTTTCAGTAATATAACAGAATAACGTTTAAGGAAAGAATATCAAGTATGAATCTGATGATGATGGTGTTTTGGATTTCTTTCACATCAATTCAGTAACGGTAAATGATGCTGAAAAACCCAAGAAGACCATAATCATAGAATTAGAGAACAAAATGGGTAGTTGAATTTAACCTTAATTATAAGTAATTGCTTTCTTGTTCACTCACATATTAAGTTATCATTAAGTCAATGCTGGTAAAACATTCAAGTCAAATTTGACCACGAAAGCCTTTGCAACAAATAACTGTTTAATTTTTGACAAAATATACTCTCAACCAAGTACATTCCCACAGGGTAATTCCTCACCTGCACTTCAGATGGATCTTCAGATTCATCAACAAGCCTCGAGAGTTCTTCCACAGGAATCATTTCACCAAGGGAATCACGGATGCTGCTCTTTCCACTGCCACCATATATACAGTGGCCTCTCCTGGGACGTTTGAAACTCCTTCCACCATCAGAACCATCTGTCAAAGCTCTCTTGCTCCTCTGCCTCCGAGCTGCCTCCTCATCCTGCTCCCTCTGCATCTCGGCACTTACTTCAGCATATACTGACTCCAGCCATGCCTGTCTCTCAAATTCATACTTGGCCACTGCCCTTGCTTCAGCCCTCTTGCTGCGAACAACTGAAAATTATGGCAATGAGTAAAGACCCATCCCACCAATTAAATTTTTAACTTCCTCACCTTAAAACTGTACAACAAGCAAGTAGATCTACCCATCAGAATGGGGTCATTTATCATATTTTTTTAATTCCCGAGTCTGATAGAGTTTGTAAAATGAAAAGACCCGTATTTTTTGATTCGTCAATAATTTCTCGAGTTATAAGCGGCGAAAAACTGATGTTTTTAACCCTTTCGGAAAAGTGGGTGTGGTACAACCTCTGATGTATATCGACTTCGTCCAATCGCAACTGAGCCCGCGATGCTGCTTCACCTTACCGCAATGGAGGGGACACACTGGCTCTTCCAATGGGAGCTATTGTGACAGGATCTGTGCAAGGAGACCTTCCGAGAACCCCCCTCCACTCCCTTCCCCTCCCTTAAAAGCAGTCAAGGACAGGAGGAAAATGACGTCAATGGTATTAAAGCAGCTTTTTTGGTGGGCATCACCTTTTGCTTATTTTAATTTTTGATTTATGAGTGAATGGCTCGGGTTAGAAGGTTAATTGTTTTACTAAAATTCATTTTTCGTTTCCATCTAACGATTTCGTGTTCAAAATTGCAATTTTGGTTCCGAGTAAACACATTCTAACACTGCCATACATCAGTCATAAACATCCAAGTTTTTCACATTTAATGAGCTTGGTGAAACAATTGCTCCAGATATAATGGTCAACATAAAGAATCTATAATATTCCTTTATCATTATAATTTACTTAACGTTCAGTCACATCCACTTCCAGATCAATGGAAATAATGGTCCAAATGGAAGAAATGGAATATCAAAGAGTTTTATCTCAAATAATGCCTGGTGAATGGGAACAACAAAATTCCCTCACATTTCCTATGCATGTACTTCCTTTATATTACAACTAATTACAATGCATTTCAGAAAATTGGAATTACATACATAAATGCAAGCAAAATTCAATACTTTTCCACTGAAATAATGCTTAAAATATTAAAGGTGAAAATTTACCAGCTCATTCATCTCCAAATATAATTACTAAAATACATCTATTTCAATGTTTAGGGTAATGGCGTCAGGTAAATTCATTGGCTCCTGGCAAAGCTTTTCCCAGACTTGGACTTCTGAAGAATGCCAATTACATAGAACATGTACCAATGCAGGAAATACCATTACAATGTAAAAATGATCAGGGACCATAAATAGATGTTAATGTTTTACTACCCTTCCACATATCTTTTCCACCTCAAACAGTATGTTAAAAACAGGATTATTATTTCAGCAACTCAAAACAATAAGTTTGCTCTGCAACCTGATAGTCATTAGTTTTTTGCAGGAGCATCACTTACCTTGGTCACGAGCTCAGTGATACATGGCGTACAGCTCTAGTTCACAGACATGAAAAAAATTCAACCATGTACTTGAAATTCAGCTACCTTATCAAAAGAACATAAGAGGCGACGATGATTTTCAATGTCTGAAAAAATCCCTACTATCATGGAAAATTCTTATGTTATTCCTGCCAAGAAAATAATGCCACACCATTACCACTCTTCGTTCACTTCCTACCCACTAAACTTATTGATTTTCCCTTTAAGGATGGCATTCAACTTAGATATTCCACACAGTTATAACTAATAACTTTGTGAAATATCTAAGCTGTTTATTTTAATTATGTATTTAATCTTTATTTGATATTGACCTAATTTGCTAATTTATTCACAAAGATGAACAAAGAAAGCCACTAACAATACTAGAGGTTCCATTGAAACTAATCTAAGCATGATAAAAGACCCATTTCCTCAAAAATTACTGAAAATCAGCAGTGGTAAAAACTGTGGAAATGAGACACAGGATTTACTATAAAAAAGTTCAACTCTTTCTATTTCCACTTGTGACTTGTGGAAATAGGCTGCTTTCCTGCTAATTTATCTTAAACATACAGAGAGATACAGAGGAAGAAGTTTTTGTGGCTCCCAAACACCGAAGAGCCACCCGTTCCATTGGACCGTAACCAAGTAATTATCAACCAAACCAATGGGAGGGTCGACAAGGATACTCTCTCCGTCCTTTCCAAGGGCCTCAACTTTGATATTGTCATAATTAAAACTGAGGAGTATCACCAGAAAGTCCATGATTTGATCATACTGTAGACAGCTTATATAGGAATATACCCTGGGACCCCCCGGATACTACAACAAGAAAGACCATCACCCTGATGAAGAAATTGGGCCTCCCTCTAGAGATAGAAGCCTCCAGCCACAAGCACCGGTTCTGCTGAGGATGAGCTGCCAAAAGTCCACATGGATGGGATTCCACGCAGGCCCATTGTGAATGCCATTGGCTGTCCAACATAGAACTTAGCTAAATACCTTGCTGGTATTCTTACACCACATGTGGGCCTCTGAGAGCAGCATGTGAAGAACTCACAAGAATGTCAAAATATTGAAAGGAATTCGACTGAACGTGACTGGCATAGTGGTCAGTTTTGAAGTGGTGTCTTTCTTTACCTGTGTGCTTCTTCTTGACAACTTGAGAATCCTAGAGAAGAAATCTGACATAGGCATGGTCAGGCTACTCTAACATGTGCAGGCCTCAACAAATGTTTCATTTTACAGGAAGTTCTACAAGCAGACAGATGGTGTGCCTATGGGATCTCCAATATCACCAGCCATTGCAAACTTCTACATGGAAGACTTTGAGGAGCAGGTCCTAAAATCAACCCCACAGTGGCTGAAGTGTTTATTTAGATTTGTAAATGACACCTTCTTGGTTTGGCCCCAAGGAATGGAAACATTGGACTAAGCTTTTTGTATAAAGCACGCAAATCCTAGATATACACCTTCCAAAGTGGTTGAATATGCTAAGCTTACCCAGCCTGAAAAGCTGTAAAGGCCGTTGTACACGGTACAATTTCTCGTACAAGAACTTGTACAATGCGCAAATTGTATCGTGTACGAGGTGTTCGTACAATTTCTTGTACAAGAAATTAGATCATGCTCTATATTATTGGATGAAACCATCCAAGATCCACTCCGTAGCTTCTGCGCATGACATGTGACGGTAGTGATGTGTTCCTTTAGAATTCATAAGGTTGGTGTTCTGTGTGCGATCACTTTTATTCCTATTAGCGTGGCAAAACTTCCATTTTTGTTGTACATATCGTGATATTCTTTGTTGCTTCCATATTATGATATTCTTTGTTGCTCCCATATTGTGATATTCGTCTGTCGCGTTGGAAGTGTTCTATTTCTCAAAAGATGAGTTGGACACACAGGGAAACATTAAACCCCAATGAAATTAAGATGACTAAAAAAAAATAAATATATGCAACAAGCAAAAACATGATGTTTGGACGATAAATGATGAGTTTCATGAGCCGATGAAAGAGTGCACGTAACCATTCGTAAAATTTCATTTTATTAATGATAGTATTACTGGTAGCAAATCATTGTAACCCAGTAACTATGGCAGTATTTTCAAATACTATCGTCATCGGATATCGCGATTCAGCTGTTGGACAGAAAACGATATCTGCGCATGTTATTTGCACACAAATTGCATGGAAATCTTTGATCGTGTATGACCGTGAACCAAGTTCTTGTGCAATATCTTGGTCTGATCTCGCCATTCAATTTATGGTACAAGATCTTGTACAAGAAATTGTACCGTGTACAACGGCCTTAACAGTGATGTCATAATGTCAAAATCATCCTCTACACTAAAATAACTATCAATATCATGTCTGTTTTACATGGGGCTCTGTACTGCGCAGGCTGAAGCATGGATGGATGTACAGTGAAAATTGCATAGTGTAAAGCCGTATACTGCATGAACGACTGCGGGAATGTATGAATGCGAGTGAGAAAATTAGACCCTGCTCTAATTCAGTGCTTGCATTTGTGCAGTCTCCAAAGTACCACATATTTTATGCTGCTATTTAATAAACAATTACGTAGTTGTTTGATGCTACAAATACACATCTCAACATGCCATTGTCATTGTGCTTTACATTAAGAAATGTATAAATAAGCTGTTCAAAGCATATTGTGGCAGAAATTAACAATTAAATATTTCTATCAACGAAAGGGAGATTGGTCATCCCTCACCTCACTTTTTCAAGATGACTTTGAATGGGTATTTTGGCGAACATCGATGACTTATGCATTTCAGTAAATCATTAATACCGCGCTTGATATTTAGCAAGTTTCAATTGTTCGCATAATAACAACTAATGGACAAATTTCCTTGTGACTTCCCAAGAAAGGACACATTATAAGTATTTATCATAATTTAAGATTTCTATAGCAAATTTCTCCCAAAATATGCAACCTGACTGGAGATATGTAAACAGTGATAGTTTTCTTATATAAATAAGATCCTAAGGCATAATAGAAAGTCTACTGTGCGCCAAAAACAGCTTGGGATGCAGTTCAACAGGCAATAGGTTTGGAATAAACAGCTTTGTTTCGCTCCCTCCGCAATATGGCACAGTGGTCAGATAGTTAGAGTTCATGTATACGGAACTGATGGTCCCATGTTAGGATGATGCTCTGAGGATGAATTTTTTTTGTCATATCATGTTTTTTTAACTATGAATTTGAAATATTTTTAGTAATAGTGTCCGAGAGTCTTCCCGAAGCATTCATTGTGTCTAGTTTCAAGATTTTTTTAAACGTAAAATTTGTGTGGGAGAAGTAAACTAGGGGTAGCGAGTCAAATTGATGCTGACGTCGTTTAAGCTGGGGGTCACTGGTTCAATTCCCTGTGATGCCAAATATTTTTCAGCTTTTGAAAAAACAATTGTATTTTCAGATTTTTCCGGAACGAGACAACATGGACAACGGCACCTACCCAAAACACCTCAATACCCCAATGGTGAAAGGCAGCAGTTTCACCATGAGGCCCTGATGGTGCAGGTCAAGTGGATCGGTCAGCCATCAGATGCCATTGCTGCAGGCGAGAGTGTAGTTCATGAAATCGGCGAGGGCCCGGGTTCGATTCCCGGCTGTGGCAGATATTTCAGTGGAAAACCGGTCCCCACTTGAGTGCCTAGTGGAGGGCATTTCAAGTTCAGTACTCCGTCCGTCGGAAGGGACGTTAAGCCGTGGTCCCCTTGGCACCTTTCGTTAAGAGTAGGCTAATGCCGATGCCGGGTTTCTCTCCACCCTTCTTCCGTTCCCTGAAAACTCCTACCATTACCCAATTATCCACTGATCCTATGTGGCGCATATGACCTCAGCTGTCGGTCGCCTCACCTAAATAACCAACCAACGAAATCGGCTGCAGTACTGCTATGTGGAAGGCAACGGGAAACCACCACATTTTTCTCCCTAGAAGAAACAGCCTTGCATTCATCATGACGTGATGGCATTCCTCCCGGTAAAATATTCCAGAGGTAAAATAGTCCCCCAATCAGATCTCTGGGTGGGGACTACTGGGAGGGTAACATCAGTCAAGAGAGACAAATTCAGAATTGGGACGTGGAACGTAAGATCTCTAGGAGTGTGTGGGAAGTAAGAGAACCTGAAGATGGAGATGGACAGACTGGGTATAGACATCATGGGAATGGGCGAAATAAAGTGGGCTGGGGCCGACAACTTCTGGAGCGATGATTACAGGGTGATATACTCAGGAGATGACCAGAAGATAGTGGGAGTGGGATTCATACGGAAGAAAGACTGGTCAAGAAGTCCTACTGGCAATATAACGAAAGGATTCGGTTAATGGTAGTTTAGCGGGGCCGTCGTTCAGGTAGCTAGTGGGACGGAGGTCAGGACCGAGGGTCCACCCTCGGTCTCCTCGAAAATCGACCCTCGCCCATCCCGAGAGCTCAGCCGAGGTAGACCTTTCCCAGCGGGTGGGGTCCTCGGGGAAATTGACCACTACACATGGTTTATCGAAGTTATAAACTTTGGAACGTATCAACAATTTATCTTTTTCATTGTATCGTTCAGTCCAAGACGTCGAAAAACGTTTTTTGATTGATGCTCTACGATGAAAATTAAGGATTTTCCTATTTTTCGCGTAAAAAGCGGATGGGATGTGGCAACGTTGCTACCTGAGAGGGCGAGTTTGGAAAAAGAGAGCGGGAAAAGACAGCCCGTGCGAGTCTTATTCTGGGATCTCAATGTTCGATGCTCCATGTCTCTGATCCATAGAGTGCCTCGCTCCTTTCTTTTTGTCGATTCTCATATTAATTTCCTAAATTACTAGTCCAAAGCCAAAAGATTCTTTATATGTGTATATTATAGACCGCCTGATAGCGACGGCAGTTCAGTATCAGGCCTGGAGAGCAAGAGCAGTAAACTAAATTCGCGCGGAAACGATCGAAACTCATAATATGTGGAGATTTCATACTTCCGTCCATAGACTGGGGCACGAATTGGTTTATCACCGGAGTAAAAGACAAGGAGCTCTGCGAGTCACTATTGTGTACCTTCACAACACACTCAATGCATCAATTGGTAACAGCATCCACCAGAGGAAATAATACCTTCTATTTATTAGCGGCAAATGTACCAGAACATGTTGTAAAAGTAGTAGCCGAGAAAGGCATTAGAGGCCATAAAGTAGTCACGGCTCAATTTTCTCTGAGAGCTAACAAACTCACGAGCCGAAAAGAAACATTTATTTGCTCGGTAAGGCTGATTATGGTGATATCTCTTAGCCGAAGGAGGCGTGTACATGGGAGTCAGCCAAATTCCATATACTTCTTCGTGTCTCACATTATTTTGGCGATAAAATGTTCATCATTGTCCTCCGGCATTATGGTTTGAAAGCTTTAATTCTTTGCTCTACTGTTTTTCGATGTCCCATGTCTCTGACCCATAGGGTGACTTTCTCCATACGAATGTCTTGATGGAGTGCTTTCTTGTTGAAAACTGAAGGTTTTTGAGCCATGTAGTTGCCTCTTCTTCAGGAAAGGCTCATCTACATCTACATCTACATAATACCCTGCAAGCCACCACAAGGGTGTGTGGCAGGGGGTGATTGCTCACCAAACATGCACTACATATCATGCATAAAAAAGGAATAGTATTAATATAGTAGTCAGAATTACACTATTTAAAAAAGATAGAAATTGCAAATAAAACATGCAAAAACGTTCTGTTAGTAGGGTTAGCTTTAAGTACTCATACCAACATGCAGCTACCAATGCTATTCATTGCTACTCTCCGATAGGACATATTTACCGTTATTCGTATCTCTTATTGTGCGAGGGAAAAAGGACATTTTGAATCGGTCAGTTCGGCAATCAATTTCTCTAACTTTATGATTATGGTCCAGTCTGCCATAGTAAGTTGGGGTTCGTAAAATATTTTTAACATCATCACTGAAAATATTGCCTTGGAATTTGTGGAAGAGATTAAGTCTAAATTTCAACCTGCGATCTGACAATGATTCCCATTTCAATTCATTTAATAGACTGGTTACGCTAATATAATTATCGTATCGTCCCTTTACAAATCTTGCCGATCTTCGCTGCACACGTTCAAGTTCATTACTTAGACCGATTTCGTAGGGATCCCATACACTGGCAGCATATTCCAAATGAGGTCTAACAAGGGAAAAGTAGCTGATTTCTCGTACATGATCGTCACATTTACCCAATACTCTTTTAATGAAACCCAGTTTGCGATTCGCTTGACCAATTATTTCACGAATGTGTTTACCCCAGGAAAGATCATTTGTCAGTCTTATTCCAAGATATTTAATGGATTCCACGTTAGTTAATTCATTATTACTTATTTTGTAAGTGGTAGGAGGAGAGCTATTCTTTTTCCAAAAATTCATTACAAGACATTTCTTAAAGTTTAATTCTAACTGCCATGTATCACACCAAGTTTCAATTGCTTGTAGGTCAATATTTAAATATTCTTTATCGTTCGGGCATAGAATTTCCCTGTACACTACTGCGTCATCGGCAAATAGACGAAGCTTACTTTTTACCACCTTTTGGATATCATTAATATACAAAAGGAATAGGAGTGGACCTATCACACTACCTTGTGGGACACCCGAAGTGACTTTAATTGCCGGTGAGGAAACACCGTCCAAAAAACGGGCTCCTTGGCCTGTGCTATTCTTCGCTTGATGTTGGTCATGCTTCTTCCATAGCAAGATATTAACTGTTGCGGAGATAGCTGAAGTTCTTGACTTTTTGTAATTTCACTCCTCATATTTTGATATAGCGTATTCCCTTCAATCATACATGAAAGTATGTTTTTTAAGTCGCCTTCAAATATCTTAGAAAGCGGATGGTTTCGTCAACTCATAAAGAGGAATTAGGATATCGTATAATGTATTTAGCGAACAAAGCAAAGGATTAGATACAGAGGATTCGTGGAGAGAATTTCTTGAGGTCACCCGTAAAGCAGTTAATAAATACATACCTAGTAAATTCATTAGTGATAATACAGAGCCAAGGTGGTATAACGCGGAGTTTAGGAAATCACTGAGGCGACAAAGGGTATGCCACGCTAGGATGAAAAATGCAGGACGGGGTCTATCGGTAGAGGAAAAAAAAATAAGTTAGTTCAAAACTATAATATATCAAGAGCATTAGCAAGGAAATCATGTCGGCAATGTTATCACATTTCAAGAGCAAGATGTTGGGAGAATATTAAGATATCCATCCTAAAGCGTTTTGGTCATATGTGAGAGAGCTTCAGGGAAATAGGTCCACAGTGCACACACTTAAAACGATAAAGGAATTAGAGTCACCAGCAGTGTAGAAAAAGCCAATACTTTAAACACATTCTTCCAAAGCGTCTTAAACTCATCGTCACACAATGCAGTGGAACCACCGCCGAACACTTTCAGGGAGCAAATGCGCGAAATAAAAATGTCATGTCGCGGAATAGAGCAGCAGTTAAAAAGCATTAGTAAAAACAAATCACGAGGTCCCGATCAAATTCCTTCCAGAGTATATAAAACATTAGCTTCTGAAATAGCCCCATATCAAGAAATAATATTCAATAAAACACTAAAGAACCACAGAGTACCCAAGGATTGGAAAGTAGCTAACATTACACCTATTTTTAAAAACGGCGATAGGGAAGAACCTAGTAACTACAGACCCATTTCACTCACGTCAATCTCTTGTAAGATATTTGAGCACATTGTAGTCAGTTCGATCATGGGGCATTTGGAAAGTCAGGAATTACTCATAATCAGCCAACATGGGTTCCGGAAAGTTTGATCTTGCGAGACACAATTAGCTTTATTTGTACACCACATATTAGTCTACGTCGAAAAAAGGTACTGAAGTTGATGCGATATTTTTAGATTTTAAAAAGGCATTCGATAAAGTTCCTCATGATAAATTAATCTTGAAGTTAGAGAGTTTTGGTATAAATAAAGACGTATGTTGGGTAAAAGAATTCTTAAGTGGGCGAGAGCAGAGGGTTGTAATATATCTACATCTACATAATACCCTGCAAGCCACCACAAGGGTGTGTGGCAGGGGGTGATTGCTCACCAAACATGCACTACATATCATGCATAAAAAAGGAATAGTATTAATATAGTAGTCAGAACTACACTATTTAAAAAGATAGAAATTGCAAAGAAAACATGCAAAAACATTCTGTTAGTAGGGCTAGCTTCAAGTACTCACACCAACATGCAGCTACCAATGCTATTCATTGCTACTCTCCGATAGGACATATTTACCGTTATTCGTATCTCTTATTGTGCGAGGGAAAAAAGGACATTTTGAATCGGTCAGTTCGGCAATCAATTTCTCTAACTTTATGATTATGGTCCAGTCTGCCATAGTAAGTTGGGGTTCGTAAAATATTTTTAACATCATCACTGAAAATATTGCCTTGGAATTTGTGGAACAGATTAAGTCTAAATTTCAACCTGGTATGGTTCAATATGGTATCATGTCGGACACAATCAAAGTCACATGGGGAGCCTCAAATTTCCACTGGAAATGCTCTTGAATACAAATAACGCCCTACGATATGCTTTAATTGCTATGGAGTTTAGTTTATAATTTTGAATAATCTCTTTCCCTCGTCAATGGATGGATTGGTTAGAGAACTTTTCAATCCAGATTGACTCTGCCTATGTCATTTCATTGACTTCCACACTTATGCTTAGTATATACTATCTAGGTTCTGCGTTTCCCCATTTTATTTTATTAGGTACGTATTTATTAACTGCTGAGCGGGTATGCTACAAAACTTTACTATTTTGGCTTAAAATAACTTTCTTAACTTTATTAAACGACTTCAGTAACTCCTGTTCATGTCCTCGTATTTAAATCTACAAATGCTTCTCTCAATGCCAACCTTGCTAGACATGTGCTTGAGCTTGGACGCCAAATCCGAATAGAACGAGTGACGAACTGAAGGGACTCCAGGACACAGCAGGAGACCGTTGGGGGAGGATTGGGAGGAAAGTGAAAGTTCGTCGCGGGGCGACCACGCTATTGAACGCGTATGCCGAAAAGAAGTACATGGTTTCTTCGTACCTTTGTTCTCATCTCCAGGCCACGAGGGTCGCGTCCGGTGCTATTAACTCCCATTCTAAAAACTCCCAATATTTGTTTTGCTTGGTTTTAAACGGAAGCGGAAAGGGATAGGTAGGGGAAATATTTTAGAGTATTCTGTAGTGCATGATGCATGTATTACCCCTTATATACTGTAGATACTAACAATCAAGTTGCATTAGACAATATAGTTGCTAGTTTGCATGTTAGTAGTGCATGCTTGGTGATCTTTACCCCCTGCCACACACCCTCGCGGTGGCTTGCAGGGTATCGTGTAGATGTAGATGTAAACGTAAGGGTCATGCATATAGATATTCGTAGCAGACTAGGAACAAAATCGCCAAGTCCAAAGGAACATCTATGGACAGGAGTGAGCTTTTGCAAATGTACATGATGCCTTTAAAAATCTCCTCAAGGGGGTGTGGCAGGGGGCATGCATTAATAAGGAAACACTACCCAATCTAATAAATATGTAATAATAATCAACAAGATATATCCGTTATGCAATGTAACTGGATGAATCTTTCACAACCTAACTTTGCATGGTCATTTATAACGTCCATAAATAGGTTTTGAAGTAGTTATATCCCGATACGTTGATATTTTTTTAATCCCATGTTCGAAAATATTTCTGCGTTGAATTCAATTGGGATACCAGTTTTTTTCGGAGAGAGGGTTCCGATTTTTACTCATTGCAATGCCTAAATGTTGTAATTAAAAATTCACCATTTAGAGGCTTAAACTTAGAAGATTCTTATTCTGCTCGAAAAAAGTACTAACTTGCCGTAAATTTTAGCATTTCTTAATTGAAGAAAAAATGTGAGCCTAAAATGTTGATTTTTAGGTCTGATTACTTCAGTAACCGAAGAGCACTGCTGTCGAAGTGAAGTCAGTTTCGAATGTGCTATTACAATACCCTACCTCGTATGACAATTGAACGCGGGTGCCAGCGACGGAAAATCCTGTCTTATATGACGAAAGCCACAATTTTGATTGTAACCTGCAAAGGGAAAGGGCGAAATAATGCAGAAGACACATTCTGCATGATTATTAACGGGATTTCCAGTTAATGTTTTATGCGATGAAAACTATAATTAGAACTGGAATGCCTATTGAAACTTAGTGGAAAGTTGTCCAAGCCGGGCAAATATCCCATACATAGGCATGTATTTTTCCAATTATTAATATGTTATTGACGTCTTAGGAGAAGTTATCTGTGTCAAACTTACGCATGAGGTTCAGCCTTTTCATGAACCTACTGCTAGATAGCGATTCCTATCCCAGTTCCTCTAATAACTTGGAGACAATGCTGAATTTATCTAAACATATTTTTACAAACCTACCTGACTTTGTCTGTACGCGATCCCATATACTAGCAGCATACTCGATGTGCGGTCCTACTAGTTAGAAATAACAGTGTTCTTTTACCCTTCATCACTTTACAATGTACTCTGAATGTATATATTAATTGATGAGTGTGTAATATCTAGGAAAGTAAACCAAAACCACCCATAATCTTGGCTAATACTGACTTAGAAAGGCAAGTGGACCTGTAAACATCTTGGAATATTACGGACCTAGTAATTTAGGAAATTAATATGAGAATCAACAAAAAGAAAGGAGCGAGGCACTCTATGGATCAGAGACATGGAGCATCGAACATTGAGATCCCAGAATAAGACTCGCACGGGCTGTCTTTTCCCGCTCTCTTTTTCCAAACTCGCCCTCTCAGGTAGCAACGTTGCCACATCCCATCCGCTTTTTACGCGAAAAATAGGAAAATCCTTAATTTTCATCGTAGAGCATCAATCAAAAAACGTTTTTCGACGTCTTGGACTGAACGATACAATGAAAAAGATAAATTGTTGATACGTTCCAAAGTTTATAACTTCGATAAACCATGTGTAGTGGTCAATTTCCCCGAGGACCCCACCCGCTGGGAAAGGTCTACCTCGGCTGAGCTCTCGGGATGGGCGAGGGTCGATTTTCGAGGAGACCGAGGGTGGACCCTCGGTCCTGACCTCCGTCCCACTAGCTACCTGAACGACGGCCCCGCTAAACTACCATTAACCAAGGATTCTGATAATCAAGTTAGAAGGAGAATATACGGACACAGTGATAGTGCAGGTGTATATGCCGCGGTTGAGCCACTCTGAAGAGGAACTAGAAGAAATGTATGAACAACTGGAAGAGATCCTAGACACAGTAAAAGGAAAGGAGAACCTAATACAGTGGAATCCCGGTATAACGAGTGCTCATAATCCCTCAGAAATCACTCCCTAAATCGAGCGCTCGTTATATCTGAAGGTGTTGAAAAAACCCACGTAATTCTCACAGTCGTTCGTATTTGCAGTTTTTCTTTTGTTTCCGATATATTTGACAGGTTATCAGCGAAAAAGTCATTTCAGGCACAATCTGGTAGAATATCAACATATTTCATGAAAGAAACAGGACATTTTCCATTATATAAAATATTAATTCCCCTAGTTTCGATGTTTTTCTTCCAGTTCTTCTATTTTTCGATCGCCGAAGAAAGCTGTAAAAACAGCGTGACTAGTCGGAATTAAAATATTAGGTATACTGCGGAAGTTTTTGGATAATTAGCGAATATGTCATGACGATAATATCAGCTTTGTCGAGTTTTCGAATGTTAACCAGTACGTCCATCAGTTGATTTTGAGTTTTTAAAATTGACTATATATCGTTGCTCGATAAATATCGTCTTATCGTGCCCCGATAAAATATCGGGGCACGATAAATATCGCGATAAAATACCATGATATCGCGTCCCGATAAAATATAACGATATCGCGCCCCGATAAAACATCACGATATATTATCACGATAAAAGAAAGTGATATTGTGCTATTCAAATATCGCGTAATCGCGCCCGATGAATTATTGTGATATTGCACCGGCTAATCGTGTTGCAAAAAGACAGCCGTTGGGTTGGCTTTCGCTTAAGCTGGAGCAAGTACGTCACCTATCTGTCCACGCAAGTACGTCAACTATCAAACCACTGAAATTGAAAGAGAGAGTGTGAGTGAGAGAACTGCTGAAAATTTGAATTAGCAGATAGCAGAATAGTAAGTTTTCAAACGTACTTGCTCCAGCTTAAGCGAAGGCCAACTCAACGGCTGTCTTTTTCCGACACGAGTAACCGGCGTAAGATCACGATAATTCATCGGGCGCGATTACGCTACATTTGAACGAGCGCAATATCACGATCTTTTATCATGATATTTATCGTGATAATATATCGTGATATTTTATCGGGACGCGATATCATGTTATTTTATCGTGATGTTTATCGTGATATTTATCGTACCCCGATATCTTATCGTGCCCCGATATCTTATCGTGCCCCGATATCTTATCGTGCCCCGATATCTTATCATGCCCTGATATCTTATCGTGCCCCGATTATCAATATCGCCCATGTCTAGACCTAGCTCCCTCTCCTACTCTCATCTTGATTAGGAGCCCTGTAAGAGCCTTAGAGGGCTCCGCGGAAACTAGGAAAAATGAATCACGATATTCTATAAATTTGAACAAAATGGATATTTGTCGGCTGTACATTGATGAACAAGTGAGAATGAGTGTCTCATAATTTTTAAAACGGCAAAAACATGAAAAATGTGCTGGAGTTCTGAATGCATTTGTAAACTACTTCTACCAGCAACTTGTTCAGTCAGATGCCAAGGGAGGGCAGCACTGAGTTACACGAGTGTCGTGGGAATGCATCGCTGGTTGGTACGCGCGTACATACGCTAGTAGTGGAAACGGGTTATTAATGATGCTCGTCGTCCGCCACTCCCCTCCCACTGATGACTGGGCCTAACAAAAGAAGAACGTAAAATGGGAGTGCACAGAGCGTACCGAAGGCCGTAAATCGCTCATGTTTGGACATAATTGGCTTTAGGTGTTGTAGATATGACACACGTCTTGTATTTTTAGTTTAATTCGCAGATAATACAAAATACAATAGTTTATTTTTGCTAGGCGGTGTATCGCCCTAGAGAGATATCTGTCATAATACCGAGCTCTGGAATACTGTGGAAGGAACTTTTTGGCCTCGCTATATCCGCTTTATTTTACATGTAAAACATAGGCCTTTTGGCGGTACAAAGACAATCACTCGCTATAACGCAATTCTCGGAATAAGCCGTACTCACTATACCGGGCTTCTACTGTAGTTATGGGAGATTGGAATGCAGTGGTTGGAGAGGGCCGAGAAGGAAGTAGCATGGGTGAGTTCGGTTTGGGAAAAAGAAATGCCATGGGAGAAAGGCTGGTAGAGTTCTGTAAAGAAAAGAACATGATAATAGCAAACACCCTCTTCAAGCAACATTGGCGAAGAAGATATGTATAGATGGAAGATGCCGGGGGACAGAGGAAGATACCAGATAGACTACATCCTTGTCAGAATGAGATATAAGAACCAAGTTAAGCAGTGCAAGAGCTACCCCAGAGCAGATATAAATAGTGACCATAACCTGGTGATCATGGATAGCAGCCTGTGATATAAGAAGGTGAAGAGAATTATGAAGGAACTAAGATGGAACACAAAGACATTGGAGGAAAAAGAAGTAAGAGAAAGATTCACCTCAGCCATTGATGCAAAACTAGAAGTGAAGGAGGCAACCATTACGGGAAGATGGAATGAAATAAAGAAAATCATTACAGAGGTAGCAGATGAGCAACTTGAGAGTAAAGAGATAGAAACAAAACGGCCATGGATAACGGCCCAAATAAGAGACCTCATAGTGGAAAGAAGAAAATACAAGAATCCAAGAAATGAAACTGAGGAGGTCCAAGATATAAGAAGTTGAGAAGCCAAGAAGCCAGAAAGAAATAGTGAGTAGAATAGCCCAGGCAAAGAGGGCATTCTTCCAAAAGAAGAATCTACTTACAGCAGGAAATACAAGCATAGAAGTAAGGAAGCAGTTCATCAGAACATACATCTGGAGCATTTTTCTTTACGGCAGTGAATCATGGACGATGACAGCAGCGGAGAAGAAAAGGGTAGAAGCATTTGAAATGTGGTGCTACAGAAGAATGCTGAAGATTAAATGGATCGACCGAGTAAGTAACGAGGATGTGCTAAGAAGAGTAGGAGAAAAGAGAAGCCTGCTGACAACTCTAAAAAGAAGAAGGGAAAACTTAATCGGCCACATCTTGAATCACGATGGCCTGATGAAGACTATCGTCGAGGGAAAAGTGAACGGGAAGATTGGAAAAGGCAGGCCTCGTATGAGATACATGGAACAGGTTGTGAAGAATGTAAAAGAGAAGAATTACGTCACAATGAAAAGGTTGGCCGATAGAAGAATCGAGTGGAAAGCTGCGTCATAACAATCCTAGGATTGTTGACCAATGATGATGATGAGAAACCAAGTAAATAAAGAGTGCACGAAAGCCAAGGAAGAGTAGATAGAAAACTGCTGCGAAGAAATAAATAACAACATAATGAAAGAAAATGCAGAAATGGCTTATAAACTGGTGAAGAGACAATTCGGAGAAAGGAAAACAAGATCCCACAAAATAAGAGACTCAAATGGAAAGATACTCATAGAACAGGAGGACATAGGGAAGAGTTGGAAGCAATACATCGAAGACCTTTATCAAGCACCCAAACCACTGGAAGCTGACTTAATGGAAGAAGAAATCAGGGAGGATGAAGATGAATGGGGGCCCGAGATACTGAGAAACGAATTTGACAGAGCCGTGAAATACCTAAGGAACAACAAGGCACCAGGAGGGGACAAAATAAATGGAGAAATCATCAAGGCACTCGGGGTCAAAGCAAAAGATACCCTCTTTGGAATAATCAAAGATAGCTATGACAGTGGAGGACTACCATAGGACTTCCAGAGAGAGAAATGATCGCAATCCCAAAGAAGCCAATGACAGAGAAATGCGAAGAGCACAGAAAATTGAGTCTGGTGTCACACACATCGAAAATACTTTCTAGGATAATTAACAGAAGAATGAAAGGAAAGATCGAAGGGAATCTTTTGGAAAATCAATTCGGATTCAGGAAAAACCGAGGAGCTAGGGAGGCAATACTCAGCTTAAGGATACTGGCCGAGAAAATGCTACACATAAACAAGCTGTTGTATGCGGCATTCGTGGACTAGGAAAAGGCCTTTGACAATGTCAAATGGAACAAGATGTTCAAGATACTGGAAGCAATTGGAATAGTCTACAAAGATAGAAGAATAATCTATAGCCTCTACAAGAACCTGGTCACCACAATGCGAATTAAAGACGGAAGGAAGATAGAAGCCAAAATAAATAAAGGAGTCAGACAAGGATGCAACCTCTCCCCAGCATTATTCAATATACATGGAAGAAGCAATAAGAGATTCAGAGGAGCATTGGTATCAAGGGCATCAAGGTGAATGGTGAAGAAATAAACATGCTAAGGTTTGCTGATGACATTGCAGTCGTAGCACAAAGTCGAGAGGACCTGCAAGCATCCCGACCACAATGGACCAAGTACTTCAAGAATATAATATGAGCATCAACAAGAAGAAAACTAAAATTCTAGTGTGTGGAAGAGAGAAGCTTAGGGCAAATATCACAATTCAAGGAGTAAAACTGGAATAAGTGGAGAACTTCACTTACCTCGGCAGTACTATAACTTGGAATGGAAGAAGCTCAACGGACATCAAGCGAAGAATAGCAAAAGCTAAGGAAGCGTTTATGAAGAAGAGACAACTACTATGCTCAAAGAACCTACGGCTGCAAACAAGGAAGCACTTCATCAAAACATTTAAATGCAGCGTGGCACTCTATGGATCAGAGACATGGAACATTGGGAAACCAGACCAATGAAGAATTGAAGCCTTCGAAACATGGTGCTGGAGGAGAATGTTGAATATTAAATGGACAGATAAAGTGAGGAATGAAGAGGTGTACAGAAGAGCAGATGAAGAAAGGACAATACAGAAAACCCTATGGCAAAGAAGAACCAGATGGATGTACCTTGAGGCAAAATGAATTAGTTAGAAATATAATAGTAGGGAAGATTGAAGGAAAGGTCTCACAAGGAAGACCAAGGGACAAATATATAGGGCAAATAAAGAAGGAGGGGAAAGAGAAAATATACCAGGGCGTGAGGGAATTAACACTGAATAGGGCAGAATGGAGGGCTGCAGTAAACCAATCCTAGGATTGAAATACTGATGAAGATGAAAATTTGTGTAGGCAAATCAATTGGGATCCCGTGACTGCAGTTCGAAAAATAACAGAGGAGGAAGAATAGGAGCAGGCTATCCAGATGCTTCCCTTTGTCATTGCATTTACCTGTCCCTATTCCTGCAAAGACGGCTTCATGAAACCTATGTTAAAAGATTTCATCCATCATCAGGGCTAAAATGTCACTGAATTGACCCTCGGTCATCCTCATGAAATTTCTATAAAAATGTTTCTGTCTTCCACCTCTAATTCCTTTTGCACCATATTAATCAGTCACCTAACTCCTTCCCTACTCTGTATCTGTTCCTGAGTCCAAATTGCCCTCTGCCTCCAGTGCCTTCCTATCAACTCCGCAGCCCAGAAAAGAATCCCTGCCACTGCTTAAGAAGCAGTTTATGCTCTTGCCTCTTCTATATCCATGTCTTCCCTGGCACCCCAAACAGAACATAAACAATGCTGTGCACTATCAGTTTTATCTGACAAAACAAAACACTCTCCTATTGTGCTTGTAATCTACAAAGGAATTCCACGAATAATTGGTCACACACTTGCATTGTGTAAAGCAGTGTGCTGTCTGTGTGCTCTCATTCTCGCAGTGAGGTCTGGTGCCTTCTACTGCAAGAACTGAAGCTGCTTCAGCCTGCGCAGTACAGAGCCCCATGTAAAACGGCCTTTAGTGTATCTGGCTGACTGAGATTTCAAATGAAATTTTGCATTCCTGAAGTACCCTGGAATGGCTAAAGTAGAGTCATTGGTCAGGCCAGCAGATTATTTTGACTCATCAATCTAAGTGGATTTTAATTATGCGTGAAAGCAGTTAAACTGTCAACATGCAAGTCCATCTTCATGGGTCGGAGTAGTGACTCTACACCAACTTATATAGCATTCTTACCCCTTCTACCATCAGCGGTTTTCTCAATGCTGACTATTGGATACACCCGAGCCAACAGAACATTGTTCAGCACACCAACAGCACCACCCCCTGGGAGCAGTGAATACAGTGGAACTGGCAATGGACCTGGGTGATTACATACAAAACCCAGCTTTGCATCCCACCTTGCCCGCCTGGTTGAGTTCGCAAAGAGTTGAATCCTGGCAGCCTCTGCTTGTGGCTGTGAAAAAACAATACAATTAGTGCAATCTAAAACACACAAGAGAATTAACAAGATTCAAAATATAAAAATTAAGCTAGGTAGCAGAGCTGCTGGTCACAGTTACCAGGTTGGTAACATTCTTGGCTGGCAACCCAAGGGTCATAGGCTTGAATCCTGCCTTGAGAGTGGATGTTTGTTTGTCTTAGTATTAGATTCTCAGGTAAGATGGTGCAATATAGCCTTAGCTGTTAGAGAACCTAAAAACTAAGTCTACTGATACTACTTAACTAGTAGAGGTGCTGGTTGAAATTCAACTGGGGAAAAATAAATGAGTAATATCCATGTTAAATAAAAAGATCACTGGTACAAATTCCACACTTTAATCCCTTCCACACCTCCAACCATGGTTTAGGCACATTATGCCATCATCAGGGTCATAATCATCATCATTTTTACTCACCCACTATGTGATGCCTGAAACAATGAACAATATTCATAATCATCATATCACAATGTGCCGAAATCAAGGTTGGAGGTGTGGAAGGGATTTAAGTGTGGAAATTGTGAGATTTCCACAGTGAGATTTTTATTTAATATGGATATCAATCGTTTCCACAAAGTAAATGTCGATACACTCATATAAATAGGTAATACCTATGGTATAGAAGTTATTGACAATTCCCACCAAGACCAAGTTACACTAGAGTTCTTGAGCTACCTAAGACTCAGATTCTATATCAGAATTTTCAATAAGCTGAATTAATTCTCATACATGCTTAAAAAAAATTGTGTAAGAATATACACCTCAAAGTATAAATACATACATATCTCTTTATATTATAGTTCCATTCAAAATTAGCCCATATAATAATTGACTGAAAGAAACATTTCATTATTTTGAGGTTATTTCATATTTAAAAGCTTAATCAACATTTTTCACTTCAGAGACTAGAATGACATTGGCCATTCTCCAATGAAGTTCATGGCAACTCAGAGAGACAATCATGTCATTATTTAATCAGCGACTTTTGGACTATTAAGTCCTCTCTAACAATTAAAAGATTGGACTACACATACATCTATGCCCAGACAGTGAAAATCCTCCCTAGGTGGCATTCGAACCAGTGACCTTAGGGTTGATACGTGAGGGTTTTACCCCGCTGCCACCTTGGGATAGAGGGGGAATATACTAATGGACAGACACTTCATGAGTCATATATGAATATTTTGTGAAATCCAAGCTAAGAAAATCTAAACTGCCCAGAACACCCAAGGGAATTTACAAAATGATAGTCCAGAGAGCCGAGATCATATTTTGAACACTAACCTCCAAAATATTTTTGCAAAATCCCATGGTAAATTAGCATGTATTTTACAAGAGATTGATTTCTACTTCAACTCCAATTTTCATTCCATGCAAGCATAACAACAAACATTTATTACACCATCCATGCTGAATCTACTGCTACTTTGGTTACATAAGATTAACCATACTTCCACAATGCCCGTAAACATACATCCATAAAATATTACAAATTTGTTATGATTTTGATCATTATATTAAAAATTAAAATTATGCTGTATGGTTTAGGGAAAAATTTAGAAAGTAATGGAGAGAACACAAATGTGTTTTAGGCAATTTTATGGCCTTAACATTTCAAAATTCAACTTCACAATTGTCAGTTTTTAGTTTTATAATAGAGCAGTAAGAGTGTACCATATGTAAAAGGTTTAACTCAGTACGCCAAATGAAAAAAAATCTTCAAAGTCAATTAAAAGAATCAGAAAGTCAAAGTTTACCTCAAATGGAGAGCATCCATTTGGAGGGCCATTAATCAGTTCAGCTCCAGTGGTAACAATTTTTGATCCTACTGGTAAATGCCCTCTTTGCGTCAAATGTGCCAATTCAGAGTCCACTATACCACTGATGCAATACCATCCATCAGTCAGCTCAAGCAAACAGGAATTAGTTGCGAGGTCAAGCTCCTAAATAAAAATACAAAACCTTTCAGTAACACCTGGTAAACACATTTTACCACAGGGACACAAGAATTAAATATACACAACTCTTAAGAAAGTTCTGATCTTAATATATAGGAAGAGGTTCAGGATAACATAACAAAAATTATTAGCAAAAATCTCAATTTATGATAAGGGTCTTTCCTCTAATCTTTATCATAAGTAAATAACGACCGGTGCTCCCATTCATTAGCAGTAAATGTGACAACAGTATAACTAAGCAATAAAATGATTGAGTATAAATTAAAAAAGATTAAATGACATGAAATCTACAAAACTCTAGTGCTAAAAGAAAATAAGTGACATATATGGCAAGCTATATAATCGAAGATGTAAAAAAAAATCAGCCCTATCCTCAAGAAAAAGTACTCACCAGATTTTTACTTGATCCAGGCAAGGCTGGTGTTTTTAAGCCAGAGACACACAGGATCATTCTTTTTGAGGCAGTATCATCTTTTTCCAAAATTTTTCGAATAGCTGATCGTTCACCGCAGTCAATTTCCCTATCCCATCGATACTTCAACTGGCATATTACATTTTCTGGCGTCAAGCATCTAAAAAGTAAAAAAAGAATACAACACTCAGGAGATAAATCAAATAGGAAGCCTATCATATGGATGGATTTATTGAACGTAATTTGATAATCACAGTGCATCTCATGGTCTAGTGTATGGGTTGGAAAAGCACGGATCACGAGCCACATCTGGCTCTTTGGGTAAATGTGGCTCGGAGGGAAAATTGAAAATGGAAATAAAACTATCGCAGTTTTATTTAAATAGTGTGTATTGAAATTTGTAAATGAAGCTAACATGGTTTCATTGACTGATTCCGACTGGAAAATGTGCGTTTGATAAAAAATACATATTTTAAACCGGGCATTAAAAAAGTTTCTCCAGAAATGCAAGCATACTGCTTACATAAAACAAATGAGAGTAATTTTTGAGTGACTTTTTTCATTTTAAAAGAGATATAATTAATACTATACTAGTTATAATATTGAAATAAATTTTCATGCTTTTAAAAATTTATAATGGCTCTCAAAACAATTATAAGTCATTGTGAGGGACAAGTTTCGCTTCTCATTCTCAAAATTTTGCCAACCCCTGGTCTAATGCATCCTAAAGACAGGGAATTATGATTGCCTTCACCAAATATGTACTTCACATCCAAAATGGGAACAATTCTATAAAAATTTTAAGGCTGAGGGATGACATTTAATTCAATCAAATTCACTAGTTCAGTAAGTCATCTCTGAGGAACTAGAACTCTAGTACATTAAACTACTACATTACTACGAATGAAATAAATTAACGATTCTCTATAGCAATAATATATACAGAGGATGCTTGGTATCACGAGTGCTCACAATGGCTGGGAAATCACTCGCTATAGGGAGCACTCACTTTATCGAAAGGTGATGGATTAAGACTCTCAATAGGGTAGTTTCCTATTATTTTTTTATTGTCTTGACCGAAAGTATATAATCTCTGGAGTACGTGTTTTAAGCCACTCTATTTTTAAATGACGTTAAGTATTTTTCCTCATTAATTAAAAAGTGAAAAAAATCAATGGCGCAAAAACGCGATGGCAAACTATTGCATGTCAGTTAATCCTATGTGGACGTCAAACTATTTCCTCTACCTGCCACCAGGTAGTGCTGCGGACACTCCCAAGTAGACACTGCACTCCGTTTAAGCTTATTAACTAGTATCAGAGGTGTATTTATTCCGTTAATTTATTATAATTAACTTTTATTTATTTATTTAATATTATTTATGCAGTTGATTCATTTAAAATCAGTTAGTATAACTTTCACGAGCATACTGTGAAGTTCGCCCATCGCCGCATGACCTTCACGCCATGCTTCGCCGTAGCAGAAGATACCGCGAGAAGGATACCCTTGGAGCTTATAAAACGACTATTAATACAATGCTTAACAGAGGAGACTTTTCGAGCGTTGATAGTTTTCACAGGCTATTACTAATGCATACTTACCAGAGCCGAGGGGCCCTGAAATACAATGGTAAATTCAGGAGACGAATTTTCTTATGCATCGCAACGTAATCTACCTACCTGTTACGTCAGGAAGAAGGCAAAACACCCCGCCATTTCAGAGCCTTTTCAAATTACCTTAAAATTAACATTTAATTCTCTAGTAAAGTGGGATTTCTAAATACCAGCTTTTTGCATAAATTAAATACATTTATGGCAGGGCACAAATCGCAATTAATGAAGTCTGTATTCTTTGATGAAGGAAACTACCCTATTCCCACAGTTGTTCTTACTTTCCATTTTTCTTTTGTTACCATGCTATTAGAAACAGGTAGAAGAGCCGTTTTCGTGCACAACTGCGTATTTCCAGGATGGAAGAATTAACTCTGCTATTCCACATGGTAAAATTTTATTTTATTGCACGACCGGTTTCTCCACAGTGCAACATCATCAGGTGACCTGATGCTGACTGTGGCATGATGCTGCACTGCGGTGAAACCGGTCGTGCAATAAAGTAAAATTTTACCATGTGGAATAGCAGAGTTAATTCTTCCATCCCGGACATAAGTGTATTCCACCACGTGCGGCCAGAAACCATCTTCTACAACTGCATATTTATCGATGATTTGCAAATTATATCTTCCAAAATTATAATTTACACTTTGCTGAACTCTTTCAGTGTTAACCAGTACATCCATCAGTTAAGAAAGTTGTAATGATTTGCCGAAATACAGTATTTTTTGAGTCAAAAATATTTCTTGCGTAATTACCTATTCATAGCCATCCCTAAAATTCACATTCGGTTATCTATCGAAAATTAGTTGCAGCGAGTATTTATTTAGACAAGCAAATGCCTCTGTCAGTTGAGCTGCACATCATGTGTCGCACTAGTGCTGCCATCTTGAGGATCTAGAGCAAGCAGAGGAAATTGCCATGAAATACTATTGCCGAGAATTATCGATGCATTCACTCAAAATAGTATGTATCCGTGAAGTCAGGAATCATAAAATAAAATAAAAACTTGTAGAATGGGATACATTTTAATTATTTGCACAACATCCACCCTGGCAATATTTATGAAAATATTTTAAAATATTAACAAATGTACCAGAAAACATACGTATTTCCATTACTTCTGCTAACAGTAAAAAATAATCAAAACCAGGATATATGAATGGTAAAAGTATAAGGAAATAAATAATCCTTTGGCAATGGAAAAATTTGACAACTTAATCGTAAGAATTAATTGCATAAAAACAAACAACGGACTTTTACTATCACACAGTAGACAGGCAGGCTGAACTTCGCCCCTTACCCACACCACCGCTCTCTGCTGTCATGTGATTGGCAAGATGCATTTCAGCTTGTCCTTCTTCATTCCCATTCCGCTCATATGTGAACTTTAGTTAGCAAAAGAACAACTAAAAAGAGCAAGCAACCACAAGGTATGCCAAGGCAAATTGTCAGTGCATGGACTTGATTAGAGTTTAAATAATTTAGAGATGGCACAAATCTTGTATTCTAAGTTGTAGTTGACTAATAATGCTACTAAAGATAAATACCATGCATTGATTTGTACTTAGCAGCGTATTGTTATCAAGAAATATTGCTCGTAATACTGAGCATATACTGTGGTAGGAGCTTCTTGGCCTCGCTATACCCGTTTTCTTTTACATGTTAATTATGGGCCTTTTGATGAAACATTGCCAATCACTCGTTATTGTGAGATTCTTGCTATATGCCGTACTTACTATAATGGGCTTCTAATGTACATGTAATCAGTTCACATCCAGAAACAACTTTCACTCAGCATGTTTGAGATTTCTTACTTCCATTCCCACACAAGCCTTTTATATCACTCTGCAGAATAGACAAGGAGTAGCTGAAATGGATCAAGGGATATTTTGAACTAAGCTCGGATACACAGCTGAAATCATGAATATGGCTCAATTTACTGCTGTTGATGCCTGTTATTATTAATATCAATTGTCAAAACTAATGGATTCATTTGAACCCATAAAACATTAAAGAGATTTATTCAGCTGAAATCTTTTACCATAACAAAAAATATTAAAATGTAATGGCAAAAATTTCAGATTAATGGTGGTGTTTATTCGGAACTATCAGTGCATTATAAACAAAATCATTATATAGAAACGAAACATGAATTTCAGCGAAAAAAAATTAATCTCCCAACCAGAGCCATTCACTCTATATTAAAATATGCAAAAGGTGATGCCCATTGAATGAGCTGAACTAAAGACTTCTATGTCATCCACCTCTGATCCTTGACTGTTATGGGGAAGAACAGGAGGGGAGTGGAGGTGGAGATAGGTCAGCCTGCACAGATCCTGTCACATTCTGTGAATAACCCAAAACATCTGAACAGTATTTTCATATACATTTTGGCATGACTAAAACTGTGCTTAGGTTTATTTACTTATTCAAAAATTACAATGTAGTCTAATGCCTTTCAAAATACCCTTCATGGAGTCTAACAACCACTTCCATCGGCAGAATCAGCTGTGTGTCCCCCTATGGTGACTAGGCGAAGGAGCTGTGCAGTCTCAGCTCTAATTGGATGAAGGAATAACATACACCTCTTTCACTTTTCTGAAAGGGTTAAAAACATCAGTTCTTCGCCACTTCTAACTCAACTAACTACCCTACTATTGACGGTCCATTTCCATATTTATTTTTTTGCATTCGGACTATTCTGTTGGTCCACATACCCCTGGGATCCCAATAGGCATATGCCTGTCATCATGTTTCCCAGGGGCTGAACCAACAGAGCTTGACAAACATCCATGCCCTGGGTGGAAAAAAACCCACCCAGGGGGGACTCGAACCCGTGACCCTAGGATTAGCAGGCGAGGACTTTACCCCACCGCCACCTGGGCCAGCGCATATATATATAAAGAGAGAGAGGTATGTAGTTTATTATAGAGCATTGATGAGAAAGAGAGATAATGAACATAAAAAAAATTTTCTTACCTCCCACCAAAGTCCTGGGGAAAGGATTTTTCATAAGAGGCCAACTTCCATACAATCCAACGATAATGATTGCGACACCAGTTATCAGCCGGTAACAGCTTAGGATCCACTCCTGGGGCAGCAAGCAAAGCAGACTGTGCCTCAGTAACACCAAACATTCCTCTCTCATCAGGGATCAGCCTAAATCCTTCATTCACCAACACTCCATCACTTCTTCTGCACTCCCTGAGGGGCAGATCAAAATAGAATTAGATACAAAACTTGATAGCTAAGAATGGTCATCCTTTCCAGTAAAATGCTAAAAATCATGAATAAACACTTGAAAAGTTGGTAGGAATTACTTTTACTTGCATCACTAAATCACAGAACTCCTATATAGCAGTGGCACAACAATAGCTTTTAAAGAATTTCAAAAGTCACAACACACGCAGGATAAAATCCACTACATACACAAAAAAGAAATATAAATAGTATCCCTGAATATCTTCACAAGCTGGTATAATTTTTCTCTCCCAACTAATGCACTGATATGAATTTGATAAAAGTTTCATTTGCCCACTGTTTAATGGCTAAAATGTAGAAAAAAACCATCAGCTCACTGAATTGCATGCTTCTAATGCATATATACCAGGTTGGATTCTACACTTCTAAATCACACTGGTGAGAGTACAGTGTTACAATAATGCATTGTAACATCATGGAGCTTCAGTTAATATTGAAATATTACAGATATAATATGTAACACTACTAATCATTATTTAACTTGCACTTAAGGGGATACACTCTTTGTTTTTGCATGCATTAATATAAGCCACCACACATACATCAAAGATAGAATTAGAACAATGAACTAAAAATATATTCCTTGATTAACTCACAAAATGGCAGCTAAATAAGACAGATGACATGGAAAATGAAAAAGAATAGTCCCATTAAAATGAGAGAGTTTACATTTATCTCTTACAAGGGGAGTGTCCGAGTTCCGGGTCTAGGATTTTGACGAAATTTGCCAGGCAGGTAGTCCTTGATGAGTTATTTACGAATCACCCCCCATATAGGGTTATATATCCAGAAACTTCGTCAAAAAACGAGTTTGAAATATTTGATTGCAAATATAAAGCCAATAATTAGCCATGTTTAATCAGTGCAGTTTGGGTTAGGGGTAAAGTACTCGCTTCACAATGTTGGCGTCCCTAGTTCGATACTTTTCGAGTCCAATTTTTTTTTCATCGCAATTTCGTCGTACGACTTTCCCTGGTTTTACATATTTTTAATCTGTTTACCCGGGATGCATTTTAACTATTTTACGTAATAATTACGTAATTTGCTAAAATTACGTAATTAGTACGTTAAATAGTTAATTACGTTATTTACCTAAATCACGTAATTAGTACGTGGCGGAATCGTGGCGGAAGAGAAAAAAAGAACTTAAGCTCTGTAATCATATAATTGTAAGTATCTACCGAAATGTTCGGGTGATCGGGCGAATTATTCGGGTGGGAAAGAGTTTCGAATCAAGGACGTCGCTGGGAAATTGATAAAAAGCCAGAGGTAACAATTAATTTTGAAGAATTAATGTATTGCACCTTTTCAGGAGCATGTTAGAATCACCCGAACTTTTCGGTAGATACTTACAATTATATGATTACAAAACCTAAATTCTTTTTTTCTCTTGCGATTAGTTTTTCCAAAAAAGCGCAGCGCTGGAAAATCACGGCACCAGGCGAATTAGAACAAGTGTTGTACGTGCGTCGGGACTGCGTAGCCAAAGATACGGAAATTCAAAATCACGATCACACTTTATGCTCTTCCGTTAATTTCACACACAAAAAACGACAGGGCGTGCGGAAGTAATTCCGCCACGTACTAATTACGTGATTTAGGTAAATAACGTAACTAACTATTTAACGTACTAATTACGTAATTTTAGCAAATTACGTAATTATTACGTAAAATAGTTAAAATGCATCCCGGGTAAACAGATTAAAAATATGTAAAACCAGGGAAAGTCGTACGACGAAATTGCGATGAAAAAAAATTGGACTCGAAAAGTCTCGAACTAGGGACGTCAACATTTTGAAGCGAGTACTTTACCCCTAACCCAAACTGCACTGATTAAACATGGCTAATTATTGGCTTTATATTTGCAATCAAATATTTCAAACTCGTTTTTTGACGAAGTTTCTGGATATATAACCCTATATGGGGGGTGATTCGTAAATAACTCATCAAGGACTACCTGCCTGGCAAATTTCGTCAAAATCCTAGACCCGGAACTCGGACACTCCCCTTGTTAGAAGAAGGAGAACCAGGTCATTTTTCCTGGAAAAAAGGTGGTGGAACTCAGTTGTGTGTAGAAGTTACATGTCTGTAAGCACAGATCTTTTAAGCACAGACATTTCTGGGGTCAAAATCACATTTGTTTGAGAAAATGTCCTCTCACACTCTGTGCAAGAAATGGCTACTGTAATTTGTCTATCACAATCAATATACATATACGTATCTACTGATAGTATAGAGTAGATACATGCTACCGCGGTGCCATGATCGGCAAAGTGATTATTGACTGAAGATAAACTGGACCCGTAATTCCTGTATTAACACGTTCACTGCAGGGCTGATTAAAGCCCTACCCCTCACAGCATGGCGTGACCCATCGGTGGGTCACACTCAGACTTTTGCATGGGCGGTGTGACCCACCAGTGGGTCACAGTCCTTCCGAGCTTCTGGCCACTGCCGAGGGATGGTGGTTGAAGCGGCAGCACTCAGCTGTTTCCTGAGATTAGAGGAAGGCTGGGGGAGGCGACTCCCAGCCTCGCCCCCAGCCCGCCCCTCCCCCGGCCATGTGGGGCACGCTATCGGCTAGACCCTGGCGTGGGATGGGGGAAGAGAGGGGCAACAATACAATGAATGTGGTAAAGATTTGCTGACGTTTGGAAAACCCAAGAGACTCCCACCCGTCTCTGTTTATTGCCCCTGCCCTTGTTGGCGCCCGTCTGTAAGACGTAGACGCCCATCAGTGCGTACCGATTCCCCAGCCCTGCACACACTATGAGAAAAGGGAAGGGGGATCCTTTGCAATACATAGTGGTTTGTATCACTCAGAAAAAAGTAGTGTCTGCATTTCGGAAGACATTCACCCGGCAAGGGCATGGTCACTCATCCACCAATGAGGGATTGGCTCAAGAACACTACGCGACCCTTTCCCAATTGCCCTTCCATAGAGGGGGGGGAAAGGGAAGAGAGAGAGTCAATCTATCACACAGCCGGGCGAGTGCAGTTCGGACTGTTTAGTTTACGAGCAACTGACCACAGCCAAGAGGTTGAGGAGAAAAAATTTTCCTAAACATTTTCATTATTTTTAATAAGTTTATATGTTTTATATCAAGTATTGTTCATCCTTATGTATAAAAATCGCATAAACTTGAAAAAAAAACAAAAAGAAAACAAAAAATAAACAAAATATTTTTGATAAATACGCTAATATGTAAATTTGTTCATGACCCACCGGTGGGCCACACCGCTCACGCTGAAAAAAGTTTCAGGAGGGGCGGCGTGACCCACTGGTGGGTCACACTAAGTGTCACATAGTAGTATATTATTTGAACTGTGACTAACCTCTGGGTGAAGTCACTTGAGAAGTTCTCGATTCCTACTCTCACAATACTCCTCGCAAGTTACGACAATTCAAAGAATTTTATGGCCGTGGCTCTAGTTGCATCTGCGTGACCCACCGGTGGGTCACGCCGCAGTGAATGTGTTAAATGGGAGGTCCAGTTAATTAAACATTTCTAACCAAGACAGCACAGATTTGGTATCATTACTGTATTACCATTGTATTACATAAGAGGGCTATTTGTATTACAGCTGTAATGCAGTGTCAAAAGTCCTCTAATACCACTGTATTACAGTTGTATTACAGAAGCAAAATACAAGTGATTTACAAATTGTATTATGTTTGTAACTTAGATCCAATTTATAATCATTTTACAAATTGTATAATGGTTGATTATTACTGACAAAATACAATCGTTTTACAGATTGTATTATTGCTGTAATTTAAATTTCAATTACAATTGTTTTACAAAAAAATATTACCCCTGTAATTTAGTAGGAAATACAGGAATTTCAAGTAAAAATAAAAGCATTTGCTCTGTCCATGTTCTCTGTAGTTCCATCTGTCAATATTTTTTATATTTATGCGGTGGATTTTTTAAAATAAAAAATGGTTTAACTCTCATGAAATACGTATAGCTAAAGCAAAATGGTGAGTACTGTGACAAATTTGGTTTCCGAATAAGTAAATATATGTACACAACTATATTTTATGGGTAAAATATTCCAGTAACACACAAGCATATGCGGAGTCTTCCACAGGCTAAGTTAGGCTAAAAAGAGAGGGGATATTGAGTTATGTTTATTGCAGGATATACCAGGAGCACAAAGTTAATAAAAGAAAGCTTACACCTTAAACCAGACCATCGAAGAAGAAAAAAGTAATATGCTAGATAACTGTGAAGACTGACCAGCTGCTGTGTTGTAGGTGATGTCACAATACCATGGTACTGCAATAAATGGATCAACTTAGCTTTATATACTGTCACTTTTGTGCTTTAGTAGGCTGGAAACATGCATTAGAATTCCTTATGTGGTTCATCAAAGTTAAATAGACATCACTTTCTGGAAGACTGAGAATTTTAACAATAGAATACCATTCTCTGATAATTCTTAAACACATCTTAGGCTTCTAAGTTCTGTTGTTCTCGCAAAAAAAATACACTACCCCTGTCCTCTGTAAAAGGTCAGATGCAGAGCCTTCGGGAGCAGACGAGCTACCTTCAGAGCATAAGTCGGTAATTTGCGTGGAGCAGCAAGATACCAGAGCCTTCTAACGTCTATTCTTTTCCTCAGTTCGAAAAACTTTACAGGGCAAACTCCAAGACGTATATTTACGTTGCGGGACAAAGAACCATTTAATGGATTTCCTTTTCGAGGTGTATGCACATTCTTCTTCCGTTGTTTCTCCCTGAATATTTAATCTCTTCTTGTAAATCATTAATTTATCTTTCCGCCTCGACAAAGCTGTAAACACTCTAGAAATAAGTTTACACGTAAGGTTTTGAAATATACACTTGGCAGCTGAGGGCTTGTGATGTCACAAGAGCGTTCAAGATGGCAGTCGTGCTTTTTTGGTGCAATCCAAAATTTGCAACTTTAAAACGTGTTTTATAGCATTTATGACAAAGAAAATATTGTGAAAATGATATGGTTATTCCTGCTGAAGTATGAACTATCAATATCTAAAATAATAAAAAAATGGTGAACTACCCTATTTGTAGCCGTACAAGGGAATTACAATTTGTATACCAGTGGTTGTGCTGTCTGGGAATGAGCTTATGATTGATTTATACAGGTTTTGGCAAGTTATTTCAACTAAAAAAGGTGCCAGAGCGCAGTTCCACCACATTCCACCAGATAAAAAGCAATGAGGAGAACTAAATAAAAATGATGAGAGATAACAGTGTAACTAAGCAGTTCATATGAAAAATTATTAAGTCATCAAATTTGGATAAAATGTTCACTTTTGGTGGCAAGACCATGGCATATTTAGTAAACATTCATGAAAAAACACCAAGGCTTAAAAATGTTTATAAATACATAATACAAGTATAAATATGGCAGTACATAATAAGTAGAGATGGGTTCTCGAATCCACCTAACCCCCCGAATCCACCGAATCTTACTGGATTCGAGGATTCGAAATTTTTGGCTGGATTCGATCGAATCCAGTTTGAATTCCAAAGAGCAATTTTATTTTATCAAACCTTTTTTAAAGCTTTCTTAAGAATATTACTGTAACCTTCATTGCCATAACCACATAATTCATCGTTTTCACTGTCTCTCTTAAACACGTTAATTTTTACTGCATCAAAGCGTAAGATGCAATTTTCATCATAAAAATGTGATTTAGATGTAGATAAATGCATGAGGAATTTCGCTCGTGAACTCGTAGGCGGAGATAGCTCTCCATTTGCCGTAAGATGGCAGGCACAATGCAGTCGTTAGTGTTAATACGGGGTTTACCAACATAGGTCGATATTTTAAAATAATATAGAATTTTTTTTACTGCTAAAGAAGGTCAAACGTAAATAATGTATACTTACTATCTTAAAGAAAAAAATATTTTTTTTAAATGTAGTCTTCAACTACTGAGTGATCATGTGAAATTTCTTTTGTTCTACGTGTAAATTGGAACAAAATGAAAAATGCATAATTTTGTCGGAAACACATTAGTGTATCCTGAATGAGTTAATTTGTTTTGGTTTTTCAGCAATAAATATTAATAATATGGTCAGATTCGATTTAGATTTTTTTGTAGTGTTATGTTGTTTATTTAACTGCAGATATAACAAACACTTACTGCACATGCATTCACTTTTGCTTTGCAAGATAACTATTTGAAAAGGAAACATGCCTGTCATCACAATGTTCATAAACGGAAAGGTAGATTCGGGATTCGATTCAAATCTTAGTTGGATTCGATTTGGGATTCGGATTCGAAGAAAAAGTGGATTCGACCCACCTCTAATAATAAGTCAACAAAAGCAAAAGTAATGATGAATTAAAATTCTACCTCTGATGGCAATTTTATTTTAAATACAATCCTCTGAGTTGGAGCATAGACCCTAATCACAGTGCCAGGCCTGGTGAAAAATTTCTCTTCCAAAAGATAAAACAAGCCCCAAAAAGGAAACATTTACAAAACATTTGATATCAACAGCATCAAAATATGTAGCATATCTACAGGTGAATTAATGCATTTAATTCTATTACCGTGCTGAAGGACAGATTAAACATGATATTTAGATCTTCTATAGATATTATTCATAGATATAACTCAGTGAAATTTAACAATGACATACTTATGAATTTTATCAATTAAAATTCATAAGTTTTATTGTTTTGTAATTGAATACATAGAATGTTTCATGAAAACTGATTTAACTAAGTAATGGACTGCATCATTAATTTACAGCTATGGATAACAGAATACATTTAAACTTACTGATAGTGGTCTTGAAGTTTAAATCTGAAGTCGGCAGCATTTATTGAAGTTATACTCATTGTCTCTTCCTGTACACCATACTTCCTTAGCTTCATACCAGCATGCAAGGGAAAAAAAAGATTGAAAAAATGATATATTTGCATAAATTCTTTTTGAGCTCACATAAAGAGGATACATACAAAAACAAATGAAATAACACAAGGAAATCCTCCCGAATACCAGAAATGGGCAAATGATAAAAAATATGTACACAGAGGACCACAAATTTATAGCCTGAAATTCCTCAGTTAGGGAGTTTCCAGGAAAAAGTAACTTTTTAGGTGTAGGGAGCCATCCCTCCCTGTGGATTATGATTTCAACATGGTGGAGGGGGCTTGATTATTCCCATAACTTTTGAAGCCCTAACAGGTGGGAACAAAGGCATGGCCCATTAGTCAGACTGCCAAGCTATGTGAATTAAAGGATGGCCTAAAGGTAGTCCGCACCATCTAGTGTGCTTCTCAGTCATATATAGACAGCTGTGAAAATGCAATTGATATCACTTGGGGTGGCCATTTGAGGAAGGACATAGTCTTCAAATGTAGTTATGAGGATTTTTGCAGCATTGATTCGATGATCTCTGCATGTTTTCTGGGCTCTCACCACGTGGGTTGGCTTTTAACAGACAATGGTTTTACTTACATTACAATCAGCATCTTCAGGCCAAAGGTATGGGACAAAGATTTTAGCTATCTTTATGTAGGCCATCTCATCTAGGTACTCTCTCGGTGGCATTTTTGCTATCTCGATGGCTTCTCTGATTGACTGATTGAACTCATTACTGTCCTTGGCTAATCAGAGAAGCCATCGAGATAGTGAAAACACTGGTGAATCTCAATAAGATGATAGATACCACCTCCACAACGTATGGAAGAGAGTCCTCTGACAACCAACCAATAGGAGAACAGTACATAGATGAGATAGTCTATTTAAAGATGGCCAAAATCTGTGGCCCACGCCTTCACCCTGAAGACGCCGACTGTAATGTCATCAAAACTGCTGTATGTTACAGCCAACCCACATGGTGAGAACCCAGAAAATATGCAGAGATCATTGTCATCATATTTATTACACCAATGTCAAAAGATTGGTTATTGTGCCTACATTAGATGATGAGTCTGAAAACCTGAAGAGTAGACGAAAAAAGTAGACTTGGGCCTATACTGATAGCGAGTATTGGCATTTTTTCCCAACACTTCGATACTTTCGAGTATTCATTTTTTTCGGATACTTTTACTCGAAAGTATTCGTTTGATGAAAATCATCTAAAAACATATAATTTTGAAATCCTGCCTTCTTCAACTGACTTACCAATGTTTCCCGTATTTGTTTACTTAGCTGCGATCTTCATGACAGTAAAAGTGAGACATGTGCTTAGATTTGACTATGGGAAAGCCTGAGGTGAAAAGCTCACCCTCCACCGAAAAGTAGACAAAAATCCACGTACGAAGAAAGTTTGCTGAAATAGCAGCAAAAATTAAAGTTCTGCCATCAACTCAAAGATCGTTCTGCTCAACACATATGTTGTTCTGCGCTTCCGCTTACATTTCAAGCTCGTTTTCCAAAAATATAAAATTCAAATATTGTGACATGGTCAAGTGTTATGACGTTAATGGATTCGCATTAGAAATTTTAAAATGAAGACGCAGGTGCTCGCATGCCTCCAATGTTCCATTATACTTACAGAGAAAACCTGGTTTCGTAAATTGACTAGAAAAACTTAAACGAATATAAGTAAATATTTGAAGCTTATAGGACGTCATGGCAAAAGTATGATTCATATTCTATCAAAATTTCCTTTCATTAGTGCATTTCATATTGTTATGACAATCTTCAAAGTGACTCTGGCCTCTGCGACTCAAAGAAATGTGCCATTTTTCATCCTCACTTCAAAAACATGCCTCAAAAGTAATTATTAAAAAAAGCCTGGTATCTGCATTAAACGAAAGGCTAAATTATCTACACACTGATATGATCTCTATGAATTTTGCTTCTTTCTTTTTTGGGATATCAAGCCTCAAATTCAAGTCTATATATACTTTTTGGCATGAACAGTATACACAAAATGTGCTATTTGATCATATACTCATCATTAATTATTGAGTGCACATCAACGCATAGTATCGTACGTTTATTTTGGGAGGCATAATAATTGAAAATGAAACTTCATTACAGTAAATTAACGCCAGCAATGAACTAACTTGATGGCAGAGAATTGGTCCCTGGAAGTTATGCAACCCGCAAACATATCTTCAACATAACCAAAGAAGGCCTAACTTGTTCAGCAAGTTTTCCTTGTTACCATGTTCAAGATTTCGGGTCCCTACAAAAACGTGCTAACGAGAGTCCACTGTATTTGGGTGTACCTGCAGGTTTAGGGTTTCCTGAGCAAATGTTTTCAGAAACTAGTGCTATGGTCCAGATAGAAGAACCCTCTTAACTGCTGAGCATGTTCAGCATCCGTGTCAATAATATGTCAATGAGCAGTACATTCAAATATGAGCTGTTGAGCATGTTCAGCAGCTCTTATTTCTTAAAAAGAATTTTCAATATTTACAAAGACAAGAGGGCAGTGCATAAAATTCTATTCCAGTGATAATTGTAACAGTATCAAAAAAGAAGAGTTGTCACAATGTAATTTCTCTTAATAATTAGGTGCTCTTTTAAAACACTTTTGATTATTGAGTTGACTTCATAAGAACGAAAGTATTTATCAAATTTTTTTAGAAAAATAAGTAAGGTATCGGCAAATAATACTATCGGTATCGGCCACTGGTATCGAGGTATTGGTTTGGTATCGGTAAAAGTCTAGAAAAAAGACTTAGCAATTCTAATGTTTGCTTTGCCAAGATTTTGCAAGTTCTTATTTCACCTACTAGCAATGGAGTTCTACACAGTATTGGCCACTTCCATCAACTACATCAAACCTGAAGAGGATTAAAAAGTGCAGTTGGATAAACAGTGCGAAAGACAAATATAACAGGAATTAGTAAACTAAAAGTCATGGTACTGAAGATCAAGAGGAAGAAATGAGATCAAGCAAAGAGAACGAGTGAGAGTAAGGTAAAAGAATGTACAGTTGCAATGAAACCTATGCTGAAAAATTAGGCAATAAACCAATACAAGGGAAAGAAACTTTTTTACATTGATGGGATGGAAAAATTTTCAAAAATAGGGAATAACTATCCAACTCAAGCAGTAAGACAGGAAATTTTCTGAAAAACCAACAGATGATTGAATGAATTAATGTTTTATTAATCATCACGGGGCATTGCTCCTTAAGGACAGAAAACAATGTTCATAGTTATACGAGCTACAAAAAAAGAGAAATAAGTCAAACACTTCACACAATAAACAGGTAGTGAAAAGTTTAAATATAAATTAAAACAATTGGCAAGTAAAAAAAGACCAAATGCAAGGTACTTAGAACATCATATAACAAATAAATACACATACATTTCTTGATTTACAAAGAATAAATACAACATTTAGTGGTCAAAAAGTAGCATGTCATTATATTGGTCATAATAATAGGGATTGGGAATAGTAGAAAGAACGTAAAGATAAATTCCACAAAATGTCTAATAAAAACTACACAATTCTTAATTTCAATAATAAAGCTACAGATATTTGGAAAATCATAAATAGTAGTAAAAATTTTTCCATTTTCATCCATTATATATCTAATTTTCTGGGGGAATATGGGAGTCCTATACTTGAAATTTTATGAGAACGAGCTATTTCCTCAAGTTTCCTCTGTGAAATTCTTGTGACTGCAAGTTGATGCATCTATCACCTAGGAATCACAAACCTAAGACCTTGCATTCAAATTGAGCAAGTGAAGTTTTCTTAAATTCAATCCATTTGATCAAGTGTTTCATGGATCAACTAAATTCAAATTACAATCCTTGTACATATTACCCATGAGTGTCTGCTTGAGCGAAGAGCTAATGTAGCACCCTTCTGAATACCATGTCGTCTAAAATAATCACAAGTAGTAAAATAATCATGGGCCATGTAAACATAGGTTCAATATGGCCTGGGCCAAGGTGCAAACTTAAGCATAACCATCACTATCAGAAAGAGGCCCAGCATGTACATACATATGCACAAACATACAAAATAAAATTACAGGAAGAAAACACTTACCTGGTCTTTTGAGTACCGTCCTGGCCTCTTCCCTTTAACAAAATCCTTCAAACTTCTGCGTTGCTGTCCCATTCCTCTCCTTGATTGCAAATAGTGGCCGATAATGGGTTTGACATTTTCCTTGGAAGAGATTAATTCTTTTTGCAATTTTCTACCCTCAGCCCAATGATCAATTACCACCCCTGATTTATCTCCCAAACCAGACTCCTCTGCAAACTCCAACTGCTTACCCAGCCATGATTCATCAGCGACATCTCCATCCCATAGTTCTGAGTACTTCCCTTTATCACAAAATTCTTGCTCCTGTGTCATAACTGAGGACTGAGAGGACTGTAAAGAATCACTCTTGCCATCTAAGCCATCACTTCCACCACTGATTGAGGTTTTATGACCCAAGTTTGATTGCATGTGCTTTCCTAATCCACCATCTGCTTTCTGCTTCTTAGCACATCCTTTCCACTTTCTTCTTCTCTTCTTCGTTGTCTTGAAAACTGGGCTTGGTGGATTCTGATCAACCAATGAAACACTTAACACCGAATTCAACACAGCCGTATCTACTGCCTTAATATAATCATCCCCCTGGCTTTCAGCTAAGAAGACATCTTGTGGTGCAGCTATACCATGTTCCTTGGAGTCATGAAACTGGTCCTCGATATTTATGGGAAAGTCTTTCACATTATTCTTCAAAAGTGAGGATCCACTGGGTGATACAGGTAAATCAGGATCCTCAGATTCTTTCACCATGATCAAACTGCTTGGGTGTGATGGCTTTCCTACATGATTTGGAGGTAAATCTTTACATTTTAGCCCCTTTTCATTAACTACAAGAGAGTGGGAGGGCAAAGTAGATGCAGTGTTAGGAGTCTTTTTGTTGGCTAGCTTATTACTATCACTGGAGAAGGACATATTTGATTTTGACTGCATTAGTCCATGGCAATAAGAGACTGGCCCTGAATCAAGATGAGGATCAACAGGGGTAGAATCACCAGAAAAATTTTCATTTCCCACTGGGTTAACATCTTCAGCAAATAATTTTTTGGCATGAGCCAAAGCTTTTTCAGAGACTGATATCTTCTTACCACTGGCAGATGAGAATCCCAGAAATTCAGCCTGTCCAGGAGTTGATTTCTCATGAGACAATGTCATTTCCTTCACAACTGACTTCGAGGAAATATCCACTTTTCCCCCCCTTGCCATTGGGACACCTGTATCATTAACAGTTTTCAGTGGATCCAAATCTTCAGAAAATAATTTTTTTGCCTTGCTTAAGGAACTTTCAGTAACATCCACTTCCCTGCCACTGGGTGTGGAGAGGCCTACAGCGGATCTCACGGGAGACGAATCTTCAGAATGAGGAATGACATCCTTTAAAACTGGCTTCAAAATACCATCAATTTTATTTAGATTGGCTGATGATGATTTATTCCCCCCTTCAAAAGTGTAGAAATCTTCAGCAAATAGTTTCTTTGCATGAGCTAAAGATTTCTCAGAGATTGATATCCTCTTCCCACTGGCAGATGAGAATCCAGGGAATCCAGTCTGCACAGGAGTTGAATCAACATTACGAGGCACCTTCTCTTCGACAGCTGACTTTGAGGAAATATCAACCTTCACTCCACCAGTTGTTGGGACACCGATATTATTATCACTTTTCAGGGGATCTATATCTTCGGAAAATAATTTTCTTGCCCTGTTCAAGGAACTTTCTGCAACAGCCACTTTTCTTCCACTGGCTGTGGATAATCCTGCATCTGATCTCACAGGAGTTGAATCTTCAGAATTGGGCATGAAAGGGGTTCCAAAGGGGTTCAAGGAGTCCTTTAACATTGGTTTAGAAAAGCTATCAATTTTCTTCAAATAGGATGAGGAGGACCCATTGCCACATTCCAAGGGGTTCAAATCCTCAGCAAATAGTTTCTTTGCATGAGCTAAAGATTTCTCAGAGATTGATATCCTCTTTCCACTGGCAGATGAGAAACCAGGGAAAGCAGTTTGCACAGGAGTTGAATCAACATTACAAGGCATCTTCTCTTCGACAGCTGACTTTGAGGAAATATTAACCTTCACTCCACTAGTTGTTGGGACACCGATATTATTATCACTTTTCAGGGGATCTATATCTTCGGAAAATAATTTTCTTGCCATGTTCAGAGAACTTTCTGAAACAGCCACTTTTCTTCCACTGGCTGTGGATAATCCTGCATCTGATCTCACAGGAGTTGAATCTTCAGAATGGGGCATACTAGCCTTTAACATTGGTTTAGAAAAGCTATCAATTTTCTTCAAATAGGATGACGAGGACCCATTGCCACATTCCAAGGGGTTCAAATCCTCAGCAAATAGTTTCTTTGCATGAGCTAAAGATTTCTCAGAGATTGATATCCTCTTTCCACTGGCAGATGAGAAACCAGGGAAAGCAGTTTGCACAGGAGTTGAATCAACATTACTAGGCATCTTCTCTTCGACAGCTGACTTTGAGGAAATATTAACCTTCACTCCACTAGTTGTTGGGACACCAATATTATTATCACTTTTCAGGGGATCTATATCTTCGGAAAATAATTTTCTTGCCATGTTCAGAGAACTTTCTGAAACAGCCACTTTTCTTCCACTGGCTGTGGATAATCCTGCATCTGATCTCACAGGAGTTGAATCTTCAGAATGGGGCATACTAGCCTTTAACATTGGTTTAGAAAAGCTATCAATTTTCTTCAAATAGGATGAGGAGGACCCATTGCCACATTCCAAAGGGTTCAAATCCTCGGCAAATAGTTTCTTTGCATGAGCTAAAGATTTCTCAGAGATTGATATCCTCTTTCCACTGGCAGATGAGAAACCAGGGAAAGCAGTTTGCACAGGAGTTGAATCAACATTACAAGGCAACTTCTCTTCGACAGCTGACTTTGAGGAAATATTAACCTTCACTCCACTAGTTGTTGGGACACCGATATTATTATCACTTTTCATGGGATCTATATCTTCCGAAAATAATTGTCTTGCCCTGTTCAGAGAACTTTCTGAAACAGCCACTTTCCTACCGCTAGCTGTGGAAAATCCAACATCTGATCTAATAGGAGTTGAATCTTCAATACGAGGCATATTAGTCTTTAAAACTGGCTTTGAAACACTATCAAGATTTTTACCACTGGCTGATGAGAGATCTAACCTACAACCCCCTTCCAAAGTACTGAAATCTTCACCAAATACTTTTTTAGCATGAGCCAGAGATTTCTCAGAGATCGATATCATCTTCCCACTGGCAGATGAGAATCCAGGGAATGTAGTTCTCACCGGAGTTGAATCCTCATGAGTCAAATTATTTTCTTTCACAGCTGAATTTGAGGAATTTTCTAACTTTCCCCTATTATTTCTAAGGACACCTACATCATTAACACTTTTCAGTGAACCCATATCTTCAGAAAATAATTTCCTAGCCCTATTTAAGGAACTTTCAGAAATAACCACTTTCCTACCACTGGCTGTGGAAAATCCTACAGCTGGCCTTATGGGAGTCGAATCTTCAGAAAGAGGCATACAGGCCTTCAAGAGAGGCTTTGATAATCCACCAATACTCTTCTGGCTGGCTGATGAGACACCTAAATTATCACCCCCTTCCGAAGGGTTTAAATCTTCAGCAAATAGTTTCTTTGCATGAGCCAAAGACTTTTCAGAGATTGATATCCTCTTCCCACTGGCAGATGAGAATCCAGGGAATGCAGTCTGCACAGGAGTTGAATCAACATTACATGGCATATTTTCTTCCACAACTGATTTAATAACAGTATTTACCTTCCCTTTGCTACTTATATCATTTACACTTTTCAGTGGATCCATATCTTCAGAATATAATTTTCTTGACTTGCGTAGGGAACTTTCCAAAACAGCCCCTTTCCTACCACTAGCTGTGGAAAATCCAATATCTGACTTCACGGGAGTTGAATCCTCAGAATTGGGCATGCCAGCCTTTGACAATGGTTTTGAAAAGCTACTGATTTTCTTTAAATAGGCTGATGAGGACCCACTACCGCATTCCAAAGGGTTTAAAGGATCCTCAGCAAACAGTTTCTTTGCATGAGCTAAAGATTTCTCAGAGATCGATATCTTCTTTCCACTAGCAGATGAGAATCCAGGGAAAGCAGTCTGCACAGGAGTGGATTCCTCACTAGGCAATGTCCTTTCTTCCAAAATTGACTTTGAGGAAATCTTTTCTCCATTATCTATGAGGTCACCTATATCATTGACACTTTTCAGTGAACCCATATCTTCAGAAAATAATTTCCTCGCCCTGTTTAGGGAGCTTCCGGAAATAGCCACTTTCCTACCACTAGCAGTGGAAAATCCTACATTTGACCTCACAGGAGTGGCACCTTCAGACTGAAGGATATTAGTCTCTAAAACTTGCCTTGATAAACCATGACTTTTCTTGCTACCGGCTGAAGATAAACTTAAACTATCACCCCCTTCCAAATTGTTGAAATCTTCAGCAAACAGTTTCTTTGCATGAGATAAAGACTTTTCAGAGACTGATATTTTCTTGCCACTGGCCGATAAAAATCCAGGGAATGCCGTCTGCCCTGGAGTTGAATTTTTGCAAGCCAGTATTCTTGCCTTTAAAAGTGACTTGGCTGATACACGTAAATCGTTCTTACACTCTCTAATGATATCAATATTCTCACTGCAACCCAATGATTCACCACTCTTTGTGACCCTTTCCTTAGTCTCATCAATGAAATGTTCAGTGGAAGATGCCTTTTGGCTGCTGTCAGACTTGAGTTTAAAAGTTTCTAATCTAAGCGAAGAATCTTTCGATGAAGTCTCATTAGCCTCTGCCAAAATCTCATTTTGAGGGTGACCAAAATCATTACCTCCTTTATACACGCTAAGGTCTTCAGCAAAAGACTCAACCACATCAGATAAATGTTTTTCAGAAATCAAAAATTCTTCACCATAAACTGAATTGAATGCATCTGATTGTGTCTGGCAAGGAGTTGAATCTTCACATAACAATGATTTTGACTTAACAGAAACATCAACCTTTTCCTCAATGGCAGACAAGGCATGAAAATTATCAATACCCTCCGATTTTTTCACATCTTCAGCAAATGATATCTTGGCATGAGTCACAGAGTGTTTATAAGTACATTCCTTTTGTCTACATGGTGATGAGCATCTGAAAATGTCTTCCCTACATGGGGATGTATTTTTGGAAGAGGGTATATTTTCCTTAAACAATGAATTATCTGAAGTAAGAAGTTTATCTTCATAACTGTTGGGGAGAGCTGATTCATTATCAGCTTCCAAGGATTGATGATCTCCTGAACATATTTTCTTTGCTGCATTAATGGCACTTTCTGAAGTAAGTGTTTTCTTCAAACTGGCTGTGGAAAATTCATTGGTTCTAGTAGACCTATTGGAAATTGAATATTTGGAACAATATTTATTGACATTACGTAATGATTTTGATAAAACTTCTTTCTCCTTTCCATTTTCTGGAGAAGCCTTTAAACCAATACCCTCCACAAGATGAAACTTCTCACAATGCACATTTTTGCTAAAAAGAGACTCATGCTTTGGTAAATGAACAATTTCTTCACCAACTCCCACCTTTTCTGAAAATTCCACTACGCATTCTTTTTGAGACACTGGGCTGGATGCACAAAATTTTGTCACCACACACTTTTCATTTCCAACACTATCTTCTGCAACAACATTGCATTCGTACTTTTCCCCACCCACTTCATCATTTGATTTCATATTTTCCATGCATTTTATTTTTCCTCCCAACAACACTGGATTTTCTTTGTGCTCCTTCATTCCTTTAACAAATTTTGCCTTTGCCTCCGGTGTAGATGTGTGATTCTTATTCCTTCTTCTAAATGGCTTTTTTGCTCTGAATTTCTTTGACAGAATTGGGCTGGTGCATATCTCAGCTCTTTCGTCCACTGGTACATTTTTTTCAGGCCCACTTACTTCCATGCTGAGAAGGCATTCATTTACTTCAGCTACAAGTTTCAATTCCTCCTCCTCTGTTAACTGAGTCATCTTTGGCTCTGCTAATATTTCTAAAGTATTGGTTTTCTGGGAAAGTGCCACATCTTTCTCCAACTCCTTTGATCCATCAACTTGCTCTGTCATAGCTCTGGATTCTGCATTACAAGATAGAATGTTAACTTGAATTTCTCCTGAAAAATCACAGTGTTTAACCACTTTACAAGATGAATCCTTTTCAAGTAAAGGTTGGCCTTCCATGGAAATGCTTTTCTTCCTATTGCCCATTACCTTGTTTTCTATGACAGCTGAGTGGTCACTTCCTGTTGATTCTAAACAGCTAAAACTCACTAAAGACCCCATCTTCAATCTCGTAAGACTGGATTTACCACTATTGGAAACTAGACTACTATATTTCTCAAGCTGGGCAGCTCTACTCATCAAATCTTCAGGTGAAACTCCTTTCAGAACCAAGGGACCACTTTGATTTCTCTGTTTAGGATATATAAACTGAATGGACCCCTCACAGGTAATAGATTCTACACATTTCTCTGCCTCTTCAGAGCACCTGCTCACAACATTTGAAGGTGAAAGATTCTCACATTTTGATTGAGATTCCATCACTATTTCAGGACACACCTCAGTGTTAAGATCATTTTCAAATTCAATAAGCTCACCACACACAGGTACAGTAAAGACCATTTTCTCCTTCACTGATTTCTCAGAACTATCCTTCCTTCCCTGATGAGAATGATGCTCCTCCCTGCCAGGGAAGACATTGGCAGTTTCACTAACAAAAAGATCACTCTTTTCTTCATCATAGGAAAGTATGGAGTTTCTTGATTTTGATGGATCTCCATTGCAACAATTGGCTATCTCTCCTTCGCACAGAATTTTCCTCTCCCAATCATCTCTATCTGCAAATAGATTATGATCTACCACTACTTTTTCCTGAGATAACTCGGGATTCACACCAGGAGATTTCAAGTTATTGCTGTTTTTTTGCACCATCAAGCAATCAGTTTTCATTCTCCCAGCATAAGCCAATGCTTCTGATGCTTGGCAGACTTCTTCAAGTACAGAGCATGAAAGAAAATCCTGGGAGCCCAAGTAATTCTGCTCTCTGTCACTTTCTGGTTCCATCTTTATTTCGACACTTTCTTCAAGTATTGAATGAGAGTTACTTGGTTGTGACCTATACGCGAGAGAACATGAATGTGATTTTCTCTCTTCACTCTTTGAACAACTTGACAGTTCCCCTTCAGCCAATGCAGCAACAGGTATGGAAGTATGTACCATGTAATTCAACCCAGTAACAGTGGAGCAAGAAGTTACTGCATCATTTACTTCTTTAGAGCTGTCAATCAGCAACCTTTGGCAAGGAGACTTCTGGTTTATATTTTCAACAGTGATGCAAACATCACTATGATGATCTCCTTCTGAAGGAAAAGAGATGTTTAAAAATGCATTTTTCATCAATTCCTCATCCAATATTTCAAGACTCCTTTCTTCAAAATTTTCTCCCTCTACACCATTAATCATACCTCCACATTTAGGAACCTGAGACGTACTTTTAACATTGTCACCAATATATACTTGACCACTGTTCCCCACATAAGTCATATTACAACTAGGAACTACTGGGTTAATGTTAACTTCACCCAACTTATTTTGTATATTTTCCACTAGTTCCTCCAATAATTCTCTAACAATGAGAAAGGATTCTTTTTCCCTCCTATTCTTTTCTTTTTCTTCACTATCATCCCCTTTCTGCTTTCTTTCCTTATGGCCATTAGATGCGTTTATGGGAGAACATAATAGATTCAATATTTGAGTCACATATTCAGGCTCATCTGTAGCATTTCTAGCACCATCCAATTCCACACATGACTTCTCACATGCACTGTCAGCTGAGCAAGTTGTACTTTTTTCAGGATTTAAGAGACAATCCACATTACCTGATTCAACTATGCCCGCTTGAACACCATCATGATACCCAGCCATTTCCATTCTGTTCATACACTGAATATCAAGTTCCAATGGAGTAGAAAAAATTGCTGATTTTTCCAACGAAGGGGAACAAACTCTTACCACGGGGCCAATTACTAGAGACTCATCTATTACGTCAACATTTTCTGCAACTGATTCCAACTCGCTTGTCTCTATCTGTATTAAAGTCTTTGAAGGATAAACAGGGGACAAATTCACACCATCTAAACAGTTCATTCTACACGTCTCTTCTGCCTCTCTGCAAATCATTGAGACATTCACTTCATTAACTATTTCATTAGAGTGAAGGGCATTCAAATCAGATCTCCTAATAGAGGGTTTCGCACGGCTACAGTCCGGTCTTGATGAAGATTCATGATTATCATTGATACCACCGACAAATGAGGCTAATTTAGAGCTATCACCATCCTCCCGGTTACCAAATACAGAAGCTAGAAAGCATCCATTTTCTGAAGGTTCTGACACACAAGTTTCAACTGCTACTGCCTTCTTGACGTGATCAGATTCTCTAATTAGGGATATGAGAAAGTTAAGATAACACGTTGTTTCAAATGCATTCGCGTAATAACGCGACCGACTCTTCAAATACAAGGAATCGATATTCAGATCTCGTTCTACAGAATGTGAATTTATCTGCCTATCAACCACTGGATCCTCGAAACCGTAGAAAACAAATTCTGGTTCACAGTCGTCCAGTTTTCCTTCATTCCAGGATGACCTATCCAAGAGTAACTCACCAACACTTGCATCATCATCATGTACTTCACTACTTTCAAGGTTTGAATGAATGTCAGGAGAATGGTGATCGTCGTTGAGCAGAGGATGACTTTTCGAAGGTGTAGCCATAGAACTGGACCATGATTCATCTGCCCCCAACGTTTTCTCTTCATCACTTGCTGATGCAGAACCGTCATCACCGGCACACGAGGTTTCTCGGTGGGGATGACTGGATGCCCTCTTTACTAATAACTTGAGAAGATTTCTCACGGATGCAGAAATGCCATCTTCATCAGTAGATGAACTACCATTGGAAGATATTTCATTGTACTCAGATAGTTTCTTGTCATTGCCGGTATTCACTGAAGAGACTTCACTTAAATCCTTAGTGAACCAATTGGGGTCAGGCGGACCAAGTTCTAGAAAGTGAATTACTAAAATCAAGATGCTTTAAGGCAAAGTTCAAACATTTTACATTAATGACACGGTCGCAAGTCGACTAAGTCTGAGTACATACTTTAACAAAACAATACCACTGTTTCAATGTGCTCGTGCTTATCCGAAGAAAAATTAGTCCGTAAGGCATGACGACACTCCCACAACTTACTGTCACCACATAAAAATCATTAATGGAGTATTAATCCATTCGCAATAGACTGCACGATAATGGCAAATCCCAAATAGCATAATCAACTATCCATTTGCGACCATATATTTAAAATAAGTAAATAATAAAATAATTCAAATACTTTTCCCAACCTTCAAGATTTTCCTTAAATAAATCATGAAGACCTGTTGCTCCTTTGGATCCTTCACACCTTTTGTTCACAGAAATAATAATACGAAAGTCATCCTCCATGCCTCAATATCACACATGTTTTTATTCACTCACTTCTGTATTCCTCGGAAACCCTTATGTAAAATACTACAATCATTTTATAGACACAAGACTTCCATGAATTGCCTAATTGGAGCCAATTCCAATACCGTGCCAAAACAATAGAAGGACGTATTTACCACAAGGTAGCCAATGGAAAAATCGGGTGTGCTATACCGCCCTTTTCAAATAGTTTCTCGAGAATGACTCGTTGAGGACATCGATAAGATATCTGTTAGGAAGACTTATGGTTTAATATGCCAAGCTTAAATGAAATAAATGTATAATTTATTGTAATACCTTGGGTCAATGTTGCCCCTAGGGCTTGTAGGGTCCCAGGTAACAATTCTTTGTGAGCCCCTATAGTAATCATTGGTTTCTGGACCCAGGAAAATACCTGTATATATTTTTTTTCGGGCTTACGAACATGATTTGAGATATATATTATGAAATAAATCCTAGTAGCAATAAAATAGTTGATGATTTATTCATTACAATACAAGAGCTGGAAGAATAAATATTACCAAAATATACTCTATTCTTCCTGTGACTATAGTAGGTTCTATAGAGGCCCTCCAAACTATGAGGTCCTTGGAGACAGGGGTAGGAGTCCCATTTGCTCAGCACAGAGGATGCCACTGGCTTACCCTTAAATATTATTGAAAGTCTAGACTGAGGATAGAACAGCATTAGAATTTTTTACATAGTTCACAAAATGTAAACCATTTAAAATGCAGCATTAACATAATAATCCTTTTCAAACCAAGTAACACAATGGTACATCACTGTAATGTACTATTTATAGACAGCAGAAGCTTATTTAGCACCTGCTAAAGACGTGTGTATATGTGCACACTGTGGGATGTTTAGAAATGAGATACCTATCTGCATGTTCCATATTCCGCATTTTTTGGCATATGCCAGACATATGTCTCACAACAATTTCGCTGGCTGCCCTGCCAGAATTTTCTGGTCAAAGATATTGGGGAGAGGTTTTTATTGTATTTATTTAGTGATGGTCGTCTGGGTGCTACAGTGAGATTGGCTGTGGGGTGGATAACTCATTTCCAGGTGCTGTGCAGTGAAAGAGTTATCCACCACTCAGGAAATCTTAGTGCAGTGGACATCACCCTAATGCCACAGAAACTTGCAATTAAGCTTTTAGAAATACATATCCTCAAACTTCTTGAATATTCCCAGACAATTCACATGCATTACCATAGCTTTGGTGCATAGAAAGTGTTGACAAACAATCAGCATTAGCTAACATCTGAAATCCTGTAGTTACCTTTCTTTGAAAACCTTGCAAAATGCAGAACACATTATGTGCTTTTATAAAAGCATACTATAGTAAAGGATATAGTAATAAAGAGATAGAAACTTTTTTTAGTGAAGGATAAACATGGAAGATTGTTATTTGGAGAGAATTGACCAAATAGTACTATGTATTTGCTTGGTAATTAACTCTATCAATCAGCCACAACATGAGCGAAAACTAGGATATTTTAGGGAGTGAAGAAAGAATCTCACCTTGGCATAAATATATATATATATATGTGAACTATAGTGAACATGGCTGAAGGCATGACATTATCTTCACAATATGTTTTCACAGTTCAATTCTGTGAATTCACTATCATGCTTTCAGCCCAAATAACCCCTTAAGAAAAATTAGGTACTGGAGAAAGTTGATCAGTAACCAGAAGATTTTATCAGTTACTGGTTGTGGCAGACAACCGAGTTCAAAGTTCCACCACTTGGGTCCGCCACCTGGCTGAAGTCACAGCCAGAAGGTCCCTGGTGCGGCCGCCAGGGCACACAGAGAGAGGAGACCCTAGTGACCCTAGAAAAAGCACCACCTATGCGAGAGAGAGACTGCGCGAAAAGGAGTGATCATCCGACAACCTAATGAGAGCCTTCCTCCGCCATCTGCTATTATTCAGTCTCACTTTGTAGCATTGGAAACCTTCAATAAACGTGGTCCGCTGTATTTGGCTTTTTAATTTGAAGTGTGGCAAAACCATCAACCCCTTCACTGGTCAACACTGTTCAGTAACTGGAGACCTCCATAAGTCACTGGTGAGCTTCACCAATTCTTCTCTCTCCAGTTTTTCATTACTTATAGACACATCCATCAGTTACTGGTGAGAAACTGATCACTGTCTCCTTCATTAAATGAAGACAGTTTCAAAAAAATGTACAAAACATTCCAGTATTTCTTCATTACTGATCACCCTTCTCCAGTACTTTTTCTTACAGGGACAATGCACTATTGACAAAAAAACTGGCCAGTGCTGCTACTTCAGCTTACATCATATGGTTACTAGATTATTCAGAATAGCAGTTGGACCTCTCCTTGCTGACTTTAGACTCCTGGGATGTGGTTTGATATAAGCCTTAATAGTGCCTCATTTCAGAAGGAATTTGACTCAGGCTCGATATTTATTTTTGAAACTCTATAATTATATGTAATAATCCACCTTAAGGTGGATTAAGTATTACATTTGGCTAGTGCAGGTGTGGCTAACCCAGCACTTTATAAGAGTACTTAAGAATTTAGTTTATTATGAATTACATAAACATTTTGTCACTTGAATCTTGATCCTGAGTGAAGGCATCAGTATGCTAGTGTGACAGCTTGGCACTGAGAACGGAACCTAATCTGACTATAACAGTCCTCAGGACTTTCACACATGCGTCAAACCATTTCTGTTGGGAACAGTGTCTGTTTTGATCACATATGATTAGTGTATTAGCACCTTTGCGCAGTTCTCAGTACGTGGTTAGTCACAGGCAGCAGGCCTCATTTGCAGATCGACGTATGCCATATGTCTCGCTCCGCTCTCTTGGTTTTAGATTTTTTCTGCTGTGCCATTGAACTCTTTGAATATCTATGGTTGGCCTTGGCCTCTTGGGATATGAGTATTCATAATCATTCCCTTTTGACTACACAAAAAGGCACTCTATAAGCAAGATAAATCTACCAAGTCCATCCTTATGATATGAGTAAGGTCTGTGCATCTATGCTTATTCATAAGGTTCCTGCTTATCTTTTTTGCTTAATAGGAACTCCATATCTAGTTTCTTTTGAATCACTCATGCTTAATTTCTTCCGTTTGTTTTTTTGTAACAGTTGTGAGGGCAAAAGTCCTCATGACCATCAAGTCTCAGTTGTTAGATTTCTTTCATGAGAAGGAGGAGTAAAAAAAGCCTTGTATAAAATATCCAATGGATTCCTAGAGTAATAAGTTACTTTCGTATGAAGAAGAAATAGAAAACTTAGTTGAAAATGTGGACAATGAAGGTGAAGTGAGTATTGAATCTGATAGTACGAGCTCAAGTGAGAAAGAAGGTGATCTCACAGAGGATATCCTCCAAGATAGCTATAGAGAAGTTGAAAGTGATGATGATATACCAAGAAAGGGCCATGATATCCATTCCTCTTGGGTTTGGGTCAATTTTGATCAGCATTGCATTCCAAAAAAATACCATTACTGGGAAATGTAGTCCAGTACTTGTCAACAATATTTTTGAGTCTTTTACAAATATTTTTGGTATAGTGCTAATGGAATAATTGTTTTGGAAAATAACAAATATGCTAGTGTGTACTTATGAAACCTTGCACTATCATCTCGATCATGACTGAACCAATGGAAACCTGTAGATGTTGGAGAGATTTATGTTAATTTTGTATTGATAATGTTGATAGGTACCTATTGTTCAGAAGCCTAGCATTTGTTCATATTTTTCAAGATATCCACTTCTGGAAACAAACATTTTTCCCACAACTATGTCTCAGGATAGGTTTGAAAGTATCTCCAAGTTTTTTACATTTCACTGATAATGATGAAATTCAAAATTATACTGGAAGCAAAAAGTTATTCAAAATTCACCCTATAACTGATTACTTGAAGAATAGATTTGAAAGTATTTATTTTCCAAAGGAAAATATTGCCATTGATGAATCCCTTACACTGTGGAAGGGGGTCTGTCGTTCAGGCAATACATCCCCCTGAAGTCATCTAAATTTGGCATAAAAACCTTTCGAACTTTGAGAATCTGACTCTGGTTACTTTAGGAGTTTTATCCTTTATTCTGGGACTGATTCAACAATTTCAGTTTTAGAAACTTCAGATGAGTTCAAGACCTTCAATCGTCATAGAACTAGTTCATCCTTTATTCCACAAAGGCTACCTATTCATTATGGTTGGATAATTACTATAACTCCCCTGATTTGGCCAAATTTTTATCGAATTGTGGCACCAATGTTCCTGGAACTTTACGGTCATCTAGAAGATATGTACTGAAAGAGGTAAAAAATGCAAAGTTGAGGAATGGAGATCATATTTCAAAATTTTGTGACAACATTTTGGTAATGAAGTGGAAGGATAAAAAGCCTGTACCATTTATCTCAACCTTCCACAGCAATAACTTTCAATTGAAGGATGGAAAATGTAAACTGCCATGCATTATAGAGTATAATACAGCAATGGGAGGAGTGGATTTGAAAAACCAAAAGCTTCAGCCATACTTGATAGAATGCAAGAAAAACAAGAAATGGTACGTGAAATTATTTAGAGGACTATTGAATGTTTCCGTGCGCAATGCACCATGGTAATATTCAATAGCTGTCAGAATAAGGTAGATCACCTAGACTTTCGCCTTGGCCTAATTCAACAGCTCTTTGAAAAATATGGAACCACCACAAGCCCCTCAGGCATGAGGAAACCCACAATAAACCCATCACCACGCAGTTTGGTCAAGGGGCACTTCATTGAAAAGATACCACCAACCACAAAGAAGTCCAGGCCTCAAAGAAGATGCCAAGTGTGCTCTGCAAGGGGTAACAGGAGGGATACAGTGTACTGGTGCACAGACTGAATAGCAGGCCTATGTATAGAAGATTGTTTCAAATTATATCACACTCAAAGAAACTCAACTTTTAGAACAGAAGTTAGATACTTGGAAGCCAATGAAGAAGTGAAATTATGAAATATCACGTAAGTAAAATTTTTACTGAATAGAAGTAACATTTTACCATAACTTTAATTTTTTTTACAATTTTAGAATCAAAATTTACAAAGATATAAACTATTTTCACCAGAGCTGCACAAAGTTAGATTTTTTTAAATTTAAATACTTACCGCAAATAGAGCCCCAGCATTTAAATTTCTAAACCGGTTTGAAGGGTTAAAGAATGACACATGTTGACCTCCTAATAGATTGTACTAGAATGAAGCATATAAGTGGGATCACATTAAATATTAAAATAAGGTCCCTTCAAGATAACTGAGAATCCGTGCATGATGCCTAGCAAGCTGATCTTCGATTACGAGATACTATTATCATAGTAGTGGGTTGTTCACATAGTTCAAGGCTGCAAAAGATCAATTATTGAGCAGAGCAGCTATAGAATGGTTTAACATGAAGGATTCCATTGAGGAATGTTGAGACTATACTACTTTGGTCTTAAAGATTTTCTTTTGCATTAATCCTCTCTTGGTCATGACATTTTTGTAGGTCTTCTAGTCAACCTCTTACACCCAAAACAGTTTGACCCTAGAACACCTACAAAACTATCATAACCAAGAATAGAGGAATGCAGAAGATAACCTGGAAGACCTCAAAGAGAAGGCACAAGTATAAAATGCTAGCTTTCATTCAATAAATGAATGAAATCGTTCATCTGTAAGTTTGTGGTACTCTATAACTTGATACTTAAAAGTAACAAAACTTTGCCAAACCACAATAATATGTAATAACATGACTCAGGTTCCATTGCTTGAGCATCATCAAAAGGCGAGATTATATTGCATATGCTCATAATTATATATTCAGTGTCAGGCAGTGGGGGTAATTGGTTAGAAGGGGTTAATTGTGGAAGCAGGTTTTCAGCGATGGGGAGGGGAAGAGGGAAGATTGTGTAATACATATATCAGGTAAGATTACATCTGCAATGTATTCTCAGCTGATGATAATGATCAAAACCTGGATTGTGTAATTCTGCATTGTTTTGGTATGTAAAATATTTGTTGCCATTAAATCTCATGTATTTTTCATTCAATATGCTAATTTTTGGCTTTTACAAGCCTACAGAGATTGTGAGATTAAGATTCTCATAATCCTTACAGAAGGAATTAATGGACTAAAATCTCAAATGGCAAGATGTATTAGTTAAGTATGCAGTTTATTTTATTGATCATAATGGCTAGTGAAATTAACATCAATAAATTCATATTTTATAAGCTACATAAGCACAGTAATCCATTCATTTCACTGTTGCAAACAGTGGACAAATCAATGAAGACTGATTATTCCTAGCATAATCATGAGAATGAAGGATTGAAATGAAATATCCGATAAGAAAGAGTACTGGAGAACTGAAGGGGTCAGTAATCAGTTACTTACCAGTAACTGATGGAGGTCTCCAGCAACAAAAACTGGAGAGAGAAGAACTGTTGAAGTTCGCCAGTAACAAAAAACTGGAGCGAAAAGAACGGGTGAAGCTCACGAGCAACTGATGGAGATCTTCAGTTACTGAATAGTGTTGAACAGTAACTGATAAAGTATTACAGTTACTGATGAACTTTCTCCAGTACTTTTTCTTAAGCAATGCACATTAAATAAACTATGAGATAGTATTTTTACCCACCAATTTGGTTGCTTTATCATTAAAAATAGTTTTTTGATTTAATATAAATAAAATTAAACAATTTTGTGAATATAGGTAACTTTGTAGGTAGGTATACCATCTCATTAAGTGTAACTTTTAACACTCTTAAATGAAAATTGGATACAGTTACCTATCTACAGGTATTCATTGTTGAGAAAAAGTACAGGTTAAATTGAAATAAAATAGCAAATGAGGTTCCAAAACAAATACTAATTCACTTAAGTACCTACCTAATTAATAAATCAGGCAGATGTTTTCAAGAGTTAACTAGGTGCTTCAATCAATGAAATAACAAGATTTAAAATTATTAAGAATAAACTACGAAAATTACACCAAGTTAAAACAAGAGGAAAAAGTCAGGTTATCCATCAAATTCAAATCCAAGAATTCATTTGCAATTCTGAAGCATTTCTTCAACCTTCCTCTCATCATCATTATTTGATCCAGGCTCAATTCCAATTCCTTGGTGAAGCAAAGTTGCCAACTTGTCTACATCAACAGTCTCATCTTGCTCCCTTATCTTGGCCAGTGCATTACTAACAATGCACAGATCACCCCTCAATTCAGATACTAATGCTGCCACTTTCTGAGCACTGCTTAATACCTCAACACTTTGTGTATAAGGGTTGTAGCGCACACCAAATGGCCTCTTTATTGTTGAAGCAAATGCTCTAGAAAAAAAAAGAAATTTTAAAGTATCAGATACATGAAACATTATAAATTGACATGAATGATAAGATATGTACTTTTTTTGCTTGGAGGTTTTCGCAGCTTCTTTTATCTATATCTGCAGCTGGTCCTTTTGGGAAATGCTGCATGTGATTCATTTTGTAACTCAACGTTTCACTCTTCCTACTGGGAGCATTATCAAGAGACTGAGTGTAAATCAGCTTCGTCAAAATCTTATGTAGGATGCTCCTACATAAGACTGAGATGAAGCCGATTAAGACTCAGTCTCTTGATAACGCTCCCAGTAGGAGGAATGAAATGTTGATTCACAAAATGAATCACACACAGCATTTTCTGAAAGGAACAGCTACTGCTAAAGATATGTACTTGGTAACAAGCAGTAACTGTTAGCAGGTAAGAAATTCTTTAAGGCATTAAACCAGTAAAAGTATGGGTCTCGATATCTAATAAAGTGTGTTAAAAAGAATCAAGCAAAAAAAGGCACATTTAATATCAGCGAATAACTATCAGGCTCTCTTCCTGAATGATTGCATAATAGCATTAAATATTGATGGATTTGAAGACCAAAGCTAAATGCATAATTAATTATATAGTCTCATTTGAAACATGAAATGTCTATAAGATCACAAGTGAATCACGAATGTTAGTATGGAAGAATCACAGACAGAGTAGCATCAAAATATCGTTTTATTACATTTAATAATGTGGCATCCATTTATTTTGATTTAAGATATTTGGAGATTGGATTGGATAGATGGCAATATTTGGAATTGAGATATTATTTGTAATACATTAGTTGGCACAAAATGAGCAAGCACTCATATTTTCAAGGTTAATGAAGTGATACTAGTAAAAATTTTACTTAATCATGTTTGGGTTCATGCTTTGAAAACTACACTAACATCACTTGGGCTCTACCTTTAACTGATATTTTGTTTTTAAATTGATTAGAATATGAAAAATGTACCCATAGTCAATCATCACGATTACAAACTGGAAAAAAACCTCTTAATTATCCTTTTCAAATATCTTGGGGGCTGAGAGGCAAGCCTAAAATTTGTCAGGGTGAGGGAGGAGAAAGTAATTTGTCACATGACTTTCTCAGAGTGAGCTAGGATGCAGTGTCAAGGCCTAGCCTCTCCAAAATTCAGCCGCCCTCAGACCTCCGTGTTGAGCAATTCATGAATCTACTAGTTGCATCTACTAGTTACAAGGGTGACAATTTGAATGACAGCGATGCAGAAGGAGACAAAGTCACCTTGACCACTCTGTTACACTGGGAATGAAGCTGGGTATCACTACCATTTTTTGGGCTGAGCCCATTGCGATGTGTCGACACATTGCCCATATGGTCTCTCTCACTGCGGGTGATGCAGACCTCCTGGCTTAAGGAGTTAGGTATAATAGTCTCATCAACGTCAAGCTTGAGCTGTCCCTCTCAGAGGCAGTTCCTGGTCTCCGGGCAGAGGACACTTTCAAACTGTTCCAGGCTATTCCAAAAAGCACCCACACCCACAAGTTTTTTGGCCTCACAGCCCCCATGATATTTGAAAAGAAGTAATCTCAGAAAAGCTAGTACTTCTCATTAAGACTCCAAACACATTCTATAAAACAATCCATATGCTGTCCATAAACGCTTGCTCCACACTTCTGATGGTCCCATATTTCATCATTTGGTCTAGCAGTCAGTCAGTTGATTATGTTTAGAGGCAACTAGGTCTGGATTGCATTATCAAGACTTATATTTTTTAGACTGTTCACAACCTGCTTTGAAGCTTATGATCAAATTATGATATTACTCCTGAATTATGGAAAATGACTCAGACTTTTTGCTGCAGGCTTTGTTTTCAAACAGCAAGCTTTTATTTTAGGTAGCCTATCCTTGGGCAGTTTTAATAACAGCAACATTTACAAATTCATACACGTCATACTGTACCCATTAAATATTCTCTTGTAAGTACCAGATGATTTCTGGCAACCTAATGAAATATTCAATTATCATGTACTGGCAAATAGACAGTAAATGCACTTGCTTTATCTTGCTGTTAGCACCATAGAATAGGAAAGAGATTACCTTTTCCCTTTACTCCCAGTACTTATGTTGAAAAAATTATTTTCCATTGATAAAATATTTATGAAAGCAGATGAACACTATTGGATTCAAATTTTTACTTTACTGGAGTCATTAAGAAAGGTATATGTATTTCTACTACAGTACCTATATTTTCAAGTGACAGATAGCTTCACCTAGAGTTGGTAACAGGTGACAGTGCACAATTAGTTATTCAAGGGCAACTAAGCAATGGCAACTAAGGTCATCTGAGGCATTCAGGAAAGGTGGTTATTGGGCAGAAGTACAAATTTTTAAGAAGTGGTGAAAAGGCCGAGCCAAATCGGGCATCAATATTAGTTTGCTAATCTAAATGAAAGGTGCCATGGGGTCCATGATTTAACACCCCATCCAATGGACAGAATACTATACTAATCGTGTTCTCCACACTGCATTTAAGTGAGTAATGGTATGCCAATGAAAAATATTTCCACATCACAGATTTGAACCCACATCTTTGGGATGGAAGGCCAGTAATCCAGTTGCCATACACACCTGATCCCTGAATGCAAACAAGGCTTCAAAAGCTAAAGAACTAATAGCATGCATTCACAGTGAATAGTGGATTATATTATTTTAGGCATTCTACAATGGCACATCAGCAGCAGCTGAAGAACACCGATAAAGTGCTCTATATGATCTCTTCTAGTACCTATACCCTGCTTATCTATGGGAATGCAACATAAAACTGGAACATTTAGATAAAAAAATAATTATGTTATTGCACACCTCATCTTTTCTTTGGCTTCATCAAAAGACTCTGTGTAATAATATGCATTTTGAAATGCAGTAATTACACACTCTTCTCTGCATGTTATTTCAGGGTCAAATCTTTTTAATTTCGTCTTCTGATTCCCATTATCAATACTGACACCTTCAGGACATGGAGTGAGTGACACAGCATGGCGTAGCTCAGCAACAGATGACAAAAGGCCAGCCCCATAAACTCTTATCTTTCCTCGTTGTTTGCATAATCCAAACTCCACAGTGAAGAAATACAGCTGAAATAGTCAATATAAAAATATGGTTTTAATAGCATAAAAGTTTCATGTAAGTACCTAAATTCATGTGGATGCAACTCTTCCTCAAACATCATTTAAGTAAATAAAATCATGCATAACAGACATCTACAGCCTAAATGCTCATAATTTTAAGAATTTGAAGGTACACATAGGTATCTAACGAGCTTCGATCATCTGAGACATTCTATGAACCGGTATTTTCTGTGGACGACACTTGTCAGGTCTCAAGGCTGCTGAACTAAAGAGGTTCAACTGTAATCAGTTTAGGTAAAAAAACCTTCCTTAACCCTTCTGAGATGGTGGAATTTACTCCTATATGTGTCTTCTTATCTCAGTACCAAAAGACTCTTCTACCTGTCTGTACAGACCATTTTCATACAGCATCCTTTGAAAAGTTGTTGCAGGTATACACACACTCAGGTCTTATCTTTTGTGACCTTACCCAGTGGGGACCTTGCCAATATCACGGAAAATGGGGGCAGGTATGCTCGACACGTGGCATTGCAACTTTCCCAATGGCATGAGTTCACGGCCAATTTATTGTTTAATTGTTTATTTTACTACATGTATATTTGTTACTTGCTTTCAAAATGTAGCATTTGAAATGAATTGTTTATATTTCACTGTGCATTAAAATTTTTTAAATTAAACTCTACCATCAATATTAATTGATTTAATGCATTATTTTTTTCCAATGCTAAATTATGAGCTCCTGGAAACACCCTTATTTGATTCTGATTTTCCCCCTGACAAACTGCATTAATTACATTTAAGATCATTTTATTTTCTTGAAATGCATTAGATAAAAAATGAATATGAAAGAAGGATGGGAAATATTATTTTATGGCAAACAATACAGGAAAAATAAACTTCATATAAACTCGATCAAAATAATATTTGAACGAAGTTCAAAAGATACTAGAACAAAACACTGAAACAAAATATTCCAGGTATGCATTACCAAACATTGGTATGATATTAATAATGAAACCAAGATATACATCAATATTGATGGTAGAGTTTTGCTTAAAATTGTAAACGGTCAGCAAAATTCGGTTCATATTGGAATAATGATGTGCAATTTTCCACAAAAAATAACTTTTAATGTGACCCGGGTTTCAATGTTGATACATCATCGTCAGGGTACAAATGGTGTTAGGTGTCGCCAATATACACATTTATGGAAGTGGTGGAGGATAGGAGGGGAGAGAGGAGGGGAGATGAGTGGAAAAAATCGAAGAAGGAGGTGAAAGGGGGATGGGGAGGAGTGAAGAGTGGGGAAATGGTGGGTTTTTTGGGGTTAACAAACTTATACAAAATACAGTGGTAAAACAAAATTGGTGGCGGTCTTCTTCTCATCTTACGGCTCAGGTAAAAAATTCGGCGGTGTTGCTTCCAAAGGCCCTCGGTGAATGGTGGTGGAGGCCCTCCACTCCCTCCATCCACTGGAGGGAGAGTGTCTCTGGGCAGGCCGGCAGCCACGTGGTTTAGTGGGCGTGGGCCACTTGAGGCAGGGTTCATCTGAGAGCGGGTGGGTGGGGGGGTTTCCTGTTACGACCCCTCAACACTTTGAATGCGGGAAGAGGTGGGGAGAGGTGGGGTGGGAACTAGTCTTGGGAGCACACTATTGTAATTCAATGGAAAGGAGGGGGGAATTGGAAGTGTAAAGATGGTCGTCCAGTAGGGAAACATTGAAATTTGTACGTTGGAGGATCTCTAATTGTTCCAAGGCATCTAATTTTTTCCCTTTGACTTGGGTATGGATCACTTTGGTTTCAAATTTGGCCGCTCTCTGTAATATGCTTGGCCACCATGGATGCTGAACTTCCCTGGGCGATGCATTTTTTGTGTTCCTTGAATCTTGTATTGAAGTCCCTACCTGTCTGCCCTCTAGAATCCTCGGATTTTACAAGGGGTTCAATTCAGATTTTATATTTTTGAGAAAGACACAAATATTTATTAAGCATTCACTGAATAAACAATCATATGACCATGGACCATTTCCGCAATGAGGGGGAGCTGATGTGATTAAGGGTCAAGGTTACTGGCTCCCCGATTCCAAGGGAAAGGCCTGACCCCCGCTGGACTGGGTCCTAAAACTTAGAAGCTATTACCTACAATCGTCAGAGAATAGGGAAAGCAGAGCAATGGAAATATTCGTTGTTCATTCGCTAGTGTAGGAAAATCTCAGATGGAATCACCCAGCATTCATCTTCCAGGTCAGAAAAGCTTCTGTTGTATATTTCTGGCATTCTTATTGAAAGGGTTAATGAAGGATTACTATCCTTTCCTAATAATAAAAGTTAAATAGTCCTTCATTTTTTTAAGTATGTACTTTGAAATATCCCTTTCCTTTCCTCTCTTTATCCTTTCCAAAATAAGACAACACCAAAACATATCATGCAGTTGAAATGCGGAAGTTTAAATATTTTTTAATTCATGACAAAATTGAAGTAAATTTTTATAATCAAATTCAGAAAAATATAAACTCTGTCATTGGTCATTGTAAAATATCATATTAATTAAGTATTTTAATACACCTACATTTGGTACAACTCTTTTCTTTCCCAAGGGACTTTAAAATTATTTCCCAAATCCATTGCCTTATTTCAAAATCTTAATTCTATGTATTTAGAAGTGTATTCAGAGGAACACATTTCAAAATGAATAGAGCCTTGATGAGGATGCAACTTAGTACATGCATAGGTTAATAATACTTATTCCTTTGTCTGTGACACATATGTAGAGCTGCACATATCTACTGAGAATGAAGGAATCTCAAGTTTTACATAGTAGGCAATCAAGATTCGCCATATGAAGAAACTGCACATTATGCAATAACACCCATTAAAAGTGAGAGTGGTATACGAAAATAAATTAACTATTCCATCGTATTATGAGATACTGTTACGCTAGATCCTTAAGGTTTGAAGAAAGCATGGATTTTAACCCTCTCCGTCATAAACCGCCCAAAACCGCCCGGCGGAGAAGTCTCCGCTACGAACGAAATTTAAATACCCTCTTTCCCCAGGAGTAGACCTATTTTTTTGCGAGATGAGAGGCATGCGGACATTGCTTCATTTAACTTTGAATAACTATGTATGTAATTGAGTACTTTGTTTCAAATTTTGAAAATATTTTTATCAAATGTAAATACTGTGAAAATAAACCGTCTTACCTTTCTGTGTATTTAATTTCCTACTTCCACTCCCTTTTCTTGGTGATATTGGAGAAAACATCCCACTCTGCATAGTGGTAAATCGCAGCTGTTGCACTTAAAGGTTGTTTCTATTCTCCGCCCAGCAGTGGTTCTTCTTTTGTTTGAGCTGCAGTAAGCGCACACCTTCTTTCTTCCGTCAATCTTGGCTAAACAATGTACTCTATGTGGACTAGCGGCCACGGGTAAATTTCGTTTACGGCCTGTCACTTAGCGGGAGGTGAAATTACCGATCATCTGCCTATATAGGGCTAAACGGAAGTCCTTTTGCGTTACCCCGTGCTTAGTTTTTGGCGGAGAATTAGTTTCTTCATACAGAATATAGCTGTTAACTATGGCCGTATTAACCACAAAGGCAAATAAGTACTTCCACCACTTTTTCGTTTTCCTCCCCAAGTCGTAAGTAGCACCTTCCCTGATCAGTTCTGTCAACGCCACCCATATAGTTAGTATTGTTGTCTCTAGTTCGAAATAACTAGATCGGCGCACTTTCTTTAAAGGAATCCCAGTTAATAATTATGCACAGAGAACACGACTTGGTATCACGCCATCTTTACTGATACAACCAACGCAATGCAGCTCTCTCCCTAGTTACATGCATGGTCACCCGCGGCGCCAATAGACACAGCGGCAAAACATTTGAAAAGGGCAAAAAGCGCACGGACAAACATGTTATCAACTTAGGGCCCACAACGGGTAATATATCAAACCAAGCACAGAGTATACAACACTCCCCCTTGATTTTGTAAGCATACACAAATCACATCATAATAATCAAAGGAAATAAAACACTAAAAAAAATGACCTCTGAAATCCTTAAACAGTGCTTAGCTTAAGCAAATAGGCTTATACATACAAAAGGCCATGTGCATAAAAAATAACAATCAGTCAGCACACCTATTTCAATGAACATCTGATTCATATATTTTCATACTGAAATAAGTCTCCCCCTGGAATAAATGTCATAATCAAAGTTTGTCATTAATGCCAAGAACTTTCCTCAAACCAACCATCACACACAATTGCTGTGTTTTAGCTCCTGAGAATCCCTTAGTTAATAAATCAGCAATGTTCATATTGGATGACACATACTCAATGGAAATCTTTCCCTTCTTAACAACATCCTTTATGAAATGATATTTCACATCAATAGCCTTGGATCTGTCATCAATAATATCATCTTTAGCCAAGGTGATAGCTGCCATATTGTCAGCACGAATTACAATAGGGAATGTATAAAAATTATGCACATTCAGTTCACACAACAAGTTTTGTAACCATATACCTTCCTTTGCAGCAATAGCCATGGCAACATATTCAGACTCCTGCGTTGAGGTAGCAACGACGGTTTGCTTTTTACACTGCCAATGGATAGCAGCACCAGCCATGATCACGGCCATACCGCTAAAAGATTTCCTATCTAGCCTATTACTAGCAAAATCAGCATCACTGAAGATGACAGGTTCCTTACCAGACTTTGAGTATACTAATCCATAATCAATGGTAGATCTTAAATACCGAAGTACATGCTTAGTAGCGGCCCAATACTTTCTTGTGGGATTGGCACAAAATTGGCTAAGGTAGGAAACAACAAAGGACAAATCGGGCCTGGTTCCATTTGCTATGTACAATAGCATACCAATGACCCTTCTGTACAGCTTCTCGTCAACAGGGGCATCAGGTTCGGCACAGTACTTGTTCAAGGAGGCACTGACAGGACTAGACTCATATTTAACACTGTCAACAAGATTGAATTCATATAAGATTTGGTTAATGTAGGCACTTTGATCAACACAGATGGTATTCGCGTCCAGTCTTTGTACATGCAAGGACAAAAAGTCTCGAATACTTCCCAACATTCTCACCTCAAAATGCTTAGAAATATGGCACTTAAACCAGTCTATGGATCCATGGCTTCCCCAAACAGCCATGTCATCTACATACAATGCAATGTATAACTCCTGCTTACAATGAAAAAATAGACAAGGGTCACTAACAGTTGGTTTAAATCCCATACCAATAAGTACATTCTTGATCATGGCATACCATTCTTTGCCGGATTGTTTCAGTCCGTACAAACACTTATTCAATTTACATACAGTCTCAAGCTTCTTGCCTATAATAAAAGGTTCAGGCTGCTCAATGTAAATGTCCTCTAATATGGGGCTGTTTAGATAGGCAGAGATAACGTCAATATGCTCACCTGCTAATCCTAATTCTACGGAAAGAGCTAACATCAATCTCACTGATTTCCGTTTCACAACAGGGCTATAGGTGTCAAAATAGTCACGTCCATACCTTTGACTAAAACCCTGTGCTACCAACCTGGCACGGAACTTGACATTGTCATCACTGTCCACCTTCACCTTAAACTTCCAGGTTGAACCAACTACTGGTTGGCCTCTCGGCCTAGGGACTAGTTCCCAGGTATTCATCTCCCTAAGACGCTTCAACTCCACTTGCATGGCAGCCTCCCACTCAGCACGGTCGGGACCTTGCAAGGCCTCCTTCACAGACAGCGGTTCAGAAGGGGGTTGCTGATCATCTTGGGTGTTTTCGTCTGCCCTTGCTAGGACAGCAGCAGTGAAACAGGCAGGACAGGAACACTTGACTGGCTTAGGGGCTCTGGCAGAACGCCTGGGCAGAGGTGGTTCCTGCTCCTCCACATTGGCTGGCTGCTCGTCATCTGGCAATAGACCTGGGCCAGGGCCATTGAAGTCATTGTACATGCCTGGGTCCAGTGTGGGCTCAGGATTGACTTCCACTTCACCATCCTCCCCCTCACTGGCCGGGTCGTCAGGAAACAGAGAAAAGTTATCAGGAATGACATTATTAGGTCTAACAGGACATTGTAACCTGAATGGGAATGTATTCTCATAGAACACAGCATCTCTCCTGATGATTGTTCTCCTGGTTCGTAGATTGAAGAATCTGTAGCCATCCTTGGTGCCCTTCTCATACCCCAGGAAGACACATTCTTCAGTCTTGCTGTCAAGTTTTCCCCCTCCCTCAGCATAAGCTTGGGCCCGGCACCCAAATGGCCTCATGAGGTCTAGCTCCTGGACACTCAGCTCCCTGCCGGTCAGCAGGGTCAGGGGAACTTGATTGTTGATCGCTCGACTCGGACACCGGTTTCTGATGAAGGCTGCAGTGTTGAGGGCTTCCGCCCAGAGGTCCTTTGGTGCACCGGACTCCAACATCATGCACCTGGTCATGTTCATGAGCGTGTAGTTTTGCCTTTCGGCTCTCCCATTCTGTTGTTGTGTGTAAGGCACACTCTTCTGATGGACAATACTGCATTTTACTAAAACATTCTCAAACTCTTCTCCACTGTACTCACCACCTCCATCCGTTCGGAGGACTTTCAACCTCTCGCCTGTCAGGTCATGCATCATAGCAACATATTTCAGGAGGTTTCTGGACACTTCATTCTTGTGCTTCATTGGCATGACAGTCACGTGTCTGGAAAAATCGTCCGTGAAAACTAAAGCATAATGGGCTCCTCCCCTTGATGCTGGCTCAAACTTGCCCATAACGTCGGAGTGAACCAAATCTAGGGGCTTGCATGCATGGAACTCACTTTTCTTTGGGACTGGTTTCTTTCTCAGCTTCCCGGCAACACAGGTGTCACAAACTCCCAGATTGTCACTCTTCACACTACCTAGGGCGGGGATCATGTCCATGGCCCCTTCGTGGACATGGCCTAACCTACGGTGCCACTCTTCCTTGGTCCGAAGTGCACTGGCAGGTAGGGCGGTGATGCAACCGTCGGTGCTCTTCATGTGCTGAAAATCAAGGGCATATAGGTTTCCCCGTCTATGACCACAGAATATCTTCTTGCCGTTCTTGCTGCCTTCTACTTGGTCCCTTGAGAAGGTGACTGATACTCCCTTATCTGTCAGGCGAGCCACTGATATCAGTGGGCATTGTAACTCCGGCACATGGAGTACTTCTTCGAAGTTAAGATTTCTCTTCTTGCCATTCACAGAAGCTTTTACAGACACAGAGCCCTTGCCACTTATCTTAACATCATTTCCGTCACCAACCTTCACAGTTCCTCCATCGAACAGCTGGATCTTGGTGAATGCACTCTTGTCAGGGCACATGTGGTCCGTTGCTCCAGAGTCTAGAAGCCAAGTGCCTCGAGGGGACTCAGGTGAGGTGCACGATGAATACACTACAAGGCCTACGCTGCCATCGCTTTCCTCAGAGCTCCTCTCCGCATAGCTGACAGATGCATCCTGCTTCACACCCTTGTGCTGGGAGAGCTGGCCTTGCTTGAAGGCGAGCCAAATGGGGCAGTCCTTCGCTAGATGGCCAAAGTTCTCGCAGGTGTAGCATTTCATGTGTGACATCGGTCTGTCTCGGTCCAGCTGACCCTTTTGTTGCTCCTGACCTGCGCTCCTGTACCTCATCCCTCTCTTACTATACTCCTGCCTCCCGCCTTCCTTCACGGTCAAGGCTTGCAGGGCGACAGCGTCAGTGTCCCTTTCCTTTTTCTTGACTCGAAGTCGCTTTTCTTCCAAAAGGAGCTTCGTTTTCACAATGTGAGCAGTTATGTTATTCTCATCTTCTTCAAGTGACCTGACCAGGTTGTCATACTTGGTGGGTAGGCCCATAAGAAGGAAGAATGCAAACAACTTGTCCGGGATTTGGAGACCCCCTTTCCGTACCTTTTGCACCAACTCCTGCATTTCACTTATGTATTCTTGCATATTGACATTTTCTTTCTTTTGGGTGGTGCATAAATTCTTGAGAAAAACCACTGTATGCATCAACGAGTATGTGCCACACATGGATTCTAATGTTTCCCAACATTTCCTAGCGAATTGATGTTCCCCGATGTCATGGAGGAGTGTGTCATGCACCGCATTGAAAATGATGGCTCTCGCTTTCCTGTTAAGTCGTGCCTGCTCTGAATTAAGTTGCGCAATAGCTGCACCTTCATCGGGATCATCATGGATTGCGGCCCCAAAACCTGGGCTAATAGCAGTCCAACAATTCCGGTCAACTAAATAAGATTCAGTCCTCTTTGACCAGGCGTAATAATTTCCACCGTCGGCGTGTAGCACGGGATGCCTGAGGTGCTCGTCCTCTCTCGTATTTGCGGCCGCCATACTTATTGCGTCGCAGCGTACTTCTTACTTACGGGAGGATGGGTGTTACTTGCCAGCACAAATCACAGTCTACCTCACAAAACCGCTGGGGTCCTGGGCCCATAACCTGTTGTCTCTAGTTCGAAATAACTAGATCGGCGCACTTTCTTTAAAGGAATCCCAGTTAATAATTATGCACAGAGAACACGACTTGGTATCACGCCATCTTTACTGATACAACCAACGCAATGCAGCTCTCTCCCTAGTTACATGCATGGTCACCCGCGGCGCCAATAGACACAGCGGCAAAACATTTGAAAAGGGCAAAAAGCGCACGGACAAACATGTTATCAACTTAGGGCCCACAACGGGTAATATATCAAACCAAGCACAGAGTATACAACAAGTATATAAAGCAATTGACTCAGGACAGGAGACCGTAATTTGCTTGTTCCCTATCCCTGTTTTTCTTGGGACGTTCATGTACCTTCTTGGGCCGGAATTCGTTTGCAGAATACATATATCACGATTGCCGTGCCAAACTGTTGCTGTCACCTTACCACATTGTAAGCTTTTACTTTCACCTCTTTTGAGTTTAAGTTTCTTTGGATTTTTCAACTCTGCAGGCCATTCCCTACGATACGGTCTAGTTGTAGCGCATGCGTATGCGTTATTCACTAGTAACAAATTCATGAGTGTAACACTTGAAAAAAAACTATCGAAGTACACGTGATGTTTTTTGCCTAAATAGTTTCCTAGCAAAATCATAACTACTTGCGTTCCAAGTAACATTTCACAGTTTCTTTTATCCTTTTTTCCTAAGTAGACATTTCCACGAAGGACATAACCATGGGAGCTCGCCAACACCCAAATTTTAAAACCCCACTTCGTTGGCTTTCCTCGGATATATTGTTTTATGAAAGGACGTCCTTTAAAAGCAACCATTGCCTCGTCAACACTTAGCTGTCGTCCTGGTCGCTACTTTGTATGGAATGTATCCATTACATCAAGAGCCATTCTTATTTTCTGCAGCACATCAAAACCCTCTTCTCCCTGCTTTTTCTCCTGCGTTATGTCACTTATGTGAAAATATTTCGATATTTTTGAATACCTTCCAAATGTCATGCAATTGCAAACTACTGAACAATCAATATCTTGACTATGCCAATAATCCCTACTTTCAGGTAAATCAAAAATACCCATGTATATGAGCACTCCGATGTATGCTACAACTTCGCTATAGGTAACATCTACCCAGTCTTTATCGACCTTCCCTGTGGTAAGTTGGATATATTCTGCGTATTTATTTGTATTCTCGACAATACGCTCAAAAAAACTTTCACCTCCTAGCATGTATTTTAGGAAGGAAAATTCGTCGTCGCCTACCGCCAGGTTATGTATAGGTCCACAATCTTCTTTGAAATCCTCTGGTGCTGAATAAATTAGCGTATCCCTCCATGTGTCTTGCAACGGTGAAGTAACTGGGATATTACTTGTAGATGGAGAAATTTCATCTTCTAAACCGAATTCACTCGAATTATCACTATCACTTTCTTCTCCGCCTACACTTATGGAACTAGAGCTATCTGAATCACCAGACAAATCTCTGATCACTTCCTCTGCTATGGCATCCTCACTCAAAGAAGTCATGGTTAGAACTGGGCGGCGTATGGGAAAATATTTTTTTTTTCGCTTGGGCTCTGACTCAGCTTCTCACCATGTAGGATAAGATATGTTGTATCAGTTAGTGCCCGTGACCACACAAGGAGAAATATTATTTTGTGATACTGAAGCCAACCCTAAACGAGCGAAAAAGACGTCTGGAGATTTCAGCTCTCAGTTGCATCCTGCGGAGGGCGAAGACTATAATATGCCTCATTCATCGCCTATCTTCGAACATGAACCACCCTAAAAGGACCCTCGGCCAGAGACCATTCTTTCATCACTTCCCCAAAGATGACATGCCGTCCGAGAGGCCCAAGCTAGACCATTCGACCCTTCAAGCAATTAGGCGTATTGTGACAGATTTATGGGGTTCTGTTTCATCTGCGTGAGAGAGAAGATAAGAAAATGTGTGCGTTAGCGAGGATAAACACCCTCAAGATGAAGCAGATGCCTAAGAGGCTCAAAAGATCCATCGGAACACAGCTCCGCAGGTCGGGCGGTTTCGGGCGGGTTATGCAGGAGGGCGTTTAAAACGGCCGGGCGGTTCTGGGCGGCTTGTGACGGAGCGCAGAATGAGGCATTTAAACTTCGATAGGGAGAGGGTTAATGAGATAAAGATCAATTACATTTATGACACACAGAGAATAATTGACTATCCCCAACACAATCAAGGTAACACATGGTTAGAGTATTAGTTTGAAAAAGATGAAAGCAAATAAGACTCAAAGTTTTTGCCATCCAACTTGCTTATGGTGCTGGATAATCAGGAAGAACAATAAGTCTTCATGAGATAAAACAAAATGAAATAATTTATATCCCTTGAGTTTCTATGAGAGCACACTCAGAAATAAATGAGCAATCTCCGTTCTACTGCTGACAAATACTTCTAAAAATTTGTAATTATCTTACAGTAGCAAGTTTTTCAACATCTTCATCAGAAGCTCCCAAAGTTGCTAAGCCAAGTTCTTGGGAAAACTGAGCAAAGCTTGGATTAGCTAGAAGAGGCATGTGACCCAGAAGTTCATGGCAACAATCTCTGAAAATAGGAGCAAGCAACATAATTGACAACTTGAAATTTTTCAATCAGGCATTTAGTTAACATATAAGTGTTGGATGCTTAAGGAAGATTGCCAACATACGAACAAGCCACTATAGCTTGAATGCAAGAATCCTTTCTCATTTAAATAAAACAGCCCATAAAGAATAACTAGTGAGCATATTGAGAGCAGAGAGTGAGAGTGAGATTTAAACCACTTAAATACACATGCGAAGGTGAAGAAGAGGTTGTATAGTTTTAGCTCCTTTATTTTGATAAAGTTGTACTTTTCAAAAACGTTACATAGAGAAAAACTTTAACTGACTGTCATTTAGCTAAAATGAAAATATGACTAAAAATGTTATTGAAAATATTTCCTCTTAGTAATTAGGTCTACGTTAAAATTAGACTTACGGCTCTGGGGTGTAAAATGGATCTGATGAATGCCTTATGTACTGGGTGCAATGGAAAACTCTAAATGCTAAACCTGAGAGAAAATCCCTGGGTGATAGATATCCAGCGACTGGACGCAGCTGAAAGCCTGTTTTTCCTGAAAAATATACAAAATTATGACTCAAAAACGATCTTATTGGCTAATAATTAATTACCTATATGACTTGCATTAGGGATCTGTATTTTTCATGAATGTTATTCAGTTAATTACACTCATAGATAATTTGTACATTCATTTTTTCATATTAAAAAACGTGCAATTGAAGATATGTTTAGATTGCCCTTACTTTTGAGGAAGATGTTAATGTCTTCCAACTGTGGAAGGTTATCTTCCCTGGAAAGAAATTTTTCATATAAGTCATAGTAAAGATTCATTTTAATGTTTAGGGCTTTATAAAAAATAGATATTCAAGTCACAATTTACTAACCTGTACCCACAATACTTGACAAGCTGAGGCCAATTCTCCAAGTATTCTTCACAAGCATAAATTGCATACAGCTTTTGAAGTTCACGGAATACAGTCCCCCTGCAATGAAAAATGTGAGCATGCCTGAATATGTTAACTGGTATGAATTCAATGAAAGGATGGTTACCTTTCCTTAGAGTACAATGATTTTTTCAACCATAATAACATATAACTCCCTGAACTGAATATCACCAACTACTGATAAAGTTACACCTAAGGAGTTATGAAGAGATCATTTATTTTCATACCATGTAATTCCATGAGAAGTAATACCACGAGTTACATATTAGCAGCCATTTATTACTCTACCACTTCTGTAACCAGCATATTTTATTTTCATCCCAGAGCAACTGACAGTGTTACGTAATTTTTCCCTTTCAAAAATTATGTCTCTGCTTTGAGTTTACAATGAGGTCTCAACTGAAGAATAAGTATATGAAAACTCGTGGCCATATTCAGAATCTCAACTACAGTATCATAGCTTATGTCATAAAATCTCCATCACAAGTTCAGATTCTCCTTGATATTGTTTGAAGTGGCATACAGATACTTTTCAGAACCATGCTGAGAAGTCATACCAACTTCGGTGGGAAAATCTGTACATGAATTCGGCTCATAGTAGAAAGTTTATGAAGTGAGCAGTAGAAGCGAGACTTTGGTTGAATTTCTGAAAATGGCTCTTAGTCTCATTTGAATCCTAAATGTTGTGGGAATACCCCTTTGAACAGCCATTGGTCATAGGTCATATGAAGATCTTATCCAGGTATAAGGTGGGTCCAATGGACCAATTGCCATATTTTAAAACTCATAAAATGATAAATATTCATTCAAAATCTTTGAATTTACACGACTTTGTAAACACTTCATCAGTTTATCAGAAAAACTCAAATATTTTGAAAATAAATCTTAGTTGGTGTTTTATAATAAATTGAAACTATTTCAAACTTAACCGGGAACTATAGATATAGCATGCATCCTTTGAATTATAGTAACGACACTATGCAGTTAGAGTGTAATTCCATGTAAATACAATGGACATAAGGTCACCCTGTTCATTCTTCAGTTTGTAAACTTAGGGGAACCCCAAAGTGATAGAATAATTGATTCTACTGACAAGTTCTTACAGTTTATACAAAGGATTCAAGTAACATTTACAGAGTAATAGTGAGAAATTTTCATGAATATGGGTTTTATGAATTTTGCAATATTGGGTTTTGAATCAGCTTCATCTCTGAAGCCGCTGTTGTAATGAATATGACTTCTGAAACAATGTAGTTGAAAAAAATACAGCGGGTATAAGTTGGCTCTTCTCCTTGTGTGATGGCACATAATATCTGAGCTCTCCTGCTTGAAGGGATTACCAGAAAGTTCATGAAGACATTCACCAGTGGATTATAGATGAGTCCTCATGATTGACACTCTTTGTTGACAATTCAGTAGTGGCTGACATAGTTCAGTTCAAGAATCAGGAAGCTGAAAGGATGAATGCAAGCAAAAAAGTAACGAATAGTTGGAAACCCTGCGATTCTACTGCAGTTAGAGCATATTTTGGTTTATAACTCACTGCAAGTCATCTCCAATCAAACCACTCACATTATGATGTTCTCTGAAGTACATTGTATGGTCCTGCAATATTCGGAGCCACCATGGAACTAAAGCGATTCAAATGTTTACTTGCATTCATTTGGTTGGAAGATAAAACTATGCGATCCGTGCATTGTCAGAAAGACTAATTTTCACCAATTCCGGAAGTCTGGGAAAAGCTCAATTCCAATTTTAGAATATTTTACCTACTGGGACCTAATATCACTGTAGATGAGCAGCTCAGTCTGGGATAAATGCCCTTTCAAAGAGTACATGCCATCAAAACCAGATAAATATGGAATGAAAGTGTGGTGGGCTTGAGATGCAAAAACTTTTTATCCTCTTGGAACTTGGAACAACTACCTAAATCTATCAAAGACTCCTCATCCCTGCTCCAATTTAAAAAGAAATTATATATGTATCTAACTTGGCCCTCATAAGCTTTGTTGGTTTTGTATAATGCATGTGGTTTTTTGTAACAACAAATCGAAATTGTAATGAGCCGAATTTTACTCATTTCAATGGTTTATATCATGTATGGGTGTAATACTGTGGTACATGTTCCAATGTTAGTTTCTGTTAAATTGATAACCTTAATTAATTACTTCAAAATTATTGTATCTAAATATTTAATCCTTATTTCACTGTTTGAACTTAATTTAATACTTATTTCATTACATACAATTGTATACAAATTGTAATCGTACTTTGAGCTCAGTATGACTTAACCCTTTTACTGCCAGTGGGCCGATATATCGGCCCTCTATGGTTGTGCGAAAACTGCCAGGGGGCCGATATATCGGCCCACCTACATTATATCATCATGTATTTGTAATGGTTACAATTCATTCAAATCAGAGACAGCATGAATAATTTTTTCATCCTCTTAAAAAGTGAAAATATATGATCAAAATTTAAAAAAAAAAATTCATATATTAATATTAAGTGCTTATAATATATCTTAATGAGCTTGCCCATTGGCTGGGCATAATGGGCTTGGCATTTTTCACACAGTCTACTTTAAAGGGGCTGGCAGTCAAAGGGTTAAGATAACATGTTTATGTCGGATGCAATATCCCTGAACAATAAAATTATATTATTACTATTATTATCCTCTCAACTCTCTGCCTTACCTGGGAAAATAGGGAGGGGAGAGAGCATTCCCAGAGTTGGGTCATAGAGTTGTGCTGCAGCTTACTGAGCCATACCAACTGACCAATAGGAACGTAACATGTGACAATTATTTCATGGATATGGAACTTGCCCAAAATCTTATACTCAATTGACTCATCCTGTTTGGAACTGTTAGAAAAAATAAATGATTTATTCCAAATAATTTCCAAGCAAGCAAATATCGTGCTGTTGGTTCCTCACAGTTTTGCTTTACCAGGAATAGAACGTTAGTTTCATACGTTCCGAAGATAAGGAGATCAGTTGTACCTCTATCTACCATACATCATACGAACAGAATCCTTGAGGAGGCCGGTAATAAACCGGAAATAGTTGTTCACTACAACTGCACTAAAGGTTGAGTGGATTCACTAGATCAGTTAGTGAATGCTTACATGTGTAAAAGGAGCAAAAATTGATGGCCTTTTGCATTTTTTATGAATGGTCTAGATGTAAGTGGGGTTGCAGCATTTGTTGTTTGGAAAGAAACTAATCCCAATTGGAATACTAACAAACATAATGCCAGAAAATTATTTCTGGTATCCATGGCTAAAAGTCTTGTTCAGCCGAACATTACAAGAAGGCTTGGGTTTATTAAGGAATATAAAATCAGCTAAGGAGCTTTATGATGGAGGAAGAAGTGGAACATCTCAAGCATCAGATTCGGGAGAAATAACAAAAAAGAGATGCTACATTTGCGTCTTCAAAAATCATAAGCAGAGTCAAATGTGCAACACATGTAAAAATCATTGTGCAATGAACATAATGAAGCGGACTGCATCTGTAGAAAGTGTCAAAAGTACTAGTGAGCCACAGAATGTATAGCTGGTTGCTGAACTTCTAATAAGTTTTACAAATTTAATTCCATTGTTTATATTCAATATCTGTCTTGAATAGAATTCAAAGGATTTTATGTGTTACAATTATGTTTTCAGTTACATTTTCTATATATTTAATATGCACATTCTGAAAATAAATTTAGCACAAAACCGGTTTTTATTTAAGTAATTATGTTGAGAATCCTTAGGCCTTATTATGCCAATCAACAATTATTTTTAATTATTAATTGTTATAAATCTTTTATAGAGACATGTAGACTATTAATAAGTAATAACGATAATCACCTAATATTTTCGAGTAATGAAAGTACCGCTTTGTATAGAATATACAAAAATTAACAATATTTGTCCAATGGGCCCGGCTTGCCCGGATACGTTATTCCTATAAGGTGCCCGGATAAGGGTTAAACAAGCACCACATTTAAATATTGTATTCAACTACAACAGTGAAACAGAGAAGTGCTTCCAGCTCCAAAAAATCCAATTTACACTGTTGTGCATTAAAGGTACCAATACATGCTATGAATAAGTTGTGTAGGTAGATGGCCAAGTGCCCAAGAAAGAAAAATCCTAGGCAAAGCTTGATGTTTTCCAAAAATGCTTTGTCAACTGAGGGCATCTTTATGATAAAAATTAAACTTAGTTAATAGGGTTAGGCGATTAGGTACACCAACCACTAAATTTATATTGCATCTTCCAACCTAAGGACTTAAATCTGAGACATTTATACAACATTTACGCCTGAGGTTAGATTTGAACCTGAGAATTTTGGGTTGCCAAGCTGTCATGTTTCCTACCTGGCCACCACAGCTGGAAAAGTGAATTAATCTTCATAATGTGGAGGAGTTCAGTGGTCAGAAAGTCATACCCACAACACCCATGGCTAATTACACGGAATGGAATGGAAATGAAGTTTGGAGACTGCTTTTTAACACTTTCTACTCTGCCCGAGCAGCACTAATATAAATATTCCCCAATGTATGTTGCCTGAGCACCACTTATTCCTATGCTTTGACAATAGCACTGTTAATTTTGTTTTATTTTTTTCAAAAGTCATTTTTTTCCTGTGTATTATCATATTTATTTATTGTAGTTATATTTTGTTCGAGAGTTCCTTAATCACTTGCAGCACTTATCATACCACTTTCTTGCTAGTTTTTTTCTCTTGTTATCGGCACTGCTGAATGCTCACACAGCCTACTGAATCTACTGGTGTCATGAACTAAATACTACTCCATTAAAGAGCATATATGACCCCCAGAGTGGACATTTAAATGATAATGGAAAATATCTCCTTGGCCTAGTCTTAAAGTTCCTTTTAGTTTTTCCGGTGTAGAAGTGTCACAATCCTTGTATCTTTTTACACTCCTACATTTTCTCCAGGATCATGATACCATTTACAATTACTTAAAATATTTTCTATTCACATTCTTATTATTATAGAGATTAACAAGGAAAAAGGAGCAATAATATAATAATGTAGGGCATCAGCTAGACAAGGTGGATCAGTTTTGTTCCTTAGGCAGCATTTTGGATAATGGTGGGCATAATACCAGTGATATTGAGAGGACTACTTCCATTTAGAACACATTTACCAAGATGGGAGAACCTCTGATGAGAATCACAATGGAGGGACAAGGGTCAAATACATTTCAATACTTCTGTCTCAGTGTGACTTATTTTTGAAAATGACAAAGTAATTTTTTGAGGAACAAAAAAATATTGTTTGAATAACAGAACGTAATTTATGCACAACGCAGACATAAGAACAAGTCATGCAATTTTAATCTCTAACAATAAGAAACTGTAATTCGGGTCTTGGACCTCTAAATGTTAAGACCAAGTTAAGAACTTTTAGTTGCCTACATTTAAGGATACAACTTTATAGCGTTTCCCATAATGCACACTATCGCAGATGAAAGTACACATTCACGTGCACGTAATCTAGCTGGAAACGTAGATTATACTTGTAATTCACGATCAAGAAGTCAGTAATGAACATTAAGTTAACCAGCTCCAAGTCTTCTCAAACAGCCTCGAATCTTTTTGAAACTTGAAGGCTACATTAAAGCAATATTGATTATTCTCACATATTATTAAATCAATGAATAAAAAAATTAAAAGCAATTCAATAAATACCGTCTCCCACTGTGGGGCCAAATACAAGTCTTCTCAAGCAGCCTTGAATCTTTTTGAAACCTGTATGCTACATTACAGCAATATTGATTATTCTCACATATTATTAAATCAATGAATAAAAAAATTAAAAGCAATTCAATAAATACCGTCTCCCACTGTAGGGCCAAACACAATGGTGAATGGGTCATGAGCATGTATAGTTTGGTTAGAACTGGCCCAACTAATTCTATTAAAATATAATGAAAGATGATCTTCGGATAATACTATATGATGTACAATATATACTGGGGACAAGCTGATAATATTTTCAAGGCCTATTTCAAGCCTAACTTGCCCCTAATTCTTGCTGATTAATAATTAACAGTACATTTGCGGCAAAGCACCATGTTTCATCATCAGAAGTGGACAAATTCGCCGGCAACTTCAATTTCGCTAATGTACTCAAAATGAGCGAGGGAGAAACTGCAGGAGTGGTTGGAATAGCTTAGAAAACTTTGAGATTGTATCAGCATCTAAGGCTTTGGGACCGAAATTGTTGAATTGAAATTGTACCGTTCAATCTGCCCCATTCTATCATGTACCTGTCCCGCCTTTAAAAAAGCATTCTCCATCATTATAACGTTCAACACATTGCTTATTCCACTTAATCATACCCTCTAGTTTAGTAATTCAATAAAGTGTTTGAAAAATACATCGTTCAAGTTTTTCTGTTAGTATATCACTTTTTCACAAAGTATCGCATGATTCCATTCAATTTATGAGAGATATTGTTTTATTTTTTTAAGTTTATAAATTAAAATAATACTTGGTTACATACTCTATCTCATCAACGCACGTTTTTTTTATAATGTATCTTATATATTTTATGTTGATGTACACTTGACTTCAACACTAACGAGTAAACCGCGTGAATATATTGAAAACATGGGCAGTTTTACAGCTTTTTTTTAGCAAAGAAAAAGATACGCGAAAACAAATAATAAGCAGCAATATTTAATGCCGGTGGAAGAAAAAAACCAAGTGCTAAGTATTAGGAAGAACTTTTCTTTTCGTCTTTCAGTGCATTTCGAAATCTTCAAAATATTACTTGATTGGGAGATGTGATAAGAAATTCATGCAAAGCATGCCTAAAAAAAAAAAAGATTGAATTAAAATTTAGGTATTAACATAGACTCTCTGGAGGGACTCTTCCTCGTTCCATGGGAAAAATTTGTTTGGCGACCGCATTAAGCACTCTTAAGAGGATCGGATCCATGAGAGCTCTCCCCAAAGAGAAATATCTTACTCGTCCACAAGGATGGAAATTTTTTTATTATTTGAGCATTTCATACGACCGAGCATGGGGGAAAATTGGGCAAGGGGAATTGCAAACAAAGTAGAGATCGGTTCTCAAACTGATTCTATCGGAATCGCTGGTGAATTGACATGAGGATGATGCCATGACGGTTAGTCCTAGAATTGTTCTGTGATGAACACATCTTTTCCGACCCCCAGCGGGGGAGAGAGATGGGCCTCGGGATGTAGGATGCGGCCGGGCCGACGTCGTCGTCAGAGAATTGCGTCACAGGGTACGTGTGTACTACGTCGCCGGCAGCAACTAGGTCGTGCAGTTAAAATTAGGCGCCGATCTCGCAGTTGTGAGCGGAAACAATAGGGCTGGAACTGAATTCAGCCGCGCAATTTCTACGAGCTCATCTCTTCCGTCGCGTTCCTACCCTTGACGATGACAGCTTCGCAAACGTCGAATGCGACGAAAAACGAGAGAACTTCCACCGAAATATCGATTCCGTCACAGCTAAGAATATTCGAAAGCAACATGCTGAAATAAGATTTTTTGCTAATAATTGTAATGAGAAGAGTACGATTTATATGAACGCGAAGATTTCCTCAGCTGCATGAAATACAGGGTGAAAGATGAAGGAGTTATATCAGTGTACCAGCAAGCATTTGAGGTTCACATTTCATTCATTAATTTCAAGCTAATCTTGTTATTTATTAAAAGTGGTTAAAAATGACAGAGATGGGTTTTAGTAACAAACACAAATATCTCTACAAACTTATTTAAATATTAACATGAAGTTAAACCTGAGGAGGGTTCGGGATCGCAATATATAATTAAATTTAACAGAAAAAGGCTGTTCTCTCATCCCGAGGGTCCGTGTTTGAATCTAGGAAGTGGTAGAGATTTTTCAGTAGTTCATCAGTCCCTATTTGAATGCTGTGTGGAGAGCACTTAGAGTAGAGTACTCCGTCTGTCGGATGGGACGCTAAACCGTGGACCCCTTGGTACCTATCGTTTAGAGCACGCAAATGCCGACGCTGGTTTACCCTTCCTCCGTATTCTAGAAATCGTATGCCTTAACTTAACTACCCACCTATCCTAAAGCGCGAAAGACCTTAGTTGTCGGTCGCCTCCTTCGAGTAAATCTGAGAAATTTCTTCACTTGGAAGAGGCACGGTCAAATGAGGTGGCTCGAATGAGGCCTTATAAATGGCGTCGGTTTATTTTAAATTTCAAATATTTATTTGGACGAATAATCTCATTCGGGGTCATTCATAGCGGTAGTAAATGATTTCAGCAAGGAAAATTGAGAGGTAAGTATAAATGTCAGGCAAAAGACACGTTCCTAAGCTCAAATACACCAGAGTAAATCATATTAGATGAACAGTCTCCTTTTTACGCATTTCAATGTTTTTTCGTGTTTAAAAAATAAAATTCGTGTTTTTTGACAAATTTATGAGTTCGGATGCACACATCCCATAGCGATGCATACAATAGCTGCAGAGTAAACCCTGTAAACGAAAATATAAACTCTTCATTGCAAAGATCATTTTATTTTCATTATGTTACTGCTTCGTTTCGGGACGTATTCCTGACGGCAGGATAGGACGGGAAACCCTAGCGAGAGGAATCGTCAGGGAAGCTGGATATGGCAATGGAGAACCGCTCTGCTGGTGATTCGTCATGGTTTTCCTTTGCTATAACGTTTTCCCCGATTTCTGACCATCCAAAGTAGTAAATATTCCCTCTTAATGGTACCAGATGGTCATGCCAAAAGGTCAAAAAAGATAGAAAGTTGAAAAAAAAGAAGAGTTGAAAATACAGTTTGATTGAAAAATCAGTAAAAATGCTAACGATGGGAAAAGCTAACTACGTATAAGCTGCTTAAGGCCGATGAATAAGGCTTTAAGAATTCTTATTAATATGAATTAGAGTAAAGCTAAGGTGGATATACTAAAAGATTATCTCAAATTGATGAAAATGTTGACCACTTATGAAAATTGTTGGTTAGCATCTGTTGGTTGGTTAGACCGGTGGTGGTTGGTTGGTTGGTTGGTTGGTTGGTTAGTTGGTTGGTTGTTGGGACTTAGAAACATGTTGGTTAGAAGAGTAGCCACAAACACAGTGTAGCGAGGCGTTAACCACACAGGGAGCCCTAAAAATGTCTAAAAAAGATGAGTTTAATTAATAAATTAAATAATGTGCACACGTTTCAGCCTCCGATTGACCGTCATGCCAGAAACCATAATGGAAAAAAGACAACTATTTTTGACATAAGTATGGGAAGTCATAATGGCTAGCATGGAAATAAAATAGAGAAGAAATTTAAATTTCGATGCCTATCCTGGCAGCGGCATGTGTGCTCACAATGAAGCTCACGAGGACTTCACGGTTTCTATATCCAAAGAAAGAGAGTCAAGATATTTATTTTTTGAGAGGATACGACAAAAGAGGTTATTGTATGGTCTGTTATATTATGTAGCATCCTTTGAAGTTATTAATGGAATGAAACATTTTTAATGGGAGGCGGCAAAGAGCTTTTCTTCCAAATATACACAAACGGAGAATCTTCATCATCAACTCCCATTCAAACTGGGTTAGTGATAAATACCCGAGAGAAATTCTCAGGCGGAAGCTGAAAGAGTCCCGTCTCACTGAGTGGTGTTATTATTTCTATTTTGTGTAATTATGATGCGGAATCCAGAGGCAAAAATCCGAAGAAAGATACGAAATCACACTCACCAGGTCCGAATTTCCTCGGGCGTGTATTGCACTTTGGGGATGGGCTGCCCGCTGGAAAGAAAGGCACTCCATTAATTACACTTAAACTCACAGATGCGGCACACGGAGCACAGATAATTATCTAAAAGCGTGGACTTCAAAAGTACTGGCAGAGCAGAGAAGGCTCTGTCAAAGCTATCAAATTTGTGCGCAACAATGATGACGAGAACTTTTGAAATCGGGCACAGTAACATAAAATAAAACCGAAAATATCTTTTCGAGGTATTACTTGAATTGTTTTAATGGTCAAGCTAAAATGTCCACATCAGAGGATTAAAAAAAATAGTAAATTCAGCGGTGGAGCAAATTCAAAACCTAGCCAGAGTGCAAATATAACAATTCTAACTGAAATATAATAATTAAAAATTAAAAATAAACGACAACTTGGTTGGAAAATGTATAAGGGCCTATTTCTTCCAGGTTTCCGCATTCAAAAGCCGTCTTGAGACCGAAGATGGCTGCTGGAGCCGAAATTAAAAAAGTTTTGCCTTCGCATACCGTAGTCGATTCAGTCCGCTTGTGGTTAATGTCTAGAAGTATCACTTTTATTGTTATTTCTCACTGTTTTCATACGTGGACTGTCCCATTTTCAGTCAAAAACACAATTCTTTTATAAATTTCAGGTGATATACCTCACATAACGTTAAGGAAACAAACAACCCAAGAGAATGAATCGTTATTAAATGAGAATCGGATTTTCGAAATGAATATACGTTCTACTGCATTTAGTACGTAGTATTCACTATTAGACGCATAAACAGTTATTAAATGTAAACTAATAATTTGGTATGATCCATCCAGCTGACTATTGGGTAAATAATTGCCAAAAACGTTTGGCAAAACAATAAACAAATGCTTGCATTTCTCGCACAGTAATGAGAGACATTTCTCGCACAGTAATGTGAGATTTTCAGCAGGTGACTCTTCAAGTTTCCGCAGAATGCAATACAGATATAAATTGAGTATACTTGGAATAATTAAATCTAAAATTTCAATGTACCTGAACTCCTTAGAACCTAAAATATTTCTATTCGCTCGGGAAGCATATTACATTAACTACTAATGAATAATATGATGAGAAAAAGAGAATGCATTTTCACGGTATCTTAAAGAAAAAAACAAAGAAGAACTCACTGTTTGTAAGAGTTGGCTATGTTTGCGAAGTGTTCTCTTCTTTTCCTATACACAGGATCCTTGAAGCCCTGAAGAAAAAGTTATTCGTTTTTAGAACTTAAAGTTTCATGGTTTGGGCTTCCTTTAAATCCATAAAAACGTGAAAAGGAATCCAGAAGACATCCAAAAATTGAGCTCAATTACCTGAATTTTGAAACATGGACAGGAATTTTTACGAATTTTTAAATTGTCTTCATATTCATTGCTTAAAATTAATGGAATTTTGAATAGAATTTAAGGCTCAATTAAAAAAATTCTCTTCCTCAAAAAAAGGAAGATACAGATTTTTGAGCCAAGTACAATCAAATTTAGAACTCATTCTTTCACTAAGAATTACGAAAATGACAACTGAATTTCCAATCTTCTTGAAGCAAAAAAATATATTCTGGCAGCATGCATTGATTTGGGATTGAAGTTTCTCGAATCAATACAACTTAATGCAGTAATTAGAATTACCCTTGTATTTTTTTGCAAGCTAAAATGTTTGATAACCGGTTAAAATCATTTGATGCAAATGCATAATATTTGATGCGATCCATGATGCTCTGGCGATTTTTTGAAATTAAAACTGACTAAAAGTTTACAAAATTGATTTCATATATCAATCCCGTAAAAAACCACCTTAAATACTAAATCTGAAAAAATTCACATGAATCTCATTCATCATTCTCTTCAAGGTGATAAGTACTTTAAAAAAATAAATAATCCCAACCCGATCTCGCATTTTCCGCATCCCATTCACTCCCAACTAAATAATGAAACGCACACGCTCCTGTCTTTCTCATTGATTTCCTCCAATGGTGAGGAAATGTTAAATGTTATCTACTGAAAGGCTACTCACCGGATGGTCTGCATCCAAGTCAGAGCCATACATAAGCACTCGTTGAGCCAAATCAAGGTCATCTATCTTGCGCGGAAACCATGGCATTTCACCGAAATCTGCAAAGAAAATTCATGTCCTCAATTTCCTATGCTAGGGTATGACACGTGCCTTTTTCCCACCTGACCCCGTAAAAATGATTATTTTATTCATATATTCATCGGAACCTCAACAAATTCCTTCAGTGAAGTTTGCTATTTAGTACTTCCAATAGCTGCGCAATAGTTGAAGGGATGAGTTATTTTTCTTGATTCACTCAGGATCCCTAATTTTATTGAGATTGACCTTGAAAGCCATCGATATTTTGACTTTCCCAATTATTTCAAGCATTATCTTTATAATGAGACCGACAGATTTGATATGTGATCGCAAGAAACACCGGCACCAACATATCTGGCCGCCGTAAGCCATTGAAAATGCGTTGGTTCCCCTAACAATTCCTAACACAACCCTCTTCCGAATCAGATTCGAAGATAACTGCTTAGAAGTGAAATCATGTTGATGATTAACTTATGATGCAGAGAGAAACTGAAGAAGCAAAAACAAATCATGCACAAGGTTATCAAGTTAAGTTTGCAGTAACAGATGGGAGGCAGTGATATCAATAAAGCGTCAGATTGACAATTGGAAGGTAGTGGATACGAATCTCACTAAGGGAATGACTGTTGGGTTCATCTTAGGAATAAATTTAATATTAAACGATATAACTTAGTTGGGAGTACCCAAGGCGGAGGAAGTGTGTGACGAATTTCATGCTGTTATGGTTGGTTATGGTTACCCCGAAGAGACGTCTGTAAACTATTTAATAATTAGTTTGCTTGAGTCGATGGTTTTGCACTTTTCTACGTGGTTTTCTTAATAGAAGTAGTGGTTATTTGTAATGGAATTAGCAGTTCTTTGTAATCGTTTTAATTCAGTTTTTGATTGACTATATTAGAGCTTTAATATACCTGGTAAAAGGTGATCTGTTGCTGTGTAATCAAACATCTTTCATAAAAAATAGCCTTGTGTTAAAGAGACCGGATATTTCAGTTTTCCAAAAGATCATCTTACAAGAAAATCATAGTTGGAAGCACACAAAAGGAAAGATAGCTGGAATCCGTAAAATGGCAACATGTGCTCCGTGCATTTAAAGGATGAGAATTTCGAAAGAAACGTAATGGACGAAATGATTTTTTCGAGGTTCAAGAAGATTAATGCACTTGGATAATGAGTAAATTCCCTAAAGATAACGTTTATTGCGACCGGGTTTAACTTTTTACTGCATATTCAGGTCCGGAGAAACCCGGTCGCAATAAACGTTTTCTATGTGGAAGTCGCTCATTGTTCAAGTGCAGTCACGTGCCGTTTCCATTCAATCACGCCTGAAACCTCAGAATTTATTCAAGAAGATTTTTAAACTTGGATGCATCCCATCTTTGCATTTGTTGCATCCACAAAACCAGGCCCTATTCTAGGTACTTAAGGGAGTACCTAAACACTTATTTCAACTACTAATAAGGATGAAAGGAGCATTTCGGCCTTGAACCATTTTTTGGTTAATCAGCAAGGAGACACCCGCGTTCTGCTATTCACTCTCCACCCCTTTTGCTATTAAGCGTAATTTAATGCTGTTCCCTCTTAAATGCAAACAACCTGCACCCTAATGCCCCGTAACAACCTTAATGGTGGTCAACCTTTTACGCCCAACCCATAAGCGGTTGCTGAGAAGAGCTTCGAGCAATGCGACGAACCGGAGCCACATATCTGTTGATGCTAAAATTTGTGTGAGGAGTGCAACATAGCTGAGACAAAATATCTACGGTCAAATTCATGTTAAATTTCAAAGGCCAAGCCGAAAATAATAGCATCGTGTAGCGCTAACACTGTAAAATTGAGGCCGAGTGAAGGAACTGACTTGAATACAGCTCTCTCGGGTCTAAAGGTCGGACTGGGGTGGTGGATTTCAAAGCGGCATTCCTAACGCGACGGGCGGACTGCGCGGAAAATCTCCCATTTATCCCACCCGTTGGAAAGGATGTTAAAACGTGGAGTCTATTACAAAGGTGCTGGAATTCCATTCTCATTTCCTTCGGGCATTTCTCTCCGAATATCTGAATCCACCCACACCAACTGCTGGTGGTACCTTTGAGATCACATAAGAGAAAATGGAGCCCGAAACGACTTAATTCAACAAATACTTTAAAAAAGGGCATTGTTAACAGTTCGTTCTCAACCTTTTATCATTCTCATCCATCAATTAATAATAAAGAAGGAAGAAATGAAATAGCCATGACTAGGTACGGCGCACTGAAAATTTCCTCGGCATCAGAATGTAGCGCACTGTACATCGCGCAGCTTGATACAGCATAGCGCAATGTACAAGTACATCAGAATGTAGCACATGAGTCGCATAGCAGAGCTCTTAGTTTTCATAATCCTCAAGGAACTACAAGCCAAATTCCACTCCTTCAGGGTGCTTGGATTCACTCATAATTCTTATATTTCATTTGTGAACATTATAGAATGAAATGAATATTATTATAACCCTGCAAAAAGCGAATCTTGACAAATTTTCAAGCGCGCATGATCACATTCCAATACCAGCTCTCTCCATTCAATACCAACCTCCCTTCATCAGCTCACCTACAGCAAACATGTGAAATATTCCCTATCCGGGCAGAAGGTAATAAATTGTTTGACCAGGATTTTACAGAAATTGCAATTAAAATGGCAATTCCTCCGCATTAATTCCCCGAAGATGCCTAGAGACACCTTTTTTGCGTTGGAAATAAACTGACATTAAAAGGCCGCATATCTCTGCAATCGTGGGTGGTAAAAATACGCCGAATCTTAAATTAAAAAGCGTGCCATCCAAAACTCTCGGATTCGGATGCTTGAATCTCGGAACCTCGGGAAAAAATCTCGGATTTAAACACCTTGCCGTCCACACCGAGCCTGGACCGATGGTTGTCGACCACTGATTTATATACTATTGATTATTGATAGGTTTAAATCATATTATAATATACCTATACTATACCTATATATATACATACTCACTTAATTGTAAAGAATTTATTGTGATTAACTTCGTGTTTCAGATGGATTTTCAACTGACAATTTCCCAGGCAAGGCTATAAAAAACAAACTTCTCTTCTGCTTATGCCACAAAAAAATAGTAGAAACGGGTTACGAGGCTTCTAATAAACGAGACTGCTTTCCAAGATAAAATACCATAAAATAAACGCAAAGGTGCAGATGTATAGCACAAAAGTGAACCCATAAAAATTCGTACTATTGTGTGTGACATAGGATTTAACGACGCTATATTTTATGCGCGGGCTTTCACAGAAGTTATATAAGTCACCGAAATGAGCCTCGCGGAAAGCAGTCTCTTACAGCAAACATTATAAGGCCACAAAATGAAAATAAATCACTCCATTTCTACTTTGCGGGTTTGCAAAAGTTTCTAGTGATAAATTGCTTCTATATGAAACACCATAAAATTAAAAGCAGAGTTAGTTTTATTCGGATATTGGATTGCGCTAAAATTAGTACAACCAACACTGGACCATTTAAATGAGAGCCAGCCGCTATTATTGCATTTTGGTAAGTGTAGTGGGTATAAATAGAAGAATGGTTTTTGCTAGAATGAAAAGAAAGTTACATACGAAGCTTAGAAAACTATACATATTATTGTTTATAGCCAGAGTCCATTGTTTATAGTCCCGGTCAAGGCGAATGATTTTTTTCTCTGTGGAACTTCTTGCTATATACATATTATAGATACACATAAAATTTTATTGGATATCAGCATCAATGATTGAACCAGAATTGCGCAGGAACAATAAATAGACAGGCAAATAAATAATTTACGCGCAGCTGGCAGCGTTTCATGACATAGACACTCACGCCTCATCATCTAAATCAAGTGAAGTTTGTGCAATTATTATACTATGGCTACATCACTTACAAAAAATAATAAACAACAATGGGGGCGCTTAGATAGATAGATTATTTTTCGGTGGAGTTCCTCCAAGGAGGCCCTGAGGCACTCAGACCTATTGGCCCATTGTGCCAACCACCCTTCTAAGGAAATCACCCATAAAGGCCAATCGCCTTGCCAACAGGTCCCCTATGGGGATTTCCCTTACCTCTCTGGGTTCCAAAAATGGAGACCCCAGGTACCTATTTCGAGTCCTCATCACAGCAGGGCACTCGCATATGGGGGCGCTTACTCGGAACCGAAATTAGAATTTTGTACATGAAATCGTTAGATGCAAACGAAAAATTAATTTTAGTGAAAAAAATCTTCTAACTATAGCCATTCACTCATAAATCAAAAATTTTAATAATCAAAAGATAACGCCCAACTAACAAGATACTTTGAGACTTAATACGTCATCCACCTCCCGTCCTAAACTGCTTTTAGGGAAAAGGAAGGGAGTGGACGGGGGAGGGGGTTATAACTCGAGAACTAATTGACGGATCGAAAAACGGAAAATACGGGTCTTTTTATTTTGCAAACTCTAGCAGATTCGGCAATAAAAAATATGATAAACGACCCCACTGTACCGCCAAAACTCAATATTATTTCACTGCATTAAGAAAGGCCATTTATAACGAAGATTCTGGGACGACATCTAATTCAAAATAGACATAAAAAAGTTGATTTTGGCTTCATATAAAGACTTGTAAATTTTATATCCGTAATACGTGAAAAATGGATGTCCTTTAACTGAAAGCTAGTAAGAATAGTCGATATAATAAAAGTTATCAATATAAAACAATACTTACCTTTTATTACCATCGCTTCGTCTAGAAAACCTTAAGATTTCACATGCCCATATATTTCAAAATGGCCTCGTCATAAGGCAAGTCTAATCGCAACAATAAATAGAAAGGAATGCTGGCTAGAGAGCTAACTATGGGAGGGAGTGGAGATAAACAGTCGGATTTGAGGGTTGTTATAGCCACATTTTTTGCCCTTTTTCGGTAATTTGTGGGCGGAGATTTGCAAAAGCAGTCCCTCACACGGACGGAACGATAACTCAGCTATCCTGAATGGCGTAAAAAGCAGAAAACCTCCGCAGATAATCATCCTCCTCAGCAACTTCATCTTGGCAATGATGTGTGGCCGCTCTTCATTCGTTGGTATCAGAAATGAACGGAAGTTTTATTCGTATAGCGGAAAGGGACGGCGTTATTAATAGCCTGGGGTAATCCTTTTCTTCTTCAATAATGCGGGTCGCACGTTCGACGCATAATGTCCCACGCTGACTCAAATGTCAATTAGCTGTTCCCATGAGGTCATTCTTCAAGTCAATGTCACTCGCTTCAATTAGAGCTAAGCCCGATCATTCATGCGTCACCACGGAACCTCGCGCTGACAGTCTCGTTTTGCATTCTCTTTCCACTTATTTTCTCAGGTTCCCCCAAGCATGTCACTTCAGAGACAGGTGGACAGCCGACTTTCGTTCTTTGACATTTCCATCGGGTAAGTTAAATTATCTACGACTTAGTCTTAGTCAGAACCTTGCTAGGGAAATAATATACATGATTTTTAAAATCAAGGATTGAATAACTAGTGGTAAACCTTGTAAACACTGGTCAATGTACTGGAAATAAGGAAGAATTTCAATTTCAAGATCATGCACGTTTTCTACTGTACTCTGATCATTTGTGATCCTAATTTGATTTGTAATCAATACTATGTATTATAAGAAAGAAGTAATCTGACAATGACAGGTAAAGGCCAGTTTTGTTAGGCCTGATGAAATATTTCTGTGGCAAGTGAGCTGTCGTGAACAATGAAGTACAAAGTTGACGCTCACGTGAAGTGGCTGTCATGTGTGTTTGCGAATACAAGCTGCCGGTAACCACGACGTTAACGCCCTTTCCACTGCGGGTAACCATTGACTAAACTTGGCCTGAAGGTTACCGATACCGGGCTGAAGCCAATTTTTAGCCAGCCGAATTTCCAGAGTTTCGGGATTGAAGGTAGATTTAAGGAAACTTAAATATCTGGAAAATAATAAGGCGAAAACTGCATTTCGTTTGCACGAATTATGCCCTACTTGGCCTCGTAAAATTCTCTCCTTATCGTGAAACCTACCCATTACATTCAATTTATTAGTTTCCAATTAGGGAAATACTAGTTATAGGGCAAGTCTAATCGCAACAATAAATGGAAAGGAAAGATGGGTTGAGAGCTAAGTGGAAACTTTTCATTACAAAAATAAAAAGTTTGCATGGTATATACAGTGTTGTAGATGTTTTTATTCGGCCTTTTAGAACAGAGCCAGGACAATCAGTTGAATGAACCACTTTTTTTTCCGTGAGTACAGAAAACTTATAAGGGCACATGGAAATGGAACGCATTACTGTATTCTAATGGCACACAAACTCCACACGCCTCACTGATTTTCACTTGAAAATGCATGTGATAGACCACTGTATCTTTTGTGTTAAGAAAGATAAAGATAAAAAAATCAGTTTTCAGCGCCTTGATTTTTCGAAAAGGACTTCGACAAGAAAAGGAATAAAAATTCTTAATGTTAAAAACCGATCTTGTATGTTCTTCGAAAGAAACGCAAAACATTAATTTTCTTTTCTGCAAAAAAAAAACAAAAATCAAATTATTGTTGTGCTGCTGTTTGACAGACGCGTCAAAGAGGTGACAAAATCCTTACCTGCGAACCTAAAAGTCACGTATTCGAGCCCCAACTTGAGAAAACCCGGGAGGGTGTCAAGAGAAATTCACTCGCCTAATAGTTTCTGTAAATTGGAGTGAACATATACATGATTATTACAGCTAGGAGCCTGCCTTTTGAAAATCTTAATGCAACACACAAGTCGCACGAAAGATTTGACTGACAAGCATCAAAAGACAGAGACAGCCAGGAATCCAGGCACCTACACAAAAAGGTTATTTTTACCTTTTGACGAGAATAAGCCTCGTTTTCCCAAAACTAATACGTGAGGTCTTTTTCGTGCCGTTTCCAATAACTCTGTCACTCATTCAACATGGACGTAAGGACGTAAGGTTACGTAAAATAAGTTAAGATAAGCAGGCGAATCTGGAATATCAATCCATATATGATTATGATATTTATACGGATACATAAATATATGTCAATCAAAAAGATTGAAGATCTGTCATTTTCCTTAGAAGACTTGAGGTTATCGAAATCACTAATTTACGAAAAAATACCTCCTCACTTTCGTCGATATGCAAAATAACAATTTTAGCTTATTCTCAGCACTGTTCTCAAGGAAAGTTCCGGGAACAGGGATACCGCAAAGGCTACTTCATACGTAGAAACTAATCTGCGCCGCGCCGTTGCCTTCATATCGCAGATATTCATCGAAAAATATCTACTGAAGCGTGAACATTAATAATGTTCAAAGTAATAATCTCCAAAAAAAACAAATGATTGCGAAAGGGCACCTAATGAAAATATTTATTTAAAACGTAATTTGCTGAAAAAATTAATTTTTATTCATTAAACTGCGTCAAAACTCTCGGCAATATTTTGCGTGCACTCATACTATTGACAACACTTCAGTTCATTCGTCAATTGATTTTTCAAGTCGGTATAGATAGAGATCGAGCAAAGATTTTTTCCGGCGTTAATGAATTATTGCTGTATTTGGTGGGCTGAAATAGATTTGAATTTTCATACCTTTTAATATTTCAAATTGTATTCCTTTCCAGAATTTTGGTTAAGGCACATAAGGAATTTTATATCGATAGTAATCAAGGGTATATTTGCGGAAAAGGGTATTTTCTTTACCGTCCAACTTGCCGCAGTGACAATTTTTATGCTTTCAAGACTTTATTTTCCATCAAATACAAATTCATATTGATAGGTCTGACGGAGATGAATTTGCTAATTACCTGCAATCGGAAAGAAGGCATTATAATATTGAAAGCCTCATCATAGAACTATTTTGAGACTGGTTACAAAACAGCTGAGAACTTTTACTTAGAACTCTTAAAAAGGTATTTTTAGAAGCTAAGGATTTTGTTTAGTGAAGTTTCAGTTGAACAACAACGCTTATTGAGTGAAATATCCAGGCAGAATATCATAGACCTAGCTCTTTTTCATTCCTCGCAGCCCTTAAACTATCATTTAATAGACTGTAGCCTTTATAAAGAGAATCGAAGCAGAGTGAATGCCTCAAAACTTCAACGTTGAAAATCATATCTCCGGCGCTGCCCCTCCACCCCCTTTCACCCTGAGAATGTTTCGGGGGGTAAGATAGTGATTAACATTAGCAAGACTTAAGAATGACTTCTTCACGTGCTGGGAAAATTTCTTGCTCATTTGGCACTCAGTGCAATGAACGCATTTTAATTATATCTTCAGGAGCCTGAAACCATCTCACAATAAGTTGGAGAGGACATTAAAACGCATCCTCAAGCTTACAGCATATTCCTATTTTACTTGGTGCTCTAAAACTAGAAAACGCGAATCTATGAGGAGGGTCAAATCAAAAGTAAGAGATCACGAGAAATTTAGCTACTCGGGTAGCATGTGGGAGTGAAATATGTATTACTCCTGCGAGGGGGGTCGAGAGAGAATGGCTTTAGCAATAGAGGAGTTTACTCGTACGACAGAACTAATGGCAAGGTCGTCGATTAGAGACGTTGAGAAAAAGACTGGTTAAACGTCTAATATAAGTAACAATAGTCCTTCTTTCCTAGTACAATTAGGGATAGGAATAGTTGTAAATATATAGGTAGTCTCATGTCAGTGTAAGGAATTTAAGCTAACCCAAATAAAAGCATTTTTGCGCCTGCTTCCTTTCCTCTAAGCATACTTTTTAAATTGTTATGTTTCGACTAGTATATAGCTACTATTTCCTGAATAAAGCATGTTTGGTGGAAATCACCCCCTGCCACACACCTTTATGGTGACTTGCAGGGTATTATGTAGATGTATAAATATTGGCATTGCATGGCATCGTAACATGGACTGTAAAGGAAGAGGATGAAAATAGATTGTCCAATTTTGAGACGCGGGTGTGGAGAAGGATGAAGTTAGTAAGGAGGGTGGAAAGGAAGAGAAACGAAGAAGTACTGGAGATGGTTGGGGGGGGGGGGAGGTGATCCATGACATTAGGAGGCAGAGTGATAGCAGGCCAATGCTAACGCTGGGTTTCACTCCACTCTTCCTCCTCTTTCAAATATCCTACCCCTATACCCGGCCATCCACGTATCTTTAATAGCGCAAATGACCTTAGCTGTCAGTCACCTTCACTAACATCCAAAACTGCTACTGCGAGCAGTACGCTTCCAGAGGAATTAGCGGTAATGATAACGTTGGAGAGGACGTGAAAGAAGGATACATGGACCGGTTCTTGTTCAATTACAACGGATGACGGGGATCGGGTTGGTGTGGTGGCTAGTGCTGGCCTCCAATCCCGAGGGCCCGGGTTCGATTCCCGGCAGCGGCAGAATTTTCAGTGGAAAACCGGTCCTCACTTGAGTGCCTAGTGGAGGGCATTTCAAGCTCTGAACTCCGTCCGTCGGATGGGACGTTAAGCCCTGGTCTCCTTGGCGCCTTTCGTTAAGAGTAGGCTAATGCCGACGCAGGGATTCCCGGCAGCGGCAGATTTTTCAGTGGAAAACCGGTCCCCACTTGAGTGCCTAGTGGAGGGCATTTCAAGCTCAGTACTCCGTCCGTCGGATGGGACGTTAAGCCGTGGTCCCCTTGGCGCCTTTCGTTAAGAGTAGGCTAATGCCGACGCAGGGTTTCTCTCCATCCTTCCTGCGTTTCCCGAAAACTTCTACCATTACCCAATCACCCACCTATCGTAAATGGCGCAAATGACCTCAGCTGTCGATCGCCTCCCCTGAATAACCAACCAGCAACGGAAGACCTCAGGGTTCCAAATGGTGCGTGGCTCACCAAAGCTGCTGCAGCTGGAGAGTGGCGTGGGCGGTGGGAGCTCTCCGCTCTCCTGGAACTCGGACAGGTTGATGGCGGCCACCTCTTGGCGGAGGCGGTTCACCAGCCGCTCCATCCGCGGACCCTCGCACTCCACGTCCACCAATATCTCGTACTGGGCCCCTTCGCTGCCGCTCCCGCCGCCGCTGACCGTGTTGCCGTTGTCCTTGGGGGCGCGGCGGCGGTTGGAGAACGCGGGCCGCGACTCTATGTGGATCACGTTCACCCCGAGGTCCTAGGGAGGGAGGAGGAAGATCTCTGTTATCCCCACATCCAGGTCGAAATGATCACTTGTAAAGCACGTTTGCTTAAAAATTAATGGCACCCACAAATGGCGCGGTTAGTGGGATCTAGAAATGAGAAATAAAAAAATTTAATATTCACGGTTCTTGAAAAAAAAGGTATGTGACCGCCTAATGCCCTATTGAGGCTTTTATATGACTGCTATAAATTATGTACACACGTCTAGGATACGTGGTAAGCAGTTTCAAGCTAGAGGTGGACTCTGATAATATCTTGAACTTAGCAGGGATGCATAACTGGTCCCTGATATTTTAGCTTATAAGGCAGGGATAAAAATTCACCTACGAAATGTAAAGTAAGAATTGTGACGTTGATCTTTGATTTAATAGGGAGATAGCAAGGGATATAGGTCGAGAAGTCCTTCCTGGCACCTTGGATAGTATCGATAAATGGATCGATCAGCAGTTAATCTACATCTACATCAACGTAATACCCTGCAAGTCACCGCGTGGGTGTGTGGCAGGGGCTGAATATCAACAAACATGCACCATTGGCATTCAACTAGGCTACTATATAGAAACAGTTGTAGGTAGTCAGGTTGGTAAGGCTTGGAAATCTATTCACCGTGGGTTAGAATCTCACTTACGACACGGATGTTTTGTCTTAATAATCATTTTGGCCACGACGCACAGTGGGCTGATAGTGAACTTGTGAAATCGAGAAAACTGTCCAAAATTAAAAAAGTGATTTTTTCAAGCCAGGAAGCTGGAGCTTTGCATAAATATTCTCAAAAGATCTGTGCATGCGATGATGCAAAGCATTTTCCTTAGTAGTCAACAATTAACAATTTGCATGAGGTCAAAGTTGCACAAATTTCGCAAAATTGGTCCACACAATTTTCGGACGAAATCTTCAAAATCAAGCCCTTGCTGAATCTTTGTGGGTAAAGAATTGGAATAAAAGGTGAAGTAATTAGATGAAACAGTTTTTCATCTTTGTTTTAATGTTATCTACTTACAAATTTGTTATTTTTACCAAAGATATAAAATAAAATGGTGGACCCTCATTTTTGGTCATTTTTTCAATATATGTAGAGAAAAAGTAAATTGCATCGCCAAGCATCACGGAGTAACTCATATGGGGATACTCAACAAAGCTTCCATAGAGCGAATCCAATGAGTTATGCTGCAACTGTTTGCGACGCCGAATTTCACATCAGTTTTTCGATCGCGCGGTCGAGTCTGGTCGAACCCACCTGTAACGGGGGCAAGTGTGTGGAATGGATTGTAGCCGTATCCACCGCGCTATGGAGATTTTCGAGATATAAACATTGAAAAGAGCCTTCATGTATTACATTTTGAAGAAATCGCGGGGAAAAGTACGCATTTTATGACATAAGTAAGTAGACTACATTAAAAATAGACGAAAAACTTTTTCATCTAATTACGTTACCTTTTATTCAAAATATTTACCCATAAAGATTCAGCAAGGGCTTGATTTTGAAGATTTCGACCGGAAATTGTGTAGACCATTTTTGCGAAATTTGTGCAACTTTGACCTCATGCAAATTGTTAATTGTTGAGTACTAAGGAAAATGCCTTGCATAATCGCATTCACAGATCTTTTGAGAATATTTATGCAAAGTTTCAGCTTCCTGACTACAAAAATTCACTTTCTGAATTTTGGCAAATTTTTTTTAAATTTCAGCCCACTGTGTGACGGAGCGATGTACCCTCAGCGGTTGGAGTACGTTCTCTCCAAGAATTGATGAGAAATTTAATCTCCAACCATTCATGGAAAGCACACACTTGTTCAAGATACCGGAAATTATACAAAGATGATAGTAATATTACAGAATAAATGCAATATTGATAAAAAGGACACCACAAGATTGCATCTTCATTCTCAGCGACGCCGCAAACATAAAAAGGCATAAAATTCCCATTCTCCATTTATATAAAATTCGATTTCGTTGATTAATATAATTAACAAAATATATATTACATTTTTACCTGGAATACTTGCAAAGCCCTGGCAAGTCCACCGACTTGATTCTTCAAGGAAAATATCACTGACGTGCGGTTGCTGGAGTTGTCTCCTTCAGTATTCTACAATAGAAAGAATATAGGCTTCAATACCCTCGCATTGCTTTTAAAATGATCTTAGAAATTTAAATATAGTTTTTTAATATTCTGTTACTATGAATCACAAAAAATGGCAATGGAATACGCTTATTGCAGATCGGAGAATACCGAATTGAACTAACAGAAAAATAGGCGTCAGATAAATTTTTCGCGTATTAGCATTAAGTAATTCAATTCGAATATTAATATTGATGCACAAGTTTTGGGTCATGCCGAGGATATTTAGTGCCTAAGTGATGGATAAAATGTATTTCAGTCAAGAAAAAATTGAGGAATGCAATAGGTGAAGATAACCTTATTATTTTACCGGATACCGTGAGGGCATGGGACATGGGGTTTAGGTCACCATCCGTGAAAAAGGATTATGAAAAAAAGAAGAGCCAGGGAAAAGCGGATGAAAAGAGAGACTTAGTTTTGTGGGCAGTATTAAGCTGTGCGATAGTATTCAGCTGCGTAAATTGAATGGAATTTGCATATTTCACTGGAATTCCGACGGAAAAGTTAATCAATAAGTAGGCTGAGGAAATTGTTTTTCAAAGATTTAGCCAAAATAGCAGTTTCACAGAGATCTCGGCAAGTTTCACTTTATTTGATCACTGCTTTATTTGATCACTTTATTTGATCACACAAATATTTGATCACTTTGCTTTTAAATTAATCAGTGAATTTTATCAATGATACCTATTCAATAAATGATCCTGAAGTAGACTTTGGAAATAACCTGTTGGACAACGAAAAAAAATGTGTATACTTGGAACGGAATTGTTCAAATTTCGCTCAAAGTTTTTGCACCACGGACCTCAAGAATGATTCAGTCAAATGCCAACCACTTTTAGTTTTCGAACCACTTTATACACACCCTATTATTACCACGACACCTTTTCATCTCCAGAAAAAAAGGGAAATAATATCCCATCGGGAATTAAGGGGCTGACACAGTTAGGCAGGAAGATCATTACGTCCCAGAGCAAAAAAAAAGGCATTGGCACCAACAATAGCTTACGGGATACACAACGTAATGTAGACGATAGAGATCGAGTTATTATTGTAAAAATGTAAAGAAAAACAATTTTTGCAAAACCGGTAACATTAGAGTGGTCCTTGTCAGTCAGGAACAGCAGCAGAGAGGAAGTCGCTATCATTCAGTTGAGAATTTGGCATTGCAATCTGACCCATTTATACCTCTTTACAGAGGAGAAAATACCACCTTGGTGTGGCAAGTGAGACACTCTTCTGAGTCTGCGACATATTCTGACCGAGCGTGGTAAACACCAGGACGTACGTATCAGGCTGGTCATTAGAGAAGGCCCACAGTAATTTATACGTGAAGCCTCAAATCATCTGATGAACGCCAATACCTTCCTGAAACAAACTGTTCTTTTTATACGTATTATCCATTCGTTGTAACGAAAATTATGATATGTGTAGTGATGGTGATAGATGAAGTAGTGCTTTTAATTCTATGACGCGTAAATTAAACTGCGTGTGGTGCTACGAGATATTAGCTGGCGAGGCGCCAAATAAATCTAAATCCATCTACGAATGGAGGTTGATTTAAAATTCAATTGGCATACACTACCATGATCGATTTCCGCGAAAGGCTATTTTTCACAGAATCAGAGCGAAGAGGTAAATGCGTGGTCGCGTTAAATAACAAGGGAGCGGATTGTTTTCAAGAGGACTCACGGTGGAAAAAAGATTATTTTTATTTGCTCCGGGGTACTGCCTTGGCACGCTAAGGTCAACGTCGGCGCACAGGAGAGGGCACAACACCAGGACAATTAGCCACTTCCAAGGGCCGGAAGGGCAATTCCCTTCCTCTTACGGTGCTGGGCACTTAACGAACGAACCTCCATTCTTACATTTACCACCATAACGGAAGAAAAGACTCCATTGTTCTCACGCCTCATTCGGTGCTCACCGCGTCCGACGACACCCTATCTTGGCTCGAAAAATTTTCCTCGGGAAGAAAACATTCTTGAAATTTGAAGATGGCCAGTGCCCCTTTCTCCTGGATAATAATTTTTTGAGGATGTTTCGTAAGGCGACGAAACAAACTCTTTAAAATGACTTTAATCCAAAAGTTGACTCAGAGTCACTACACGATTGCATAGGATTAGTCAATGAGTCGTCTTCTATTTCAGTGAAGAATTACAAAGTTCTTTTTTCATCTAACCTTGTACATGCATTAATTATTGCTCCAGGGAAGCCGTATAATCTGCTATTGACGAATTAAGACGGAAATAATGAGTAGATCAGAAAAGGTGAAGATGGCATTCTACCGAAAGTAGAAAATGCGTACAGCTGAAAACACAAGATTGGAATTAGGGACACATGAACAACACTCCATTATAATCTACATCTGGAGCATGCCCCTTAATGGAAGTTAGTCATTGAGGATAACAGAGCTAGAAATGCCAAGGCTGGAAACATTTGATATGCTGTGTTACAAAGGAATGATGAAGATGAAATGGATGGAGCGCGTAGCAAACTACGAAGTCTGAAGAATAGTGGAAGAAAAGAGACGTTTGACGAATATTTTGAAGAGGAGACGGAACAATCTAATCGGCCATATCTAAAGACATGAGGATGTAATGAAGACAATCGTTGGGGGAAAAGTGAATGGAAAGAATGACAAAGGAATGCCTCGCATGTGGTATATGAAGCGTGCATTGAAGAATGTGAAAGAGAAGAACTACATAAACATGAAGAGTCAAGGGAAAGAAATTCACTCTGTACATTCCACATTAAAGTTTTATTTACTTCGACCTTAGTTTCAAAACTATTATGTCATTATCAAGGTGTATACCTTGATAATGACATAAAAGTGTCGAAACCATGGTCGAGGTAAATAAAACTTTGGTGTGGAATGTGAAAAGTCAATGGAGAGGCAAACTTAGGGGAGAACCGAGTGAAGAGCTGCATGGAATCAAAATTAGGATTGATGGCATAAAAATTGTTGGAATTCAAAACCCATTTTTCTTAACCTCAGCATAACCATCATGTACGATGCTCTGACCACAGAACGCCAAAAAGAGGTAAATCTCCCGAGCGAGCCTCACCTTGCCCAACACTCAAGCTTTCATTCAACCTTTTTGACGAAAATAATACAATATTAGGCATGAGTGGGCCGTGATGCATTATATGCGTGATTTAAGGTTATTCAAGAAGTTTGAATAAATCAGAGCTCATAAAAATAGCACCAATGCTTTTTTAACTAATTTGTCTTAAGTCTTTAAGCAGTTCCGTAACAAGCATCTTTTGTCTCTCTCTCCCGGTATTCTTGGGATTGTTTAATTTGCATTTTTTACACGTCTGTTACAGTTATTACGCATGGGATCCTAATTATAAAATTAAATATTTATTCTTCTTCGAAATAATAAACGTACTTGAAATCCTCTTTGCAATTTAGAGTTTAGAATCGTGGTAAACGTAATTATTTACAATGAGCACGTTTAAGTATGCAAATACTGAACTCGAAAAAATAATTAGGAACAAACGAGAAATTCTCCGTAAATTGAGTATTCATGCGCCCGTAGGTATCATAGGACAGAAAAATACAGGAAAAATTTGGGCCATCAAATTGGATCGGGAAGCCAGGACGGTACGTAAGAATTATAATCAGACCGTAATGAGATGAAAGAATAGGGAACGGAGGAAAATGAGTGACAGCTAATTGAAATTTATTACAATTATATAACTAATGATATAACAATAATAAAATAATGGACGAGGGGAAAAACAATGGATATGATCAATAACACTCATTGCAGGCATGCTATTAGAAATGTTTGCTTAATTATTAATTTAGAATTTATTGCTCAATTTTTCCCTCTCCAGAGTAGCATAATTTCCTACCGCATTCTTATATGTGTGTTGTTACATTCTAACCTCATATGTTTTTTCCTATATAACATATTCACGCTCTATACGGGAGAGAATTCTTTCATACTCGCCCGTGTCAAACTTCATTCTTCTATTATTTTCGCTGTTAAACCGCAATGGTTATCGACCAATGCCATACCCGATAACGTGACTTAACGTTGTTTCAACTAGGTGTACTCCGTTGCCAGCTGCCTCACGTTTAACTCATAATACACGAAGGTGTCCAGGATCCAAAATGTATTACCTGTGAACGATCGGGCAGTTCTGCGATCACAAACACTTTTTCCACACCAACTTTTACAGTGGGTCTTGTATATTTCCATCATTGTATATGAATATAGCGGGCGGGGAATGGGCACGAGTCCAAACCTCCGAATGGCCGGTCCGAGAGACCGAAAACAGCGAACGGCTTCTCACGTGGAGCTCGGTATAACAGTAACACCCTCGTCAGAACAAAAACGAAACGACACCCGCTCACACGTGCAGAAAACACGGCAGGGGCGCGTTGAATAATTCGAGAGGGTATCACGCTCAAGGATACGCGGACGAACGAACGAGAAAAAAAAAAGAATGAGTCTGAACCGAGGAGGCGAAACCAGTATCAATGGGGAGAGGAGGGCGAAAACTCGAGCAAAACGACGAAACAAAAGAGCAGCAAAAAAAACGACCGCAAAAAAACGAGAGGCACGCGGTAGATAATGAGTTTGCAGAGAACGTGTATAGGAAGGTGGTCGCTTTGGGAATGGAAGGAGAAACGGAGCCACTTGGTAGGAAAAGGGTATGGGAGCGGAAATTGGAAACGAACGCGAGGAACCGCGAGTAGGGTACAAGGAGAAAAGGTTTATCACTCCCAAAGTAAGAAAATGTCGCATCGAAAAGTCAAAAAGCAATAAATTTCAAACTCGAAAAAAGGCGAAATACGCGGTGGGGGAAGAGCAATATCGCGCATAGTGCGAACATTGTCGATTCCAGTCAAAAGGAGTTTCGGAAATTTTCATGGTTGGCGGGAGACAATGTGAGGGGAAGAGAGGGTGGGGAAGGGGGTTGAAGTTGAGAACAAGAGAGGAAGGGGCCATGGAAATGATTGGATTCGTTGAAGTGGTTGGCGAGCTGTGGACATTATTCTCGGCGGAGTGAACTGGGTACGCTTTATGACCTCTCAGCTCCGCAACTGAGTGATTACATCCATTCAGACGCGAAAGAGTTGAGTTTTTCTTAATTAAAACATAATGCAGGAGTTATTCAGTTCACGAAATATGTTGAAAATACAACTGCATACGCAAATCCACCGTGTCTTCCTAGTGGACCTCTTTTTCCTCATAATTCGTAACCGAGGCAGCAATTTTGAAAAGGGAAAAAAGCCTTTCAATTCTGAGGATATAAATATTTTATTACTTAATACCCATACTTCTTATTACAAAGTTTAATTTTATGCTTTCATTGCTCTAGTCATACCTTACGGGAGCACTTCAGTTAAAATACTGATTTTTGTTATGTGAGCCTTTTTGGTACCCGAGATCCAAATATATTAATACTGTGCGATTAATGACTCACGAAACGTGTGTATAATCCAGGCCGCGGCTTTTAAAGGCACCGTCTAAACCACGGCTTGAACCTCGTTCTTGCAATTTACCAAAGTAGTTAACAATTGACCTCTACAGTACTTCATCTCACTTAGTTATATAACCAGGGAACCCTATAACGTGAATGAAAGAGGTGAGAAACATGTTCTCTTACAATGCTGACCGCTCAAGATATTTGTTGCCGTTTGATGATTTCCACAAGTGATGCTACGCTTACTCCGAGGTTGGCGTAACATCAGTCCACTACGAAGACGGAATTCCATGGAGCAACTTCACTTGGAAATGGCCAAGATTTTATACAATCGTTTAAAAAATGCTAAACAAATTTAAATTTAATAATTAAATTTGTTGTTGTTAAACTCGTGTTGAGAGATGAGCGAAACATTATCTAAAATTTGCAACATAATTTTTGGCTACAGATTAAGTGTATTACACGATGTTCGATTTTTTCTTCATTTTAATTCACTTTAGAGATTATTTCGAGATATAATCCCGGATCATGCTCGAATGAAGCCCGATGCTAATTTGAAAACTGAGATTAGAATTTAATTATTTTCCCCCCACTTAAAATGTTTTCTCTACGATCTGGTTACGACAACTGAGATCTTAAGGGATTCCCGACATGTCAAGGAGAATTCTCAGAATGAAAAGTGGGGCACTTGGTCTGGTACCAGCGCTATTTAGGCCACGAGGTAGTAGGCATTCCAAATTCAGGCCGAGGGCTTAATAGGAAATTCCAATCCAAGATACAAAGTAGGCCTAGTAGTGTGACCCTTTCATTGAAAAATTACAAGCATGCAGTTGTTAAGCTGACTTAAACATGCAGATGAATAATTGTAAAACAAAACCCCTGTATTTTTATTATAGTTCAAGGCTGTACCGCTGATATCAAAATACAAAACGTTCAGGGATATCTTGAGTGTGCATAAAAGTGAGACGGAGCACACTTTTCAGTTGCCAAATAAGACATAAGCATAGTAAACAGTTTATAAATTCCATCTCACTAACGTGCAGCGATTCCGAGAATAGAGGAAGGGAGTTGACTTGGTTTTGGGAAAAGGGATCTCGTGCCGTTGAAGACTGAGCAAGACAAACCTTTTAGTCTTTTTAGTCTTTAGCTAGACAAACCTTTTAGTAAACAAGTCATGATGAAATATGCATTAGTTATTCAGCTATATAAATTTGGCGAGACAAAATTCGTGCATGCAAAAGCGGAAGTATCATGGTTGAATGTGAAAGAGTGGATCGAAACCGGAATTGGCGATAATCCATTAGGATGGAAACGCAAAATAAGTACACTTCAAAACCATAGAATTTAACATCTTGTAATATTGCGAGGAAATTTGTCATGATAAATTACTTAAATATGACAAGCGAAGAATACAAAAGACTTGAAATTTTGAGTGCATTGAAGAGAGGTTGAGAGAAAATTATCAACCCTAGATAATTAAAGGACGTTAGAAAATTTTCCATCTAACTTCATCCTTATGGCTGATATAAAAATTCTATGAAATGCAAAATTTCCTACAGTATTGATTGCATATTTTACTGAAAGCGTTACTTGAAACTTAAAAAACCGATGAAAAACATAAAGGTACATTATTATCCTTACGCCCGATAAATAAACGGCAGTTAAACGTAAATCTATTGAATATTCTACCAGATGACGCACCGGGTATTGTTAGGCATCATTATCATGCAGAAAAGAATAGAAGGAAAATCAGAGGAGTTCTTAAAAGCAAAACAGTTTGGACTTGGGAAATACTAAAACAAATATAATAATTTATTTGGCTATCAGGCTATAGGAAAAGAAACAAATATACGAGAGCTAATATTTATTGATAAAATGAAGAGAAAGAATCAGGAGAAAATGCTTGAAATTTGGAGGAATATCGGTCAGAGCTACAACAAAATTACCTGGAAATTGCTAGCCAGTTCTTTCTCTTTTATTTGTTTAGTTATTCGTATTTTGTTTCATTAAAAAACTAAATATAAAGAACCTGCGCATATGCCATCTAATACAACTGAGAAAAATAACTGGAGCTCCATGGTTCGTCACAAACAAACAAATATTCAAGGATCTTCAGGTTCCTCCCTTGCCAGATACTATAAAACACATTAAAATCCTTTCAAAATGCCCTACCGTACACAAAAACCCTTTCCAACAAAATCTATGCTCCAACACCCAAAATCCCTTTTCACCAAATCTAAATCATTCCTTTTAAAATAACTTCCCCATTATTCCCACTGTGATTCCTAAATCCACCTAAAACCTATCCCCTATCAGCGACCAGAGGCTGGTAATTCGGGTTCTAGGTCGGCGAAAGCCGAGTTAAATATTTGGAATCGGTGAGTCGAGCCATGACTGAAGAGTAATCCGCATGTAGATTGTCTGGCTACAATTACATGTTGACTCAATTCCAATTGTATAGATGCAAGATCAAGGAAAGGATTAGGGTAAGGGTGCTCACTGCTCCTCTTGAAGGTTAATTTCTATGTTAGGTTCACTTTATATTTAAATAAGCACGACCCGGGTTTCATAACATAGTTACATCTTCAGGTGAAGATCTTTTAACACAGTTACATCTTCACCTGAAGATGTAACAATGTTATGAAACCCGGGTCGTGCTTATTTAAATATAAAGTGAACCTAACAAAGTTTCATTCTTTTATTTTCCATTATGGAAAGGTATCACATAGTGAAGCCTGAAGTTATCAGCTATATTAATTTCTACGTTGGAAAAGCAATAGGGTAGTTTCCTATTATTTTTTTATTGTCTTGATCGAAAGTTTATAACCTCTGGAGTACGTGTTTTAAGCCGTTCGATTTTTAAATGACGTTAAGTATTTTTCCTCATTAATTAAAAAGTGAAAAAAATCAATGGCGCGAAAACGCGACGGCAAACTATTGCATGCCAGTTAATCCTACGTGTGACGTCAAACTATTTCCTCTATCTGCCACCAGGTGGTGCTGCGGGCGCTTCCAAATAGACGCCGCACTCCGTTAAAGGTTATGAACAAGTATTGGAGGCATATTTATTCCGTTAATTAATTATAATTAACTTTTATTTATTTATTTAACATTACTTATGCAGTTGATTCATTTAAAATCAGTTAGTATTCCTTTCACAAGCATATCATGTAGTTCGCCTATCGCCGCACGACCTTCACGCCATGCTTCGTCGTAGCAGAAGACACGGCGAGCAGGACGTCCTTGAGCCTATAAAATGACTAATAATACCATGTTTAACTGAGAATTCTTTTCCAACATTGATAGTTTTTACAGGTTAATACTAATAAATATTCACTAGAGCTGAGGGGCCCTGAAATACAACGGTAAGTTCAGGAGACGAATTTTCCTATGCTTCGCAACGTAAACTACCTTCCTGTTACGTCAGCATGAAGGCAGCGCACCCCGCCATTTCAGAGCCTTTTCAAATGGCCTTAAAATTAACATTTAATTCTCTAGTAAACTGGGATTTCTCAATACAAACTTTTTGCATAAATTAAATACATTTATGGCAGGGCACAAATCGCAATTAATGAAGTCCGTTTTCTTTGATAAAGGAAACTACCCTATTAAAGGAGCCAAGGGTAGGCATCAAAAGTGAGTATCCACAAGGAAAAATAGCAAGTAGCAATTTGCCGACGAAATAGTTGTTGTAGCAGATTCAAATAAATCTTAGAAACAGGCTGGGTTACTTAAGAAGAAATAGATAATATTATGAAGGTTCATAACAGTGAAATTAGGATTCTGACGGATAGTGGCGGGTCAGCCGGAGGGACAAACACCGACAATGAACTAGGTTGAATGAGAAGATACAACTTATGTACATTTTCAGACTTTATTTGCTGGTACAACACGTTTCGACGCTAAGGCGTCATTCTCAAGTACAACGTTTTATGCAGAACATCCCGATGTATATGGTTTTGGGCTGAGGGTGAAGGGAGAGGGTTAGATTGTGTGACTTTGTTGTTTGGGAATGGATTGCAGGGACGGCCACCGGCCGGGGGGTATGGGGAGGGGAGGTCACTGTTCCGTGGGGGGTAAATTGTGGAAGGATTGTGCGGCGGTTAGGAGAGGTGAGTGCTTTTTAAAAACAATGTCGTTAAGCACCTGGCCCTTACTCAATTTTTTCTTAATCTCCAATTCTTCCAGCACGTCCATCTTTTTCCCTTTCTTGGAGTGACGTGAAATCCTGGGCACGAAGTCGCTGTTGTGTTCGGCTTCCCACAGTTGCTTCGCAAAGTGGGATTGGTTTAACAACCCATTGTGATAGCATTTCTGGTGCTCTTCTGCTCTGGTCAGGAACGCCCTACCCGTCTGTCCCACTTAAATAGCATCGCAATCATTGTACGTCATTTTGTAAATCCCACTACCCTCTAACTTATTCGTCTTGTCCTTGGTCTCACTGAGGAGAGTTTTTAGATTACTGTGGTTATAAATGGTCATTCTGTATTTATCTTTGGGGAACAAATTGGAAATTATTTCCGTAAGCCATCGGAAGTAAGGTAACTTACACCATTTTGACTCATTATCCTTCTTTACAGTATTTTTGAATAAACGATTATTTGCTCTGATGGAGCGTTTCTTCTTATGAATTTTGTCTACTAAATTCCCCTGATAGCCATTTTTTGAGGCTAAAAACTTTATCGTTTTTAGTTCTTCATCAAAATTAATTGGTGACAAAGGAACATATAACACACGATTAATTAGGAAATTAAATGTTAACAATTTTTGTGAGATGTGGTGACGGGAGGTATGGGAGGCTGGTATGACATGGTCGGCTGCGATGTCTTTCCGAAAATTAGTGAAGTCAAATTTAACGTTATTCCTCGACACAGTCAAGTCAAGAAAATTAAGTTTTCCCTCGTTCTCCATCTCACAGGTTTTCATGAACTAGTGTAACTGAGGTAATAATGAATCAAATAAGAAGAACGAGTTGGCATGATAGCTAGAGCACCACCTACCACCTCTAGGGCCCGGGCACAAATCGCGGTAGATCCTGAGACTTATACCAGTCTCGGCAGTACCAGTACCGGGGTTATACCAGTCTCTACAAGAATACTGTGAGAAGAGCACCTCAAGTTAAACACTCCATCTGTCGGATGGGATTTAAAATTGCGGATTCGAGGCGCCTTTCGTTAGGAGCAGTCTCATGCCGACGCAAGGTTTCTTTACACCCTTCCTCGGTCCTAAAAATACTACGTATAACCAAATAAAAACACCCTTTACTTATTGATGCCACCGTTTCAACTAGCTACTCGTCTTCTCCCCTAGTAGTAACATTAAAAGAAATGGAACACTATTGGGAAAAGAATGACCAGCAACAATTGACGCAAGAACACAATAGGCACAAGGAAATGATATGTAAATACCATGGACAAAGCGGGAAAGCGAGAAAAAGAAGAATGTACTACTTGATGGAAATACTATCTGAGAAGTAAGAAAATACTACAATATCCAAAATGACGAAGATCATATTGATAGACCGGGCAAATGACGTTTCGGGGAAATCAAGAGAAATAAGATATCTCATGGAAATTCTGAAACAAACGGAGAACAACCTAACTGGACGAATCAGAAGACATGGACGTCAAATTGAGATGACTGCCTAGTGACCAGTAAATAGCAGGAATTACAAAAAAAAGACTAGGAATAAGGAGTATCAAGTAGTTACGATAATTATAAAAGCATAGTTATATATACTTTACTACATGGTATAGGTACGTTTATAGTTGAAGTAGTTATAGAAGAAAGACGAGACAAAATAATATGGCAGAGAGATGCATAAAACCAATCATAAGATTCATGACCAATAATAATGATGACTACATCACACTGGCTACTTTTTTGTGGTTAACGTAGTACTCTTTGGCACTGAGAACGCAAAAATTGTAGTTTTATTTTGTGAATGCTAAGAAATGTGTTATTCAAATTTTAAAAATGTTTAAAATATACAGGATATTTAAAGGTGGTAGAATTACAGTACGTTAGTCATTTGTGTGCTTCACTTAAAATGATACATCCAGAGATGAAAGTCGATAACTTGATGTTATAGTGCTTAAAAAACTTACATTACCCTCCCTTTAGACCAGGGGTTCCCAAAGTGGGGGGGGCGCCCCCCCCCCCCCAGGGAGGCATGAAGACATGTCAGGGGGGGCGTGAGCGCGATATCAGTTAAAAATAAAAATCTCTAAGTAAATAAAATCATACATTGATTCAACTAATTTTGTGTTGTAGATTCTTAAAACCAACCTTGACGTTTATAAAACTTAACAATCCACTTATATAAAACTCTTTTATAGCAAAAATATATAGCTTTTTGTCGATGTTTTTCGCGTATTTCTTTAAATTGAAACTTATAATGTTGTATTTTGCGATAGTAAAAATACATGTTTTGTTTTCAGTGTAATAATTGTTTTTATCACATGTCCACAAACTTTACTGTGAAGGGGGGCGTGGAAGGTTTCCATTTTAACAGGAGGGGGCGTAGTACAAAAACGTTTGGGAACCCCCGCTCTAGACTGTAAGACGTGTGTTGGCATATTTATCCATATGCCGCGAATAATTTTCGAATAAATTCTACTAAGTACTTAATTTTAAGTAACATATCAATAAAAATATTTATATCAGGCCTTTATACAGAGATGGTATGCTTGCTTTTCACCAGTGTTTTACAGTACCCTTCTTGATTCAATACACAATGATCAAACGTAAATGCAGAAAATGCTCTTGCATTCTCGCAAATATTTCCTCCAACTGGATGAATTCTCAGCACAAATATCCTTACAATCAATCTGCAAACACTCCATTGCGTATTTCCGTTGGAATTGACCCGAAGCCTACTTTTCATGGAAATATTTTAGACGCGCAGTTTCTTTACAACGCAATTGTTGTCACAGACTGAAGGTGAGTCAAGAGAAAATGGAGGGAGGAGCTATATGGCGAGAGGAAAAGCAGACTGCGATTTAAAAGAAAGGCCTCGGTTAGTCCACACGCCCTCACCTTCCCCAATCGTGGTGAGGGGACGGGAGGATGGATGAAAAGGTGAGTGGAGTGCAGTTGGCGCGGGGGAAGAGGAATGAATTATTCAGCCGGGGAAGGAGCACCTTGCGGGGGTGGAAGCAGCGATTCGAATAAAAAGCCCAGCCAAGGCATTCGAGGTTACTCGGTTGCTTAAAACGCAGCCATTCCAACGTCGACGAGGGGGGGGGGGGGGACGGCAACCGAACGGGAACGTCATGAGAGGAAGGACGGGATTGGTGGCTTGGGTTTTTCTCTAAGGCCGTGACGTGGTTGGATTTACGCTGCGCCTTGTTTTCAATCCCCCCAGATGGCTCCCCCCACACTCTGCCTCTTCCTCTTCAAATCGCAATGAAACAGAAGAAGCGCGGGAAGCGGTGCAGCCGTGAAAAATCAACTAAGCAGCGCCAGGAAACTTTTAGGGAAAAAAAAGAGGTGTTCTGCTGCAAACGCCGATTCAGCTGTCGCGCTGCACGGGAGGAGTGAGTTGCTCGTGACGACGTCGCGTGAAGAGTAAGGGGACGAGTAGGAATGGAATCTCCCGAATCATCTTATTAGAATGTATTTCGAGTCGACATGACGTTACGACTCTCCGTTCTATGAAGCCGAGATCAGGCGAGAGCAGAAATATCGCAGTGGAATGATACTCCCGTTTGGTAACACGGAATAATGGCATATGGCTGGGTCTAATTTTACCGGAATTCTCCCGCGTTTTTACCAGAAAGTAAAAATTATTTTGCGTTACCGAACCGTATCTATTTCGGATTTCCATTTACACTGTAATCAAGCATTGGCAGAGTGTATTTTTTTTGGTTCGGTTTAGATAGCTTAGGTTTGGTCATATCACTGAGCATGATTTAATGCCTACAGCGAAATCTTCTTTCTGGAAATTTAGGCGTAATGGAGGTTTTTTTGCTTGCAGTAACGTTTGCTTGGTTTACGGATGGGTATCATGTTTCTGACGGACGAGAGCAGCACCCGAGACCATAAAACGGAACAGTAGCCGCTCTTATTGCACAAAAATAAAAAATGGTGACGCAGTCACTTTATCATTTAAAATGTTCACATTCTAACGCAATGGTGAGATATTTTAAGGTGGATGAAAATCCATTAGACAACACAGTCATATATTTACGCTTCCATTTCGGCTGGGGCCCACAAACCACTACCATTTTCATTTCGAATGCCCACTTCAACTGTCCCAAATAAATATAGCCAAAGCTTTTTCGAAAGTGAAAGGGCTGTGGCTCGGGGAAGAACTCCATAATTTATTTTATAATGAATACGACTCATGTATGCTTCACTTGAACAACCATATTTCGCTTCTCACGACATCTATTTCAAAACAGTCGAGAGATTTGCTGATGTTTTCAACTTGAGCACAGTAAGGTAAAAAAGTATATCCACGGAAATAAAAGCATTTAAATCAGATATTTAAGAGATTTTAGTCTTGAAAACTTATCCAAATGTACCTGAAGTATATCGATATCATTAATTTACGGATGGTAAACTTCTATTGAAAGCGTTTACTTACATAATTAAAAAATATAAGAAATAGTTATGAATGTAACAGGATTTTAAAATTATTATACGAAAAACGAAAATAACAGAAGTTAAAAGGTGAATGACGATGTGGCGACGGGAAAATAGCTCATCGAGGAGCAGAGCACATGTAAATATTTTCTAACATCTATACCTATGAGCATTTTATTAGACAGAGCCATTTGAGGCACAGTTTTGTACGTGATTTGAAAAGTTAAAGCACTCTGACACCGTAATACGCATGGAAACAGTTTTAATAGGAGGATGTAGTGAATTCACTAATAAAATATATTTTAAACACAGTTAAAACATAAACTCTTCGCTATAATTTTGTATTGTAATCCAGCAACACTTGAAAATTATGCATAGTAAATTCTGTAAAAATTACAGAATAAATGATGATAAATAAAGGGATGAAAATTGAAGACGTGGAAGTAAAAGAGAAAATTCCAGGAATGTAAACTAACCATAAAAAAATCTTAACTGAGTTACCTGCTGGTGTGCACAATAGCAAGGTTTCCACTGAAAACCAATTATCCAGCTTGAAGGGTATCTTTCGTGACAATGATCATCTCAAAATCTTGGTCCTTTAAAAGTCTCTAGAAAAGTAAGGTAGTTGAGCTGGCAAAGACACTTGGCCGGACACAGGGAGATGCGGTCAAGTTAAATAATATGTTTTCTGTGGAAATCCTCATATGAGGAATACCAAAAGACCAGGTGATCAGGGCTGAGAAAATGAACAGCTAACACAATCTTCAAGTGATGGAGAATGTGAAAGAGGAGAAACATGTAAATATGAAGAGATTAGCTGATGGAATAATTCAGTGGAGAGCTGCGTCAAACCAATCTCAATATTACTAGCTAATATTTATGATCGCATTCTTTATCAGAAGATTAGCATAGGCAAGGATGTTAGCCTAGTTAAAATGTAGCTTTACCGCAAGAGAATTAACAATTAATACGATATAATTAATAAAGCTCCTGGGGTTAAATGCACGAAAATAACTGCTCAAGCATCTGAAGCAGGAAAGAGACTGGTAATAGAAGCAGACTGAATGATACAAAGATAGCCGAAGAAGGCGAATATGCAGTTAGAGATGTGGTATTATGTAACCACGTACAATGACGTACATTAGAAAATTTGAAGACAAATAGTCAAGTATGAGGATTCACTCATTGACGGCCGAGACGAGTAATCTTAGCGTAGAAGAAGGGTGGCTCAAAAATATAAGAAAACAATACAAAGAAACCTTGCGGAAAATGTGATGACGTATTTCAAAGAAATGAAAACAAAATGGATTGACTTTCAAGAGGCAAACGGGAATATACTTGAAAACAAAATTGGTTTAGCATGTAAATGAATTAGCCAAGTAAATACGTTGTCGGAAAATCTTAGTAGAAGGTTTCATCATTAACTTTCCGAGAGCAAGGTATTGTGTATTTAAGAAGAAAAATAATAACCAATACAAGGAACCTGTATTAAGACTGATCGTAGGAATACTTTGAAGCAAAATATTGACTAAGTTTAAATAAATTTTCCATGAACATTAGATACTAGCTATTCGGATTATGGCAGTTCAAATCAAAAGAGATTTTATATTTGAATTTGTAGGCAGAGATAAAGCAGAAGCATTGTGTATGGATACGTTTACGCCTCGAGGTCTGAGACTTGCTTAAGAATTGAATTCTTTTACAAGCGCAACTTGTAAAACCATATTTTTTGTGAAAAAATTAGACCGAGCCTTTCATAGAAAACTATAACATATCAATTATTTAATCGTTGCATTAATTTATCTAGAAAATTTAGTGTAAACGAAGAACAAGAAATTAGTTCCTAAAGCTTTTCTCTTATGATGGATGCTTGGAATTAATAATAATACGTGTACGTTTATTGTCGTAGACCAATATTGGCCTTTTAGGAATTAAGTCGACATAGTTATAAGGTGTAGCCCTAATCGGTCCAGGAGAAAGTTTCCGTAGAAATGGAATTGCGTTGTATGAGAAACATTGTGAAAAATGAACAAATTGTGCGACCGTTGAGTATTTTTGAACTGAAGTCAGCCGCAGGTAACGGGATATGGCTCTCCGGGATTTTCCTTATATACACGAAGGCCAAAGATACATGATTACTAAATTTCATTAACATTTTGCGGACGTTAACGGGTGAGCTTTTTGAAATCAATTTACTACCTCAGGAATTAATATTTTATTACAGACGGCACAGCTAACACCTTGAAGGTAGGCAATTTTCAGAGACTAGCAAATTGACTAACTTTAAGGATAATACTCGTAATTCCTTGCCGGCTGCAGCTTCCAGCTACATTCAAAGGAATTTAAAGAGTATGCGCTCCGATTCCTCTTAGAACGGAAATCTGGATACATTCCAGGTATATATTTAGTCTATGGAATACGGGCATGAAAAGTTGTTTACTACCACCGTAGAAAATTTGCAGTTATTACAAAACATGTATTACATGCCAACCTTGAACCATGCCAGCAGGATCTTGGTTTTTACCAAGATCCTAGTGCAAAAAATACAAGACTTTTGATGTAATGAAGATGAAGACGGAAACAATTCGAATCTGCGGAAAGCATCGTAATTTATATAGTGGAATGTCAGAGAAACATTAACCCTGTATTCGGTAATTTCTATTATCTGGTAGGCTGTTGAACACCAAACATACGTCCGCGCGAAAAAAATTAAAAACTCTTTATAAAGAAAACTAAAAAGAGCATTAATTAAATTCTTCTAAAAGGAATAATGTTTCTGATTTAGTTTTAGCTATGAGCAATATTTCGTGTGTAGTTTTCAGAAGGATTGGGAGGTAACTTTCATAATGGTGACGATACAAAAAATGGTATTGATTAACTACAAAGGCAATCACGAGTCATTTGAGCAAAATGTTCACTAACAATATCTTCCACTGCACTAGTGGCCATTAGCATAAAACAGTTTAGGTTATTCAATTTGAAAAATAGTTTCCCGTGGTAACGCCCGGTTCTTTCTTTTTTATTACGTCAATGTACTTTAATTGGAATCCATTTTCTTTAGTTTCTCCTAGAATTAGAAGAGTTTAAGTTACCCACTGGATTCTAATTATTCACGAGAAAATTTAGGTTTTTGGATTTTCAAGTTATTGTTTTAAGTTTATAATGGCAGCCAAGCTAAGCTTTAGACATCAACTTTATAATCTTGTAAAATATCCGCGGGATTTTAGAGTACACAATTAATAATTTGGAAATTAGTAAAATGGTTAGCAATTGAAAAAAAAAGGATGCCACTTTAGCTGTTGATGGGCAATATAACATGATAAAAATGCTATATGTTTGATAAAACAAATGAACTATGAGTAATTTATAAAGTATTTGAATCAACATGGACGAAACAATTTTAATTAACCGTATATCATCAATGGTTACTTTGTGGAAGTTCTTGTCTGAGAGTCCGTGTCATTATCAAGGGACAGTAATACTATAGCATTGATACCTTGATAATGATAAATGACACGGAAATGTTGAAACCGGTCGGGCTGTACCCAATGAACGGAGTGGAATAACAAAGTTTACTTGATTTTACCCTGTATTAACCTCAACTATTTAGTACATATCGCTGTAGTAATACGATTATTTATATGATTAGTAGGGTATAACTTATCAAATATGGTCAAAAAAGCTCACAATGACTATATGTTGCCATTTAAACTTTTTTATTATTTAATTTTGCCATTAATAGTAAAAAAAATTACTTAAAATAAAATAATTCTTTAATATTAAAACAAGTGTCCTCTCTGTAACACATTGTTAACTCCTTGTTTTTACCGCAGACGAAATCTGAACCCTTGTTTGTCGAATTCATAACTTGACAAGTCCTTAGAATTGTGTAATCTCTTGTTGGCACTGAGATGAAATTACAGATGGTATCTTGCCAACATTGTAGAAGTCAAATAATGGTCTACTAATAAATATTAGTTGAGTTCAAGTAATGCTTGCAGCATTAGTACGAAATTGGTTCTATTTTTTATAGAATAAGACGAAAAGAGAAGTTATCCCATGGGAGAAAAGAGATGTCAGCTGAAAACTCTAAAAAGAAGACGGGACAACTTAATCGGCCATATCTTAAGACACAATGACCTGATGAAAGCAATCGTCGAGGGAAAAGTTAACGGGAAGAATGGAAAAGGCAGGCCTCGTATGAGATACTTGGAACAAGCTGTGTAGAATGTAAAAGAGAAGAATTACGTTAATATGAAGAGGTTGGCCGATCGAAGAATTGAGTGTAGGGCTGTGTCAAACCAATCTTACGATTCTTGACCGATGATGATGATGAAGACAAAAATAATACGTGAAACTTACGGCATGTCCGAGTTGAGAGAGTGCAGGGGCTCTCGAGTGGGAAGATGTCATGGGCGTGGTCATCCCTTCGTTAAGCGTCCATTCTTCGCCCATGCGATACAGCCACAAGCCAATCAAACCCTTGCCACTCATTACGGATGATGCGGAGATGCACGAGATTGCCTGGAAGCCACCGGTGGTGGTATGCCCTGAGAGAAATAAAAAAGTACTTGGTGTAAGGCGTAGGAAAGGATTAATTACCACAAACTATATATTTCTCCAAGAAAGTGCTCCAATTAGTGGATAAATAAATATCCTCTAAGTAGAAGATCTCTATTCGCTAATCAATTTTAGAATTCACATTCTAACAATTCAACAACATTCTAAACATCTAACAAGAAGCTCAGTATCAGATTTTCTCTTCCCATGGGAACGTTTTCTTTTATCGTGTTCACTCTAACATGGAGCATGGGTTTAACTAAGAGTTTTCTATGAATTTCTCTTAGGCACTTCCTGACAGCTGACTTCCTGATTTCTTGCTTTTAGCATCAAAACACTATCTCAAAATATGCCCAGAAACGGACATGAAATGACGTAGAAAAATTAAACTACACAGCGAAAATGAAGATAAAGTCACTTTTAAAATCATTTGACAGCTTGAAGAAATGGAAACCCACAATGAGTACTTCATAACACTTAAGTATGGATAACAAGAAATATTTATCATTTCATAATAAGGGACAACATTTACACCCGAGTCAATACACTCTTGAATTCGATCAGATGGGGTGTTTTGTAGCGAGATATCAAACGTGAAAAGTTAACTTCGACGAGTACGATTTGGAATGTATAGATACCAGAAAAAAATTATTTATGGCTCTTTAATTGGAATTTGGCAATGTGACAATTAATTACATGGCTCTTCAATTGTAATATCTTAATGAATTTCCCCTGCTGGCCTTTGCTATGGGTTAATAAAATATGGAATCAGGTAGCTACAAAAATAGTTGCTAAAATAGTCACTCAAAAGCATACTATCACGATGAATTATCATCAAGTGGTCAAGCAAGAGAGATGCCAGAATGATAAGGCTAGGATATACACGGAGCCTTAAGATGACTGAAAAACTCTCTACAACAGCAAGACCATTAACATCACAAGAGCACTCGTATCAGAGATGTAAACTTTGGTATACTGTAATATTGAAGAAAACTATGAAAATAATACTCCATCCATGTTCACCATCAAGAGGGAGAGAGAACACAGATCACAGAGAAGGTAAAAGCAGTAAGATTATGTGGTAATGCATGAATGTTTAGGTAGTCGAAAAGGCTAGAACAATCATTTAAAGGGACACACTCTTATTATCGTTAAGACCTTATCTTATTATTTAATTTCCAGAACTAATTAATAGAAAATATAATATGAACGCAAATTATTTTCCAAGAAATGAGGGGTTTTATTCTTCTTTGAGTAACACAGGCTCTTGAGAAGAGATGACAGTGTAATTCAGATTCGCATATCAGCATAATCACATCAGATCAGCATAATTTACGGCGGTCAAAAAAAAGTAAATGCCTTAGCAAGGCAAAAATAATAGAAAAATCAATTACATAAAAACTGATTCACACATTTACTTCGAACATAGTAATAAGCATCCAATAAATGGAATTTATTTTTCATTCCCAAAGGGTGAAACGCTAATTTATTTTATGCAAGATGGACTACCCAGAAAACTAATCACTGACCCACGCTCATATTTGTCTCCACGGCCTTTAAGTATCATACACATATTTTTAGTGAATTGGGCTAAGGAGGGGGATCATTATTAACGGACGAAATATTTGTACTGTAATAATTTTCAATTTCAGTTAAAAAATGAGTCATTTAATGAAAAGAACAAATAGTTTTGGCCTATGCTGGGCGGGTGATAATTTCACATGGTTATATCGAATAAGAGCTGAATCCTACCGTCGCGTAAATATGTTTAAGGATTAGAAATAGGGGTATATAATACGCAGAATCAGATGTGGATCACATATTAATAAATAATTAGATTATTTAAAAATTTAATAAACCTATATGGTTAACGCATTTAAGAAAAGAATAACGACAAAGATAAATGACATAGAAATCGCGAGCATAGAAATTATAAGCGATTTAACGTTTCGGTTCTCTAGAGTTATGAGCCACAAGAAAATAATTGGCAAATGTTGATACTTAGCGCATAAATAAACGGATAATGATTTATATCCGGCAACTTCATCAGGCGACCTGTCATTATCCCCATTAATTCCTCAAATAATCTGTCACAACAATGAATCATTGAGAAAATCACTTAAATACACTCCTCCAAAGTAAAACATTTTTATCAAAGTGGATAACCTTAAGCTTGTTGCTATTATAAGCAACATTAGCATCCGGTTAAAGGATTACTAGCGTCAATAACAATGAAAAATCAAATTAATCACTATCTTTTTCTTTGCCTTCACACTAAGCATTATTTACTTTTCTTCACTGAAATAACAAGCGGTTCACACCAAATCCTCAATAAATCATCATTAAATTCTACGCCGACATTACCATCGATCAGACTTCGAATAAATCCTTCAGTAAAGAAAATAGGAAGGTTAAACCGATAAAACTTTGGGCTTGAAAAACAAAGATTTCGTATAACTGATTTCATTCTTGCTCGTAATAGCTAATTAGATCTCAATTAGATTAGGATTCAATCTAATTAGATTAGGACACAACTCATGGATTTTGAACAACTATAACTTCTGGGCTTATGATAGCCATAAATATTTACTTCTCACTTTGGGAACCCTGATGGACATAATATCGTAGTTATGTTTTCAATGAAAGCTCCTTGATCTAAATCATGATATTCACGAAAGTGTGTAATTTCAGCATTTTTCAAACTAAGTATGTTTAGTAAAATTACTTATGCAACAGTTTTCTCGTCCATCAATACAACTTGGTTTCAGTCAATACATACGATATATTAATGGCAATAACCATTTTCTGGCAAAAAACTGAAAAAGTAGCTTCGGTCTGAAAGGCAAATATATACTGTGTTTATGGTTTCTAGCCAGCGAGTTCCAATTCATGGGAAAATTTGTATGACTGATTAAAAATATTCACTTTAGAGGTAGTGAAAATACTATAATTCTTAGGAGAGCAGATAGTGAATTTCTAAGTCCAATCGTCAAATTTATTCCCCTGAACATAACATAGACTGTTAAAACCCGGTTCAAAATTTTTTGTGAAATTCTCAAAGTTAGTTCCTTTTGCACAATGGAGAAATTACATATAGTTACCCCTGACACCGTACGATTTGTTAAATTTAATCAAATTGTACTTGAACTATATCACCAGTCACTTGCCGCAGATTTCACTCAGGAGAAAAAAGTAAATTGATAAAAACTAAATGAAAAGAAATCACAAAACGCACGATTGCCACCAAAGGGACACTTTTATGCGTTGAAATTAATTTACTCGTAAGCACCCCAATTAAAAATAACTCAGCCCCTTAAAAAGTATCTACTGCGGAAAAAGTCTGCTTAATCGCAGGAAGGGTCTTATTTGTTAGGGACAATTACGCACAGAACAGGTTTGGGCTGCCGAATGGATAATTTCAGACAATTATATAATTTTCTAAGTGGAGAAGGATGAATAAAAAAATGAATGCACGTAGATAACAATGACAGAGCATATGTATCTCGTCTTGAGGAAAAATATAGAAGTTTATAAAAGTTAGGTATAATTAAGGATACTTTGAAAAACAATATTGCCATTGAATTGTACGCGGAATCATGGGTTTACGGGCTAACCTGGTGATAAATAGATCTTAAGACTTTTTATTCTCCTTAATTTGAGAGAAATTTACACAAAATTAGGAAATTTGGAGATGATCATAAAAGGACAGCAACGAGGTAATGTGAGACGTTTTTGGAGATCCCAAGGCTGGTCATTAACCTGAAGAGAGTTGTGCTCCACCATCCCACCAAACTATAACGGAAGTTATATTTCCGCGTGCCCTCAAAAAAATCCAGGCGTGACAGCTCAATTGGGCGTAAAAACAACATCGCGGCGAGATACCCTGAAGTAGCCAATTAAAAAAAATAATAAACGCACACCATGGGAACAAGAAAGAGAAAGAACCAGGGCGAGACGAAATGAAAAAAATGGCACGAAATGAAGGAGATAATAACCTCCTTCGCCCGTGAAGAATGCCATGGAGAGACAGCGAAGGAAGGACGGGAAAAATGAGGGTTTCTGAGTTAGGGAGAGGAAATCCCCGAAAGAGGAGAGCAATATCGGCCTCACCTGTTGAGTATCCGCGAGGACCAAAGGAGAGGATGCTTTCGGGCCGACTCCCGTCAGACAGAGAGGAACGTAGCAGATGATCCGGAGGGAGAGAGAGATGGAGAGGAAGGGCTGAGAAGGAGCGCGGCGCGGGAGGGTGGGGGGCGGTCTTGAGGGTCCGAGGGGGCGAGGCGTCCTTCTTATAGGCCGCCGCCACCCCTTTTGGGTGCGCCCTCCACTCACGGGGCATGGCGGATCCCGTCCGTCTCCGCCCCGACGCCCTCCTTCCCCCTTCTCCCCCCCCCCCCCGCACGCACCCCTCTCGCAACCCCCGATCCTCCCTCTCGAACCCTTCAGACGGATGGCTCACCCCACACGGGGGGAGAACACCCCGCCCCACAGCACACTTACTTCTTCTTACCCCGACCCCCCCCCTCCCCTCCCCTACCTCGATAACAGTTTCGATTGTTCGAGAGCATGAGACGGTAAGGCTTCAAACGCAAGATAAACGGCGGAAATATACTGCTTAATTATGAGTTGGCAGTTGGGACAGCAAAAAACTACAAAGTTCAAATCTCTCTCCGACATAGCCGTATAATCATTTTAATTATTGATAATATACAGGGCAGATTGAGTTAGATATGGTCATTCGTTAATGATGGCTTCAGCATCATCTTTCTTCATTTATCGGTTGACTTAAGTAGTTATTTTTCAAAGCTGTAAAAAACATTAGAATTGAGTTTGTATATCTCGAAACAAACTTAACGTAGGCTGTCCGGTTCACATTCCAGGGGAAAAGATTGAAGGTAGCAAGAACATTGGCACACGGGTGAAAAAATATATCGCAATATTTTACATTATTTTTCTTCTTTCTAGGGCTTTCATTTTTCTCCAGTATCTGTATATTTCTTCAATGTCATAAAAAAGAGAAAGAAGTGATCTTAGAGGATGAGAATATGGTGAGGAATAAATAAGTTAGTAGAACATTATAGAAAACTAGAGTGGAATGAACCTTTTCACCAAGTGAACGATCAAAGAGATCTGAAGACTGCGTCAAGTCTTGTGTGGAACTTCTTGTCTGGAAAAAGACGATGGGGTCAAACATGGAGAAGGGGAGAAGGTGAAAGGACGGGTTGAAGAAATATAATACATAATAATAATAATAAAGACCTTTTATTATTTTTATTATATTTCTTCAACCCGTCCTTTCACCTTCTCCATGTTTGACCCCATCGTCTTTTTCCAGACAAGAAGTTCCACACAAGACTTGACGCAGTCTTCAGATCTCTTTGATCGTTCACTTGGTGAAAAGGTTTATTCCACTCTAGTTTTCTATAATGTTCTACTAACTTATTTATTCCTCGCCATATTCTCATCCTCTAAGATCACTTCTTTCTCTTTTTTATGACATTTCGTATAGCTTTCTGCTGCTATGATACTGCTATTGTTTCCTCAATAGATGTTCTCATTGGTTCCCATTTCAGATACTTCGTTCACATTTTTCTAAAGTGGTTTTCAACCCAGTTGTTACTAAAGTAATTCTCTTTTCTGTTAAATTATACCACTTTCTTTTTAAATATTGTATCAGTGCCATAACAGTCTATATTTTTGATCCAGACATATTAGAATGATTACACATCCCCCCCTTCCAATCCCTGTCGAAGCATTCAGATTGATGGGGAACTGCCTACACAAATTCAGATCCGACCATGCCCCAAGGCGTACAAATTCTTTTCCCTCAGGCTTCTCCTATGTTTCCTTATAGCAAGTCATACTACGCGAACATATGGGCCAAGTGAAGATTTAAAACGAAGGAAATTTCCGGAAAAAACAACGTCACCGTCACTACTACGCTGCAAAATCGAAGTGAATTTTCTGCATATTCTCTCACATCTCATGTGTCTTTATTATCTTCTCAATCAATTTTACAATATGTAAAATTAACAGAGGGAAAAGGTTTTTTAGAGTCGGAATGAAACAAAGGGCCTTCAGCCTACGCGCACGCGCAAATCGCAGTGCTTATAGTACGTAAGCGTGTATAAGCAGACATATACCAGCATGGTTTCCATAGCAACGTGGCAAATTGAAGGTAAATGGTGTAATTCCCAGTCCAGGAGAATGGGGGCGTTTACTAGGAACCGAAATCCCTATGTTATACACGAAATAATTAGATGGAAACAAGGAAAGGACTTCAATGAAAAAAATATTCTTCTAACCAGAGCAGACCATGCACATATAAATTAAAAATAAAATTCGCAAAATGTAACGCCCACCGATCGAGCTGCACTAAAGGCTTCTACGTAAGCCAACTCCCCCCATTGACAGTTTTAGTGGGAAAAGTGGAGGTGTAGAGAGGAGGTATGACTACACAGCTCTCGGCGCATCCTGTAAATTGCCCAAAATAAATGAGCAACGAAATTCACAATCTACTTTTCATGTTCCTTTTGGCGTGAATAAATGGTTTCTAAAGTTTATACACTTTTCACAAAATACGATATCGTTGAATTGGAAGCCTTTGGAAATACCCCGCATGGAGTCTAACAAACACTTCCTTTGCTAGAATCAGCTGTGTAGTCACTTTGAGTAGGCGAAGAAGCCACGCAGTCTCAGTCGTGCGAATACGAAGGAATGATGTACAAGACATTCGCACACCTACTCAAGCGAAAGGGTGAAAAAACATCAGTTTTTCGCCACCTATAACTAGAGAACTATGTGATGGATCGAATAACGGAAAATACAGGACTTATTATTTTAAAACATCTTCATATTTGGCAAAGAAAAAAATAGGTTAAACGACTCTATTATTTTCTTTGGCGATTTCAACGCATTCGTTTGTGGTGTCACCATCTTACATGGCTCGCAGGACCGACAAGCCATGCACTTAAAACGAGAGAGTTAATATGATTTTAGACGTCGAGAGGAAAATATAAACAGACAAAACAGTTCGTGTAAAAACTCAGGATTTTTCTCTTCTAGAGGTCACAACAGTGAATTCTGACGTTTCATGCTTTGGATATGCTTTGAAACTTGTTCTTATTATTTTTTATGCTCTTGTTACTTCGAAGAAGTGTTTTGTTGACTGTCGAAATGTTTTGTTTGGCTCGTTGCTCGGGGTTGGTTCGGAGCTTAGGGAGGTTTTTGACGAAAAGAGGGAGATTGTTAGAGAACTGGAAAGAGAGAACGGAAGAATAAAAGTTGATGTTCGGTCACCTGTGTTTGTTTGATTCTGTGGACTGAAAAACTTACTAAAAGTGGTCAAGCGTTAACGAATAAAGAATGCTATCATTTTCTTAGCTGCCTAGAATACTACAATTGAGTAATTTAATAGAGAAGTAATTTTAATAATTTTATTGCAAAGATAAGTAGGGACATTTCTGGAGGAAATAATTCTACAGTGGTCTGTAAGAACTGTGAATATTTAGAAACTTTTTTCAGGAAAACCAAAATGTCAGTAGCCGCTTTAAATTAAGCTTCGTCCATTATTAAGCATTGAACAAAAATATCAGCATATTTACTTAGAAAGGGTTTGATGAAGGGGAAATGTCTGATGATACAGCTTTTCCAGCCCTTCCAAATACACTGTATTTTCTAATTTATTTACGATATGGATAGGTCATTCCTGCAAGTTTCATAATCATCATCATCATCACCTGCAAGTTTAAGGCAAAATAAAGTCACACTCCAGGGTTTTTTGGTGGAGATTATAACACGATTGATGAGCATATCGCAGCATTTAATATGCCAATCTAAAATTAAAAATACATATATTGGAAATGAGTGCGTGTCTTTTCCATTATAAGTTCACCATGGCACACTACAATATCATACTCACAAGTAACAACCTAAGGAGTACACAAAGGCTAGCTTATATGAAGTCCCAATTTTATAATAATAGCCGCATACAGTATCCCTTAAGCTGCGTCCAACCGATCCGACGGGAATAAATATCGCAGGGTGTTCCTACTTTTTGTCCTCCAAAACAAGTTTACCAGTAACTGTGCAATAAAATGTTACACTACACGGGAGACATTTATGCCCGTCGTAAATTCGGAGTTACGGGGTAAAAAAAGCTATGGCGTTCAAGTTTTCTCCACCCACAAGTGCGTAACTTAAAATAACTCCAACCGGAGATACCAAATGCAGTTAATTAGGAGATTTATCAACAACAAACCCAGACCCATCCGTTCTCGTAACAGAAATGGTCCAATAACTTATTATAGCTCAATAATTAAAGTGAAAAAACCCTTCCCCGTTCAGAGTATGATACCTACGAACATCAAACCATTCTCGTATTGAGCCAAGGTAAGAATTTTAAATTACATTACAGTTACAATTACAAGTTAATTACATACTGTGGCCTTCCTTTTACAATTTAAAATTTCTCTGTCACCTTAGACCTTTAAAATATTTCCTGTATGCCTATGTAATACTCAAAGTCTGAATGTTAGATATTAGAAATTGATAAAATTTTCATCCCAAGAAATACAAAGTCCTCCGAAGGCGTGGTTTCTACTCTATGGATTTCTCTAAAAATTTCATATCTTCCTTGAATGCCTAGATGACCATTTTAATTTAGTTTCAGAACATGCATCAAAGGTTTTAGGACGGTCTATCAAATAAATCTGCCATAGACGAAAAGAGATATGTAAGGATATGATTTGGAGGGAAATGAGGAAATGTAAAAATATAGCCGGCGTAAGCATTAGCCTATTCTTAACTAAATGCCCCAAGGGGACATATCTTAACGTCTCATCCAATAAATGGCGTTCTGAACATGTAATATTTTCCACAAGGCAACCAATCAGAAATCACAATGCAATTATTTAAATCACAAATGTGGAAAATATGGAAAGAACAATGACCAGATATCATCTGAATATCAATAAAAAGAAAACTAAGGTATTGGTATGCAGTAGGAGAAAGGAATCCAGGACCAATTTTAAACTAGGAAAACAAAACATCGAGGAGGTAGAAGAGTTCTGCTACCTGGGAAGCAGAGTAACCAGCAATGAACGAAGTAAAAGAGAAATTGCCAGCCGAATTTCCCAATCAAAAAGGGCATTTTACCAGAAGAAGATTCTGCTTACAGCTGCAAATACAAGCGTTGAAGTGAGGAAACATTTCATTAGAACATACATCTGGAGCATTCTACTATATGGCAGCGAAGCATGCACAATAACAGCAGCAGAGAAGTCCAGGCTGGAAGCATTTGAAATGTGGTGCTGCCGAAGAATGATGAACATAAAATGGATCGATCGAGTGACAAACGAAGAAGTGTTAAGAAGAGTGGGAGAGAAGAGATGTCTACTGAAAACATTAAAAAGAAGACAGGACAACTTAATGGGCCACATCTTGAGACACGATGGCCAGATGAAGACAATCCTCGAGGGAAAAGTGAACGGGAAGAATGGAAAAGGCAGGCCTCGTATGAGGTATATGGAGCAAATTGTGAAGGATATAGAAGAATCGAGTGGAGGGCTGCGTCAAACCAATCCTAGGATTGTTGACCGATGATGATGATTTAATTTGCATCGAATTTATGACTATACTTATGTATTCTCTTACAAAATGCTGTAGTGATCTACACAACAGTCATGCCCCGGAAAGAAAATATCCTTCCCGGGCGGGACTCGAACTCACGACCTCAAGTTTGACAGGCAAGAGATTTACTCCGTCACCACTGAGGACTGTGGGCATCAACACTGGGTGATGGGAGAAATAATTCACTTTGTACTTATTCCACGAATTTATTTTAACCCAACCGGTTTCGACGTTAGCACGTCATCATCAGGGGTACAATCTACTTATTTATCCCATCATGCCGTCATTCCACAAAGTAGAGTCTGCAACAGTTGAAGATCATCACTGGGATATGAATCCAGTACTATCAACATATTCAGGCTTGATGTAGTAGAAGGTATATATAAATGAAAAACTTTAATCACTTTTCCACAGATTAACATATTTAATTAACACAATCCCACAGATTTAGTCTGTGGAAAAGTGCATCAAGTTTTTCATTTATATGAATCCAGTCTCTTGAGTTAGAGTGGTCAGTACTATTGAACCGGCACTATTTATATCACGTCCTGAATGGGTTTAATGCTGAGGCGAACACAATATTCAGTACTCATACTCTAAGCTTTAGGCAGCTAGGAGACAGAACGGCTCATTGTCGACCTAAATAGAGCGGAGAGATGCTTTATGCCCCTGAGGAACTGTTTGATAGAGGAACGAACCATGTGGATACCCGATCACTCTGTCCCTCCCAGGCACATTTAACACCCCGTCCCGGGTGTCCACCCGCACACTATGGGAGCAGGAAAACGATCCAAGACGGTTTCCTCCTCTTTCCGAGAAAGCACACAAACCCCCATTCCCTCTCCCGCCTGCACCTCCTCTTTCGAGAATCCCCCACCCAAACTGCTCCCAAATCATTTTCTTCCCTCCACTCCCTTCCCCATCCTTCCCTTCCCTCAGTCACAACGAATCGTCCCTCCCCCTCCCTTCGCCAATCAATCTCTCGGAATAAGTGCTGCCTGTTGATTGCCACCATCGTTCCCTCGCGGAGCGGGCATTATCATGGCGAGGGAAGGAGGCCAGTTGCTATATCATTCATCTCCGCCTCGGCAGGAAATCGGCTCCCCCACGGCTCTGCAGCCATTGACGTATCCTTTCCGTATATTTTACGCCAAGCAGGGACGCAAATAAATTTCGTGTTTGTTATACGGGAAACCTCTCAACGGAAATCAGCCCACTATCATCACAAGCGCGGAATGGAGCGATAAGCCGGCAATATCAGAGAAAGGGTTGGATAATCCTTCCCCGGGAGTGCTTGGATTTCTTGTCATATGACTTCGTCTCTAACGGATTCACTGCTGGTTGAGTATTTAAAATGTGTTCCCCACTGCCAGGGCAAGAGCAGATGTGGAAAATTGAAAAATAATTGGGTAAAAAATTTGAACCAAACGTGATTGAAAATTCTGCGACGGGGTCCCATTTTCCTAGGGCATTCCACCAATTAAAGGTAGCAAGGAGCAAACAGTTAAACAATACGCACCGCAGGTAGGAAAGCCTTGAGACATACTTATGGTAGTTGTTAAAAGAGAAAAATTCGTTTACAAGAGTTAGTTAGTCCCAAGAATATTTGCATTATCAATTGATTAAAACTTTCGCGGTCCATGTCTAAATGACGTGGTTTTTTGGGTTGCTCCGCGATGTCGTAGTTTTCCACCTACGTTATCGCGGAGCAACCCAAAAAACCACATCACTTCATTATCAAATGACACTCTCAGTAACGTAACAGGAGATGTGTATAAAGAAATATTTAGAGTAATAACGGTTTTTCAGTTGTTTTGAATAAAATGTCAGACAACGACGTCATCAAAAATATATGAAACTAAGGTACGATATTGTCCCACATTCGAAGCAAAGCTTTACCCGACATCACAGTAAATTAATTGAAAAATTGAGATCACAAGACTGGTTCGAGAAAATTAGCAATACAAATTATACAAAAAGGTATTATAACTACACTTTACCCTCATCGTCAACGTTCCCCATACCCCTGTTATTCAGCTGTTTTTCACTCATGACTGCCTCCTGGTCTGACATATTTTATCCCGGCATCGCATTCACTTGACTCATCATTTCCTCTCTATACTCAAATTCGCTCCGCGCTCAAATGAACGCCCTCACCCCCTCCCTCCTTTCCCTCACGCGGGAGGCGACAGCAATCAATCGACCGGTTCTCTCGCTGACGACGGATTTAGGGAGAAAATGAAATTCCCGAGAGAGAAGCCAGGGTGGCGACACACACAAGTCGAGAATGCGAGAACCGATTGATACGGATATCGAGCGAGAAAATCCTTTCCTCGAAGGATTAGTAGACATTTATGACGAGAGAGTGTTGCTAAGAGGAGCAGCGACCCCATTTTACACTGGACAACGCCCTATGGGTTTTATCGCAAATGTGTCGAGCATGCACATGTAACACGACTTCCTCGATAAAAATATATTAAAAACCCCATTGTACCACGGTAGGTTATATCATAAAATGAAAATGATAGAATGGATTAGATTACGACGGAGACGTTCACGACACCATCAACGTCATAATCACGCATGATTCCATTTTTGGAATATCTTGCGATTATGTTTTAATTTTTATAGAATATTGAATGAAACGATAACTAATTAAAACGAAATAATAACTAGAATATTTTTGAAAAATAATGAAAAATATTATATAATATTGCAAGCAGCTAAACTATTAATTTAGTAATGTCTTATTAATAATAACCTTTAAAATTAAATTTGTGAGTTTTATACTCATATGGAGAAGTTGTGAAACTTGGGTCACGAAAATGCTGATGTGCTATTGTGTCATTAACTCGCTATGGCAATTTTCAAGGAGCACCAATTGGAAAGACCCTCTATAGATGTTAATAATGATGATACTACAGGGTTATAGATTCATTCTATTTGATACAGACCATGATATCGAATTCCAATGTAAGTAGCATAAAGACGACTTTTTCCTGGAGCATTTCGGGAACGAACGCCGGTATTTCATGCATATATTTTACAACGCATTTGAGAGAATACGTAGCCTTCGGAGATTTGAGTTGAGTTACTTATCAGACAAGCGAACGCTCTTGAGAACACCAGCCAACAGTTGGTGTCGCATTGCCGTCACCTTTCTCCTTCCAGTGGTAGGCTTGGTGAAAAGAGCCATTGGTATTATGACATTTGAGGTGGTCAGTTACGATTATTTTTGGATCATGTGAAGTAAATCTGCAAAGGACGATGAATGGCATATCTGTATTGTATCCTATGTATTTTATATTGTATTGTATTCTGACAATTTGGCTGAATAAACAGCTAAAATGTAAAATAAATTGACCATCTCCACTATTTTAAAATTCGTCAAATAAACGGCGGAAGTGCGTAAACACGCCAACAAGTGCCAAATATGTAGTTTCAATATGATAATTCGACCTAGATTTTAGGAATAAAATTAGCTCTCAAAGGAATCAAGTGCATTAATTACTCTCTTAATTAGCCTTAGGAAAATTAACACATGCTACTGCGATGAAACGTTGTTACGATTTCATTGTTATAAATGATTTACCACACATGAGGTCTTCATAAGAGGCAATAGAAAATGCAATACTTGGCGCCGAGGAGGGGAGGCTTTTCCGAGAATTCTATGCCAAAATTATAGGCAAATTGTCACCCATAGGGTGGCATGCGTATGTCGCTTCAAATACATTATACATTATAACCTCATTAATTACTATTCATATGCATGTTGTGTAAAAAATGAATCTTGTAGGGTGTTTCACACATGATATTAATAGTGATCTATAATGGACTTCATGGACGTTAAGCTCGTTGGGTGATTATTTACCCCTTAGAGGTGGCTAATTGGATGTCAGTAGATGTGGATGATAAAATATAATAAAACTATGGGGCTGTGCCCCCCCTCCCGCCCTACTCTCTTCTTCGCTTCGCTAGCTCCAACTTTTACTTCCCTTCAGCAACATTTTACTTTTGGCTATATTTCGGCACTTTTCTCCAATTCATTAATAATTTGTTATCAACATCTATTTTTATCAACTAATACAAAGCCTATATCAATGAATAAATATCAGTAGCTAAGACATTTTACTCATTTGTGACATTTTTTAGGTTACGCCTAAGTTTTCGTCAAAACTGATTGTTTGGTTATAATTGAAGTTGAAAGAAAATGTTTAGCGTGACGAAACAATTATGTCCCCTTACATCGTTAATAAGCAGCGAAGAAACGATTTTTGCTGGCAGGAGACATGTTATGTTACTTTCAAGTGTGCAGGAGGCGGCAGGCAGCAGCTCTTCTCGAGAACCAAATAATACTGACTGAAATTAAGGACCAACGTAGAATTATTTTAGCAATATAACACTTACACTTGTAAATATTCACTGGGAATGCGGGAACGCATTTCTACCGTGATTCATCTGACCTATTGAGTATATTCACCATCACTGCGAAAATTTAATAAAATTTGCACATCACTGAAACACCTATAAAAAATACGTGATATGAAATAAACCAGGCTAATGTACAAGATGGTTAAATGACTAAAATGGAATGAAAACCCAAAATGTACTCGCAAATACCTACGTAAAAGACTGAATGTGTGAAAGATGCGGACATACATACTTTATGCCGTTCAAAAATCAGTTTGTCTCGAATTGCAGTTACAAGATAGGCATTGGGCATGAAAAAAGTGAACGACGGATGTTGGGGGTGAATGAGTGGACCCATATTCTGTGTTGAGCGGCTTTGTATTCATCCCTCTAGAGTCTCGACCCCCCATTTATGGTTTTGCTCCTCGTCCGGGCTGGGGCCACGCAATATTGGGACACACTTCCGTAGTTTACGAGAATCGTCCCGCGTTAATGCACACGTAATTTCAATCGGGGCTAACGCCTGGGACTGTTTTCTCCTTAAGCCCTCGTAAAACGGAGGGCCTCTTGAAAACCCAAAGGCAGCGAGATCCCAAGGCTCTCCGTGGCTTATCCACTTCCCGACACCATTTCCTTCCAGCCCATCTTCTTTCTCCGGCCGTCCCCCATCCTCCCAGTGAAGTTTTAGTGCTGCCTCGACTGCAGAGAAAACACGGGTCACCCCGGTCTCTTTCTCCATTCTTGGCTCGATCCCCGCTGCCACCGTTTATCACTTACTGCCGCCTCCAGAGTTCATTTCCTTTCTAAATAAGTGAATGCCGTAAACACCCATTTAAATACATGGTTTTAGGGTCGGGCCAATGAAATGACAATAAAATTGTTGTTCCATCCCGAGGACTTATCATCACCAGTTAGCCTCTACAAGACTAAGGTATTACAAAGGAATGCTAGCCTCTACCTGTAAGTCGTGTGAAAAGCTTTTTAAATACTCTGCTTCTTATTTCAAATGAAGCGTGAAGCTATGAACTCGTAAGCACCTTGCGCGAAGCGCAGGCTAATGCTGATGACGTATTTCTCTTTTATGCTTTCTCCATTCTCTTTTGTTGTCACATAACTCTACCAGGGTCATTAATAGTGGAAAATAACTTAAAAGTCATCACTGGCAATTTACGCCGTTCCCTCTCGTGGTAGATAAGTCAATATAAAAGAAAACTTTTTAGAGGAGGGAAAGAAAAGATAAAGGCAGCCACTGGAAATTGGTGCATTAATAATTGATTCCACACTTTCCTATCCTTGCATACTTCAATCGTATTCATGAATTGCTTTATGCCCACTTTCTGAACCCGAAGACTCCTAATATTCCTTTTCTTAGGAATATCCTCTATCCTACTAATCGTTATTGGCGGTAATGTCTTAAGGTTTCGCTCACTATCACTAACAGCAACAGCAAAATTCCACAGACACACATCCGGGAGTAAGCATTTCGTTTTGCCAGACTCAAGCATTTATTCATGCATGTTTTCTTGATCATTAGTTTTTTAAATTCCTTCACACTGTCTCCACAGCGTCAATTTTGGTTCTTTTTAACGGTTGCTAAGTACACATAGCGACGGTATTAGCGAGTGTCGCTAGAAATCATATTCCGGTTCCATTTTCGCTACCTTCACGCGGTAGCGGTCGCTAAGACCCATCATAATAACATGATTATTGCTCCAGCAAGTTATAAACAATACAAGAAAATAATATAATAACAATTTGGAGCTTTAGGTGAACCCTTAGGTTTCACTTAACTTCAACAAACCATCAAAAACATTTAAAGTACATATTTCTGAGTTTGACAGCAACATGTGGCCAATTGAAAATAACGCACCTAGGGAAATGTTTATCAAGTAACAGAAATATAAACAAAAGCTTTTAATATTACTTAGCAATGCTATTTGCGTAACGACCACCTCCACGTGGTTGTTTGTAGCTCGATTCCCGCGGTTATTATGTTACAGAATTCCGTGCTAGTTTTATACCGCCAGATTTTATTGTTCGATGTGAATGGCGTCACTGAAATCTTAGCATTCGTTGCTAATATCCCGAATAATTCCGAGCCTTGGCGGTCACTAATTCATCCAGAACAAGTATCGGGATGATTCATAGCATTCGCTTAAGTTAAGGGTCACTAACCCTTACCGACGAAAGAAGAATTTCAGAATTGACGCAGAGCACCTCATCCGAACGTAAATTTTTGCCTCCCCATTTCCTTGGCATTCATTATTACAGGAAAATAGCTCATTTTATCGCAATATTTTCATCCTTGAGCATGATGAGATGGATGAGCATTACTCCTTTTGTGCTTTTTCCATCACGGGTACACCCAATTCACATTATGCCATAAAGCTCCGAAAAACGAAATTTATTCCTTCCCCAGACAAAAATTCATGAACTTTTAAGTGTGCACCACATACTGTAAACGATCTTCATCAAATATTTAGTATGTGTTCATATTTTCTAATGGTCCTTAGAAATTTTGAGGAACGATAAATAACATCATATTATTTCATCTTATCATCCCAACATTAATCCCACTGTACAATCGTTCTCCTTATAACCCACGTGGCAGAAAGCCCTGGTTAGAAACGTGCAGATCTGACTACAAGGTCAAGGGGATTAACCTTGGGTGCCTTATTTTTCTAAAAACTTTGGTTAAAAGGGGTAATTTGACCACGGCGATTGAGCGTTATTTAATTCAAAGTCATCCTGCTCTCCTTATCCAAAGCTGTAGAGTCTCGTGGAACGAAGGAATGATTGCTGGCGGGGATTAATATCACTAACTGTAAGGAGTGAAGGTACTCAAATCTTATAGGTTTTTTTCATTTCATCTGAATGGATAATTCCCCGATTAAAAGGGGAGTCTTCATAATTCCCTCGGTGCCGGTGGTAATCTCCAGCTCCCCACACTCATCTAAAGTTCTTAGTCTGTAAGCTATCTTCATGGCTGGAAGTTCTCTCGTTCTAGCTCTTCTAATAACCTTGGAACAGAAACTTTCTTTGTAAAAGACTTTCTCACTTTCAGCGGTATTTATTTGAAAACCATTTCACTCCTTTCCCATTTTAACTTCGAAAAATTCCAACATAAAATTGAGGCCCAAATATTATTTTACTCGTTCATTACTTTGAATAGCAAAATGTCTAAATGATCTTTTTTTGGCTCTTACTAAATGAGTAAAAAAATATCGGAGCTAATTAAAGTTGTATATGATATGTCTTCATAGTAAAATGTTATACAATCTGTTATTTACGTTAAAATCATGCACATTATCACTTATAATAAGATAGTGCAATTGAGAAGTTTTATCCTACACAGTAGTAAAAACTTTTAAAAGATCTACCTTAAGCAATGTGATCGTTGGGAAATTTGGGTATGGGCTCTAAAACTCTAATTCAGTAAAGGAGCTGAGCACTGATTTTGATAACCAACATTGACGTTGTGTGGAGGATAATGCACGAATATCCATAGGCCGCTTGAGCTCCAAAGTGGCCAGAAATAAAAGCCCCAACCGTCCCATATATATTGCGAAGAATAAAATATTTACTTAAACGCGATGTTGCTTAAAAATACGAGGGAGGTGGTGAAATTTCATGGTTAACTTGGGAAGCACTCGAGTATTCCCGCGACGGAAATGTGCCTCGAAAGCTCTTCCCCTTGTCTTGTCGACGGCGAAAAATTTTTATCCGTTTGTCATAAAATTTTTCCGAGGTTGTTTCTTCCAGCCACATAATGGTAAGGGTGCATTTTTATTCCCCACCGGAGTAGAATGTCCTCACTCCAGTCAACCGTGCTCTTTTCCTGCCATCCCGCATTAAACCCCACTGCTTCCCCCGATGCTTTTCCCAAAGGACACCTTGTCTTGCTGAGTGTCCCGTCCCAGCCTCTCCTAAGTGACGAGTGTGTGTGTCAAGTCCGGGTTGGGGAGACAAACTACCGCATTCACACTTCTTCACCAGAGTCGTTATCGGAGGGGCAAGTTTCCATTACAATCCCACTCCTGTGCCAAAGATACAATACCGCTTAATATTAATGTAAGCACTTAAGGGTAACTCTCTTTTTTTTACTAGTCACGTATATGTTAATTCAAGAATCAGTGTGTATGGTTCTGGAAGAAAGGAAGAAGAAAAATTTTCTCCCTTTCCTTTTATTTTCCATAGTGTTTTTCAGCCCCTGCAACACGCCCTCGAAGCGGCTCGCAGTGTGGCATGTAAATGTAAATGCGTGAGAAGAACACTGCAAAAGGTTATAAATGCAAAGAATATACATAGAGAGCACAAAAAGCCGCCAAAAGTTTCCGAAAAAATATGAGTCGAGGGACCAGAAGTCAGGGTAAGAACTAAACCGGATTTTACATTCAAACCAATTACTAGCTTCACGCAGTGTTGAATATTCTAAACTGATGTCAAAGAAGCCTATTACATTTGGAAGAATAAAATATAAGTAAAGCAATTGTACTTATAGGAAAGTATCAAATGCAAAATTGGGGAGAGTGACTGTCCATTCAATTGGTATAAAATATGGTACATACAAACGCTTTAATATCAAAGAAAAATATCGCACAAATAAAAATTGGCCGCCCGCCAAGCAGTATTTCGTGTTAGTCAATTATGGTAAAATTCTATCTTCACATGACAAAGGAAGGCGTTAAAAATTCTTATGATGATTCTCATAATCATATTGTTCAGTACTGAATAGCAATTTCAAAAGCATAAATTCTCACAAACATAAACATATTCACACGCACTTACGCGCATTTCAGCTTTTCAAAAAGGATGGAATGGACGTGGGGAATAGCTCAATATGTTCAGGGAACTCAAGTTTTTGATAGAAAAAATGGTTCAATTTCCCATGCACAGAATATATAGTATGTGATAAATGGACGAACAATATTTAACAGTAATGTAATCCAATAACACAATTGCCTTCTCCAACCAATAGCTTGTAAATTTTGATTGGTGGAGCTAGATAATTCGCGATATTCTTAGGAAAAATGGGTTCCTTAAAAAAATCCGATAGGCGGTCACTAATTCATATCATATTTCCATGATTATGTAATAAATCTTATTTTTACATTTTAGAGCAAAGGCAAAATAAAGCTACACCGACGCAGCATTACCCGAAAACCATGGAAATACCAGCACAGCAGCGCTGCGAAAGCCTCAACGAGAAAAAGGCAAAATAACTACGGTATTGATTATTTTGCAACGATCAGTAATAGCGAGTGAAGTCAGAGACCTTCTTTTTGTCAGAAAGATTAAAACGTAATGAGAGTTTTCATTAGGAAAATATGTGCGTGCCTGTTTCAATCAGGATAGCTACATTTTTATTTTGTCTCCTGTGAGCCATTATTCCAACATGTGTTAATTTGGGAGGCGGAAGTTAGTGAGGTGTTTAACGTGGAGCGAGGCGCTTTGTTACGAATATAGAGGTTTTGCATAAGGTAGTTTAATTAATGACATCCGCCCAAGTGGGATAATCGCAGGGGTTTGTTTCTCGCGGAGAAAATGAGGTAAAGAGTGAAGCGATTCAACAAGTGTCTCCTTAATGACTTGCGATGTCGACGGATAGTAAATAGACGAATAAAGAGACATGCAATCTTACTGAAACTTGGAGCGCAAATAATACTGGAGATAAACGCCGACTGTTTAAAATGTTAATTACTCTCGCGTGAAATTGAGCAATAAAACAGGGGTTTGGACATAAAATTGAGAGAATTATTTCATTCAAATGAAATTTATTAGCCAAGTGTTACATTGTTATTGTTAGCCCAGTCTTATCTTACGGTGTCCTGTTATTGCCATAGATAAGGATAATTCAATATAACCACGGAGGTAAAAGCATCCAGCATAGCAATGACATTCCAGCAGCTTTGAATTTCCCATTAACAACAAATCCCCTCTTTGTTCTCAACTACCTACGCTTTCTTGGACCAAAAGGGATGATAAAAATTTGGCAACGATATCCGATAAATGGTGTGAATCGAGAAATATTTATATCCCAACGATAAATATGTGGGCTTTAACTCAGTAAAAAAAATCAGGGTTATCAAAGTAATGGGACGTGGAATATTCTCTCACTCACAAGCAATACCCTGAAAGCTATAGATTACGTATCTAAAATGTATCCGGTAGTATAAGTATTAGCAAAAAAAAGTTTTAGCACTTTAGCAAGGCGGTAGCGATGTGCGGAATCAATGAACGGTTTTCGTTAAATCACGTAAAAATTGCAATCTTTATTATATTTGCATTATAGATTAAGTTTTTTAGCCGTTACTATTTATCTATTATTCAGTTTATCAACCAATTATAGCCGCTAAAGGCCATTGAAAATTAAAATTAAATCTATTCTAAAACCGACACAGATTAGTTCTAGACATCTCGACATTATGTTTCACAATTATTACAGAAATTTTGGAAATTTGGGGGCTAATTTTTAAATAATTTTGTTATGACTGACATGCTAACAACCTTTCTAAATGTTTCTTTCCCAACACAACTAAAATAATTTGTAAACCGAAGCATTTAAGAATTCTGACGATGTAAAAGGCACTATTTTTGATACATTATATTTGGATAAACTTAAGTTTAATGGTGCTGGATTTGTTCACGTCAAAAATGTTGTGACGTAAAAAAAAGGTATTTGCAATTATTTTCCCTTTCGAGGAGAACAATTGAATTAAAGTACTTCGAATCAAGATCATGCTTTAAGCCTCCCTACCTACCTGGGGTCTTTTTTGGACCCCAGCTCATAGAAAAAGTTGAATAACTTATTAATTTTTACAGTTTCATGCATCATATTTTAGGAATTCTCCGATAAAACACTTTTGCATCGACTCCATTTTTCATTTTTAAAATATTTCCGACAATAAGCCTTTAAAAAAATAATTTCTTGCCTGGGGTCAATTTTGACCCCAGGCAGGGTATGTGGAACTAAAATATACCCGATCGTACTTTAGTACTAGGAGATGAATTTTAATTTTCTTTTTAGAAAAAATTGAATAAATAATAGCTTTTCTCATGACTCTGTCATGAGAGGAAAGAATATTAGCATTTTATATCATAAACAGAGTAATACACTGAGTGTTAAAATTATTAGAAGAAAAGAAGATTGTAGAGGATGGATGAAAAGGTATGTATTTCCCTCGTATTAGACACCAAGATAGATATTCCGGTAATATACACTGTCGTATCAAAAAATCTATGTTTCAACCTAGTGAAACAAATAGAGCCTAAGCTATTCAAGAGCAAAATCTATTGCATATCAGGTTTCCAAATGGGTGAATTTGGAGACTAACGCATAAGCAGTCGATCACATTCACCTCACCCCATCACATAACAGAAGCTGAATACTGCTAAGTGATTGCTAGCGTAGCATGATTTCAACTTGCTCTGCAGCTTCTAATCCAACTATTATCTGCGCAGAGCGGATTCATCGTCAACAGCGTGTTTTCTTTGTAATCAGCAACAGTCAACGTTTTCTTCATGCGCATTTTGACTTCGTAATTTTTGATCCGAGCTAGGCTGATATAGAGAGAATTAGTAACTTGTGGTTGCTCCTCCAACGATTGTTTTACGACCTGCCGCATGAACTTCAGACAATAACTTCGTTTTATTTCTTAATGCATTTTCCCGGAGACCTTTTTTGATACCCCGTGACCCTAAATGAATCCATTATTCTTGCTCATCATTTCCCCAGTATTAGTCGTATTGGCTCCGAGCACGGGCCTGCGGTCAGAGACACCTGGCGGCCAAATCTGCGTAACTGTGAGGAGTCAATTGGTGAAATATGTATTCACTTAAAACCCAACTCCGCTTTGAATGTCTTCCAACTAGTGTATATCAATGTAATTTACAAGTGAAAACAACATTGTTTTGCTCTTTTGATCATCAACATTAACTCCATTCGTCACATTATTTTCCCCGAAAACTAAGTTACATTCGTATGGTTCAATTATACAAAACCACGATGTAGGTATGAAATGAAACCACGAAACCTTATATGCTAGTTTTAGCTGAGAACAGGCAAAATGTTCGTTTTAAATCCTCAGACCGAGAGCTGTGATAGAAATAACGTAAATGGTATCAAACAGTAAATGAAAAATTGCGTAGCTGGACCTGAATCCTAAATTTATTTTCGTATACATGCGAATTCGTCACTTTACACTGATCTTCAAAATTTACTTAAATTTGACTTTCATAACATTGCACAGGAGCCATAAAATTAAACAGAGGGTGAATCGTGATTTTAAGTCCTTTTAATTGCAATTTGGCATTATTAAAGACTCGAAATAAGCGTTCTTCCAATCAAGAAAAGCTAAGAATTGTTGAAAGCTCGAAAAACACAGGGGAAAAAAAATATTACCAGGAAAACTTGCTTTTCTCGCAAATAGAGGTGGTAGGCATTATTAAGGTTAAAGAAAAAGTGTGAAAGGGTGCCTTGAGAAAGAGTGGTATATAATTTCACGAATATTTTCATGGTCGATCCCAACCTGAGCCAATAGCGGGGATTCTAGTCCCGTATACTTAACCCAAAATTTTGCACCACGAACGAACGGATGTGGGCCAAGGTAACAGGTTCTTCCTTTACGCACGAAATTTAAGCTTCCAAGTGATTAATCGCCCAGCTCATCATTATTGCACTTTATTCACTACCTAAGGAGTTGAGTGCAAACAAAAACACCCAACTCAATTGTCAACAACCTATTTAATTGCTAGATTCCCTAGGCAGTTCGTTGCCGCTACATCTGCACCATCTAGTGAGAGAAATTAACTTCAAACTTGCGCGAACAAATATCAGATTAGAGCATGTTCTAATTTGCTCGCAAGCGTTCACGCAGTGGCGCTGCCTGTCCTCGTAAGTCGTCGCTTTACACGGTGCAATATTTCTTGCGCAAGTGTTCTCGCAACAGCCTGCGCAGTATCAATGACCGTGTAAAACGGTCTTTATATGGGGTCGTGATGGTCTGGTGGGTAGAGCACTGGGCTACGGACCCCGGCTAGGGTTCCGGTTTTATATCCATGTGAAGCGTCTCTGGACACCCCCACCAAAAATTCTCGCGGTGCGATTTACTGATTGTTAGAACTTCGTGCGATATCACAGATGGCCATCGAGAGCATTGAAGAAAATCCTTGTGACCGTTTTTATATGGATCGAATAAAGATTCCCTAAAGTTCAGTAATTCAACCCTGATTTTAATTTCATTCATTTTAACAGTAACACACTCTCTTTGCTTAGGTTTAATGATGAAGAATTGAGTAAAAGTGTCAGACGGGAAAAAGACATGATCTCAAGCTACTCCCGTCATTTCTTTTCAACAGTTCTCATTCCATCGGACTTACACCTATGAAATCCCGAAGAAGAGCTAATTGGTTCTGAAATTCCACACCCTTTGTCCTTGGCCAGTGGCCTCATCCGTACGTTTCTCCTCACAAGTACGCCTACATCACATGATGATTCCCGGTCATAGGTAAAATTGAAACCCTCCTTTTCCAAATCCAGGGGACACCGCATATAAATGGGGTTATTTGTAGGGGAGAAGAGTTCAGATTCTTATTAATCAACTGTAACTCACTATTTTCAACGTTCCCCAATTCAGTTAAAATGCTTGATTTCCGTCGCCTTTTCTTGTAAAATCTTTCAAATTTCTTTATGGTGCAACACTCGGAAGACCTTTTTTCATATTTAGATGGGGATATAGTCGGAAAAACTCATACTGGCACAAAATAATCAGCAGAAAAAGACGTATTTTGCTCAAGCATACGCGAATCAGCTATTTCAATAAAGGAAGCCAAATTTCTCATACAGGCGTTATACCATATTTTCGTTTTAAATTATGATGTACTAACTCTAAAATCACGGCGACCAAATTTTACCGATTAGTTATGATAACAATGAATCGATATCTGATGCATACTAATCCAATCACTGAAACAAGTACGATCGTTTACATTCGAGTCACGCAGCAAAAATATTGCGTCACGCTGAACATAGTGATATATTTCGCCTTACGTTCTTCGCCTTCTTACGTTTGCCTACTGATTACTCTATTCAACTATTCTCTTACTTCATGCATGCATGGTCAATCGGGGAAGGAATAAAATTTTACACGTCCATTCCTGATGCACCGGACCACGGCAGTTGCGATTGCGGGTCGCCACCACTCACAGTCTCCATAAAACTAATGATTTTGAATGCATAAAGCTTACATATTATCGTACATTCACTCATATCGTCGATAATTTGCTGTGAATATTTGAAAAAAACCACTATTTCTGTATCTCTGTACCTTACGATCCTTACGAGACGACTCCTCACAAATATGTCGAAAGTGGCCACTCGCAGCGCTAGTTGTCCCCGTACTAGGGATGTCACATCGACATCGATGTATCGGACTACTCGATGTTTTTTCCCCGATGCATCAAAAACATCGAGTGGTAAGACAATCGGTGGAACATCGACTCGATGTTTTCAAAACACTCAACTTCGCAGTGATGTTTTAGGAAACGAGCGGTGTAATAAATGTTTTTGGTTGACCAATAATTCATTTTTCTGTATCATAAGCCTTTTAAGAATACGAACGAACCTTCCCTAATTACGCCATCCGCGTCACGCCGCGTGTGGGGAAACAAGTGAAGGTATAAAATCGTTCATGTTTTCATCCCAGTGTTGCCTTCCAAGAACATGATCCGCCATGCCTACATCAGTACATTCTGAGAGTATTGTATCAGCTCTCAACTTGGTGGTACAAGATAACAGGAGTAGGTTGGGGTCACTGCATATTAAGCAAAGAGTGTTCCTTACCGATACCGGGAGGTTTAAACGTTTTAAATCCACTGTTTTTCAATTTGATTTTTTATATACCTACTACCAAGCTTAGAATATTTTTAGGGAACAGGTACAACCACTTTATTGTGTTATTTGTTGTATTATGTTTATTTATCTTTATTTAATTATGAAAGAGTGATATGTTTTCTATGTTTAAAAATAAATTCAATGGAAAAATATTTGCGAATTATTTATCAATATTTTACTAAATAAGGTCCGATTTCCGAAGAATTTTCAAAATTGCAAGTTTTTAAGAAAATGCAAAATTTCTGATACATAATACCTCTATGATAATACCTAACCTCGGATATGAAGGCATAAAAACTCGATACATCGATGTTTTTTGTCGATGAATAATAAGTGAGTGGTGAGTACTTTTATAAGCATCGAAACATTGACCACTCGATGTTTTTTAGCCGATGTGGCATCCCTACCCCGTACACGGTGCCAGGGTGTTTTCAAGTCTGTTTCCGCACTAATTGGCGCTTCAGACAGGGAGGAAAGGTATAATGATAGGAATAGAAGGGAAAGATAGAGCATAATTATCAGTGATATATTATATGTAAATGGATTGATGTAAATTTTACTTTGCAATATGGAATGAGACTGCTCTTTCTCTTAAAAACGATACATTATATACTCTTGTCTCGTACTACTGAACACCATGGATGACCTTGCGAATTTACACTCACCACAACGCTAAAACATAAACACTGCGACGTGGGAATCGATCAATTCTACAAAGATCAGCTATACCTGTGGCCTCGAGGGTTTGAACTCCATTCAGAGAAAAATTGCAGAAGTGGATACGCAAACGCTCTCAAAGCCACTCCATCTCTTGGCCTACCCTGGTATTCCGTCCCAGAAATTCTCTCGTGAGCATACATTGGCGTCGACTTTTTCATTTCCGAGCGGTGCATTAAAACCCCGTTTCAATTAGCCACGGAGGCATCAATTCAGGTTCACCTTCTTTTTCACGGGAGTGTCACGGAATCGGATTTTTTGTTCGCTCGCGATCGGATAATTTTATGGAATCTGTTTTTGTACGCGGATGAGTGTCAACCATCCCATAGGTAGTTCTATGGGATGCATCAGATGAGGTAGACCACTACTAAATCGCTCGATCGTCCATTCAACAGCTCCTAAACAGTTTTTGACACCTATCCCAATCCAGAAAATATGTTCGGATTTCTTTCCCATCTTCGAGAGGCCATCAAGAAAACAATGAATTGCATTACTTTTGCAAATGACGTCAAGTAAAAGAATTTTAGAGTGTTTACCGTAAATAAGTAAATAACCGACTAGAAATAGTGACAGTAAACCAGGGCAAAGGAGTACCAAATTCAAATATCACGTACTAGCCGTGAAAAATTTAGCGGCGTTACCCGCTGAAATTGCACTATAGCAAATGTACCACAGAGAAAAAATCATTTTCCATTCATTCCACTGAGAAAAAATGTTTTTTTCTCTGTGGAATATTTGCTACAAAGGAGTACCGTTGACTTTAAATTTATTCAACAGAGTTTGCTGGGAAGCGGAGCATTGTATGACTGCGAAAGTCGACCTTTGAGGAGAGATTTTTGGAATGGAAGAGAGATATATAGGTTTAAGGTCCAAACAGAGTTAGTGCGAGGAACAGGAAGAAAGACTAAGACATAAATACTCCGAAACGTTGGAGACGAAAGAAGGATGTCTCAGAGAACTAGGTGGAAACCGCGTACGAGGACGGAGATAAGAATAAATGTCGATTATTAATCATTTCAAGTATCTTGGGGGCTGAGAGGCAGGTCTTAAAATTTTGGGGGTAAGTGAAGAGAAAGACTCTCGTCACGTGACTGTCTCAGAGCGAACCAAGCGAACTAGGATGTAGTAGGAGTGGCCTAACCTCTCGAAAATTCAGTCTCTCTCAAACCTCCGTGGAGTTCACGTTGTGCACCAGTATGCCATGTCACCAATCATTCAGTTAAATGGGTTTTTACATGAGAGCGATAGTGAGAATGACGATTTGGATGACAGTGGTGCAGAATTTGCTTCGACCAACCCGTTATAATGGAGAATGAAACTCGGAATGCATACTATTTATCGTATTTACGATTTTCAATAGTTTTTATTGGAATTAAAAAGATTACTAATAAAACCATTGTGATGCCATTTTTTACGTTAAATTTATGTATTGAATTGCGTGAACAATATCGACAGAGGATGATGTTGGTGGACTTATTCCTGTTTAAAGCCCACTTCTGTCGATTCCGTTTTCGGGGGACAAAACATTCTCTTTTTCGCATCAGGTATGACTGCGGAAGCCCACCTTTGAGGAGAGATTTTCTTTGCTCTCAAAATTGCACCTATGAATCTACCAGTTTGTTTCTTAGATCTTCTCTTTTTCATAATGTCCCAGGATGAAAACCATGATGAGAAACTCATGAAAACGATTCAACCTTCCGTTCTGCTTCTCGCCTAGGCGAAGGCCGGGCAGAACCACGCAGAATCCGTTTCAACGACGGTCGACCACGTCATCAATAGGGTCTCTCCCAATCTCGCAGATTTTTCGTCTGAAGAAACTGGGATTATAATCTCGGCAGCATCGAGCTCGAACCTCCCCTTTCGGAGGTCATTCCCCGCCCCCCGGCAAAGAAGACTTTCAAAATGTTCCGGGCCGTCGCGAAAAGTACCCTCTCTCACAAATTTAAGGCCTGCCACTCCGCCCGAAAAGGCACAAAATCTTTGCTGAACAGAGGAGAGAAATAGCATAAGAAAAATAGAAGAACCCGAAAGTTGGAAAGTTAGTTTCCTCTCGGAGTTTTGCGCAGGTAATTTGCCTACGTGTATCTAACAGGATCGCAAACTCTCAAAGGGTAGACACACAGTGCACGCAAACTTGCGAGCAACTTGGAGGGACGACAGTCTATGTGCAGAGTCGTTGGTGTTAGGATTTTCCCTGAACTACGTGCAGCAGCCAAATACGACGAAGATTTGATTTTGAAACAGGCCTCATCTAATATGAGGTAGGCGTTGCACCTGGGAATATCAGAATTGCTCACGAGACCCCCAAAGCATGGTCTCTCCTCATTCGGAACCCTTAGGCGGAGGGAGGGCGCTCTTTGGTGTTTGGCCACTTCTTCAGAGAGTTCAAATCCCGAGAGAAGCCAACTCACTGGCAAAATGACGGAGGGCTGGATGTGAACATTGAAGAAAGAGGCTTTCTTTTTGCCGGCAAAAGCGACAATAAATTTGTCTGCTTCAGAGTTATTTTTTTTAATAATGTAAAGACGAAAGCATAGTATCAAGCAATTTATCTGTACCTTCTATCGGCTGGCTTCTTCATTTGTACCTGACTAATCTATAGCGCCAAAAGAAGTTTAAAAAAATGTGGGTGAGACGATCGACAATTGAAGGCTCATCTTGTTGCATAGAGGAAAAGAAGAATAAGACAGTTCATTAAAATCTACTCTTACCGGCGAACGAAACCAGTGATAATAATAATAAGCGAGAGGGAAGAGAATGATTGGCAAGGAAAAAGACATTTCTGTATCAAACCGGAGAAAACAACTTATCTAGAATTGAGGTAGATGGTGGGGAAAATATTAATATGCTCTAATAGTTGGAATATAAAAACCAGGACGCTCAGTCTCCTAGCTGGTGTGGTGGCTACTGTACTACAGGCTTCAGAGTAGGCTAATAGCTGCGCCGGGTATCCCTCCATCCTTTCTCCGCACCTTAAAAGATTCCTACTCATATCAACTACCCGCCTATCCTAAATGGTTCGAACAAGCTTATCCTATCGAACACTTCCAACGAATATCTTTTACTGTAGTATTCTTCTGATGCATTTTTACCATCTTATTCATCATCAAGGGTCAACAATCCTAGGATTGGTTTGACTCAGCCCTCCACTCGATTCTTCTATCGGCCAACCTCTTCGTATTAACGTAGTTCCTCTCTTTCACGTCCTTAACGACCTGTTCTATGTAACTCATACGAGGCCTTCCTTTTCCATTCTTCCCGTTCAATTTTCCTTCGACGATTGTCTTCATCAGGCCATCGTGTCTTAAGATGTGGCCGATTAAGTTGTTCCATCTTCTTTTTATAGTTTTCAGCAGACGTCTCTTTTCTCCCACTCTTCTTAAAACTTCTTCATTTGTCACTCGGTCAATCCATTTTATCTTCATCATTCTTCGATAGCACCATATTTCGATTGCTTCCACCTTTTTCTTCTCCACTGCTGTCATCATCCATGCCTCACTGCCGTAAAGAAACATGCTCCAAATATACATCAAAAATTAAGCAAGGTACGTTTTTATGTGGCCAACAACGAATTCATTTAGCATGCATGCATCGAGATTTTATGCTATTCAAAGTCAATTCATGATCATTTAAATATTATATTCAACATATATATTTAATGTGTTATACATTCGTAACAAGCATTGATGTTTCGAAGGAAAAAAATCTATAATTTACAGCAAGCGATAATAATTTCCTTGAGATAAGTTAAAAGATCTGTAGTTATAATCCTGATGTATTTAGTGACTTCACAATTAACTAATATTTACTACTCTGGGTTTTCCACAAATTTTCATTCCATCGCATGTCATTTCATATCAACAAGGATCTAAAAGCTGAAAATGGAGATGGCGGTACCAAATAACCTTAACGAAACAGTTTATCAAACTTAACTTCGGCTCATAATACATCCACGCCTCTCCGTAGGCGTACTCCACCAACTGATCGACCGATTTTTTTTGGCTGCTCCGTATGGAGATTTTTATTCAAAACGGAAGAGCTGTAACACGAGACCTTTCCACATGTATCCCCTATTATTTTGCGTTCAATGAAAACTGGGTCCGTTTAATTCAATTGAAATTCGAAGCTTTCACGTGTTGGAAGGATTTCATAATGACAATGAAAAAATCGTTGTGACTTCCACAGTTTAATTAATAGAACTACCGGTTTCGGCCGTCAAGCCATCCTCAGGTACATTAAGAATTGTCAGCAGAACACAGATTTATATACTCCGGGAGTGCTATGGGAGGGCAGGGGGAGCGGAAGGGTGGGGAGGGGGTTGTGGTTGGCTGAGTGTGGGGTCGAGGAAATCACGATGGTTGGGGGGGAGAGTGTTTAAGGTGATGAGGAATAAGGGGGATGGGTTTGGGAAGGTTATGTCATTGAGAAGGTCTTTTCTATTAAGGCTAATCTCCCGAATCTCCAAGGCATCCATCTTCCTTCCTTTCCCAGTAAAATGCAGTATTTCTGGGTGAAAACTGCTTCGGTGCCCCGTCTCCAAGAGGTGTCGGGTGAAGGCTGACGAGTCATCCTTGTTCCTCCAGCATGTCTTATGTTCTTTAATTCTGCAATTGAAGTTTCGTCCCGTTTGGCCAAAGTAATGACATTCACGATTATCACATTATAACTTGTATATGCCTGATTTAAAATTAGGGTCTAAAAAGTCTTTGGCATTGTTCAGCAAGTTGCCTAGGGTTTTATTGTCATAAAAGCACACTTTAAATTATTTTCCGGGATACGTTTTGATACAATATAAGACAAGGGGCCGATAAAGGGTATTTTACACCATTTGGTTGCCTTTTTTGGCTCAGGGGGTAGCAAGGAACTTGAATGAGAGTAGTTAAAACTTCTAAGTTTCCTATTTAAAATCCGGGTGATTATGGATTACTCGAATCCGTTGTTATGGGCAACTTGTCGCATAATATTTAGTTCCTGTGCAAACTCAGTTTCCCGTAGGAGGATGTTAATAAGGTGGTGAATCATGGCGTGGAAGGCCGCATGTTTATGGGAATAGGGATGCCATGAGCTATTTGGCATGATGGTGTCCGTGTTGATGTGTCCTTTCGGTAGACCGAAAAGGTGTTTCTATTTTTCTCTCCCCCTCCCTCCCCTCCCATAGCACACCCGGAGTATATAAACCTATGTTCTGCTGACAATTCTTAATGTGCCTGAGGATGGCTTGACAGCCGAAACAGGTAGTTCTATTAATAAAACTGTGTAAGTCACGACGATTTTTTCATTATCATTATGGATCCGTTTAAACCAGCGACGTTTAAACCTTACGACGAATGAGAGATAAAACACAAAACATCTATCGCTACTCCGCAATTATAGTATGGGAAACGCGTAAAGAGAATAGCCAGCAAATATCCGTACACAATACTCGTGATATATGTAACTTGATGCTATATGAGATCTGAGTTGGCTTAAAGCTGAAGGAATACGCTTCAAGCATTATTAGAAAACCACGAACGTTGCCTGAAAAAGCCCTGATTCCACATGTAAACGATACGGGATTTCAGCAAGAGCCTAAGCACTACTCGGTATCAAAAAATTAACATTGAAATCGAAAGCATTTCATTTGTCCGACCAATGAGCTGATGTAACTTGGTTACAACAATAATTAGTTCAAGGAGAAGGAATTTTCGGCCAAAGGAAATGAAACGAAACAGTTCTCCATTGGGGTACCTCCACAAAGACAATGCTCAGAATTTAAGAGCTCATAAGCTGATAGCGTTATTGCTGGAAAATTGAAATGTTAAGAGAATAAAGAAAGTTTCCATAGCAAAATACAACAGTCCATACCTTCAAACATTGTATAATGGACAGAATAAGGGAATCCTAGAGTCCATGGACGTATGGTTGTGGCGAAGAATCGCTAAAACTAGCTGGAAAGAGGAAACGAACAATGAAGAAATCTTAGGAGATGTAAATTAAGATGTAAATAAAAGCCTTGTAATCAAGGTCCAAATAAAGAAATATGCAACTTTATTGGCCACCTTTGATATAACGACTACGTAGCAAACTATGCGTTAAGAAAAAGTTGGGGGTAAGATAGGAAAAGTGAGACTACGGAGGAATATGATAGAAGATGTGCTAGAGGCTACAGAAAGTGAGAAATACGAAGAAATGAATAGAATAGTAAAAAAAGAGAGAGAGATGACTGGAGAGACAAGGTATGGGCTTGAGAATATGATGGTGATGAATCGAACCCTAATTCTCAGTAATAAATAAAATTTCATTCAAATTTCTATCTTTTTCGGTGCACAATATTAGCTACGAAAGAAATACCAAAAAGACAGGTTTACTTCCAAATAACCTTGAAAAAGCGGCTAAAAGCACAATAATGCCAAACAACGGGAGTGAGTAGGATATAATTAATTTACAGTAGAACGCGCAGTTGCAAGTGATCAAAGAGTAGAAAGGTGACCTCAGACCTTCCTTGCTCAGAGGTGAGATTTGCAACCCTGCCGCTTCGTGCTCAAGCGAAAACGGATCCGGACCCCGGAACGGTTTCCAAGATTACCGTATCTCTCAATCAAAACCTATCTATTCCCATCGCTCCAAGCTACCAAATTGACTTAGCCCTCTTCCCTCCCACCAATAACGCTCTTGCGCCCAATTTGCAACGGCTGGGAGGAGATCGCAGGTTTTCAAAGTTACCACCACCCACTCCCTCACCATTCAAGGCTTGCCGACACTAAATGCGATTAGGATTTCTTTCAATTACGGCAATTCACACATGGAGATTTGGTTAGGTAACATCGCTTCGACACTCCTCGCAAAATGAAATTCGCTTTCTCATCCACCAGTATCTGATTCATTCCACGAGAGCAAATGCAAGGAAGAATATCCAACCTCCATCAAATGATATCCACAAAGTTTTCCAGCAAATTTCAATCATAAAGCTCCCAGATATTGGATGCATTCATGAAAATAAAATGCTCACACGGGGTCATAGAACCTGACATAAAATACTCAACCGATTCCAGTCAATAATCCTTTTTCTGATCCTTAGGTATAACGTTTTCGCTACGAACATTACTGTGGACTGGTAAATGCTTCTCAGTATCTATGCTATTATAAAATACGACGAAAACAGAAAAATCGAGTTTTTTGAGATCATTAATTTTTAAAAACTGAATCGTATTCAAGATTTATATAAGTCGTCATATGAGAGATTGAAAATGAAAATAAATACAAAATATTGCCTTGCCCGACAATGAATATAATAACTAAATTTTCATCATGGATTAATAATCCTAGGATTGGTTTGACGCTGTTCTCCACTTGATTGTCCCACTTGTCTAACTCCTTCATCTTGATTTAATTCTCCCTTGCGACTTTCACTCCTTTATCCATCGTTCAAGGAACTTGATCCATCGAAATCTTTCTTTTCCATTCTCCCCATACCCTCGACGATTGTCTTCATCAGACCAACATGTCACAAGATATGCCCGATTAAACTGCCCTGTCTACTTTAAAAGTTTTCCACAGGCTTCTTTATTCTCCCACTCTTCTCAGGACGTATTCATTAGTCACTAGGGTGATTCACTTTATTTTCATCTTTCTTCTGTAGGACCTTCTGTAGACATTCACATTTTGAATGTTTCCTGCCTTGACTTCCCATGCTACTGTTATCGTCCATGCCTGAGTGCCATGAAAAAACATGTCTAGATGTAAGTTCTATAGAACTTACATAAAGTGTTTTCAACCGTATTTTATTCAACCGTGTTGTATTTTCAACCGTAAGTATCGTGGTTTCTTCTTTTGGTAGAATTTTTAGTCCGACTTGGTTATTCTAGTGGCCATTTCCTTCTTGTTGCGTCCATCGCTTGTCCAATACTCTTTCACCTCTTCAAGCTTTTGTTTTCCTTGATTAACGTTGGCCTTGGCCTCTTCTCTTTTTCTTTTTTACTGGTCTTCATGTGATATCTGGCCATTTTTTTCCAAGTTTATAAGAGTCTTCTTTAAGCCTCTTTCTGCCTCATCTATAACCACTGTCATTTGCGAATAGCAGCATGCTGGTTCTTTCCCCGAGGAAGTTACTCCTGAAGTCGTTTCTTTCATTTCATTGGCGGTTGTCTCGGTGTAGGTATTGAAATGTACCAGTGACAGTGCACAACCTTGTCTCATTCCTTTCTTTATTCTTCCTGGGTCTTGGTTTGATGACAGCCACCTGGTTTTTATACAAACGCTTGATAGCTTGATAGCAATGGATAATGCCGATTAAAATTCATACACATCAGTAAAAAGTTAAGCATGGGATATGAAAATTTCAGTTTTCCCAGGTTACTTATTTTCAGACCACTAGTGTTTTTATCCATTTACTACCACTAATTATAAACGATAAGAATTCAAGACCATTCTTTAAAACGCAGAGATCCAATATTTAAAATCCAATGGTACCACCGAAAATCTTTAAAAATCGGTGACTTCTAAGAAAACGTGGATAAATTTTTCCTGGTAGGTATTCGTTTCACAAATCAACTTCTAAGAAATATTGATACACATATTAATTTCTAAGAAACATGTAACAATCATTCGCAAAGCAGCCTCCGAATGTTTGAATTGGAGCTACGCATCTCTATGGCTTCAGAAAATGTTAAAAGAATATTTTCTAACGTAAAAAATCCTTCTGTAGATCCTAAAGGAGCACATGAGAAGGTAATTAGCCCTTACCGCATAGGATAACCAATTCCTCCATAAAAAATTTGTTAAAAATGCGTATCTTTAAGATAAAAGTTGTAATATCCCTTCTAAACGCGAGGCTGTTCTCTTGACATATCGATTTCGTGACGACTTGATGGGAACAAGGTCACTTTAGAGTTTGGCGGCATATGGTGTGAAATGTGACCCGAGGTTTCACGTCAGCCCTCTTTCGCTCATGTAGAAGTTCGCTCGAGAGCATTTAGTCTCAGCATACTCAATATGCAGCTGAAATCCTAACCACCTGAGTAGAAGCGTAATTATTTCTTATACATGCAGTACTTCTTGTCTGGTGGTCACAGTAGAAGTAATCTTGGGTTTTTAGGTGCTCCAAAGGCTGAGGTTATTAAGCACCGTCTAATCCGCAATCTTAATCCAAGGACAAACACAAAATTCATGCCCATGATACGGTTGGAACCCGCGACCTTTGGGTTATCAGGCCAGCACATCACCGACCTGGCTCACAAGGCCGGTTCTTCTACTATTTTTCAAGCATGTAACTCACACCCTTTGACGGAGGTTCAATGTAGGCATTTTGTGCTACGCTCACTTCTCATCTGGCTATACAGAGTAGCTTCATTAGCTTGCACCTACAGTATAATCAGTGACTAACATCACAGGGAGGAAATTTGTCCCTCCTCCTTGATTCATACCCCTTTGTTGAATCGGAATCATCTACCGATTTCAAAAAATAGCCATTCGATACTTACACTTGCAAAATCCTTCACAATATGGCACAATTATTCGTCTAATGAAAATCTAACGCGATAAAGGAATGTAAGTGAAGGACATTGTTAAATGTCCCCTATGTAAATCAGTCATCAGTTATTTTCTGTCTCACATTTCTGGATTTATGTTTAGTTGAAAAGTTTGATTGCAGATTGATCGGATACTTTTCTACGATTTGTGAAATGCTTATGTCATCACACCAAATTACTTTTTTCTATACGTTTTTACTAACATTATGGATCCGTAAGAAGATGAAAGGAAGGACAGCACGATCTATAATCAGCACATTAGCATACGCACAGATGTGTTAATATACGCCCACGCACGCCCATTAAAAGAATAAGCTTCCTTAAAATATATGTTTGGTATCTAAATGCCTTATTTATGGTGATTTCTTGAAGCAGTAGTTATAGATTGTTGGAAAGAATTCACATCGTATTAAGAGATATTTACTTCCCATACTTCAATCATTTCTTGTGATTTTTAACCTTTCCTTTTTTCATGAACATCCTAAGCTAATTTTAGGATTAGTTACCTTGAAAATCAGTCAAAGTTTAATTATGACCATGAACAAATTTTGTTTACCACTGCTCCGATCCTCGATTTCAAAAACTCATGAATATTTCTCGTTAAATAACAATGCACAAGAAGTCATACTGAAAACCAGCTATTTAATACCTTGGGAAGGGAGAATCGATATGTCATTTCATATGCAAAACTAAGGAGAAGATAGAGTTATCTATATGCACTGAATGCTCAAAGTTGCTGCTGCTTCTACTTATCTCCCATAATACTTGGTCATTCACAAAGCTTAGATAAAAATACACCGAGAGCATTTAAAAAGGACTAATACGTAGATAAGCTCACGCGAACAGTGATTTCTAAGAAAGAGAATCTAAAGGCAGCTGAAAGATTGGAAGTTAGGAAAGGTTTCATTAAAACGTACATAAGGAGCAAGCTCTCAGTAACTGTGCACAGACAATAACAGTAGGAAATTAGGAAAGGGTGGAAGCACTAAAATGTGTCGTCAAAAAGGAATGATAAATTTCATACAGGCAGGCCTAGTAAATAGGGAGAGGGCTTCGAAAATGGTGGGAAAAAATAGGAACAACATGAAAATTTTTGCGATATTCAAGATAACCTTAAGCGGAAACATCTTGAGACATTAAAGTCTCCCGAATACAAGAGATATGTGAAAGGGGTGCATTTCAAAGGAAGACCTCGGATGAGATATGTGGAGCAAGTGTTGAGTGATGGGGTAGAATTATGCCGGTATTAAAAATCTCAGAGACGGAATATCGAGTGGAGAGCTCCGTCCAGTCTATTTTAGTATTGTTGACCTGTGACAATAATGACGAGAACAGGGTGAGGTATGAATATAGGAAAGGTTGTGTGAGGGAATTCGAAAGGCTGACGTTGCGATCAGTGGCTCACGGAGATGGAGCTTATGGCGACCCGCGGCTTAGCTTAACGCCCGATCAATGGCGCGGTCAGAAATTTCCCGAAGCGTGGACCAAACCCTTAACAATGTTTGCGTATCAGAGAGCACCTCTTAAATTAGCAGTGTCGGCATGTGCGGGTCAGTCAATAAATTTCCCCCGATCCCAGCTAATCTCCGCAATGGTGTCGAATAGACGGGCTTACCAACTCATCTCCAAGGATTAGTCTCTTCATTATTTCCCCAATTTGGCCTCCGAAATTTAATGAGGTGCAAGTGGTGGGAAATAACTCTTCTGGTATAAAATTTCCATCGGTATGGAAGTGTTCCAGCCTCCCTGTTCGTAATCCTTCCTTGTTTTCCATTCCTCGTCTGTCCGATTGATAGACGTATAATTAAGCTTTAAGGTTCTCAAACTGCTAGTGTGGGGGATCGGGTTGGTGTGGTGGCTAGAGTACTGGCCTCCTATCCCGAGGGCCCGAGTTAGATTCCCGGCAGTGAAGGTTTCTTCAGTGGAAAACCGGTCCCCACTTGAGTGCCTAGTGGAGGGCATTTCAAGTTCAGTACTCCGTTCGTCGGATGGGACGTTAAGCCGTGGTCCCCTTGGCGCCTTTCGTTAAGAGTAGGCTAATGCCGATGCCGGGTTTCTCTCCACCCTTCCAGCGTTCCCTGAAAACTCCTACCATTACGCAATTACCCAACTATCCTAAAATGGCGCAAATGACCTCAGCTGTCGGTCGCCTCCCATGAATAACCAACCAACTGCTAGTGTTATATTGAATCGTCTAACCTAATTCAATCCTAACTTAATTCTAAGACAAACACAAAACTCATAATTGAGGAAAGATTCAAATCCGCGAAATTTGGGTTGCCATACCGGAGCTGTAATGACCTGAACACCGTGGTCAGCCTCAATGGACCAGTCTGACCGAATTTCTGGTCATCCGCTCCATCGGGCGCCAGAACGAAAACGATTTTGCCGGCCAACCGCTCCACAAGGTCATAGCTTATTAATAACTCATCACATTGGTTAATTATTTTATATTACCAATCGATTAGCTATGAAACTGTTCCTTCTGCTAGACGAATTGGCTGATAACAACATTAGACCTTTAACGTGAGGGCGTTAATGACCCCACTTTCATGCTACGAACATTTGAACTCATATTTTTAACTGTAGTACAAGCAGTAGCTATTCAGGTGAGGCGACCGGCGGCTAATATCATTTTCGTCTTTTAGAAAAGATGGGTGTTTCCATAGAGGAAGGAATCTAGTAGGGAACGGAGGAAGGATGGAAAGATGTGCAATATATTTCAATATGTACAACGTAATTTAGATATTTTCGGATAAAAATATCTTCTCTAATAGGCCAATTGGCTAAGGAACTGATATCAAACTGATTCATATTCACCTAATGTTAACGTTGATAAAATTACTCTAAAAAGATTTACTGTTTAACCCATTAATGAAATTGACTGATAATTAGATGATCACTTAGGTTTGCCTAAATATTTAACCGATTTGTACAGCCTATTGGTAAAGCGGAAATTATTACTAATTAATCAGAACCATTCTCTTTAATCAAGCAATTGTTTGAACCATATGTACCCCTTTAGCGTGGTCATTAGGTCATTTGGTTAACAGAAATGCATGATGATAAAATAAAATCGCTATGGTATGTTTCACGTTATACATTTAAAATAGAAGCGAACAATCTAAACTGACTCTTCGAAAACCCGTGCCATTCTCAATTTCCTTGAATGTCCTATATTGGTAAAACCAACTATCATTCATGTAAATATTCGCAACATCCAAACCGCAGTATCTTGGCCAGGATTCCCGAGCCCTACCGTATAAGCCAATGCTTCTTTTGTAGCTCATTGATTGTACTCTACTCCGCATAATGCTCTATCTTGCAGCACTCACTAATTCCTATACCACACGAAGAGACCTAACCAAAGTCTAATGCCCAAGGCAAACTTAATCCTTGGATTAATCGTTAATCCTTACAAACGCAACCTCGACCTAACCTCGAAATCAAGCGAGTTATGCCCAGTTCACACAGTGCGTATTTCCTTGAGTGCTAGCTTGCTGGATTTCGTGCGTTCTACTCAGGAGGCGACGAAGTTGGCCGCTAAGCTGGCTTCGCGGATGGTTGTCGGTTCACATGTAGCGAGCTATCGTCCTTGCTTACTCTTCTTAGAGCCTCAGCAAGAAGATGTTTATTGTGATAGCTCCGATTACCAACTGCATATAAACAAGTTTCGTCTATATATGCTTCGATAAGCACCACAACTTGATCCCCAGTCTGATTTGCACTCATTTTTAAACACAATATCTACCATAAGATGCTAAAGCAGCACCAGGCAGAACCTTTATTTTGATCACGTGATGCAAAGCTGACCGTTGATTGGCCGGCAACAATAGCCATCAGCAAAACACGCAAGGAAAATAGCACCGGACTTAACCTCGAGATCAAGCAAGCTAGCCGTCAGGGCAGCCCGCAGCAGTCAGCGTTTCCAGCAAGCGTGCACGCACGGCACGCATTAGGACTCCACGCAAGGAATCCATCCCGGAAAAACGCACCGTGTGAACCGGGCTTGAGGCAATCTTGCCGCGGGCCGTTTCACGTGACAGTCGGTAGCGAACGCGTGGGCGATGAGGAGACGCTACGCGCGAGGGGAATTCATTGAGATTCGGGCTCCAGGGAATGGGAAGACCGGATCGAGGGAGGGGAGGGGGCGGATGGGATACGGAGGCGTGATTCCGAATGGGTTGGGGGTGGCTTGTTTATTCATCGGGGGCGGAGGCTTGAGATTGGTCGGCCGGGGGAAGGAGGGCGGGGTTGGGGGTTTCGGGCGTGGGAGGTGGGCGGCGAAGCGTGAAGGGGGCAGGCGGGGTGGGAAACCCCATCATCGTCCTGGAGGGGTTTTGGGAAGACGTGGGTGGAGATGCGAAGGGTGAGGCAGTGCAGGATCAGTGACAGGGAAGAATAAAAGAGAGAGAGGAGGAGGAGGGGAGCGCTATAAATCATAAAAATTCCCAGGAAATCGCGCCTAAGCTTAAGAAAATGAATGCAAAAATAATTAACAACTTCCGGAGAAGCATGGCGAACTGTGATTTCAGATTCTTGAGAAATGTGGCTAATTTTGACGAGGAAAACTTGCTAAACTTTGGGCAACCAGCTATTCTACAGGCGATGTATCTCATTATGATCGCCCATCATCCAAAAAAGCACTGTTGAAACGTTCTACATTCAGCACAATTATTTTAATGATTGGAGGCGAGTTCTTCGATAATTCAGCATTGGACATTAAAAACATGAGGTCCCAAGCAACACGCCGCGCCGTTCCGATTAAGCTACAAGGTTCTGTAAGTCAATCTTTGGGAATCAAAAGAAGTTAGAGTAACAAATATTTTTGTAAATAAGAGGATCAACATTTTAAAATCTATCATTCCAAATTAGGCATTATTTTTTCATCAACTTTGAATTGTTATAGCGGGGTAAGCGATTCAGTTTTCCTGCCGTTTTTTATTCACCAGGAGTTTATGTGTGCCTAAGGGTCTTTATTGTCAGCTTATATAGTGCGATGGACATTTAATATGGTTGTTTTTCATGAACTCTCGAAGAAAACGCATTTCCCATGCGAAAGTAGGTTTAATCCTTTCCATCCGTATGTAGGTTTGATCGACGACAGTATTGCTCGGATAGTACCTAGCCCTACAGCGGACTACACTCAAGTGGCTGAAACTCGTAGACGCCAGTCGTTTCCTAAGAATATTTGGTGCTCGAAAATCATGTAACTCATATTTCTCTAAACGTTGCTAAAGAAGCTTCTCCCAGATTTAAAACCCAGGGTCACTTGGCTACTGGTCTTACGCTTACCACCCGGAGATACAAGAACGGAATCGTCATTGGAGAACCCAAGATTTGCAATAATCGAACGTTAACATTTTGACTCCGGAATCCTTGCAAAAAGGGGTAGGAACTCGCTAGAGGCAGAACTCCCTGGGGTAAACCTGTGGGGAAAGACTCGCAGATTCCTCCCTCGATGTGCTGGTGGGTTCTCAAGAAGAAGAGAGGCGAACCCCAGGGGTAAGGCAAGGGGGCGGAGAGACAGCTGAGAAACGGCAAGCGGAGAGACGGGACGAGTTCGGGATCCGAATTAGCTATTTGTCGAGCGGGGGCGCGGTCCTCCCCCCCATTCGCTGCCTGTTGAATTAAATGGGGCAGGGTGGGAGGCGAAGGTTCCGGAGGCGGGCTGAGAAGGGACTTCGAGAGACTCACTCAAGTTTGAGAGACCACAGAAGAGCGGGGGCAGCAGAGGTAGGGCATTAGGGAGGGGGCATCTAAACGCGGGCCCCACGTGCATCGGCGGTGCCGGGAGGGGCCACTGATTGAATCGGGGGAAAGGGGGCGATGTCTTCTGGATGGGAAAGCAGCAGAGCGGAGCGTGGGAGGCCGCAGGCGAAGGGTTTCTCCTCGGTTCATTCACGATCCACGAGTAAGGCGATACGTCATTGGGTCTAGGGTAAGGGTTCCTCTTGGTGCGAGAGGGGGTTTGTTTGCCCTTCTTGAGTGAATAGTCGTTGGGGGGGAGTGGATGGAAGAAAGAAGAAAGGGAGGAGGTGGGGGGAGTTTACATAGAAGAGGACGTTCGGGGGTTGGACGTCATGGGGGAGTTTGGAAAAAAGAAAAGAGGAGCAGACTTCAGAGACTATATGTTTCACCGCCAGTCTACGCCGACATATATCGCAAGGGCCTTCAGGTTATCAGTAAGCGATTAACATTGGTTATCTTATCGTATAAATCAGCATTTCCTAACCTGAAGTATGCGCTTGATGATTTATGGTTCAACATCATGAGTCGACAATCCTAAGAATGGTTCGACATCTCTCCGCTCGAATCTCCTAACGGCTAACCTCTTCATACCTTCATAACTTCTCTTTCACATCCTTCACCAATAGCTCCAAATACCAATTTCATACGAGGGTTTTTTTTCCGTTTCTGTCCATCCCCTCGATGATTGTCTTCATCAGGCCATCATGTCTCAGGATATATTCGATTAAGTTGTCCAACTATTTTTTTTTCAAGAAGAATCTTCTCGCAACTCTTACTAGGTCTTCTCCCTTTATCACGCAGTCGATCCATTTCATCCAAATCATTCTTCTGTAGCACCATACGAGGGTACGGTGAAAAGTTCTCGGCCTGACAATGAAAGACTGCGATTTTCATTTAAAAAATGATTTTATTTTTCTACGTAATCTCCCTTGACCTCAACACACTTGGTCCATAGTTTCCCCAACAGTATTCCTTCCCGGAAGTGAGAGTCTGGAAGGCCGTGAAAATATCCATCTACGGCCCTCTTAACTTCTTCAATGGACACGAAGTGCTTACCAGAAACATTTCTTCAAGTTTGGGAACGGATGGAAGTCTGAGGGTGCTAAATCAGGAGAATAGGGGGGATGACCGAGCAAATCGTACCCGATATCCCGTAGTTTTCCCATCGCCAACGCACTTGTGAGCAGGTGCGTTGTCCTGGTGAAAGATGATTTTTTTCTTCTTCAACCCAGGCCTCTTCTCGCGAATTTTGCATCCAGCTGGTCAAGTAGGTTGGCGTAATATTTGCCTGTAATTGTTCTGCCTTTTTCAAGGTATATTTGCCTGTAATTGTTCTGCCTTTTTCAAGGTAATCAATTAACAGGATCCCTTTCGCATCCCAAAACAAGCTGGTCATGACTTTTCCGGCAGATGCGATCGACTTTGCTTTCTTTGGTGCTGAACCACCAACTTCCACCCATTGCTTTTTCTGCTGTTTGGTTTCTGGTGTGTAGTGGTGGACCCATGTCTCATCCGTGGTGACAAATCGCCACACAAAATCGGTCGGATACCTCTTTAATCGGTCCAAACATTACTCTGAAAGTCGTTTGCGCATTTGTTTTTGATCGGCATTCAGCAACTGCGGCACCCACCTTGCGCAGAGCTTTCGCAACCCTAATTCTTAGTGCAAGATGTTTCGCACCCTTTCTTCCGATATCCCCACGGCCTCAGCTATCTCACTCACCTTCACTTGCCTATCGTCTAACACGATATCGTGCACTTTTTCAATGATTTCCGGTGTGGTTACGTTTCTTGGCCGTCCTTAACGTGGGTCTACTTTGAGGGATGTGTGACCACGTTTAAATTCAGCTGCCTACTTTTTAACGGTCGACATTGAAGGAGAAGAGTCCCCGTACCCTTTTGTTAATTTCGGTTGAATTTTCTTAGGGGTAAATCCATCGAAAACGAGGAAATTTATAACCGCACGATATTCAATTTTAACGTTAAACAATAAGGACTACAACATAACAATACTGAAACAATACGTGTAAACACACTAGTTGAGAGAACAAGTTAAAACTTGTCTTACGAACTAATGACACATGCACCCATGCAGGAATAAAAAATTTTCGCTGATTGCAACACCATCTCTGTGTCAGGCCGAGAACTTTTCACCTTACCCTCGTATTTTGGATGCTTCCATCCAGATTTATGGGTAACCAAAGATAATTTCATATTGGTGGAACTGACAGTGAGCGCATTCGTTCGTCTGAAATTTTACGTCCAGTTGTGCGCTGACGATTGGCATTGCATTATCGACGAGTAAATTATATTGTTACTGCACTCCTGATTCAACAGTAAGTGAAATAGCAGCCACAAGAATTACAATAATTTTAATTTGAAGCTGTGGCTTATGGATAAGGGTTCAGATAAGAAAACATCAACCTCAGAAGGAAGTACCAGTGAAAAAACGTTGATAACTAACGCATAAATGAATAGATAAGCCAGAAATCACCGCACGGATAGTATAAAAAGTCTTACTCAATGGAAAGGATTCCATGTGTTGGCTAAATTCTCCATCAGTTTCCCTTACAGTGATAGTTTAGATTAACACTGAGATATCGCATTAATCTGCATAAAATCTACATAAAGTTTTGGCATAAAGTCTATCAATCGGCAATGCTATCATCCTTAGGCTGCATCCAGCAAGTGATTCTAACTATGTAGCTACTCTGGCCCTCAACTTTTGCAAAGGATGGAGACGTTTTCTGTTTTTCCAATGATGATTTTTTTTAAATCGAACTTTATTTTGTGCAATACCTTCATTGGAAGAGGAAAAATAAACATAATTTTATGACTTCCAAGATATCATATAAAGAAAATTTTATGCAGGTGTTTGCGGACATTATACGCAATTATTTTTCCTTTTCCATTTAGTAACGAAAAAAAACGTTGCAAATAAAATTCAGCCGTGCTCATTTCAGCCATGTTCATTTTTTTTCCAGCTCAGTATCGTTTTATAAAACTCACTTCATGCCATTATGATGCAGTGTTACTGGAAGAGATAAGCGGAATAGCTATCTTTTTCGCCCTACATGTAACGATGAGTTCATTAAAATTTTAGCTTCATCCATTTATGGCTTAAGCTGAAAAGAACGAGGTATCCACAAAAGGGATTTTCAATAAAAGGTATACAAGTTCGATGCAGGGATGGACGCGAATGTACTGCTGTGTGGAGCGATGGAACTGGGATGAAAAGTCCAAGAGAGAGTGCTTGACATAATGAGGCATACATAGCGCAGTTTCTCGTTGCAGTCGTAATCACTACGCATCCAATCAGAGGAATCGTCCAGCGAATTGATTGGAGTGCCTCGTTAAAATATGGTAGGCTTGTGCACGTGCATTCAAGTTTTTTTCACTACCAATCATTTAATACAACCGTTGGGGGAGAATAAATGATCGAGTCGTAGTAATTATGGTAGGGGTTCAACAGCTGTGATCGTTTAAGCTTTTAAGGATAGGTGGCTGGTGTAGCGCAAGTAGTATGCATGGAAAATGAAGGGAAGAGAAAGTCAGCCGAAAGCCAACTCATAGAATACACCCAGGGGTCCCTGTTTGGACGTCTCATGCGACGGACGGGGTGCTGAACTTAGAGCACTTTCAAAAATCTTAATTAGGACGGATCATCATCATCGGTCATCAATCCTAGAATTGGTTTGACGCAGCCCTCCACTTGATTCTTCTATCAGCCAACCGCTTCTATTGACGTAGCTCCTCTCTTTTACATCCTTCACAACTTACTCCATACACCTCATACGCGGCCTGCCTTTTCCATTCTCCCCGTTCACTTTTCCCTCGACGATTGTCTTCATCAGGCCATCATGTCTTAAGATGTGGCCTATTAAGTTGTCCCGTCTTCTTTTTGAAGTTTTCAGTAGGCCTCTCTTCTCTCCCACTCTTCTTAACACTTCTTCGTTTGTCACTCGATCGATCCATTTAATCTTCCTCATTCTTCCGTAGCACCACATTTCAAATGCTTCCAGCCTGGACTTCTCTGCTGCTGTTATTGTCCATGCTTCGCTGCCACATAGTAAAATGCTTCAGATGCATGTTCTAATGAAACGTTTCCTCACTTCCACGCTTGTACTTGCAGCTGTAAGCAGAATAATCTTCTGGTAAAATGCCCGTTTTGCTTGGGCAATTCTACTGGTAATTTCTCTTTTACTTCGTCCATCGCTGGTTACTTGGCTTCCCAGGTAGCAGAACTCTTCCACCTCCTCGATTTTTTTGTTTTTATAGTTTAACATTGGTCCTGGCTTCCTTTCTCCTATTGCACACCAATACCTTAGTTTTATTCTTATTGATCTTCAGATGATATCTGGTCATTGTTCTTTCCATATTTCCTAGTGTCTTCTTTAAATCTCCTTCTGTTTCTGCCATGACTGCTATGTCATCGGCGGATCGTAGCATGCTGATTTTCTCCCCGTGGATGTTCAAGTCTCCCCGGAGACTTTTCTTTGACTTCTTGGATGGCTTTCTCGATGTAGACATTGAATAATACGGGAGATTAGGATGGATAGTCCTCTAAAATACATTTTTTCCACACAAGATGTGAACCCAGGTTCTCGAGTTGGTAAAAAATAATTGTTTATTGTATTCACAAGTTCCATTGTGCCAAAGTCGAATTCACGGATAAATTGGAGTAGATTTAATACATTACTCCATCATTGCCGTCTGATTATATTATGAAAAACTTGAAGTAATTTGTCTGGTAAGCATTTTTGAAATGTAACTACAAGAAGGATTGTGAAGTCCTAAAACACCTTCATTTTGCACGCTAGAGAATCAAAAGATAATTCAATGTAACTTCCTTTTTTGCTACTAAATGTTCTAGAGTGCAATACACTGGAACCCCATCACGTTTATAAATATTTATTTACCAAATTCGTCCTCAAATTGACTTTGATGATTTAGTGCTTTTGGAGAAGATGACCATTATCAGATGTAGAGCTTTTTTTTTGGTCTGACAGGAGAATTACGAATGCAGGTAAAAATTTTAATGTTTGAAAATGAAGCAGGTTAATATCAGTCGTATAAACATTGCTTGTGCCAATGTGTGTGGGCACAAAAAGCACACACACATCGTGGTTAACCAGGAAAATGGCACTTAAAGAAACTTATCGATCGGTGCCTTTTATGGCACTTTACACAGTTTACGCAGCACCAGTTCATAATTTAAGTATGCGTAAATCAATCAGTTACTGTATAATTTGGATTCATCTATTACGGTTTCATTCATTAGACCTATCAAATCGTTATCACAGTCACAATGGTGCTGGGTGACAAACAGAAATAGCCGGGATTTGCTTTAACATTTAAATGTAAAGCTCGACTCGTTCACGTTAACACATACATATGATGCGAGTAAGCTAAGACATGGAATTAGATTGAATAAATTCGATACTAGTTCAAGCTATTAGCAAATAGGTGATTTTTTTAATTGAAGCAAAAGCTTTTAATGACAAAAGAAATCACATGAGAAGAAAAAGATTCTGCTCCCACAACAATTTCAAAAGTTGGCTTTGAGAGATAGAACTTCGGGCAGCTTCAACCACTTAAACTTCGAATAAGGCACTTCTAATAACCAGCTGTAGTGATACATTTCCAAGAATTTGACTCACACAACATTCCACCGTAAATCGTGGAACTTAGTAATAGTTCGAACCAGGTTAATTGTGTTCGACTAAGTTCTATATCGATCCGTACTTTCAATGTGATACGTGATTACGCACACTAGTCGAGTTTAACGATGAACTGTTATAGCAGTTGACTGCTTCTCTAAGGTACACTGATCAACAGAACACATTTCGAAATGGTCGTCAATTCTTCCGTACGTAATTGCAAATTCTCATTAACTGATTTAATATACTGTTCATATTTTTACCCGAAACGACCTTATCTATTAAATAAGTTTTTTTCAGTCCTATTAATTTTTTAATGTTAGGAATACCAATAATAAGAAATAATGGAGGGAAATAATCGATGCAACAATGCCATAACTAGGTTTAATTGTAAAACCATTATCAATTAAAATATACAACTTTTTTTGTAAAAAAAATCAAACTATTTCACACTCAATTGCTACTCTTCCTAGTTCAGAAACAAGCTACTTTGAGACTAACCCAAATTAGGTATGTTATGTATTTTTTGGCTGTATCTTAATCCCAAATATTTAACAGAAATAATGATGATTTTGATATTAAAATCTAATGACAGTTTAAATCTAGTAGAACATGTTCATCAGCCCACAGTGTGTAGAATGCGCATTTAATTCTCAATCGTGTGTTTTTTACACAGTCAAAATATAGATGTCATTAGCTTAAGCATCGTATATTAATGCCACCCACGCAAAAAGTATATGATTCATTATGTATGTAATTCATATGCCACTAGAGTTCAGAAGCAATACAAAGGCCACAAAACATTTTAAAATAATTCTTCGCACTAGTGATTAAATTGGGAGAAAAGAGAAGTCTTCTGAATACCCTGAGAAGAAGACGGAACAACTTAATCGGCCACATCATGAGACATGATGGCCTGATGAAGACAATTCGTCGAGGGAGAAGTGGACGGGAAGAATGGCAAAGGAAGGCCTCGTGCAAGATATATGGAACAAGTGATGAAGGATGTGAAAGAGAAGAAATACGTAAATATGAAGAGATTAATCGATAGAAGGACTCAGTGGAGAGTTGCGTAAAACCAATCTGAGGATAGATGACCAATGATGATGAGTGATTAAACAATTCTTTGCTCTAGTGATTAAATAATTATTTGCTAAATGATTTTCAACTGCGTGTACGAGACTTTTTACCTCATGACCCATTCACATGATTGATTAAAAACATGGAATGTGCTTATGAGCACTAAAGCATTCATTTAACTTAGCGCAAGTTTGATAGGACTGCTGAAGTTGGACACGACTACTTGGTTTATGTTACTCCAAGAACTTACAGCACGTAATGGAGTGAATACAAATGAGCCCTTTCGCCCTTATGGTCGGAATGACGTGAATTAAAGCATACTTCTTCATACTTTGGATAAGAAAGCGTTTTAAGGTGTGATTTTAAATTTAAAAATGGACCAGGGTGTTTTATACCATCTCAGAATTTCTATGGCTATTCTTAACCGTGACAGAAAAATCTCAGGTGCTACTATATTGCTACTCAATCCAAGGGTGACGTCCTAAGAGGTTCAATTGGATATAAAGTCTCCTCTTAAGGGAAAATAAATAGATTTTTACAACGTTGCTCATATTTCTCTGCTCGGCACCGCTTCCTCAAGTTTTCCCTCTAATTATGCCATGTGTATTGCCGTTAGCTCCATTATTATACATGTTTCACTTTTACATTAGAATCCAGTGGTCTTCAATTAGTTTTATAGATATAGAGCCGTTGATAAATACTTAGTTGGCAATGAATGAGAATCGATTTTTAAACTACGTAGAACGAGCATTTGTGAAAGATAACAGTATCATAGTTACGCATCAAATGCACTTTGCAAGATATTTAGTTTTTTTAACAAATTTTTCTCATAAGATTCTTCCACACATTACATTGAAAGTTTCAGGACAGCTATAGCAGTTTTCATGATGTTCCGCCCAAACCTACAGAATTCTAAACATATGTACTAGAATACATACTAAGCGCAAATGTGGTTCGGTATAGACATGATAATACCATCTAACAGAAATTAAAATACTTTCTGATTGATCACAATAGCCTTACCTCTAAAACCCCATCAGCATAGAAAAATATATAAAAATTTATTGGAAAAGGAGATAAACAATAAACTAAGAGTAAAAAATCAAATCCTGGAATTTTATTAAACAAAAAAATCTTCCCATTAACTCATTTCTATTTATGAATTTCATTTTAACAATTATTATTAACCGTAATTGTCGCATTCTACAGTGTAAAATCCGAATACAATGAAACCGAATATAGAAAAACAAAATCTCTCATTGTCAACCCCTTTCTTGAGCAAACATAGCTTATCCTTAAAATTTACATTTATTTGTAAACGGCTATATATATTTAGAATATTAGAATTACCTCTCAATGAATAGTACTTAGTTTTCCACCGATATTTAAAACAAGCCTCATTCAGGATGTTTAAGTGCCCATTTAATAGCGTCATGATATGATTTTTAGGCTCTGGAATGAAGAGCATCAAGATTGATTCTACAGATATATATGTAAAAGAAGATTTAAAATAAGCCCCTTAGCCATTAGCCACTTAGTGACATTTTTCTGCTTCAAACCCTGAACACCAACGGCACCTTAAAGGAATCTGGACACCATCCGTAAAGGCAGGCTAAGAAGGCCAATGTGGTTTAGTCTTGAGTAGGAACAATTCAAGAGGATAGCTGAGGAATAAGGCAAGTAATGTTTAAAGATCTGAAGTACTTGATAGTACGAACGCAGAGGAATGTATAGAAGCGAAACAAAGCTCACTATAACTATATTTCAGGCAGACCAGGAACTAGAGGCAACAACGGAATGCTGCAAGTTTTTCCCTGGCGAAACAAATATTTTCTTAGGCGCGGGCAGTAGACCTTTCCCCGTAGCTTCCCTCGTTCATTCTCGAGACAAAGACGAAGCGAAAGGTATGCTTCACTCCCATCCACCACCTCACTTTCTTCCTCTCCGGGCGCCGACACACTCTCCGTCTCTCTCCCATCTTCCTCTTCTTCCGTTTTCCATTGAATTCTCGCTTTTCACTCGCCCGCCCATCCGCCTGCTTCCCTCCTCTTCCCTCACTCCCTCCGTTCTTTTTTTCTCACTTTCCTCACCCATATCCCCCCCCCCCTTCTCGCCACCTCCCCAAGGAACACTTCCATCTCGTCCATTCGATCTCTTCTGCCCCGAGTACCCCACCGCACACCGCGGGGAGGAGCACTCACTCCGCGAAAAACGCTCCCGCAATTATACGTAGCCTGAATTATGCGATCCGGCGATGGAAAACGGCCGCAACAATATTTTCCCAGCCCGTTAAGAAGCAAACGTCAAGCTGGAAAAACCGGGGATCTTCACGAGTGTCTAATTTTAATTGCCAGGTGAGGGGATTTAATATGTGCCCTGGACAAAATACGAATGCATACCACGCGATTTGTAAGAATCCCAGCTGTGGGTGAAAAGAGAAATTCAATCGATTCGTGGACCAAGGGCAACGTATCGATTTGAGAGCATGATTACGACGCAGCCACAGCAGCATGCGTAAAATAAAGTACCAGTCAAGGGTGTTTGAATACCACGTCCCAATTATGGTAATGGTTGGCGGATGGATTTTTGGAAGTTTGACAGAGCGAATCCAACACATTATTGCTTCATAATAAGCCACAATTTTATTTTTACCTGCCTCCAACGGTAAGTAATATAAATACGTTATACGTTGAAACCTGTAGAGGCAGAGTAAAATAAGATTGTGGATTATTGCGTAGGTTCTGCCATTTACGACTTCTCCATCACATTTGCACCAACTTGTACACTTACGATAGTCAAATGTTTGTTCTAAACTGTGTACACCTATTTACGTTAATATAAATAATTCCGTCCCAGATAATCTCATCCCCAATACCTTGCGAGCACTTGGATCCAACACGGAAGGATTAAATCGAGAGATGATCTGAATAGATAATAGATGGTAAAACCAATCTTTTCGTTTAAAACTTCTATAGCCGAACGATGATAGTCACACGCACATGGTAGAGACTGGCGTGGGAGCCCCTTGAGAGACAAACGTTTCACACTAAATTAAAGTTTAAGGATATTTTCATCGTACGAGTTTGAGACAGACACGAAAGACATAATTCTAGGCCAGGCCAAAAATATCACTTCCGTGTCCACATCCAATTTGTATGCCGTAGAGTTGCAAAAAAAATCATAGAAATCGAGCTCTTTTTATCGACTCCTTTTTCTCGCACGGTATGCAAGATCAGAACGGTGTAAAATTCTCAGAAATACCATTAGTTTGCCTTGCAAGCCCACGATATACAATCATGAAACTCTAAATTATACAAATTCGCAATAATCCACTTACATACCTTTTGATATTCATACATATCTGGGGGCCTTTTACTCCGTGCGGTGTACGCAGGTCAGGGAGCACCCCGTTACGTTGCACAACTACTGCTCTAGTTGCACTAGTAGGCCTTTTACAGATTAATTCATATATCAGTATCCGATGGATTCCAAGGCAGAAAGAAAGTATTTTTTACATAGTCCCAGAAAATGTTTTTCCCGCTAATCATTTCCTCTCTTGCAAACATGGTAATTTATAGAAACACAAAAAGCATTTTTCGACGACTATTAAGGATTCAAGAGTGCATTTTACACACAAAACTTTTCAAGACTTTAACGCCTAAGGTTCCAGAAATTTCTCTCCCAACCTTAATGTGGATTATTGCATATTTAAATGTGTATCTACATTTGTTTATGAGTAGAAAATTAGACGTAGATAGTCGTGAACAATCGAATCAGTACTGAAACTAGAAATAAGTTTGTGTAAACCTTTGAATGGAGTGCACTTAGGTATACATGAATGGGAGACGTGGATTTTTTAGAGTAGAGGAGAAAAACCAACCGAAGCCATAAAAATGGAGTTTTGGAGGAGGGTTACAAGGACCAGTTGGGTAGATAAGAAAAAAAATATAGGCGCTACAAGAAATACAGACTACAAGGGAATAGCTGAATACATTTAAAATAAGAAAAGTGACATGACAACTTCCTAGAAAACATCTTGGGAGGAAAAATTCCGGGTAGGAGGCACGGACAACTCCCTGTTTAAAAGTAATGATCAATGCAATGTTCTTTAGAAAATAACAATGAGATGAAAGAGATGGCGAAGAACCGCAAGTTATGTCTTTACGAAATCAATCAATTAAGTAAAAACTCACTTTTTCGCGATGGCCTGTGAAAACACTTTTTACTAGTCATTCTATTTCAAACGCAGAATACTTGTGGAAATGCTAATGAAATGAAGTCATCAAAAGAAAGGTAATATAGCTTACATATTTATTAATTTTCTGTCAGTTACCTTCATTTTTCTGACTTGGATTATTTCATGCCTCAGTTTCCGATTTCGGGTTGTGGTCAATTGCTTTTCACGAGAAAAAGGGTGGACAAAAGCTTCTTCTCCCGAATGGACGAAAAACCTGGGCTCAGACGATTTCATGCTTGACTTCACGAGGAGATCACACGCCTGAGTCGCATCAATGAACTCACAGAACAAAGGATCACCAAAATGAAAAAGAACTCTTTTAATCTGAGGGAAATAATCACCATATAGATTTCCTGTCAAAAATAGGTGAGATATTGGAAATTTCAGCTTGAGAAGTTAGTGAACATCCATAAAGACAGTGCAGAATTTCATCGCATGCTACACTCCTTTGGCCGAAAGAAAAACCCTTCTACTATTCATCTTTTCATCAATCTTGGGAATTATCAAACCGCCAATGCTTTTCCTTCCTCTCCCCACGAAACAACCTTCATCTATCATAGCCAAAAAGATTCTTTACTTAAAAAGAAAATTAATTCATTAGAAGTCATATGTATGCCTAGTCATATAATTTTTACATAAGATTTTTTTTCACCATTTCCTCTCTTCCCTAATTGCATATTATGTCTTCATTTGCTTCCCTACACAGCTCAACATGGAGAAAAACATTTTGAAATTCGAATCTGGAGAAAAATAAAAGAATGTGAGCTCATGGGTTTTTAAAACAATTTCATAGGTCAAATATTATTTTATTCGCGCTGATTACTGTGCAAGGAAACACACTAACTGAAGTAGGTATATTGTTTCTGTTATGAGTACGTCATCTTTTACTTTTCCAACAATGCTGATCTCCGTTTTATTTCCACTCAATCTATATATATAAAAATGAATGTATGTGTGTGTGTGTGTGTCCTTTATGCATTACTACACCATTCATCGGATCGCCATTAAACTTTGGGAAGTTGTTGAGTACATTCCCGAAAAGAGGACTACGGAATCGATATTTCAATATCGATACTTTATCGATATAATATCGCTAAAGTATCTATAAATCGATACATTATTGATACAAAATTGAGGTGAAATTATTTAGGTGTTTTTTTTTCAAAGTTTTATAAAGTATCATTACAATATCGATACTGTTTTGATACAATATTGATAACTTCATGCATTACCACAACATTCATCCAATTTCCATGAATGTTTGGTTAGTTTTATTGTTCACTCCATGAAGGTTTGTACAATATCGAGAATACAATATCGACACTGGAGACGGGATGTGCATCCCATTGATCTTGCAATTCATTGAAACACTCACGTGCAACATATTCAAATCATCCGGCATGGGACAAATATTTCAGAAATGCCAACTTATTGCTTGGGATGAATGCACAATGGTGCACAAAGCATCGCTCGAGGCTCTGGATCGATCATTGCAAGATTTCCGTGGAATCCTGAGACCATTTGAGAACGCATTAATATTGCTTGCACGACATTTCAGGCAAACATTACCTGTAATTCCTCGATTGACACTAGCGGATGAAATAAATGCTTGCCTGAAATATTATACTTTGTGACGACATGTAAAGGCGTTAAAATTATATACAAATATGCGTGTCCAGCTGCAAAACAATCGATCAGCTGAGATATACTCACATAAATTGCTGGAAATTGGAAACGGAAAGGTGTCGGTTGATCTGACCTCATGTAAAATTCATTGCCTCATAAATTTTGCAATTTAGTAACGTCAAAAGAAGAGATGGTTGAAAACGTATTTCCCAATATTCAAATCAATTATAAGGACCACAATTGGCTAAGTGAACGAGCTATTCTTGCGGCCAAGAACAAAGACTTCTGCGAACTAAACAATATTATTCAGTCTAACACTCTAAGCGACGCAGGCACATATGTACAAGACCGTCGACGATGTTGTGGAAGCAGATGATTCAATTGGTTATCGAACGGAATTTTTGAATTTACTCGATCTGCCAGGGATGCCACCGCACATACTGAAATTGAAAATGGCGTGCCAATTATCATGTTGCTAAATATCAACCAGCCAAAGCTTTGCAACGGCACGCGGCTTTCAGTAAATAAATTAATGAGCAACGTCGTAGAATCCACAACCTGGACAAAAACTTTCAAAGGCGAAGATGTCCTCATTCCTCACATTCCTATGATTCCAACAGATATGCCATTTCAATTTAAGTGATTGTATTCCCAATTCGATTGGTATTTGCATTCACCATCAACAAAGCTCAGGGTCAATCTTTAGAACTATGCGGTTTAGATCTAGACACGGATTGCTTCTCACATGCACGTGTATATTGTTGCGTGTGTGTTGCGTGTTCTACGTGTATGTTGCGTGTTCTAGAGTCGGCAAACCAGACAATGTCTATATCTGCACAGACAATGGAACAACAAAAAATATTGTATACACATAAGAATTGTGAAATTAAACATACTATAAACGTGCGCTTTCCATTCAACCAGATTGAGCCACAGCAACGCGTGGTCGGGTACAGCTTGTCCTTAATAAAATCCCTAGAGTAAAAATATTCACATAAAGATGAAAATAAAAGGAAAGAGATAGGCGCTTAATGCATTTTCCCGCCTATCTACTAATATGGGGATCTACTTTCAGGAGAGATTAAGGGTAACTCTGAATCCAGGCTAGTCACAAAACAAAGTGGGGTAACAAATTATTATGCTATGAGGTAAATCTTTTATCCATTATAGCTTTGTTACTATTATCTCTATTATCTGTCTTTTTGAAACATTATGATCTTATCAGGTACCACGATTGAGGTATGCCTCAATGGGTACCATTATGAATTATTGTAGATGAATACGAATGTCTATTTTTCATGGATAGTCAAGATGAATATTTTGATTCTATGTATATTGATATAATGGATGATGTCTTCAGCCAACACCAATTAACTAGTCCAGTGAATTGTCACTAGAAATTGTCACTGAAACATGTTTTGGGATTGTTTTCTGCATCGAAACATAGATATACTACTTGCTTTTTGGGACAAATTCATCATTATGCAAGCAATATTTTGATGAAAATTTCCATCCAAATTACAACATATTAACTGTAGAAAAATGTAAGTCTCAGAAAAATGCATCGTAGCATTTAAGGTTCTAGGACTTCGTTTACGAGTTCTTCTTCCCTAAGCAAGGGCTCATAGCAGCAACATTTTTTTGCTAGCGATCGTGGAAGAAAGAAGGCTCAAAAACTTTTACGGAGAAGACGATATCTTGCTACAATGAAGGTCGTGAGTCGCAAATAAATGAGAGCAGGGGCGCAATGTTGCAATTCCTATCGTCCTCCAAAGGCTTTCCTCACTTCGTGAACATGATGCGAAAAAATAATTTAAGAAACGATACCAATAACGCCCGCAAGTTCCTAAGAGTGACATTCTATCGATACAAGCGAGGTCAAAGTGTAGCTATTGAAGGAACTAATCTGAAGATATGGTGGTTGAAAGGTGACGTATGTGCCTTCTCAAAAATCCAAATAAACTTTTGATTCGAACTAATGAAGGCACTTAAATTATCAGAGGGATACGAATGCTACCATTTGCACATATCACATACAACGCGTACCTAGCATAGGAAAAATATTTTAAATACTTATGATATGATGATTATTAGATAATTCTAACATTTTCAACATATGATGTTTTGATACAAGCTCATCTTTGCGTTGATATAGCGCAATACAAATGAATGAGAATATTTTTAAATTTTATAAATAAAAACGTATTACAATATTTGATTTTCTACACTACACGCATAATTCGTGATAACAGATTAAATAGACAAATAAGAGATAAACGATGGAATCAATTTATTGTTGTGGGGTTTACAAGACGAAATGTAATGAGTTCAGTACGTACGTGGGTCAAACGGGTAGATCTTTTAGGGTGTAGGCACAATAACACAGGCGATGCTTTATTACGGGCAACAACAGCCAGTTCCATTTTACGAAACGCTTATGGGAGAAGGCCACACGAGTGACTTCGACCCCGAGGTCCTCCACCAGGAAGCCAAGGGAATGAGGCTCGACGCCTGGGAGCAGTTGGAGATAAGAAAACACATTCCCCTCTCCTAGATGCCAACTTGGCCCAAACCTCAACTGCCTTCCTTTACCCCAATTTAAACACCGCAGATCCTCAACGTAAGCCCCCCCCCCCCCCACCCTAGTAAGGTCAGTTTCACTTCGCGACCATCTCCTTCCCACTCTGCCCTCTATTTTCACCTCATTCTTCCCCTCTCCTATTCTCCCACATTTCCCCCACCCTGTTTCAGACATTGACTATATAAGTCCAAGGAAGTTGTACGTGTTTACCTGATGATGTCGACTATTCGACGAAACCGGTTGTTTTGAATTAAATCCTGTGGAATTTTTCCTTTTTTCATATACCATAATGAGCTTTCACGAAATGGAGTCTGAAACCATCGAATTCAATGAATAAAATTCCAGCCAAAAACACAATAGACACCAAAAGAACAGCTTGATCATTATTTGGAAAATAAGATCCATTTAGATGGCGAAAACAAGAAAATATGATGAGTGGACATTATTTCCCAACTATTCCTCGTATACTCAAAACCTTTTTTTCGCAAGCGTAATGCAGAACACAGTATCCATCGTGATTCGTGTGACATTTGATTGGCAATATATTTCATGTTATGACAAGAAAAAGAAATTATGGATGCTACTGATCAAGCCACAACGGCACAATGATAGATACCGTAGTTCAACGAAAAAATTCAAGTAGGTATTCGTTTGTATTTCATTGTTCATAATTTCAAAAAATCTCGATGCCTTTAGCGAATAGCGTGAAATATGATCGTCAAGCACCGTGATACTGGGCTAAACGCGAGAAGTTGAGAAGTTCTCACAGTTTGGAGCAAAATAAATACTTAAACCTGCCTATCAAGCTGTATTGGCGACCGCTGGTCGGTGGGAACGACTCAAGACCTGTTTCATCGACAAGGTAGGTAGGGGACGCATCCGAAGCTCAGATGACTGCTCCAAAGTTTCTAGCTCGCGAGGAAGTCGCCGTTCTGCGTTTAACTCGTGGAGGGTACTGGATGGGGGGAGGATTTTCTGGAGAGGAGAGGAGGTTAAAGGTCGAGGTTGGAAGGGAATGAGACGGGAGAACATTCGCGTGACTCCTTCCCCTCTCGGGAAAGGTTGGGAAGGATTTGGAGAGGAGTTGAGAACGACTGTCTCCCTCTCTCCGTACATATCTCTCTCCCTCGCTCCTGCGTCTTACTCTTTCCCCAGATTGGTCCAATTTCGCACGTCGGCGGCGAAGATGAGGAGGGATGGGAGGCGAGATAGACGGAGAGTGTGCAACGCTCCTCCTTTTAGCGAAAGGCGTCGGCGGCGTCGTAGTCGCCGACGCCGTCGACGCTTCATTTTTTTTATCGCCCCTCAGGGTCCTTAACGAGCGCACCGGCGAGGATCTCGGGGACGTGGGGTCGTACTCATCTCTCATGCCCTCCCTCCCGTCTCCCCTCTCGCTATCTCTCCTCTTTGTGTTCGAGACGAGCGAGGGAAACGCCGTTGGCTGGCGACTTCTTACGTAACGCCTCACGATGCGAAAGCTCTCGAGGGTGCCTGCTGGCTGTAAATTATTAAACACTACACACTCTCTCTCCCTCTCTCTAAAAAAAGTATTCCGGTGCAAGCGAGGTTATTTAAGAGTGGTAATTTCATCCGGTGCCATTCATTAACCAATTCCTCGGAGGTTCCGGGATAATGATGGACCTGAGAGAAAAGTGGGGATTCCTCCTACCATAGCGTGGGATTAAATCGGAAAGGTTGTAAAATTTATATAATCGATTACGTTGCCCTTTTATATGGCCTGACTTTTGTCGATCTTGAAGGAGAAATTCCATTCTCCATGCGCACAAAATCATTAGTTTTATCTTTGCTATGGTCCCCATGCTTGCCGATTAAATAAATCGTTTAAGGACTTAATTGATAACATAAGTACAAAGGTTAATAGGCTGGTAAATATAGTAAGCATTATACCAACTCGCTTAAACATCGAAGTCAATTAAAATTTAACCTAGCCCCACCATAGTCAAGCATGATCTATCTCTGAGACAGTGGCACGTTGTTGATTGTCGTAATTATGGTCGTAAACCTCAAGATAGGGGCGAATCATATAATTATTTGATTTTTTGCTGGTTACGGTAGGTTTGGATGGGATACTGAAAATCATCTTTGCATTCCCTTAACACCTCCATCCCTTCCTTATTAAATAAATGTTACCTGAAATAAATTTTATTTCAGGTCAGCATATTTTCTACCTCGCATCATTCTATTACTAATTCACATTTCATTCCTCTCTCCTCCTCGCTTTTCCAGAATTGTACCTTAAGTGAAGGACAACACTACCTTTTTGCTAGGAATATTTTTCCGCACACCTAATGAGACAGACGTTAATTTTTTATATTTAACATGAATCAAATTAAATATCCTATTTCTAATATCACTGATAACGTAAGCGTTCTATCTACCCCCGCTGTCCAATATACTGCTTAATTACCGCCACTACCTTGCAGATCTCGAGTTTTAACTTTGATTCCTCTGCCCATTATCGCTGTTAAAATGACACTACAAGATTCCTTATAAAAACTTTTCCATGATTGCTCTCAAACTGAAGACACCTACTAGAACGTAGCCAAAAATTGTCGGCTATAGTATATAATATACGTTATGAAACCCGAAGATTCAGACTCCTCCATCACTATTGGAAGAATATCCAGGACACTGTATACACTCCATCGATGCTTCTTGCCTTTTTCGTCTTTAAATTCTGCTACTACCGTCACATTGGTTAGCGATTTATTTATTTAGAAAGAAAATAACAAAATAAGATTACTCAATCACGTACTTAAAACCTCTGAAGGAGACAAGCTATAATACTCCAAGGAAAACTATGGAAAACTTATTCAAAGAATAATGGAAAAACTTAGGGAAAGCATGTATCTCATGTAGCTCTCAAAACTTTAACTAACTTTCCACGAAGGTTAAAACCTACCAAAAATTGTAAATGGAGAAGATAAGAAAAAATATGGAGAAGCCCAACTAAATCGGAGGTTGGAGAGTCGGTTTTATACGCCGTGATGGGAGCTCGATCGACAGAGATGGAAAGCAAAGATGTCCAGGAAAGCTGCAAACACTGCTTGCTTTAAAGAAAAAGCGTGCTTCGGCGTATAAAATTTATGCAAGACCATAATTCCCTGGAACGCTTCATTGGAGGAAGTTTAATTCATAAAGTAAAAGAATAGAGAATAGGGACTTTTAACAAATCGAACAGTTTCAAGGGTAGTTTTGTGAAATTTTTCCATGATGAAAAAAACAAACATTGCGAATTTCACTGATTGTATAATTTATTCACGGCCCGGGTTTCAAGAAGATGACATAAATTGTTGAAACCCGGGTCGTGAATTAATTATATAATCAGTGAAATCCGTAGTTTGTTTATTTCCATCGGAGAAATAGGGAGTTCAAATGGAAAGAGAGATTGAAGAACCCGTCAATGTAATTAGATACCAAAACAATATCCTCCCATAATTATGGAGCAAAGCTATGAAGCGATGACAAGTAATGCAAGGACGGTTAGGAGTGCTCACCACTGCAAATCAAGTCTCTTTGACTTGATTTGCAGTGGTGAGGAAACAACTTATGAAAAAGCAGGCGTCGCTAGTTCCACCCCGATCGTTCGCTAGCGAGGGCTGTAGGACAGCGAATATTTCAAGTGTAATTACGATATTACTAAGATCAGGAGGCAAAATATTATTCTCCCCGTGCCAAAATATGAGAGAGTCATGTGCACTAAGGTCCTTGACCAAAGTCTGATAACAACTGAAACACGTTTTCACAATGAATATAATGGGTCAAATAAAAGTTGTACAATTAGCAAATCATTTACACGGAGATAGAAGGATCTCAATGAAACAAATGAGGCTCCCAAGTACTTGTACAAGTACCTATATTTTTGCGTCTCTTTTTATCTAAAAATTATAATTTTTAAATCTGCTTAGGCTTCAAAATGCTTTCAGTCCTGTGTTACAAATACAAGCAGGGAAAATATATTAGCAATGTTTTGACTCATCCATGAAAAACTGGCTTGAGAAGACGGAGGATAGAGGAAAAGTGAAGGGGAAAAGCCTGAATGAGATTCATTGAACGTATAAATGCATACGTCAAACTGAAGATAGATGATAGCATATAAAAATCATAGCAGAGTTTATAAAACTTCGTCAAACCAGTTCTGGAAGTGAGAACTATCAATAAAAATGTAAATACCCATTAAAAAATTCAACCAATATAATGACTAGACTCAGCCAACGCCTTTAAAAAAAACCGCGTTTCCACATCCTTCTTCATTAAAGTAAGCAATCGATCAAACTATCTAGGAGCGATTAGCGAAAATGCTAGCTAACCTAAAGAAAATGCTTCCTAATTCTTTATTTACTTTATTACCTTGCAATGCATGTTCACTCTTTTTTTAAACATGTCAAAGGTCAACATATCAGCTATGAGCAAAGTCAGCAACAAGAAATAAGACAATTTAAGAGTGAAAATACCATTGAAATATATTAATTCTAATCAATAAATCGATTAAACAAAACGGTCACAATAAAGACATAATATTTATTTTATAACGATACCGAAATAAATAAATGGGCAATGGTTAAAACGGAGCATAACCAATTGAAATCTTACAAACTTCTTCATTTGACTCAAACTTATTCTGCCAACGCGGTGAAACACTCTCTTCACAATATTTGCCTTTGATGAGAACAATATTTCATTTTAGTCCCTTATTTATCTATAAATATATCATAAAATGTCGTAATATATTGTTTTACAAAGCAGATGCACATTAAGAATTTTTTGGCCTTTTAAGGATCGACGCATCGATTCGTTTACCTTATTTAAAAATAAGAAGGTGAACAAATTTTCTCAACGTTAGTACGCATTCAATGTCAGTTATTACAAATATTTCAGGAATTACGAGGCTAATATAGTATAATATTCCAGAATCGCCAGATATAAGAAACATTTTTCTTCTACAAGTAACCCCGAAATACATTCTCAACTATACTTCATCCTATGCGAAAAAATGGATACATTTGTTTTCCACTTATGCTTACTTTTTTTACCTCTTTCAGGTATATTATTTAAATTACAGGTTGTCCAGATCCTGGGAAACAACAATTTTCATCATCACATTTGTGAAAGTAGGATATTTTAACCCTACCGCGTGAACGGCGGTGAAATGCCCATTAATTACCACGTTATCAAAAATTCACCTGGACCGGGAATGGAACCACAGACCGAAGGCTTTCTGAGCCACTACCCAAGACCACTACGCTATCCAGGATCGGTAATGCACGTGGCAATTTTACCTAGGTTCAAAGTACTAGATACGATTCCCCGTCCAGGTGAATTTTTTCACATGGCAATTAATGTGCATCATATTTGTGAAATTAAAAAATATACACAAAATATTCCAACGTCCCTCATAATTCAAATATTCAAAAAAAAGGAACATACGCACAGGGTCGGCAATGTAATTTTTGATTACGCTTAGCCTTAATTTAAAGTGGTTAAGTTTAAGTTGGGGTCAAAGTTATTTCAATTCCGCAGAAAAGTTAAACCAGGCTTTTGAAAACTAAGGTATAAAATAGTATATTAAAAATAATAAAATAGTATGAATGAAATTATTTGAGGAACTAATCGATAGCGACTCTAGAAGAAATGTTTTTCTCTTATAAACGTAAATGGAGATAGGCCATAAATTCGTCTACATGCCAGTGAAAAGGGATGGTGAAGTAATATTCGCCTAGTAGGTTTCTGACGATGCGCCCTACCCAGGTTGGAATGTGTGTCTGTCTACGCATGAGGAGGACGTAAATTCAGTAATGGCACGCCATTTCGCGCCGCGTTTACGACCAAGAGAATTAATGGACGAAAGAGCGTAACGCTTACCGGGACACTTTCCTCAATGCCGCATCCATATTTAGCGTTTCATCCCTCAAGACAAAATGTTTACGTACCAATTCAGTCAACAAGAACAAGGTCAATTCACTCGTTATTCCGATTCTTTAAAAAAAAAGGCGTTTCTGAATAATCAATTCTTTATTCGCCATGCGTGATGTTTTTTTTATTCTATAAAGGGAATTTTGCTCTAGAAGATGAAATTCCTTCTCCTCCCTCTCTCTCTCTCACACACCCCCTTCCTTCAGCTCACGAGTGCTTGAGTGGGAAATACCGCAATAAAGTTCTCAAGGGCCCTCCTGCAAGATTAAAGAGGCCCTCCCCTCCCACTCCACGGGCCACGCAGAAGTGCAGCTGCCGCGCGCGCTCACCTCTACGATGGCTCTCAATGCTCGAGGGTTAAACTTCCCTAAAGCGTAGAAATTCACCCACTTGTCTTCCACCCATGGCTTGGTTTTAGAAATTTGCTCCCGTAGTCCGACATGCCATTTACGATTCCATATTATCACGCGCTACTTTATACCTAATGCTCCCCGCCGGCGCCAAGACACGTACGGTTCTTTTAACTTTAAATTTTTGTGTGAAATTTTACTTTCGAAATTCGACACTGCGTCGATTTTAGAGGCTGAGGTGAAGCCACAGTGATTTTTGTAAAAAACCAAGCGGAAGAATCAAATTTCAAAATAAGTAAGTAAGGCAAATAAGGTGAGATGTACTGAAAGGATGCCATATTCAACGATGAGAAATTTGCACTTTTGCAAAGAACTTTTATTCAAGGTACGAAGTTTTTTGGATTATTGGGATCATCAGATGCAGAATAGAATTCGATACATCTTAAAAAAAAATATCTTGAATGAATTTTGCAAAAATATATATTTCTTTTCATCAAATAAACCACAAAATGGCCCTTTGAATTATCGGAGGAAGAGATTTAAAATGACATAAAATCGCAACGACTATGGATTTTCATCATTCCGAATTCAGTCCGAATTTCCCTTCAAATCTTATAGAATGTTCCGGTATAAAGATTGGAAAATTGATTGGCAAAAGTTAATTATTACCTTGATGATGAAAGCCCCCGAAAAATATCGCGCTATAAATTAACGGTGCTTTCCTTTATTTAAAACTAATTTCAATAACATTGATTATCTCTGTATCTAGAGGTCCCGAATGCGGGCGGGGACGGTAGAAGTTATTGTTCAAAGGAAATATTTCTATTTGAACGAGCATTAAAACACGGAGGGAGTGTGGAATTGGCGTTGGGACCAGAAACATATTCTCCGCAATATTTTCCTGCTTAAAATTGAGCACTCCATTCAACAACCGTTTTACATTTGCATTGAAGGGTAATATGACTGTCGGAAATAGAAAAGGCAGGTCGTTGGTTAGAGTTGGAACTAGGAAGATATTCTTTGCAATATTTTCCGCTCAAAATTGTTCACTCTATTCAACAATGGAGTTGGTAATGAGGGAAATGTGGCAGTCGTGAATTTAAACATTAGGTCACTGTTAATCTTGTTGACAGGGTAACTTAAGCTCACTATTGTATCTCTAACTTGCGGAAAATTCAGGCTATACGAGGTCTAAACGAGGTTAAACTTTTAATTCTGTAAAAGCTAACGGAGTTTTCGTCTCTCCGAATCCAAAGTTGTTCCACGAGGAGCATGGCCCCTGTTCTCTCAACGGAAAAATACAGTATTCTTGCACGTATTTTTTGCCCCACTTGCATTAATTTAAATATTCCCAAATTCCTCAATGAATATTTAATTAGCGACCTCAAACCATGAACAAAATTTAAATAATGTTAGTTGATTTTTTTCAATAAAGCTACCCCATATTCTGGAGGCACAATTTAGTATTTTACAGTATTTGACATCCTATTTCTTATAAAAGACCTTAAAAACACCAACATTTAAAATTTCCTGCTAGTTTTTCGGAATTCAGAACCACTCTGAGCCATTGGGGTAAAAGACTTAGGCAATTTTGCATTCACAGTTTTCTTACTAACTCTTTCTAACAGGTTAGTATCATCCAAGGTTAGATTGTTAATCATCAACACAAACTACAGCTAATCGATAAATAAATCAACGCATCTACAATTGGCGACCTGGAATAAATTATTTAGGATGCAATACGACAAAAAGTGTTCATTAAAAATTTCTTTCACATTATATTCCAAAAATATCTTTAATACATCCGTTTAAAGAGTTTTAGTCAATAAACACGTAGGTGTCTTCACATGAAGCAATTACTTTCATCACCACGGTTCTGGAACTGTTCTATGAAAGCAAATTTATGGAGTATCATTTTGAAAAGGATTTCTCTCACCAAGCATGGTCATATCGGGGATTCAAAAGACGTGATATAATTTGTCAACTGTAACTTGCATAATGTTTATAACCGCCTTTTCAAATTTTTACGATCCATATACATTTCAGTAGTACTACTTCAACAAACTCCCGATCGGAAATTCATCAAAACGCACCCCATCCTTCCCCTAATGACGACTGCCCTATCGTCACATTAACAATAAACTACCGTCTATAATCGAAAGAACAATAAACCTCGAAATTTACTATACGATTCTCCAGTGTTGACGCTCAAAATTTCCAACTGACAAACAGGTTTAATTTATCGGTGGGAAAAAGAAAACTGCAGTCCGCTACATTCGCGTAATCAACGCTTTTGTTTCAAGGTGAACGACTGGTGACGGAAATAACACTGGGGAAGAGGAGGTATACAAGCCTTGCTCCACATAGCACGCAACGAATGGAAAAACGGAAATTGAAAATGTATTCAGTTCAGTAATTACATCGCAAAACCTCTGAATCGCTTTAAAAGCGTACATGAGCAAAAACTTGACTGGGTGTAAGAACCTTCAACAATAAGGATCGGATTAAATAGGCCTAAAAAGCGAAATTAATATAAATTAAAATACTTATTCAGGTAAAATGTGCAGGTTTTGAATACTGGTGTAATGTTTAGGTATATCATCGGAAAAAATAATAAAATTAACCCATATTAAAATAAATATATATATCGTGCAATGCAGGAGGTTACCTCAACTTGAAACCAAACTCTCATAAGGACAAGCTGAACTGGGGAACTGGCTGAGAACACAAATTCGACTAATGGAGCAGTTGAACAGCTGCACATTAATATTAAAGAAATATAATATTGCTTGTTTGGAGAAAATATGAAGCCAAAGTTACCTCATTACTTCATACCTGGTTCCTAAAATTAACTTTTCAATACTATCATTATTTACTGGTATGCCATAGTTTTTATTATTATCCATCCAATAAAACAGGGCACAGTTAATTGGTTTTACTACCTCAAAAGTGGGCACAGGCTCGTTGCTGAGAATTCCACCCGAACAATTCACAATGGCCTACAAGAGATAATCTGAAAATTAACCGAAACCTATCTCAACGAGGCAGAAAAAAACACGGGAACCTACTGAATAGATACAAGGTTTTGAACTATGGAGAAAATATACTGATTGAGAATTAATGTTGGCCATTTGTAAATCACATTACGGAAGCTACTTGTGCTACAACACGACATATGGTGCGGGCGGAAAAAAATCAATTTTTTTTCTGTGCCATTGTTTCCCAGAACACGAATTCAGATTATCATTTAGGTCAACATTTTACTCAATATGGTCGAATTGAATAATATTTAACCCTTAATCGTTCCCTTAAATAGCGTATATTTGGAGCATTCAGACGCCGTTTTCCTTAATTGGATTGGATTTTCAAGTCCCAAGTTCCCAAAGTTTTCTGCAACGTAAATACGATTTTTACAAAAGAACATGAAAATTTAATCTTCTGTTTACAATTTTATTTTACTTTCCAGAATCGGGAAAATAAAAAAATTAATTACAAGAAGGTTGAAGTGACCTGAGGCCTGACCCGCCTAGAAAATCCCGTGCAGTGCTATGAACGTACGAGTATTTATGCGTTTCAAACGTAATGTGTAAACTGAAATGCTTAGCACTGAAAGGGTTATGAATGCATGGGTAGCTTCCTCGACTGGGATTTGAAGGGGAGATTAACGGCTGGAATAGTGACGCCAGCTTATTGTTAGTAGAAATCATCATTTGTGTCTTTTTTTATTCTCTTCGGAACCACAAGCGTTTTTCAGTCCCATCAGGAAAATGCCAAAAACTCTGTGACGATGGAGTAAATTTTTCCTGCCTGGTGCCGACTTGTAAATCACTTACTACGAAACTATTCTCCTCCAAAGCGAATTAGTGTAAGCGAATTAGTGTACTCGAAACTGTCTTCAATCAAATTTGGTTGTTTTTCCGAACATTATTAAACTGTATGGCAGCGCGCTATCATAGGAATTGTTTTTTTCTTTCATCCAAGCCTCCACCTCCATAATTAGGTGGTGAGACTTAAGTTATAGAAGCCACAAATATTGAATCTGCCCAGACAGTCGTTGAGAAACTAATACTTTTCCTAAACCAAGTTCACGGGGATCGGATTGGTGTGGTGGCTAAGTACTGATTCGCCACAACGAAGGCCATGGTTCGAATTCGGACAGTGGTAGAGATTTTTCATTTATTTACCGGTCCCCACTTTAATGCTGTGTGGAGAGCACTTCGAGTGCAGTACTCATTCCGTTGGATGGAACATTAAACCGTGGATCCCTTGCCGCCTTTCGTTAAGAGCGGAACAATACGGACGCCGGGTTTCTCTCCATCGTTCCCCTGTTCCTGATAGAATCTCCAACTATATTTGCCAATTATAATTTCTTAATGACATAAAAATAAGTAGTTAACGATTTTTTCAGCTTCAGAAAATAATTTATTCACTGATGAACCTGAGCAAAAACTCACTATTAAACGTGATTATTTTCTAGCCATATCGACGCATGAAAAAGCAAAAGAATATACATATGAATAGCAGAACCTTAGTTTCATAATTTGCATAATTTTACATTTATCTTTTCAGTAGTTTATTTTTTTCTGAACCTTAAGGTTAAATTTTTGTATCAGCAATAAAGTAATGTCTGTCTTTTCTATGATTTAATCTTGCCATTTATTTTTCATAAATCTTAGGTTTATCAGATAAAGAAAGATGATTAACCAAAAACAATCACATCACTGAATATGATCCAAGAAAAATGGTCCCATTTCACTAATAACTTTTTCTCTTCTTTTCTTCTTTCGCTTTAGCCACATTTTATTTTAGTGACAGGACGTTTACCCTTTTTTCAACGTTTACAACCCTAGAAAGTACATCACTTACGCGTTTTCCCGTTACCGGAAAACCAAATAAATAACATCGTGAATTACTGACCCTCCACACCTTTTTGTTTCTTCAATATTTCTCACGCATCCCTCAATCACCACATTCAAATGATATTTTTACTACAGCGGGTTCATACTATGCAGCGTGAGTAAAAGACTCAACTCCACCACTGTTTTTGTTGCCAGTGAGGGACCTTTATCCGACAGGCGACCTTTCTCTCAGAAAGAGGACACTTAACAATCCATCCGATTTTCATTTATCCCAGAATATTTCTTATTTAATCGGTCACGAAACGCTAAATTTAAGAAAACCTCACTGGAGCACATTTTGCTGACATGTTTTGAGTCACAGGATTTCATTGGCTTCGTTGTTTTCCTTGAGAAAGGCATATCAGGTGCAGACATACCAACGATTCTTAAAGTGAGGGATTCCGTTGATATACGTCGAGAAGGGAAGGAGAGACTTTGCAGCGCTTGAATATTCACATCATCGTTCCATTCACTCCTATCGAATATTCACAGCCTCACCCAGAGTTTCCAACACGAATACACGAAAGAAAAGTTTACATTCGGAGAGTGAGAGGAATGTAAGCCATATACTTCTCAGTTTTCAAAAGATGCCGAGAATTCAATTTTTCCGTTTTCCTGCCATCAGTGGATGCTCAATCGACATTCACCCAGTGTCCTAATGGAAAAAAAGCGAAAGAATTCATCACTTTCGAATTTCCCAGAAACTCAAAATTCAACCCCAGAATCTCAGGAATTCAAAAACAGCCGGAAAATCAGCCATTTTGCATTCCGGACAACCTTCCTCCGGGGGGTGAAGACGGATAGGTCCTCGCATTTTCTTTAATCCATCCGAGCGGTTAAAGATGCAAAGGTTTCAATCCGAAGTTATTTGTGGGCTGTGATATCTTGCCACGAGCACCCATATAAATCTAAATGTGGCCATTCCACCCATACCTTTTGGAAGCAAGGGATGACACTATATTATTCGGAACAAAATCGCTGACACCAAAAGAAGAGAGGTTCTGGGAGCGTGACGTGGGTGGGATTTGAGATGTGGGGGTACAGAGACATCAGACGGAAGTGGGGGGGGACTACGAATCATAATATTCCCACTGTAAAACTCGAAAACCCCACGTAAATGCCAAAATGCGCAAAATATACACTGTTAAACCTAAGATTTAGGAAAAATAAATGGCAAGATTAAATCATAGAAAAGACAGACATTACTTTATTGCTGATACAAAAAGTTAACCTTAAGCTTCAGAAAAAAATAAATTACTGAAAAGATAAAAATCTTTGTAAAATTATGCAAATTATGAAACTAAGGTTCTGCTATTCATACGTATTTCAACTTTCTAATTCATGCGTCGATATGGCTAGAAAATTGTTTAATAACAAGTCGTACAAAATCAACTAAGTCGTGCAGGAATTACGTGCTATGTCGTCGAAACGAAATAATATAAAAAGCTCATTTAGCGAGAATAGAATATAATTAAAAATATTCGTACCATGATCTTGATTATAAATTCATTCAAATTATCTATTACGTCAATGAAAATAATTACAAAAAAATCTAATCAGTATTCCTCGCCAGCATAAGATGCTTCGCGATTGCTTAATTTAGAAACAACTGCAAGAGAACCAAAGTTTTATTTCATTTTGATTCATCTTTCCGCTAACAAATTCAGTTTCAGTACGACGGCATTCTTGGAGTATAATGTAAAGTGAATATAAATTGAAAATGTACTTCAATTCAATCTAAATATTTTATACCAGGGAGTGATGGGAGAATTGAGAGAACACGGGCTTAAAACCTGTTATTTGGCTTAAAGCCTAGAATCTACCAATCGGATCAAGTTCAGTAGATCAATCTACATTTGTTTTCAACATTTAATTTGGATTCGCGAAGAGAAAATGGCTCGTTCCCTACTGAGATCATGAAGAGACTATCAAAAAGGGAGATTCGCGATTTCTTCGGGGCGCTGTGATTGCGGGCAAGGCTTCGGATGACGCGGGCGAAAGATCCGTATCCCCGATACTATTCACGTCCTCCGGTGCACGTTCCACTTTCTCGAGTTATCCGCGTGACAGGCAAAATGCGCCTTTTCATAATTGAGGAGACTTGAGGTCATGATTCCCGTGGAAAGCCACCGCACGGGTCTTCGTGAGCGCTGAGTGGAATACGGACGGCAATCCACGCCGTGGCTCACACTTAGAAGTGAATTCCTTACCCCGAGAGGACTTTTATCTGGCTTCGCCATTCGTGCTACTCCTTTCCGTGGGCTTCGGTGCATCAATAATCTGCTTGCTAATATGTCCGAGTTATTGAATCTCGACTTGAGGTTCTTCGGAAATTGAAGCTTATGGGATTGTGCTGCAATGTGGTCGAGGGAACGGGGAGGAAAAGATGGGAGTGAGCATGCGGTGTTATTGAAAGCGGTGTCTAGAAGACGCCGTGGGCGTCGTCAGAGGAGATGAAGGGGAGGAAGTCTCAGAGTCGCTCTAAGAAGAAGATTTCTCTTCCTCCTCCACGGAAATATTCGAAGGACACGGCGATTCTCGGCCGCGTTCCGCTTCTAGAGTCCACAAGGAATCCGTGTGACGACGAATCTCTCGCCACTCACTCAAGCAAGTGGTTCCACCACGGAATCTTAATTTTCATCGATCGCAGACAAGAATTTGCGAGGCGAAAACTTTTCCAGAATGAAAATGAATGAAACGGCACTTATAAAATAAACAGATCAAAAAGAGCGTCTCAATGGTATCATCTCGTGTCTCCTTGTAATAACACTTTTTTTCGCTGTTCGCAAAACAAGGCTTAGTTCCAAAGTTGGTTCTCTTCAGTTCAATTCAGTGTTGCGTTAATAATGTGCCTGCTTCGGAATCGACTTTTCCTATCCCTTTACAGAACTCTTTGATGCACTTATGTGTGAGTCAAGATTTGAGAATTTGCGCACGAGCGCCTGTGCCATATGCATGAAACGCGATCCGAATCAAATGTTTGATTTTCAATGTGAATGAATGCATAAAACAAAGCGTTGGAGTTTTATGAATCTGGCGGGAAAGATAAAGTCACTTAGTGTCGGTGAAGAATAAAAAGGAAAAATGGAGAGAATACTTGGGCTTACACCACTAATAAAACATTTATTCTTAACATTTAAAAGTGTCCTACTTTAGCATCAAGCAGCATTAGATCGTTCACTCCACGGCTATGCATGACAACAAAGCATACAGCTTAAACGACATAGATGAAACCAAACTTGATTGGCCAATTTATCTCTCCATGCGCATATGATCTGAGAAGTGTCCTAGAACATACATGCACAGAGAATTCTGTAAGCCAACCTAATATTGAAGAAATGGAGTTAAACTTCACTAAATAAGCACCAGGAACATGGAACTAAAAGATATGATGTAATGAAGTAAATAAAGTGAAGTTACACATACTCGAGTTACACGCTTCTTAATGATGAGAAACTACGGAAGAATATAATTTTCATCAATGAGTTTGCCATTTTTATGCATGCACTATGACTCATAACAGCAGGCATATGAGTGTAGTGCATCTGATTAGAACTTAATCAGATGCACTACAAGCTATGCTACCTACTTTTCGCGGTACTGCTACATCTTTGACCCTATTATGATCCTTTGTACCTACCTCGTGGAAGGGAAACACATTTTTAATCTACGGGCACGGCCCTCTCACTCATAGTGTTTGTGGCCTCGGTGACTGGGAGGTAAACCCCTCGCCTGCCAAGCCTGAGGTCACATGTCTGAATCCCACCCGGGTGAAATTCTCTCCGCCCGTGGCATTTGCATGTTTCGTTTATTTTACAACATAGGTGATGTATATAAATAAAAGCTCACCCCATCCCAGTTTTCCGAACTTGCATCCACTGTAATGGTTTTCTCCGCATGCTTTCACGTCATCGGAAAATAGAAAAATCGGCTTTAAACTAACTCAAAAGGTTTAGTATAAATTATAAGCTACGTAGGTTTCGGCAAGTTTGTGACGCTAACACAATCAATATTATAACCTTAAAAAAAACTCTGTGATGTGCATCTATTCTAACTTCATCTTAACCTAGCTAAATACTCGATGGAATGAGTATTCTACGTGGCCTGAGTCAGAAAACTCAGGTGAAATATTGGGTCAAAATTTAGGTCAACCGTATCCTATCCATTATTCACCACAGACGTACACTCTTCTCCTCGTCGTCCGATGCGCCTCGCGAGTGACGATTTTTTGCACCACCTTCGTGGGTTGTTGATTTTGAGGTGAAACCTCACACTTTCAGACCAGACGTGACATTATTAAAAATTCTTTGTAGTTATAACGTATCTTCATGTGCTATACACTTACAATATTTTGCTGCTGGTGAGATTCTCTGCTCTTGCCCTTTAGGATTGCCAGTTCATTGAGCATATTAAAAATCACCCCAACAGTTACATCAAGGAATGTTATGTCTATGCTATGCTGCTATGTTGCCGGGCTGGCGCATTTTTCACCTGGCAACTTCGAACGGCAATGGATAAGTTTATTGCTAACCGGGACCAAAATCAGCGCCGACCAAATATCCAGGGTTCGAACCCCATCTAGGGCACGTAATTTGTTTTTGTCAAGGGACTATATTAGCTGATACGGTGCGATACAACTTAAGTGGTAGAAGCACCATTAAACTACTACCACTAATATGGATTCATTGTCAAACTATGGGGATATGCCCCTTCACTTCGCCGTTACTTTACCATTGTTTTTCCTTCAGCCGCATGTCAGCACTTTTTACCCATTCAATTCCTATAGGCCTATATTTCCAATGGACTCTTAAGAGATTCAACTTTAACAACGCCTTTAGTCGCCATGAGAAGGCTTTGAAAAACAGCGAATTTCACCAAATGTTGATATATTTAATCAAATTTTGCGCGATTCGGAACAAAAAATGTATTTCATGATAAAAATTAGAATTATCGTTTTCTTTTTGAGGTCCAAGTCCGTTATTTGTGCTTTAATAAAGATTAATTTAACTAATCTTTATTTTACTACTTATTGCTTTAAAAGTACTAAAGAGTAATTTGATTTTCGCCAAGAAATTAATGGTGCATGCTGAAAATACGATTTATCGGAAATATTTTAATTTTTTGAGTAAATCTAAATGTGCATCAAGTCAAACCGGGTTTATTAAGTGAACAAAAAGCAGCCCATATCCTGCGGATTGATGAAATTTAATGCATCGCCAAGTTTCAAGTTTTTGCAACTTCTGGCCCTCTAAATAAACGAGCGTCGCAAAAAAAGGCTACGCGATAATGTGATGGTTTTATCCTCATATTTTTATATCATAAAAACAAAATTAAAACCAGTACGTCGACCACAGTTTCAGCTCTAACACCAACCAGAGTCAAATAGGGGTCGTCTACAGTGCGGCGTGCTTTTTGGCACAACTTTGGGTCACGCGGTTAGCTCAAAAAAGCGAGGCGAGTGATCTCCGCGCCGAGGTCTCGTTCTGTTAATAGCCGACGGCAGAGTCGAGGACATCAGAAAAACGCTGCGGGAACACGATCGCTCGTTACGTGGAGGAGTGGGGAACACAGCCGCAGCGGCAATGGGATGGGCCGAGAGTCGACTGGAGCAACATGGATATAACAAGGCAGGCATTAGAAAGCGCCGCCGTTGAGTCGGCACTCCGGTGGGAAATCATTTGAGGGACAGGAATAAAGACGCGGAAGTGCGACATTCGTTTTGGAGGCATAAGCGATGCACAATGATCACTCCACACACGTGTGAGCAAGACCCAACGGAAATTATTCCCGATATTTTGGAAAGGGGGACGAGGGACTGATTCTAGAATGGCGCATCTAATGACTCCGAGTCGTATTTCGCAGCCATAATTCCAACGGAATTACACCCGGCAAGAATTGATGTCATTCGACCTTCCCAATACGCTAGAGTGAAAAGAGACATTATGCACCGCATTATTACCGTAAGGTTAGACGATTTTGAAGGCAATTATGTGCCTCGTATGAAAGGAGATACAGGCTTTAATTTCCATAGGAGATCACAGAGCTATGGGGCCATCCATATATTACGTAATCCTTATTACCAACTTTTGGATCTCCCCTTCCTCCTGTAATGCTCCTTGATGCTCTCCTATACCCCCATACGTTACATAACACTGCCAATGAACTCTCTTTTTGCGAATGATTAAGACATTTTATCATAAATTCCTTATTTATTTCTCAATACCATTTCTAATCACAGATTACTATGTGTAACATCATAATTCTTTGAAAAAGAACAAGGAACCAATTATTATTAATGCATATTTCTCACAACTTATCGGAAGGGTGGACTCATCCCTTCCTCATCGATATTGTACCATAAAAGTTGTCCCGACTCCTTCCTCTCTTTTAGCGTAACGTAATTTATCGACGGCCCCTATGAAACGCCGATAGTAACACGGAACCACGAAATCTTTTTTACGATCGCCGAAAACGTAATGAAGAATCAGGGGACATGATTCAGTGTTAACGAGGATGGTAAGGGATGGAAATGAGACTTCAAACGTGTTCGTTTTGAGTCAGAGAGAAGGGCAGAGTTAGATTATGAAGGAAAAACTAATTGCAGTTGCAACACGCACACATAAAAAGAGAAGGTAATTGCTGGGAGTACAAGGAGTAAATGCCTAAAGAAGAGACTAGCTACTTAGTAGATGATCTAGCCAAAACTGAAGCGTGGTTTGGTTCTATAAAGTGGAAAGTAAAATATGAAGACGAGGGAATTTTGAAGACTAAAGAAGTAAGTTTTAAGAGGTGCGAAGGAGGTAAGATGAATAGAAAGTAAGAATGATAAAGAAAGGTTAGTGATCACTTCCGAAGGTGAACTTCTATCTCGAAGTGGACTGTATAATTGCATTTACGAAATTATTAGCAACAAAAGGTTGAGCCACGACAATACGCCACTCACCGCTCGCGTGCCCGACCGACCGATGGCTCTTCGGCAAGCAGCTGGACTCCACAGGGTTGCTTGTCTCACTTGATCCTCACTGCTCAGCGTTCACAGGTAGACTCACTTACACACTCATTCAACATCCACTCACTAGGCACACAAACAAATGATAAACGAAAACCGAAGTCCAGTGGCACCGCCGAGTGGTGGCGCGGCTCAACCTTGACATACCATTTGAAAACACAACTGAACATTCCCCCGCCCTTGGAACAACGTTCCAAAAACAACAAACCAACTAGACAATAATTATATTAATTGAGAAATAGAAAATCAAACAATTAGGGTACTTCCCCCTTCGATGTGATCATATGATCCAAACTAACTAAATCACACAATGGGAAAGGGAAAAACATGGAAAACAAAAACCAAAAAACAAAAAGGGGAAAGGATTTATCTTCACTCCAAGGGGGCTATCAAGGAGATTTATTAGGAAGGGGAAGCCCACGGAAAGGTTCACAAATACTAATAACCAACAGTCAACTAAATAAACAAACCTAACTTTACTACACTACCGAATCCTACTCACTAACATTAATTATCTTTTATTGGTAATGGACATAAGTCCTTCACTGACCGTCTATACACCCCCTGCTTGGTTTTCACCTCAGCGACTCTAACTAGGCCATCTGTTCCCGGGAAACAATTGCTAATTCGACCAAGTCGCCACCTACAAGGGCTACATTTCGGGTCCTTCAATATTACTAGGTCGCCCTCCTTAATATTACTACTTTTGGTAGTCCATTTCTCTCGCCTCTGGAGAGTAATTAGATAATCGTCCTGCCATCGCCTCCAGAATGTCGCCACTACTTGTTGCAGTAAACTCCATCGCCTTCTATATCCCCCTGGACCATGCTCCGGTTCTTCAGGAAGTGTGTAAATTGGCTCTTGCAGGAGAAAGTGGCCGGGAGTAAGAGCCTCGACATCGGTAGGATCCGTACTAACTGGAGTAATAGGTCTCGAGTTCAATACCGCTTCTATCTGAACGAGTACTGTGTAGAATTCTTCGTACGTTAGTACTTGATCGCCAAGTGATGCTGCCAGATGTCTTTTCACCGACTTTACACCGGCTTCCCATAGTCCTCCCATATGGGGGCTGCCAGGAGGTATGAATCTCCATGCGATTCCTCTATCACCCAGATACCGTTCGGCTCTACTATTGAAGTCAGCTGATGACGTTACTTTCCTCCAAGTCGCCATCTTTCTCTGCGCCCCTACAAAATTCGTTCCATTGTCGCTATGAATTTCGGTCACGGCGCCTCTTCGCGAAATAAACCGCCTTAATGCGGCTAAGAAACAATCGGAACTCAAATCCGAGACAAGTTCCAAATGTATTGCCCTTGTTGCGAAACAAACAAACAAGCAAATATATCCATTTAATATCTTTGCTTTGCGTATTTTTCCCATTTTTAGGGCATACGGCCCACCAATGTCCACGCCTGTTATGCCAAATGCATTAATTTTCTCCAATCGAGAGGGAGGTAGATTACCCATAAACTGCTCTTTCGGTTTGGGGTTTGCACGAAAGCATTTCATGCAGTGCAATATTCTCCGACGAATAACCTCTCTAGCATTTATGATCCAAAATTTCGCCTGGATAAGGCAGTGCAAATGAAGTGAGCCAGGGTGTAGGTGAACCTCATGATAATAATCAATAATCAAAGTCGTTAAATGATGAGACTTCGGAAGCAGCATTGGGTGTTTCTGGTTGAATGCAATCTTGGCATGCTTCAATCGGCCTCCAACCCTTAGGACTCCTTCCTTATCTACGAATGGGTTCAAATTTCTCAACCGACTGGGCACTACTTCTTTTCTTAATAAATCTAATTCCTTTTGAAATTCAATTCGTTGCACTAAAATTACCAAACGCACCTCTGCCTGTGCTAATTCTTCCGAAGTGAGATAACCACTATGTTTCTCGTTGGGGTGCTTACAATTATGAATGAACCGCAGGCAATATGCAGTAACTCTCTTCAAGCGTGAAAATGAGGAAAACTTCAACAACCAAGCTAGTGTATCCTGTTCTAGTACCGTATGGACATTAATTGTTCGAGCTTCCACTTCAAGGGCATCACACTCCGTGTGGTTAGCTAGTTTTGGAGCCCTCGGCCACCCCTCCAATGGTTGACTCAGCCATAACGGGCCCGTCACCCAACTCGCGTCCTCGATAAATTGACGAGGAAGGGCTCCTCTCGATGCTATGTCACTAGGGTTAGAGTCTGATGGCACATACCGAAATTTGTTTGGAGATAATTTCTCTTGAATCAGCGTCACTCTATTTGCAATAAAGGATTTCCAGCGGTGAGGTGACGACTTTACCCACTGAAGAGCAACCATAGAATCACTCCATACGACAACATCTGAAATTATGCAGTGATGGCGCAATATATCTCTGGCATACTCAATAAGGTTAGTAGCTAAAACAAGGCCTAACAATTCTAATCGAGGCAGTGATATCCGCTTGATCGGTGCTACCTTTGACTTAGCTATCAGTAATGAGGTAGCAACAGTCTGATCGGCCTTCACACCTCGTAAATAAACCACCGCAGCATAGCCCCTCTCAGAACTATCCGCAAAAGCATGTAACTGCAGGTCGATTTCCGAGTCTAAATTCAAGCAACGGCGTAATTCAAATTTCGAAATGAGTGGTAACTCACTGCGGAATTGCCTCCATTTGGCAACTACTTCCTCTGGAAGAGGGTCATCCCAATCAAGTCCGCTATGCCAAAGATACTGAATAAGCCATTTTCCATAAAATGTGACGGGACTAATAAAACCAAGCGGATCGAACAAGCGGGCAACCTCCGACAATATGGTTCTTTTCGTAATATCACCAAACCCAGCAACAAACTTATACGAAAAATTATCCTTTCTAGGATTCCAAGTCAAACCCAAAATTTCCGCGGCAGGTTGGTTTTCATATTGAAAAGTAAATACCTCCGGTTTCAGAATACAAAACTCTGAGGGTACATTTTTTAGCAGTTCGACCTTATTGCTCAACCATTTGCGCAACTCAAAGCCTCCACGATCCAAAAGCTTCTTTAATTGACACTGCAATTTTAACCCTTCGTCGATGGTTCGAAATGAGGAAACTATGTCGTCCATATACGTATTTTCTCTAATAATTCGAGATGCAACTGGATATTCTACACCTTCATCGCATACCAACTGATGAAGTGTACGAATTGCCAAAAACGGGGCCGATTTCAGTCCATAAGTTACGGTGGTCAAGCAGTACTCTCGCAAATCCTCCTCGGGACTAAATCTCCAAAATATCCGTTGCATGTCGTAATTGTCCGGATGCAGTTTAATGTTTCTATACATTTGGCGGATATCTGCGATCACCACAACCTCATGCAATCTAAATCGTGTTAATATATCGATTAGATCCACTTGCAATTTGGGTCCCTTATATAACACATCGTTCAATGATATGCCATTAGTGGTTTTCATTGAACAATCGAAAACCACCCTAAATCGAGCGAATTCCTCCGTCGAGCGATAAATACAATGGTGCGGAATGTAGTAAGACAGTACCGATGGGGGACCAGATGCCTCAATCATATGGCCTTGCGTAATGTAATCCTTCATAAATTCATTATACTTGGCTCGTAAAGCGGCGTTTTTCTTCAATCTATTTTCTAGCATATAAAATCTTTGCAGAGCTAAACCATAACTTTGTCCCAATTCTGGTATATCTGTAATAAAAGGTAGCCGAACAACATATTGTTTACATTCACGAGCTACATTTTTCTGATAGTGTTGTTCACAAGCATCATCTTCCGGACTGCACTGGTATCTCCTCGGAGGTTCCTCATATTCCCAGAACTTTCGCACTAAACTTTCAATGCTCTCACCTAGCGTTGAGCAAAACACCTGGATTTTATTATCGATATTTTCGATTTTCCCTATCAGGCAATGACCAAAAACTGTAGGTAAAATGTCAGGTGTCCCTGCCGGCCCAATTATTGGCGCGTCAACTACCACGCGCGCAAACCATTCGGCGCCTAATAGTACATCTATCGTTTCCTCATCGTAATACCTCGGGTCCGCAAGTTTCAATCCCACAATATGCGGCCATGTTCTATTAACGACCGATATTTTTGGACACTGAGCAATATGAGGGACCACCATAGCGTTGATATCATATTTCAACGTGCTTTGGGAGGAAGGCTTTATTTTCAAACTGACCATTCCAGAGGATACTACGGCGTTATTATTTCCAAACCCGAAGATGGGCGTTCTAATTTTATTGGAATTTAGCCCTAACCGCCGAACGCAGGATTCAGTGATAAATGTTCCCTGACTTGCGGTGTCAAGCAAGAGTTTAATGGCACGACCTTTGCCATTAGTATCCAATACGATTGCCCTAGCAGTTGCAAGCATCACTACGGACCCCGACCGATGAGTGCAAGTTTGAAGTGTGGAAACCTCGTTAACCGGATTTTTTTTCGTCTCGCCTGAGTCCGCGCTCGCTAATGGAGGGTTATGCTGTCGATACTCTGCCGTAGCATTACCTTTAGCCTCAAATTTCGAACTTGAGTTCCCACGATTGGCAAAGCAAAGCAATTCATTATGTCGCATTTTACAGTTGGGGCATGGCTGTTGGACTTCACAATCTTTTAAAAAGTGTTCTTGGCTAAAACAAACTAGACAACAACCTTTTGCTTTTACTACCCTCAGCCGAGAACCCACAGGTAATTTCAAAAACTTCCTGCATTTCTCCAATGAGTGCGACAATGAACAATTTGGGCACGATTTCTGGCTGTCCGTGTTAACAACCATACTCGTAGATTTTCTAAACGATTGTGCTGGCTTATGGGTCCTTTTATGCAATCCAGTTTCCACCGGTAACGATGAAGATGCCTCCAAAACTTTGGCTTCCTCATTCAAAAAATCAAAAAAGGTTTGTAAAGACGGCTCTACAACGTTCAATGCTATCTTTTCCCATCGCTCTCGCAACACGGAATTGAGTTTTCGACGCAACAGAAAAATCATCGGTACAGACCAACTTTCGACATTGTGGCCCACAGCGCTTAACGCACCAACATACTCAGTGATTAACGTGCAAAATTTACGAATAGCTTGAGCTTCCCTGCTGATTGGGGTCATATCAAACAGAGCCTCCAGATAGGCATTTGTCAGCCTATTAGGATCCATATAGCGTGATTTCAAACTCTCCCACGCGACCGAATAATTTCCCGAGGACACAGGTAGGGATGAGACACACGACAATGCTTCCCCTTTAAGAACAGATTTGAGGTACAAAAATTTCTGCACGTCACTCAATGAAGGATTATCATGCACCGCGGATAGGTATAAATCATAAAATGCCTGCCATTGCATTAAATTACCATTAAACTCTATCAAATCGAGTTTAGGGAGCGCTACTGCATGACTAACATTACTCTCCACGGCAGCATGATTCCCCGTTGACCTTAAGCGAGGCTCCACATCGGGGAAGTGAGTGAGGAGGATTGCCTTCGTATTGTAGAACATCGCCTCGAACTCCTCAGTCCTCTTACGCAATTCTTTGTCCCTTTCAATCGGAGGGGACTGTTTCGCGTACAACGCAGCTAATTTTGGAATGCCCTCATTAAAATCGTCTGCAATTTTATCAACCTGGTCTGTCATAGCTCGTAATAAATTCCTCTGTTTTACATCACTCGCATTCTTTTCGAACTCTTTGGCGACATTATCGATACGAACCATCTTCGCAAGGAGAGATGCAATACGAAACTCTAAGTCGTCGATCGCCGGCATTTTCAGCTACCTGTTAAACCAAGCAAGGGTGAACAACCGACCAAATCCTATCGATATCTACACTGATATTTAACGATATCCGGCCCGAAGGACCATATGATCACTTCCGAAGGTGAACTTCTATCTCGAAGTGGACTGTATAATTGCATTTACGAAATTATTAGCAACAAAAGGTTGAGCCACGACAATACGCCACTCACCGCTCGCGTGCCCGACCGACCGATGGCTCTTCGGCAAGCAGCTGGACTCCACAGGGTTGCTTGTCTCACTTGATCCTCACTGCTCAGCGTTCACAGGTAGACTCACTTACACACTCATTCAACATCCACTCACTAGGCACACAAACAAATGATAAACGAAAACCGAAGTCCAGTGGCACCGCCGAGTGGTGGCGCGGCTCAACCTTGACATACCATTTGAAAACACAACTGAACAGTTAGATAACGTGATGAAGACAGGAAACCATTTTTTTTTAATTCTCAACAAGCTACAGTGTACGAAGGAAAAAGTGAGAATTAACTGAGTTTTAGAAGGTTGCGATGAAAGTGAAACATTGGTTAAAAGGGGTAATAGAAAAACTATTTGACATGTTGAATGAAATATAGGGTAGAGAAACTACGCATGAATAAAGACGGGAATTACTTTGAATCAGAGGTGTACATTAAGGAAGGCCATAATGACACCGGGCTAAGTAGAAACCTTTTACAGAAGAGGTGTGTCCAAGAACGTAACTTAATTTATAAGAGTGATTATGGCGAAATAAAGGGCAGTAACTTCGTAATCCTGACTCCCTGTCTCATTCTCCCAGTCATCCCAGCCGGAAAGCTTTTCAAAATTCTCCCCATGAAAATCCACATGGTATTGGTGGCGCGAGAAAAGGAGACACCTCAACAATCTTAAAAATGGCCAGTGTTGGGGGAAAGATGGATCGCGAGATGAAAGAGTGTTCTATCCCAGCCTAACGCGCAAAAGTCCGATTTCTCTGCCATCATTCAAGATTTTGATCGGTAACTTGTTAGTTATGGTCCTCTTGGACTCTAGTGTATTCCTCTCACGCTCGGCACGAATGAGAAGAAAAGGTTATTGACCTTTGTAAAAATCGAATAATGTTCTTAGAAACATTGCTTTTCCTGCGAGCATAATTCTAGATCCTAAGGAATTCATCAATGCATTGATGGTAGATACTCTGATTTAAAATGCACGTTACGGAATGATTCTGAATTCCAGGTACAATGCCTACTCCTGACATTCCTCGGAGTACTTAACACACACAGAGCTAACAGTTTTTTTCTGGGCATGGAACCCATGGGAGGAAAAATGGAGGTTCTCTGGAGTCAGGTACTACGTGACTTGGATGCTGAATGCACCTGGGTCACATTCAAGGGGTGTTCATTTTAAAGTAAAAATTGGACAAGGAATACTGTTGTTCAATTCATATTTAACCATAAATAAATATTACATATGGGTCATTCCACCTCAATTCAACAAACGTTTGTCCCTTAGGGTCTCAGATTTTGATAAAAATTGGTGTATGGAAACAGAATCAACTCAAACTGAATACCCTCAAACAGTTTCGTGAAAAAAAGTATGCGGAAAAGCAATAACTTCCTTCGGCCCGTAATGGTTAGTAGGGTGTGAAATGCTAAGTCAACTCAAGGTAAAATTTGCTGAAGCTAATTCCTACGGTGAAAAAATTTTAGTCCTGTCTACACTGCCTAAAAGCTGGAGTGTGGCAAAAATTCAAGAGAAATTTGGATCAACTCAATATTTAGCTCGAAAAGTGAAAGAACAAATACGAATTGTTGTTAACATTTATAGTTTATAATATATTTTTATCTCATATAGCCACGACCTTGAGCAATTAGGAAATTTTTAGGCTTGCATTGCGTGTCCGCTGCATGTATTCCAAGGGGGGTAGCCGACGGGCCGCGCGAGAGAAGATTGTAAATGTTTAAATATTTATAAAAAACGCATTTATGAATTGCCACTAAATTTTATTTTTGGAATAGTTAGCTGGGTATGTTTAGATTACGGAAAAAAAGTTACGGCCGATTCTGAGATGGAGTATTTGAGAAAAGTTTATTAACAATTTTTTGAACATTAGTAATTGACAACAATAGGGTTTAGACGAAAATAATTTTTTATTGATATATTTGCATTCAATAAAGATTTAGCTTTAAAAAGACCTATTAATCATTGCTTTATAACAATTACAAGTGGAGATATAAGTGATAATATGATTTAAGGATCGGATTTTTGCTAAAAATGCGAAAAAATTAAAACATGCATAATTCGCTCAAAATTTTTTTTTTCACGAAACTGTTTCCGGGTATTCAGTTTGAGTTGATTCTGTTACCATACACCAATTTTTATCAAAATCTGAGACCCTAAGGGACAAACGTTTGTTGAATTGAGGTGGAATGACCCATATACTACATCCACGATCAGCGTCCATTGCTGACGAGCGGAAGTGAATGTGAATAAAAAAGCAACGGGATTTCCATTTTGATTGAGTGCAGGAGCTCGTCTTTAAATACGAGGGCGACGTAGTTATTTAATGGGATACGTAGTCTTTAAAAATAAACGTCAAAACTAGAGAGTAAAACAGTATGGAGAACCAAGTCCATTATAAATTCAATAAAATCAGCGGTACTATTCCATATGAAGTACGCTGGGAATATGTGTACTTTAAAATGAAGTATGTGCACAAGTAAAAATATCCAGCTCTTGAAGTCATTGAGGGGCAAAGATATTTTCAGTAATACGGAGATATCGTACTGGATTCTTCTCATACCGTAAAGTGAGACACGGAGGGAGCCGGGAAAGCTACATATATATAATTCCCTACAAGCCACCATAAAGATGTGTGGCAGGGGGTAAACTCATACCAAACATGCATGAAAAGGATTATGAATTATATTGTAGTCAAAACTTTACAATTTAAAAAAAGATGAAAAGAGTAGTTACCTAATTCGAACTAGTGTACTTAATATATTGTCGTTATCTATAGATAGAAACAACAGGATGCTTATAAATATTTAGAAGAACAAATCAGGTCATCATCACTGATTAAGAATTCTAAGATTGGATAAATCAAGTTCTCCACTCAATTCATCCATTAGTACACCTCTTCGTCCTAACACCGTTCTCTTTCATAACCTTTATTACTTGCACCAGGTTCGATGTGATTTTTGACGCCTTTTCATAATTCCAAAAGATATGTTTAACCTACTCTTCTTTCTACAACAGCATATTCTTCCCATCAACCTCGTCATTTGTCATTCCCTTGAACTTGAGACTTGTATTTCGTCTTAAGGTCGCTCTCTCCTTCGATGTCCGCACCGCGGGAATCTTTTCCAACCCTTGACATGGTTCCTGTATCGATCATTTTATATTCGTCCTCGGTCGCAGTTAAAGCACCGTATTTACCACCATTATTTAATACTGACCACAAAATTCCAATAATCTTTCACCTCTCCCAATTTTTACCCGTCATCCGGGCTTTCCAATATTTTTTTTCATCTTCATCTCCGACGCTGGCATTCCTGGCTTCTGGAATAATTAACTTCTTCCCATCTTACCCCATCTTTCAGTCTGTCCCAGAGATGTCACTTGCTTCGTTATAGTGCCCGTGGGATTCGTCACTCTCTTAACCATGGTCTTTCGCCGTGACGCAGGAATTAGATCTGAATTCTCACCCATATTTTAACATTCTTCCTCAAAGAATTATTCTAACCCCACCACTTGAATTCAGTCACATATTCATATATTAGGTTTCGCTTCTACATCTCAAATTCTCCTGTAAGATTTTGGGCAACTTCGTCGCTCAGACTTCAGATGATATGTGAAACTAGTTGTGAAGGATGGAAAAGAGAAGAATTACGTTAATGTAAGGGTGTCATGAAGAAAATTTTTAGACCCTTGATAACGACAGGAATGTGTTGAAACCGGTAGGGTCATTAAAAGTTGTGTGGAAAATTAGATAGTTTTTTTTCTTTTTCTCGACTCTGGAAAAATTCCACAAAGTAAAGGCCGAGGTTATTTATATGGGTGTCAAGAATTTAAAATTGTTACGAACCATTTCTTTTTCCGCATCTACCTATCCAACAACACACAATGTCGTCTACGTATTTTAACCAATAAAATACGTTAGATAAAAGATTATAATTGGCATCGAACAGCTTTGTCTCTAAGAAGTCCATGAAGATGTCCAAGAATAACAGAGTGGACAAAGGTGACCCCATGGATAGTGCTTCCTGACGGTAAAATGTCCATCAAATGAAAAATAATTCTGATTGGTGCTGATTTCCATAAGGTTAAGCAGCTCGTCCATAACCATAGGGTTGGTTGTGAAATCACGTAAATGTTAAAAGATATATTTAATGTTCGTCTGACTGGAACTAAGGTGAACAAATTCATAGAGAATAAAGTGATATTACAGCACCAGTCTTTGCCTATCACCAGTTGTTTTTCCACCATTACTCGCCTGACACAGTTGAAATTATTTTGAAATGGTAGTTCATGAAAAGATTAGATAGGGATCGGCTCTTCTCAGAGCTTTTTATATTCCAGATTCAACCAGATTGCTTTTTCATGAAAAATAAGAATGCTACCCGTCAGTTACCGTTGATTGGGAAAGACTGCCTCCGAATCGACGAAAGTCATCAGGAGCTGTCACGTGAAACAGGCAGCAAAGATAATGTTTACGGGGAGAGATATCGATAGCTCAGATCTATGTTATCAAAACGGGCTTGGGAATCAAATAGGTAAATACCGGATATTTTTTCCAATGACGTGATACAAATCAATATAATATCGCCTTTTTTTAGATAAACATATACTTCATAGCCTTGAAGGCGAGATTCGTTGAATCGATTCGTAATAAAAATAAAATATGGTATTACGTTAACCCAATAGGCTTATTCTTTTAAAACCTTGGCATGAAATAATACTCGATGATAATAGCAATGAATTGTTGCAAAATTCTGACAACTTCATTTTGTACTGGTAACGGCTTTCGGGCGTTCCTCCGCGTCGTGTGTTGTCAGGGTGACGACAGTTTCTCCAGCCATCCTGCTGGCGTCTTCAGGTCAGAAGACGCCAGCAGGATGGCTGGAGAAACTGTCGTCACCCCGACAACACACGACGCGGAGGAACGCCCGAAAGCCGTTACCAGTGCTGAGAAACGCCGCGGAAACCTCAGAACCAACTTCATTTTGTCACAAACCTAAAGATCGTACCAAGCCTTTGAATAGTTACTTATTTGCGGTAATCACAGGGACAAAGCATCGTTCCTGTGCCGCAGGGTACACGCTTTACGGCTGGTTGTGAAAGCTTCACATTTTTCTTTTTAAGCGTGTCAATGATTCGGGTTTGTTCATTCTTGAAACCAACTTCACTTAATAAGGCATTCTATCTGCCTTTTGGGAACCTAATTTTATATATCTCTGAAATCGGATTGTTGTTGTGGCTAAAAATCCTAATTCACATCATGGGCCTTGGATTTTCATTGCAGCAATGGAGCCCTCAATCCTCATTCCGGAAACTTTAGTACAGTGTCCTTTTATTGACAAACTTTAACACCCTTAACGATAAACACAAACACCCTTCGGAATAAACATTAAATCCGTAGGCAACAGCAATATAGGCATGGTGTCCATGTTAAAACTTCTCCACCCTTGCTTCGTAGTCAAAATCTCTGGCCATTACCAACATTAACTTAGCCGGGAACCAAGACTAAATTGATCATCAACACGGATTAAGGAGATTCTGAAGCTCCCTCTCTACTGTGCTTAAGGCCTGGGGCCGTCTAATTGTAAGTGGCCTGGGGTATAAGAGAGGCTAAGAGTTGGAGGATTCCAACTTGCGGGAGTAACTTTTTCTCTTAAGCGCTTTATAAGAAGAATTACAAACGGTGAGGATTACCGTGACACCAACAAATGGTATCATAAACAGTTTGAGTTTAAAACCGATGAGGATTCCTATGAAATTCACATATAAGTGTGAATGAGAATTCCTATGTAAGTCCAGAGCATAGTGAAACTGGATTGAGGTTTCATTTTTCATTCGAAAGAGTAAGAAAGGAAAAAAATGATATAATGTAGAAGCCCAAACTGGATTTTAAAAGGATGGAATACCAGAATTTAGCTGACAAATACGTAGAAAATAAAAGTAGGTTGAAAGTATGGAAGAATCCTGGGAAGATATAATCGTAAGAAACAGTACAAAGGTGGCGGAAAAATGCATTGTACCGGAGGGCACTTACTAGAAAGATTAAGCAATGGATTCCAGAAGAAATTGATAGAATTGAAGGAAGGCAGTGGAAGAGAAAGTTAAATACCAAAGGTACATAAAAGGTGTGGTCCAACCAGCTACGGCAAGTAATAGAGTAGAGGGAATTTGGTAAAGACAAAAGGTGACGAAATAGAGAAATGATTACTAGAGAAAGACATGGGTGAAACAAATGCCAAAGTATAACAGCGTTCAGGCAGTAAGAAATGGAAAATGATGCCATTGATTAAAACCAACTCCAAGACTGTTAATTAATGCCACCATTAGGGATATAGAATAGATATAACACAGATGAATTTTAGGATAAAGATGACAGACTGATCGGCATAGATGTAGCAACAGAGTTCCGCAAACAAGCCTCAACACATAGTTTTAGACGCTGCTTATAAGATAGAGATAGAAAAAGCACTGTGGATTGGTAACGCAAGAAATGATAGATGAGAAGACAAAAATTATAACATGCAAGTTTCAGACTAAGGGAGTTTTAACAGCCATTTTCATCTCACGACTTAAGGATCGAAAGGCAGATAAGAGTCGGACAGACAAGTAATATCAATAAACGGCATTTCATTTATTTCATTTCGCTCAATACGTTCTGCAAGAGAGACCCAAGAGTTTTCATCAGTAAACGGTGAAAAATACGTTACTAGGGAATATGTGAAACTTTATTAAGCTCCGAAGAGAGTCAACACTCAGGAAATTTAACGAATCACCTAAGGCTATAAGAGGATTCAAAAATCCTTTATTTAACAAATTTCACAAAACTTCCATTAGATACTTATTCTGTAGACTTTCCAAAACAGGCTAAAAACATTTCTCCATTTTACCTAATATTGACATTTATTGATAAGGTAATTAAGGCATTTGGATATAATATTTTCTTTATCTAAAAAAAGAAAAACAATTATTTTTATTAGTACTATTTTATATGCTGTTGTAACAAGTCATATAGTATCGCAATTGTATTTTAAATATTAAATAATTTTTTTCTCAAACAGCCACACTACTACATACTAAAATAATCAATTTAATCATCTCAGTTTTCGACTATTCATGTAGGTTTTTCCTAGGCCCCCTTCATGAGTTTGGCACAATGATCGCCAGCGAAATGTAATTCTAGGATTCTTTGGCAGCACTTCCTTGTTGCTGCGTACTTATCGGCGGCTAACTTTTGAGTACAATTTTATTGCTGTCTCCTATAAATCAAGAGACTGCACAAGAAAAATTAAATATTAAATTATTATAAGATTTACAATAAGGATCAGATGAGTATTTTAGCGAATATAAGCAAAATAGTGCATAAAGAAACTACGGTAGGATTTTAATGCATCTTTCTTCTGATCACCAGAATTGAAGACGGTTACTATACAGTAAAACGTTCTGTTGCATCTCAATAATTGTTAATTTTCCAAAATCGTAGCAAATATAACGTTTTTGCCACATGAACGAACACGTATGAAGAATACAACCGAAATAAAATAATATTAAGACGAGCATTATCTCATTTCTCACATGCATAGTAGCACAATTCACCTTCAAAATCTGCATTCCAACATTTGAACTTCATTGCGCAGGTATTAGTTTTCAAGCATTTTCTCCAACGAAAAAATTTAACTACCAACAACGGCAGATCATCTTGATCATATTTCCCCTATTCATAATTTTCTCACATTTTTAAGACTCGAAAAGATCGCTACATTTTATCCGTCTACTACAACTTTTATTTTATCCACGTAAAATATATCCACGCGGAGCATAAGCACAGCTCCAACAACCAAATGCATTTAATGTAAAGAAGTCTGTAAGCAATAATTCCAAGTCTGCCTGCCATTCCAGGCATTTCCAAGGGTGATTCCAAATAAACGAGATATCGTCCATATTCAAGGTACTCTCAAAACGATATGACTGGCTCTTTTTCTGTGAAAACTTCTTAGAATTTGAGACACTTCGTCCCATTAGGTAGAGTCTTCTCCCGGAGACATCGGGAAACATTCTCGGAGGGGAAAAAACGTCTCTAATCAGCAGGAGAATGATAAAGATATTAAAGGAGAGGAGACAATCGCAATGGAACGGTCGGCTATACATTCAAAAATACCATTCACTCCTGGAACACCAAAGGACCACTAAGAATAGACAGTTCCTCCTATCCGCCATCGCCGAGCACGTATGGGAAGGGCCAACGCACAATGTGGACTTCGAAAATGCAAGACTCATCCATAGAGAGAAGAATTACTATGCCCGATTCATACGAGAGGCTATCGAAATAGCCAAAACATCTACTTTCAACAGGGAGGACAGCTATTCGCTCTCCAACGCCTGGAAGAGACTCTTCCACAAACCGACCAGTCAGGACGCACCTGGGCAAAACCAAGGCCTAAACAAGACGGGAAAAAACTTGCATCCGACACTTCAAACCTGAAGACGCCTGCTGCAACGCCAGCGAAACTGTCATCTCGAAGATGAATCGACGCGGAGGACAACCCGAAAACCCTGCAGCGCCTACTGCACCACCCCGCGGAAGCCTCCACGAACACCATTCACTACATTTCAAGTTTTAGATTGAAAACTACATTCAGTTTCAAATACATAATTCTCCTCACAATAAATGTGTGTTTTCCTTGAATATTCGGCCAGCATAGAAACTCCGATTTTGACATTTATTCCATTTTGCATTTCGTCGTCCAGTTAAAATATTAAACTACGCTAAGACGTAAATTACGCAGACGATAAAGAGAAGGGGAAAGATGCTGGAAACTATTTCAAAAAGAATCATTTCTTATCATTTTTGAAATGTTCTATCAAAGAAAAAATTGCATTGAATGGAATAAAAAATAGGGAGAGCTGTGGCTACAAAACACTAGTTTGGGGACCGATATTTTTTTTAGAAAATATGAGGATGAGAGGAGAGACAGAAGGAAATGAACGGTTCCGCTTCGTCCGCCACAGCTTTCTTTCACGTACGGACAGATTCCTCGGAAACGAAGGATACCATTTGTCCAACGAGACCACGACCTCCCGGGAGGAAATTGCTGTCAAAATTACAAACGGTCGCCACGAAAAAACAATCGGACGGAGGACGGGAAATCGGGCGAAGAGACGGGACCCGTGAGAGGGAAGTAGTTGTTGGGGAGGCGGAGGAAAGAAAGGAGCGCTTCAAGGTAATGGATTGATGGGTCTCGGATGTCGATCGGGCTCGGATGAGCCGAGACAGAGAACTCATGGACGGGCGCAACAATCCCGAGAGAAGAAACGCGGAAAAATGAATTTGAAAAAAAACATATATATATAACTGCTCCACTACTAAAAATGAATAAAAAAAATTGCGGGGTGAATCAAGATCGACCGAGCGGAAGGGAAATAAGAACGCTGACGCAGCGGTGTAGACACACGGATGAACCGCCCGACGACTCTCCCTCCACCCTCCCGTCCAACATCTCCTCTCTGTTTTCGGGGACGACACAAGGAACGGAATGGTGGGGAGGGGACACATAAATTCCAGTCTCCGCTTTCCTCCGCGTCGCATCCGCTGTCATAATATTCGGATAGGAGTGCGGGAGGAGAGGGAAGGGGGCGGGGACGCTCGGCCGCCTATGGCGAAGTGAGTCGCTGGAGAGGACACGAGAAAAAGAGGAGAAGAGGAGATAAATGTGGAAGAGAAGCAGAACGAAAGAGAAGGGCAGACAAGGGGCGTGGGAGCAGACAGAGTCGATCCCCTCACATTTATTTCTTTCCTCGCATTCTCCAGGGCACAACTGTATGAAAGAACTGCGGTGCGTAGGTCACCAAAAAGAAAAGAGGGAGAACGACAGACGAAAGAGGAAGAAGCTTACCGCGGTAGCCTGGTTGGTAGCGTGCCTGCCTGACAATCCAAAAGTCGCTGGTCCAAATTCCGTCCATTGAATGGGTGTACATAAAAAAGGTAAATTGGAAGGTCGGGCCATATGGAGCCCCAATGGTACTTAGACCCCTTTGAATTCATTCTGTCGACCCACATTTAATCTGCCCGCCACTTGCAAACAAGAGAAAAGAGCACCGCTATAGAACTACGGAAGACGGGCACCCCTCCAATCTTCCTCCAATCCCCGTCCAGACGTTGCTAAACTCTGATGATCTGATGGGACCTGATATTCTAAAGATTCTAGATTCTTGCCCCCAGGCCATTGGTGTCGTGTTGTCTGAGGTTTAAGATTAAGCCTAAGATTCAGTTACGCAGTGCATTATAACCTAAGTAGTTGGAGCAGCTAAAACCGAAATCCTAAACTAATACTAAAGAAAACAAGGAGGCTCGACGCTAGACAACCTATTAGCGGTGACTACAGTGCTGAGTTCCTATCTTAAGGGCCCTGGACCCATCAAAACAACGGCAAATTATTCAGTTTTATTCCATACCAGTCCCAGCTGTGTGGAGAGCACTTCACGTTCTGCGCTCTATTCGTCGGAAGGGACGTTAAACAGTTGACCCCTTCGGCAAATTTCGTTGATAATTTGCTAATATCGAAGCCGGGTTTCTCCCCATCCTTAGACTACTCCCTAATATGTCTGACTCTTTCAACATATCAATCCTTTAAGACACTAGTTAGTGATCGCCACTCCTGATAACAAAAATTGAACCCATTACAGAGACGTCGATCATGTACCGTTTACAAAACTCAGAAGATAGAACCCCGGTCCCACACTGTAATAGCAGGTGAGTCAAGAGCGATAAAATTATAAAGATGAAAAGCTGAGCAGATATACTCAAGAATTCGTTTCCCCAACGTATCATTCACTACCTCGACACAAGCAGATCGATATACCAACCAATCTATCGATTAAGGAGCCTCACAGAAGAACACCACCATTTTCATCCTCTCTCCCAGTCATTGCGACGACGGCAGGGATATATGTGGATAAATACATAATGGGAAAAGATAAGGATATAAGTTCTGATAATTTTAGAGTGCCGACTTGCTAATGTCGCTATCGTCATCTTTTTTTTAATTTTTTCGCCGTTTCCTGACCTGTAGTTATAATGTGGGGCAAGGAAATTATTATCAACGTCATAAATTATATAATACAATGTATATCTCCGTTATTCTAAACAGAATTTTGTATTTCGTCTTTTTTCGTCCCATTCGTCCCATCTCATGGTAATGACCCAAACCAAACCAATCCAAAATTTCTAATTATATTCGTGGCGCCATGTGCTCTCTGCAGCATTAAAGTATGTGTTAACCTGTTTTCCACTGGATGTTGTCAAATATGGATTTAATTCTTCCAAAAGGGTTTATTACCAAAGAGTAAAAGAATATTATGCATGTTAAGCAGGTAAGGATAAAAACCATTAACTTCATGTAGACTGCAGCGTGGGCATTAACGAATTTAAAAGAAAAAAAGGGTCGGCTCAAGGCGGACGCGGGTCGTCTTCTTTACTTATCGATTTCGTGCGTGGCATAAGTGCCGGTGGCTCCGCCAGTCCACGGAGGCAGAAGAGGAAGGAGGCGACCCGCGAAGGAAGATCTGGGACGGTTAAGGAGAAGAAGTGGAGGAGGAATGGGAAGGGAGAGGTGGAGTGTAGGTGAGAACAGGGATACCACATGGCGACTTGCCAGGCAGAGGAGAAAAAGGCCGAAAAAAAATAATGACCGTAGCCATTCACAAAAGGATTCCAATATATATTTTATATCCTCCACAGATTAGGTTGGCGCACCCGACCCGACCTGGCTTAACCCCTCAAGGGGCGGGAAGAATTCCGCCTACAGCAACGATATCGACAGTGAATAATTATTCACCAAGGTTATTGAATTCTTGGACGCAACTATTGATACGGAAAGATGAACACAAATGAGATCACATAAATTTTGTTTAAATATGACGGGGCCATGAGTGATTTGTGAATCCGTTCCGACGCATCCGTTACGGGCGTCGGAAACGCCTTATTATTGATTCAATGCAAGTAATGAAAAATAATATCCAAGTTATTTTTACGAGATGGAGAGCTACCACTAACGAAAAACCCAAAGTTTACTATACAGCCGGTTTTTAGACTACTAATCAATATATATAATAAAAAATAGTCAGAATATCCCGGGAAAAGAGGAAATGCTACCAAAAGAAGAGTATTTACCGCTGGAAATACAAGCTTGGAAGTAAGGGAACTTCAATAGAGCAAACATCTGGAGCATTTTTCTTTATAAGAGTGAGGCATGAACGGCTACAGTTAAGTCAAGACTTCGAGCTTTAGAAGTGCAGGGGCTATAGAGGAACGATAAAGATAAAATGGATCGATCAAGTAACAAAGGCAGAAGTCCAAAGAAAAGTGGGAGAAAAGAAAAGCCTAATGAAAACTTTGAAAAGAAGATGGGTCAACTTCATCGGCCATATCTTAAGGCATAATGGACTGATGAAGACAATCGTCTAAGGAAAAGAGAATTGGAAGAAAGGCTAAAACGCACCGTATGAGGTATTTGGAGCAAGTAGTAAGGGATTGAAAGGAAAAGAATAGTATCCTTGAAAAGAGATAGCTGAGATGAGAATCTAGTGTGGAGCTATGGCAAACCAATCTCAATATTGTTGACCTATGCTGATAAATGAATACATGGATCAAATGCGAAGTGAGAAAATGGGAAAGCATGTTGTGCATTACTGGTCTGAAGGACTACGAAATTTTTCCGACAGTCCACAAATGTGCCTGAAAATGTATTTTAGAATGTAGCGGGAAAAACAGAGGGCTAACAATTAACGCATGCGATGAGAAAGGGTTTGATCAATAGGACTTGAGAAGGTGCTTGAGACATTTTTCGATAAAATATTGGAATTGAGAGTAAAAACTCACGGATACCTTGGCCTATGGGAAAACTTATGATCAAACTTTGAGCAACTCTGGAGGGGACGAGGGATGGGAAATCGGAAATAAAGGTGAAGAGAAAGGGAAACAAAGTAGACGCCTTGGAAACGGTAATGGGAGAGGGGGGACTTTCTGAGTGAAATTGGAATAAAAAAAATGGGTTTGGGAAGGCGTCCTGGGGAAGGAGAACGCTGCGGTCCTCCGCAAGGAAGGTTCAAGAAAAGTTAAGAAAGGGAAGAAATTACGTAACTTTTTTAGGAAGCGGTGGTGAGAATGAGTTGAATATTGACTGACAAATTAAAATACTTTTTATGGCAAGTTCTGAACTGTTTCTGGTTGGTATTGGAGAAAGCAATTGAAAAACTCATTTTGATGTTTATGCAGTTAATCACTTCTGCTTCACAATTTTCAGAATGAAAAGACTGCATCCACATTAGCGGAAAATCTCAAAGGGACAGTTACTTCACATCACTAAGTGTCTTGTGGTGTCCAAGTCCTTCATACTATAAATCCATGTATCGCGTGACAGTACTGCGGTGAAGAGAGGCCATGGGTTTTTTCTCAGATCAATATAATGGTTTGGTCATGATCTTGAGAAGCCTATGACTCATCAAGTACAAAAAGATCCCTTAGAAGACAAAATGTGCTGTAATCGTTAGAGACAAAATAATTGCTTCTCTGGCCGTGCTCTTCACCTACCATTTCATTCTTTCATTTGCCATCTAACGAAAAAATCTTCGAAATAATGCTACTGCTCATTACACGTGTAACAATTTTTTATTTCTTTTTTTTTAAATTGCGCGGAAATTCCCACATTCAAAACTTCACTAATAATAATCTTATGAAGGACGATTAGATTACCAATGATGGCCTAAGCATTTATCTTTCATATTTAAATTACATGTACTGTGCTCTTTATTCAAATGTACATGCAATCATGGGAATTATAAACTCCTGTAGTGCACTTGCATTGCTGTTATTTAGGAAAATTATCTCTAACTAGCTTTTGCTTATGGAAATTAAAATAACGTGGAAAGAAATTAACTGAATACAATAACTTTTTTGAGTGTGTATTTCCCTATAAATGACAAATTGGGAGGGTATCTAATACTTTAGTGGTGAAATAAAATACATGCGATTGTGTAAAAATAAACTAATGGAGCAATTGGTCATAATACTTTCATTTATAGTGTTATTGCTTTTCCTCAAACATTAATCAAACGCTAATGGCTATTTGTAAATGAATGTATCAAGATTATAAGTGATGGCAATTTAAAAATATTTTGCTCTTCTTTGATCATAAGAATCATCAAGTGTGTGGTGTAAATCGTGCACTTATTTGTGACCCCATTTCCCGCAAATTATACAAATGACTGCAAGAAAACATAACAAAGAGACAATTTTCCTTTCAGTAGTATACACGCCCCCGGCCCAGCATTCAATGCTGTCACACTCAGCGATTATTACAGCGCACCTTCGCGTGCATAAAATTGGTCAATCAATTCTCTCGGGGAAAAACGGGCTTGGGAAATAATGTTGCGCTTAAGAAGCTTAAATCGCCCATGAAGTTATTCTTCAGTGCTCCGTACGAGAAAGCATCGAATGCTCTAGCCTATCTGGTGATAAAGGTTTACGTATTCCTCTCAGACAACTGTGGAGGTTTCCGGTGGAACTACGGGGAAAAAAACTGTGGGGTCTATCGCTTATGACCTACATTTATCATATGTTGCGGCTTTTTCCCCTGGGTAAGGACGGAACAAGGAGTGGGATCCCGAGCGCAAGTAAACTCATTTTTTCCTCCCCAAGGGGTTTCAGGGATCTCGGAAACCTTTCTCTCTGCCAAACACACGCCCGCCACACGAAGAACACGCCCCCACACCACTCGGTTACCGCGTCTCCGAAAGGCATCCCATATCGCACACCCTTGAGGCAAGAATGGTTTGAAATATATTTGCCATTTAGTAGCCGAACCCATTAACGACCGCCTCTCCAGGATCAAGCGAACGCATCATTGATTCCGTTTGCGCTGCCAAGCCTTTCTCTTTCAATCAACAAGAGGATTTGCTTCCATCCCACCTGAAACATAAGGCGACAAAGACTACGGTAGCCGCAGATGAAAGGATCGGATAGTGGAATGGTTATCTGTTCCTGTGATATCAGTTCACGCCCGGGATGGGACCGTAGGGTGAGATTATTTCGAAGAAGAGAGCTGCAAAAGTAGTCTCTGCACCGCGAGAATTACAGTCACCGCACTGGTTTCGGCCTTTGATCTTAGAAATGCTGGCATCCCATAGACTATGAGGAGATAGTATGAAGGACAGTGCATTGCCATTTGCTTCCTGAAACTAAGAATGTCTTCCAAATTCATTCATACTCCATATTCACTTGATTCATCATAGGTTTGTGGAAAATTGACTTAATTTATACCATACTTTTAAAACTTTACTGCGAATAAATAAAATTACAAGAGAAATGAATATTATATAACCAGCGGAGATTGAGGAAACATTAACCTAGGAAAAATGTAGGCAAATCAATTTTACCGACCGCTATAATTTGTTCAATTCATTAACACATGGTGGGAAAAATTATGATTCCACGTTTTCATTCCTTTTTATGCTCCTTATTTTTTCAAAGTGTAAAGATAGGTAGAAAAAGTCCCTCGGCAATGAAATATTTAACATACATTAAATTGTGTGAGATGCACTATTCGTTTCTTACCTCCAGATAAACTTTAACTTCATGACGTCACCAGTTTCTTTCAATAATAAGAGAATTTCTTGGCATATTTTGTGTGGTATGCTACGATATCTGTGATGATATGAGTAACTTGCGAATCGTTTACCGTTGGGGGCGAGATGAATGGTAGAAATACAACTATCCCCGCGATACCGAAACAAATTACACTGAATAATGAAAAGAGAATGTTGCTCTTTCCAAGTTTTCACTACATTTGATTCCACAACGTGACGAAGATATTCGTGCGTATTTATGCAGACTATAGCTACGTACATAATCTTCTAGTTAAAAATTCACATTGCAAAATGCCTCTTCCGAACAATCTTCAACAACAATAGGTCACACAGCAGAGGATTTTTCATCTTACTATAAAAATAAAGGGAGGAAGTGAAGAGGACAGGGTTTGCGTGGTCCCCTGGTTTAATCAAATACAAAGCATAAAAAGAGGTATCATCATCGAGTACACTACTTGAGAGTGCAACTTAGTAGCAGGGGTATGCTTATTTACTATGCAAAGAGGGAGCGGAATATTTGGGAAGGAAGGCGTTAGTGGGGATGGAGCAATATTTGATGACGTTAGGAGGGAGAACAAGAGGCTGGAATTATATCAATACCATGTTATTTCATCGCATCACTCCAAAAATGGTCCAATTATATTAATATAACAAGGTTAATGAGGTTTGGAGATATCATATAACGTCGAGAGGATTATAGCAAATAACAACAATAACACTGGAGCACCTTGTCTCGAGCCACCAAAGATTACTTTGGCTTTTACATCTCAAAAGTAATATTCCGTTAAGATTTATCCAATCAAAACATTAAAAAAGACATCAGACGATGATTTAATTAGAGAATATCACTCTGATATGATCTTTATTGAATCTTCAACGAAATCCATTTGATGACCTCTCTTTCATCCACTAGGATGAATTTCAATTACGCCAGAGTTGATCTCGCTCCAAACGGGTCCCGGCCCCGCCGAAGTGAAACAATGGGAGACGAAGGGGGGTTTCAAAGCGGAGCATTCGGATGGGGAACTTTCCGATGGAGAGAGAAGAAAGGAAAAAATGAGCAAAGAGAAGAGGCCGGACCGACGAATGGCGCAGACTGCCTGTATTAAGGAAATGAGAAAGGTTTCCCTCCCATTCTCTTTCTCCCCCTCTCTTATCCTCCCTCTCCCGCCGTTCCTTTCCCTGGACCAATCTCCCCCTTCCACCCGTGACGCAGTAAAGATCTTTTTGGGCAAAGGCGGGGATTAACGACGAAAGGGTGAGTTTATCCCTCCCTCCGGAATGCGAGGGTAGGAGTGATTCCGAGGGCGGAGATTGGCTGGCATGGAGGTGGGGTTGGGCGAGGGCTTTGGGGGTGCGGGGGAGGAGGATCGGTCTGGTGGTCTCCTCAGCGAAGAAACGACCGGGACCTGTCGATGAATGATTACCGGGGGGATGAGCAGGGAGGGAAGGAGGGAGGGATGAAAGCGGGGGGGGGGGAGGGTTTGAATGAGAAGAGCGCAACCCTCATCCTTCAACACATTACATCGCTCCCGTTCACACCCTCTATCACGTGTGGGTATTTCCCCGCAGATGATTTTTTCCGGCCTGGATGCCAGCCTAAAATCCCGACGCTTTCCCCACGGATGACGGGGAACTGGGGAATAATGATCGAGGCCCAAAAAGTCCACGAATATATTATGATCGACGGCATTATCATCACGTTCGTTCCTCAGGACACCAAAAAAGGAATGATTTTCAATGAATATTAACTCTGGAGGTTGATAAACGATCAATTTTATGGTGTAAAATATTTCGATTCTTGAGATCAAACCAAATTAAACCCCGATTTTTCTAATTCTTAACCTCCAAATTTATCAATTTCTTTTAGGGAAATTAGAGATGCTAATTTAATAGCGAACCTTAGCTTTGAAGATCAGAATCATAAATATTAAATTATATTTCTGCAAAGTTTAGATGGTAGATGAAACTAATATAATAAAAGCATCGCCCCAATAAACGCGGTTTACACATTAATTATCATTTTTGCTTCCACATTTTTTTCTTCCATACCCCATTCATCCCCTCTATGGAAGCCCTGAGTCCCTCCTCCCTCGCTCTCAAGACAGAGGGGGGATATGCGCAAGGGAGGTATGGAGAGAAAGGGAGAAAGAGAGAGGAATGGTGGCTCTAATCACGGCCTTCGATCGCCGCCGTGAATTATGAGCGCTCGTGGTGGGGGGAGGGGCGAGGGAGAAAGGTGGAGGGGGGGGGGGAGAAAGCATGAAGGAGAGGAGGGGGAAGGAAGGAGGAGACCGTCGTTACAAAAGGACGCAAGGGGGGCGGGAGATTGAGGAACTTGAATGGGAGAGTGAAACCGTAGGTGGAGTGGAGGGAAGGGTGAGAGACGGATCAGAGAAAAGCACGATGTTCGAACTTGGAGCATCACGGCACCAAGCAAATTGAATTTCTCGAGAGGTAGGAGTGCCGGTACATTGGCCACGACAACGGAGAATATTTCCTGCCACTTTCACGTTACAGCTACACGATTCCGCCTCAAGATTCACGATACGGGGATGGGCGTCCCCTTCCCCTCATCGCCCCCTGAACGGCCGACATCGATAAACGATACCGACAGTTGGAAATATTTTTTTAATATCTTCCCCAATGTCTGCAAACCATTATGCCAAAATTTTATATTTCAATGGCGTTAAAATTGGTTGTTTTGATCCCGCGCATAGCAGTGGGTAGATTGGGCATACAAAACACTGATTAAAAAAACTTCTTTACCACATACAATGAAAGGCTGGAGTCAAAAATATTGGGGGATTTTTTTTTAATAGGAACGCTAATTTGCAGTAATTCAGCATATAGCTTTCTGAAAGCTACCCACACATAACAGCTATCTCGTATGCATGCCAGTCCTGTAAATACAAGTTCTATACCAGTCCCTGAATAGCCATTATCGCAGTGTGCAGCTTTTCAGAAATTACTATATACCACTCTCTTTTTCGTTACATTTAGAGGACATTGCGTGGGTGTATATACCAATTATTGAAGATAGAAAGGATGTATTAAGTTAGAAACAGCAAATTAGACAGAGAAACAGAAGACGAGATGCCCCCATTCAATTAATGGATTAATGGGGACACTAAGATGGAAAAATTGGAGAAAAATATGGAGCGAGAATTGTAGGAAAATCAGAGAAAAAAATTACTTTGGCTAATTAAGGAATATTAAGTTAATAACAATCAGAGTGTTAGATTGGTAATTCGTACCGTAATTCCGTAATTAGTACCAATTACGGAAGAAAGGAGCGCCGCAATAACCAGTCTTTGGAGGCCAGTTCTATAACCTAAGAGTCATTTTAAAATCTGGGTGGGGATTTACAAATAAAACGCCACGCATCCATAGACCTGCAACTATACTGCGCAACGCAACTATGCTGCGCAAAAGCTGGAATTGTGTCAAACGAAATCATACCGCATTTTGACGTCATAGTATTCCAAGCACCCTTTTTTCATCGAGCCGGAAGGAAATAGAGTAGGCCAGCACTTGACGAGAATTTTTATACAACACCATCAATAGAAGGGGACCTCATATTTTGAAGTGACGCATGGGATGATCCAGGTTTCATCAATTATATTCATTGATGAAAACGCACACCTTCCCGTTTTTGCTCAAAATAATAAAGCTGAATCATTTGATAGATTTAGTAATGGTTCTAAAAGTTAGTAAACGTTGAATCATTGAATAACTACAGAAGATAAGGTAATTTAGAGTTCATGTTTTCAAATAAACAAACAAATAGCGAACATGAAGCGCTTTGTGATGAAGTTTTCACATAATTAATTTTCTTTCTCCACATAATTAATTTTCTTTCCCTCTTGCTCTGACTCTCCTCTCTGTAACACAGATTTCACAGGAGATTCTGCCCAGTAATTATGGTCGATTCGAAAGAATTTTCGATAGATAAAGCGACGATATGGTCGCGAAAATCTCCTATCATTCACGTCTTCAGAGGCTCGAGATTCGCGATCACCTCTTTCACATTCGTATCGAGATAGGAATCGCACCGATATGATATCGCACATCGCGGACACGAAACCGCAGCATCGCACTCCTCCGTTTAATAGAAGGAGGAGAAGAGGATGAGCGGATACGCATGGGGAGGGGGGAAAGACGATGGGAAGGCGAGCCGTCGGGGATGAGGGGAGTGTGGTCGAATGAATGGAGCCCGTATCCATCCATCCCGGCCAACTCGTTCCCGTCGGCTGGCTCGGGGGCGTGGGGGGAACTGGGGGAGAGCCGGCGGAAGGGGGCGTGTCCGCCCCGACCGGGGCAAGAGTGCCCCTTTTCCTTTCTCCTAGTCTCTCCACCCCTCGGGGGCAGTAGCCCTCGGCCAAAGTTCCCGCTCGCGTCCATTTTGGGAGGAGATGTTCCTCCGCCGTCCCGGTAGGATGGGACGTGTCCTAATTAAGCCCCGCGGGGATGAAACTAAAAGCAAAAGAGCGTCTTCTAGTTTCGAGCCAAAAATTTTGCCAACGGGAATGAAGAAAGAGTGAAAGGTGGGTTTACACTCGGCAACCGAATTCCATGCTAGAGTACTATTCAGATCTATTTATATTTGTAATAACTTTTTGCGAGCGATTAAGGGTCTGACAAGGGTATGTTTGGCGGTTTTCGACCCCAGTTGGTTGTGTTAGAAAAAAGATACAGGCAAGGATTTCCAGTGGAGGGATGTCCATTTATACCGCAGGAATCACAAAGGTCGGTTTTCGTCAGTTCTCATGGACGACACTTTCAAGAAGCAGTTTTTTTTTAGCGGCATCAGCCGCTGGAACCCTGGCATCAGCGATCTATCCCCATTAACACATGCAGAGCGGGCCGCGTTAACCGACGTGGTTATTAGTTCAGTTCGGTATTGAAATAAAGTTTATTCAATTTTAGGGAAGGTAATAAAATTACGACCCACACTGAATGTGTATAGTTATTCCTCAAATATAATCGACTATTACCAAAAAAACTATCCATTAACTCAATATCTACAAAAGAAATCTTTAATTGATGTAAATACCGAACGGTTAAGAACTCGAAAATACGTTATCGATCATATGCCATCAATATTCATTTTCTAGAATTTATAATGACACTCAAATATTACAGGTAAGTCAAAGGTTGGTGATTTGATTCCCGGTTCAAGGGACCCCCTGGAAATTCTCAAATGCTTTACGAACAAATTAGAATTGCAACAATCGATAGGGTGCTACCAAGATTCACCTTAGGCAAGACTAAAAAAGCAGCTTCAATTCAAGCGCCTCTAATTTCATCGGCGTCTAATAAATCGTTAAAATCATACACAATATAACGCGGAGAGGTCAAAATGCATGGTCACCGTCGCAGGTGAACACGGATTAAATACGACATAGTCTAAACCGTTCGACTTTTCATCCATAAAGTATGTAGGCATTTATATACTAGAGACGAAAAGTAACTATTTCCTCTCACAATCTTGCATCGCCGCGAGGCGGAAGGAATGAGAGCAGAGGTGGATGACACACGCGCATTTCAACTGAGATGTTGGAATTCCGAGAGCGTTGTGTTAGATAGGAAGATACCGCAGTCCTTCAGTCCGCAATAACTAACCTTCATTTACGCTTCGGTGAGCCCATCTTGACACGCAAAATAGTTTCAGGGTGGAAAAAAATATTATCCCCAAAGGGATGAACTAAAATATTTTTCACCAATTACTATCCAAAAAGTTTAAAGACGCTAGATACACCATTGCGTGTTATTTGACTAGTAATAGGATACAAAGAGGGAACTAGAAAAAGGGTTATTTTTGAGCTCGTACCTATTGCAGCATTTGAAAGCTTTTCATGTCATCTAATTTTCAACTCTCTGAAGAGAGCTTGTCATTCAAGAGATGGTGAATTTAGGGTGAGCTAGTCCAGAGTTTGTATATGTGAATGCCATTACCAAATGCCGTTGATAAACCTGGGTTATCCAAAGATTGCGAGTCGTAATCCCGGAAAAACACCGATTTTGTATTTTGTGAGGTATTCAAATTACATATTATACAGTGAAACATCACTTAGGGACTGCTGAAGCCTAGGCCTCCGACTAGTACCACATCAGCTGGGTTTTATTCAAAGACTGTCTCTCTTCATGACATTTGAACATGTCACCAGAATACTGAGTGGACAATCGCCAAGCTGTTCTCATGATAGCATTATTTTCTTTTCCAATCTACATCCTTACATTATAATGCAGTAGTCCCAAGGAGGTGCTAAAGGGAGAACGAATAAACCCTATTATTTATTTCTTAGATAGGAATCAATTTTTGCATTCTATCTCAATTGTCTCTTCATGATATTTTCTCATCATTTGAAGTGATGTGAAAGTACCCGATACTGTGATATTTTATTATTTAGGAACCCATAGTAGGATCAAACTGAAAAGTTAATTATTCAGATTCGAATGAATTCTAGGAAATTCCTCACCAGCTAAAAATTGCTTAATATAAATATATTTCCTGTCGTTAACCTCATTCTAACCAACGAGGAATCAATTCATTCTAGAATTAATCTATGAATAACCAATAAACCATATTCTTTCATTGGTGTCATAAACAATGAACGTTAGCCAGAAACAACATTACCTGTCAAATAAAGGAGGTTTTATAAATAACTAACACTTTCGATTGTAAATTATTTCATTAGCTGTGTTTCTTTATGGTTTCATTGACGGCAAGTTTTAAACAGCATATTCCCCAAAAATAACTTAAAATTTTAGATTTCGAGATTTCCTTAAGGTATTCCAGAACAATTTCTTCTCCTTCTTCCGTTTCAGAGGAGGATATTGTCGATCTCTAAATGGTCACAATAAATAAATGTCGATCTCTGAATAGCCAAAATGATATCTGTATGGGGGAGCGTCCAAATTTCGTCCAAAAAGTCTTTAGCTCGTCGTAACCCAGGAATAAGGGCACAGGATCCCCACTACACGCTTCTGCCACCACTTAGAGAATTCATCGATCCCAGGGATGCATCTCGATAAGGGCTTGAGAGGGCGATAAGAGGCTTTTCCAGACCTTTTTCAGGCAAAAACTATCGATCGAATTGAAACACGCCACCGAAAAGGGCGTCGAGTTGACCCTTGTACTCCGCTCACCCCGGCCTTCAGTAAACGGCAGTTCACAGTTTCTCGTTATTTTCATCCATAAATTATTATCCAGAAGAGAATACAAATCACTCAAAGGGATGAAAAACAACTGTGGGTCTAATCGAGCATTAGGGCCAGTTAAATTTATGATTCTAAGGAGACCTTTTTCTGTCAATTATACGCATTCTCAATGCCAACTGACATTTATACAGCGGGCTTTCACAGCAGTAAATATTTCCACGGAGTAGTCCGTAATGGTAAGTCCGTAATGTTGGCAATCAATTCGTAAAATATGCTGAAGGAAAATACTGAAAGCCATTCTAATCGATAAGAAGACGGTTTGCTACATATTTCGATTTGCTACATATTCTTCAGCAATCATTGCGATACAGCTTAAAAAAGGAGGTATTGCCGTATATGCAAAAATATAATAATATTTCCTTTAACGACTAATGACGAGCTTGGAGAAAGCTTTCGGCATCGTATTCATTCGGATATAAAAATGTACTTTATGAAAAAATGCAAAAATAACGTCATTATTGCCCCCCCTCCCCCAAATCTCTCCCGTTCGAATTCTCTTCAAAGGATTCCCATTGCTCCCGTCACCTTTCCATATTCAATAGAAACATGAATGATAAAATTCAAGGGATCGACGCAAAATATCATGATCCACATATGTAGTAACATAGACACATTTGCACGCCACATGACCGTACAGACAAATCAGAGGAAATTGACAGTACTGAAGTTACCCGAGGCTATGAGCAAGTTTTTGTCAGTATAGTGGATTCGAATCCGAGATTTACGTTGCCATAAATCAAGTGACTTCACCGGGAATGGATTTTGCATCACTCAACTGTTTTTCAGATCCGTCTCCCAGTGATAAAATAAAAAAGCCTTCCATTCGGACCGCTTTCCGTTTTACGGTTTGACACTCGCGACCAGATACGTGTTCCAGTTTTAGATACACTGAATGATCGTTCTCGACTTTGCTTGATAACAGTAACTTAGCAACAGTGGACATCTAAATCTATCTGCAGAGTACCCTCCAAGCCACCGCAAGGGGGTGTGGCAGGGAGCGACGTCATACCAGGCATACATTGCCGTCTTGTAATCATTAAATTTCTTATTAATAAATTAAGTAAAACTACAAGTAAAAGAATGTCATATCCCAAAATATTCCACTGTAATTTTTATGGTCCTAGTATTAGGGCCCAAGTCTTATATTAGGTATTACAAGTATTACAAGTTTTCTTCCACTCAATTAATGTAAAATTTCGTAGAGTTAGGCCACAATGGTTCTACATCTGAACAATAGCCCGCGATCGGCTAAAGGCGCGTGGCGCTTCATTTACCCGGCGCTTCTAATATTCAAAAAAATTGTTATCCATCAAAAGCAATGGACTTCTACTACTTTTGTCGTAATCCCTACTATTAGGTGGGAATAATAAGTTCGTAAACCTTTAGGTCGAGGCCCGTATTCCAGTTTCTTACTTCCTGGTCGAAGCATGGGGGCTAAGTAATTATCAAATTACAATTTTATTTTTGGTGGATTTTTATCTTTCTGCATGACTATATTATCGATTTTACTGATAGCTTTACTAAATCAAATTCACCTGAAAAATAAAGCAGCTTCAAGTTCGGCAGAGGTTCTAATGGAAAACTCACGCTTTGGGGAGGGCACAGAATAAATTTCATTCATATATTTGGAAAAAGACGTATGAAAAACTACTTGTGACACGAAACGGAGAATTATTTCGGTCTCCGAACGAGCAATAAGCAGACACGACAGTTTTCCCTCCGGAATAGTACTACCATATCACGGCAGCCCATTCGCGTCGATCACCGGTTTGCGACCCCGATGAGCGAGCCGGAGAGAACGTCGAGGGCAACTGAGGAGTCGAAATCGATCGCCGCGCGCCGAGGCCATTTCCATTTCGGCCCGCAAAGGCGACCGAGGCATTTTCAATTACCCGGAAGAACAAGGCATCTCCATGCGGGGGCAAGAATCTGGCAGTTGTCATGGGGGGGGGGGGGAGATGTGGGGGCGAATCGCAGAAAATAAAAACCTTAGCGATAAAACGGATCGATCTAGGACCAGCCGCGTTTGAAAGTTAAGGCGAGGAAGGCCATCCCCCCATCACCCCACCATGGCTTTTCAACCTCTTTTGTGTCCTCCCTCCTTCCCCCATTGTCTTGTATACATATTCCGATTGCCTCTGTTTTAGCGGAAGGCTTCTCAGGCGGGCAGAGATCAAAACGGCAGATGGGGAGTAGAAGGAGAGACTTAAATGAGAGACGAGGAAGGGGAGGCAAGATGGTTCACAATGCGTACATCTGCAGAGCCCGGCCATGGAGCTGGGGTGAGGGCGCATTTTTTATTCATCCGCTAATGAGCTCACTCCAGCGATGAGGGATTAAAGGGCGAGGCAATTGTTCTAACAGGAAGATTAAGGAGGAGGAACAAGGTTAACACGTGGCCCCCGACTTCGTTTCCTCCTCAAAGACAGAGATCTCATTTCCTACCCCTTGTGCGGGGATCCCACTCGTTGATCTCGCTAAATAGCTGGGGCTAGGGAAACGCATTAGGGTTTTTTCGGGATGAAAAGGGTGACAGTCCTCGCGTGAAACTGAGTAAGAGTGCTGCAATATCCTCTCGCGATGGCGAGAGAATGCTTTCAGAGAGGCGGTGCGCCCTCTCAAAAAGGTCAAAATAAGCCCATAGAACTTGAATTTCAAACTAGGGTTGACTCCCATTAAAGAAGATCAGTTTCAAGAATTCAGTCAAGAGGTTCAGATATTTTAACGTTAATTTATCTTTAGGTGCTCCAACTACTTCGATTACAATGCACGCTTTAGCATACACTTAAACGATTTATAACCTATTTTGGTTATCGTAACCTATTTTGCGAACTCAAACTTACTATGGTAGCCTGGGTCATAATCACAAAATTAGAGAAATGATTGCCGAACTAACAGATTCAAAATGTCCTTTTTACCTCGTACAATTAGGGACATGAATAGCTGTAAATATATCCAATAGCATAAATACGAGTGCATCAATGAATAGCTTAGGTAGTTGCATGTTGGCATAAGCTTAAAGAGCTAAACCAACTAACAGCATGTTTTAGCATGCTTGTTTTGCTATTTTTATATTTTATAAATCGCGAAGTTTACCTAGAGTATCATCATCATATATATATTATTACAGAAAGGTCTTTTTCTGTCATTCCGTAAATGCTCCGTACTACCGTAATACTGCACCTACAGTGATCTTATTATATCTGTCCAATAAAATTGCATAAGGCCTTTAAAATAAGCCGTTATGCAAGTCTATAGCTCAAATAGTCTCTGAGATATACCGTAAAATGAGTAGTACTTTTGCAAAATTCGAATTTTGCAACGTTGCAATATTTCGGAAACGGTTGCGTTTTTTGCAAAACGACTTTGGGATTTTCATTTTCTTATCAAATGGATGCGTTATGCCAAATTTGTTCAAAATCGGTGACCCTTGGGGCAATCACCTGGTCGATTTGACATGGAATTACCCTATTATATTTGCTGATTGGCTTTCTTATCAATTAATATTCTCCTTTAATGGGAAGATGATATATTGGATTCTTACCATTAGATTCCCTCTGATTTCAAATTGTTCAACGATGAGGCTTACTTTCACCAGGTTCAAGACGAACATGATGGCCAGATATTGTCGTAAAATGAGTAGTACTTTTGCAGAATTCGAATTTTGCAACGTTGCAATATTTCGGAAACGGTTGCGTTTTTTGCAAAACGACTTTGGGGTTTTCATTTTCTTATCAAATGGAGGCGTTATGCCAAATTTGGTCAAAATCGGTGACCCTAAGTGTCATTTTTGCCGATTTTCAGGTCGAATTGACGTGGAATGACCCAATGACATAATAAGTGTATTGATTATTAAGAATAAATCCAAGTCAAACGATCACGTTCAATTCAGTATAAAGTAAATCCATGAAATATTCGCGCTCGAACAAAGATAAAGTCTCCTAACGTAACAAATAACCCTAGAGCACCATTTTATCGAATAAAAATTTCCCACCATTTCCCATAACATTAATGCAGACATAATACACTAAAAGATAAGTGCCCTAAGTGCTCCATGGACATGCCTACTTTTGATTTGAAATAAGGATTATTTACATCAAACTTAGTGACTTCAACGTCTCAAAAAGTCTCCGGACTAAAGAAAATTATCTACAGACTGCAATTAAGTGAAATACCAAGCAATTCCATGTAAAAGTAAAGCAAAAAATCATAAAAGATGATATCGGCTACTTATTTTCTAATTATGAGCATTTTGATGAGAAATTACAGTCAATTATAAAATATTCTAAAAAGTTTATTATGGTGACGAATTTTTAGAACATGTATGAATAAAGAGTGGAAGATAAAACCTCGGTTGAGGGGAAGACAAATGAAGAAATGAAAATATCGTACGAGAAGAAATGATATCGAAGGGAGAGAGCAGCAGAAAAAGTAAAAGAGGAAGTATTAAGAGATAAAAAGGAGTATGAGGGGGTGAATGATAGGATCACATCGAGTAAGTAGGGAAACGGAATGAAATGGTAAGGGATTATGGTCCCACATAAATTGGGGAAGAATTGAAGACAAGAATAGGGATTTTTGACAGCATTAAGTGAGGCAGAAGATATGACGAGCCAAAAGAGGACGCAATATAGGTTAAATGGGGCGTTATGTGAAGGTACCAGTTCAGAGCAGACGGCAATGGAAGGGGATACGGGTAGGAACTGTCCTAGGATATGCCGAGCCACAGGTATATGCTAGTTTAATAACGTTACATACTTACATAATTGTCAGCTGCTACTTTCCACTACGTTTTCCAATCAACATTGAGTATCTGACCTCCTTTCACATTTTATGCCTGAATATTCTGGTACTTGTATTTTTTATTTCAATGTTGAAAATCAACAATAATACCTTAGATCTCGCATGATTTGGAATTAATTTTGCATCATACACCTTGTTAATGGTTGAAAGACCGGTCGAGTATTTGGTCAGTGTTTTACTATCGCAGATGGGCGAAATTACTAATATTAATGGCCCTTGTGATGTTCCCGCAGGCGTAATTTAATTCTCTGGAGGTCCAGCCGACGCAGAAGTAGTGTAGTGCATGTTTGGTGAGCAATCACCCCCTGCCACACACCCTTATGGTGGCTTGCAGGGTATTATGTAGATGTAGATGTAGAAATCGCCCACAGTCGCCCTCCTTGTCATAAACTCCGTAAACGTTTGATGGCCGTAGATTCTTGAACGAGGCCTTGGTGGCACATGTGAATCTAGTCTGACTTTATAGGAATTTATATAGGAAAAGTTTTAGAGTTTTTCCGCGTAGTACCAGAATCATTAAGTAGTGCTATACCTATAAAGTAATTTTTGGGTTATTGTGGTCATTCACTTTTCATGCATACCAAAAGTTTTAGAGTTTTTCCGCGTAGTACCAGAATCATTAAGTAGTGCTATACCTATAAAGGAATTTTTGGGTTATTGTGGTCATTCACTTTTCATGCATACCAAAATCCCTCGAGATGACTTGGAAGGTACTCTATAAATGTAGATATGAAATGGATACGGGTTGAATTTCAATTTCTCGAGTGATACATTTAGTGATTTGATTTAAGCCTATAACCTAAATACTGACCTTGAGCAATGCTGCAATTAAAATTCCTCCAATCGGTGTAATTAATACTCTGTAATAATATCCGTAAAACGAACAAATTTGAACGGCTCCTTATACTTATCCCATAATCTTAATTATTTTCGTGAATTACTGATATTTGTGTCGCTCAACCATCGGTGCTAACAGTATTTTTTTGTGGCAAATGCTTTAAACAAAGCATTTATAAAGATCAGAGCGCTGATAAATTTAAAAAAAATATCACATACTTTACAAATAATTTATAGTCAACAAAAATAATGTAGACGTAGAAGTTAGTTAAGAGGCGTAATCGCCTATTATAATCAAGCCTATGAGTGAAGCCGATAATAACAGAATTAGGCACTTGGACAATTTTTCAGCAGACGATAAATAATTTCTACACGCTTCCCAAACATTTTTAAATCAAAGAATCTCAATGATATTGCTGTAACCGTACAGAAGGACTCCTAAAAAAATTGCTTAAAAGGGCACTATTTGGTATTTTATTTACGCAAGAGTTGCATTTGGACATCACTTGAACCAAAAATCATTACAAAATCGTAATATTTCACTGTGCCTAGGGTGAAAAGGCATTGTAATAATTTCTAAGAAATCTTAGATTGAAATGAAGTAGCCAAACTAGGTATTATATCAGAAAAGCTTTCCAAAAATAATAATACATGATACGACAGGTATGATTTATTTTAGCCAAGATATGTAATGTTCCGGGTTGCGGATGGTGGGTCGACCTCTAGATATAGAGGTTAGCTGCCAGATAGCGAGTTTACTCGTCGAATAAGCAGTCGTGGAAAAAAAGCGAAGGCATTCCGAGGGGGTATTGGTCTATCCCTGGGTAAGGTGGGCCTTTAAATAATTCAGAACCTGTGAAGATGCCATGACTTGGCGACGGAGGTCGCCAACAATTACGCTTCCCATCAACCGGAAGAGAGGGCAGCAGCTCTTCTTCACATGAGTGAAGGTGGAGACCACAGTGGTCGATACAGCGATACTCATTTCACTATAGGCGTGGTAACATTTACTTTAACAGCTGTAGTACTGCAATGTGGAAGGCAAGGGGAAACCACCACATTATTATCCCGAGGAGTCGCAGCTACTCCACTCTTTCCTTTATTATCAGACGTGATGTCACCCTCTCGTGTGAAATATTCCGGAAATAAATAGTCCCCCATTCGGATCTCCGAGCGGGGACTACCCGAGAGAGTACATCAGTCAAGTGTGATAGTCATTTTAGGGTAGGAATTTGGAACGTGAGATCACTTCGGACCTGCGGAAGACTGGAGAACCTGAAGGTCAAATGCGAGGAATGGACCTCGATGTATTAGGAATCAGTGAAATGAGATGGCCCGAAGAAGGAGACTTTTGGAGTGGAAGTTACAGAATTATTCACACCGGATCACTGAATCGTAACGCTTGAGTAGGCATAATGTTCAGGAAGAGTGCAGCATTGCGTGTGAAAAACTTCCTGCAGTACAGTGAAAGGATTATAATGGTTAAAATTGAAACTAAGCCTACAGATACCAATGCGGTGTAAGTTTAAAAGCCGACGTCGGACTACAAAGATGAAGCGTTGGAAGACGTCTACGAAGATATCACTGAAGTAATAAAACAGGTAAGAGGAGAAGAATACCTAATTGTTTTAGGAGACTGGAACGCTGTCGTCGCAGAAGGTCAAGGTGGAAATATAACTGGAAAATATGGATTGGGAAACCGAAACGAAAGAGGAGAAAGACTGCTGGAGTTCTGCACACAACATAAGTTAGTGGTTACTAACAGATTGTTTAAAAATCACAAACGAAGAAAATACACGTGGAAGATGCCAGGAGACATAGGAATATTTCATGACTATATATTACATCATAAACTACCTTTTAGTAAAGAAGAGGTTCATGAATCAGGTGAAGGACTGCAGAATCTACCCGGGTGCATACATTGACAGTGACCATAATTTAGTGATGATGAAATGCCATCTAAAATTCAAGATATTGAAGAAAACAGTAAAGAACATTTCGCAATTAGAAAAACTGAAGGAGACTCAACATCAGCAGGAATTTCAGAAAGCAGTAGAAAACAACATAGGAGAGGACCTGACTGAGAAACCAGTAGAAGAGCGTTGGGAAAGCATTAAATGTGGACTACAGGAAGCCGCAAAAGAAGTTCTTGGAAGAAGAAAAGTTGTTAAGAAGAAGCCATGGATCACGGAAGAAGTCTTAGAGCTGATTGAAGAAAGGAAGAAAGTACAAGAATGTGGAAACAGAAGAAGGGAAGCTTTGCTACAAAAGAATAAGGAACGAAATAAGTCGCAAATCAGGGAAAACTAGAGAAATGTGGATGAAGAGCCTATGCGAGGATGTACAAAACAACCATTCCCTTGGAAAGGTGGAGGCTGCCTATAGGATAGTGAGGAACCACTTCAAGGAACGGAGCGCAAAATGAAATACTATAAGAGACAAGAATGGAGAACGTTTGAATAAAAATGAAGACAAAGTGAAGAGATGGAAAGAATACATGGATGAGTTATACAACGGGAACAATCTCAGCACGAAAGTTGTTGAAGAGGAAAGCGAAGTCGAGAAGGATGATCTGGGAGCATCAATATTGAGATCGGAATTCGACCAAGAAGTAAGGGACCTTCGGATGAATAAGGCTCCTGGAATTGATGATATCCCGCAGAACTGATAAGGAATGCGGGAGAGAGGACATTGGCCCATCTCTACATGGCCATGTGCGACATGTACTCAACAGGAGAAATATATTATACCCAGGGTATACCCAGGGACTTCAAGAAAAACATCATTATCCCTATTCCCAAAAAGAATAGGGCGGAGAAATGTGAAAATTTTAGGACTATAAGTCTGACGGCACACGCATCGAAGATATTGACAAGGATCATCTACAGAAGAATAGAACGAAAAGCAGAGGAGTTCCTGGATGAAGATCAATTCGGATTCGAAAAAGTAAGGGCACAAGAGAAGCAATATTGGCCCTTACGCTGCTTATAGAGAAGAGAATGAAGAAGAACAAACCGACCTTCATTGCATTTGTGGATTTAGAGAAGGCTTTTGACAACGTGGATTGGAATTTCATGCTTGGAATTCTGAAAGGAATTGGAGTGTCGTACAATGACCGAAGAATTATCCACAGTTTGTATAAAAACCAAGTAGCGATGATAAACTCTGGACCCAGCTGTGAAGAAGCAAGAACAAGGAAAGGAATGAGACAAGGCTGTGCACTGTATCCCGTAATTTTTAATGTTTAAATGGTGAGAGCCATCAATGAAGTCAAGGAGACGTGTTCTGGAGTGAACATCCACGGACAAACAATCAGTATGCTACGATTCGCTGATGACATAGCTCTCATAGCAGAGACAGAGAAGGAGCTGAATAAGATGCTAACAACCATGGATAGGACAATGGCCATACATCAGCTGAAGATAGATAAGAAGAAAACTAAGATATTGGTTGTGCAGAAAGAGAGAGGAGGCCAAAACCAACGTTATTCTAGGAAAACAGAAACTGGAAGAGATTAAAGAGTTCTGTTACCTGGGAAGCAGAGTAACCAACGATGGACGAAGCAAGAAAGAAATAGTGAGTAGAATAGCCCAAGCAAAGAGGGCACTCTATCAAAAGAAGAATCTACTTACAGCTGGAAATAAAAGCTTGGAAATAAGGAAGCAATTCATCGAAACGTATATCTGGAGCATGTTTCTTTACGGCAGTGAGGCATGGACGATGACAGCAGCGGAGAAGAAAAGGGTGGAAGCATTCGAAATATGGTTCTATCGAAGAATGATGAAGATAAAATGGATCAACCGAGTGACAAATGAAGACGTCCTAAGAAGAGTGGGAGAATAGAGAAGTCTGCTGAAAAATATAAAAAGAAGACGGGACAATTTAATCGGCCACATCTTAAGACACGATGGCCTGATGAAGACAATCATCGAAGGAAAAGTGAACGGAGGGATGGAAAAGGCAGGCCTCCTATGAGTTACATAGAACAGGCCAAAAGGACGTGAAAGAGAGAAACTACGTTAATATGAAGAGGTTGGCCGATAGAAGAATCGTGGAGGGCTGCGTCAAATCAATCCTAGGATTGTTGACCCTTGATGATGATATGTAATGTCTGGCTAACGTTAATTTTTAGTTTATTTGAGCCTTAAGTTAATGCGGTAAATGCCATTTTTTCTCGCATTTAGAACATCAAACATCAGATTGGCATGAAAGTTATCCGCAGAATGGCGTCCATAATTGTTTTAAAGCCTAAAAAATATACCACATTATATAACAAAGTCGGATCTTGTTAAAGTGAAGGGTTTAGAAAAACCTATAAGCAGCAGAAGCAAAGCTGATGAGCCAAAGAATTATTTCAAAGGCATGTAGGTAGGTATGAGGCAACTTGCAGTCTGAGGTGAGTTATATCTACATTTCATATTCATGACAAAAGAGGTCAATCTCTAAGCATGTTCCTCAGGGCCGTATTTACCAAAAGGCGTACCCAGCGGCCGCCGGGGGCCTCGCGAGAGAGAAAATGTAAGTAAGTATACCTAGTTGTAAGTAACCTGGCGACTATTAGCGGAGTATTAATAGTGCAGATATTTATACTCATTATATATTGTCTTAAATTGCAAGGAAAAGTCGATGCCAAGCTCCAGGCTGCAAGATTATAACATTAGGGGCCTCAATCTAGCTTCCGCCGGGTGCCTCAGGGTTCATAAATACGTCCCTGATATTCCTTGTCTACTTTTAAGGCCTAAATATAGTAAGTATAGTAAAAGAGAAACCCTAAACTCTGAAGTACACTCCATGACCTTTTTAGTGCTCATTTTTACCCAAAAATGTTCTTAAAAGTTCTTTAAAAACTCCTTGAAAAACCTCACTTTGAAAATGAAGGGAAAATCCCCAAAAAAAACATTAAAAATACGTAACAATGGGGTTTAAAGTTCACTGATGGTCACCACGCAAAGTAGGTCATATATTATGGTGGCTATGCAAATATTACCGTCGAAATATTCCCCGAGACATGAGGAACTTGAACCCGAATTTCCTCGGAAACTATCACCATGTGCAGGCCGCGCTCTATATGACACCGATTTAGGTAGTTTGAGCTCCAACTCAGATAAAGAGTACAAATTATTTACTCACCAGCCCTTACGAAGTTGACTTCGGCGACCTATATCCGGTCCCCGCCGAATGGCGACTTCTACTTTGAATGCTGCCATCATGGAATATGTCTTTCTCAAAGAGTCATTTACATCCAAACGGCTACCCTTCCATTGCTTCCATGGTTCAATGATCAGGGTTCACCCCTCCTTGCCACGTTTTGCTCGTCCCTGGAAATGCAAGACATTGAATAAACATTAACATGCTTGAATCACAGCACCAGCTTTTTCCCTCAAATAGTGCAAAATGAAGCCAACAGGTTCTCGACAATGCCGCGTAATGGGGAATATGCATGAAATTTGTTCCTCGAAGATTAATGATGTACTTGATGCGGAAGTTTCTCACCAATTTAAATATACAAGCAAAATTTTTCTACGCCCACCACAAAGATTATTAAATGATATTAAAATGTTCCCGGAAATTGAAAAAAGTCACGTGACCTGAAACGCCTTCTGACGTCACTGCACGGTATAGGTTCCATGTTGCTACGGAGATAGACATTTATTTTTAAAAGAAAACGAAGTGAATATGTTGTTTTGAGGTTTTTAGCCGTTTCTCGAACGAAACGATGATTGAAAAAATACTTAAAAAAGCACATTCCGACAATTTCCTTTGCTTGAATCCCTTATGGCGGTGTTTTTCTTAAAAAAAAACAGCGATTGCATAGATGTAGTAGAAATTCTTTGGCTCTAAACAGGCATTAATGGACGATTTGCTCGTTACATTCAATACCACGTAAAGAAATTGAAATACAATCGTTTATTGCATTGAACAAATGAGATAAATACATACGCTATCTCCAAGTATTCATTTAACAACTTACCTACTCGCATAAACAAATAAACAACGCCCATAGTGATACCATGCCGTGACGTTATGCGATGACTTCGTGTTTTTAAGCTGCCGAAGAGGTACAATTTTCAAAGAGTAATATCGTTGATACACAACTTAATTCTTCAGCGAAATTTTTGCCGAGCACATTTTAGTATAAAACTTCACATTCAAAGAGTTATAAAAATAGTGCATGTTCCCCATTCTAGCAAACAAGCGCCCACTGGTAAATAATCAAATTAATACGGTCTCTCACATAAGTTGATTCGTCAGTCAACGAACCAACCTACTAAGTTCAAATTTTAACTGAATAAGTCTCTAAGTTATAATTTAAATTTTAGGATGTTACCTCATATACTAAGTTCGTTCCTGTTCGGACGGCGTTGGGTGTGGCCCTGCATATCCTACAAAATTGCGATAGAAAAGAATGCAATGGTGTGGCCATATACTGCACATCAACGATACGTCAGTTGCATGTGCTGCACAAGAGTTATGACCCGAGGGCCAAAGATCACGAGGGCGACCAAAGGAGCGTTAGCTGGACACTCTGCGGGAATATTTGCGTACGATGAACATCTCTCCCGAAGAAGCACAAGAACGCAGTACATGGAGAGGAAAGTACGGAATAGTAGACACAGCAACTAAGCTGGATAAATGCTAGGAAGAGGAAGACTTTGCAAGTCTCCTGTTCTGAGGTGGGTTTTCGATGAGCAAAAAAATGCAGCACAAAAACTAGGTCATCGACAAACTCATTTCTAAAGCGCGGCGAATGAAAGCCTTTTGTTGCGCTTTATTCTTTCTGAAGTTCCCTTAGCTTTCCACATCCATTGTGGAAAGTATGAAGAATAATATTCCATCCAACATATTGTATTCTACTCCCTTCAGCACCTACCAATCCTCCCTCTACGTCATTCAATATCACATTGCCCAATAGCAGAATTTCCACAGAGAAAAATATCACTCCCCTTGACCGGGACTCGAACCAAGATCCTGAAAATAAGGAGGTTCCGGGTTCGAGTCCTGGTGAAGGCCAATAATTATTTTTCTCTTTAAAAATTCAGCTATTGTTCAGCGGTTAACTTCGTAAAGGTTTTCGCAGCGAGTTCGCAATCCTTGAATTAATCACTTTACCTAATTTAGTTGCTCACTATCTTCGATAACTTCAAAGCATGCCCCATTCTATTGAGAGTTTGAGCTCGTCTATCTCGTTAAGTTCTTTTTGTTCTTTTCCACCGTTCAAACATTTTCCTTCCGTATGTGCCAAAAAAACTCGTCAATCTACTCGCCTTCCTTATCCTTGAAACAAACTCTGTCAACCAAATACGGTGGCGGTTCATGTATTTAACTGACACTTGAGATATTACATATCTTGAATCATTGGCATTACTTACCTTGTCTTTTCTCGTCGTCAAAAGAAGACCTAATACCCAAGAAAATGGAAGCAATTAATGCAATGAGAGAAAGTGCACACTGAAAACTTAATTGGCATGGGTTCATACCAAAGAATTGTCTTCTAAAATATTGGCCGCGATACATGACTGATACGATTGAGTTTGCATCTCGCTTATACCACTCATCCGAAAATCAGAATACCTCTGGGGCGAAGGGTTTATTTCTGCGCCCACGGAGACCCTTGATTTTTCCTGTCTAAGACTGTCACGATTAAGAACGCGACACTACCACAGGTTAGGGTCGGGGGAACCCGACGTCGTCAAATGTCAAGTTTGTACAAGATCAAGAATTAATTCATAGGCAGAGGGAGAATTTGAAGCTGTGAAAAGGTGAGTTGGATAAAAATTCGTTCTGGTAAAGAAAAATACTGTCAGTTCCGTAGGATATTTGTGGGCCAGAATAAAAGGAATGAATGTGAATAATCAATTATTCAATTCAAATCTCTGATGGCACCATATGAATTGTGACTTTTGAACAACGGTTACGGCGGCATAATTTACGCTGAAGTAAACTCACTGAATTTGATTGCAGCAGTTTGTTTCGGGATTTATTGGCGCATTTTAAAACTCCGGTGCGTTGAGCGCAAAGTCATGCGTCACGGCATGACAAGGCTTATTTCAAATTCAATTTCAGAGCGTTTTTCCCTTCCATTCCACGGTTCGGATCGCCTTACAGCAAAAAGAATGGGCCCAAGGTTTGCCTTAAATCCTCAAGTGGCTGAGCAAAGGTAATTTCATTATTTAGCACTTTTTTCATCAATGCACCAAAGTCGATTCTTCTTTTTTTTAATATCATAAGATAGTTATTACGAGAATTATGGGCAGGAAGTTAAGCATCGAGTGATTACATTTTTATTCTTTTATAAATTAGATCGTTTTAGTGTTACTATTATTTTATTTAAATATTGTGTACACTTCACCGACCAATGTTTATTGCCTCTAAGGCAAAATGACGCTTATCATCCGATAACTCGGCACAATACGTAAAATATGCAATCATTTTTTTCCAAAATATAATTCTATTTCCTTTCGGCTTGACACCATAAGTTACTTTCAAAAACATTGCACCACGACATAGCTTACGTTCTAGGATTTAAGGAATAATATCCTCAAAGAAGCAGACGCGAGGCTCACCTTCTATGCCCATTCATTTGTTCTCCCAAGTTAAGATTAGATTAGATTATATTTTATACGAATTAGACAGTGTGCAGCAAAAAGCTCCTAGGTTTGTTAAAAGGTGTTATGATAGGTTTATCAGTGTGCTGCAATTATTTTAAGACTTACCTTGGGAATCATAACAGTTCCTAGGTTAAAATACAGAATACATCTGCAGAAAATCATGGCGACGGATTCTCCAGGGATGTTTTAAATATATTAAAAACATTATCATTGGACTGTAATAGATTACAGCGAATATACATGGAGAAATAAAAATAGGTATCGTAAATTTTGATGCAAAGTGGTATATAGTGATTTTATTTGACAGTTACATATTTGAATGTTACTAGCTTATGCATGCTTTAGGAAATATAAGTCAATTAAAAAATATATTTATAGAAAGCGCTCAATAATTATTACGTTACTTCGATTATACTAACAATGTTTCGTTAATGGCTGATTCACGTGTCTCACGAATGCATATACAGCATATTCTACAAAGGATCAACATTTTTATCTCTCAGTATCACGTACGTAATGCGTGCGCGTACTAGTGTTTTTGCATTCCTGCATATTAGTAAGAGTAAATTTAACCACCTCTGATTTAAAATGCATGCCTGATGATGGTTCATCCCCTACCACACATTCTTTACAGCTTACAGGGTATTTTGGATATGTAGTATCTTCCAAATAAACTCAATGCTGACTTAAAAACTCGACCGAATGAACGTAGAATTTGATTCACAGAACAAACAATTAAATTGCAATGCGTATATAATTTTTTTAAGCCCGAAATTATGAAATTGTTGATTCTCTTATACAAAATACTTTTTGAAATTGGAAGTAACAAAATTTGAGAGTGGTTACATCTCACTAGAAATGTCATTGATACGGATTTTTCATGACATGTGTGTCGCGGTTATGTATCTCCCACGATTTCACAGAATATTAGAAAGATTAGAGCACTGTAAGTATTTATTTATACTGCTTCAAATGCTCACGTTTTAGTGGTCAGTAGAAAGTATGTATTCTGAGTCATATTCACGGCTGGTATCCGCTGGCAAACTTATTATGATGACTCAATTGTTAACGCTTAGTTTCTTTCCCACCGTGCATGTACAAATTTACTACAAACGGGCGGCTGTGTTCAATTATTCCCGATCGTTCCAAGTCCCAAGCTAAAGAATAAGGAAAGGGAAAAAAAATATTTCATGATATTAGTTGGGCAACGTTGTCCACTATACGACCGGAGGGTAACGGGATAGATTTTCCAGGCGGGGTAGTTTGCTACTAAGAGCCCTTGGCGAATCCCCAGAGGAGAATGATGATAACGGAAGGGTTATCGGATTCCCTTGCGGCTCGGTGGACCTCCGAGTGGCATGCGGTGAACAAATCACTTCCACGCCGTTATCCAGCAAATGCCAATGGCAGCTAACATTTTTTACGACCAGTAGCACCACGGAAATATAAGCTTAGGGTGTATGAAGAATGAGCGAGCTACGTAGTGACATGGACTTTTCAATCAATTCGGTTTTTCCAGTCTAAAGGACCGAGAACAGATGATGATTCAGTTTAATGTTTCAGTCGGGTTCACCGTTTTCAAGGAAAAAATAATATGCCAGGAGAGTCAAGGGTTACCAAAAAAATGAACGACGGCCACTACATCAAAATTTTACCCCGCTATCTGCCACAAGGGGGTGTGGCAGGGGGCGACATGTAAACAACCATTCACTTTATTATTAGCAGAAAAAAATGTGTAAATTAATAATTAAGTATACTGTTTAATTCGTTAGAAATTATTATTCTTTCTTTGCGTTCTGGTCTTGTAATGTGCGAGGGATAAACAAATTCTTGTATCGTTTGGTCCCACAACGTATTCTATTGAGTTCCCGAATTAAATCTTTATTCATATTGATCTCAAAGACTTTTTACCTACTCAAGGGCACTTACTGAGGTCTTACAAACGCGAAATAAAGAAATAATGCTATTCTTACACCTACTCTTTATTTGAACACTTTCCCACAGTTCATTTGATAAATCGTAGTATCTTCAGCGCCGTGCCACAAACATTTCGAATATGATTCCATTTCACATATTAATTTTTATATCAACAAGGTGGTAAAAGGTAAGCTTCGTCTATTTGCTGATAACGTCATAGTGTACAGGGAAATTCAAAGCCCTAACGATAGAGAATCTTTGACTGATGACCTTGAGGAAATTTAAAATCGGTGTGATACATGGCAATTGGAATTAAATTTTTTTTAATTTGTAGCAATGAATTTTTGGAAAAAGAATAGTTCTCCTCCGGGCACTTACTATATAACTAATAATGTAGTAACAAACGTGGAATCTTGGAGTAAGACACATTATATTAATTTGGGTTATAATACGTGAAATAATGGATCAAGCTAATCGTAAACTGGGATTCATCAAAAGAGTATTGGGCAAATATGACGATCATGTTCGAGAAATTATCTACTTTTCCCTTGCTACACCTCATTTGCAAAACGCTGCCAGTATATGGAATCCTTACAAAATAGGCTTAAATGATGAACTGGGCCGTGTACAGCGAAGATAGGTAAGATTTGTAAAGGAACGGTATGATAACTAAATTTGCGTAACCAGTCTATTAGGAGTAGATGAATTAAAATGGGAATCGTTATCAGACCGTAGGTTTAAATTTAGACTTAATATCTTAACTAAATTCCAAGACAATATTTTCACTGATGACGTTAAGTATACTTTTCGAACTCCAACTTACTATGGTAGACTGGACCATGGTCATAAAATTAGAGACATTGATTTGCAAACTGAAATGTTCAAAATGTCCTTCTTTCCGCGTACAATTAGGGATACAAATAGCTGTAAATATATACATTTGTATAAATACAAGTGTATCAATGGATATCATAGGTAGCTGCATGTGTATGAGAACCTAAAGTTAACCCAACCACAGCATGTTTTTGCATGCTGTCTTTGCTATTTTTATCTTTTTTAAGTTGTGAAATTTAAACTAGAATAAAATTACTAATCCTTTTTAAGCATGATATATAATGCAATTTCGGTGTGAATTCACCCCTTACCACACGCCTTTATGGTGGCTTGCACGGTATCATGCAAATGTAGATTAATGAATATCAAAGATACAAACGAAAGCAGACCGTTTACAAATACATGCCCATGGACGCACATTACGTGTCAGTCGTTCATTGTAAGATCTTGGTTGGTAAACCACAGGAACTAAAATTTTGTTTGCAAGATTGAATTTGCTCGAAAAATTCAAATCACACGAATTCGAATCTGAAACTTCAGTCATATTTCTACCCCCACGCAACATCACCAGGACAAACAGGAGCAATAAATTTAAAGAAATCAATGACGGACCGAGTGATACAAATGTCGTTTTTCCACGCACAATACATGACAACAACCCAAACAAAGTATAATTATTTCAAACACAATGTACTCCATAGTTCATTATAAATAAACTTTTTTCGGTTTAAACACAAACTTCACGGCTGGCTACCTGCCACCACTCCTTTACGGTGTCTCGAGGGCCTCGGGGGTTAGGTGTATAAGGCTTTAATGTTACTCAACGTCCCATCCGACGGTCGGAGCTCTAGGCATGAAGCACTTTTTGCACAGCAGGGATCGGTATTCCACTGAAAAACTATCAAAATTCGAACCTGGGCCCTCGGGATGTGAATGCTGTCACAAAACAACCGGTCTCGCTCTCGGATCCCAAACTTGCAATCGATCGTATTGGGCTCTAATAGAGTTTGGACTCTCCGAGTTCCATTCTCAGTTTGAGCACTAACTTTGTGGAGTTAAATAATTTCATTGCTTTATGACTGTCGTGACCTCAGTCGTGGAACGGACAAAACCAATTACCCCTAATCATAGGATGATGTGTATCGAAGATGCTAAAGCTTAATAGGATCCTTCAGTACACTAGTGCAGGAGACCAGGCGTGATATAATTATTTTACTAACAAAGTAATAGATCAACGATGGTTTTGGAGTTTCCCTACCAGCAATTCCCGAAGGTGTTTTCATTTCCATTCTTCAAACGATCAACATTATAGATTATTCAAATATTGCTCCTAAATTCATGACATCCAGAACTTATATTATTCCTTCCTTTTGCATCCTTGCGCAAATATTATATCCTCTGTGCACAACGAATATCACTTTCAACATGCTCTTCCCTCTCTAAACGTTATCTACCCACTTTTGTTCCCTGGGAATTTTTCCATCAATTTCTTTTCCACATTTGTCCCCATCTGAAAGCCTAAATAGCTTCTAAACATCCGCCCTCTTACCTAATTAACCATCTTTCTGAACCATACATCGCTTTACTCTTAAGACCTCCATCTGCACTACATTTCCAGAGCCAATTTAAATATTTAATTTAGCATTTCTCTTCTGCTCTTTTCCTCGCCTCAAGTTGAAACCTCGTTGAACCTCGCCTCCATACGACTGATCTGGAAACAAAAGAGATTTATAATCCTATCGTACGATTTAACGCACATTTTATAATGCACTCTGTTCATTTCCCTTCGGTTTAACAATTTTTGCTCATGAGCTTGAAGCGAATGGTTTGCAAGCATTGGACATTGACAAGGAAAAGCCCGTAATATGCGTAAATTCGAGTAAAAATGGCAGTACCCGGCAAGGTGAACAATTATTTCCACTTCCTGCAGGATGCAGGAAAACCTTGCCGAGGGAGGCTAGCAACCACGACATCTACCAGTATCTTTATTTTTAAGGCCTAATCTCTATGTGGGAGCCCCACACTATCTCTTTCTCTATCGATACACCTCCTGAGTGATAAATTTCCCGAATCCTCCGTCTCGCAAACCCAGTTCTACCCTCCACAACACCCTTTGTTCTTTTTTCTCTTTACTTTTTCTTTCCCTCTAAAACCCGCGAAGTCAAACCCGCCCAAATAAAGCCCACTGCATTGTTGACGGACAAAGAATCTGCATTTGGAATTCGAGGGGTTCCTCCATCCTTGGATGCGGAGGGCACGTATATAAACATATATACACTCGCATGTAAATACGCATACATAAAAGACTTCATCTCTAAGGAAGGAGGTTTGATGCTCCCCATATATTTAAAAGCATGTGCATTACGTCTTACCTATAGAACGCATTTCTTATTTCTGGTACATGAGGATGAAAAGCCTTATGCTCTACTGGACTTTCCAACAGAATGCCATATATATGCACATAATAGCAAAAAAATCCATTACTCCACCTAGTCCAAATAAGAGGGCACACACTATCAGAAAATAGTAGAATCAATAATCCTGAGGGAGCCATCTTTTTCACGTGAATGTATCTGTTTTATTTTCTGTAAACGGAAAATCACTCTTCGTTCCTATCACTGTTCCGTATTTCTATTTGCGTAACGCATAGATGTCTGTTTATGATACGCGTGCTTTAACACATATAGGTAAATATGAATAGATACAAACGTACATAGGGAAATGTATGGAGAGGAGAGATCGAGAGGGAGAGAATCCTGAACTAGGTTAAGAGAGGAGGAGGAGAGGGAGGTCCATCGCACAAAAGGAAAGGCTCGCGCAGCGCAAGGATCGAATCGTAATATAGAGGGAGGAAGGAGAGTGGGGGAGGGTGGAAGAGGTGAGAGACGGAGAGGAGGATGGGGTGGGCGGGAGGTGGCAGAGGTGGGGGTGGAATAAAGGGACGGCAGCGGGAGTGAGGGAAAGAAAGGGACACACACAGAAAGAGAGAGTGCGGATGGAATTCGAGAGGGAGCCGCGGTAGCAGCGAGCTTTACGCGGAGAGAGCAGACACACACACACTTCCAGCCGCATCTCGGGACGGGGACTCGAAAATAAATACCTCTCCCTCCCTCATAACTTTCCTTCGCTTTTCTCTGGAGCGGACATTAAAAGGAACGTCCAAATGCACTCGAGAAGCGAACGGTGGGGAGGAGGGGAGTAAGGGCGGGTCCGATGATGGGACGGAATATGTATGGCCTGACCGGCACATTATGCTTTCTCCACCATTACCCCTTTTCGCGAACACAGAAATGGCGCGGTCAATTTTGTGACTTTTTGCTTCGAAAGGACTACCTCATTTCAGGAAGGAAGCACTTGAGTCATAGCCATTATCAAGATGTACATTTTTCACAACCACAATCGTTAGAACCCAAAAATGAATTCATAACGTCTTGAGAGATAATATTTTACCTACGTGATGATTAGCCTCATTCTACGACAGTGATCGAACGTTAACAAATATTTTTGAAAATTATAGTTAAAAAAATCAAACACATCCAAATTTCGAACCACAAAAATGTATTGAAATGATGAATTATTTCTGCGTATTCTTACAAGTTTAAGCCATAAATGTCACATTTCTCATTCTTAAATAGATTCACCCACCATTAGTGTTCATCCAATATCTCTACACACTTAGCTTTCGCTGGAAATATTTTTAAAAATGCAATGAAAAATATAAGATCACTAGTTTTAAAGCACTGTTATCTCTGCAGCGCAAATTAGAGACGATAATCATACTCATCGATATTTTATTTCGTCTGGATAATAAGAGCAAAGAGAAAGGACCAATGAATACGTCTAACTATAAATTGCTGGAATGAAAAACAGATCGGCATGTTACAATCTTTACAGATGCATCACGGTACCAAGAAAACAAAAGAGAGAGAGGATTCTGTGAGGTAGAAAATTACAGAAGCCAAAATAATGTTGCAGAACATACTATACACCCATTGCGCAAAAGGAAGTTTATGAGAGAGAATTGAATTCAAGATAAAGATGGAGTGCTTATTCAAAGAGATGTCACGCACAACCACGCCAAAAAGGTAGAACTTAGGGGACGTTAAATACATTTGAAAAGAATGTGGATATAATTTCGTGGTAGGTATCACAAAAAATACTATTCGACAAGAGAATTCTACTTTTTCCACTTACCGGCTGGAGCCTATCCGTCGAATGAAAGCAAGTTACCGCAAATAAAAAGGACAGATACTTTCAGACAGATGTGTCAAGTGAATGATTCACTTACTTTCCTCGGAGTTAGCGAGCTGGCCCCATGAAACAACTGACGCTGCACGTCGCGAGACCGAATAACCGTGAGCAAAGCCTGTTCTGACTTATTGCTGACTGTTAAAAAAAATCGTAATAACTCATGGATCCCAATTCGCTTACGGCTTTTCTCGTAGCTTTTCTAGCTGTAAATTGAGTCACCAGGGAAATATGCATTCAAAGTTTGGGCCCTTCACGGATCTCTATGTCGCACAAGCAGAAATGTCGTTTCGAGTTCCGGAGTACGATATTACACATCTATAAATTAAATACTTCCGTAGCTAAATCTTTTTAGCGCAAATATTCAGTGAATATCTTATGTACTTATTTCATGAATAGATATAAAACCAAAAAGGAAAATAAATTCCAACTGAAATCCACCTTCTGGTTAAAATGAGTCGGCTATCTACTACGCAAATATCCAGATAAAGTTTTTAAAAAATAAAATCTATAAATACACATTACTCCTAAGTTATACAATAAATCAGAGCCACATTCTTATTCGAGTCGTCGTCTACACCAAACAAAATACCACAAAAAAGGTTGCGAAACGCTAATGGAGGCAAAAAAAGTAATCTAAGTCAATGGCTGATTTCTTATTGCGAATCTTTCGGTTACGTGAGACAAGGCTGAGTTTTTGTTAAACGTGAGTATAAATGACCGAGGACAAGAAAGAGGGGAGAATGTAGACGCAGCTGAAGAGAGAGGTCGCAATTTTCCCTCTTAGTAAGCCCAATTTTCGAAAGAAAATGGTATGCGAGTGGGAATACATAATCTCCAGGCTTCGAAATGATGATGAATAAAAGAGAGCTTCAGGCTTCAGAGGTGAAAATTTTAGAATAAGCGTAGGAGGCCGAATCGCAGACAACATAATCACATCCTAAATAACAAGGTAACATACTTCGATACCTCATAATCCTTACCATATCATATAATATCAGCAATAAGTTTCAACGGATATAAATCTAATGGCAGCGTTATTGAACTTGATTAGTGGTTGGCAAACTTTTAAGGCTAAAGACCCATATTGTACCTGACAGCAATTTAGAAATTATTCGATAGCCATAAATATTATTAGCAAATTAAGAGAATGATAAAGCAATATCATAGGAAGGAGTGCCTTGAGCTTAAATGTTAGTGAAATTAGAAAAATTACTCAAAACTGCTCTCATTTGTTCTAATTACTGTGCCCTGTAAGCAGTGTTTGTTCATTTAAGGCACGAGTCCTCGATTAAAACTAAAATAGTAGCATTTTAAGGTTCCAATATACGTCACGGGTTAAGAAATAAAACTGATAATTCTATTTTAATTTCCATTTTGTTTCAGAACAACATGTATATGCCCCAAAGAGCCGAATGTGACTTGCCAGCCAAATTTTACCAAGCTCTTAACTAAATATAGCGTGATCGGAAGCTCAAGCAATTTAATAAAACTGTAAAGTAAGCATTGGGTTGTATTTTTACACCAAAAAAAAACAAGTTTTTGGTGTCTACCACGAAAGCAATAGAAAAAGTATCACAACCTTGAGCAGATAATAGATTTCTCTGTTCTAATTGACAGCACGTTAAACAATACATTTTAGTTTGATCGCTTTCGTTGGTAAGCCGCCTTAAACCAAACGCAGTTGGAGATCTTTGAGCTGGAAACCCTCGAGCAAAGGGGTCACAGGCCATCGAACTCGGTCTTCAGTCACGGGCACACAACTGCTAAGGAAATCTATTCCGAGACGCTTGAGAAATGAAACGCTACGGGTTAAGCCACCGGGTCGCGGGACGTGAGGCGAGGACTGGATACAAATAATGGTCCGGCGCAGCAAAATTTATATAACGGCACAATCAGCACGGAGGGTGATTATTAATTAATAATGAGGGGACAATTGGTCCCCACACCCCTTTACCATCCCAAACGGGTGGGGAAGGTCTTGGCCGATGAGTAATGAGGCGGAGTGGGGATACACCGGAGAGGAGGGGAAGGATACGCTAATTAATCGAGTAGCTATTTCCAGGACCATATTTCGCATGCCTCCCGCAGACCCTGTTCCCACCGCCCCAGGCTCCTTCCACCCCGTCCCAAAATCTCCCCTTCCCCCAGGCGGAGAAGGGAGCAATTATCGTCGATCACATTCCTAACAGAATTATCAGACTATACGAGACTCAGGCATGGGGGGAAAAAGAGGGCACTTCGATTCTGTCGCCTTCCGGATGGCCCACACACACACACACACCCCCTTCTCTCTCACCCTCTCACAATTCCCCCAATTTTACACCTGTCTCCCCCACCCCAAAACGACTGTGATTAAAAAAAGGAAATCCATCCAAGAGGAAGTTGCCAATTTTGCGGATTAAAAACGTGATGACTCAATTTCGTTCGAGGAAGAAGTAAGTAGTACGTACAGCCCCGGCGATTGAGAGATTTCCTGTTAAATATTGGCCTGAAAGTTTCCCCAGGGAGGGTCCAGAATGGGAAGACGATGAACGGTAGAGAAAATGTTTCACGCTCGCTCCAGCTTCCAGCTGCAATATGGATTGGAGTGGAAAGGGAGTGGCAAAAACATATTTTACTCAAAAATATTTTTCGCGATAACAGAGTCATTCAGCAACCGTCGTTTGAGCGTCACCCACCATCGAACCCAAATTTGGATCCCAAAACCGTTGGGGTAGGTTGGATCTTTGAATAAGGATTTTTAAGGAAAACGAGCAAACAAAATACACCTGAAAAAATATCCAATGACTAAAATCATCAGGTGTGGAATCACGGATGCATATTTCGCGTTATCGCAATCTTTATCGTTAACGCTTACCCCCTAGAGTAGCACAGGGTTAACAATAACCGTCTATAAAATTCGCTCCACTGATTTTGATAAGCGATTCGAAGTGCTGTGCAAAAAATGAAGAACGGAGATCACGTTCTCTCTGATATAAGTTAAATAAAAAAATAACGATAAAGCTAGCACACGCCTAATGAAGATCCATGATCGAGGCCCAGGAGGGCAAAAAGGATTAAACAACTAAGTGATAGTAATAAATGCCATTCAGGGGTTAAAAAGGTATATAATTACGCCGTAACCGCAGAGAGGTTACGATGCCCACACCATAAACTTTATTTTACTCATAGATAAAAAAGTAACAATACCATGTTCGACGGGCGATAGAATTGTGCGAAGCCACGAATTCTAATTCAATCTGCCCTCTTGAAGTGATTAGAGGAATAATTAATTGCGAAGATGTACGGGGAGCATAAACTTAGCCCACGATTAGAATCCACTGCACTTAGTCCAATGACAGCTTGGTGAAAATCATTCGCCGCCTTCAATTCAGATTATCGTTGAAGATACAGATTTCCTAACTTTTCATACGGAATTTTTCTGCGAGAGATCAGCAATGGACGGAAAAACCTTCCGTAATCCCCAAAACGTTGAAAACTTGCCGAGCCGAAACCATAAACCGACTAAGAGCCGAATTTCCCCAAACTTTGGAACGAGGCAGGGGGAGGGAGAGAGAGGACTAATTCGAGCAACTCCCCCGACAGCCGCTTCGGCATTCTTATCACGCGCGTCTCTTCCTCACTGAGGGGAAGAGAGAGAGGGAGGGTGAGAGAGAAGGCTAAGGGGATGATTTGGTGGGGAGGCGTAGAAAGGAAAAAATCTAGCGCAGCCTTACCCTCCACACCTCCCGCTCCCCGCAATCCATCCCTCTTAATCTCCTCTCCGAGATCTAACCTTCCGAGTTTAGGAAACGAATGGACTTTTTATGCTGGTGGGTGTTTTATAGTACCCCACCCTAATCGATACGGAGGTGAAAAAAAACAGACGGAACCAGACTTGACGGGCGCAGGAGGGAGTTGGGAGAATTCGGGGCGGAGAACTCTTTCGAATGGTGCCATTGTACAACGTTGGAGGTGGTGCGGGGGAGGGGATCCCTTTAGGGGATGAAATGTGGCCTCCTTAGACGCCTGCAGTGGCAGAGCAACCCTCAGCCGACCGTCTTGCGCCATCTTCGGGGTACGGAAAAGAGGGGGAAGAGAGATAAGACAGCCACGCTCTGGTGCGGAAACGCATCCCGAAACACAAGAACGTTCTTAAAGGAAGTGCGGAGAGGTTCTGAGTAAGAAAGCATGTCGGTTTAGCCCGTATCGAAGGAAGTGCAACGAATGCCGCAAAGCAGCCGTCGCGGACACGCCTAAACCCGGCGCCCTCCTTATCACGACGGACATGCGCTCGGCACCTAATTTGTACAAATGCTCATAATTCATAACACGTTCATTTCCGTTGAAAACTAAATGATTTCATGCAAATAATTCCATTAATGACTAAAGAAAGAGAGTAATTCAAACGTAACGTCATACTCAAATTTATTACCCCTATAATATGTACACCAGGGGCTCTGAGCGAGGGGGGAATTTAAGGGTATCAGGTGGGAAATCGGTCCACAATTCGGCAAAGCGTAATAGCCTGTATATCATGTACGATTTGATAAATTTTAGTTTTAATATAGAAAGCGGGTACATTTATGTACACATACATAAGCACAATATAGCATTTTCAGCAGTATTCGGATCAATATTCAGGATTTTTAGTATTTACTAATACAAATATTTTGAGTAAGACAATCATCGAGAAAGGGTGAAATGAGGCCAAAAAGTTGAGAGTCCTTGATCTACGCATTAATCTCTATCTAATATCTAATAATAAATTAATAGTGATGATGCAATGAGTAGCACAGCGCTTTCTATCACTCCATAAATATGGATTCAATCACTGCTAAAAATAAAACCCTTAATTTGAAAACTCCCTCAGTTTATCCCTACAGAAATCACCTCCTCACGAACTTCCTCCATTCGAACCTATCCGAGCAAAGGAAAAAATGAAAATTACCTCGAGATAATAACTCAATAAATTATTCCGTTTATCACGAAATTAGAATACCATCGATTTTGACCCCGTTGCTTCTTTTGGTTGCCTGCTATGGGAACCAAGATTTATTACCATCGATGATATTTCATGTTAATTTTAGTTCCTAATGAGTTTCTGCACCTCTAGTAGTTTTATAACTTTTGGAGAGTGGTTATAGCGTTCGACCGACTCAGCTACAGCTAAGCGATCAATGTGGAACTTCGATTTCCTGACTAAAAATAAAATTCTTGATAAAATTATTGACCGAGTTCCGTGGAGTTTTACTAGTAGATGGTGACCAAATATTTCAGTCAAATATCGCGACTACGGATGGGGACGTGATTTGCCCTTTTCCTATTCTGTTGATTTTTTCATGGGGATCAGGTGTAATTGTCCTGATACAGTCACGCATTCTCGATGGATCGAGGATAAAAAGGTGAAAGAGAGAAGTAGGCACCAGCTCAACTAAGGAAGACCTTTCTATGCCAATAAGATGGACACAATCGAACGTAAATCCCGGCAAATACAAGTCTCAGCTCAACTGACAAAACGTCGTCCCGAAAAATGAGCGAAGTGAGAGCTAGAAGTCATACAGCATAAGCTAAGCTAAGAAAACAACAGCAGAATACAGAAAAAACATTATCACCGCTGGATAGCAACATATGTTTACAGAACAAGAGTGAGGAATGGTTTTGATAGCAAAGGAGTAATTCAGCGCTACAAAAATCAAATAAATACAATTAATATGCTTATAGGTTTGCGCGAATTGAGATGGGAAGATCACAAAATTGATAATAACTAAATTTATCCGGGAAGTAAACTAGGAGAAATATATGTCGTACGAGGGAAAGTAAATACAAAATTGAAGATTATATTAATCAGTACCTAATAAACGCAGACTCAACGTGACCAGATTTAACCCGTCCATTAATCAGAGTACATGTCAAGAGAGCATTACAAGGATAATGTAGGGTATCACACCATATACGTAAACTTTATAATATATAAGTAACAATTGGGAATGGCTAACATAATAACACCTACAAATAGTACAAGATAGTAATGCAGTGTTTAGTAAAGTGTACGTTGGGATTAAGGTGAGGGACTCACGTTGGCAATAAGAAATAAGTATGGTGCAAAGCAATCGATTTTTTCAAGAGGGGTACAATCTCAAAACTTTTCGGTTGTGTTCAATCCGAAGGTTAGTTTTCGATAGGTGAGGGTCGTGAGGGTACAGCTCACCCCGTACTAAGTCATTGGCGCGTGAAATTCATAGAAATAGGCGCATTCATACATTCAAGGTAGGGGGGGCAGTTCCTTTCCCTAGGCCACCTACGATTTCCTACGAATTTCTGACATGCGTAGAAGTAATCGCGAGGATTTTATGTGGGGGTGGGTGGGGTAATTTGAAATAATGATGTTCTTCAGTTATCTATGTGTTAGCGTAATAGAATGTGTGCCTGGATCTTAAGGTCGGTAGGTTCATGATCTAGCCATAGTCAGAAATTCCGGTCAATGATGAGCTCAGTAAAGGATCAACGTGAGAGATTTGGGATGAAGTTAAGCACGAAGATAAGAAAAGTAGGCAATTAATAAATAAACATATATAGATAGTGAGTCAAAGTAAAAATTAAGCTTATACGGAATTTAAAGCTGGAATATCAGGATGTGAACGCACAAGTAAAAATCAGGAACCAGTTGAAAATAGAAAAATGATTAGTCTGCATTGGACTCCAAGACAAGTATGGATTATATCTTATTAAGCCTATAAAGCAATTTAAGGTGCTGTTAAGTTGAAGTTAATTAAATATAGACTCATTAGTATTTTACCATAAAATTAATATACAAAAAACTTTTAATTTACTTCTAAAATAACAAACTAGATTACAAATTGTTGATCCGACAGCTCGATACAAAAAGAGAAATTTTTATTCTGAAATACTACTAGGCTCTAAATATCAGGTAGGCTGAAGTTTTATCAGAACGGCCAATTACAATAAAATTTTTACTATTTTAAATTTACTATTTTTTTACTATTATAAATTGAACGACTCACTTCCCAAATGAAACAAATTCAGAACCTTCAATTATAATTCTATTTAATATATTTATATAGCTTAACCACGAACTTGACGTACACTATTTTTTTTCTACATATTCTACTCAACTGATGCTTTTTAAAAGTTTTTTTCGAGAAAATACGCGGTCAGTCCAAAATTTTCTTATAACAATCTAGAAGGGAGCCGATGTTTTCATTACATGCGAAGTGAATATAAAGACAAATGGAAGGTTGTGATCATTAAATTTGACCGAATAAAATTGGAAGATAAAACCAAAGGCAATAAAATAGCAGCAAAAGGAAAGCAGAAGAAACAGAAAGTATATGGATAAACTTTACTAAGATGTAAAAGTGATAAGGCACATGAGATGGTGGAACATCTGTTTGGAGGTAAAAAGGCCATCGCAAACAAAGTGAAAGAGATAAGACAGAAAATATATGAACGGGAAAGAGGAACTGGAAAGAGAAAGATCTTTTTTTAAGATATTACCCTCTCCCTAGATAAGGAAAGTAAAGTGAATGAGAACCACTTGGGCCCAAATTTTAGCATTGAGAAGCACAGTAAAGAACAGCTGGAAATGAACATGAACAAAGTTTTGGAAGAAATTCTATCCGAAATTCTATGAAAAACTATCCGAGTACAATTTTCTCCTTACTACATCTAAATTTAATATTTCCGACTGGGAAGAGTGGTTCAGAGAATTCTATTTCATGGACGTAGAAACAAAGATATTATTACGTCATATGAAGTAAATTTAAACATATGGGTGCAGGCTGAGTTACCCACAGCTCTTGAGTTACCAACCTGTGCAGTGATGTTTAGGGACAGGAGTTTAGTGGGTGTCTCTTTGAAACCTCCAGGTTTGGACTTTTTTGCTCTGTGGTCATAACATAGGTAAGCCCATTAATTGCCTTTACAGCCGATATTTCCCAACATTTTGCGAACAATTCATAATATATTATCCAATGTTTATCATTTGAATTCAAAGTTTTTCGTTTCAAAAAGTAATTTCCAATAAATACTATTCAAAACTGTTAGCTGCTTATGGAAGAAAGTTCGTCATGCATTGGTGAATCAAATGTTCATCATCATCATCATCATCATCATCATCATCATCATCATCATCATCATCATAGGTAACAAACCTAGGATTGGTTTGACGCAGCCCTCCACTCGATTCTTCTATTGGCCAACCTCTTCATATAGACGTAGCTCCTCTTTTTTACATCCTTCACCACTTGCTCCATATATCTCATGCGAGACCTGCCTTTTCCATTCTTCCCGTTCACTTTTCCCTCGACGATTGTCTTCATCAGGCCATCATGTCTTAAGATGTGGCCTATTAAATTGTCCCGTCTTCTTTTTATGGTTTTCAGTAGACATCTCTTTTCTCCCACTCTCCTTAAAACTTCTTTGTTTGGCACTCGGTCGATCCATTTTATCTTCATCATTCTTCGGTAGTACCACATTTCAAATGCTTCCAGCCTTGACTTCTCTGCTGCTGTTATTGTCCATGATTCGCTGCCATATAGAAGAATGCTCCAGATATACATCTAATGAAATGTTTCCTCGCTTCCAAGCTTGTATTTGCAGCTGTAAGCTGAATCTTCTTCTGGTAGAATGCCCTTTTTGCTTGGGCAATTCTACTGGCAATTTTTCTTTTACTTCGTCGTTCGCTGATCAACAATCAAATGCTAAAACACGGAAACGTGATTAATATCTCAACGTCAGATATACAAAATTCCATACTATTATTTCCTTCAATCCAACCTTCCTCACAAAAGGAGTTCCGGATATTATCCAAAAATAGACAGATGTCTCATATGCATAGGTTTATGCGTAAAATTGACATTACCTCTAATAATTTCCATCATCAAAATTCTTACATTAAATCAAAAATTCAGTTAATCTGTTATACAGCATATGATTTCTTAACATATTATCTAACTAAAGAAATGAATCAATGCAAGTAATACAAATACAGTTCTGAAACATCACTCATTTCTATCACTATTCAATACAAATTTTTAAGAATGTACGGCTTGATTAGTGAAGGGTAAGAAATCTCGGTGTTTCTTTTGGCTCACTTTATTTGATAAGGGAGGTAAAGAAATTTTACAAATGCAAAAAAAACACAGGTTAAGAAAACGAGCCATACTTTGACAGAAGAAAATGTAACCGTAACTCAAAAAAATCTAATTTACCCAAAAGTGGGTGAAGCGCGTGAACTGGGACAACAGCATGGAACAGAAAATACGCTTGGAATCATGGAAGGGCGATACTGGAAAGAAAATAATGTCCATCCATTTGGCCAAAAGAATCCTAGCGTCGAGAATGTGAGTGGTAGACTAAGGGAGAGAAATGGCTCATAACGAAAAGGGATAAAGTTATAGGGTATATTCTGCGACGCAACAGCTTGCTGTTAGACCTAAACGTGAGGAATATAAAAGAAAAGGCTCCGCAGTAAAGTCGAGAATGAAATGTGTAGCAAAGGACATAAAACTAATGACAAAAAACAGCAGATCATGTCTACACCAAACTGGCGCATCAGCACTGAGATTTTATGAACTTGGAGGAGAGCACAATACAAATTTCCACAGGAAATAATTTCTATAATACTATGTTTCGAATTTAGTATCAAATAATGTAGTCCATAAGTGCAATTATTCCTTTTTCTGTTGTGTCAGAAAAGATAAAAGCTATTACCACAAAGAATAGCGAAAATATGAACAAACTAATATTATATTTTACTATTGAATAAATCATAAACGACGAAGAAACCACGAGCAGAAAAAACTCTCTGAAAGGAATTCCCGGATGAATAAGCGTTAATATTTAAAGTGAGGAATTATGAATGGGCTCTTATTGACGATTTCATGAGAGATAAAGTGATACAAATTACGATACGAAGTGTAAAATATAATTGAAATTTATCGCAAACTTCAAACATCAATATAATATAGCCGCATGGATTTCTCTCTAAATATTTAAGCAGCAAAGTTTAACTCCCAGTGGTAAGAGAAAGGAATTCTAACTTAGCCACGTATTCTAACAAATATTAAATACACATCAAGACGGAGCAGAACTGTTGGTCGTACTCCACTGGGAACGATTATTCCGGGGCTAAAAAATACTAAAAACTTAACCCAATGATATAATTTATGCAACGCTCACTGATCATTCCAAAAGTTTAAACAGAAACAAAGGTATAAGGGGCAGAATAATTTATGAAAATTACACAGAAAATGAAATGGCGACGTTGAATTCCGTTTCAAATAACTTACAAGCAACTTCTTCTCGTACGAGGTACGGTGAAGTGGCCCGAGTTCAGATACAGATGGCCTGGATTCAAAACATATTAATAGCTGAAATATTCTGTTACATGCATCAGTCCCGTGTGAAAGGCAGTCGAATGGAAAGTAAAATCCTGAACCTGTACTCACCATAGCGACCTGGTTAAAGGCGATATCAGATTTTTCTCTACCCCTCCTACAAATACCTAATTAGCCATTTCTAATCACTGCAGCCAGGGGGTCCTAATTTCCGAAGGAAATCTTCAGGTGTTCTACATCTGGCCTCAATTTTCACGCTGGTCGACGTTTTGAAGCTTGACTCGGGCATCAAGACGTCGTGTAGCATGGAGATCTTGACCCGATGGAGAACCCGAGAATGTTTTCTTAGGCAAGTTCGCTGGGAAGGCACACGATCTTATTGATCATAGTTTCCGTTCTTCTTTTTCAATAATACACACTAGTACTTTAGATAGGGTTCTTTTAAAAACTAGAAGTCATGGGTAACAAATTGGTACGTTCATTTTATCTTCGGAAGTGTTCTTATACTGAAAGGGAAGTGTATTAAGATTAGCAAGGCAGTTCACAAAGCTCGCTTAATCTATTTTCCACTAGCCCAAATTTGACTTATTATAATTATAGGTCCCTCAGGTTCTTTCATCGTCAAAATACTTATGGTGACTTTTACTATCCTTCTACATTTCCCAAAAATCTAATTTATACCACATATCCTTAAGGGTGCTTATAACCTCCGATTCCCGGTCAAGGAGTATGATTTTTTCCACTGTTGAATTTTATTTGAAATAGTTTAACTTTCAATGAAGTAGCTATAAATATTTCCCTGCGAAACTTTGAATCATTTATAGCGACTCTCCTTTTTAAGGGTGCATTGTGCAATAGGTCCCCTTCATTTCCCTTTAGTGAGGAGCATTATCACCCGTATGATCAATAACCTATCACCTCAAATCGCATCTGGCTTTCAAGCAATTTGTTCTCCCGCAAATTGCGACATTTCTAACCGGAAACAAATGGCCGACCTTCATAATATTTTGTGTGTTGTCTCTTTCGATATTAGCAAACTTAAAATGTGTGGTTTTCTTAGGTAGCTCATTTTAGTACCCGAACATTCAGGAAACCGCTATATGGGTCCAGGTAATATATCAAGGATTTTACTCTCGTGTCATTAAGTTCCAGAACCCTGGGTTACTTTTATGCGTGGAGTTCGCGTTCGAACATCTGACAGAGAAAGGCGATTTGAAGAAAATTAGCCGGTTATATACCTTAATGACAACCTCAATTATTTCTTATTTTGCCATGACGTACTGTCTCGCGCGGGGAAAAAATGCTCGTATTGAGCGTTTGGGAGAGCTTTGGCGTCGAGGGATCGTTTCAAGATTGGCATGACATCTGGAGAAAAAATTCACTAATCCCCTAAACTCTTCCCTGTCCACGTATACAAGAGAACGAGAGGGGTAAACAAATGCAACGCTGGCAGCGAAACGAGGATTCCGGAATGCCGTCACGGGCGAGGGGTGGAAAACATTCGCGACATCTTGCGACGACGTCGACCGAGAAAGTGGCAACGTCGCCTCCTCCCCTAAGAATCCCTCCTCACTTCCTCTCCACCTTCATATCTCTCTCTCATTCTTTCTTCCTTGACTCCTCCCGCCTCCTTTCGGTCCCTACGACCCCTTCCAGGGCACCCGGAATGGCCGCATCAAATCAAACGAGCCCCCCCCTCTTCCCACCCGCCTTCCCCATTGCAGAGTACGAGAGAAGGGTCCGGGCGAGGGAAGGATCAGCAGCCCACTACACACATTTTCCGGGAGAAGAATCCGAAAAATCTCGTCTTCAGACGGTAAGGGGGGAGGGGGTTGAAGAACGAGGGAGGGGTTGATGGGGTGAGAGAGAGAGAGAGAGTGAGGAGGGGTGTGGAGGTCTAGGAGGGAAGTTGGAGGAGGAAGGTTTGGGGTTGTTTTTTTTTGAGACGTGGAAGGGTTGGTTTTCATTCTCCGGTGGTGGGGGAGGGTGTGGGAGGAAGCGGAAAGATTAAGGAACCGGGAGAGAAGGGGAGAAGTGCGAAGCGGAAGGTGTAGGAGGGCAGGGCCGCCACCCTCAAGCCCCTTACCCTCTCCCGCGACCCGTTTCCTCACTTATTTTCTCTCAATTTTTTTTAAAGGAAAAGCATCAGCAGCCTCGGCGAAGGTGGTGGTGGTCCCCTTCACTTTCGCTCCATTTCGACGCCGAGATGTGTCGCCGTATACACTCGACTTTGGAGATGGTTGCTTTCACCTCACATCCCGCCCACCCCACACCAAAATTTGACACCGATGAAATAATGAATGAAGGGATTCGCATCAAATTCGACTGCGGTGTTTGGGATGAGTTACTCCAACGGATTTGTCCCGTCCTTGGTTATAAACTCCCGAGCAGGCACTGATTTTCGATATGTCTGAGCCCACCTCCAGATCTTTTATGGTACTTAGATAGTTTTGCTCACTTACATCTCAAGAGTTGTGCTATCGAGTCCGTGATAATATGGTTCCAGAGAATCTATAATAATATAAGCAAAATAATCGGCTTTGTTGCAAGGCACTTTGTTGTAAGTGCATTGTGGGAAGGTATTATGCAGCTACACTCTAAAGAGTAACTGGAATTGGTAATCCATGGAAATATCCCACCTGCTGGAAAAAATGCAATAATTCCTTATAAAAACAGAAAAGTCCAATGCACATCGCTACAAAGGCATACCTACCATTTGAAGGGACTTTAATCTGATACACTTTAATAAAAAATAAAACTTGTGACAAACCAATTTACGACTATAAAAGGCAATAAATTAACACTGGTAAATTAACTGGTAAACGCAATAAATTAATACAATACATTATATGTATTTGTAGAAAATTTTAGCAGTGTGTACTTGTTTAAAATTTAATGCAATAAGTGTAACAGAAACGGGAAGAACCGAGCAAAATGAAGCTAATCTTAAATAATGAATGACATCAAATGACGTTAAAATGAATGACATTATTAAAGTAACATTTAAACTTTTGTGGGAATTAATTTTATGATATAGTATAAAATTAAAAAATTCTGCGCGGGAAAATGAGACTAATACGTAAGTAGAAGCATGCATGAAAACTTCATTCCAAATATAAAGATCAATTGCTGTATATAAGGCTCCCTTTCGCTTAAAATGTTTTTTGGCTGACGATGCAAACGCCAGAGACGCGTTCCTTTCTTTACTCGATAAGGGCCTTTCCATTAATTTTGCCCCTCTTCCCCGTCCGTGCCAATGACGCGAAAAAAGGACCAGAAAAATGTCAAGGGAAGGGAAGAGATTGCAGGAAAATTGCTTTGGGAAGGAAATAGAGGGAGGACTAATTAAAACTTTAAAATGGACTGCTTGGAAGAAAGAAAACAAACTAAGTAGAAATAAATCTCTCCTCTAAAAGGAGATGGCAGAATCAGTTTCATCATGATTTAAGTTAAAGCATGGAAGGGAGATGTCGGCCCAAAATGCGGATCCCTTGAGAATCGAAAACGGACCTTCATCACGCGTCATATTTTTTAATTCAAGGGCAGTAAAATTAAAATCGCCGCAAATTTTCTTCAAATCGCCATTTTCTATCAGATATGCGAACGCGAACTCCACGCATAAGAATAACCTCGGGTTCTGGAACTTAATGACACGAGAGTAAAATCCTTGATATATTACCTGGACCCATATAGCGGTTTCCTGAATGTTCGGGTACTAAAATGAGCTACCTAAGAAAACCACACATTTTAAGTTTGCTAATATCGAAAGAGACAACACACAAAACATTATGAAGGTCGGCCATTTGTTTCCGGTTAGAAATGTCACAATTTGCGGGAGAACAAATTGCGTGAAAGCCAGATGCGATTTGAGGTGATAGGTTATGGATCACACAACTGATAATGCTCCTCATTGAAGGGAAATGAAGGAGACCTATTGCATAATACACCCTTAAAAAGAAGAGTCGCTATAAATGATTCAAAGTTTCGCAGGGAAACTTTGAATCATTTATAACAACTTCAATAAGGGTTAAACTATTTCAAATAAAATTTAACAGTGAAAAAAACCATACTCCTTGACCGGGAATCGGAGTGAGCGCCAGGATATATAATGGATATGTCAAGAACATAATTGAGTGAAATATAGAAAGACTCCACAAAAAAGACCAAGGGAAAGGTACCTATATGGACCAAATAAAGAGGGATTTAGGAAAGAAGAAGAATCAGTATGCAACTTAATTATCAATGAATGGAGAAGAATGGAGGGCTGCAGTTTAGTCCAGTCTAAGTATTGTAAAACAATGATGAGTCTCTCACGTACGGGATAGCAACCTTCATTAAATGCATCCACCAATCGATATCAAATACACTGACGTGGGCGAAAAATAAATCGAAATTAATGAGATTCTCAAGATGAAAGTAGGGAGTTAAAACATGAGTACGAATATTGAGGGTAAACTCTCCTCGAGCGAGGGAGGCAGAATCGATTACTGGATAGTTTAAGAAGAAGCAGGGAGCGAAGCTACCCACCGGGATACGAGAATTCTTAAATGAAAGTAAAATCCCTGGAAAATGCATCACAGACAAACTTCATTTCCTAAAGAAGCTTATTTGGGTGTACTGTAACTGTAGGTTCATGTCCATGACCAATGACCATTACAATGTTATGTAGTAAAATAAACGATAATACTAAATAAATAGCATTTTAACAGTATCTTAATGCATGCATCTCCTCCCTACCCTTCCATTCCCATCCTTTTACCTTTCCTCCCAGTCTGAAGCGCCTACATATGCGTGTAGAGAGGTGTAGAGAAAACACACATGAAAAACACATACATGGGGAGCATATTCGCGTTCAACACTCCATCCGTCGAAAGGAGCGTTAATATGTGGTTCCCTTCGCGCCTTTCATTAAGAACAGGCAAATTCTGACGCCGGATTCCCCATCCTTCCTCCTTATTCTTTCATTCCTATCCTTGCGCCCTACCTCTCGATTTGAAGCGCCTTCAAACGAGGGAACAAACTTGAAAAGTCACTGAAATATATACACCCACAGAAGCTGTACGAGGGTAACAAGAGTACTCGCAATCTGCCCTTAGGGATACGGTAAACCCGGTGGAAACTTCATTTATTTCTTTCCTTGGATTCCACATGGAGAGCATTCCCAGTTCAGTTTTCCATCCTCGGGATGGGACATAAAAATTTAGACTCCTTGATGCCTTTTTTTAGGAGACGGCTAATGGCTACGCTTATATCCTCTCCTTTCCTCCTCACACCTTGTTATTTTTTCACCCTTATACTTTTCTCATCTGGAGCTGGGCAGATTTGAAACCGCTGATGAAATATATACAGCACACACCTGTTTCATGATTTCCCTGAAAACGGTCAACAAGGAGCAGAGCATTAAGTACAGACGCTATCGCTCCAAATCACTAGAACGAATGTCTTTGCACTGAAAATAGTAGGAGATGGCAAAAACGGATAGAAGAGGTGCTGCGAGGTGATGGACAGCTGAATATTGTGCCACAGGGGAAAATTCTAACACAAGTATGGTGAAATAGCAGAAAAAAACCTTATTGGAGGAATCCGCATACCACAAGTAGAAGAAAGTCCTGGTAATAAATCTACCTTGGTAGCAAATCTACTGAATAGAGCACTTGGCGCAAATTAGGGGGTCTAGGTTCGAACCCGGGACAAAGTGGATGACTTTTTCTTTGCGGACACCTTGCTATAGGTAAAATTCTATTCAAGCGCGGAAGGGTTAGGAAAAAAACAGGGTTTTTATATGGCAGTAAGTTGTGTAGGAGATAGTGGCAGAAGTTGAAACGGCTGGTAACACTATGGCAAGGAATACCTACAACTTCGGTAGAATTCGGTGATGAAGATAAATGGCGCTCGCGAATATTCTACCGTTCTGAATAAAAGAAACTCCCTCGGGTTCTTATTATCGCCACCTAGGCCCTCACGTATATTAATGCTCTGGAATGTGTTGGAAGGGTATTAGCGTCAATAAACTTCTCTTTTAATTCAAGAATGATACAAATATATGAGTTAAAAGTAAATGAAAATGTATGAGATATATATAGATGAGATATAAATAGATGAAATAATTATTAACTAGCCACACCGTGAGAATAGTCCACACTCAACGAGTTAAAATTTACATTTTATCATCCCTCTCAACGCTGTCCCGAGAAGTAATCCCGCGGACTGATAGAGCTTTAAGTCTAAGCTTAACACTCAGGTTATTCGGGAAAAGACGGCGGGAGCGGTAAATTAAGTTGCAACCCGTCAGGCTGCGAGCGTGAATAAAACCTTGCCTCGTGATGAGGATCTATCGCACTCTGAAAGCGGTCTGAAAAAAATAAAACTGCCGCCGAAACCCCCGGACGATGAAATAAATGAGTTCGGATCGAATCCTTTAGTCATGGTACTCCTCATCTCGCCTTCTCCACCATCATCCTCGACCTCATCCACTCCACGCACCGAGTGCGCGCATTCGGGAGGGGGTGGGAAAGGTACGATCTCATAAATTGAAATAAATTTTTGAAAAAAAAATAAAAATAACGGTAAATCCAACGGAAATGGCGGGCGGACGTATTTGAAATATGGCCGAGGAAGTAAAATGGACTAATGAAACCCCACTGGAATGGCGAAAAATCTTTAGAAAAGAGAAATGAAAGTCAAGAATGTCACTCCCAGAAAGATAGTGCGCGGGTCGATTTGCCGATGTGGAAAGGAATTTCCATCCCGACTCAGGCTCTTTAAGTGGAACGGATCAATACGGGTAAAGTGAGGAAAGTAAGTTATGGCGAATCAAATAAATGGTAGGATTTCCCAGCGGAATAAACCAGAATAAAGATAGACCAATTTTTAAATCGCTGGATTTTTTTCTATGAAAATAAAGCCTATCACTCAAACATTATTTTTCATTGACTAATGATCAATATGCTTCTACAGGATGTCGGTATAAAATATTATTAAATGCCTTTAGGACCGTATTATTTAGTCTTCTTAAAGTATTTTCTTTCTGTTTGAGATCCGTTGCTGATATGCTCTTCTGCCCTCATTGGCTGCAACCGCTATGATATTCCCAGTTCCTCTATAAAAGAAAAACAGTTCAGAGCGACCAGTAATGGCCACAAGAAATCGAGGTCAAGGTTAATCATTGATAACAAAACCGGGTCATGTATTATGGTCTTCCGAACAATTCAAGTCCTAAATACGCTTCAGTCACGAAAACTATTTCACTACTATTATTTTATTTTGTGATATAATTCGAGGAAACACTTTCAACGCATAGCAAGAGCATTCATATATTTTACCATCCATGAGTCTTTTAAGGAGTATCATTAGTAGACATTTGGCGTTCGGCGAAGTGTTTTGTAACGGCAAGTAACTCATAGAATTGGAATATGCCTCTTAAAGTACGAAAGACCAAGGAAAAGGATAACTTAATTTCATCGCCCTCATCGACAGAAACCTGCACAAAAAGTATGGTTTTTTCAACAGTATCCCAAACGCCAGATGTGGGGCACAAAAACTGTATTGCAAGCCAAGAAGTATAATTATTTATTAAGCACCTGCCAGATAGGTTCAATGAAAAGCTCCCTGACTGATACTTAATGTCGGCCCATTATGGGAGAGAAAATCTGGATAATGGGTAACGATTCAATGACAACTAAACGGAGTAAACTATGCATTACTAAAATAAAAAATACATTATAATAAATCTTATATTTACTCTCAAACGATAGTTAGAATAAAAAACTGTACCTAGGTAATTCCACAGAAATTTTATTTTGAAAAAATCCGGGTTTCGACGTTCAACATTATCTTCGGGTGTATACGCCTGAAGACGAAGTTGAAACCACTAATTATCGCAAGCAATAACTAAATGCCTGATTTTGTAGACTTACTAAAACGCGTCGCAGTAAAAAGAAAGCGCACACGCTTCAAATATTTATTCAAATTAATTTAAGATAAAATTTATAGATTAAAACTTCTAATTCTAAAGATTTCTATATATCAAAAGTTCTATTTCTGAAGAGTTTCTGAAATAATTAAGAATCACTCGTTGGGGAAAAAATTTCCTCGCCATTTAAGGTGACCTATGGGAAATAATTGAGTATTGACATATTTACATTTCCGAAAAAGTGTTGTCAACAGTTATCCATATCAAGTATCGCTTTTTGTCCTATAGGACAGCAGTGAAACACCCAGGGCAAATATACTGTTTAAGTGAAGTTTGGCAAATGCCGTAAATTATGAAATTATAAAGAGATATTATGTATCGACAAGAAGGCTACAGCCTCACTGACTTTCCGCCAGAGCTAATGGCAGCTCAAGAGTTTTATAAATTTTGCGGGATGTGCTCAAAAAAAAATTTTTTCCTAATATATGGAAATAGGAGAGAAAAGGTATTCAGTAGGGGTAGCTCAGCTTGGCTAAGCCCGTCTGAGGACATGAATGATAAACGTGTTTCATGCATCACATATAATGAACATGCTTTTGTTGTGATGCCATTCGAATTAGCATGATGGAAAATAATGTTATTTTGTCGAGGATTAAACTCATAGTATGACCAATGGTTTCCTGACCTGATGATAATGTTATTGATGTAACCTGACGATATTATTTCAATGAAACCCGGGTAATACCCAATAAATTTTTCTTGTGGACCGTACAAAGTGTATTTTTTAACATTACCTAAACGCATAGTGCTGACAATTATAAGGCATCTACATCATAGAAATAGGTAAATATTAGAATCACTAACTGTGGGACAATGCTCTACGTGAGATAATGCTTACTAGCTATTTAAAATACACTTTACCCTGCGTAAAACAAATATTAATGTGATGCCCATTCGGTTTTTCCACGACTCCACAAACTTTTCATCGGATGGGATAACGGAGTAAAAAAGTGGTTAAGTAAAGCTTTCCCAACAACATAAAAAAGTCATAAACTCACATTTCATGACCAAGGCTAAGTGACAACGAAATCCTATCCCCCTATTAGGCTTCCCATGGAGGAGGACAAGCGTTCGAAATTCGTGCACGCTTTTTATTGAAGTTGAAAGTATAATTTTCCTCATACTCCCGCATGCAGCCCCGGCATACTCAACTATCCCCAGAGCCCCGGCGTAAAATGAAACGATTTATGTGAATAGAAGAGAGAAAGGTCCTAGAGCAAACATGGGCTCCCAGGGAAAGCCCACTTGGGGGAACAACTGCGGCGAGCTGGGTGGCTGCGTAATTAAGAGGGCACCCTGAACCCTTCCCCCGGGGTGAAAGTCTTCCACCTCGGACCTGAATGCTAATGCACACAAACAACTTCCCTCCCTCTCACAGTTCTCCGGGACCGCGCGCAAGCGTGAAAATGTTTACGCTAACCGGATATATTCGGGTGATACCCCCGTGAATCGACAATGATAACAGTAAGTCAACGGAAAATCTCACCCCTACACCCGGTTATTCACTCGCGAAGAGAACTCAAACATTAACTTCCCCAGCTGTCACGGTTTTCATTAAGGTAGACGCTGAACTGCTAAGTACCGCCTCATTGCGATGAATCACGGGTTCCGAATTTGACATGAGTTATTCATAAGGACGATCTTGTTTCACTCTATGGTATTAGGCTCAACTTGGTGGAAATTCATCTTCAATAAAATTTAAAAACTTTGCATATTCTGCACTTTAATAGTACAAACACGGCCGGTTTCATTCACAAGAGGACATCATTAGGCGATTAAGTGAAGTTTGGAAAATACTGTACAGTATATGAAATGATAATGAGATACTTAGTATCTACAATAAGACTAAAGCTTCACTGACTTTCCGCCAGTGCTATTGGTAGCTCAGAGTTTAGGAAATGTTGAGGGATATGCTCAAAACATTTTCCTTTTTATTACGTATGGAAACAGAATAGAAAAGGAGTACAGCTAGTGTGTCTCAGTTTGGCTCCTGACAACCTGATGATCTTGTTTAATTTTCTTTGCCCTGCATCATCATATGCAGCACGCCAGGGAGAATAGTCCAGGTTATTTTTCCGACGAGGTTATGCAGCAAATCTATTGCTTAAAAAGAATAATTATTCAATGGGCCATACATTTACTATATTTCATCGCCACGCCCTTAAAATTATTTAGGCAAAATTTATTTGAGGCAATTATTTACATGCTTGCTTAGCAAAGTTTATGCTATTTTTCCACTGGTGAATCATTTTTATGCACCGGAAATTTTTAAAAACCTGCTAATTCTGCCACAAATTCTCAAACTTTTATTGAAATTATTGATTTTGCTTTTATTGAGCTTACACTTTTTGTCAAGTACAAACAATCGGATGCTCCTACCGGAATTTTATACGCTTGCTGGTTTTCCAACTCAGTCAGCATAAAGACGTTCAAGCTTATGAGCATACCGCAGCATCAACGAATATACTCTATGAAGACTTGGGAAAAAATATTACTTTAAGAGACAGTAATGCCAACAAAATATGGAAAGAAGAATTCTCGAATGAAAGGATGTTATTATTCCTCCACGAGTTCAATCATTTATCAGATAGTAATTTGATAATTTTCAATTCCAACTATTTTCCTAAATGGCTGATGGCCGCATTGTATCTTTATTAATCGATTAAAAATATTTTAACCATAGTATTAAACCAGTATTACACGTTAGTACGTTATATAGGGAGTTTCTAGCAGAATTTATTGAAATCCATTATTAATTGATGGCAATAAAAACACTTCAAATGTCTTGGTCTAGGTTACTTACCAAGTGAATCCAAAATCAGCACAATATCATTCTGTAAAATTAAGGTACGTACTATAGTACCTTGCCTTAGAATACCACTCGATGCAGTCTAAAATGATTTTATTTCTCTACCTCTTCAACTCATACCGAGCATTTTTCCTTCCATCGTCGCCTGCGGCATTTTAATACATATCTCTTGATACCATCACCGACAACTTTTTCCGTATTCTTAAATTTCCCTGAGGACTTCCTTCCTTTCCCTACCACTTCTCGGTTCGTCTTCTTTTCTCTCTTACTCTCTTAAACTCTTTCGTCTCTTTCTCTCTTAAACTTACTTTTTTCCATCCTTCTTCACCTTACATCTCTAAAGTTACCATGCAAATCGCATTCTTTCTACCCGTAACCGTGCAATTCGAAGCTCCACACCTATAATAGATTCAGGGACTACTCGAGATTATTCTCTTTTCGCCACATCAACAGTCGAAGTAAAATATGCGCGTGACAAATAGTTAGAAACCTTTTGGTTAGAGTACCATCGTAAGGTGATGCGAAATCTTAAAAAAAAACATTCACTAAATGGTAGGATTTACGTATTCCATTATGCATCACGTTCATCTTTTCACTCCTAAAAACAGGAGAGACTCAGGGAGAACTGTTTTCTCCCAAGCTTCAAGAGACTTTCGGCTTAACTTTTCCCGGGCAAAGCGCAATTCCTCTACGCTGAGGCGAAGCGGCGACTAAGCGGAGCTGGTGACGACTCGCATCCGATGCCATCACAATCCTCAGCTCTAATTCCACGGGTGAGGGAGGGAATATTTTAACCCGAGAGAAATTGGATTATGAAAAAAGAATTAAGGATAGAGACTTATTTATGGGGAGGGTTTATTTACGTGATGGGCTTCCATAGCTATAAATACAGTTTCTACGTATCAACATCATCAGTGGTCTATGTTGTGGAAGGTTGTTCCCCGTTTTAACTTCCCACTACCCCAAAATCATTCATGTAAATTAATAGTATAAAGACATTTAGACCCTATATCATACTCTTTGATTCTTTGCAGATCTTGCCACTCCTCATGCTGTTAAACTTTCAGAGCCTATTATCTTTCTATGCTTCCTTCATCCGCTCGCTTTAAACTTCTCCCAACATATTCCTTTCCTCGCCCTCCAATCGTAACGCTTCTTCATTCGTCTTTCTTCAGCAAGCGTATATTAATAAGATTACCACGGATTTCCACAAGTGCATCACCAGAGAGAATGGCAACGTTGCTTAAATGTAATAGAATATTTAATACGAAACGGAAAGTATATTTTTTAATGAGCATATGGGTTCTGATCTGAATCTTAACCATCCTGAGTCAAAAAGACTCATTTACGCAAAGAACTCCGATTGCTAATAAATGCACTACCCAAACGTTAGAAATCTATTTATCAAATGCATACCATATTCTCCATGATTGTTCAACCAGAATATCTTTTTATCTAAGAATTCACCTTAAAGGGGTCAAAAAATCCCATGATGATACTGCCTGAACCAATTAATGTAAAGGCCCCCCTTTATTGCAAATTCGTCCTGATGTCAAATCTTCAATCGTTTCATTCCAGCAATTTCAATTCATTCCAGCCATTTTATTTTCATTTTACTTTATTTCCAGAGGTGATACTAGAGCAATAAAAGAGAGTCTAACAAAAAATCTATTGAAAGTAAAATAATTAATTTAAGCATCGCATAATAAAATAAATTAATTCTCACTAATTGTAAATATTAAAATGACCCGACAGAAAATTTAACGTTAAATTATCCGTTCAATGAGATACTAAATGTACCCTGATGACTGATTATATCCGCTGAGTTAGAGTGGTTTGCCGTATAAGAATATTTTTATTCAATCGTTATCTTTTTTCCCTAGCCAAATCGGTTATAATTTGTAAAAACATAACGAGATATTATTCAATTTAGTAAATGGATTCGCGAGTAAGGTCTCATGGCAATCACAGTTATTTAATGTATCGATGTATGAGATTAAAATTAAGGTGGAGTAAAAACGCCTATAGAGTGTCTTAATATCCAAAGAGGCTCTATATTACGTTTTTGTAATTTTAAATCAACTTGCACTAGTTTCTAAGTTTTTTTACTAGCGAGGGCCATGTTGGAGCCAGGGCCGGAAACCTAAAGAGCATATAAAACGTCATATGTACAGTGGAGTTACTAATTTTCTATGAAATAGAATGAACTAATATAAATTTATTATTTGGATCTACCATGATCTGCTTCACTATATCATATGTGTTTACAATACTTTTGAATACGGATAGCACGACCGAGACATTTCGTTGAAACACATCATTTTTTTATTATTTAGTCATTTTACAATTATTAACATACCCATATATATAGTAATTGATAATGCACTTTCAACGACCCCATACTCAACGTTCTGTCACATCGGAGTCCAGAGATAAAGGACAAAAATTTTAGCGCGCGCCGAGCGGCACAAAACTTGAGCATACCAAATCTCACCCCGTGATGAGTGACGCAGTAGTGTGCTTATATTAGGCAATTCATAACCTTTGTTCCTTTATTTGTTAAACAAGATACGGTATAATCGTGCTAAATTTGTCGTTTATGAGATATTACAATGTCAAACGTTAAATAAATACCTGCTCGCCAGAAAAGTAAGACGTGCTCTACATCAAAACAGACGGTGACTAAGGTTTTAACAATGCATATCACAACTCAATCCCGATCTTATCTCCCATTCATTGCAACCAGTTCCAGTAGCCCACTAAACGGCTTGCAATGAAATATTTTGTGAAGCACAATACCCTAGAGAAGTTCACAATAGCAATCAACTCCGTGCGTCGATCGACCATTATCTTCAAAACCTTTCCGGTTGATCGGGTAGCCTAATTGGCGCGGTGTTGTGTATGTACTTTGCTTATTAAATGGCCTAAAGGTATCCCGCATATGTACGCGCGTTAATTTCATTGATATTTATTTTTACATATACCCGTAGCGCTTCATTAGGCAGAAGCTAAGTATTAACGACCCTAGCTACTCGCGACCCGCCACGAGGATGACGATTACCTCAAGCTTAATTCATTACGTCGAGGCGAAAATGATACTTGGAGAAGAAACAGAAACGACTGGAGGGTGAGGTAGTAACCGGTATCTTTGTAGTAATCTCGTGAATACCTAATATCCAAAATGCCATTAAATATCATCAAGGGTTTCATGATTAGCCCGTCATTTGGGCAGAATGGTATTTTTCAGCAAGATGCCAAAATTAAAGTTCTTTTTTTCCAATGGCAAATGAATATTTCACGCCAAGACGAGCTTTGGCTTAATTAATCATGTTTATGGAACAAGCTACAGAACATCTGTGGAGTTCACTAGCGAAGAGATTATAACGAATCCTGGTAGCAAATGTTCTCCTCAATCTCGAATAATACTCTCCTTTCCTCAAAGATGCGGAATGGCTTGTTTTTCAGCACGCGATTCTGTTTATGACTCATCCTTTCAATTAGTTATAACGCTAAAACATTTTGGCAGTTAATTGTCGTTGTTGTTCCCCTTAAGTATTCAAATATTAAATAATGCATAAATAATAGCGATTTACAATGACCCTTGCGTGTAATTATTCTTTTCTTCTTGTTCACGAAAAAAGCATACATTAACCGCGCCTAATACATGAATGCATCAAGTTATTTGTTATTCCTGATCAAATTTTTTATTATCTGCGCCAAATACACCGTGCTCTATCGTCTATGCCTATGGGTGACGGTAATGCTAGAATGGGGGAGCTTGGAAAGGATTGAGCCTTACCTACTCCATACAAAGCATTACGTTTCATACATCCTCATATGGAAACTGCGTTATTTGTAAAAACATAAATAACGGGCAAATTCTGCCCAAATTTCATCACAGCGGCGTCAGTTAATCTTCCTAAGGCTATTAAAGGGACGTTATTAATGCATTTGATTCCCCTGGGAGTTGATTTTATTACTAAAACTGGTCTGAATTCAACCTGTTTATACTACATGCACATTTAACACTTTTTGGGTATTCTCGCACTTCCTTATGTTTATTTGACTAATTCAAAAAATGTAGTCCGTTTATCTTACTACTCTAAGTTTTATCCCGTGCAAAAGTAACTTTACCCGTATGAGTATGGTGGGTAGCGATCCCGTATATCCGTACCTACCAAGATAGAGGTGAGGGAGAAGAGGTGCGGAGAGAAATCTGATTGGCCTTGACTGAACGACATCAACGTGCAAGATACCAAATCGTGATTACAGCCATCGCATTCACGGGGTTTTAGGCTCTGCGTCTATGCTTCTCTGAACGCACTCTTCTTCTAGATTACACCAAGCAAAGACAAGCAAATGAGTTTTCTCAGAGTCTCGCCCTCGTACACCATAATACGGAAAGTTTATAAGAAAAACACTCGAGGAAATACGACATTTTATAAGCACTACTTTTTTCAAGGTTCAGAGCGAATATTGAAATTCCGAGAAGGCTCTCACCAAGTCTCGAGGCTTTGACTACAAATGCAATTTGGGTAAGGTTCAGTCATTAGGGACGCAACAGCGAGAGATGAAATAAAGGGAGAACGACGTTACGTTTTTGAAAAATCGAGGTAGATGCGAGAACCCATTCCACATCTGGGCAGATTTCGTCGGAAATGAGGAAAATAAATGAGAGAGCATTAGCTAGCGGCGAGGAGCTTAATATGAATTGCTCCTCGGGAACGTATCCTATTAGAGAGGAAAGCTGGAAAATCCTCCCATTTGATCCTTCCGATTATGAGCCTCGATTACAAAAACAGAGCGAGAAGCGAATATTTGAGCCGTTCGTGTGTAATGGCTTCAAGTCAAGGCTCCAAATCGATATCAATACAGCATTCATTTAATATAATTGAGTCATGAAACATTTCGCGCGAGTGAAAGTCAATGTAGATATTTTAATTTCAGCTTCAATCACTTTCTCATCTACACTCCCATTTAAAACTGCAAACAAAGAATAAAAAGGAATAAGAAGAACACGCATTCTAATATGAAGATGAACATTTGATTATGGTAATTAAAGCATCATCGGTACTCGTTTAATTAAATCTCCTCTATTCTCGCGAAAAGCTTGGGTTTCTGAGATAATATAGAGTTGACGTAGGCGGGACTAACTTCGCCATGATGACAAATGAGAGATAAATAAATGTCACGGCGGTAATTCACTTTCCTGAAAGAAACAAGAATATGTCATCTGCTGGATGAAAAATAAGAGGGATGACGGCTCTTGAGAGTCTCCTCAAAGAAAAAAGAATAACTCTTCCGACGCCTCTAGACCCCTATGTAGATTTCACCTTTACGACTCCGCCCTAAGCTCTCAACTTGACGTCGTTGTCGCTCAAATTACCGTGGACTATAACGAGATATAGTTCCAACTGCGTGATCCCCCGCTGACGTGCTCTTACGGCTACCTGGTTTGTCTCCCACAACATATCTGTGAGAATAAAAACCTCAAATTTCGCACAATCCATGTCATTTTAATTTCCGAATAAATCTAAAACGTAACTTCTCAATCCAGAGAAAATATTTGACTGACGAGAATTAACTTCGCATATTAAAGGTCAATATACATAATCATAAGAGTCTATAATAACCTCGGTTTAAATATAATCACCTAGTAATCTACCAGTTGGGATACTTTTATATTGAGTTTTCGAGTCTTCTAACATATTTATTAATTTATTTACCAAATATTATAAAACAGCCACAAATGGCCTTTTACCTTGAATATGTAACAAATAAATATATTTATCAACAAAAATAAAAGTAGCGATGAACAAAAGATCAACCTGATAACATTAATTGTTTGATACATCTGGTATAGGAGAGATGAGAGGCGGAGAGGTCAAATGAGGGGTGGGTGGAAGAGAGAGAGAGTTGAAAAGTTTCGGGAGCCGATAGAAAAGAGATCGCTGGGAGAGTGAAAGACGGAATTTCGGTAGGTGTAGAAGATCACTGCTACAGGTTTTGCGGCCAGGAATGTGGAAGGAGAAAATAGAGAGAAGGTCATTAGATCGGAAATCGCCGTTAATGGCCGAATGGAGAAAATTTAAATCTTGGATTGTTCGACGGGTTCACAAAGGGGATAATCCAAGTGAGGACATAATATCGCTTTGGGATGAGTTACGCAGGTGGGGAACACGGTGGCGGACAATAGAGGTGAAAAATTTAAGGGGGCGCTCCACAAGTTTTAGATTGCTGGGACAGGCAGTTGCCCAAATTAATTAGCAGTATTCCACTATGGGAAGTATTCCAGTATTTCACCTCTTCTCCCCCACTTCTCCTGTACGCACTCTTCCCTAAAAATTCTCTCATCAGATCAGGCAGCTTTATGAATAGGTACTTTTAATGGCCTCATCTAAAATGTACCTACTCTTCTACCTCATTCCTCGTTTTCCAGGCATCCATCCTTTCACGGAGACATTCAGAAATACACTGGATCAAATTACTCGCCAAACTTACCTCCTCTTCATATTCTCCAGCAATATCCTTTCTTTCCTCATCATCCCAACAGCTTCTTCGTTCATCTTTCTTTCTCATAATTGCACATTCTTATATTCTTATTTTAGTATCAAAGAAAGTCATGTTTTTCTTGGCATATTTTCTCTTGGTTCCAAACCCAATTTCTCTCCTATTGGTTAACTCATCTTCTGAAAGTACCATTCTCTGTCGTCTTCCATCAGTACTACGAACACCTTGAACGTATTACGTAAGACGAACTCATCATATTAAATACTGTTATAACATAAAACTTTTAGTTGCAAGTAAAGTTTAATCCATTCACTTTAAAAATTCAAATGACATAGAGAGGTATTAGTTATGCTTCAAAGGACGGAATAAACTATTTTTAAATCATAGCTATAACGAATCACAGAAGAAAAAACCTGTAAGTTGGAAAACTTATAGCCTTAGGTTAAGTCTACTTAAAGAGGCTTCATACTGTGACGGATTGGCCGTCTTATCTTTGTTTTTCCCTGGTCGCGCCTCCCGCGCGTCGGTCATTCCCGTCCCGAACCAAGTCCCCGTTGCGTAAGCGAGATGAACGCCTGCCTTTTTCTTTTTTGGATATCTGGTAAAATGTTCCTTTGTCTTGTGCATTGGATTTCTTAAGAACAAGAATCACGCCACTTGTGTCTACCCAGGTCATTGGGCAGTGTAAGACGTGAGTCTATTGGTGATTTTTGAATTGTAGTCACGTGAGAGGGGGGCATGAGCGTTACAAGAAAAACGCCGACGGTTGAGTCGGGGGAGATACCAGTTGGCAGTTGGTGATTGGGAGTCGAGCAGAGTAGCTCAAAGGTGTGCTGGTGAAGCCAGGCGAGAGTGTGGACGGAGAGAGAGGCGAGAATTGGAGTCGGAGATCACCACGACTTCCGCGAGGAATTGATAAAGTCATTCCCTAGCGGTTTTTCCTGCGTTCTGCCCCAGAAGAGGAACCAGACGCAGCGGACCTCGATCCCGGCACCCCAAAGAGGAGGTGCGGTTTCGGGTAGATAAGGGTGACAGACCGCAAAAGGTAGCGGGTCGCCGCATCCCCGGAACCAAAGGTTGGACGAGTTCCTTTCAGTCGGAAGGTGCATTATTTCAACAGGAGTTGTTGAATTCCGTTCTCCACGCCACCATACCGAAAACTCAACGGTGCAGTCTCTCCGCGCTGGATTTCGCCGTCAAGCTCCACACCAGCTCACACATAAGTATCGCCACACCCGTATTTCCCCAATCCTAAGTGTTTTCAACCCTCTTGTTCACGCTTCCCCACTGTGAAACCCGTGTGCGCCAGAATAAGTGGTGTACGAGATATCCAAACAGAGTTAAAGTCCCTTCAGGTCAAGAGAAGAGTCAAACTGATCCCAAGAGTGGACAATCATAGTCCTACGGGACCATATTTCTGTATCACTTACTCCCGTCCTCATCATTAGTATTCATAAAAGGACGAGGAACGTGTAGTTCTTTCCATTTAGTAGTTTATTTTATTCTATTTTTTTTATGCTTGGTCATTTATTTGGACAAAGTGTTACAGGGTTATTATTTCATTTTTGTTAATTTCGTACCATTTATGTCTCGCCATTCATTCACCTCTTCATCCCTCATTAGTCATTAAGACCTGTGTTATTTAGCTGTAGAGTGCCTTTGTGTTCATTTTCATGCTCATTTCATTGAATAAATGTTGCTTGTGTCAATTGTAAAAAAAAGGCAGAGGTTCATTATTACGCTTCGCGTAATTTCTCCCACGCTCACGTCATACGGCCCTCACTGTTTTACCGTCCGCCCTGGCTTAAAGTCCCCCCGACCCTCGAACAATTTGGATCGTCCTTGCTTTGCTGGCTGAGCTGGTCCGATGCCGCGGTTTTGAGGTGGCGCCCTTCTCAAACACGCGACAAAGGTCGCGATCTCCCTTTTCCTCAAAACCAGTTCCCACCCGGGGAAGTCCGAAGGAGACGAGGTGTCGAGGCCAAGGTAAGGGTTCCAGTACTCGAAGGCGTAAGGACTGCGACGAGTCAACGGGCGAAGGAGAATCAAGCCCGTTCCGTCACAGTTATTTGGCGCGACACGTGGGGCGACCAGAGGTAGAGACGGTCATCAGTTATTTCTTCACGAAACGTAGTGCGACCAGAGGTAGAGACGGTCATCAGTTATTTCTTCACGAAACGTAGTGCGACCAGAGGTAGAGACGGTCATCAGTTATTTCTTCACGTTACGTGAGGCGGTTAGAAGTAGTGGTGGTCATCACAGTTATTTGGCGCCGAGCTCGCGAACTCCTATTTCCTTTTTCGTGTCCAACGTATTTTTTTTCCTCGCCTTGCGGTGTGTTCGGCTTAACGAATGTTCTGGTGGTTCCACTTCATACTCACGAATTATATCAATTAGAATCCACTATGGAGGGAGCCGATAAGCAATCGCCTGCTTTCACTCAATATCGGGAGACTAGGGATGATACCGACGATTCCGATGGACGAAGCGTGCATTCCGATACGGAAGGACTTGTGGGCACATTCCAGAGCATGCTATTGAGCACGCCCGATGCGGAGGTTAGTGAATCAAATGTCACTCAGAGGGTAGGTGACGGCGGAGGGGAGCCCAGCCGAACGGCCTCCCTCGTAGAATTAATGCTACAGGAAATAAGAAAAGGTAATGAAGTAATGCTACAGGAAATAAATGGCGTTAAATCGGAAATAAATGAATCATTGCATCGGGAAATAAATGGCGTTAAATCGGAAATAAATGGCGTTAAATCGGAAATAAATAGCGTTAAATCGGAAATAAATGGCGTTAAATCGGAAATAAATGGCGTTAAATTAGAAATGAAAGCTGATAGCGAGCGGGCACAAGCGGAAATAAAAAAAATTCATGACAATTTCTGTAAGGAGATCTCGCGGATTGATGACAAACTTCGTAAAGTTGAAACTAAATTCGCGCACGAAATGACTGAGGTGGCTCATCATGTTCGTGATGAATGTCGGGAGATAGTTCAGACCGAAGTGGAAAATATAAAGGTTCGGACTGAAAACTTAGAACGTTCATACGATAATGCCGAGGCGCAAGAGGAACGATTGAAATCTATCGAAGTTGAAATGGCCGCATTAAAAGCTAAAGAACCGGCCACGGTGACCTCAACGGTTGCCGCGCAAGCGATAAAAATGCCTGTTTTTTCAGCTAATAGTAATGAACATCCAATAGCTTTCATGAGAGAAGTGGAGAATTATTTTTCCCTGGTGACTGTTCCTCCAACTTTGCAATCACGTTTGTTATATCAGATGCTAGATGGTAACGCAAAGACATGGGGAAACGCGCTGTTACCATTCCCTTCTACGATATTAGAATTCAGGCAGAAATTCTTGGCAAATTATTGGGATGCGGATACGCAGTTCAGTTACCGTATGAAGGTGACGACGGGTAGGTATTCCAAAAGTACGTCGGGGACCATGAAGCAATTCGCCACGGAGAAGTTAGCCCAAGCACGCCTGTGTTCTCCACCGTTGAACGAGTTAGAAATCCTACATGCATTGATCAGACAATTTCCCCTGAATGTACAGAACTTGTTAAAATCGGCCGAACAATTATCTCTCGATCGATTACTTGTATTATTGGGCTTGTATGATCAATCATTTGAATCAATGACGGCTACGAGTGGTAATAATAATCATTCAAGTCCGCCGCATAATAATGCAAGACAAAATACGTATGAAAGAAATCCGCGAATCAATACGATTCAGCACGAAAGTAAACCCCAAAGATGTAACCGAGATTCCGATGGGCTCTTAACTAATCAGCCACGTGCGGGGGGCTGTAAGAGCGGAACTCGAATAGATGGGACTCTGAAAGAGGGAAACGTAGGAAAAGTTTTCAAAAAGGGACCTATCCAGTCATCAGGGTCGACGATCTGGTTCTTCTGCGGACTCCTAAAGTGTCCGACGCCAAACTTGGCTTATTCCATAAGTTTTTTCACTTATTTTCGGGTCCATTCAGGATCTCTGGTCTCGTCGGCTCGAACGCTTATTCTCTTGTGGACGAAGAAGGTTCGTCTAAAGGTATTTTCAATGCTTATTCGTTGATTCCCTATCGTTCGTAATTTTTTTTTTTTATTATCTCAGCTTCCTTTCCCAAAGTAAGATTTTTTTTTGATTCAATAGTTTTTTCTTGTCTAAGGCGTGAACTCGCTTTTTTGTTTATATTTTTGTTTTGTCAAAAAAAGAGCTCATTCACGCCGGGGGGCAATGTGACGGATTGGCCGTCTTATCTTTGTTTTTCCCTGGTCGCGCCTCCCGCGCGTCGGTCATTCCCGTCCCGAACCAAGTCCCCGTTGCGTAAGCGAGATGAACGCCTGCCTTTTTCTTTTTTGGATATCTGGTAAAATGTTCCTTTGTCTTGTGCATTGGATTTCTTAAGAACAAGAATCACGCCACTTGTGTCTACCCAGGTCATTGGGCAGTGTAAGACGTGAGTCTATTGGTGATTTTTGAATTGTAGTCACGTGAGAGGGGGGCATGAGCGTTACAAGAAAAACGCCGACGGTTGAGTCGGGGGAGATACCAGTTGGCAGTTGGTGATTGGGAGTCGAGCAGAGTAGCTCAAAGGTGTGCTGGTGAAGCCAGGCGAGAGTGTGGACGGAGAGAGAGGCGAGAATTGGAGTCGGAGATCACCACGACTTCCGCGAGGAATTGATAAAGTCATTCCCTAGCGGTTTTTCCTGCGTTCTGCCCCAGAAGAGGAACCAGACGCAGCGGACCTCGATCCCGGCACCCCAAAGAGGAGGTGCGGTTTCGGGTAGATAAGGGTGACAGACCGCAAAAGGTAGCGGGTCGCCGCATCCCCGGAACCAAAGGTTGGACGAGTTCCTTTCAGTCGGAAGGTGCATTATTTCAACAGGAGTTGTTGAATTCCGTTCTCCACGCCACCATACCGAAAACTCAACGGTGCAGTCTCTCCGCGCTGGATTTCGCCGTCAAGCTCCACACCAGCTCACACATAAGTATCGCCACACCCGTATTTCCCCAATCCTAAGTGTTTTCAACCCTCTTGTTCACGCTTCCCCACTGTGAAACCCGTGTGCGCCAGAATAAGTGGTGTACGAGATATCCAAACAGAGTTAAAGTCCCTTCAGGTCAAGAGAAGAGTCAAACTGATCCCAAGAGTGGACAATCATAGTCCTACGGGACCATATTTCTGTATCACTTACTCCCGTCCTCATCATTAGTATTCATAAAAGGACGAGGAACGTGTAGTTCTTTCCATTTAGTAGTTTATTTTATTCTATTTTTTTTATGCTTGGTCATTTATTTGGACAAAGTGTTACAGGGTTATTATTTCATTTTTGTTAATTTCGTACCATTTATGTCTCGCCATTCATTCACCTCTTCATCCCTCATTAGTCATTAAGACCTGTGTTATTTAGCTGTAGAGTGCCTTTGTGTTCATTTTCATGCTCATTTCATTGAATAAATGTTGCTTGTGTCAATTGTAAAAAAAAGGCAGAGGTTCATTATTACGCTTCGCGTAATTTCTCCCACGCTCACGTCATACGGCCCTCACTGTTTTACCGTCCGCCCTGGCTTAAAGTCCCCCCGACCCTCGAACAATTTGGATCGTCCTTGCTTTGCTGGCTGAGCTGGTCCGATGCCGCGGTTTTGAGGTGGCGCCCTTCTCAAACACGCGACAAAGGTCGCGATCTCCCTTTTCCTCAAAACCAGTTCCCACCCGGGGAAGTCCGAAGGAGACGAGGTGTCGAGGCCAAGGTAAGGGTTCCAGTACTCGAAGGCGTAAGGACTGCGACGAGTCAACGGGCGAAGGAGAATCAAGCCCGTTCCGTCACAATACTAACACCGAATTTCCAAAATTCGCAAATAATACTGCACTCTGATGATATTTATACAATAAAGCATTAAGATCAAGTAATAAGTAACTCATGAGGAATGAAATGTACCAGCATTGAATGTTCGAATAGATTGAAATCACTTCGATAGAATGTTATACATCTTATGCGCGCAAAAAATATAGATACATTATTGAACGATAAATAAGGTAATGGTATCCAGAGACCAAGATCAGGGAAGACGAGGAACCAGCGATGGATGAAGTAGGACAGAAATAATCAATAAAATAGCCACCACAAACAGGTCATTTTGCCAACAAAATAAGATACTACTTACAGATGTAAATGCAATTTAAAAAAAAGTATTAACGAGCCACACCGCGAGAACAGTCTACACTCCAAGAGTTAAAATTTACATTTAATCACCTCTCTCAACGTTTTCCCGAGAAGTAATCCCGCGGAGTGATAGAGCTTTAAGTCTAAACTTAACACTCAGGTTTAGTGGGGAAATTACAGCAGGTTACAGCTGTATATACGATATTGGAAGTACGGAAACACTTTATAAGAACCTATACCTATCTAGAGCGTACTTCATTATGGAAGTGAGCTATGGACGATAACAGCAGTAGGGAAGTCAAGACTGGAAGCATATGAAATTAGGTGTTTTAAAAGATTGATGAAGACAAAATGGATTACGCGAGTAGCGAACGAAGAGTTCTTGAGAAAATTTGAAGAAAAGAGACGTCTAATACAACTTTAAAAAGAAAACTGGACAAACTAATCGGCCACATCTTGAAGCATGATGCTCCAATGAAGACAGTCGTCGAGAGAAAGCGAGTGGAAGAATGATAAAGGAAGATCACATACAAAATATATGGAGCAAATAGTGTGGGATGTTATGGAAAAAAATTACGTAAAAATACAGAGATTGACTGATAAGACAATAGAGAGGCGAGCTGCGTCGAAACAATCTTAGTACATTTAGATGACTAGTGATGAGGATGTAAGGATAATGGAAGCACAAAGACAATACACTAAAAATCAACCAGAAATAAAACTAATATAAGAAATGTTTAGAGTTCAGTAAGAGCATTAGACAGCCGAAAAGGGCATTAATTTTAACTGTCCCTAAATGAAAGTAAACCAGACAATACTAATCATCGCAATGTGTTTAATAACGAAGAATCAATCGTTTCTCGATAGTTAAATCCTATAACCGTGAACAAATAAGGAATGTAACCAATGAAATTCCTACACATTAGCCATCTGTCATAATATTGGTTCGACGCAGCCCTCCGCTCAATTTTCCTATCAGCTTACTTCTTCATATTCATTTTTCTTTTGCTTCTCACCCTTCACTACTTGATCTATGCATCTCATATATTTCCCGTACATTCCAGAACAGTTTGAAAATTTGCATCACACGCAGAAGTTCATGTTAAATCTTCTTTCTGCTTTAATATTGGTATATTTCCTTTATGTAAGGCTAAAAAACGAAAGAAAATATTCAACAACTCTTTATCTTCTCCGTTCTCTCTACGAAGTCCAATCGATTACGGTACTCACAGCAATGACTTTAAAAGTACCAGCAAAGTTAACTTATAGCTTCCAAAGTTAGATGCGCATATTAGATAGGATTTGCATCCACGTAATTGATTCCACTGCAATGGGAAAATAATCAGGCAGTAAAATAATATTGTAATTCTCCCCGATAACCCTTCGACCTCGTACTTTAAGCAAGGATAGAATTTTAATTTCTGCGACTGCTATTAAAATTTACACCCGAGTATCAAACACAGAGATTATTCTGCTACCGGAGGTTAAAGCTAATTTTGCTTGGTCCTTAATCTAGAGATATACAACATTGAGCGTACTGTACGACTCTTATTTGACACCACCTACCTCAATTGAAATGGAGCTAAAACTGACGTTTTGTATTTCTTTGGAGAAAATTGACATTATGAAATAAATTAATCGCAGATTTCCTTGCAATTTTTTTGTAAAAATAAGATTACAAATATGTACACGAACAATATTTCATTCATCAATCAATATTTCTCCAAGTAATGGGGAAATTATAAACATATATATTTCATCAAATGCAGCGCCTCAAAAAAAGAACATGAATAAGAAATATTTTTTTGTTTTGAAAATCGATTTCAACCGGAAAATTCCTTTAAAATTTGTATTATATTTTCCAAACAGTAGTATGGCATAATTCTCGCTTTCCTCGCAGGCTAGGTGCCATATCTAACGTTCCCTCAGAAGGCATCTTGAAAGGGGGTCCGAAATTGTTGCGCATCGGATCACCCTACGTAGGAATCCATTTAAGAATCATTATAATTTCTCATTTGGTCATCTTTAGTGTGAAAATCCCAATATTTGGAAAGCAAATCAGGATATCATGGAGAAACAAAATAGAAAATAAATGTAGACGGCCTGAAGCGACCGCCAATGTGCACGTAGCGGTTCGTTCTAATGAACTTTATTTCGCCCTCTGCAGCAGAGTTGTCGCGTCACCTGTCAATTTTTTACCCAGGAAATAAAATAAAGAGGAAGTAAATGTTCACGGAAGTCCAGCTACTTTGCAAGGTGCAAAAATTTTATAGACTTTTGTACGACCTGTTTCGCAGATTATGGTATCCTCGGATATACTACATCATCACTATACCTGACGATACCGTAACTGACGGATCCACTTAGAACGCTTAGCACAATTTTAGAACTTTACAAAGTAACTGGTGTTAATTTTACCCTTAATAAAGTGGTTTCACCAAGTTCAATTAAGATAATAGTCTTCGATGACTAAAGGAATAAGCCATATTCCTATTGCCTAATTACGTAATTTGGGCACAGGAGTATCTTATCTCGAATAGATAATTACCCTAAATCCCTTAAATTATACATTTTTGTGTAGAATTAGGTCCTACTACGAGTAACGGCTGAAGAATGGCAGTTTAAGTCAAAAAAAGTACATCCCTCGGTGGAAATTTTATGTGGTGCAGGAAATTAAGTGATCTGAAGGCATGGTGATTAATGATACCGTGGTCTAAATTGTCCTAGAAACTAATAAGGAGCCTTTCATAAGACCTTAGCCTTTCACGGAAAGAAGAATAATTTCCGAGTAATCATGAAAAGCATTTTAAGTGTAACGGTAAATTATCGACTCATTTAGGGTTTAACGATGCAATAATTTTTACCGCATTTGAACAGGTTTAAGGATTCGGAACTTAATAATGACTTGATGCACGGGTGGTCGCAGCGGGTAGGTTTAGAGTTACAGACTCTCCCTGAAACCTGCTAATTAGAAAGCGGTCCGAAGACACCCTTCCCGCCGCCGTCCAAGTTTCATTGAAGCCGCCTGCCGGGAGTTAATTGCTCTCCGTTGCGAGGGTGTTAAACACGCTTTTGGACCAGGTTTATTAAATACATTGCCTTTGATTGAAACAACTCAAAGGCGAACATCTCACACACGTCACTTTACTCGTAGATTGATCAAGGATAGTAAACATCAAGTGCAGGATGCTGAACGTAGTCGCAGAAATCCTTAAAAAGTAATTTGATTTTAATATTACCATTGTAATATCCTTTAAAACTCTTTGATTCAGTCTTACTTGCTTGATTTTATTAACCTCTGAAAGCAGCGTTTAAATTACAAACAAATGTGAAAATATTTGCAGATAATTTCAGTTTTTCCTACAATGTTTTGTTCAAATATTGATTACCAACATTGTGCACGAAATGCAAACTTTTCTGTTTTATTCTAAGTGACACAAATGGACAGAATGATGTTGCATGCGAGGATTCATTAAATAAAATAAATCTATGTAAGGGTTGCTCGATTAAATCAATCGCTATTCGTAGATTCCGGAAATTCTACAATAATATTACTGGAAAAGGAGGGGGAGATAAGTTACAAATAAAATTCATACACCACCTCCTCCTCTGCTGACAGTTGCTAAATTTGAAAGGATACACTGAAATCATTATGGATTTTTAATTGAGATCGAAAACATTGATTAATCTCCTTCTCTGATCAAAATGATGACTCCCAGCCCCGGCCAGTCTCCAAATAAAAAAAACTGACACCATCCTTTGAACCATTGTAACAAACAGATTAACCAATCCAATCAAAAAAGTTTAATCTCCAGCTGGATTATCGTTACATGTATATGTAGATTACTTTGAAGGGTTGCGGGACGAAAGTTAACACAAAACAAACGAAGTTAATGGTGAACTTGAACTTCATTCAGCAAGTGAGAGAATCATGAAAGCAGTGGCGATGCTTTGGACCACTATTGCGTATAAGACCACGCATCTACCCAATCACAGTCCTGTAGATTGTGCCCTGATGTTTCTTTAGCCAAATAATGGCACTAAGGAAGATCACAAAGTGTGCGTCCTGAAGATCACGAACATCGCCTGGATTCAAATCTGGAGAATTTGAGGCTCAACAGCAAGGCACGGCATTCTGGCACGCATGGCGTGCAATTTTGCGCCACCCGGCGCTTGCTAATTTCACATTCTCGCGTCGCCATGAACTCGGCACCCGAGGGAAATTACCCCCTCTGCCCACCCTTCATTAGACTACCGCTTCAGGCGGCAGCCAAATTATCTGCCCACCACGAAACGGTGCCGTAACTACCTGCTCACCAAAGAAATGACTTAAACACGCACAGTTTGAGCTCAGCACGCATGGTTCACCGTTTGGTATCATCGATTTTGTCTTATGGTTTGTATTTTATGTAGGTTATAGGTGTAAACAACGTGTATTTTTCTGATTAGCTCGTGATGCATATGTTGAGTCAGTTGGCGGGAGTGATTGCCTTTGCCAGTGACGGAATTTTCAGCCATTATCATCACTAGGGCAATCCATGAGTAAAGAAAGGTGACGATTTTATGTTTTTCTCGTAGGACTCTTCACTTCCATTTCAAGTTTATCTGGTGTAGTTTCTTCATAATAACAATGGAAATAAAAAAAAACGTGTCGATATATACTTCTGTGGCGACACGCGTGGGGATCAAGGAACCGATTGTTAACATCTCTTAATTCAACCTCCATATGTTTTCAAACCTTGATTCCGACTGACATGGTAGACGGGTTTACAAGACTCAACAAATAGTCACTATGAATTACTTGAAAAGAATATTTAACATAAAATACTTCTCGAATGACGCAGTCATTACCTTTCCAAGTCAGTGATAAAAATTTCATTCCTTCGTAATTTCCACGCTGTCAACATTATATATTATGCCTTGTGGCATTAATGTAATAATAGGCTAGAAAACTATTTGGTTTTTGAACGAATTTTTTCCACAGGTCTATGGCCTGAATCCTTGTTTGTGAGATAAATATCACGTAAGGAGACTTGAGGAAATTGCTTAATGCTTTAACGTAGCCTTGTTAACGATGGTAATTTACGTGTTTCTTTAGCTTAATCCTAGCTAAATAAGGAGGAGACATACTCCCCGCCAACAACCTGGTTGACTTGAAGTCGAGAGAAAAAGCTTGGACTTCAAGATTATGAAGGGGGAAATACGCTATTTTCTAGCGCTGCACTGTATGAATATTTCGGATGGGTTCAATGGAATTCAAGCAGAGCACAATCAAATCTCAATATTTGATCCATTAAAAAAATATTTTATATTTATATCCACGCACGCAATCGAGATGATAACGGTTTTACATCATGAACGATATATTTTAAATTCAATACATTTGAATTTTTGCATGCTCCATTCTCTCCATTTCAATCCCCTTTTGAGAATAGAATACCAATTTGCTGATCGCAATAATTACTTTTCCTTTATACCGTCGAGATGGCAAAATAAAAATTATTCTTGGAAAAGGAACTAGAGATTTTAGCCATTTAGCACACTCCCACAAAAGTTTCCCTCCTTACAATCCTGCGAGGTTAATTCGCGGTCAGAGATGGGTTTTCTGCAGAAGGTTATGGTTATATGAAAGCGGTTCACTGCTAATTGGGATAGAATGGGATTGAGAGAAGACGATGTAGGTCCCTGAACCAAGATGACCAGCAGATTGTGTGCCCGGCCAGAAGAGGAGAGCCAAGTAATATCCAATAGAGGGTCCTGATTTAGGAGCAATAGCATTTAGGTGACCCATTTATGCATACCAAAGGGTCTCCGGGCGTAAATGATATCGGATTTATACAGAACGACACAATACCCCAGCAATCAGTTGAGGTTAGATTTAGGGATGGAAGCGTGATCGAGAGAGAAAATTACGGAGCACCTGACACAAACTGCGCAATTTATTAACATAACCGACATTCAATACTTCGATATTATCTTAACGTCAATTCAATGGTCATCTGGCTTGCCATTCCCATAAGCTATTCGGAGAGATAAGGCGATGAAAGCAGGCTGCACAATTGCTATCGGCCCACCCGTGTCCCATGCGGAGCGAAATGGCCTCCATCATCAAAAGCGGCACCAAAATCAAGCTTGTTCGGAATTTTTAATTACAAAGCACAATAAAACCTTACGACAGCCATGCACAAATAGTGGTGAAAATATTCCAAAATCATTACATGTAATTACGAATGAAAATCAGTTGGATCCGGTGCATGCGGCTAATATTTTCGTAAAGATATTTACAGAGTGTGTTTTACGTTTTTTGTGCTAAGTATAGGAATTAATAAAATAGTGGGACAAAACTGAGGTTCACAAAGCTTCAAAAAATAACTTCTGTGATTAGCAATGTGGTTTTCTCCGCTATCAGCTTTGATCCTCAGTCCACTTCAAACTACGACGGAGAGAATCGAACAACATCAACCAAACGAGGGGGAGAGAATAAAATTTAGTGGTAGGTATAATATAATCTTAGCGGAGAGAATATCGATTCGATTTAACCAATAATGATAACTTTCCTCAAGTCGTAGAAGTAAGGTACAAGTTTAAGCTAGAGAGACAACTACAGGCCGAAGATCTGTACAGAATAGAGAAAATTTGAACAAACATCAAAATTCAGTGAACAAAGACAAACCGCAGGCTCGGGTTTAAGGATAGCCATGAGGGAGTTTTTCTCGGATTCAGTCAACAAATTTAAAACCTCTATCTTGCTGCAATGTTACAGCCCGATCGATTACAACTGAAAGCGGGTTGTCATGAGAACAGTCTGGAACGTAAATTTTACCGGGTGAGCTATGGATAATATGAGATAACTACTTTTAGAATTAGAATACGGTAATACTACAGTACTGCTTCTTCTACCTGGAGTAATTGCGGATATTTCGATAGCAAGAAAAGGAAGTGGAATTCATCAGTCACAAAAATAAATTAAAGCTAAATTATATAATACTCGGCGATGGTACAACGAGGGTGATATAAATTACACTTCATGGTTCAGTTTAGAGATTATTTTGACGTGAATGACAGCTAATTATAATTTAGTGGATAATATATTCATTTGATGTTTATAATAGCATGAATAACTTCCAACATTAAGTTTTTCCGCATTTTTCATCTCATTCTGGTATTTTAGAATTTTTACCTAAAAGTAATTTATCTCTGAGAATAATTAGAACCTAATGGATTTAGGTCATCACTTGTAAAATGTTCATTCCCAGCGGTCCTATGCAACGAATTACTTGAAGGAATCTGTGTTGTCTTATTTTTTTCCTAAAAACGCCATCCCAGTAAAACCCACCTAGTGGATACTTCATGCATTTCCTAATAACCTCAAGGGCTAAGGTATGATTGCATATAACTAAAATCTAAATGAAAGCCTTAAAAGACATATTTTTTACTACAATTATGCACCAATACTTACTTTAGGGAGTCAAGGGTTATTCATTATCTCTACTGTTTTTAACGTCCCCACTGAGAATATGTTTTGAGAAGAACGAAAGTAAATATGGTTAGAATAAGTTCCAAATGTGGATGACCAGGCCATGGTCAAGAGTCTGCAATAATTTATAAGCGCATCGTAGGGAGTTCATGTGGTAGCTCGTGATGATGATTAAACTCAGAAAAAAGGGATATAATGAGGGGATCTTCGAATAAGGAAGCGGAAGAAATATTACTTAAAACTCTAGTATAAAGCGCAGCGACGTACCTTTTAGCCTTGGTCTTAGTAGGCAGAGTACGAGTGTACATTGAGCACATTTAAGATGTGGATATTGAGAGAAACGGAGGACTTTATGATAATAGTTAGAAAGAGGTAGATCGATGAAAGTATAGAACATGTTAAGCCAACGAAAGGGAAGAGATGATGCTGCGAGAGAGAAAGGAATGCTGAAAAATCTGTTGGAGGAGAAAATGTTACGTATAAGGGTATGAGATGAATAGGGCCTAAATTTAAGACACAGGGAATGGTTGGAAGCAATAAATGGACTTAATAATGAATTGAAATATGACTTACATTATTCGTGATGAATTGAAGACAGGGGCTATCTAGATGCCTAATTATTTCAGTAAAGTGCATATTACGATGATAACTTATCATCAGTCCCAAGATACGCATAGGTACAGTTCTTAATTCAGTTCTCCTTTCGGTGAACGTTTTTAACTATTTTGCCTCTTTAATTGCTTAATTCATATATCTTTCATCTGAGGTCTTCCTTTCAATTTTCCCCGACGTCGATCTTGGAGGGACCATTCGTATACTTAGATGGGTTTCATAAAGAAACACACTTTACCCGAATTTCCACGAGATTTACTTCCCTCTTCTTAATGTACTTCATCTATACATTTGATCCTCATCATCGTTATGAAATATTATACTAGAAATACTCTTAGTCTTACCTTGGCCTATGCCTAACTGACATTAAGAAAATGTCCCAGACGTTTCATATTAGGTTATGTTATTCAGGGGAGGCGACCGACAGCTGAGGTCTTTTTTGGGATAGGTGGGTAATTGGGAAATTGTGGGAACGTTTCAGACTTTGGAGAAAGGGTGGAGAGAAACTTGGCGTCAGCATTAGCCTTATCTAAACAACAGGCGCCAAGGGGACCAGGGCTTAACGTCCCATCCGACGGACGGAGTACTAAACCTGAAATGCCCTCCACTAGACACTCAAGTAGGGACCGGTTTGCCATTGAAAAATCCGCCACTGCCGGGAATCGAACCCGGTCCCTCGGGATGGGAGGCCAATACTCTAACCCCCACACTAACCCGATCCCCTTCATATTAGGTGTACATCTGTTCTCAAGCTAGTATTTCATAACTAGTATGTCATTGACTTTTTGTCTATAATACCTCTTTGCTAGGGCGATTCTACAGCTTGTTTCCGGCTCTGTTTTCTAAATTTTAAAAAATCTTCCACTTCCTCAAGCTTTTGGTTCCCCAAAGTAATATTTGTTTTACCCTTTGCTTTCCTTCGACGTGCTATACATAATCTTCATTTTACTCTATTTTAATTGTGACCACTCTTCAGTATAATTTTCTAAGTTAACTGACTGGTTAACTGGCATATATCAAAGCTTTCCTTATGCCATTGCCAACTTGTCTATATTTTCTTTAAGTTGATTACCGTCTTTAGTTATCCTCTTTACGTCTCAGCCATAACAGCCATGCTGCAGGCAAACCTTGCAAACTTTTCTCCTCGAATACTCATCTCTGAAGTATTTTCTCCTGTACTTCTTAGTTGCTCCTCAATGAAGTATTTACACAATCAATGAATAGTACTCATCTGCACCTTACTCGACTACTTCTTCACTAATGAATAGAGATTAATCATAACTACGTACACCATTATATATTGTGTAAATTTTTCTTATACCGAGGCGGATACTGAGTTTTCCTTCAGAAGAGGAAGTATAACATTTCAGACGGTATTACTCCAAGTATTCCGCAAATGCTCAGCGTGATGGAAATCTAGTTGCTTTTTCCATTATTTTCTCTGCAGTAAGTTTACGACAGCTTCACGTGTCCCCCAACTATTGCCATATCCAAACTGTTCCCAATTAAGGAACTGCTCCACTTGCCGTTTCGGTCTCCAGTAGAAAAATCTTATTGATAGGTTTGTTATATGTCATCAGACTTAAGGTTCGAAAGTATCCATGTTTTCATGAGCATTAGTCAAGAATCCTTAGCCAGGTTTGACACAGTTATCCATTCGATTCTCCTAACATCTTGCGTCTCCATATTTACAAAATTCTTCTCTTTCAAAGAGTTCACTACTTGCTCCATATATCTCATATGAGGCGTTCCTTTGCCATTCTTCCAGTTCACTGATACCAGATAATTGTCTTTATCAGGCCATCATAGTAATATTCATACACCAGGAGAAATGCTTGTCATATGGTATTTCACACAGAATTTTCTCCCCTTATATATCACCCGGTTTTCGGCGGGTGGTGAGGCAGAGCGTATTACAGGAGAGAGATTCACGGCAGGTCGTTAGCAAAACGCCCCCACGACGACTCCAAGCCTGCGTCTGTGTATAGTTTGTCGCTATTCAGAGACGCAGAGAAAAAAATCTCTCACATGTTTGGTCGCAAGAGTACTCACTCGAAGTTCCACCAATGCTGGAAAAAAATGAACGACTGAATCTTTCCGTCTCCCAGAAATACAGAATCGTTGCGGTGGCCCGCCAACAGTCCTGCATCCGTAACCTACCGTCTCACCGACAGGGCGACGCAATCCTAGATGGTATCTCCTCATTCATTCACTCCTCGGCCTCGGGAAACGTCTCGTTGTCCCACGCACCTGCGCGGGGTGGCAGATGCGGACGGAGAGTGCGTCACCACGAGATGACGGGGGCTGAGGAGTTAAACACACGCGTTTAAGTCTAGCGGAGGAATGCGGACCGAACTGCGACACTGCGAGTTAAAGGGGGAGACGCTGGAGCAAAGAGGAGAGGGGGTGGAAGGTCGAGAGATAGAGAGAGGGAGACCGGACTGTCTTGACCCCTTTCTATCTCGACCCTCCTCCTCATTCGCCCTTCCTCTACCCGACTCCGTTTGGGTCTTTTATGTACAAGCGTATTCTCTTCTAATTAAGCGTGGAGACGGGGTGGTGGGTAGGTGGGGGGATGGAGCGTGGAGCATTCCGAAGAGGGAGAAGGGGAGGACGAGTAGCGGGAGTATCCGTGTGGAGGTGGAGCGGTGGAGTTTGGGGAGGGGAGGTTGTGTGGAAGAGCTGGGGTTACGCGGTCCCCGGGAGTCGACGAGGGTGGAACGGGCGGATGGAACGGAGGAAGAGGTGGGAAGGAGGAGTTATACATCCGCCGGTCCGGGAGGGAAACTGCGTCGCACGGAAGCCGGGGCGTCAGCCATTTCTCCTCGCCGAAAACCGCCGCCAGGTCGGAGCGGGACGGAATGCGAGGGGAGGGAAGGGGGTTGGGGGTAGGTCCCGTCCTCCCCTGCATCTCCATTCAAGTTGGCTTCCCACACACACAGACGATATCGCGTCGATGATGGGGAAAATCCAAGCAGGTGAATAAATCGATCAATTTCTCGCGGGCTTAATGCGAACGTCGATCGGGAGGAGTCGCCTTTGTTGTGACGTGGCCGTCCTACGAAAAAAAAATAAAAAAAATAAGGCGAGCTAAAAAATTACGACCGACTTCGATGACCCGCAGCCCTTTTCCATCACCTCCACGCGTCAAATATATTAGGCCACAATTCCATAAACTTTCCAAGCGTCAACTTCCCATGCGACGTATTGACATTTTTATACTGTGCGCGCCGATATTTCTGCCCGCCGTTTGGCCTTGACGGGAAAATAAATAAACATGCATACACCTCGGCGTTTTTACAGAAATATGACTCGGATATTTATAGATTTATATGCGACTGACACTACGAATACGAATGCGATTCGATCTCGCCGATTTCATTGTATGAGCCGTTTTTATTTCAGAAAATATTTATTCACAGATTTAGACTGCCGATCTCGCGCAAGTGGAGACCGAATAATCTCAGTCCTCAGCTAATAATTCGCTGATTATTATCTCCACACACTTACACGAAATATTCCTACTTCGATCAAGAACTTGCTTCAAAGGGTAAAACTTTTAACGAAAGTTCCGTGGCAACAAATCCGCAACTCTCACGGTGGTTAATAAGTTTCGAAATGAATAGCGAAGCGGCCGAAATGAAACATGGGCCTTTAGCTTCAATGGCTTGATTACGTTCATATCCCTTAATGGTGAAATTTTAGGACAGAATATCCCAACGGTTGTACAGTTCGTCTTTAGCCCGATTTACGTAGTGTTCATCCTTCCATCTCCGGTAAAAATTACGATTTTAGAAAGTCTCAACACTGACTGATGCATATGCATATGCTTGTGGGCACGCATATAAAGAGGAAAGTTTCTAAAAAACGGTCCCAAGTTATCTCACGAATGTATATTCCGAGAACCCGAGACATGATGCAGTCGGATTGGGGGCGAACTGGGAAAGACTGCCATGTACGCGGGCCTCATCGCGGGTTTGCATCCCAAGGATCGTGCTCATGATTTAAATATAACCTCACACTGAATTAAAACCTTACTCACAACCTAGCTTGCAACGTAAAATCCTCATCCTCAGGCGATGTCGTCTATGCATGATGATAAATCTACATCATAATTCTAGGCCGAGAGTAAAGTTTTACTTTTATAGAAAATTGCATTGTTTATTTCATGATTTCATTCAAATTCTACATATTACCAGAGGAATCTTTCAAATTTTATCGCAAACACCGCTGACTTTTTTCTAGCTTCATGAATACAAATTAGAGATCGGAGTATGTGATCTCCCTTCCGTCAATAAATTATGGGGTTCGCTCAGGAGTCGGCTGATTTATTGTAGATGGGAAATGGAATGATCATTTCCACCTAAATGGGTTTTGAACGGAAGAATATAGCGTTTGCTAATTTCCGCTGTTCGCACTCTTTCAAACACTACGAATTTCGCTTACGCAGCCAGTGATGAGTGAAATATTTAGGGTATATTGATATACTAAAAGCTCAAGAGAGGGTTGAGCCAACTGCGGGGTAATAAAAGATACCAACATACTACGAACTTAGATGCAGAGAACTTGCTAGCTAAGAAAAAGCACACTGGTTAGAAAGGAAACACAATAGAGCAGATCCTTACTTCCATAATCCATCCACAATTATTTGCACTCTCCCGAGGCTCGGGATGCAGTTATTTAAAAGTGCTTCGCTGAGTATTTTAGTTTGTTTTAATAAATGCTCTCGTTGAGTAAGTTTAACATGAATTCCATATTTAATATGGAAAATTAAAAAGCTACAAATAATATGGCTACTTTATATTTCACAATATTAGTTTTAAATGAGTCTATCTTTACCTCAAGGGTAATTTAAGTTTGAATCAGAGCTGAAAATGGAGTGACACTATTTCATTTACTAATTTGAGGTCGAGTTTAAAAACTTACCTATACTCAGACATTCTCCTATGAGCGCATATGATCTTGACTGAGCGTGATAATGTGGTAGGGGCAATCCTTACTGAAGAAAGATAATTAACCAAAAAAGACTACAAGCTCCTCGAAATTAATAAACTTTGGTGATATTATCACATTTGCATTTCTTCATTCTTTTCTCCTTCGAGTATAAAGCCAATAAAAATAGCCCCCTTTAACTCGTATTCCGATATTAGAACAATGTTTACCTCTAATAATGGCTTCCGGGCATTCCTCCGCGTTATGGTGTCTTTCTTGCGTTTCTCCGTGTTATGGTTCTCTTGGTGACCTGAAGAGTATGAGACAGTATGGCTAGAGAAACTGTTGTCACTAAGAAGACAACATAACGTGGAGGAACGCCCGAAAGCCATTATTAATGATAATCGCCACGGAAGCCTGAGATTTAATCTCTGGTTTAATCTCTTTTAATCACGGAAGCCTGAGATTTAATCTCTGGAGATCTGAGGTTTATCTCTAACATTAACTATGATTATCTCAGCTAAACACACCCTTTGAATTAGTTGATAATAACATCCGAAGAGCGGCGTGTTTAATTATTTCTAGACAATCGAGTTGAAAGGTTTAGAGCCTGATTAGAATTTGAGTTATTTTCCCCCGCCCAAAACTTAGGGATACTGTGTGAATTAGGGCTAAACTCACAGATATGATAAACTATACGATGGAATTCGTGGAAAGAGAGAATTTATGAAGGGAAAAAATACACGCAAGGCATTATGGCGACATACAGGGCTTCTTTATGCGGTACGAGCGCAGCACACGATGAAACGGGCCTAGCGCACGAAGGCTCACTAAATACAGTTACATGGCTATGAGCAGCGGGTATTGAAATTTCACTCAAAACGGGTTGGAAGCATCACGATTGAGAGAGTGAAGGGCAAAAATGCTGTTTCTTCGCACCGAAGGCCTCTAAATATCCCCCGGAAAAAAATTCCCCGCTCTTTCTTTTCCCATCACTTCTCTCACCGTGCCTGTAACATTCCGCGTCCCCATTTCCACTTTCCTCTTCCCCATTTAAACGACACGCTATAATTTCGAAACAAACCGCAAGCCCCGATTATTTTCTGCATGCCGTGTTTTTCACGCCTGGAAAAAAGATGGGAAAGAAAGAGAGAGATTGCGTGATGCTGAAGGCAGCGATACAGAAAAGATTGCCAGGAACATGGTGGAATATCAAAGGGCATTGTGCATGGAAAGATGAGAGTTGGAAACAACGAAGAATCAAGGATGAGAATGTTTGATGTTGGGGAAAGAATGTGGGAATGTTGCAAAGAATCATATCAGAAGTCCAAAATAAGCGCAATCACTGACGGGGACAGTTCGAAATCCATCAAGACACGATAATTAGTGATGTGCCATCCGCTCAATGCAGAAGTACTTGTACGAGTGTAGTGATCGATCATTCTTGCTCTCTTTCTCTTTATGGTTAAAGAATAGTTTATATTCGTGAACTTTGAATTATATGAGTAGCAATCCGTACGTAACCGAGTTCATAACGTTATAATTATTTTCCAAGCAACCAAAGGCTGCTGCTGGTACCAGTAACACAATCATGGAATCACAAAAATGTGGTTAAGCACTAAAGGCATCACTTAACCAGAGGCTTGTATCCTTCGAGTTGCAGGGACCATTTAAAAAACCCGAAAAAGCTTCAATTAATAAATATTCCATGAATAAAATGGCAGAGTAGTACCGTTAAACGAGCCGTGCATAACTGCTTTGTTTAACCACTTGCGCCCCCAAGAAAACAGCGCATAAAATTGTTGTTTCGTAAATACACAATTACCAGGTGCCTGGAAAAATGTGGTCCCTGAGAATACCGAGGCGAGTTTTGGTTGATTTCATGTGTCCATTGGTTAAATTTTTCGAATAGAAAATATATATGGCGTCAGTATGCTTCATTACAGTTAAATGCACTATAAAACAAATAATCGTAGATAACCGACAAGTCCACGAAAATATCACTATTTGACTGCTACAAATAATCATCCGCGAAAATATGAGGGCTTTTATAAGGAATTCATAGGGTATGACGCATAATCTGAAGTATCGGTTCTCGTCTCTGGGAAACATTTGCACATAAAATGCTGTCCTTGGGACCATAAAATCATTGTGAGCAATGAATTCACATTTCCCGAGAACGTTTCTGCATGTTCAGATTGGAAATAGTCATTTTGTAATTCAAACCACAATTTTATGTCGGCGTCAGTGAATGAAACGATGATGGTTTTATTTTAAATTTTTATTTTACTTCAGAGCCGCACGCGGCTCGCAAGCCGCAGCTTGCTGATCCCTGATCTAGAGGAAAAGGCAGACTTCTCCGAAAGCCGAGAAAATTAGCGGTGCCATACGTTCGACAACATCCCACCCCAGCTTCATTCAGGGGTTTGGGTCGTCAGCAGTCGTCCATATCAGGACAGGAATCCGTTATCGCGCATTTCTTGAACATTTCAACGGCTACCCGTACTCGAAATGTTTGCGGTATAATCTCGTGACGGCAGTTCCATTTTCCGCTCGGCTTGCATGAAGTTACTTAATATTATGGACTCGCTGGAACTGGGTCATCTCAGATGCCAGGTTTCCCTCCATTTTCCATCTGTCTACTGCCCTCCCCTCCTTCCCACCCATCTGCTAAGGGTGCAAATGACCTCAGCCTGCGAGCGAGTTCAGGAAAGGACCGCGAAAAAAAATTTAAACAACTTGTGGGACTGGAAATGGATTCTCGGGCGGGATACTCACCACAGCATATGGTGCTTGAACGTAGCCCAGAGTAATTACTGCGGTGGAATTTGAATAACTTGAGCGCTCCCGCATTCCCACGCTCTTAAATGCTCCACAGAATAAATCTAATCACGGTACTCGTACTCACTACTTCGTATCGGACCAAGTGTTTTGTCATTTCCTTTGCTTCAAGATGTAAATCTTAAATGCGCAGATGTACCCGACGCTAGCGCGCAAATGCATATCACTAGACGAAGATTAATATCCACTGATTCCTACAGAAATGTCTCCCTCGAACAATGTTAATACCTTCCGACTAAGCTAAATAATATTAATGATTTTAGTCTCGGTAGGCGCAACGATACAATTTCCAAATTAGCTAAGATGTTCAAAAAATTGCTTCATTGTATTTTTCGAAAAACGTTGCAAAATATTCAATAGGGTGATTTCCATCACCTCACACGACTAAGCTTGAGTCAGTCAAAAAAGACACTCAGAATCATCCCCCTATTATAGTATAATTGAATCGGAAGTAATCTTTTAGCTAATAAGTAAATTCTTAAGTGTAGTGGGTCAGACAACTGGGATCTTTAGAGTTTGAGCAAACAAAAACTCACCTTAAAAGCCTAAAATAGCTCGCACGATTCATGTTTTTAACTAAAACCAAGTATAATTAAACGCACCAAAACCAAAACGTATCCCATTACAGTTTATTAGACATGCTCTCAGATTGCTTACGCTGTGATTCTTATTTAAACTTTAATTTGAATATCAATTCATCACATTCCAATAATTTCAATTTACTTCGTATTTTCGACGTCAACGAGTTAAATGAGCATTTTTTCTGTGATGATAGGTCACTCTTTAATGAGATAGAAATGGAGCACAGATAATTCTGCACGAGTGGGCTTCAACATGCTTTGAAAATTACATCATGCACCAAACTACTACCTTAAATTTATGTTTTATTATTATTTATTACCACGCATATTAAAAGACAAATGAGACGCAATTATCTCAGATCATGCTGAAAATAAGTTCTGTCGGAGGTGCATCCAAAATACTGCAGTAACAAAATCATAATTTCATCAAATTTAGGTGTAGTTAAGAGAAAATAACTAAGGTGAAATAGAAGTTAAAGGAAAGTTAACGGTTTTTTTCACATAATTCTATAGAAATAGCATCTTTAATAACCACATTAAACCTAAGATGCAAAAGAGAGGAAGTAGCCAGATTTAAATAAAAGTCGAATAAAGGCAAATGAGAAAATTTGCAGAAAGAAAGCTACGGCTAACATCGGAATTGAACATTTTCCGCAGTCTCCCACGTTTAAATAAGAGCCATTATGGACGTACGCACAGTAAAACATTACATAACTGTGGAACAAACGCTGAAATCATTTTAAAGGCATTACCATACTTCATGACGAATAATACCCATTTGAGGACAGATCTGGTGCTTTCCCTAAGTATTTGTTGAAAGAATTCCTTTCGGGTCTTCCGCCGGGTTCTGTATGTCTGCAGGCGTTTCGAGGATCAACTCAGCCATCATCTTCACGGTTTCAGAATGAAACCCAGAAAATGATGACCGATCTAGTCCTCGAAACGTCGGTAGAAATGGAGACAATAACCCAGTAGAAGACCCGAAAGGAATTCTTTCAATACCGATTTGTTTTGATAATATAGCCATATCGGTCAAGTTTAATTTGGATGCCCGTATTTTATCATTGATGCCTTTTGTAGAATGGTTTTTACCTCTTCAGGAATTAACAGAGACGGCTAATGCGCAGAAAATGTGTAGCTTAATGCCAAGAGAAAAATATTAAGAAAAAGAATGGGAGGTGGATATGTAAATGGCCGTCTTTAAGAAAAGAATGCGCAGTACTAGATGCGCTTGGACTCGGGTTGCTCTCGACCAAGATTCAGTCCCGGTGGAAGACGTTATAAGCATAAGAGAGCGTAATTAGAATATGAGTGGCGCATAAGGAGGCCAAAAGATTTTTTTTTCTCCTCTATTAGCTCGAAAAAAAAACCTTTCCGCTCTATTTAATGGTCCGAATCATCAATATAAATTTTTTGAACACTTTTAGGTACATTTTTTATCCAATGTACGCCGAGTGCAAGGAAGAAAATGTAACCAACGGTCCACCCAATCACTCATAATTATGGCATAACATGATTGTTTTATCATAAACTTTTGACAGATATAACTTTAACATCCAAACGAATTATCTTACTCACATTAAAGCAACTTAAGCCACATTACCAATCACCATTCTCTTAAATGCTACTGAACGAAATGATAATAAAAACTACCAATAAAATTCTTCACAATCAAGATAAAACGCATTGAATCCATTCTTGCTACTAATTTGTAATCAGCAATTTCAATCCACGAGGATAAAGAGAATTTAAAAAAAAAGTAATTATCTAGAGCTTGTAGCCCAAGCAAAACGCGTGAGTTTCATATATACCTTCGACACTTCAACGAATGACATACATAAATAAAATCAAGATAAGCGAACCCCACAGTTTCAAAGAAACAAATGAGTTCTATAATAATAAGTAGATACGTTAGCAGATATTTCAGTTTTCCAACCAATATTATTATACGTAATTAACTACATTAAACAGAGAAATTCCATTGAACGTTAAATGTGAAAGTACTTCACTTGTAACCTACTGAATCGAATTCTGGTGATTGGAGAACTGCATTGGAAATGTCAAATATCCGTTCCCTATTCGCATGGGTATGTTCCCCGAGACTTTTTCTGGCTCCATACTTGTGCTCGGCTTTGAAAGCGTTCTAAAATTACGGGGATGAGCAATTATCCTCATTAATTGCGAACAGCAGGATATCTTCACCGGAAAAACGTTTTCATGATACAGTGGTGGTATCAGAGGCTCGCTGTCAGGACAAATCTACCGAATCAGAACAAATTCCAAGAGATTATAGTAATGTGACACTGTTCGAGCATTTTGCCTAAATATAGTAGATATCCGAGTGAAGAGCAATAACTGAAGCTATTACAAAATTTACCCATTCTAATGGAAGAACCATGTCAAATGAATTCATAAAACCTAAGTTTCACTACTACACCATTTGCAGAGGTAAAAGATGCGTGATTACCCTATTTGAAGATAGGAAATGACAAGAAAAATAGTTCTTCTCAGGATTACGACAACTTTTATATCCCACCAAGAAGAACTTACCGCGATCCAAACTTTATTTTTACGGATAGTTTATCAATGCCCGCAGTTTAATTCTTAGCATTCCTTTCTTTATATCAGTATCCCCACTCGAGTTGATGCCTTCGATGATTACGCTCTTACAAGAATTTTGTCAGAAGTTTACACTGAGATTTTATGTTTCAGTAATTAGACCGTGACACGAGTAAATCCTGCAATTTAGAGTTAAGTAGATGTTTTGAGGAGGTGACCGACAGCAAATGTAATTTGCACCATTAAGTATCTATGAAAATACTTTAGATAGCGGTGAAGAGAAATTAGGAACCGGCTCTAGCCAACTCTAAATAACCCAACACACTAACAATTGACAAGTAATCTTCCAGTAGGTTTATTTGTGGGCAGCCCCTGCCTTCTTTAATTCACACATTAATTCTTCATATCTATTCCATATTCCCTACATTATACTATCTTTAAATCTTCATACCTTCAACCTGTTTTCATGCATCCATAATACCCATTTTTCCACCCTCTACTGCGCATACCACATATTCTTTCCTCTTTCGTTCCCTGAAACAATCCGCCAAAGACTCAAATTAGCCCCCATTCACTTTTCTTATCTTTTTCTAATTTCTTTAACGAACCTTCTGTTTTCTACTGCCATGTTTAAAACCTTCACCTTCGTCTTCCTCTGCAGCCAGCTATCTCCCCCATTCCCCTCCACACCTATACTAATAAAACCTCCCTTTTCCGGTTATCCTTTTTCCAAATGAGAAGTTCTCCGAACCAAGAGTTTTGCTGCGGTATAAAATATTCCCGCTGCCATCCGTTATCGGTTTGTTGAATTTATTTTAGGACCAGAGTAGACTCTGGTATTTTAGGTATGTACGTACTAGAATTTCCTAATATGCAACCCACCCAGCAAGCATGCTTGTAGCTCATTTGGCCTATTTCACAGGATCCTCACCATAGCGAGACCGGAGAGACTAGCTGCATGGAGCACGTAGAAACAACGGAGAACATGCATGAGGAACGTGAACATGTTGTTCTGTTGTACGAAACTGCTTCATGCCTACGATGACTAAGTGTCTGGGACTAAAATAAATCTTTAGGTCTACCACTGAAATGCTATTCTTTTTTAAAGTTGTATTCATATACTTAAAGTTGTATTCATATAATGTCAAATTTAAAAAAATGAAAATAATTTAATTCGCAAGTCCATACACATGAGAATGCTTTCGATATGCCCAATATGCTAAAAACAAAAATAAATGAGATACTGCAAATCATTGATTGGGAATACGGCAGGACGCTCCTGGAACGAAAGCCGCAAATGTGGAAACAAATACAAGTTACATATGGAAAGGTATATTTTACATAAATAATACCTCAACAGGAATAATTACTGAGCCTTCGTGTATACTAAAATTCAAATGTAACGCTCAAATTTTAATTTGTTTTCACGGAAAAGTGTCACAATGCACACTAATCTTTGTTTTCATTCCCAAAAATATGCATAACATGGCTGGTTTCAAATCGGTAACCAGCTAAGTTGTATAAAATTATATTGAAATTTAGCTCATGTAATAAACTGAAAATCCAGAGAAAAGTAATTATTTCAATGCAACTAGGTTTTTAATTAACTTTTTCCCAGCACTCATTAAATTGAAAATACTACCAATAGCTATTTCAGTCTATAAATTAACACCTTTGCTTTCAACCCTGTAACCAAAAATACTTTTCCTGTGTCCTCAGAACTTACAAACCCTTGTGGAGTTAAAATTGAACAAGAGCAAAATAAAAAGGATGACAACTAAAAAAGTAAAAAAGCAACGATCTAGTACCCCAGTTCACTGTTTCGAGGAAAGTTCCGAAACATACCCCTTTGCTTTGCGAAAATACGGAGTGCTCTAAAACCCCGCGGCAAGACCGAACATCCGAGAACGGCTCCCGACCGCGTCGGCATCCTCCTCCCCGCATTTACTACAGCCACCCGTCCCTCGCCAATCCTCCACCCCCTTCCCACCCAACGCTTTTAACATCGCGCGGACCGATGAATTAATATCCTGCGGTCCGGCGGAACACGGCTTGCGAGAGAAATGGATCGCCCCTGGGGAAGCGTGTGCCACAGTGAAGGAAAGGAGCGAGCCCGTTCGTTCCTCAAGAGGTGAGAGGAAGAGGTGGAAGGAAATGGCGTGTGGTCGGTTGCTCGTCGATCGAATGCTCTCCCCCCCACACTTTTCTACCTCACCTCCTCGGCCCGTTTCTGGGTCTGACCAAGGAGGAGGAGGAGAAACAGAAAGAGGCCGGCGATGACGAGGACGCGAGGAAGGAAGGAGAAAAAAAGCGACGGCAAGGCTTTTTGGGGGCAGAGGGGAGAGAGGAAGGTTTTGTCGCGCATCGACACTAAGCGGCCTTTCCGTCCCCCCCAAGCTCGAAGCCCTACACCCCTTCCTCCTTCCCTCGCAAACCTCCCTCCTCACCCCTCCCCAGTATTCCTCCCCCACACACCCACCCCTTTTCCGCTCTCTTTCTCTCTCTTCCATTCTTCTTTTCTATCCCGAAAAGGAAAGGCGGCCGAAGATGGACACAAAGGATACGTCAGGGGAGGTCTCCAAAGAGGGAGGGGGGGAAACGAGCGCATGAACACGACGTATGCACATGCTCGCGTACGTATTCGTGCCGAGCCGAGGATTGGCGTTGACGTATTATGGCATCGCCACCTTCATCCTTTCGGCCCTTCCCACTCAAGATGATAGCGTTGGTGGGACCGAGATGGTCGCACGATGACCGAAGATCGTATTTCCCCTTGAGTCACGATCAGGGGAAAGTCAAAATGGGATGGTCAAAAACTCGAAACGATGTCCTCCGAGCGGATTTCTCCGCCGATGCTTTCCGAAATGACTGCGGCGTCAGCGTCGGCTCTCGTCGAATCGAATACGCACACACATACATATGTATCCACCCACGTATCCGTCCTCTTTCCCTGAGGTGGCATCGTAAAAACCCCCATCTCCAACCCAAAACCCTTTACATCTCCGTCCACGGCACACGAACGCATGCACAAGTCGGTACGCATTTCAGGGTGAAGAGAGGGGAAAAGTAGGGGTTATAGCGGCTGGAAGTGCGCGCAAAAAAAACGCACTGCAGGGGAACACCCACGCAATGGGGGGAGGTGAAGCGGTTATAAAAAGAAATAAAAATATATCCCAAAGGTGCCTAGGTACGAGACAAAGGTAAGGGTGTCACAAAAAAAGCAGCCATGAACCTTCACCTATATATATTTGTACAAATAAAAAAATATATGAATGATGGCAATGAAGGACAAATAATAAGGAGTGTAAAAATAAATGTTTTGCAAAGGGAAGGAAAGGAATGGAGGGAGGGGAAGAGGTTTCCTGAAGGGATGCAGAATGGGGGGAGAGACTGAAGTGGAGTGAGGGCGAGGAATAAAGGGCACGCTCCCTATATACGTACATGTGAGGGAAGGGAGAGCAGGGTATGGATAGGGAGATGGGGGAGTGGGCGGCAGGGAGGGGGGTTGCGAGCCGAGCGGGGAGCGAATCAATAAGGCTCGCGGCAGGGGGATGAGGCGGGGGGAGCGGGGGAATGGGGGGGAGAGGAATAGGGGACTGACTTTGCCACGTTTCGAGGAGGGTAGGGGCTGCAGCTAGGATTCGGGTCGGGGCGGAGGGATGAAGGAAGGGAGAGGGAACGTGGGGGGAGGAGAAGTAAAGAAGGGGAAACCCCCGTAGTTGTGGCTCGAGGGGCGTTGTCGGAGGGAGCATACTATCTCCTTATTCTCTCTCTCTTTCCCTTTCTTTCTATCTCTTCTTCGAGGAGGAGGAGGAAGCGGAGGAAAAGGAGATTCTCCCATCCCCTCTCCTCATCCTCCTCCTTTAAGGGCCAGAGTGTGAGTGAAGGGCGGAATGGAAGGGGTGGCAGGATCGAGGAGGCAGGAAAGGGGAGCTTAAAGGGAGCGAGGGAGGCGGGAACGACAGGGTTGCCACCCACGCGGGGAAAAACTTCTTTTGAAAAATAACACTCCAGAGAATGAACGATTTGGGTCCCGAATCAAAAAATATCCCAACAGCGGGATATGTTTGACTCGTAATAACGAGTTCGGTCGGATACGTACAAAACAGCACGACTTGGTTACGGAAGTGAAGGATCGACCCTCCGACTCGCGGAGCTTCCTTTCGTCTTTCGAAACGTTAGCAGGAGAAATCGTTGTCACTTGTAGCGGTATTTCCGTCCCAGCGGTGAGCGTCGAAGGGCCCGAAAGAGGTGAGTGCGGTCTTCACCTGGAGAGAACACCTCTCGCTTCCCCACTCCCGACGTCTCCAGGTCAGGGGATGGCCGCCGGTTGGCAGGCCTGGCACCGGGGGATGGGGAAATGAGTGGGGCGGCAGGGGGGACGAGTCTCCCTCCACGTCCACCCGCCCCCCCTCTCCTCCCCGCCGCCGGTACCAACATGGCGGACACGGAGTTCGAGGAATTTCGGAGATTCTTCGACAGGCTGCCCCAGCACATCAAAGCACCGGCCCACAGCTACACGTAAGCTCAACCGCGGCTCTGTCTCCTCCTAGTGCTTAACATTCCGCACCCTGTTGTCCCCTTTCCTTCGCCTTTCTCATCGAAACACCCACCCCGAGAACAAAACCCTCCATCCTATTTTGTCGATGTCCGTGTGAGTGAATGTGCGAGGAAAAATAAGGCGAGATACAACACTTCAACGAGGGCTCGGACGTGTGTCGGGCTCTAAGGTTGTTGGTGTTGGGGTATCTTTGGGTGTTGAGGAGGGACAGGGGCTGGGGGGGAATCGGGGGAAGCTAGGAGTAAGGGTACGTGTGCCCTTCCGTTCCCCCGCGTCGGGTCTCCCGTTGCCGGGGACGGTGTGATGGCACCGGTGTGGGCGGCAGGGTCTGTGGGGTCCCCCTACGCCCCGAGGTACTGCATCCCTGCCGAGAACCAAGGCTGCGGCGGTGGCGGTAGGAGGGTTGTGGCGAGCAACCACGGGGGCCGTGACCCCCCGGGATACAGTGCCACAGAATACGCGACGTGGAGGAACGTTACCTGGAACCAATACGAGCGGAGAACGGAGCACGAAGTCGGGCTGGCCGCACTCGATAACGCGAATTCCAAACGGTACGGCAAAATTTTTTTGGTGCAATGCAAGATTGTGTTGTACGTAGTGCCGGATTTGTTTCATTTTTTTCATTATATCTGTCACTATCATTTGGCGGGTGGATTTAAGTGAACGGAAATAGGGAAGGAGAAGGGGATAGACATTTGCCTTCTTTCCTGAACCGTCTCCCTCAATACTCTTTGAAAATATTATCATCAACTCCCATATCTTCCCTTGGCCTCAATTTCTTCGCTTTTCATTCATGACACTCAAAGTGAAGAGTCACTCTCCGTAAAAAAAATTCACGCAGCGATAAAATAACTTTCTGTCGTAAGCACAATGGTGTTTACGGGAAGATGATACTTTTTTCTGCTCTTGCCACTTTTCAACTGAAAACCTTTAATGGGGAAGTTGGGATAAATGGAAAACACTTGTTCTTGCTCGCATCACCACTATCTAAACTAAATCTATTCCCTCTTCTGAGTGTTTTTTCTCACATGTTCTCACTTTTTCTGTATTTTTCTTCAGATTTCTGTCTCTCTCTCTTTCTCTATTATTACATAAATATAGATAGGGTGCATATCATAGCATGACTTTTAAGCGCTCATCCTTCAAGTTCAAGCGGCGCAAAACTTTTTTCGATCGCATGGTTATGGCCAATGCTTCCGCTGACTTGCCCCTGCATTTTCTTGAATACTTGATTCTTTTCAGCATAGACATGTACCATAAACTCACGCGGTGATATTCTCATCCCAGGAAGACCGAGAACAACGTAATGGGAATATATACGTGCCTCCCCCTCCCACAGCAGTCAACCTATTTCTTTTCCCGTCTTTCTAGCCCAGCTGTTCCCTGGAGTTTTGAGAGAAGGATGTGACGGGTAATCGAAGATCCGCACCAGGAAATCGAAGGCGGGTCCTTTCTTTTTTAAAACCGTGGCGTGGAGACGGAGTGGGTGCAACGCCAAAAAAAATAATAGCAAACGTGTTGCATGAGGGAAAAAACTACAGTATGGCGCGATAGTTTCGATCTTTGCCTTCGACTCGTCTCGAGTCGTTCCCTAAAAAAAAAGACATAACGTAGCTGATCGATAGATCACACGATGCATACTTTTTCTCCAATGGTTAGGAGATAATGACTGCTAAAGGAGGGAGGAATGGATAAAGGATGGGGAGGAGTAAGAAAAAAAAATTACTAGCGCCAGCGTGTACGCATCTCTCCCCGCGAGACTTGCGTCCGCGCGCTCTTGACCGCATCCGTCATAGGGGAGCTGGGGAGGGGACGAATCCCGCCGCCATCCATCACCGCAACCCAATGACGGATGCCTGAATGGTCAAAGAAATAAATGATCGCCACCGGGCGCGGGGAATTCCGGACACGGTCCTGACGCCTCGCGAACGTTGCGCCTCGCGCCACGCATGAAACGCGCAATACGTACCCATGCGCACTCGTCTCGACTCTGATCGCGACGGCTGGGCTCACTCACGAGCCGAGTATATTGCCGCAACTAATGCATGGAGTGATACTTTTCGGGGAGTCAAAAGACAACGGGAATCGCCGACCGAAATACCAAACTTATTCGACGGGTGCATTCGACGGATGGATCAAATGGTGAGATGTAACTTAATGCCTTGACATGAATGACACCATATGGGAATCGCTCGCGATGAAACGAACTGGAGCACTTTAAAATAAAATATAGTCAGGGGGTAATGAAATTAAACTAGGGAGTCAATCAATAATTTGTGCTCCACCAGTGAAGTGATACTTGCGGAAATTTTACAACCAAGCATCCGTACAAAAGGCATGGCCCAAAAATGTGATAAAATAATTTATTTATGTTGGATGTTTTACTACTTTTTATGCATGACTAACGCGCGCCTATACTTTTCAACCCCTGATTCCCCAATGAGCGCTGTGATTAATGATGAATCATATTTCGTTTTAGGCTAGTGCATGATGTGTACATTGACGACGACGAAGAGGGAGAAAGGGACAACCAAGCCATGGATTCCGCCTCCGTGGAATTTAAGACAATAAATGACAACAACAGCAACAATAACAACGGCCAGAATAACAACGGGCAGAACAATAATAATGATGAACAACACATCATTGAAAACTTGTGTAATATAGAGACATTCTCCATGGGAATGAAAGGTGATCTGAGGAAGGACATTAACCTGCACTCAGGTGCTATGTCAATTGACTCGGCAATTGGGAGCATGGACGAGGGGAAAATCGACATGCCTGTCGACTACCCCAGTTTGTACAGTTCTAGAAAGAACCTCGAGGATAGTGAGCCTGCACTTGACACAGAGATGGGATCGGCATCAGCCATTACCTCCTCGTCGTCGTCTTCAAACTCAGCCAATTCCACGACCACAGTGATGCAGATGGACCAGGAGGCGTTGAGCACTCAGACGCCGACCAACTGCACCCAACCAATGCTGTGGAGGAGTGACCTGGGGAACTCGATGGTTGTGGCCACATCTGTGGAGGGGCTGACACAAAGGCCACCAGGACCGACCGGACCTGGGGAGAGGAGAAGGAGGAAACTCCCTGAGATACCGAAAACCAAAAAAGGTGAAGTTTTTCACTTTATGTTTCTCCTTTTAGTAACCTTAGTCTGTTCAAGTGAAAAGAAAGATATTTTGGAAAGAAGGATTTGGTTTGTTAATTTTCAGGCCATGTTACCAATCCAGAACCAAGAAAGTTATGCATTACATTTAACCCTCTTCCCTTGGACCTTTTCTTCCTTTTCACCGCCCTATTTTACAATTTGTTTTTTTTTAATAATAATGTTCATTATCAATAGCATTTTTGATGTTACTGAATGGAAAGCAAATGATCACAATTTAAATTATTTTTCTTGCGTATATCAAATCTGTTCATAAATAAAGTTTTAAATATAAAAACAATGTATTTAAAAATAAAGTAATGACGATTTCAATCTTAAGGTGAAATGCAATTACTTAAACGCAATCACTTCAAAAAATATTATAATGAGTCATTCTTTTCAGCCCCACTCTACCATCAAATGAAAAGGTATTTTCCTCAAAAAAATGATTTTCTAAGCAACTGAATTTTCACTGACAGTTGGAAATTCACATAAAATACCTTATATGATTAAGCAAAAATACATAACTGTAGGCTGAAAATTTCTAAATGTGAGGATTCGACCAAATTTAACCCTGGTAATGCATTAACCCAAAGATGGAGTAACAGTGCTACATTAATATGAGCCCAAAACCTTGTGTGGCACGTGAGAAGAAAACTATGTGTGTGATATTGGGGTTATGGGGTGTGTGATATTGGAGCTTTTGTTTGCAAGAAATTAACTCCCAAATACCATTCAAATTAAATTCATATTCAAAAATATAATCCAAGTTTAAATCACTAACTTACTCACTAGGAGCCAAAACTTTTGAGCTACAGTATCTCAGAATAGGTATGACTACGCAAAAATTTCACCATATAAATGGGCCTCTAATACAAATTGCAGTACAAAATTTGAGACTAAAAAGCAACTAAGTTGAAGCAGATAGATATTCTTCAATATCCTTAATATGACTTCCTTAAGCAATACAGAAAATCTCACACACTACACTTGGATATTCAAACTATGAATACAGTTACACTTTTGTGTACAATTACAAAGTTTGTATTCTAGGAAATATACTATGTATGAACTTTCTAGTATTGTGCAAAAATATTTAAAAATTAAAGGACTATTAATGCAAGGTCTGTAAATGAAAAGGCTCCTTTCAACTAACCAAGTCCATCTACCCTGCCTTTTCCTCATCAAAATTCTAAGTTTTCTCTAGTCAGGAATAGGACATCTGCACAAAACTGACTAAGCAAATGGTTCACTTCATCCTTTCATGAAGAGAAATTAAATTTTTAAATTCAGTGAATTTTAAATTTTAAATTTATTATCCCATAATTTACATCCCTAAATTTATATCTCATTCCAGATTTTTGCAGCAGGCAAAGAACAATTTAAGGCAATAAAATTTCCTAATATAACCAAAATATTATTTTGAATGTATAATTTTGTAAGGGGTGTAGGATAAAAAAATACTCGTGAATTTTATATTCTGGGAAACTTTGTTCATGAGTCCCATGGTAAGCAATAGTGTCAAAAGCTCATCAACTCTCAAGCCAAAGTGACCTTTGGCTCAATAAGGTCAACATTCAAAATTTTAATAATAATAAAACTGGTAGCATAATTATGCCAACCATGAAGCTTTGATCTTGATATGATCAGGTTCTACAACTATCAAAGACTCTAAAATGGAATAGAGAGAGAACAAGCATAAGACCTCAAAGGGTGGAAGCCCTATATTAAATTTCTGTACCAGAAAAATATTTAACGAATAAGTTTGGATTGATTAGCTTTCAGCTATTCAACGCGAATTCAATAAATTGTAAAATAATCTCAAAATGTTTACTTTCTTTCAAGGAAAATCATTTACGCATGACCTATTTTTTTAAATCCATTCGATTTCCTACATGCTGCTATTCATGCATATTTACTTATTCATGAGGGTAACATTCAGAGCAGAATATGATAATCCCATATTTTTCTCAACAACAGAGCCTCAAAGGACTCCAAAGAATTAAATACTCCAAAGAATTAAATCCTTTTTTATGCAATGGCATGACATTAAGTACTGCAGCAAATTGGCCTAAATAAGATCAAATTTTTCCTCTTCTATAGTGCAATGCAATTTTTGAATTGAAAGCATTTTTAGCCATTAAAAATGTTATGCATTTTTTTAATTGTCTCACACACTGGATGGTAATGGCATTTTTGTCAACCTTAGTTTGTCAACCATTTTCTCCATTTAACTTTATTTTTTGTATAGAATCCACTGCAGCAATGGATCAAAGCAATTCATGAGGGAACCCCAATATCTATGTTATTAATGCAATGAAAGGACATGTATTCTTACAATTATGCCTTCTAGTAAATCACTGGACAGATAATGAGTTTCAAAATTGTTTCACTTGAAGGAACAGAATCAACGCATTTGGTAGATGATGTATTTACAACCTAAACCTAAGACTATAATCATCACTACTATCACTCATAATATAAGGGAATAAAGAATCTAAACAGAATCTCAAAAGATGGAAAGAAAAGCATGTGTATACAAAAGTATGAGATGATAACATGTAATAAGAATAATAATAACCAAATGAAACTCAATAGACCTGTTTAGGTCTATTGAGTTTGAATATTCTGGACTTGCATTCTGATAATTTCGTAATGCTATAGAATGATTTATCAAATACTTAGAACTAAAAAATAATCATAATCAGCGACTTGTCTCTGTTTCCTAATGATTATTCTACTATCCAAAGCACAGAGAATCTACTACCTACATAATAAATTTGAACTAAATACTTCTCATTCATGAAACTGAAATTTACTTCACAAATCATAATAATTCATCCACAAGAAGGCATTAAGTTGAGACAAACAACATGCTAATACTACTCTATTGCGATAATTCACCACATTATCAAGCGTTTTTCACATCTCAGAATGAAATATGAAATTATCAATGTCAGACACCCAGCCCCATCATTAAGGCAGTAAGAGAAAAGGAACACAAGTTGAACAGTAACCCAGTCTTAATATCAGTGCTTTCGCAGTTTTGAGCCAAGAAAATAAGTATTGATGCATTAATGCATACCATTTAATTAAACTTTATATTTTTTGGCTTAACAGAGCTGAATGAACCAGAAAAATTGAAGCATTAAAACTGACTCACTCTGAGAGAAGTTATGTATAACTCCTAATGACTCCTAACCTAATGGCCCATCTACTGTCATCATAATCTCATTATCAATAAAATGAACATCATCCATCAAAGCCATTTTGTCCACAGGCTAGGAGATTTTCTGTAAGGTCTAGACAACACTCTTTAAATGATAAAAATCACATCCCATTGCATATCAATCTAATCAAACTGATTCAAATATATGCCAGAAAATTCCACCCAAAAGACTGAGAAATGTAATAATCCCACTTCACTTCCAACATAATGCCTTATTTAATTTTGGAAACTTATAAAAATATACGACGTATTAACCATTTGCACTCAAAATTTTGCACCCCTTTTACTGTAGAGCACTCATAATTCAATTTTAAGTACCCCTGATTTAAAAGACTGAGACCTCAAACAACATAAATACCACTAAATTCATAATAATACATATTAAGATTCGATAATCAGTGTTTTGAACAATAATATTTAACATTTATTCCAAATTCTATTTATAGATGCCCAAAAATATAAATAAATCACTACGAAATGTATGTGTTGAGTGACTCTCATTGAGCAAATTGCTGCTTCACATAGGCCAGTCAAACCTAACAGCACCTAAATGCAAAGGGCTAGTGAAGCACTAATAAAATGGTAATTTATTTAACTCCCTTCTCATTTCTACATTCCTCATTGATCACTACTCCTCACTGGACACCGCTGGCAGCTTGGAACAGAGGATGCACTGGAGGTGGACTGTCGCTGGCTGAAGAATTAGGGGAGGCCCTGGGAGGGGCAGTGGGAGGTATGGCATACTCCACCTCATTCAAAAACCTCACAGGGACAGGGGCCTCACAGCACTCTGGCCACTACGACATGGTGATGATGACTGGCTACCACTCACAAGGAGCAATGCAGGGGCCAGCTTACTTTAAGAGCAGCTCTTCCAGCATGTACTTAAGGGGTGAGTATTGATTCAAATACCATTGCATATCTCACTTGGCTCGCACCAAGGGTATGCAACGATTTGGAGAAGTTTCCCACATATAATACTTCACTGCTTTCATACATCATGCAGCTCTCACAATCATTTAGCACCAATACTAATATTTTATCATAATACTAAAATTGAGACAGCTCATCAACACTATCACGAAATTAGCTGGTATAGATGCATCCAGTTAGGTTGTTATAGCTTACATTAATCTTTGCAGATAAGTCTTGCAGTAACATTACTAATTAGACAGATGCCAAACCTTCAACTGAGCTATTTTACATGCTATAAAGAATATAAACAGACAATTAAATTAATATACATATGCTCAGTTACTTTCATTTCATACCTCTCATCATCTTAACTCTTACCCATTTGAAATTCTTGAAAAACAATCACATAATCATAAACCAGGAAGGGTTGAGCTTGTTCATCATATTTTTTATTGAACTCATAATTAACATTGGTTAAATGCATAAGCTATGATGAAAAATTCATAATAATTCAAATGATTGCTTTACTTATTTCTCAATCTCATTTAGATCAAGAATATCCTTTTTGATTTCATGCCCTGCTCTAACTCTAAACTTTTGATACTTATGAAACTTAGAATCAAAAAATGCACTATGGTTGATTTATAATGTATCAAAAGTTACTGGCAGAGCCAGTTGAAATAATTGTCACATGCACTGATATTCAATAAAATGTTAATACTATATTTTAACCAAAATACATTATTTTATCACTCATAACCAGAAAAAAGAATTTGACACAAAAAAATTTTATTCACTTCATACCCCAGGTGATATGTATGTAGCTGGATACTGAAAGGTTTTTGGGGTATTCCAAACAGGTTAAACTAATCGCAAGTTTTGGAGCAAGTTAACTCAATGCTGAACCTTTTTTTGTTCTTCTTCAATTATTAACATAACATAAATAACCAAAAGTATCCTCTAAAACACATGATGTTTGTGCAATTAAATTAAGTTGCCTAATAACTTAAGCCAGTAGGTAACTGAGTTCATCGTAGAGTTGCAAAAGCAATTTCTCAATCAGCAGATGCAACCTAAGAACATCAGAAATAGCTATCATCATGAAACTTCAATATTGCCATCTAATTCTCAACTTCTCTCCAATTGTTTTCATCACTTGTAATGCACATTAGTTTTGCTTTACCCTCAATTTTCAAAATAGCTTAACTATTGAATGGGAAAAGGATTGCAAAAATAAAACTTCAATATTCTTCAGAATAGAATACTTACAATGGATCACAATATAATTCTCTTAACCCCTCCATAAATTATTTTCAAACTTCTTTCTCCATTCAAGGAACAACCAATATTTTCCAATGTTTCCATTCTTTTAATCTAACTGTATATTCACTACGCCTTTTTTTCATAATCATCTGCTTTAAAATGTTCAAAAATATTTAATATAGTTGCCTCTTTTAACCAAATATTATAAATGTAGGAATCACCACATGAAAATAATCATGGATACTGATCTCTTTATACCTCAATACCAGATGATGATAGCTCACCAGAGTCTGAACTTTCTCGGAGTTGTTTTGCAATGGGAGAAGACTCAGGAAATTCAACAGCACATTCTCCAGATGGTCTCAGATCCAGCTCACCCCCAGCAATGATATTCCAGACTCAATTTTTAAGTTGTCCAGGGGAAGGCATCATATCTCCAAGAGCAAGAGTTGGAATGGAAACCTGTAAGTAAAATTTTAAAGGGACTCACGATAATGTTCAAATTGAACCATAACTTGAAACATTAATTGATTCAGCATCTTACTACAGTCAAGCCCACTTATATCAAACCCTTTTATAATGAAGTTCCAGTTATAACGAAGTGATGGCTATTCCCCGTCAAAGAGAGGCTCGGAAACACTGGTCCACATATAACGAAGTAAATATTGGGCCCCCTTAACTTCACTATAAATGGGCTTGACTGTAATGGTAAAATTTCTTAAATGTGATTATTTCATTCTGCTGAATATGAATGCTAATTATTCTAAAATAATTAGTATACAACAACTGTCTTTAATCCTCTCTCCTGAGTACCTGATAGGGGTAGAGAAGGAATGTTTTCCACAGTAAAAGGGACCCTAAATCATGGGCAGATATTCTATCATTGTGAACGTATTATCCCTGATGGCAAAGCCAGTTGAAATCCAACTGGACTCCAACTGGAATTCACCAGTGTGCAAGCGTAAATCCAGCTGGATTAATCCAGTGTAAAGCTGGAAACCAGCTAGAATCCAGCTGTACTTTTTAGATGATTCCAGCTGGATTCAAGCTGGATAATAGGTAGGATTCCAACTGGATTTCAAGCTAATTTTCCAGGCTGCTTCAACCAGCTGAATTTCAGCTGGAATCCAGTCGGATACAGACTTGACTAGTCCAGCTGGATTTAAGCTACATATTCCAACTGGAAACCAGCTGGATTCCAGACGATTTGTCCAGCTGGATTCATCCAGCCAAAATCCAGGCTGGAATCCAGCTAGCTTGCTATCTGGGATGTATCCCTAACTTCTCAAGAGGAAAAACCCTTGCCAAAATGGTAGAGATCCTTTTATCACGAGAAGGGTACACGGCAATGAGAAAAGTTTACAACTGATTTAATGTGAATAAAACTTTAATGGACCACAATATAATAGTATATAATTGACTATGTAATACAGTCAAGCCCATTTATAATGAAGTTGAGGGGGCTGAATATTTACTTCGTAATAACCGAACTTCGCTATATGTGGACCAGTTTTCCAAGCTTCTCTTTGACGGGAATAGCCTTCACTTCGTTATATCCGGAACTTCATTATAAATGGGTTTGACATAAGTGGGCTTCACTGTATTGTGGTTTGTATTTGCATCAAATATGATGCAATGGAGTACCAGAAGGTTTTAAAGAACCAAGTTCTATCCATGCGAGAAATTTAGTTTCACATGCTTGAGGGATTTAGAAAATGATAACATAGGGCTTGATACATCATTGGCCTAATAATTATAGCAACACTCTTGACTTGAAACTGAAGAAGAAATAGGAAGAGGATTTTTCCCATGACCAAGAAATTTCTGTAAATCTCAAGGACATCATACTATAGAAAAAATCACAGATATCAACTGAATCTCCCTCTAATCCAAAACTTTAAAGTATTAACTTGTTAAGAACCTCCCATCATTCAAATATTTTGTCATGACCACTGTTCTTTTCCTGATTCATACACCTGGATATAAGAATATTAAATTAATGCATTTGACTTGCAGCTGGTAAAGTCTGTAGGGGGACAGAACATTATTCCCAAACCAGAAGAGTAACACAGTTGGATAATTAAAACTATCATCCTGATGTATGGTTTTGCATCAATGTTTTTCATGAAGTACCTATTTGTGGAACATAATGGCTAATAAATATCACTAATATTGTGGGATGACATGTGTAAATACCAATGAAAATATCTGAATTATTAGGTGTAAAATATACTTATACCAATTCTAATTGTGGTATATTTTAACATTAGTCATTTTCAAATGCAATATTTACAAAACATGACGATAAATGATGCCATTCCATGCAGTGAAAACAATTTTACAAAGGGACTTAACCCTCTTAGTGCGGCGGGCCGATATATCAGCTTTTGCATCTCAAACGAAAAGTGCACTGGGCCGATATATTGGCCCAATATAAATTTATTGTTCAACTTTATGACACTAAAATAATAACATGTATTTTTCAGTCAGTGTAAAAAAATGTGGCGTTATTAGTTATTTCAACTTGAGTAATGAAAAAAACTGCATTTAGATATACAGTAGAAGCCCGTTTTAGTGAGTACGGCATATAGTAAGAATCTCGCAATAATGAGTGATTGGCAATATACAATCATGGCCTATGATTAACATCTAAAAGAAAACGGATATAGCTAGGCCAATAAGCTCCTGCCAGGGTGTACACTCGGTATTACGAGTGATATTTCATGAGGGTGATGCACTGCAAAGTACAAATTAACGCATGGTATTCATCATTAGTGGCATTATTAGTCAACTACAACTTAGAATACAAGATTTGTGCCTTCTTTACATTATTTTAAGTCCGATCAAGTCCAGGCACTCACGATTTAAGGCCCGCCCTGGCGTACCTTGGGAACGCTTGCACTTTTCAGTTGTTCTTTTGTTAAGCCAAGTTCACATAGGGGTGGAAGATGCACAAGTGGAAAAGCATCTAGCCAATCACACGGTAGCGGAGAGAGTGGGTAAGGGGTGGAGTTCAGCCCACCTTTCTTCGCCCTCCCGCCTCCACCCGCTCGTTCCCGTCACTCCTAGACTGAAGCAGATGATGCTTGAATCATTTTTCAGCCGGGAATAGAAATTGAAAGTACTGTGATGTTAATGTGAAGCATGTGTATATATGATACTAAAGGTACCACGTTGTTTTTGTTATTCTTTTTATTCTCGCAACGAAGTCGTCAAAGTTTTCCGTTAAGAAAGAATTATTTATTTACTTATAATTTTACGATTCATAGGTAAATCCTGGTTTCCATTAATTTTTCCTATTGGCAGAAATAATGGGAATGCTTATGTTAATTTGTGCATATTTTTCAATATTTTCGTAAATATTGCCAGACCCGATGTTATACGAAGAATCAAAATTTAGCCCGTTCAACGAGTTTTTATTTTATTTTATGATTCCTGAATTCACAGATACATAAAATTTTGGGTGAATGCATCGATAATTCTCGGCAATAGTATTTCACAGGAGTTAACTCTGTTCGCTCTAGATCCTCCAGAAGGCAGCTCTAGTACAACACATGATATTCAGCGCAACCGACAAAGGCATTTGCTTGTGTTAATAAATACTCGTTGTAACTAATTTTTGAGAGATAACTGAAAGTGAATATTAGAAATGGCTAGGAATAGGTAATTACGCAAGAATTATTTTCGACCTACGAAAAATGCTGTATTTCGGTGAATCATTACAACATTCCTAACCAATGGACGTACCGGTTAACACTCAAAGACTTCAGCAAAGCGTAAATTATTGTTTTGGAAGATTTAATTCGCGACATGATCGATGAATATGCAATTTGCACGAAAACGGCTCTCCTACATGTTTGTAATAGCAAGGTAACGAAAGAGAAATGGAAAGTAAGAAAACTGTGGGAAATGAGAGGCTCAATCCAGCACCTTCAGTTATAACGAGCACTCACTATAGCGAGTGATTTCCCAGCCAATGTGAGCACTCGTTATACTGAGCTTCCACCGTATGTAGCAATAGCTACATAAAGTTTTTTTTCCTAAGGAGCTACATTTTATTAAATTACCCTCCGAATTTCTTGCTAGTACCCAGGAAGAAGATTAGCAATAAGAGGGTTAAAATATATCCAAATGCTAATTTTTGCTTTGCTGATTACCATAGATTCTCACGTGTAGTACAAGGTTTTTAAACTCAGATTTTGAGCAATAAATAGAAACAGGAAACTGTTCCCAAGCTTTTTGAGTGATGTCATATAGGTAGGGACACCGAAAAATGGTAAATAAAAATCATCAAAAACGGTGTTTAAAAATGACAAATACGTTAAATAAAATCGTTTTAAAAAGGTGAAAGCTGTGTTTAATGTTGGGAAAAAGGAGTCTTAAAGTAAGGGTTTTTTTTAATATTAGTAATAAAGACTTCATACCAATGTGAACACACATTTAAATTTAGAACAAACATTTGAGATCCAATACAGAAGTTATGGCTACCCTATGCAACATAAAAAACACAGTAGGCAAAATTAAGTTAAAGGCAAATTAATGAGAGAATGGTAATAACAATAACAAGTTGGAGTAGTGGGCTGCAGGTAATGAAGTTCGATTCTTACTCTGTTTAAAATTTTTCTTTCAACCATTGAATAAAAAACTTTATCATCCTCCATTTCCAACCTTTGTGTGTGGATACTGACTTTTTTGAACTTATATCGCTTCAACTAGATTTACAAATGCGTCACTAAAAAATACACTGCAAAGTTAACATCATGATTCCACGATTTAATTCTGTAATATAAATTTTTTCCAATCATTTCCTTGCGCCAAATTTAATTATTTTTTTTACTTATAATTTGGCATGAAATTTCTGATAATATACTTTTTTTAACTGCCTACTAGCATTACCCTAGGAATACAGCACGGCTGTATTCTTAGGTAGTGTTAAGGATCGAACTCGCGACTGGCAGTACACTAGCCCTCATTTTTAACAACTACGCTCTCATCGGTTCACGGGAATCTGGCGAATGTAGGCGACCCGCATGACATTCGGCTTAATTTTTTTTCTCGCACATCTGGGCCTATGGAGAAAAAGGTCAATACGAGTATTTTTTTATTTTGTTTTCCTCGTTTGTGGCACGGAAAAAATCTTCTTCTCATTTCGTGACCCGAGTTACTTAACTCTCCTTGTTGGTATCTACCATACGTGCATTCCATTCGCGGGGCGCATCGATCACGAGGCCGCGAGATGTTAAAATCTCCGATCTGGATCTTTACTGTCTCTGGATATGATTTCAGTAGCGAATGAAATGAAAGACCCGTGGTTCTTTGGATCCGACCCGACCATCCTTAATTTATGAGTGTTACATTTGTAAATCTAATTTAAACAACAAAGTATAATAAAGTGAGTATTCATATGTAATGGTTCGAAATTGAATATGATAACATTTTCTATGCAGTGACTGAAAGAAAAAATTAAACTGCGATTGGGATCGAACTTCGCACAGTACACTAGCTCTCGTTGTACGCCTGATCCCGGCGAATGTAGGCTACCCGCATGACATCCTTTTTTTCCCGCGATACCGGGGTAATGGGGGAAAAAGTCAAATATCTTTATTTTGCTTCTAGTTGCACAGAAACTTTTTCATCTAATTACGTGACCTTAGCTACACATCCTCTTCTTGTCAATATCTACCGCACCTACATTCCATTCACGGGGCACTTCGATCGCTAAGCCGCGAAAATTTAAAATCTACGATCCGGATCCGATTTTACTCCGTGTCTTTGGATCCGAATACGGAACCGAGAAAAATGAAAGATCCGATCCGGCCATCACTAAAGAAAATATTTCATGCCACAAAAATTCGGCATTTGCAAAATATCTCAAATTTCGTTATAAAAATCGCGTTTCAAAGAAGACACGGTTAATTTCGCGATTAAACCCTAAAGTCGCTTATTTCGTGAATCCTGTCGCAAAAAACGTTTCGCGAAAATGTCATGTCCCTACATATAGGTAATGAGTGGTACATACATACATTCTATGCTAACAGCTTAGTCTCAATCATACTACCTCCCTACAACCTATGTAAAATTTAAGTCATATCTCTGAATAATGCATGAAATACTGTTTTAACTGGGGTCATTACCTTCATTCAAGCTTTTTTATGTCTCATTTACAGTTTCCCCACCAATTTCTCCCACATCATCTTGCATGTCAGTTGGAAGCACAGATGCAGGGCTAAGTCTCGGAATGAACAGTGAGAGCCAAAGGATTCTCTCTGGAGGAGGTGTCATTCCACAGTCACGCCTTAAATTGCTTGAACCAACTCACAGAGGACTGCACAAATTTCTTCCCAGGCATCTTGATGAAATAGAAGTTGAAATTGGAGATCCTATATACGTGCAGAAAGAAGCAGAAGACCTATGGTGTGAAGGTGAGGGAGTGAGTAAAAAGCAAATAAACATAGCTGTCTATGAAAATATATAGACTGAATCAACTTAAAACTAAAATAAAGGTGCATCAAAAATATAGGTCTGCTCTCACATAATACTATACACTCTGCATCTTCATGAGAACTTTGGTTAATACACACTTAACTTTCTTGGTGAGACAAATGGACAGAGGAAATAGGGATCAAACTGTCAAACCATCCTTTCTTTTCTTTATTATTATAATAATTTTATTTGTCCATAGGATTTTTACAAATCATATAATTTCATAATAAATCAAAATGCAACAAAGAACCTTTCATTTGTACCTGTTCAATAGTTTTTAAGCCAAAAATTTGTTTGAAAAAATTCCAACAACTGAATTAAATAATAATTTTAAACTCAATTTAGTACACAAAATGGATCACTGATAAATTGGTGAGATTGTGATTTTTAAATTTACCACAAAGAGGCTGTTGTGGTTGAGAAATGATGTTGAAACACTAAATTTCTATTTCTGTTTTGCAAGGTATTAACCTTAGGACTGGAAGAAAAGGTATATTCCCCTCCGCTCATGTTGTGGATATGGAGTATGCAGACTTTGACCCATCAGCTCCAAAGGTATTTCATCCATTACTCTGAGAGCATTTCAATTGGTAAATAGCCTCACTTTAGCTAAGGCATTGAATCCAAGATAAAGAGTAATAATTAAAATACTATCAAGAAACCTCAAATGATGTTGAGGCATAGCTCTAGGCAATAAATTGGTACATGATTGTAGCAAAGGTAGGCTTGAACTATTGAATTTCTTTCATCAAATTGCAGATAAGTTATGACCTTTTAATCTCCACATACAAGAGCTAACACCCTTCTTCCAGCTTTAAGTACAGTACCCCAGATGCCAGGCATTTATTCTATAAAATGGGCAGCCAAACCATAGTTGAATGAAAGTTACTCCCTAATTATTAGCCTAAAAAGTTTTGGTGAAGTTCACAGATCTCCTACTATCCTTTAACAGGAGTTTAAAATATCCTTCAGGAAAAATTTCAGGCCTTTTGATAGTGTGTAATTGAGATGGAAAGGAGGAAAACCAACATAACATGGTAGTTCTAATTGTATTTCAACCTTTCATATATCTAGCCAAGGGCAAAAAATAATTCAGCTATAAAAGTTTATATCACTCAGCAACAAAATTCTACCGGAAAAAGACAATATATTCGCATTATATAACCATATTCCCTATCTGAAAAGTAACTTTTAAATAATTACTGCACATGACCCCTTGAGACTTTATAAAAAAATTTTAAGCACCTAATGAGATTCCTCTCCTTTCCCTTTTTTCTGTGCTCTAATATTCACTGCCACCAATTAAAATGAATCTCTGTATTTTTTTGAGTATATATTGTTGAAAGATTTATAAATAATTATTACGCTGCTACATGTGCTTACTATTGTGACACTTTCTGTGTAGCTGTACATGAAGTGACTTTTCTCTTCCCTCAGATTCGGCGTGAAAGGTACCTACTAGGATATCTTGGAAGTGTTGAAGCATTGGCTCATAAAGGCAATCGAGTTTTAAGGCAAGCAGTGAATAAGATTGTCAGTAGTGGCTTGAACAAGGATGGTGCACAGACTGGAGAAGCAGCATACAAAAGAAGACCACATACTTGTGTACTTGAGGTCTCTGATCAAGGCATTCGCATGGTGGACAAGAGTAAACCAAGAGTAAGTATGTATTAAAAAAACTCAACAAAAGCCACATTACCCAACTCAACTAGCATAAAATTAATGTTTGTACAATTAATTTGAGAAACGTGGCTGTCCCAACACAATCTGGAAGGAGAAATATGATGGCTATTTAAGTAGTGGGATGAATCAAAGAAATATAATAACTTCAGGGCCAGGGAAAATATTGTCTTCTCAGAGATGCATGGAAAAAAAACCCCATGGAAGGAAATGCCAATGCTAGCAGGGATAATTGAAGTCTAGTCTCCATGAGGGGTAGATAAATCTGCATTGGTGGGCCTGGAGTGGAAGTTCCCCTCTATGATCATCCCTTCTGGAATCATCAATCTCTTGAAATGCAGTATGAAAATCATGGACCAGTATAAAATTGTGATGATCTCAGAATCAGTCTGATAATGGGATGTGAGTCCCTCAGTCGTGACGAAAGTAAGCCAAACCACCTACACTAATAGAGAACTCACTAATTCCCCGAGTTGCCATTGAGTAAAATGATTAGTACTCTAACAGCTTCAATACTATTTTAGTAAAAATCATGACAATTGTTGTGGTTTAAGAAATGATGGCCAACAGTTGAGGTGCAGAATGACCCTGATAAGAAGTCACTCCATGAGTTTTCCTCTCTAAGATGTCTGAATTTTAAAGTCCCAAAATTATACCCGTAAGTCGTACAGTCGTAAGGAGTTCCGAACCCTCTGACCCTAGAAAAACATCTTAACACGGCACTCCTGTAATTCATGCTAGTGAGGAAAGGTGAGTGAATGTTAGGTTGTTAGGAGCAAAGGATGGGTGGAGAGAAACCTGGCAAAGTTATCAGCCTACTCATTACAAAACACACCTAAGGTTCCACAGTGTAATGTCCCATCTAATGGACAGAGTACTGTACTTCCTTGCTTCACACGACATTCAAGAAGGGACAGGGAGTCCACTGAAATACCTGTGCCACCGCTAGGATTTGAATCCAAGTCTTTGTGATGGAAATCCAGAGATCTAGCCATCACACTAACCCATTCTTGTGAAAAACATAGCGCTCAACCTCAAAAGTGAGGCTAGAATTCACCAAGACTGAAACTCAATGCATTAAGAACTTCACACTTCATAGGAGTAAGTTCCTTTTTCTGTGGTTTTCTAGAAAGATATGGCAGACACATTCTTACAGCTAGGGTATAACTCAGCTTATCACAAGAGGATAAGAGAAGTTACCTAGAGTGTAACCCAAGCCCCCAGTCAATAGCCCAATGGTTACAGGACACTCCCAGATTTGAATTAATAACCTCTGGTCAGGAGTCTAATGCCGTCCAAAACCCTAATATTATTGTAAAACACCTTTTATCCACAGGAAAAATGTCATCAAACCTAAACCTGGGGACTCTGAGAGATTTCACTGAGGAGAAAGGATGGAGCAAGAGAGAGGTCCACAGAGTCAAGAGATTATGAATTAGCATGAGAGACCTATAAACTTTATTATAGCCCAGAGGGAGGAATTTCAGAGGGAAAAGCTTATGGCCATTTACTCACAAAGATAGATATAATTTCAATATTCTCATTCTTCAGAGAGAAGATACACATTAATTAATCAATTTAATAACAGTATGCAAGTACAATGCTTACCTTCAGTAGAGGTGTAATCAAATGATAAAGATCTCATTTTGTGGAATATATCTGTGATTGAATGTATGAGCATGTCTTGGTGAATTTCCACGCAATTTATTGAACACTAGGATTGAACATACAACCAATTTTGGCAGTTACACCATGAAATATATTCGGCAACGTCAAGTGAAGGTGACAGAGATGTTTGAGGGGGGGATGGTACTTCAAGTGGAGGGTTGAGATGGCGAGGAAAAAGGTGATCGAAACAATTATGGGGTAATTCATTCACTAACTCCAAAAATTGTTCCAAGGAGTGGACAATCATACTCAACTTTAATTTGCCACCGAAGCTACACAAATGAAACCAGTAGATCTATTTATATCATTAAGTGGAAGGGAGGACTCTATAGTCTCACTCTTGCTCCAAGGCAGTTTATTATTTTAGTAGTCAGTTTAGTTTTTTAGTAGATAGTTTAGTTTATTACAACTAAAATTCATTCTCATGTTCATTTCAGCCCCACCAAAAGCCCTGCCATGATTACTTCTATTCACTAAAACATGTATCATACTGTGGTTTCCTGCCCTCTGACCCTCGGTACCTGGGATTCATCACCAAGCATCCACGTCTCTATCGCTTTGCCTGTCACGTCTTCCTAGCAGATCAGTCCACAAGGCCTGTTGCTGAGGCAGTGGGGTAAGGAAAACACATTAAAAAATGCTTTGGGTAATTGCACCCTAACTAAATACTGTGAAGTGGTCTAAGAAAGCATGTACGTATAATAGTAAAGAGAAGTGTTTTTTTCATATCAAGGATGTGTGAAGTTTTTTTTTTTTAAGGATATAAGTCTGACTCATCATGTTTGTGATGTAGAAGAGAGATCCAAATAAATTTGGGAAAGTGAGAGCAACTTCAAAATCAAATATTTGTCAAATGCATCATTATAATGACACATTTGACTGTACAAGTAATCAAGGTCACACATTCAACTACATTCTTTTTATTCAGATATTCATTGTCTAAATTGCTATTTTAGTTTTGAGTTCTTGAGGTATATTTGATAAAAGTACATTGTTAAGAAAACGGTATTTCCATACTAGGAAGGACTCTTAACAGACAATTTTCAGTAAGATACCCTAACAAGGTAATGCAACTGAAGTAAAAAGTATGCACTATAATCACACAATTCTATAAACCACAATTCATTATAATTTTAATGATTATTCTACTGCCATAAAATTTTCCATGGCATAGTAATTATCCAGTACAAATCATTAATTATATATAATATAGTATATGAGGTACAATTTTGTTGTTCTTTCATTTCCCTTACATATAGATAATGCACGGCCGTAATACGTTTAGATATAAGAATAGTCTACAAATAATACACAATTGAGTTGAGAAGGGATATCAAGCATCTAGGCCTCCTCACAGCTAGTGCATTGGTTGTTTAAGAAATCACAAACACAATGAAATGCCCAGCTCATAAGGTACTTTTTCAATTCTAATTTGAGCATAGGCATATGGCATATTGTCTTTATGTTTGAAGGTAAAGTTTGTAAATCGTGAATGTTGCATTGTTAGGTCCTTTTAGGGATAGTGAGAGATGATGGCTATAAATATATGTATCACGTTTACCAGGTGTATGATTTGAGTGAAAGCTACAGTTATCAGGAAAGACATATGGTTTTGTTTAACAAAGCTAGCACAATGTAGGATATATAGTGAGTGTAGGGTTAGAATATTGTGCTTCTGAAAAAGGGGGCAACCAGGGGTGAGAAGTGGTAGCTGTCGCATTGCTTTCAATGCTTGCTTTTGAAGGGAGAAAATAATTTTAGTAAAACAGTCATGGCCCGAGAAAATTATTCCATATGACAGGAAAGATGCATTTTAGCATGTAGGAGCATCATCAAGATATTAAGAGAGATAATAGGAGACAGCCTTATAATCATGAATATCCCTGTAGTTAGGTTACTTCTGATTCTCCTTATGTGAGTGTGCCAACTCAAGCCTTCACTAATGGAAAGACCTAAAAACCTAGTAATTGATGACTGCACAATAATGTATCAATGCGATCATCTAAATAAAACTTCAACATCACTTGACACTTTTTTATGTTTGTATCTATCCCTTACAGGTCAATATTGTCTCTTACATAACAATCCCTGTTTTTCCTCCTCTGGTAACCATGGTGTTAGCTCAATACAAAATGATAAAAAACCAAAAAGTAAATACACTAAATAACAAATGAACAACAAAAATGAAATACACAAAAACAATGGAAACATATAAAAGTGGTGTTGGTTATCTAAGGTACATGCATCAATTATCCCCCTGATAACCTAAATCACTTTTTAATTCTCCGAGGCCTTAGATAATATAGTGGGTCTTCACGTTCTATCCTTTGGACCTCACCCATCATCCCTTCCTCGGCCTGGTCTATCGCTCCCTCAGCATGCTCGGATTGCTCCATTTCAATTTTCCTTGGTTCCGCGTCATCGTCTACAGCATCTACTTCACCATGTCCACGAAGGGGATGTTTCACCAACCTCAGCTCTGCTGCATGGACTTTAACCGGGGGAGTGGTTTTCAGCATGTACACCCCATGTCCCAGTCTCTTATCCACTTCAAATGGTCCAACCCACTTTGGTGCCAGTCCTGTATGGAATCCTTGGACCTTACTGCTGACAGGATGATTGCGTCGCAGTACTTTATGTCCTGGTTGGAACACCTGGTCTTCCCCAATGTCTTGTGCTTTGGCCTGGTCAGAAATTCTTTTCTCTGCCACCTCACACCTTTTCTGTAACTCTGCCTGCTGGTTTTTCTGCCAAGTGGTGAGGGAGACTGCATTGTAGTCCTGCCCAGGTGTTATAATGCAATCGCCAGAACAGTGTAGTTGCCTTCCTAAAGCTCTGCAGGAGAGTATCCAGTGACACGGTTAATCTGTTGTCGTAAGGAGAAGAGTGACTGTGGTATTTCACGGTCCCACATTTTGTGTTCTTTATTCAATAAATGAATCTGCAGCATCCGTTTCAACTCCTGGTTCCGTCATTCTGTAGGGTTGGCCCTTGAGTTGTAGACAGGGGTTGTCCAGTGCTCTACCCCCCAGTCTGTTGTTACCTTCTGCCACCTTTTTGATGTGAACTGACTTCCATTGTCTGACAGAATACATTGGGGATACCCATAGCGGCTGAAGACTTCATCCTGCTGGAGGTTAACAATTCATTCTGTTGTCGCCTCTGGGACGGCAAAGGCTTCCACCCATCTGGTGAAGAGATTGGTGACTACGATAAGCCCTGTTTTACCCTTCGATGTCCTAGGGTAAGGACCCATTAGATCAAGAGCTATGACTTCCCAAGGCCGATGTGGTATTCGTCCTTGCCTGCTTGCATCCACCTTCTGGTTGCTTGCCTTGGTGCAAGTGCAGATGTAGCATCCCTGTACATACGTAGTAATGTCCTTGTGCATATTAATCCAGAAGAATCTTCTACATATGGACTGGAATGTCTCCTTACCCCGTAGATGACCAGCTTCAGAGCTGTCATGAAACTTCTCCAGGAAAACCATAGAATATGACCTGGGAACAACTACTACAGAAGGCATGTTAGAAATATGTGACGAATACATCAAGAGACCCTTCGATTTCCAATCGGAAGTTTTTGTAGCACATCTTAAATTCTTTCGGAACCAGGTAGTTATGAGAGTCCCGACTATCTTCTTCTTCCCATTTTTTTAAGATTTCCAAATTGAATTCTCCCTGGAAAACCATTAGGACAGACTCACTGATTATGGAGTCCTGTCTCTGAGGTACTTCTCTCTCTGGAATGACATTGCTTGTTTCCAGCTCTGCTACTGGATGCCGTGACAAGCTATCAGCTCCTTGGTTACTGACCCCAGGAACTTGTTGCACATCAAAGTCAAATTCTGCCAATAGTAATGCCCATCACATTAATTTGGATTTTGTTCCTGATATAGTATTTAACCACTTCAAGCCTCGAAATTGACCCACAGCCCATACCACTGCCAAGGCCTCATTTTCAGCTGTACAATAGTTTTTTTCGGTTGGAGATAATTTTCTACTTGCATATTCTACAGTATCCCATCCGCCCCAAACTCTCTCTTGGAACAACACTGCCCCTAACCTAAGTTGCTGGCATCAGTCTGTAGACAATCTGCCTCTCAGGATGAGCTAACATGGGAGCACTTCCTATTCCCTTCTTGAGCTCTTGAATGCAGTCTCTTCATTATGTGTCCACTTAAATGGCTAGCCCTTGTGTAGTAAGTCTGTACATGATGTCGCCTTTTCCTCAAAATGTGGCATAAAGCTGCTGTACCATCCACATAGGCCCAAGAACTGATGCAATTGTCATTTAGTTCTAGGACGCTCCGCTTCTTCAATCGCCCGATTCTTCTCTGATTGCCTTTCCAATCCCTTGGATGTCAGGACATGGCCAAGGTACTCTACTCTTTCGGCCACGAAGTAACACTTCTTAAGTTGACAAGTCATCCCATGCAATTTCAGCATCTCCAATACTTTTGCCAGATGTATAAAATGACCTTGGAGACTCTCAGAGTAAATTAGAATATCATTCACATATACCTGGCAGAAATCTGCAATGTAGCCTGACATCAACCTTGCAAATGTTGCTGTGGCAGTTTTTAAACTGATTGGCAAGACTTTTAATTGAAATAAGCCCTTTGGTGTAGGGAATACAGTCAAGTGCCTGGATTTCTCTTCTACCTCCACCTGTCAATATCCAGACAAAATCAAGAAATCGTGGCCCAATATAATCTCAGGAATCTAATCTCTAATCACAGCAACAGTTATTTCAATATCCTCATTCATACACTTGGCTGCTAGGAGTGTTTGTCCATCCACAGAGTAGGTTACCTTACTGACAGCCCCTTTTACCTATCCCATATGATGTGGTACCATAGGGATTAATAACTCTGCTACATTCTTATTGACGAAGGAGTTACTAGCCTGACTGTCTATTATAGCCTTAAAATTTTTGTTCCCAATTTTTAAGTTAATAGCTGGGCGAGGATAGTTTCCATCACTAACCATCTGGCCAATCCATTTCTCATCACTTACTGGCTTAATAGGAGTTGTTTTTCTTTTAGGGTTAACCACTACCCGGCTTCCATTCCCCCTCACCTAAGAATGGATCGCACCTAGTTTTCCTTGAAATGACAATGTAGGGCACTTATTTTTCAAGTGTCCAAATTTCCCACACTGGAAACATTTCCTAACTGGATAGGATCTCCTGAAGGTTTGATTTTGTGTTCCTCTTCAAGTTGGCTAACAACTGTCCTCAGGTCATCGAATGTTTTGGGCTGGGACACCTTTAGCTAATGGCCTAATCTTATCATGCAGCAATTCAATGATATCGTGCATTGCCTTATCTTCACACTCTTCTGGGTTCAGTCTCTTGAAGACTTGATATTTTTGAATTATGAAAGCCCTCGCCTGCATGCCTGTAGGTTGGGTGTCTGTGAATAGCTTCTTCTTCACTGCACTATTCACGCCTTCAGAGTCAAACCGTGCGATGAATTCCCATTTGAAGTCCTCCCAACACAGGTTTACACCTTTCAAGTTTTGCCACCAAGTAGCAGCTAGCCCCTTGAGTTGTTGAGTCACTACTTGCGCATAAATGTCGGTGGGTAGGTTAGTTCGACTGAACAAACTGAGTGACCATTTTATGAAGTTTGTTGGGTTTTCTTCCAGTCATCCATGAAACTCTGGAAACTTTCCTAGATGCTCTTGCAGCCTCATAGACAAATCCACCTTTGTTCCCTTTGTAGAGAGGCCAACACCATCAAGTTGTTCCTTCAGCTGAACGATGGTTAAATCTTTGAAGAATACAATCATCTTCTTAACTTCAGTCATCTTCTTAAGTCCTGCCAAAGTCGCCAATTTAATGTATCAATGGGATTATCTAAATAAAACTTCAATATCGCTTGACACTTTATGTTTGTTTCTATTCCTTACATGTCAATTTGGCCTCTCACTTAACAATCCCTGTTTTTCCTCCTCTGGTAACCATGAGGTTAGCTCAATACAAAAACAATTAAAAAAACAATAAGTAAATACACTAAATAACAAATGAGCATCAAAAATGAAATACATAAAAAGGATGGAAATATATAAAGGTGATGTTGGCTATCTAAGGTACATGCATCAGCAATAAGACTGTCATTGACCCTTAGGAAGGCTCATGCTTGGAGGAGCCCTCTTTAAGTGAAATTGTAGATACACTATTTTCTGACCGTTAAGGTGTAGCTTATTTGAGAGGCACCACTAGGACATTCTGTTAATAGATGTTTCAGCTGCAGTACCCAATAAATTGCCTGATGTGATTATGCAGGTTGAGTCGCCAGCATACAATATGGATTGGCTGCAAGAAATAGTCTTGGAGATCATTTATAAAAATAATGAATAACGTGGGTCCTAATATGGATCCTTGGGGTACACCATGAAGAACTTTCTGGTGTTTAAATAAAACAGTGGTAGACCCATTAGAAGTACAGTCAGTGTATTTGACTTGTTTCCGATTCATACAGAAAGATCTGATCCATCACAGTGGATCGTCAACCATCCCAAGTTTTTGTAACTTATTAAAGAGCAGATCAAGGTTAATGGTATCAAAAGCTTTACTAAAGTAATAAAAGATACCAAGGGTTTGTTTTTTGCAGTCTATTGCATAATAGATATTGTTCAGTAGTTGTCATTCGTTAGTAGAAGTAAGTCCTAGTTTTCATTATCCTTGTTTTAACTCATGGAAACGGATGTGCATCTATTATTGCGAAACTCGTGTTGAGAGTTGTGGATATATCCACCTTATAAGGTGGTATGACTTTAAAAACTTAGTAAGATGGTTGCAAAACAACTTTTTGAAGATTTTTCAAACTGGGGAGGATACAAATTGAATGATAGTTGCTAGAAAGAGATAAAGGGTCATTTTTAGGAATGGAATGCACAGCAGCTGTTTTTAAGATATTCGGAGAACTGGCCTTCAGCAAAGGATGTATTTATGATTTCTGCTAGTGAAGAGTCTCCATTCCCATTGTTAAGGCTCCTTTGCAGCCTTAACAATGGGAATGGAGACTTCATCCAAGCCAGCTGACCATTTGTTTTTCAGTATAGAAATAATCTGCTGGACTTCCTGAGGATTAGTGGGGAACAGAAAAAAGGACTTACATGAGAGAAGAAAGGAGAAGTTAGGGAAGTGGTTAGTTGATGGGAGAATTATATCAATGATGATAGATAAATAGCCTCAAGTAAGAATATTTCCCGTTTGACGAATTCCAATTTATGGCCAATAAAATGACACAATATTGTGTAGTTGTTTTCACCACTAGGAAACGGCCAAAGAAGACTCTGATTGGAGATTGGCTGGCAGAAAATAGAACTTGTTATAAAATATAATATTGGGTTAGAGATTGTGACATTGGGTGGGAAATTTGCATGTGTCAAGTGGGCCACAGTCAGATTTCCAATGTAATTGCCAATAAATTGGACATTGTCAAACAGGCTTAATCAATATCCATGGAAGTCTGAAAAAAGCTCTATCAACACTATCTATGAAAACAAATCAATTTTTAACTAATATCTATAAACAAAAAGTCCAATTATGTATTCCTCATGGCAATTACCCATGAGTATATATACTACTGCTATACTTCCATAAGTGTATAAGTACTACATACATATGTAATTTAAGTATTGATTTTCTTACTCTGAACATTTTTAAACCTGAATGGTTGTATGTATTTGAAATTATTTCAAATTTCATACCGAAACAATAATTATCAATAAGAGTGGAGGGAAAAATAAATATTGACTAAACACACAATTATGACAATGATAAGTTTTTGTCATTTTCTTCTTGAAAGTACCTACTCCAAAATGAGGGATTGCCTCAGACTTAGGCGAATACGGTAATCAACACAGCACAAGTTAAGTTGAGGTTAGGATTGGTAGATGAATATCGCACTAATCAATCACCTCAAGTTCTTCTACGAAATATTTTCATTGAAGCAACAGAGCAAGACTATATTAATTCAAAGACTAATATGATTGATTTCATTTTAAATTGACCTATTGAAAAAAAATACTCTCAGGTGCTTTTAGTGTTAAGCACATATACAAATTTAATGGAAATAGGTACCTTAATGCTCTTAAGCAAGAATATGGCACCATCAACTTAAAAGAAAAGTATGTGTAATACATACTTATAACTAAGAGCAGTTCTATTCAACTTATGAGGATCCTTAAAATAAATTTTATGGATATTAACTATAATAATTCTAAGTAGAGTTGCATTAGTCATACATGATATAGTACATATATATTAATATATAAGAGTGACTATTTTTCTCTTTTTTTCCAGGAGGGCATTCCAGAGGTTTTATCAGAAATTCATAGAGACTGCATATCCTATTGAAGATATTTACTTGGAATGAATGTAAAACTTCACACCTCTTCTTCCTTCAAGTTCTTCAAACCCTACTTACATTCTTGGTCTATAATACTAAAATCATCAATGATAAGATATCAGCTGTCATAATTCATAAGTGGTACGAGTCAATGGTGCTGAAAAGAGGTCAATTTTGATCTGGCAATGGTCTCCAAAACTGGCTCGAAGGATTCGGGTATGTTGTTAAACTTCTGTCATTGAAAATGGATAATGCCAGAACATTTTAAAAATGACAAGAAACCATCAAAAACACTCAAGAATTCCTGCTTCAATAATTCTCGTTATTTGTAGTAATGATCCTCTGTAGGCATGTAAATGCTACAGACAAAATATGGTACTACAAAATCAACTATTATACTCAATAAAATATCATATCCTCTCAGCTTATAGAAGTCTGTGACATTTCATTTCCACGATTATCTCTGATTTCTATACTTTCAAATTACCCATTTCAGTTCATGGATAAACTGCTTTCATTTTCACCCAATGATCATTATGAATGGAATGAATCCATAGACAAGAAATTTACCACAACAAACTTTTCTTCAATGTATTATCCTGTCATATTTTGGAAATCATTGTTTTGTATATTACTTCCCATTTGGCACTTAGGAAGCTCACTGTTGGTGGGGCTCTGACAATAAAGAGCCAGATCTTAATAAATAAATAAATTAATAATCAGTTGTTATTTAAAACCTCTGTTAATAGCTACGCAAAGGCCCCAAGATTTTATATATATATTTTTTATTATCCCACCATTTACAGTTTGAAGTTCTGAAAAATGTTATTCACCTCAGGTGATTTACTCAGAATGTGAGTGAACTAAAGTTCTTCCCAAAAATTTCAAATTATTTACAGCCACTGAAAAAGTTCAGATCAGCTCACCTACTATATAATTCATCTTTAATTTCTTCATTAAAACCCAGGGAGAAGCACTTTGTCCGAAAGTACTGATAAGTAATACACTAAATCTTTACAGAACCATGCAATTATATTCGCTTGCTAACAGGTAGTTGTTCCGCAGAGCAAGTATCCCTCTTTTATATGCAATACGATATAGAGCTGGAATTAATTCTCAGCCAAAACTTTGACCATGTAAAACTAAAAGTCACCTGTAAAAAGACACTGATGGGAGATAGCTATTACTGTCAGAAAAAATTGGCTTTGCTCTGATACTTCCTAGACTAAACAAGTCACTTCTTGACTACAGTAACAGCTGAAATAATATTAACTCTGAATTATAAATGTTTCTGATGATTTGATAACATGGTGTCATTGGGCAGAATCAGCAATTAAATTTGGGCTTTGAAATCAAAACTGCATTTGAAAAAATTAAAGAATTTATTTTTCCTGCAAATATCATCTTTCTATATTCTCATGTTCCTCAAATACTAGGTCAGCTGTATATCTCAGTTTCATTGAGTCCAATAAAAAAAGAGGTCAGTTGGTTTAAGCAGTCTGGTCCGACAGTTTCAACCCACAATAGATAAATGCTCAAGGCGCATTCTTAGCTTCCTTTTTTCCTTCGCAGGGTGCCAATACATCAGATCAATATTATAAATGGTTTATCTTTAAAAAAATAAATATTAAATTCACTCACATTAAACATTTTTTAATTAGACTGAAATATTTTTAACATACTTAAAATTTCAAACTTCCTGATAAAATGGTAGGCTTGCAAAAAAATGTATGAAACTAAGTGTTGATATTTTCAATATTTAAATGTGAGATTTCTGGAATGGAAAAATCTTAAATGCTGTGAGAGTGTAAGGGTTAAGAGGAGTAATGAAAAGGACAAAACGTATAGGCATGGCTTCTGAAATTGAGGCTCATCTTACCCACCACACCTCAGACAGCCTTGCACGGTTCAGCATAAATGACTAGATGGCTTTTTTTTAAGGAGTAATAGCTACATAAAACACTGCTAAATTTTTGGCTGGCCTCATTTCAACTTAAAAGCAAGAACAACTAAAAATATACTAATAGATAACAGCGACAGACCAGAAATTTGTGCAGGGGCCATATCTAAGGCCAATTATTCATTCAGACACCCCTGAACATGAAATAGGCATGGCTTAAAACTGACAACTAAATTGAGGCAGAATAGAAAATACACAGAAGTGTAGGGGTGAGGAAACTACAATCTTCAGAGGTCCACAGTGTGACATTGTGGCCATGAATGCAGGGGCATCGGGACTATTTGGGGGGGTACTGGGTGGGCAAACCTTGAAAAGGGCCTACATTTTTTTAAAAATATAGGAGGGGGGTAAAGACTAGAATGTTGCTAAAAGAGCATATGAAGGTCCAAAAGGGCCTGTTCATCTGAAAGGACCCGGTGAAAATTCTAGGTGGGGCCTTCTGCCCCCCACTTCCAATGCAGCTGCATGAATGACAGGTCGGCATGGCAATAACAAGGTTCCATGTGCCCTTTAGCTCACAGGAGGCAGTAAGTCAGTCCTAGTTTTCATTATCCTTGTTTTAACTCATGGAAATTCAAATAAGCAACAACAACAAACCAGAAAAATGTACTAAGTGAAACTGCACCTTTATGTATGTGAGCCACCATACACTGTGTGGCCCGATGAATCTCCTTGTATTTGGTAATGATACTGATGCTTTTGCTTTAGCGTGACATTCTCCCCACTCTTTTGAAGAAAGTTTAGTTTCTTCTGTCCTGCCGCCTCCGATGGAGACAAATCCCTGCAGGTAATTGGACATTTCACTTCGATTATGCCGAAAAACTTATTTGTGTATTTTTCCATAACGTTAGCTAGTAAAGAAATTCTTTGAAACTTGAATAGATCATAAGGATAAGTGAAAATAGATTCTAACCTCTCTGTCCCACAATCGTCATTTTCTGGCATTTTTTGTGCAAAATGAAGATTGAATTCTCTTGCGCAGGAATCCAATTCCATAATCTCTCTGCAATAAATATGATGTTGTGAACATTCCACATCGCTGTTACAGTAATGGCAATTGCGATAAATATTATTATCTAGTCGTTTAATTGAGAATTGGTCAAACTATCTATTACTTCTAAACCACAACAATGACTTCTCATAAAACAACATTCCTTATACGATTACGATTTCCCCTCACCGCCTCGTCCGTTCTCCCCTCGCCAGTGACTTTGTCTGATGGCGGGTGATACTCGCTCTAGGTGGTCGTGTGAGTGCCCCTTCCGCGCTGCGGCGGTGAGAGAGTAGTTGAAGGTGGGGGTATAAGCAGCGGTGGTGAGGGCAGCCCGACATTGGCCGTGGGCACGCGAGTGAAAAGACAGGAAACATGCATTCGTATTTTCAAAACTATAGCTATAATTTTGTATATTAAGTACTGAAAATACTTCTGCTTCAAAGATGGAGAATGAACCTTAACCATCACTGCGTAATATTTTTGGTTTACGCAACATAAACTGAACTATAGCGTGCTGAAAAATGAGGGAAAGCATAGGTGGGCACACTATTTCTCCTCTAAATCAACGCAACAACATAATTTACAATGATAATGTCACGCAATGATTGCGAAGATCCATCCTTTTCTAAGATAAGAGAGAAAACTCTGAGTGCCTCCGAGCTATAGTTGAGCTACGAAAATGTATTTAGAAATGGCCTGCAGGAACACTTTCAGCCAAGCTAGTGAGCCACCTAAGTTTTCAGCCAATTGATACATTAAAGGTTCCCTACTCTTGGTGGAGCAACATATGGAAGGAGGGGAAGTGGAGTGATGATAATTTATATACTTCTGTACTTTCCCTAAGCATTTCAGAACTGTCCTCATTTACTACTTTTGAAATTATTTCATTTGACCATGGCTTAACATGGCAGAATTGTGAATTGTACTAAGCAGACTCGATGATATTCTGACAAGCCTAAACTAGGCCACTCACAGACATTGACAACAATAGATCCATTATGGTAGAATCGTATGAAGCATGCTATCCATCAACATAATAGAACCAGACTCAAAGAGTAAGTTTTGCCATGAAAATTCCGTGTTCTCAGCCAAATTTTTGTTTCATGTCATGTTAAAGCTACAAAGGATCAAAAATAACCTGGATATACTTTAGAAAATCACTATTAAATCATATTTTCATAAATTCTGCTTAATTTTTATTACTACAACAGTTAATCATTGATGAAACCCAAAATTCTTCACCAAAATGGAAATTATTGCTACTTAATCTGCAACTTAATTTGAGAGAACAGAATTTAAGACAGGCAACAGTATTAGCCTATCTTAATGGCTAATGGGTCTACAGTTAAATTTCTCGTCCAACAGTTGGAATGCTGTACTAAACGTACTCAACGCATAGCATGCAAGGAAGGACCATGACTCCATTGAATAGCCTCTGCCAGAATTTGAACTTGTTCCCTTACATTCGGAAACTAGTACTCTATCTACTACACAAACCCTATTATCCACAGCATTTTTTAATAAGAAGCTCGAACACACTAAATTCCACTAAGCATGAAACATTTAAGAAGCCAATACTGTTTTATTTGTTGTATACAATGGAAGCTTCTATCAGATGCCATAGAACTTCAACTTACACGACAACCTTTTAAACATTGCCATACATAGTTTTTAGCATTACAAATAAGAGAAAGACTAAATGGAAAAGAGTTACAGTTGTTCAAGTTTAAGTCAAAATGCTAAACATTTCTGATATGAATTATTTTCAGACTTTCCATCAAGCCAGGGAAACTGCTGCTGTCCTTTTCATAACCAGGCAGCAGCCAGTTTTCTGCCCCAATGGAAACCAATTGGTTTAAATAATAAAATGATGGAGAGGGGTAACCTTCCTGGCAAACCTGAACTTCGATATCTATTATTATAAAATAACAAGTCAGGGCGATATTTAGGTTTAGCCTAGCTTTTATATTCACAACAAATTTAAAATAGGTAATACCTTATAGTCTCTGATGAACCAATTTTATTGCAAAGCATTCATAAATAATGTATATTTTTATGAAATAAGAACATGTTAAGAAAGGAAAACATTTACAGAGAATCAATGCAAAACTCTAATACCATTTTCTAAAATAAGCAAAGCATAAAACAATTGATACAAAATCATACACATGTAAACACAAATCAAACACTTTCAATTGAATAGAATGAATAGTTGTTACCAACAGCATATCCACCATTTCCAAATGGTAGCAATCCACAATATAGGGATCAAAATAATAGTTTTATCTATGCTTTGGGTATACATTATATTTATAGCATTTAACAGTTTTGAAATTCATTTCACAAATGAGTTCCATGCATAAAATTCTGCAACAACCAGAAAGCATTTCATTCAACTGTAGTTCATTGAGAATACCAGGTGTAAAAAAGTTCTGAGTTACGGTATATTTTATCATTTTCTGTCTCTAATTTAGGTAAGTCACAGAGTAATTAATATAGTACCTACTTTTATTTGCCTTTGTCGTAGAATGTACCTTTGTACAAATAAATGAACTCCCAATGCATTACCTTCACTGAGGGGCTTCTTCTGATGCAATTCATACTTCATGCTACTTATTTGTTTAGTAGATGGAAAATGTTCATAATTAGGGACCATTTTCTCAAAGTATGAATCAATAGGCTGGAATAATGCCTTTACAGCATGAGCTGGGACACCTTGTAGAGAATGGAGCTGATTTGAATTTTAGTCGTTTTCCCACCTATGATATTAAATTTAGTGATGGCCGGATCGGATCTGTCAGATCCAGGGTTTTACTTTACTCGGTTCCAGATTCGGATCCAAAGACAAGTAGTAAAATCGGTACCAGATCGTAGATTTTAAATTTACCCAGCTTAGCGATCGAAGTGCCCCGTGAATGGAATGCAGACGTGGTAGATATTGACAAGAAGAGGATGTGTAACTCAGGTCATGAAATTAGATGAAAATGTTCCTGAGCAACTATAAGAAAAATGAATAAATATGACATTTATACCCATTACTCTGGTATCGCGAGAAAAACATACATATGACGTCACGCGGGTCTCCTACATTTGCCGGGATCAGGGCCTCAATCATGGATCTTCATAAGGCGTGAGCTAGCGTTATTGTTATTTTTTTATTTAACTTATGTCAGAGAGAACGTGATCTCCGTACTTCATTTTTTGCATAGCACTTCAAATCCCTTATCGCAATCAGTGGAGCGAATTTTATAGACAGTTATTGTTAACCCTGCGCTACTCTAGGGGTAAGCATAAACGATAAAGATTGCGATAATGTGAAAGATGCATTAGTGATTCCACACCAAGCAGACAATGAGAGCTAGTGTACTGTGCGAAGTTCTATCCCTATCACAGTTTAATTTTTTCTTTCAATCACTGCATCGAAAATGTTAACATCTTCAATTTCAAACCATTACATCTGAATACTCACCTTATTATACTTTTGTTGTTTAAATTAGATATACAAAAGTACCACTCATAAATTAAGGATGGTCGGGTCGGATCCAAAGATCCATGGGTCTTTCATTTCATTCGCTACTTAAATCATATCCGAAGACAGTATAAATTCAAATCCCAATCGAAGATTTGAAAATTTTGCACCTTAGAGATCGTTGCGCCCCGCGAATGAGTTGTAGGTATGGTAGATACTGACAAGGAGAGGTTGGTAATTTGGGTCACGAAATGAGAAGAAGATTTTTTCCGTGCCACTAAAACGAAATAAAAAACTACTCATCTTGACTTTTATCTCCATAGGCCTGGATGAGCGAGAAAAAAAAGGCAAATGTGGGCAATGCAAGAGGGCAGTTAAAAGAAAGTACATTATCAGAAATTTCATGTCAATTTATAAGTCAAAAAAATAATAAAATTTGGCGATAGTGAAATGATTGGAAACATTTTTTATAACAGAATTAAATCGTGGAATCATTATTTTAACTTTAAAATGTATTTTTGAGTGACGCATTTTTACATTAATTTTAAGCGATAAAAGTACAAAAAAGACAGTATCCACACACAAAGATTGGATATGAAGGATGATAAAGTTTTTGATTCAATCTCATTTCAAGATCAGAGTTACACAACCTCTCCTAAGGAGTATAAAATTCTCAAATTTCATTTTGAATGTTATTAATAATAAGACATTGCAAAATTACTAGTTTAGCAGCTTGAAATATTCTTTAATAATTTTTTCGTCTTAAAAATGGAATCCCCAGATATTCCATAAATGGGATCTCTTGGCCTTTCTTTTTTATGTTTCTAAAAAAGAATTTGAAAGTGCAGCGTTTCTCGAAAGAAGAACAGCAGTTCACGAGAAACGCTTGTCCAGGGTACAAAATTTCTTTCCAAGACGGGTGAGCAAGATGAGGTCAAAATACAAAAAACCACAAAAGTATGAGAATCTAACTAATCAAACACTGTATTTAAACAACAAAAGACAAAGTACAAACCAACAAAATTGAAATACTCTTCACAATTCAGGGAAATGCTAATAACTTGCACCAACAGTCCATGGCGCTAAGGAGACTCGAGAATCACCAAGTCTCCGCTGACCTAGCCACGAAGTGAACTCGTTGCCGTCTCGACTCGAACAGAGGGCATGAGAGAGGAGGTATTCTCTGGGGTAAGGAGGGGGTACTTTCGGCACAGTCAAAGTGCAATGGGGTTTAACGTGGAATTCCATAGGTAAAATTTGAGGGGAGGGAAAGTGGCATGATGTGAAGAGGGCGAGGTGGACGCTCATGATTGGGTCATCAGGAACTCTTTTTTGACTCCGGCGGGGGAACACCAAATAACGGCTTGTACGATGGCCTAACGTCTGGTCCTCTTCCGCGCTATGGGGGCTATATAAGTGAGAGCGGATCTGGAGAGGGGACGGCGTGGTTTGGCGGCACGCTTTGTCGGAATGCTGCAGTCCAGAATCGATGCATTTTGGAATCGTAGCCATTGTTGGCATCATTGGCTCCGCCTGTCGTTCCTTCGGCTAAGTCCGGAGGGTAATTAGTCCGCCGAGGGGTTATGTCCAACGAGGGGAGAGGGGGGGTACCAAAAAATGACACAAAAGCATTCAAGGATTTGATTAATAGTTGGAAAATAATTCAAATATTAATGAAGATGAACTTATAATGTTTCTTTTAACTGCAATCTAAATAATAGTTGTACAGGCTTCAAAAAGGTATTGCTTGATGAGTTTGTGATAAGAAAAGTGATCTTTACATTAGAAGTAACAAGATATAGTTATTGCATCCATAAAACTTAATTAAGGAAAATATTATCCACAAAGATGATAGGAAGATGATTTTTTTCTACAATAAATTTACTTTTTTTTGGTAACTCTATTGTTGCTGTATTTATTAAAAGTTTAGGATTAGAAAAGGAATGAAATTCAGAATCGAGTATCTGAAACTAAGGATCCGAAACCAAGATAAATATCCGACACCCAGGTAAGGAAAAAACCTGGATCCGTCCATCACTAATTAAATTGATTTAATTTTATTTAATGATTATGAGAAATAATGTACTTGATATCTACATTATTATCCATATTCCTTGAAAATCAATTACTACTATGCATTTAACCAAATTTCTGATTGTACAAAGCTTTCGGGATTCTTCCGCGTTGTCATTGTGTAAAATGGCGACGATTTTACACAATGACAACGCGGAAGAATCCCGAAAGCTTTGTACAATCATCGGAACGCCGCGAAAATCTTCGCCAGAAATTAACCAAATTTCTTTTTTCCACTCGTCTCATTGAGAAGAATATCAGGTTTGTGGTGATATCCAATTTCCAAATTAAGTAAGACATTTTACCACCTTGACCAACTCCCGTAACGTTCAACCTTGCAAATACGCTGCACTGCTGCTGCAGTGAATCTCTTGACAAGAATATTTACACATGTCCTCAAAATGTTAATTGTATACAGAAATATCCTCCTGTTCGTAAAAGAGACACATTGACAGAGTGGCTTTGTGCAACTAGAATTTGGACAGTAGATATATTTGAAAGTCCTATACATAATTGCAGTTTTCTAATTCCTACTAAAACTAGTTTTTTCTGCGTGCAAGATGTGACATTCCCAGCTCACCTTTAAAGCTTAAACTATTCATCCAACTTGATTTCCATACTTCTATGCTTGAAAAAGCTTGCCTCAGATGAGTAACTTTTACGACAGATGTCATGTTTGTGGGAAAATAGAGACTTAGCTATTACCTTCCTTATTTGATCCACCATTTATATTTAGGGCAACCACAGCAGATGTGAAATGTGTTCAGAGGGGTTTTATGGATTTCACTTGTGGTACATTTGTGAGAGAGTGTTATTTGTATGCTCATTACATTTCATAGGTATGAAAATGCAGGATGGGAAGTGGAGGCAGGAATGGTAAAATAACTTGACCTTACTTAACAAAAGAAAGACAACACATTTCCTAGTAGGCACTGGATCCCTCAAGGTGAAATATGAAGTTCATCAAGGGATAGGAACCCCAAAAATGGATCCCTGGATGCCTCCAGATATCAATGAAGTGAGCCTTATATCTATTGATACAAGAAAGTAAGAAGAAAACATTATTAATATTTTTCAATTAACAAGGAAACAAGATTTACATCACTAAGAGAAATGAATGAAAATAAAATGTTTCTCAGCAGCCAACCTCTTTAGAAGATAGTTAAGTTTTACTTCTATATTGGAATTAATTCCCTCGATCATGACCACCTCCCATCATGAGTGAGGCTAGACTTGTTTTACTTCTCATCACAACACATGCAATATAAACCTGCACATCATGGTGTCTCAGCAGAATTCTTCCTAACACATCCATATGATAAGTATTAACTTCTGGAAGATACCCTATTCATTTTGATGCACAGGACCTAGATAGCAAGACAGCTGGATTCCAGCCTGGATTTCGGCTGGATGAATTCAGCTGGACAAATCGCCTGAAATCCAGCTGGAATATGTAGTTAAAATCCAGTGATAAGTCAAGTCTGTATCCAGCTGAAATCCAGCTGTTGAGACAGCCTGTGATATTAGCTTGAAATCCAGCTGGATTCCAGTTGGAATCCAACCTGTTATCCAGCTAGAATCATGTAAACAGCACAGCTGGAATCCAGTAGGATTCCAGTTGAATTCCAGCTTCATACTGGATTAATCCAGTCTGGATTTACACTAGCACACCGGTGAATTCCAGTTGGATTCCAACTAGCTTTGCTATCAGGGGAGTTCCAAAAACTAATAAAATTATAGCTATCAGGGAAGACTTCTTATAGTTACATCACTTAAAAATACATACTATGAATTGGTCCCAAGATGGAAAACCACATCATTGAAAAATTCCATGGCCATCAATCACCACATCATTCCTGGATTTTAAATGATACTGTCAAAACCGGGTAAATAGCTTGCATATAAGTTGAAATACTTCCACTGGGAAGCACAAGTAAACCGGTAGCAGATATTATTAACATTCGAAAGAAAGTGAACAAATGAAGTCTTTCTGTAATTAAAATCGAAGGCAGAGACAGCAGATGTACCCCTAAAGAGAGAGAATGCAGGAATTATTTGTAATGTAAAAATAATAAATTACCTTTACAATGTTACGTAAATAGTAGCTCTAAGTAATCAAGAGATGAAATTGTAGTGAAAATAACATAAATATTTACGAGAAGCTTCTCCAGAAAGAGAGAGCTGTTAGACCATCAGGGACGAGTTTCGAAAATACTAGTACTACAGTACTGACCACGTGCAAACCGTGCATCTCCAACGACTAAGCAACAACATACTTATAAATACATAACCATACGCGAAAACGGGAGGAAAATATCTGTAAAAATACCGATACTTCAAAAAATTTCTAGATACATTGCAGCTGCTACACCTATTCAACCAGCGAGTCGGTGTGAACCAATTGTTATAAGTTCTCTTCATTACTACTTACATCAAACGATTACTTCTATGTAGAAGTGAGGTGATCACTCAGTTGGATTTCCGCCATGAGACACTTTGAACCCTTTGAACTGCTTTAATCCGCTTGAAAACAAAGTTTATAATACACAGGAAAACCGCTTGAAAACATTCACCTTCAGGCAGAGGCCACTCGCCGCATATGGCGCCGCGGGGCGCGCAGTTCAAATACTACTATTTTTAAATTTTCTTCTATTTATTATTCATTTCTTTAAATTTAATATTTATTACGTGCATCCAATGGTATAAATGCTCTAATTTGTTTCTATGTTGTCCATCCCCTTCATTTGATGATCGTTTCCATACCCCTGAAATTCCTTGACGTCACAGCCCAAGCAGCAATGTATGGCAGTTACGTCGGCCCAATGACATTTTGACGACACCAAAGACGTTTTATCGGCTGATAATGATGAGATAAAAATGACATAATAATGATACCTTTCTCAGATGTAAAATTGATATCGTCGATCGTATCATAAAGTGATGTTTAATAAATATCGTTTTCCGATGCAAAAATGATCTCAGAGCTGACTACTTATAAAGGGCATAAAAATGATCATATTTTTCTGCTCGCTGGATTTTATAATTTTGAGCATTCACATTTTTTCTTCCGACGTCAGATACAAGAAAGTAAAAATTCGAGATTGATCAGAACATCAGAAACCATTTGGAGGCCTACATATAAAATAAGAAATATGATTATTTAAGGATTTGATGTTTGCTTACAAATTGCCGTTCACATGGCAGGCTTGGAATATCCTACATTTACCGTCAAGCGCGGCTTTATAGCGCTGGATGGGGTTCACCTTTGGTTGTAGCTTCTTTGAAGCCCTTTCTCCCTTGCATGGACCGTGAAGGCTCAACATCTAGTACCTTGAATATCGGTAAAATTGCCACGTCAATTAGGGATTTTGGGTAGTGTAGTGGTCTGCACAGTGGCCCGGAAAGCCAAAGGTCCGTGGTTCAATTCCCGGTCCAGATAAATTTTTTCGCATGGCAATTAATATGAACCCCTCATATTGATGTATAACTGCAATAACATATTCAACAAAAAATGAGTTTGAAATATTTCATTACAATGATTCAATTAATTATACCTTCTGTTACACAATTAAACTTAATAACAAAATCAATGAATGGATTATGAAGTCAACCAGCAGTTTCCATATTTCACAAATTTACATTTAAGAAATTGATACAGCCATTTGAATATCAGTACTCCTCATCAGCTCTTCAAAAAGCATTCCTGCAAAACAGTCAATGGAAGGCAAAATGTCAGTATCATTTCATTGAATTTTATGTTTAAGTACCAATTTTATGAGAGGTAAACTATAACAAGTAAAACTAATGCAACAGTAAAGATATCAAGGAAAGTAATTATGCTTAGAGCTGTCCATTTCATGCCTGTGTCTACAAAGGACTAGTTGGTAAAAACTGAGGAGTTATCCATCAATGGGCAGATTATTCCACTACCACACATGCGGTTATCAGCTTGGTAGCGTCTCTCTTTTTTCGATGTCTCCAGGGGCATAAGGCAGCACCGGATTTGGGTCTATGCTGTAATGGTGTCTTAGGTGGCAGTACAACACCCGCAGAGCCGAGTTGTGCCGGTTTATGTATGTGCTCTTCGCATAGAAGCTGCAGCCAGAGAATAGATTTCCTAAAGTCTCCGGCTGCCTTTGGGATGCTCTACATCTCGTGTCCATCACGTTTGCCCCAAAGATGAGGTGACGGTACATGAGGGTGTTGATGACACCGTCTTGGCACGCGAGCACGAATCCCTCGGTTTCAGACTTCAGACCTGCGGGGTGCAGGAAGGCGAACGTGAGCTCCTTCGGTAACCCACGAGTTTCCAAGTTTCGATAGAAACTTCCATGCATGGGCTTCTCGGTATGCTTGCGGAGCAGGGTCTTTTGCTCCGCATTCTTTATTTCGAGCTTTAACACGTCCGCCTTCAGCGACAAGATTGATTTGTCGCACGCTTCTCTGCTGGAAGTAAGGACCAAGTCCAAACCGAGGCCGTCTGCTGCCCTTTTCACCACCTGGAATAGGAACGCCCCTTTGCTGACACTCTCGTGTTTCTTTACGAGCAGCATAAGGAGGTCCGTGCTGTGGAACACGCGGCAAGCCGTATTCAGGGCTGCTCTGTCATGAAGGCACTCCAGGCTTATCAGCCCTCTACCACCTAGCCTTCTCGGGAGATACAATCTGGCGATGGAAGGCTTCGGATGAAGACTACGGTACATGGTCATCATTTTCCTCGTTCCCCTGTCGAGGTTTTGCAGCTCGTTGACATTCCATTTGATGCAACCGAAGGTGTAGAGCAGTTTTGGAACCGCGAGGGTATTGGTCGCAAGAACCTTGTTCTTGCCTGACAGGTCAGATCTCCAGATTCGCCTGAGAGTCTGCCTATATTTCGCTGCAAGCCTTTCCTTCACTGCAGTCACCTCCTGCAACCGGCGCTGGGGGACGCCAAGATATTCATACGCTTCGTCATCATCAAGATGACGAATAGCGTTTCCATCAACGAGCTGCACGTCTTCCTGGTCTTCCGAAATCTTTCCTTTCGCCAGATGGATGGTCGTGCACTTGTCCAATCCGAATTCCATCCCTATATCCTCATTGTATCTGCGTACGGTGTCCAACACCAGGCGCAGGTCTTTCGCGCTTGAAGCATAAAGCTTCAGGTCATCCATATAGAAAAGATGGGTGACCTTATGCTCCCTTTTTGACGGGACACCGCACATATATCCCCTCCCTCGTCTCAACTGAACGGACAGTGGGAGGAGAGATAAACAGAACAGGAGGGGACTGAGGCTATCACCTTGAAAAATGCCACGGTGGTATTTTAACAAATCCGTGTAGACGGTCTTCTTGCCAGATGGTATGGCGAATTATTATTATTATTATACTTATAGCTATACTTACTCTATGGTTCCACATATTCCTCAATCCTCAGCCAAGTGAACTGCAGATATGTCTACTGTATGTTTCAAACAAAATGTTACTTACTAGTCAGATCACATACCTACTAAAAATCTGTGTTGCATTAATGATTGGTAGCAATTCTTCCTTGAAATAGCACGGCACAGTGGGTAGAAAGGAAAAGGAAGACCAAGAAAATAATGAGAAACTGAGATGGAAGAGAATCCCAAGACGAGGAATATTACAAATTCCTGGAGGACCATTGCATATTAAGTAAAGGATATTGTGAAAGGTGAAAGATATGATAGAAGTCTGGAATGAATAAAACAGATATTTTCCTGAAATTAATGGTAGAATGAAGTACATTCTTTGTCTTTTTCATTAGAATCACTGCCTTAAGAGGAGTCATGCCCTTCCTGGAGAACAAAATGCGATGGGCTCAATGCAAATTTAAGCTCTTCGAAAACATTTTGCCACAGGTACTTCACTAAGAAGAAACATCTCCACCGTAAAAATTCCCATAGCAAGCTTTGACAGGAATCAGATTTTTTGTATTCACTTAATTAACAATCAAGAACTCGAGAAAATATTTCATACTAATCATAATGGAAATACATTTATCTCAGTTGCATTTGACCACCAATTGCTCCTGTGATCCAAATAACCCTATACACTAACAATAATGAAGATAAAAAGGAAAAAAATTAATTCCGGATCTCCATAGTCATACTTAAAGTAACATATGACATTACAGTTACATCGAGGCATGGCAAGCAACATGCCAAGTTGGTGCATAAGACTCATAAGTTAATAATTGAAGTCCTCAATTAAACAAGTTTTTCCCTACATTATTATTTTCCCCTATAATTAAAAAAAAATGCTTCCTGATCTCTTGAGATTACACCAGTTGGAGAGGTCCTCAAAATTTACCTTATCATTAACGGATGATATTTCAATATTTTCTGATTTGCATGGTACTACTTACAGCAAATCATTGAAGATGTCTTCCATAAAAATGCAATGACAAGGGAAGCATTCCCTTTCTGTAATTTATAATATGTAATTAATTTAACTCTCTTTGAAGTGTTACATTGAACTCTCCCACACAAAACAAAATTCCATTAATATTATGTACTTAATTTTATCTTTCAAAATCATTATATGTAACACAACATAAAAAATGTCAAAAAAATTGCAGGTGTCAAGGTCTTGTTGGAACCCAAAAACATTTTACACATTGAATATACCGCGAGAGTACCAAATCTTTCATTTATCGCATTTTTTTAATTATTACCTAGTCCATGAAGGTTCCATGCCTCAAACCTTGGCATGCTCAAAGTGCCTGGCAACTAGATGCATTCTGTCCTATTTGAGATTTCCTATTCCTACTTCTACGAAGTCTTTCATTACAAAATATACATATATTACTTTCCTCACTCTTGAATTTAAGTACCATTTCACCTTTCAATCAATAGTGGCTTCTCAGCAATGGTGCAAAATACACAGGACTTGCCATTTAATAACAAGATGATGGCTAATTTTAGACATTTTAATAAGACAGTGACAAGTGTTGCACTGGAAGAGTATTGAACTCTCTTGATATCAGTCACCATCCTCCACTCAAGCAAGCATAATGACATTTACACATTATCACCCCTTTGCACTATTTTTGAATACTATTAAGAAACCTTAATATTAGGTTGTAATGTGGAAAAAATAGAATTTTATCAGATTACTTTTTAACGTAACTTTATTGAAAGCAGACCTCAGTGAGGTATACATTGTAACACAAGAGAAACTCACCTCATGCAAGAACAATACCAGGAAGAACACAGTTATGGCATGTGGTTAAATATAAAGTAAATGCAGTGAACCAAATGTAAGTTATTACTTTAACAACACTGTTAATCTGATGCATCCAATACAACCTTTAATAAAATAATGTACCAAGGCACCATGGTGACATATTGAATCTTTGTTGCATTTTAATAAGAAACATAAGAGGCATTTGAAAGGGGGAGATAATTCTCCAAGCATCAAAACATATGGAATGTGAACACAAATTCTGTGCTGAAGATAGATTGAATTATAAAAGGCAAAGACCAAACTTTTGAAATAAACTCCTAAGGGAATACACTGCAGATAACAGCAATGCAATTCACCAGAAGCAAGGGTCATTGAATTTTACCATATTAGTTCAAAAAAAGTATAAATTTACATCATAAACCTGCAATCCAAAATTTTGATTGCATTTTAAAAATACCAATCACAGGCATGATAAATAATAACCATCAAAAATGTCAACAATAAGGTTCTCTTGTAACATGGGTGGGTATAAACAACAGATCAAAGTGACATATATGGACTACAATTGTCATACCATGCCCCCCTACCTAAAAAAAAACCATTAAATGTGTAGAACATTTCAAAAAACATCCAAAACTGCTTATGTCCTCCAAAACTGTTTATCTCCAATTTATCTGCCAATATTTCACAGATGGAATGAAAAACACATGGAAAAGACTGTATCTTTGGTTAAGTGCCTGTGCACCAGCAAATCAATTCCCCATCTGAAAATACACAACTCCAACAACTGCCGCAAAGAGCAAGACAATGATGGATATCATCCAATAACTAGTCCACCATCTTCCTTTGTCATCAGACTCCTCAAACCCTCGCCTCCTACGACCTCTCCCTCTCTTGCCTTCCAACTTTAATTTGTATCTTTCCAACTCCTCCGCATTTTTCCTCTCTTCCTCTGCTTTCTTCCTCTCAGCGGAGGCCTCCCTTGCCTGTCAAAAATTATTCAAGGAGTTGCATCACAACATAATGGAATACAGATAGAAAGTGGGTTAGGAAAAGGAATGGAGACTAAATAACTATGTATTTAGACACAAATAATATGCAGTAAAAGGCCAATAGACTACAAACATTCTATATGAATTACTGAATCAGCTTAAAATAATGCCTCTTCAATCACCAGAATAAGTTCCTAATCAAGGACTGACTTCTAGGTTCTGCATAAAAATGACATCAGATTTCAATACAGCAGTAGTAACACTAAAACATTCCTTAAATAGGACAACTATAAACTGTTGTAATCTCTTTATCCACAACTCTGTCATAATGTTCGGCCTCAGTTCATAACACACATTATGTCATGGGTGCATTTATTTTCAAAATATGTACAATACTGTCAATAAATACAATACAGTGGTGTAGTCAATAAATACAAAGTACAATATAGTGGTGACTGCTAAGGAGCCCTCAGAGAGCTGGAGAGCAGACAAAATGGCGTGCTGTTGCACGCTGGGCTCACCAGGCGAACGCAGATTTCTACTTACGTGGATATTTTTAGGATGAATGAACTATGTAAGTCGAGGACTTACTGAATATCTTTTCTAACAAAAAATTATTAATGATCGCGAAGGTCTCAGCTATGGATACCTCTAGTTTCTAACATTAATCTAATCTTTGCTCACACTCAGCTAAATTGCAACATCGAAAATTATGAATATTTTGACCACTCCCAGCTAGCACAAGGGAAACATTCTCCTGAAGAAACGTAAGAAATTCCGAGGAGAGGGTAACCCTTTCCCTCATTCCTCCATTTTTGGAGGGTATCCCCATGCCACTTCCGCTTCTTTCAGAGGCAATTAGAGGACAACTCTTTGCCTTTCGGAAATTATATTATCTCCATAAAGCAGTATGCAGAGACTGAACGATCACAGTAATCATTTTAATAGCTACCAGATTTAATTGCTACAAATACGATTAACTATAACACGAATTTTACAATAATTAATAGTGATTTCACAGACTGTATCCCAAAAAGTGGAAGTCCCGGTGATACCTGAAAGCTGCAATTGGTCACAATTTAGGAAAATGCCATCTTTTGAGAGGCCGTTCATTTATACGACGAAGCCGAGAGTAATACAAATACAATCTCTTTCACTTGATTTTTAAATCTAAAATAAGTATAATTACCCAAAACTTTTTCACTGTATTGGACAACAGGCGTCATCTATGGAGCAGATAATTAACTACACATTGACTTACATGGAAAGGTCTAACTACGTTGAAAAAAGACATTGATGCCTGATTGCATCAGACTTTTTCACCATCGCGATGATCAAATATCACCTATCGAATAATGTAATGTCTTAAACTAGAGTTTACATTCCAAACAACAGTAGTTCGGCATCAACTCTTGCTCGCTTGGCAATGAGTCGAGGGTCGTCATGCAGTTGAATCTGTCGAGGAAACTGAAATGAGGAGAAATGCAAGCATGTAATCGGCCTAACTGAACATCCGCATAACTCCAGATCTGTGTAATTCAGATCCGCATAAGTCGAGGAGTTACCGTAATTGCTCGTTTTTAGCAGTTAAATCGTAATTACCATGGTAGGAAATGTTTACACAGCATATTGTAAGCTAATAATTCTTGTCCACATATGAATTCTTTGAAATTCCTCAATTTGAATATTCTAACAAAAAAGTTCCTCTTCAAAAGTTCAAAAGTTGCATTCTTCCAGCTACAGTATTTTCAGAAAGAGCCTTCAGTACTGCTGGAAAGTGAGTTGATAAAAAACGAAATCGATTAGATCCTGACAGAGTGAAAATGCTGCATTTTCTAAACAAAAACTTTTAACATTGAATTTTCCAATTTATTTCAGAAAAATTTAATTTTGATTTACTTTTGAAATTACCCATTTTTTGTGTTTTTCCCCGAACATGTCCTTAATTTCAGTGAGTGGGGACTATATGATGATTATTCATTTATTATTTACTTTAAGACATAGGATTCAGCTTCGATTGGATTTAATTAGAGAATTCACGAGAAAGGAAGCATTATTTAACAATTTACAGATAAAAGGAGGATTTGACTTTAATGAAATTGAGGAGGATAAGGATTTGGGATTAGGATTCTAGATTTGGATTCGATAAAAAAACAGGATTCGGATTTGATCAAATTTTGGATTCCCCCCATCACTAATTATAAATCAATAATTTACATTTTCACTATGCTCTGCGAAAGCTTCAATTCTGGCTCTATTCAAATAAGGTCGCCTGCTATTCATCCACTAAATTGCGGGCATCATGTATATATAGTTAAGAATAAGTTTCTATATAGGTAAAAATTGTGGAATATTTTTGTGTATTGTTCTTCCACTGCTTCCGATCAAGCAAGGATTTTTTTCTACTGAGCATTTCAGCTCCAGTTTAGGCCACAAACTAAGACGAAATCGGAAGTATTACCCTCCTTTAACTGTCACTGAGGGGATTACTCCATTCACCCTCGCAGAAACAGCTACGAGACCCTTGGCCTTGGAGTATCTTACGTCATTTGAGAGGTTGATCCAGCTGTGATTCAAGGCCAAGGGATGTGCGCAGGAAATAAACATTGAAAGAATCATCCTCATGCAGCATAGTCACATCTTATCTTCCTCCTGCTCTACCTCAACTAGCTACGCCTGCAGAGAGGGCGGACAAGACACTGGAGAGTGGGGTCTTTTATTATGAATCAAGATATGCCCACAAAACAATATTTGAACATGTTATATCCCGTGCCCAGATTTCTTGCGAAGGGGGGGCCCTTCAAGGGGCCCAAAGGTGGGCTTATGAGGCCTTCTGAACCAGCAGGTGACACTGCATCCGTTGTGCGGATGGGGGTAGGGGGCTCATGAATGGGCCTTATCCTGGCTGGTTACCGACTTAACTCCCACCCCTGATCTCCTCCGGGGTGTATCGTCTGATAACACAAGGGAGAGATGAAAGTGCCTCTGATTGGACTAGGATTCTTTCTGACAAGGCTTTCTGCTCCCTCTCTGATGGCGTGAATGAAGGTTTCTCATAGGATGGTTCTACTTATCATCTAGTCTTTTGTGTATCTTTAACAAGGATTAGGCTACAAAACCCTTATCAGAGTCTTTATCACTCCATGGGAACGAAGCTGAGAAGCTCTCATTTAGGATATTTTTTCAATCGCTGGGTTGGAGAGAAAAGCGAGAAAGGCACACTATTACACAATATAAATATATATGGGCGAATGAACGTTTTTTACCGTTGATTATGTATGCGCCCAAAACAATGCATCTAAGTGATTGTATGAAGCAAACTAACTCGTATTTAGTCTGATTTTCTTGGCTGTTTGCGACGGAAGAAGGGAAGGGCAATACTTACTTACAAAGGGGATATCCTCCCAGTATGACTACATTGAAACGCTCCATGAGGATGGTAAATGAAACCTGCTTCTTTCAATGATAAAATGATAACTATTGTCAGCAGGAATAATTAGGCCATGAAGTCAGGTTTGGTAATCAGTCTAAAAGGTGTTAGCAGAGAAAAGCTTCCTTGTGTCATATGCATGACTGAATTTACTGCTTGAATGCCATAGCATCTTGTAATGTCTACCCCAGTCACGGCCTTCAAAACAATCTTCTCCCTCCTTTCTTCAACTTTCTTCCATGGCTTTGGTCTCCGCTTTTCTTCTATCGCTCTCCTCCATCCGCATGTCTTCTCCCTTTTGCACTTTCTCCTCGTTCTCCTACGTCTTTCTTTTTTTTCTCTCTTGTTCTCTCTTTTTGGCACTTTCTTGTCGTTCTCTCCTGCACTTATTTATTTTTTATTCTCGTCTCTGGCAACTCATTGTCGCGATGTTGATTGGTTACATCAGCCCCATTAAAAGAAATAGTTTAGTCTTTAGTAGAAATAGTAGATTTCTTTTAAAGCCTTCAATGGCAAACACCAGATTGTTCCCTTCATATTCTGAAATGCATCAGCGCCTTTAGTTTTGACCTTCCCTCTTACACTAAATTCATTTATAGGACTTATAAACTAATATACATAGGTAATATATGCCTTGTCGATCAATTGATCGGATACAAAAATCGGCATTTGTAAACAATCTGCTGAGTAACTGACAACTTTCAGGAAAACATAAGAAAAAAATGTGAAACCACGACGTTGACAATACATTCATACCTCTTCTAACACACCTGATAGCATTTCACTCTTCACTTCTCCTTTAGTTCACTTCAATCATTCAATCCATTTATCCATTTAAATGATTTATGATGAATGAGAGAAATTTATCCATTCCTATCCTTATCTACGTGAGTTTTTCAAGTAACATTAAATCTCAATACATGTAGCTATGTGCTAGAGTAGATTGTTTGGATTTAGATGCATTCATAGAAAAGTTACAATGTGTAATATATCTGTGGTACCATATGGTACCACTAGGCGCTTCCCATGCTATTTTTATGCGGGGAGCGAATTCCTTCCGCGTTTGTATTTCCACCCAATTCTTTTGCGATATTATGTTTTTTAATACTTTTTCTCAATGTGTTTATTTATTTTATTGTTATATAATTATTTTAAATGTTTATTTTTATTGATACATGATTATAGCATAAGTTTAATGTATGTACACCGCGAATATGTCTGTAGATCGCAATAGAAGTCCGCATGTGGCGAACCTGGTCTGAGCCGTAAATCACACAAGAGACCTCAAATACGTTGATCATTTGGGATGATAAAGAAATTACCATACGTGACACGATTTTCCATAATCCTGATTACTCCTCGTTTCGCGAAATGTCCCTTACCACAGTTTTTGAACTGTTTTTTGACGAAGAAGTCATTTCTCACCTAGTGCTGGAATCGAATAAGTATTCCCTGTTCTGCAAATTTACTAATCCAAATGTAACACCTGAAGAAGTGAAAGTGTTTGTAGCTGTTCTTTTCCTACGTGGGCAAAATACGGTTCCACTAGGAACCGTATTTTATTGGGAGGAGCACATGACATGAGAAACGAGATTGTTTGTAATTCAATGAGGTGAGACAGACCCTTACTGATAAGTAGATTTATTTATCGTTGTGACAATACTGCTGTAAATACCTCGGATGAAATGTGGAAAATGAGTACTCTTATGGACATACCGAAGAAAACATTTGGCCGGAATTTCAAAGAAGAGCAGTGCTTGAGTTTCGATGGGCCAATGGTACTGTATTTACTCGTGTAAGCCGCGCCCTCGTGTATCCCGCGCACCCCTATTTTCGGGCAGGTTTGTGAGGAAAAAATTATTTCTATCGAAAAAAAAAATTTTTTTCCCTTGAGTCTGCATCATTTTGTCATAACATGAATGCACGTTCTTTAATAGAAATGCTGTGCCTAAATTACGTGTACATCTTTCTCATTAATTGATTGAATTACGTGTTATTATCGTCACGATCGTCATCAATGCACGGCCTCTTTTACTGTGCATCTGTTTCTCGTAGCATCTCACAGTAATCACAGTTTCATACGATCACATCATCCAGCTATAAAAACGGCATTTGTTCAAAAGAACATCCAACTGAAATAATTGCAAAAATATATACAATTTCAACCCGTGATTACTCTATTATTACGGAAATCGTTGGCATATCAACAAAAAAAAGCCAAACGCCATCCGTACATGATAGCGGTGATCTCATCTGCTCTCTGCATAGTAGCTGTGGACTGGGACGATTTAACAACACCAAAAAGTCTTGGGAACACACGGAAAAAACTAAGCTCAATGTAATAACAATTATAATTCTTATAAAACTAAAGAAAAACACATTCCCGGAAATATAATCATAAATCACTGATGAATATTCATATCATAACAGTTCTCATTCTTAGTTTTCGTCACTGCTAGATTCAGATGCACCATATTTCCTTCATGGAGCTCGATTTCCTATTTTTTCGGCATCATTTATAATATGTAGCTTTATACTCACAGGAAACTATCGAAATTTCACATCAGAATTCATTTCAGGGTGATGATAGCAAATTATTTTAAAATGCTAAATGATCGATTCGAACGCGTTTACTACTCTCACGCTTGGAGGGGATAGCACAGATAGTAAGAAGGTATATTCTCTGAGCACTCGACTATTGCCACCACGTAACAAATTTTTTGTTGTGTCTTTGCAATGTAGCTTTAATGTGTACGCAAAAGGAGCTATCTATTAGTACGTAAAAATATTGCTACAGATACGTGATACCGAAACAAACTCTGCTTACGATTTTGAAAAAACATAAAACTCCTTGCGGCAGCTTACAGTATATTTAAATACATATCAGTGCTACAATGTGTTGTCCTACTTACGATCTATACACGATAAATCTATTGCTTTGACAAATGGTGTTTCTGATCTAGCATTTCTTCCAGTACCGTTGTACACTCAGACTTTGTTAAACGCGGATTTTTATTTTTAATTACATACTTCAAAATTTCAGAATACTTTACAATGTACGATTTACTACTAAACCATGCTGCGAAGACTAGTATACCACTACTACTAGACAGAATGCGAAACTTAGGAGAGAAAACAACAGGAATCTGAGGAAAAATGGTTCGCGGCTAACACGAAATCTGGAGGATTCGTATAAGCCGCACACCCCCATTTTTTCTCCGGCGTTTCGGGAAAAAAAGGTGCGCGGCTTACACGCGTAAATACGGTATTATATTTTTGGAGACACGGATGTAAGCAACTCATCCGGGGTAAGCCAATAAGATTTGGCTATAAAGTATGGTGTGTCAATAGCCCAGATGCTACCCACCAAATTTCAACGTATCCAAGGGAATAACCCGAGGAAAGTGGAAAGTTATGAAAAATAATTTGGTTAGGCAGCAGCATCTCTAATAGGAATGTTAGATGAGCTACAAAAGAAAGAACCACCTTACTGGTTCTATTTTGATAATTATTATACAAATAACAGCTTATTGAAATATCTCCACAGAAGGAAATACGGTGCAACTGGCACAGTGAGGGGAAACAGAATACCTAAAGACTGTCCAGAAAGAAAGTCCAATAAGGAATTGGCTATGATGAAACGAGGATCTTTTGAAGTTAGAAGATGTGTGAAAGACAACATTGCTGAACTGAAGTGGGTGGAAAATGCAGTTGTATCAGCTATATCATCATCCCATGATGTATATCCGTTATCTGGTGTGGGCAGATTCTCTAAAGTGAGAAAAAAATAATTCTTGTGCCACGACCTGATATTTTTGGGAAATATAATGCATCTATGGGGGATACCAATGGAATGGACTGAAATATATCCCTTTATCATGTAGGTCTTAGGGGAAAGAAATGGTGGTGGCTCATTTTTACTTGGATACTAGATGCAATGATGCAAAATGCATGGTTGTTGATGAGGAAGTCAGAAAGTGGTATAACCCTGCTAGAGTTCCGTCGGGCAGTTGTGCAGACTACCTGGAAAGATTCAAGTATCCCCCAAAATCTGTGGGATGTGCATCTGCATCTAGAGGACGAGAAACTGGAATGATGTTAGTAAACTCATCAACAGATAGCATATTATTTTCAACAGATTGCATTTGATTGCTATCGGTCGATTTTCTTTTCAGTGTCTCCGATGAAGTAAGGTACGTTGGGTACAACAACCTCGTGAAATCCACTCCCCTGCGGCGAAGGTGTACCCATGAAAATTACACCAGTAGGACACGAACAGAATGTTTGAAATGTATCTTAGTATTATGTATTGTTTTGCACCATTCCATTTCTGGCAGTGATTTATGTAAGCCTTGAAATGAACTCTTATTTACCTTGGGCAAATTTATATTTTAAATTATTATTACGATCGTAATAAATTGTTTGCATATTTCTTGGTATTTCGAGGATATTATATGTTAAAAATTAATATTCGGGTGATAAAATATAAAATACGAAGCATTTTTGACAGCTATAGTTTAATTTCAGGAGATTCTCCAAATCGGTTACATTTTATACCCTCAAGCGCCTAGCGGTACCGTTTGGTACCAGGCTATATCTCCATAACTACCAATGTTTTAAGAATTAAAGTTACACGTTATATCTCAGAAAATGATGTTGATTGAAATATTAGTTTATCTCTGAATTCCGAGAAACATTTTTTTCCAGGCGTTACCGGGTTAATCGATCGAATATCAAATCCATGGATATGATAGGATTCGACCACATCTTCAAATCCCTGCCCCAACCCTATTTATAATGCTATATTCTATATAATATATATAGATAATATATATGCTAATTATATGTAATGTTATAATGCTACCATTGTTAGTAGCAGAAGAAGTATAAAGGAAATTATCACGCCTTCTCCATTGAAGTGTGTGGCTTGTACAAATCTACTTTTGAAAGGAGGTAAAAATTATGCTGAGCCCCTTTTTAAGCTCTTCTTTCAAAATCTTTGTCATGGTAATAACCACATAATGATAAACTAATTGCTGATTCCAGTGGGGAATTATGGTTTCTATTTTGCGAAATTAATGGGCATTTCATTATTTGTACAAAATACATGTTAAACATAGCACCGTGAGAGAATCTTTTCACTGTTTTAGCTCAATTTAGGTTCAATCTATTAGGCCTGACACGGAACATATGATTTTCTTCTAGCGGAAATTTATTCCTCTAAATTCTACATTCGGAGCAGCATCTAGTTGCAAATGATCATGCAAATTGCACACTTCCATAGTGCATGCATACATCAATACTAGCTTAAAAATATAAATACATCATTCACGCTTAGGTTTCTCAGTAGAGATTAAAGTAATATAGAAAAATATGCTAATGTAGCTTCGTAGGCCTAGTCCAAACTGAACGAAAAGTTTGCAAAGACAACTGATTGCCTTATATCTGACTCATTGGAAAAATAGAAACAGTTAGTTGTGTTTAACTTTACGAACCCTGTTGGCATGAATGTTTTAAGATACGTTCATGAATTATAACTATGTAAATCATATAAGTGCGTTGCGTGAGAGCATATATTTCAGGGAACAAAAAATAGCTTCATCGTGATGTTGATTAAGAATACTCATTCATACGATATGTGATATTACGATTTTTCCAGTCCCATTGACTTCGTAATTTTGAGTTTCTACTGTAATATGTACAGTTGAGCATCTTTAATCCGGCACGGTCGGGACCGAAGTGATGCCGGATTAGGGATTTTGCCGGACTATGGGTCATGCATGGCAACTGGTCTATTTCTGACGTCCGGGGTGTTTTCATTGAAAGGAGTCAATTATTTATAACAAAATATATTCGTTTGCCATTTACTGAACATTATTGTAAAAAGAGTTACTGAGAATAATCAGAAAGAAATGGTTTCTTAATACACAAAGTTATTATTTAAAATTATCGAAGTTGTGGAGTGAGTGAAAATAACGGAATCTAAGCATTGTGCATAATGCTGCACATGTAAAAGTTTCATATTGTTATTGGAAAAGGGTATAAAAATTGATATTTCGTATGCTGTGCTTTGCACAACATAATTTCCTACCGCGCTCGATTTCTTATCAGCTGATTCAGCACGATGCCAACGCGTGAGTGTCGTGTCACTACGTCGCCGCGGGCGACCGGACTGGATTATTATTTAAAGACCATCATCAAGAGTAGTCTTCATTCAAGAATTTCAGGCTGATCATCGTCATCCCCACTCGGATTTATTGTTATTAATTACCATTTCTATGATTTCATCATCTGTGATATGTTGTGTGGTGAGAATATCGTGGCTGCTAACTATCCTTTCGTCTAAATTTACCAATTCTATTTCCTTTAATTCAGGGTTATGGATGATGTTTGCAAACTCCATCATCATATTTTTATCCTGAGAAACATGAAATTTTGTAAATCCCCAATTATTTCGTCTATATCAAACCTTAAAGCAGTCCACAATTTAAACCACGCGCGTTTTTAGAACGGACGGTGAAATGCTATTGCCTGCACGTGAAATTTCCCGAATCACGTCTTTTGGATTGATCACGTCTATTTCTAAAAGAGTTTATCCTGCTCCATTAGCATTTGGACAGAAATACTAACTAAGCCCTTCATTTCAACACAATCGAAACCAGGCTATCTAAAGCAGCACTTAAATCTTCTTTCATAGTTTTCTCTATGTTATCTACTTCTTCGTGTCACTTTAGCAGTAAAATTTTGATGATTTTTCTCTTTCAGCTTCTTAATGTGCTATATTGTTGAAGATCCCACGTAGTATGTTTCAGTCAAACGCTTAACTGATGAAACGACGTCAAGCTTTTTCACAACTTGCACTTTTTCTGCGATGGTTAACGTTTTGTGCTGTTGCCACAACTGTATGGATGAGACACGTTTTGCGTGAAATATTAGAATATAACCAATAATTTTATCATATTACGTCCAGTGGTCAATCAAAAATGCGCGCGCCATAGAAAGTGGCCGATCGGTAAATTAGTCGTATTCCATCTCAGCGATGTCGTCAAATTTATATGTTTACTTCAAGTTTCAGAATAATTCCGGTTTAGGCGAAGTACCAGAAATTAATATGTTTAAATTATACTGATTCTCGAAATGGGAAAATTAACGTTAAAAATGGTATCTCGGTATTAATATAAGAATAATATCTCGGCAGGTTATGAAGCAATGTTCCGGTTAAAAACGTTTTGGCATTTTCCACTAATTGTAAGTACCAGATAGTTGGTCATGGCAAAATTGCCGGATTATAGGTGCTCCCGGATTAGGGGTTCCCGGATTAAGGGTGCTCAACTGTACTATGAACTGATTCTTCTATGCAACAAGAAAAAAAACATTAATTCATCTCTAAAGACATTTATAAAATACTGCATTTTGTCTACCAATCAAGTCCTCACAACTTACCCTAGACTCCTCATCCACACGGAGCTTACATTCTTCATCACATTCAAGTAGCACCAATGATTTTGGTCCTTTCCCATCCTTGGTTGGAACATTTCGTTCAGAGGACACATCTTTGCATATTCTCCTCTGCTTGATACGTCCACAGGGACATGTCACTCGTACTTTTTGAATACATCTAGCCTGTTTTCCTGAAGAATCATCCTCACCCTGAGAATCAGCAGGGCAAATACCGGAGTGACAAATAGCTTCACACCGATGACCACATGATAACTGCAACAGTGTATTGAAAAAAAATAGCACAGGTAATGGTTAAAAGGTGAAACGGCATATTCAAAGTCAAATACAAAATAACATCGACAACATGATAAAAAATATACTTCAAAACATTTTATTATCATTTGGAACCTAAAAAGTCCAATTCCACATTAGCATTCCATCGTGCCATCTCAAACGCCATTAATAATAACCACATGCCATCTCAAATAGGGACCTGCTGTACAGCATCAATAAATTTAAATAGAGGATGCAAGCACAAATACAAACTCAAGGAATACTGATGAAAAAATATGGCAGATTTTCCCAGAGAATGCTGATGATGAAGAGTTCTCAGGTTTCCCACCAGTTGATAGCACTGATATGTACCGATGCTTCAATAGCTGAGTCTGTCATCATCATCAGGGCTAATGAGTTCCACCAGAAATTGCTGCATATTTGGACTCTCCTCTGTGCTGCAAGATTGGTCAGTGCCATCCCACACTCGTTTCATTCATTTCACGGCTGGTTTCCTTTCACTACTGAGTTGGAAACCACAGTCTCCATTGAAAATGTGCTTCTACATTCCGATTTCAACAGCTTCTTTAACAACACAGTCCCAGTAGTCTTTTGCATGGCATAGGTGCTTGGTGTCAGCAAAGTGGATCCTATGTTCATTGTCGAGCCTGTATTGGGCAACTACTGACGTCACCAGATATAAGACTCTTATCCACCTTTATTTTTCTTTAAGGCACTTTTCTGCTGTGCAGCCTATTTCCCCAATGTACACTTAGGCACATTTACATAGCACATGTTACATGCCAGGTGTTCTGAGTTCAATACTCTTTCAAAGAGGTTAGAACATTCTTAAGTTGGTTTTTTGAAAGTTTCATTCTTCTCTTTGATCAAAATCTTGAGATTTTAAACGAAACAACTGAAAATAGAGTGAAAAGGCATTGACAAACCAGAGCAGACTTGAAACACAGAGGAGACTACAAATACACAGCAATTTCTGGCTGTACTCATCAACCCTGAAAATGACAGCAGACTCAACGATTGAAACATCAATGAATTTCAATACAGTGGAAGCTCGGTACAATGGCCCTCAATGGCTGGGAAATCACTCACTATAGCGAGCACTTGTTATATCCAAAGGTGATGTATTAAGCCTCTCAATTCCCACAGTTGTTCTTACTTTCCGTTTTTCTTTCGTTACCATACTGTTAGAAATGGGTAGAAGGGCCGTTTTCATGCACAATTGCATATTTATCATATATTTTGCAAATTAAATCTTCTGAATTAATAATTTATGCTTTGCTGAAGTATTCGAGTGTTAACCAGTACATCCATTGGTTAGGAAAGTTGATGTAATGATTCGCAGAAATGCAGCATTTTTCGGAGGATATTTTCGGGTGGATTTTATTGAGGAAACTGTTGAACAAATTTAATTGGCGGTCTGAGCCATTCCATAGTACTGGTTAGCAATGGGTTCGCCCATTTCACCATTTCTCGCAGACATTTTTATGAACGACTTTGAGAACAATGTTTTTAATTCGGGACATTATTTATTAAAATCAGTTTTATATTGGTATAGATATGTCGATGACATCATAGTACTATGGAATGCCTAGACCACCAATTAAATTTGTTCAACAGTTTCCTCAATAAAATCCACCCGAAAATATCCTTTACCTGCGAGGTGGATATGGAGCAATCAATTAATTTTCTAGACCTATCAATAGAATTAGTATACAATAGACATGCATTCTCTACATACCGAAAACCTAGTTTCACTGCGCATGTCATCCCTGCAGATTCTAGTCATTGTTTAACAAAAAATTAATGCCCTTCTACTCAATGATTCCGCCTCCCCCTCCCTTCCAAACCACTTGCCCCCCTTCCCTCCGGTTTTTGGCTGGCATATAAAGAGAGTTCGCACCACGTATTTTACCAAATGATGATGATAATTCGATCGAAACCAGAGTCATGAAATTGTATAAAAAATTTCCTTGTGGTATTGTTGTAAAAGTTTGTTTTATGAAAATTATTGATTAATGAAACCCCCCAGAAGGAAATCGTGCATACGCCACTGTCTGCCCCCAAACATGAAGCCCCCCAAAGAGCAATCCTCCCCTCTTCCCTCCATTAGGTACACACAATAGACTGAACTGGATGCTTGAGGTATCCCTCACTGCAAACGGAAGAGGGAGAAATCTTGATTGAATAATTCTGATATGATTGGGGATTGGGAGGCATGGACGTGGGAGTGAAAGTTGTAAAACTAGGTTTCATAACCGTATTTGTAAGAGAAACAAGATCTAGACCCGAATCTTACCAATTTTGGACACTGGTTAGAACATGAGAGGAGTTTCTCGGTGCTATTCCCAATTTCTTTTGAGGCACCATCTGGCTTCTTTTCATGATCCTTCTCCAAGGCAGCCGTCCAGAGGTTGCATTCAACAAACATTGCAGGAGCCAGGCCACAGTGACACTTTTGTTTAATTGGCTGCTTGCACGGTGGACATTCGCCTCTATGACAATGCTGAATGCTACATGGATGGGGACAACCTGCTAGTCTAGGCTTTGTGCAAGGGTGATTGCAAGACTCACAGTTTCTACCAGCAGGAGCCTGTATGAAGCCAAGTATGAAATAGATATGAGGTCAGAAGAAGCAGCTTCATGAATAAGAAAAATAAATATCTTACAATATTTTAGGAACAAACAAAAAGAGATTTCACTCCAAACCAGCTGTTTAGCTGAGAGGATGAAACATAAATTGGAAAACAAGGTACATCCCTTATTAGGAGATGGTACATTGCATCAGGGAACATACTACAAGTCCACACTCTAATGAATAACCATCCACTAAGATGGTAAAGACAGTGTTCCCCGCTCCTCTCTACTTTCCATTCTAGTGAAATACCTGAAAATATTAGCATGATTTTCACTCGGGCTTTAATGAAAGAAATATTTTAACAAATGAAAAGTATTTTCATCTCACCCTCTAATCACATTCTCCCAATGAAATTAATGAGGCTATGAAATAGTTTGACATGCACAGTGTATGTATACCTCACCATCTAATCATATTCTCCATATAAAAAGGCCAACAATCTCAAGAATTAATTCCTTTATGCCTTGTATTTCCAAACACTGATATAGAATATAATTTTAGATGTCACAAAGATGAGACATGTTTTATACCAACAATGAGAGTGTACATGTAGAGGCGTAAGAAGGTTCACATAGGAATACACAAAAAATCCTTCGACTAAAAATATATCTTACATGGCCACCTGGACTGGCATCATGTAATGCAGATGACCCTTTGACGTGATGGCAGGGAAATGTGCAGAAGTGGGATTCGCATGAGAGTATACGGCCACACTCACGCCCACAGGAATATGGTGCAGCAGAATGGCATGGCTGAGAACTTCTTTCATGGCCACCCAAGCAATCAACTTCAACGCCCACCTGAAATTTGATGTCAATAATAACTTTCAGGGTAATGTTACACCATAATGTATATCATTTAAGTAGGTTCATGCATGCCCCACCTTACTACATTAATGCACTCTAACTAACTCTGCGTACATCTAAATTGAAATGAATCCAAAAGCTTTTCCACTACAGTAGAACTTGGTTAGTACGTTTTTGAAGGGACCACAAAAAATTAACGTGCTAACCGGGAAAACGTGCTAACGAGGAAAGTAAATAATAGCTATTAGAGTAATTGTAATGAGGAAAAGTCATCATATTTACGATTACTTTCATAAGTTCACGTACGATCGCCTCTTTGCATGTTTAAAATTAATTAAATGGGTGGGACAATGCCAAAATGATACAATATGTATGGAAATCACAATGTTTCATAGATTTTCCCGAGACAATTACATTTAAATCTTACATCTTACTCTGAGAATAAAATAACCGTAATTATATCAGTTTGTTGTTTTAAAGCTTAGTAAAAATTAGGTAACATTTTATATTATATTAGGCAACAGCTGTACCGGCTGTACCCATTTCGTTCCTTCGTTCTTGGTATGATACCATTGATTGATCGATATATCGATTAATAACGCAGTTTGTGTTTATTACAAGCATGTTTTTAAATGTACAGTTTAAATTCACATAGAACATTTTTCCGATGTAGTCTTTTTTATTTATTGTGCCGAGATCAAGTATTTTTGCGTCGAGCTTCGCGTGGAGATCCAAAGCGTCGTCTGCTCCCACAACACTTGGTAATTAACGGAGTACGTTCTCCACAGCCTCCACTGTTTTGGCTAAAGTGGGGACTGGATCTCTCTCAATTTCTTGCTCAGTATCATTTTTGTCCATTTCTACCAACTCCTGATCGTGAATTTCATCAATCGAAATGGTCTGTCAAAGAGTAAGATTATTATCGCACTCGCAGTATACTCGTCGAAATTCACCTCTAGCAATCTGACGCCACTCTTCTGTGGGAAATGAGTCAGTTGTGCCCCCTCTGCTGTGTCATCCATTATTTCAGACTCTATACAAGTAAATCCAGCAGCTTTAAAACAACTGGTGATGTTTTCTTTGGTAACGGAATCCCATAAATATTTGACGAAGTGCATGGCATGCATAACGTCTATCTCAGCTCAGCTGTTTGTAGGTTTGCCAGCCTCGTTTGTACAAACAATCTTTATTTTTGCTTGAAACATCGGATGATCCCTTGGTCAAGGGCCTGAAGGTGACTAGTTGTGTTCGCTGGAAAGAATTCGACCCGAATGTTTCTTAAGGCCTGGTTACACAGTACATTAACACGTACGGGTTCATGTACATTTGCGTGAATGGTTTCAGCGCAACTTGTGCGAATGCATGAACCAAATAGAACAGGTTCTATTTTCTGTTCACGCATTCATTCATTTGTACATTTTGGGGTGGTTACACGGTGCATTTTCGCGCTCATTCTCGCGTTCATGTTTTTATACATTAACTCGTACGTGTTAATGTATCGTGTAACCAGGCCTTTAGGTAACTTGTTTCTATGGGATGAGCAGCACATTGATTGACAAAAAGTGAAAATTTTCTATTTTTGCCCAGGCAGTTTGGCATCAAACCCAGGCAGAAAGGTTTCAAAAATAGATGTCATCCTTGCTGAAGAGTTGGCTGTGTATTGACGGGAAAGGTTCGAACGTTCTTGAAACACCTCGGGTGTTTAGATTTCCCTATCACTAGTGGTATCAGCTTGTCAGTTCCACTCTCGTTGAAGCACAACAGAACTGTCAGTCTCTCTTTGTTTAATTTTCCACCATGGCATTTTTCTCCTATTGAATGCGTACATTCGATCTGGTAATAAGTTGAAAAATAAACCAGTCTCATCGGCATTGTAAATATCATCGTCCCGATGATATTTACCATGCCGATGATTTGCAATTGATTTACAATTTTGTGATGTTTCCCATCACGAATACGCTTTCTCTTTTTGTCACTTTGACTTCGGATTTTTTCACGATTACTTACAATCGTGCTTACCCAGCTGGCAAAAAGTATGCTGCTTGCCCGTTTCTTACGACATACTCACGTAAGAAATAGGTAAGGAGCTTACCATGAAGTAAGGCGCTTATGTAAGGAGTTGCTCAGACCCAGGTAAGACTGGGGTAAGAAACGTCGTCATATATCCTCATACTAGGTAAGCCACTTACACTCAGTAGCGCAGCGCACGGCAGAATGCTGCACCCTCACGTAAGCCAGCGCGAAGTGTGCCGGTGGTGCCATCTGTTGGCAATATACGATAATACGTCGCTTCCCAAACCCACCCCCCCAGGTCCCCGCTACTAATGGAATAGGAATAAGTTTTATTTATGCTCTGGGTACAAAACCCCTTAGGGCAATACAAATATACAAAACATATTAATATTTAAATGCATTCCCTTACACTACCCTTCTCTCAGCCCGTGAGAAAGATCTTACCAAGAACGATAACCAATAATGTACCATTCTTATTAGCAAGTAATGTGCAGGACTGTCGACTGGCTGCATACAAACTCCAAATGCGATACTAACCTTTAATTTGCATAAATAATGGACTTACGTACTAAAAGTAAAGGTACAAGTCAACAGGGCAGATAAAGAATAGGGTACGAAAATCGAAATGAAACCAGTCAGCGTTCTTAAGTATCCGCGAAGACGGCGTCCACACGGCGTTGTTCGTTTACTCGTGGTTTTCGCTATTCTCATAGTTTCCGTGGTTCCGTCCGTTCTGTCTTTCGTTCCGTTCGCTCCGAAGAATGGAATATCGGGGACCATCCATCCGTTCCTCAATTATACTTAAGTGCCTGTGTTGCCCGCAAGAGGTCATGCGATACGTGTATAAGAAATAAGTAAGCGACTTACATTGCAAGCTACCTACCTATTCCAGCTTCCAAACCTACCTCCATGACTTACATTGTGCCAGCTGGGTAAAGTGGATGCAAGAATGTTTAATCTTCGCGCTAACTCGTCTCGCTTCGAGCCGCGTATTGTTAGTCACCACGTCACAAAAATAGAGAAATGCATATGGTTGAACGTTAGACGGTCAAGGATTGATAATAATAAACTCATATGTAAATTCGGTGGCATACACAACTTAAAAATATACAGAAAAGGTCTTTCGGGTTGCTTTATAGCAAATAATTGGACGTACTAACCAGGAAAGGGCCATTTTTAAAAACGTACTAACCAAATTATTTTACCTGTATTTTGTACTGATTGAACCGGGATGGAGCGAAATCGACGTACAAAGGAGGAAAACGTGCTGAGGAGGAACGTAATAACCAAGTTCCACTGTAATTCCAATAAATTTTGACATTATTCATTGTGTGAGAATAAAATACTGAGGTCTTTCACAAGCAAATTTAAAGTAAAAAAAGTTTATGAACCAGTAAATTATTAAATGACATCATGTCCTGCATTACCTATAATGTTATGTACAGGCATGTTAAAAAACATTATAAGATATTAAGAAATATTCTTTTGAATGAAAGTATAACTTGTTTAATTTGTCATTATAGCAATAAACGTAAGTTAAATATGCATCAATGGCCATGGCCATTTAGACCATTTACAAACTGAAGTGATATTTTGAGAGAAAATAATTCAAAGTGAACTCTTCTTTCCACAACTTACAGTGCAAGGAGGACAAGGAAGGCACTTCTTCACCATCTTTGGCTCCTGAGGCTTCTCCCAAGGACCTTCAGGTTTCTTTTTAGGTCCAGGGTCCTCCTTCACCCACACTGAGGTGTGGCAAACGACAGTGCAAGCATGGCCACATGTTTTATCCCTGATTAGGCCACAGACTTCACGACATGGTGGGCAATCTCCTGAATGACAAGTGTGGGGTTTTCGTGGATGCTGACACTCAGTAGGCCTCCTGAATATAAAATTAAGGGTCACTTGGTTACTTTATAATCATAAATTGAGAGTCACATGGTGGAAATACCCATGTAGTGCATGTTTACTGTAAGGCTTACAGTAACTTTTTATTCCCTTTCCCATCAAAATTACCTTCGTGGAAACACAAAAGCTAATTAGATAACAATTTTATGTAAAATAACTGAAGCAGATTAAAGTTCCCAATATTATGCAATGAAAATTACAAAAAGAATATTTGTTAAGAATAAAGTTTGGAAGGGAACAAATACATTTGCAATGAAAAACTGCACACAGTGCTAAAGTATCATTTCCAACAAACCTATATAATCATCTATAAAATCTGTCATATTTCCGTCACATTTTACTTGTCATATTTACAAATAATAAATATGAGAGAAGTTGAAAGGATGCTCCCACCATAATTATGATAACTTTCTTTATGTGCACAGCAATAACAATTCAATTTTTTTAAATAATTTTGTTGCCAATTACTTTCTCTAATCACACCAACTGCAGAGGCACTTGATATTTTATTTGAGGAGGATAAAAATATTCATAAATGAGTCTTCTCCAAATGGCTAAACATTTAAAACTGAAATACACAACCCCATATTTTCCAGCTGATAAAAATTTAACCAATTTCATTAGCTGTGTCACTACAGACACACTAAGAAATATGAACACAACAACCCAACTTTAAAGCAGGAGAAGAATAAGGTATGAGAAGAATAAATTTTTGTACACCTAATGTTGCTACAGTGTAGCAAAACCAGTTGTGTTATAAAACTTAGAACAGTGGCTCGCAAAATATCATTTGACCACCTCCTACAACATTGATTTACTCAAGGTATAAGCCTAATCCATCAACTACTGCAAGAAGTATTTTTCTTAAACTGATCTTCATTATTGGAAAATGGCACTTGTAACAATAGACACATTTTAATGCAAACTGCTAGGGACTTGTACGGAAGTTGAATACTCACTTGCATGGCTTCCTGCACTTCACAACCACTCCCCGGCCCCTCTTGGCATCGCCCTTGATACGACGTTCTTGACCACATGGAACTTTGACTGAAGTAGCTTGGCAAGGGCATGATATTGCCACCATCAACGGACATGGGTAACATGGTCCACGGTGGCATGGAGCTTGACAACGGTGTTTCCCACAAGATAAGGTTCGTGAGCAGATTTTGTCACAAGGCGGACAGTGACCATCGCAACACTGCAGAACACCAATAAATCATGACATTACTCATCACCAAAGTTGAAGAGCAGCAGAGGAATTCTTAATCATGACCTTTATAATTCACTCATTTGCACTTCACTGAGATACATGGGGTAGCTAAGGAATGAAGCAATGGGATTTTTCAACCATGAAAGTGAAAAATAAATTAATCTCCATCGAGTTGAAATCAGGAAGGACTTAACACTCTTATAATTTGATATAACTCAATACCATTCATTTTGATGCGACACATTAGCCACCAGTTATGGACTTTGCTCAGAAAACTATCAATCAATGGAATATGTAAAACAGCTTTCATATAGTATGTTTTTCATTGCAAGAAGACAGTAGCAAACATATGGGCATTGTAAAAGCTGCAATCTCCACTACTAATCACATTCCTAAATCATGAATCCTTTACCATTTTGAACACTCATAAGCAATAGTAGGTTCATCAATTAAAATACCAAACTTTGGGGTACATTTTGCATAGATAAATAATGAAAAGTGTTATTTTGACTCCAAACATTTATCATAAAAAAGTGGATCTCAACATTTCAGCATAATTTTTATATGCAGCTAGTTAGTTCAACTTTTTAAGTGTTCAGAGTTCAAATAACACAGCATACAAAACAGATAAGTAAACTATTACTATGTTCCAGTTCCATCTTTTTAAATTAAATAACCAGAGATGATCAGCCTGAAACTATTTATCTGAGAGACCAAGGACCTACTTTATAAACAAAACATACCTTCCGGCTGCAAGGGTGACGAAGGCAGTTTCTTGTCCTTCTGCATTTATTTTCACAGAGGAATTCTTTCTGGCAGGGAAGTTCTTTTGAATATTGACCACATCTACATGTCTGAACTCTCATCTGCAGGCACTTAGTATGAGAACCAAAGTAAAAAAAAGTTATTTACAATTCAAGAAGGAAATTACACATTTGACTTATTACTCAAAATTACGTACTACTCGACTCATTATTCATCTGCAAAATTCAGAGAAATAAGTAGAGTAAGTGATAAAGACAGTATTTTCAAATATTGACTGCCACAACCAACTTAGCACATGCTAAATAAATATATAGGGTGACAATAATGTGCACATATTTTTCAAAAATTTTAATTACGTTACAAATTAAAAACTTACATATATCTCAAACAGTATAGAATTTCAATTTCACCATGCAAAGTTTATGAAAGTTGAATCTTAGGGAGGATATAAAGGATGTTTGGATGAATTTACTATTCTATTAAACTAAAATTCTACAGAAAAACTTACAGCCCCACAATCATCCTTATGACACCTTCGAGCACATGTGTGCACTTCACAGGAAAGCATTCGACCACAAGTATCACCACAAGTGGGTACAGGCTCAGATGACTGAAAAATGATATTTACATAATAACGTTACCAATCATACTAATCACCAGACAGTATAGGGCTCTTCAACAGAAATGTTTCTAAATATGAGTGCCACTTGAAAATCAACAGCTTTAAAAAAAAGAGGGAGGTTAGAAAGTAGGTGATCACAAAGGCCGTCAACCTGTTCTGAAGCACTGAATGTGAAAAGGGGTATTTCAGCAGAGTTAATGAACATGAATAAATAAGACATTGATTTCCTGATAAGTGTGTGTAGTTAAGTTCTGTTAAAAATTTCATATGACAACAGCAGTATTCAATAATAGTCTAAGTTGTTCACAAAAGTCAAAAGAAGAGTTGGGGCAGGGATTCGAAGATTCGGTCGAATCCTATCGAATCCATGGATTCGAGATTTGATCAAATCAAAGGTTAAAAGATTCGATCAAATCCAAAGATTCGATCGAATCAATGGATTAAAGATTTGAATACCAGTTGTGCAGATTCTATGTACCAGTGGCAGACAACTACAGTAAGTCCTCGACTTAGGGTAGTTCCGAGTTACACGGATGTTCAGTTAGGCCGGTGACATGCTTGTATTTCTCCACGTTTCTGTAAACACGACAGATTGAACAGCGTGATGACCCGCGACTCATTGCTTAGCGCACAAGAGTTGATGCCAAACTACAGGTGTTCAGTAATGGACAACAGGTGTAAAGTATGGAGTAAATTATTAACTACACGTTGACTTATGCGAGAAGGTCCCAACTACGCCGAAAAAAGACGTTGATGCCTGATCACATCAGACTTCTTCACCATCACGATGATCAAATATCACCTATCGAATAATGTAATGTCTTAAACTAGAGTTTACATTCCAAACAACAGTAGTTCGGCATCAACTCTTGCCCACTCGGCAATGAGCCGTGGGTCGTCACACGGTTCAATCTGTCGTAGTAACAGAAACACAGAAAAACGCAAGCATGTCACAGGCCTGAATGAATATCTGTGTCACTCGGAATAGCGCAAGTCTAGGACTTAATGTAATTGCTCATTTTTAGCATTTAAATCACAAATACCATGGTAGGAAATGTTTATACAGCATATTGTAAGCTAATAATTCTTGTCCACATATGAATTCTTTGAAATTCCTCACTTTGAAAATTCTAACAAAAAAGTTCCTCTGCATTCTTCCAGCAACAGTATTTTCATAAAGAGCATTCAGTATTGCTGGAAATTTGGTTGGTTAAAAAAGAAATCAATTAGATCCTGACAGAGTGAAAATGCTGCATTTTCTAAACAAAAACTTGTAATATGGAATTTTCAATTTTATTTGAGAAAAATTTAACTTTGATTTACTTTTGAAATTACCCATTCTTTGTGTTTGCCCTCGAACATGTCCTTAATTTCAGTGAGTGGGGACTATATGACCATTATTCATTTCTTATTTACTTTAAGAGATAAGATTCACCTTTGATTGGATTTAATTAGAGAATTCACGAGAAAGGAAGCATTGTTTAACAATTTACAGATAAAAGGAAGATTTGATTTCAATGAAATTGAGGAGGATTAGGATTTGGGATTAGGATTCAAGATTTTGATTCAATAAAAAAAAAGGATTCAGATTCGGGAATCGGATTCGATCAAATTTTGGATTCGCCCCATCACTAGTCGAAAGGAAGTGAAAAGAATCCAATGCATTATATTCACTGTGAAAATATTCAAGAAATTATTTCAAATTATTGGATGTATCCTCACAATTCTATTTTCTGTGTGTAGGAACTTCATAGGAAATTGTTGGTGGCCCAGGGACAGGAATTGGCCCCCCTACCCGGAATGCGTGAATTTCACACGCCAATGGTGCTAGGGGATGAGCTCTACTCTTACCAATCAAAAACCAACCTTCTGGTTGAACACTGATTTGTTTTAATCCCATAAGAATGGTGATTCATAAATCACTATTAAGGGGCCACCTGTCTTCTGACTTTTGTCAACATCTTAGACAGTTTCTGAAAAAGGCTTAGACATGGGCTAACAGGTCAATAAGAGCTCGGTAACTATGACCATTACAATGAGTGGTAAGCCTTTTCCTCTTTTCCTACCATTGCTTTCACTACTAATGTGTCAGAAAGAAAATACATGGCAAAAAATATTGTTGCCAAGATTTTGCATGCATCAAGTGGAGCTACAATTAATTTTATAAGTAACTAGTGAGTAGTGCTTAAGTAACAGTATACATTTTCTCGGATAATCATCTTACACAAACAAGCATGTACTCCTGATATACATACTATCTAGCATACTTGTTAAGTAATAACTTTGAACAAAACTATCATAAAACAAGGGATTCTCCATCAAAATCTTTAATACAATTGGAATTTGGTTACATAGTGATGCAACGTTTCTCGAGAGAAGAACAGCCGTTCACGAGAAACGCTTGTCCAGGGTACAAAATTTCTTTCCAAGACGTGAGCAAGATGAGGTCAAAATACAAAAAACCACAAAAGTATGAGAATCTAACTAATCAAACACTGTATTTAAACAACAAAAGACAAAGTACAAACCAACAAACTTGACATACTCTTCACAATTCAGGGAAAAGCTAATAACTTGCACCAAAAGTCCATGGCGCTAAGGAGACTCGACAATCACCATGTCTCCGCTGACCTAGCCTCGAAGTCGTCTCTTTGCCGTCTCGACTCGAACAGAGAGCGAGAGAGGGGAGGTATTCTCTGGGGTAAGGAGGGGGTATATTCTGGAAGGTCAAAGTGCAATGGGGTTTAACGTGGAATTCCATTGGTGCAAATTGAGGGAGGAAAAGGTGGCATGATGTGAAGAGGGCTAGGAGGAAGCTTAGGATTGGGTCATCCGGGACTCTTTTTTCACTATGGCGGGGGAACACCAAATAACGGCTCGTACGATGGCCTAACTTCTGGTCTTCTTCCGCGCTTTGGGGGCTATATAAGTGGTAGAGCTTCTGGTGATGGAAAGGAGCGGCTGAAAGGAGCTGCTGAAACGAGCGGACAAAATGAAGCAGACGAAATCGATGCATTTTGGAATCGTAGGCGTTGTTGGCGTCGTTGGCTCCGCCTGTCGTTAGCTACGCCTGTCGAGCAAGTCTTGCGTCTAAGTCCGGAGGGTTATTAGTCCGCCGAGGGGTTATGTCCTACGAGGGGGGGAAGGGGAGGAGGAGGGTACCAAAAAAATGCCACAGTGAATGAAATGTATGCTGCCTGACAATACTAACGTTGATATGACTTACAATGTAACATAGCAGCTACATTTTTGCTGAACTAAGGTACAAGAAAGCATGTACCACTAGTAGCATGTTTAGAGTACACGTAAGCCAAATCTCATTCATTCATATAAAAAGAGTCGTTTCAGGCGTTATATGGTAGAATAACATAATTAAATATGATTGGCAATTTTCCACAAAGATATCACCCCGAAACCGGTCGAAGTAAAGATTTCTTTGTGGAAAATTGCCAATCGTATTCAATCATTCATTCATTACTCACCTTTGTGGGTAGTATTTCATTATTTCAAAACAATTTACAATTTTCTGCTAATATTGGATACTTTACATTGGAAGAAGAATGGGTCAAATGCTCTAGGGAACACAAAGAATTATTAAATGCCAAAGAGACAAAAATATAACTTCATGAGCAAACTAACCTTATCATCTTCAATTCCTGGACCACAAGGAAGGCCAGGGAATGATGCTTTACCACAAGCACAAAGTCTTGGCAGACGTCTGGGACATGGCTCACAACCACTTTTAACACTGTGGCATACAAGACTGCATTTGTGCTGTCCACAATCTAAAGTTTGCCCACAAACCTAAAATAGTAGGGCACATCATAAGAAATCTTTATTCTTGAAGATTATTTAGAGATATTAGCCTTCATCCTCCAATTGCCTTGACATGTAATGACATCTCTTCAAACATAAGACATCACACATGGTCAAAAGCACTAGATTGCAAGGGTTTCATCAATCAAAAAGTTTAAATAGTAAATAATTGCACAAAAAACTTAAAAGCCTTTCTGAGCATATGGCTCATTAGGAGCCAAATTGTCAAATGCACAAAATTAAAAGATAAAGGAAAAGTTTAATCACAATGAATTAAATTGGGGAGAGGAATTAAATAAACTTTGTAATTTTCTCATAAACTGTGCGGTAGTTACAAAGTTAATTTAATTTCAATCTCTAATATGACCTCTAAATTCCACAAAGTCAGCTACAAACAATAAATTAACTTGTTTTTTGGTAATTCTATTGTCGCTGTATTTATATATTTCTTAAAAATCTAGGATTAGAAAATGAATGAAATTAAGAATAGAGTATCTGAAACTAAGGATCTGAAACCGAAATAAAGATCCGAAACCAAGGCAAGGATCCGGTTCCGGATCCGACAAAAAATCTGGATCCGTTCATCACTAATCATAATATAACAAAAATAGTCCAAATGCTTTAATTACACTTATTTTAGCATCCATAAAATTCTTTGGGCAGGATTGTGGCACTTACCAACCCCAGAAGGGGGAAATTATTGATAATTTCTTTGTATTTTATTGCATAATGAACCGGTCTTAAGCAGAACCTGATCTAGATGGAACACTGTCTTTTCCAGAAAAAACTGTTTGGTTCCGGCGTGGTTTTAATCATTACGAGCTAGTTTTAAGCAGAAACTACCTAATGCAGAAACGGAATTGATTCCATTACACATGAACCTTGGTTAAGCATAATCTCAATACAAAATTCCATGCAATTATTTCATCTTAAGCTCGTAAAATCTCTTTCAGTCCCCCACTCCTCCTTAACAACCCTTAAAAATGAGCTTGACTAAGCTGCCTGTGGGTCTCTGGTGACCATTCATTACTTCTAGAGATTCATCCAATGTTACTCTAAACAGTAGGAAACAATAACTTAAACTGCCAGGGGACAAGTGATCATCAAGTGGTTCTGCATTGACATTATAGTTTCTCACATTGTACGACAATGAAATTACATGCAAGCCGCAATTAAGGTGTGTGGCAGGGGGTGAACTGCAATATATATGCATTGGGTACAAGTCAAATAAGATACAGTCAAGCCCATTTATATCAAACCCGTTTATAACAAAATCCTGGTTATAATGAAGTAAAGGCTATTCCCCATCAAAGAGAGGCTGGGAAAAACTGGTTCACATATAATGAAGTTCGGTTATTACGAAGTAAATATTCAGTCCCCTCAACTTCGTTATAAATGGGCTTGATTGTATGTCTTACTTGACTTATATCCCTCTCTATTACTTTATCTATAGGTAGAGTTCCCGGTGACAAGCCCAGCATTTTTGGTCTTCTTTATTTAGACCGTTACGTAAATACAAGCAACATTAGCAAATTTTCCACAGAGAAAAAATCATTTACCTTGACCGGATCACGGGGCATCAAAAAATCATTTACCCGGGACACCGGGCAAATGATTTTTTCTCTGTGGAAAAAATTTGCTATTGTGCAATTTCAGCGGGTAACGCCGTTTTCACGGCTTGTTCGTGGACCTTTGAATTTCGTTACAAGCAACATTGCCTCGCAATGTATTGGCACGGAAGAATAAGCTATAATTAATTCAATTCGTTGAACCAAAAAAGCTTTCAATGCAGCAGATATGAGAGAGGTGTAAATGTGGTAAGATGCAAGTCTACGAGAAAAAGGATGACATCAAAGAGGAGTTCTTGAAACCAATGTGGTTCTGATTTTAACTGGGCATGATAATCCGGACTACACTGCACATGCAATCATAGCAATCATTCATGCGTTAAGAGTCTACAAATGTGATTACTAGTTTGATGCATTCGTTTGGTTAATAATTTCTCTTTTAGATCTGATATGTATGTATGCATTGAACTTCTGTTCTTGAAACCCATGTGGTTCTGATTTTAACTGGGTATGATGATCCGGACTACACTGCACATGCAATCATAGCAATCATTCATGCGTTAAGAGTCTACAAATGTGATTACTAGTTTGATGCATTCGTTTGGTTAATAATTTCTCTTTTAGATCTGATATGTATGTATGCATTGAACTTCTGTTCTGAGGCCGGTCAAATTAACTGCTTCAAAACAAGGTAAGCAGTGAACTTTACAAGAGAGAAGAGATAGGAATGGGCACTGTGAAAGTAAATACCAAGCAATGAAAACTAAGGGAAGAGATGTGTAACATGCCGGCACCGAATGGGCAAGGCTGATTTGTTTCAAGTTACGCTATGCATAAGCTTCAGGTCAAGCTACGCTAGACTTAGCTTCCCACGAAGCAAATTTCTGGCTATGTTCCTGCCCGGAGATGCAGTAAACAATCATGGAACATAACACCGATCATGGAGGATTGGCTGAAAATTTTCATTGCAGAAATGAAAAGAAAGATTTCATTTTTCTTAACAACACACCTTGTCATTAAAAATAACATCTTATGAATGTAGGACTAGCATGGTTCTCAGTAAACACACCTGTTATCCAGCGAATGGACCTGGAAGTAATTAAGTCGCTCTAGACACTGTACAGGAAGCACAGGATGCGACCTTTACTGGTTGCAACGATAATGTCTCAAAAATGTATAATGCCAGCTGATACAGCCTAAAGTAATATCAGAGCTGAATATCATAAATTGGATAAATTTCACTCTGAATGATGTGAAATCATATTTTGCCAATGCTGGTTTCATGTCACCTCAAAACCTAGAAACTGATAAACTAACGCCATTTATTCACATTACTACTCTTGTGAATTTTTACGCACATATAAACATGAAAATTCCTATTGAAGAACCGATTAACCATGTTGACGAGTTGAGGGACATCACAGCATGTTGGATAAAAATTGGAATTTTTAATGGGCGTCCTCCATGACATTCATGGTAATCCCTCAATAGGTTGGTAATATAAATAAACTTTAGCACATGTATGGGATAACTCACACCCTGCAAGAGTTTGCTTGCTGGGTAGTCATTAGATAAAGTAGGCAGATTGGCAGCTGTTTAGATCCTGTTAAGTTTGTCACTTTTGACAGCAATCTGCTGACTTTTGATGAATAAGATATTGCGGTTGACCTCTTAGAAGATATTCCAGGGGGTGAATTGCATGATGACGGACACTGAGCATTTGAAGGTGATGGTACCGATATATTGCACAGAAAATGCTAATTAAAAGATTTGTCAAATTCCAGTCTACATAAAGGCAATTTTGTTTTATTTAACATATTATATGAGGCCATATAGAATAACATAATACTGGAAAGGAAGGAAAATCAAATAAAAAATATGCAAATGGTGCAAATTTTGTAAAAAAAAACCTTTCCAAATTACATACATATTTCAAATAAAAAAATTTTATGTACACATAATATAATATTGCATTTTTGTTATTTCTAAACTCCAAGTATAGATGGAATATCAATCAAACATACCGCAGGCATCGCATCTTATGGAATATGTAATAAAGGACTCCCAACGTAAATTTGGAGACATGGCCGACCGAGACTTAAGCAGAAGAGTCTTACCGTCTTAACCGGAAAATGATTGAGGCACAAAGAGATTAAAGGCAGGTTTTACTTTATTGCAATTCCACTTTAAAAACTTTATTTATACCATACTTTGTCATCTCTGAATCTCTTCTGATAGGGTGAGACTCTTGTTATTGTTGGTAAGCTTAGCGAAATATTATCATCTTCCAAGGACCTAGTCCACTGTCATGAAACTTAAGCCTTGTTCACACAGTGCATTTTTCCAGGATGGATATCTCGCATGGAGGCCTGATGGGTGACGTGCGGGCTTGCTTGCTAGAAATTCTGACTGCTGTCAGCTACCTTGCTTGATATTGAGGTTAGGCTCAACGCCATTTTTCCTGGGTGTTTTGCTGATGGCTGTCAGTAACATCCAATCACCATTAGGCTTTACACCATGTGATCAAAGTAAAGGTTCTGCCATGGAGGTGCCAATCTGCCATACTTCTACTCCCTAGTTCTGCTATTATATGCATTTTCTAAGTAATATTTAGTAAAACACTGAGTGGAAATATATGTTCCAAGTATCAATAGAGGGTGCTTATCAAGGCATACAAAGAGGAGACTAGCTGATATGCAGTTCGTAGATCAAAGTATGTACCATGATAAACATATTCATGCATCAATCAATGTGTTTGCGTGTCTACTTCACTTGACTTCTTGTATGATCTACTTATTGACACATGGAAAACAATGAAGTAAATTAAACAAAATATATTTCTAGCAGTTCAACCACTGCTTCTAAATAAAAAAAATTGGCTACCCATTGCTGCCAAATAGTATATCTAGAAATTTCACTATTTGTGTAGGTACTACTCCACCTGTTTGAATCGTAAGGGTTAGCTAACAAAACTAAAACTATAGTTTTACAAAAAGTAGACATGAAACTTAAATAACTGCAATAATTGTAGAGTGCTAAGGAGGCACAGCAAATAGCTCATGAAATAACTGCCATAACACAATGAGTATGTCAAATAAAGTCATTGATTGAAATGTTGAATTTATCTTAATATTATTAATTTGAATTTTTCATCTCACCTAGGAATAAAATCTGTATGTTACTTGTTTCCATAAAAAGATCCATTCGAACAGGTTTGCCTCCTAGGTACCCACTCACAAAACCAAAAACCCAGATTATATTTAACGTATTAATCATCCTAAGATTTACCTTATCGCATTTCCAATTGGAACTGGAACAAGGCCTCACACTTGTTGACCTACCACAATCACATGGTTGAACACTTTCTTTAGGGCAAGGAGGGCAAGGGCCCAAATGACATATTTCCATGCACAAGTGAGCCTCCCCATTTCCATCCCCTTGTGCCCTCTGGTCATTAAGATACTTCAACAATTTTCCACGCCCCCTTCCTGCAGACACAGGTTCCCTATGTGCACAAAGAAAAAAAAATCAGGGAGTAGGTCTACCATCAACTAAAAGGCTACAGAAACACAGAAATAATTTTCAAGGCAAGTCCCAACGATTGTGGTCTATGCATAATAAATAAAGTCATCTCCACGTAAATTTTTGGCATTCCAATACTAAACAAAATTGGCCAACTAACACACACCACAAAATTGAAATTTAAAAAACTCATGACCTAGGTTATGATGATTGACACCATCAACATGATCAATACTCATCTCCAAGAGAAAACACTTAAGAGATAATTTGTTCCTCTGTCTCCAGCAAATGAAGGAATTTGCAAATAACCAGAACTTCTTGATATGAACTTCTTTTCTGAAGATATTCACACCTATTCAAAGGTACAGACAATAGTGGCTTATATTAATCTAAGAATCACAGCAGAACCCTGTTAAGAAATTCCTGCACAAGAATTTTTCCTAATAGAAGTAACTAAGTTCAGTGTGATGTAGTGGAAGGTTATAATTATAAAGAAAGAAGATAACATTATCCCACAGGTTTAATAAACATGCAATGCATCTCAACCACTAGGCCATCATAAGGTACACTGTTTACAGTCAATGCAGCAGTATATATACCCATTTCAGGAGTGGGAGGGGGAGGAATGAATGTCGGGGTGTATTAGTGGCAAGTAGTTAAGAGCATTAGGGAATGGAATGGTGAGGAATGAAGAATGACTCTTGAAAATTTGCTCATCTATAAGGTTCTCTTTCTCTTGCTCAAAAAGGGCCACAAGCAAGGTCAAATTGCCCTTCTCCGAGCATTTCCTAAGCTCTGCCATACAGGTGGCAAAGCTCCCATCTGTTTGACCAATGTAAGATTTTTTACAACTGTTGCACTTTAGTCATTACACTTCTGAATGGAGGGAGAGATGAAGCTTGTCCTTGTATGACACAGGAGACTTCCTAATGTCACTGGGTTGGAGAAGGAAATTCTGTATTTGTCTTTCTGGAGTGCTTTTGCAAGCTTATTAAATCTAAAAGATTTCCAACAAACTATAATTTGCACTACTTTCTAGGTTTGGAAGGGGATACTGAGAGGGCACACAAGTTTGTGAATGCTAACTTCTGCCATTTTTTATGCAGAATATTGTAAATAATTTGCTCTTCATAACCATTACCCAAAGCAACATGCTTAATTATTTTTAGTTCTTTGTCGAACTCTTGGGGGGTGTAGAGGTAAGGATTCCAGTCTATGAATTAATGAGTGGCTGTCACACTAAAGTATATAAGGTACAACACAAACTCTTACACTTCTTGACTCACACACATAAGTAAGGAGTCATTACGCTCTTCTTTCTTTGAGCCCATCATCTAAAGATTTTAGATCATACATGTAAGTCTGAAAATAATAACATAACAATAAATAAGGCATCTCTCTCAAATATAGAATAACATATGTAACTTTTTACATCTGATTCAAAGTTTTGCTCACTGGATTTAAAGGGTGTATATATCTCACTGTGCTATGGAAAAAAAAATTGCAACCCATTATTTCTGAAATAGACTAAGTATTCAAAATTGCCAGCTGTTTTCTTTCAATGTAATGCCAGTACTTCAGTGGAAATGCATGACTTCCCACCATATTAATTCTTGAAAATGTTCATCCTTACTGATAGAACATAATTAATTATAAGTAGTTGGAACAAATTGTTAATGATAACACTCACATGCTACCTCAGAATAGTACTGTGAGGATTTTACTAGTAAATGAGTTAGCTGCAAATAAAAGATCTCATCTCATAATTCAAGGGTACACTAAAAAGTAATTTATGAGTACTAGTTTCTATCTCAGCAATGTTTAGTATTTAGTGGTTCAAGAGCAATACTTTACAGACATAAAATGAATGCATAAACCTCTAAATTAGAATTAAAACCAACTTTTTATGATTTTTAAGCAATCAACAGCTCCCAATCAATATTAATGGAGAGGAATTTTCAGAATGTTTATAACAGCATATATCAGTCGCATTTTCCTAGGAATTTAAAAAATTTTCAGTTCATAACTTATCCAGATCCTTATGTTGCTATAGCCACAATAAGAGATGATTTAAAATTCCAAATAATTATTTTGTCATACAATTTTTTTTAAATATGATTCCTACAGCACTAAACACTTAAAGGAATAGTATTCTAATTTTAAGAACCACAGTAATGAAATCAATGATAATCTTGTACACACTTTCAAACAAATTTGTCCATCAAACCAATAGAATATATTTAGATATAATGTAACAGTTTCAAAGCATGGTGAAAAGATCGAAAAAAAAGTACATAATTCTAAGTCCCCAAAGCATAATCTGAAGGTATGGAGGAACAGGGAGGGGGATGGAAAAAGTATATGCAAAGCAAGGGAGCTCTCAATAACTCGTACCAAATCAAGCATGAAAGGAAAAATATATGGACACAATGGACCACACTCACTCGTTAGGGTCACAGTAGCAACTGACAATCAATCGTCAAACAACACAAAACTAAGCCAATACAAAGTAAAAAATAAAAATGAACGGTGAGTCACACAATCACTCACTCACTCAGGTTTGTATCCTAAATACAGTCACTTTCATGAATTCAATCACACACACACAAGCAAGATTTACAAGGATTTCTCCATGCCAGAGACCATCACACACACAAAATATAAATAAAAAGGGGGGTTAATATAATGATTTACTACAAAAAAGTGACATCAACTTTCAAGCACTCAATCAGTTGGGTTTATTTACAATATACAGTCACCCTCATGATTCTCATTCACAGATACACACACAAGCAGAGTTCAGGGACTTTTTACCCAATCATGCACTCAGGTTTGTACATTCACAGAGTAGAGTCACCCTCGTGAATCACATTCACATACACAATCAGGGTTTACGAGGAATAACCTTTGCTAGTACCCCGTAACACACACATGGAAAGGAGTAAGGATGGGGGTGGGGGAAAAATGCCCAATGGTAAAAACTGACACCAGGTGTTTTGCCCACCAAGCACGCCTTGTCAGAGGAGAATTTCTTCATTGCATATACAGTAGAAACTCAAAATTACGATCCTCAAAATTACGATACATTGATATTATGAAGCAAAATCAAAAAACACAAACCAAAGCCAAGTTCTTAGACTGGATCAAAATCAGATGGCATGAGTTTTGGAAGCGAATAACAATTTGATTAACGTGGTCATAACCCCTTGATTGTGAGAGGGAACCAAAAATATAAAAATAATTGCATAAACAAACAAAACGTAATCGTGCCACTGCGAGCGAAAACAGTAGGCAATTAGCAACGGCAGCGTCATATTTAGGAATGTCATATTTGAGGTGGTTAGTGACCTGACTTAATTGCTTCGAGAGGGAGCTAAGGGGGCCATTCAATAATTGCGTCGAGCGTGAAAGGTGGGGAGGGGAGAACTCTTCTTAAGGTCTCGCGAAGGGGGTATAGAATTCGAAGACGATCTCACGTACGATTTTGTTTACACATGTGATCGTACTTGTATAACCATTCCAATAATCACCGTCTCGAATTTTCAGAACTGCAAGCACGTATTTCCTACAAGTTAGTGTGCTGCAACTACCTCTTGACCTGTCTCGTCTCTCGGAAGTTAAAAAAAAAAGTTGTAAAATCTTCCGAACAACATAGCCTCGGATTCCTTGTGATGAGCGGAATACATGGTGATCATGAATTATAACGCTACCTACTATGCAAATATCGCATTAAGGATATACAAAAGGGATACATTGTACGACTGATTCACAACTAAATAAATAAGATTCACAACTGAATGTTCAACGAATTGATGGGGCTTATTCTATGCACTTCGGTGACGGACATTAGTTTTAGTTGGTGAAATAAAGGGCGGGAAAGACTGCCCGGTAAACGTAATGGTAGAAAAATAACGAGAATTTCCTATCCCAGTTTCTCCCTGACTGTTACGAGGATTCCCTAACTATTCCCTGACTTTTCCAGATTTCCAAAATTCCCTGACAAATCCAGGTTTTCCCTGACGATCGCCACCCTGTAAGTTCATCAAACAAAGTCTAAAAGAGATCCTATCTTGCATCTTTATCTTTATGGCTGTTATTTCTCGAAATTAACGGGCACATCATTATTTGTACAAAATACATGATTGGCATAGCATCCGCGAGAGAATATTTTCACTGTTTTAGCTTAAATTAGGTCTAATCTATATAACCTGATGCGGAGCATACGATTTTCTTTTAGCCCCAATTTATTCCTCTAAATTCTACATCCGGAGCAGCATCTGGTTGCAAATGATCTCGCAAATTACGCACTTCCATAGTGTATGCATACATCAATACTGGCTTAAAAATATGAACATATTGCCACACATACATTACAAGTTTTTCATTAGAGATAAAAGTAATATGAAAAAATGCTCCAATGAAGATTCGGAGGCCTAGTCCAAACTGCACGAAAACTTTGCAAAGACTCTTCATTGTCTCTAACTCATTGGAAAATAGGAACAAATTAGCTGTGTTTAACTTAATGAACCGCATTGACAGGAATACACATTTATAGATACATTCATGAATTATAACACTGTAAATCATGCAAGTACGTTGCGGGTGTGCATATATTTCAGGAAACAAAAAATAGCTCCATTGTGATGTTGGTCAAGGATACTCGTTCATACGATATTTGATATTACGAATTGTCGATTTTTATGGTCCCCTTGACTTTGTAATATCGAGTTTCTACAGTATAAATTTATTTCAACCCAGGTGTTGAGAACTGAAGATAAATATGTTACATCAGCAGTGGGGTTTAAATAAATTTACTTTCAGGGTGGAAAATTGCTTATTGTGATATTCTTGAATCATCACATGAAGTGGCATTGAAGGTTCTGTCGGATACGTAAAAACAAGTTTCCATGGCATTTCACAACTTTGCAAATCACAGAAAGAAACACTACTGGCTTGAAACAAACCTCACAGATGTACCGCTGCATGGAAGCAATTTCCTACATGGCTGACCACACGACCAAACTTTAGCACTGCATCTCACTGTCCTCAGAGGCTGACGTCCACACTGACAGCTTACACTGACTTGACGAGGGCATGGTGGGCAAGGGCCTTCAATAAAACATCCATGACCATTTTTATCACAAATTTTTCCACTTTAATAGTTTATTTAATCCTAGGTTTATGCATTTCCATAGTGATCTCTGCACAGATGAAAAATTGTTTAGTAAGTGGAAAAGGAAGTTTTTGAGAAAAACGTTTGTCAAGCATGAAGTGAGAAGAAAAGAGCAGGGATTTTCAATTACAACAAAACTAAATATTTTTAGCACTAGAGTTGAAAATAAAAAGATGATTGATAATGAGGATTATATGAAGAGGAAAAGCAAATTGCTTCATAAACAGATTTATTATATAATACAATAACCATATAAACATATTGGAAAAAATAAATAGATGAAAACAATATGAAATGCCAACAAGTAGCAAAGTACTTACCGGGATGGCAAAGAAGCATACATTTATGTCCACAGTCTGGTTTAAGTTCACGATTACAGCTTTCCCCACATGAGTGAGGAATATTCCACCCATTGTACCGTGGTGGGTCCTCCTCTTTCCCACAAAAGCAAACATAACGCACTGGGATTTCCAACTCTGAATAGCAATGCCGACATTTGGGACTAGAAGAAAAAAACATGGAAAATATTTTAAACAAAATTGACCACTGTCCACACACCTTTTTAAAGAGGCAAAAATTTAAAAATATCAAGTTACCTTCAATCCCATTGTAAATAAAGAAAATATAATATTCACTGGCACATTTTAGCCTCACTAGCAAACTACATGAAGCATTTGATGAATTAGACCCTGAAGATGAAATGTCATGTCAGGGGGTGACTGGGACCAGATATATAAGGGCGACTAATCTTATCCCGGCATCAAATGCCCTGAGGACGATTGAATTGCCATTGAAACGTTGGCAACTGAACACTTAACCCAGTGGAAAACCCGAGAAGAATTCACAGTACTAACTATTAATAATTACATATAGAATGAGTGCGATACCACTCCCGGGCACTTTCCGCTAGAGTTTGGAGGAGCGTGATCGAGCACTGGCACTCAAAGGGTTAAGTGGAACCTCAGAAGTGACCTTTATGGACATAATTTTCTATGAGTTTGACTGTCTTTAGGGTCAATCCAGATTCGGTGGTCCAGAGGTGGTTGCTACAACATTTCAAATATTTTTTATATTTTTAACCATACAAACTACTATTTATTGCGAATACAGAAATGTAATTATTTTATTTCCCTGATAGTTTTTTATATAAAAGGATGCCAATTTTATATGATTTCAGTGATCTGATGAAAAACTATCTCCAATTCTGTATATCCTAGAACAATGAAATAAAAACCTATCTATTCAATCTTAAAATAAACTTAACTTCAATCATAAACGGGTCATTCCATGTCAAATCAACCAGTGAATTTACCTGACCCTTTGCGATTTTGATGAAAATTGGTAAAGTTGTTGGTCCCAGAGAGAAACTAAATAATACCATGTATTACACTCCTGGGCCAAATACTTTGTTAGAAAATTGGGCTTAAATATTGCCTAAAAATCAAATTTTAGGTCTGCGGAGCACTTTTTGAATTGTCGTAACTCTGATACCAACACACTTAGAGCGTTGTGTGTGGTGTCATTTTAAAGCTCTTGATATTGCCTTCCAGTCGATATATCACATGCCGAGGTTAAAAATAATTATAGGTCAAAGGTCAAGGTCAACATAGTTTGACCTTGAATTATGAAAAATGGGATACTTTATTTTGCTTAATTTTTTTTTCTTAGCAACATACACATTTCAATAATATATGTACCAACTTTCAAAGTGGGACTCCAAGTACAACCGGAGATACAAATTTTTTTGTATACCTAGGACACTGGAAAAAATGTTTAAGCTTGTTCAATGGGTCATTCCACCTCAATTCAACAAACATTTGTCCCTTAGGGTCTCAGATTTTGATTAAAATTGGTGTATGGGTACAAAATCAACTCAAACTGAAAAGCCTCAAACCGTTTTGTTAAAAAACAATTTTTGAGCGAATTGTAAATATTTTAATTTTTCCGCATTTTTAGCAAAAATCCGAGCCTGAAATCATATTATCACTTATATCTCCGTTTGTAATTGTCATACAGCAAGCAGTTCTTATTAAGGGTGTTCAACACCTCGCCAAATAATGCCGCTGCAGACTATTTTTATTTTAAATGCCAAGCTCGTATTATGATAGATACGTCCATTTTGTTTTCATTATATTATGCGCAAAGGTTGAGTATTTGGTCCTATCCAGGAAATATCTTCTCTGAGCCTTGCAAATCAAGAAATCGCATGTTAAACTTTACTGTTTTTATGCGTTTTTGAACGCCTATCGCAGCGGTGTATGAACGTAAATGGAAAATTCCTTCGACACAGCCAATTTATAATCCTACATATTAAAGAAGAGACTAATGCCATGTGCTCGTCTTACGACCCATTCCTGCAGCATCTAAAATTGCGAGACGATGCATCGCGTTCATCGAACTAAACGCAAGCTGAGGCATTCCCCTCATATTTTTCCCGCCCAATCTTCCCCTCCTCTCCCCATTCCACCGCTTCATCTCGCCTCCGAGACGCTCCGAGAGGGAGAGGCGGAGGGGGGAGGGCTTCCTTATCTCTAAGCGATCAAGTTTCATCCTCGCTCGAAGAGCAGTGTGGAAGGTTGACGGAGGGTCTGAGCGATCTAGGCGAGATATTCCACTGTGTGTCTGGGCGTCGAGAAAAGGATCAACCTATTTCTTTCAAAACCTCCACAAACTAATTTTTATGCTATTTATTCACACCAATTTGTTTTTTAATACGAAATATCGTGTCGTTAGTTTCATATTTTGACATTGCTATTTAGAACAATTGCAAAATATTGAGTTTTCGTATTGTTGGGCGATAATTGAAACTGATAATTAATTGAAATTGGATAATTAAAATGAGACTATTACAATGCTTCGAACGATTTTTATTTAGTTTTCAACTGCCAAATAACAATGACTTTATAGTTTGAAGTTCATTCAAAAAATGTAAATTAAATGTTAGTCTCATTAACATTAATAATTGAAAAACAATCCTACATTTTTGCAGGAAAATTTGTGGACTTAACTCACGCGTTCACAAATTAAAACCAAGAAATAACGATAATGCAAGGCGAGATTGTACTTCTTGCACATAAATATCTCTTGTGAGCCACATTTTAAATCTATTATAGAAATTTAAAACGGATAGCTTTACTGAAGATATGTTAGGCATATACCTATTAAAAACAAGCGTATTGGTTTAGATTCAACCGGATTAATAAGATTAGAAAGAGAGAGATTGTCGTACTGATAGATTCAAAATGTAATTTTTCCCCGTACTATAAGAGAACACAATACGCATCATTGCAAAGGGATAGTTAGGTGAAATATTGTAGAGTTGTCTGGAGTGCATAATGTATGTATTAACAACCAATCCCTTTATTACTAAGTAGTTAATAACAGTCAAACTCTATGTAGCATGTTTCCATGTAGTAGCCTATTGCATGTCAATAGTTCCATGCAGTAATCTTGTGCATGTTTGGTGATCTCCACCCCCTGCCGCACACCCTCGCGGTGGCTTGCAGGGAATCACATAGATGTAGATTTGTTATACCATTTTCTACCGTCACCTGCTACAATACTATGAGAAGCAATATCCTGCCTCATGGAATCTGATAGACTCCCTTTCCTGTGTGCGGCCCTATTTCGTGATTCTTGTTCCTTTGCTATCGCATCCAACCGTGATGTCCTCCGCTCGCAGTAGACCTAACGTCATGCATGATTGAAAATTTAGTAATGTAATGTTACTATAATTTACGATCCTGTGCAATTTCCAATTGTTGACTACGCACTTATCAAGCGCACTGTTAAAAAGTAGCCACGAACATCCTTCCCTCCTGGCTTTTATTTAGTAGTTGCCAACTCCGTTTTCATGGACATGCACCCCACCCACATTATACACCCCTGTTATATAATGATATGCTATTTGGTTTGTGCATATTCTCAATGTTTTTCGTGATATTGCCTTAGCTTTTTGCCTTGGGAAGAGGAGATAAGGGGCCCACATATGTTATAACGGCGAACACTGAATTATCTTACCAATGCACTATGAGGATTTAATTATTTTCGTCATTTTGGCAATAGCGAGTTCCTATCTTTCTCTCACTTAACGTGCGATTGATGGTCAGAGATACTGAAATATAATATTTGTTTCTTGAACCTTGGCATGCTTTCTCAAATGATTTTTTACTCTTTGTCAGGAGCTCCAATACATTTTGTTTATGGTACAGAATGGTACCCCGTAAAAAATATATATTTGCCAAAAACCTTTCCGAGATTATCGTGGATTATTTGGTGACTGTGATTCTTTTTTTATCGCGAGTATATTTTCACTGAAAATGAAAATATAGCCTACGTCACGATCAAAAATTAAGAGAAAATGTCAAGAGGTGTCACACTTTCGTGAGTATTTTTAGGACTTCTTGAGAAATAGCCACGTAGCATGTTGGTAAAGCATATTTTTGTGTACCTGTAACCCAATGAGGAACTGACACACTTTTCTTCGTTTTTATCTTAATATATGTCTTATAAGATCTCATGAACATTTGTTCATGGGTCACTTAGCATGGGTTACAATGCGAACTGAGTCCAAATGAGATTCAGACCCATACGTAGTCATTATTTACAATTACACGTTAAATTAAATTTTTTCATAATAGCATTTACTTAGTTGACTAAATTAAATATTATTACATGAGTCACAATCAACTTGTACGACATGATATGAGGATTTGAACCTTTACCGTACCATATCCACACTTATTGAACAACATATCCCGCTGTAAGGCGCTGCCCTTATCAATGTCGACATAAAAAGGATTACGAAATTTGCTCACACTATCGCCTGCATTGCATTTCAATAATAACATGGTTAGTATGATTAGGGGGCTACACTTCAAAACGTTAGGGGGAAAAATCAAGTAGCGTGCAGGATTTGGCACGAATTGAACAGTATGAGACGGAAGGTAGATTTTCCCACGAGGAATCATAATTTGTTTCCACAAGGCAGCAACCGCATCTTAGACTAGTGACTGCTCGTAATTAGGGTAACTTTTGCTCTTGCAGAACAGAGCCACCGACCTTACTACATATTGATGGTGTAGCAACTGAGACTCTTTTAACGATAACGTACTTATACCTGACGATGACTTAAAATGATAAAACTCGGTCATTCATGATTTGGAATGCTATTAATTCACTCTATTCCATGGGCCCTTCGGCATTTATGACATGTACAACGCCATTAACCGCAGGCTAGTTACTCGGAGGATCATTTGTACAGCATTTGACAGTTGAGCTCACCGCTTATTCACAAAGAAATTCGCTCTGACGTCGCTTGAACGTGAACTAGTTCAGCGGCGTCGGAAGTGAGGGGCAGGGGGGGCATTCGGCCCCCCCCCCCCAGAATTTGCCCCGGGCCCTTGAAAAATTAGTCTTCATTAATAAAAATCAAATTTCACTTGTTTCCATCTTGCCTTTTCCCTTTTGACGCATATTCTACCATCTTCATATGCACTTTTAGGGGAATTCTAGTCTCTACCCCCTCCTATCCGCAAAAAATGCGGGCCCTTTTCAAGGTAGGCCCCTCCTAGCGATAATAGTTCGGACGCCCCTGAACTTGTTCCTTTGAAAGAAACAAATAGACGATTAGTTGCATATTCATTCAATTGCAAATAGCTGAGGCGTATTGATGGAAACACTGATGTCTCTATCAAACCATTTTTTTGTTTCTTTACCGACATTTTTTTTAATTCTCTAGTTCCTTGTAGCCACTTGGTTATGAAATTTACAAGAAAATGTTTCATTTCCAAAAATAAAATATAGGAATATCCCCGGAGTATTTTCATGAGGACGAAAAAGTGGACACGTTATGCCCCAAAAGTGGCTACTATTAACTCATTCACAATTTTTTATCTCTTTCGTGTTATATGATCACACTTAGAACTTTCAATTATACCGTTCCTAATATTAAAACTCGGATATTGGACAAGATATGCGAAACAGCAAAAACGTTTCTGTTCAAAATGAGCGCAACCTCTGATTTTGAAAAGTTCATTTATTTCTTGGTAAAGTAAATTCGACAAATTATAAAATACTGGGCTGTAACGTCATCCAATCAGATGAATTAACACTGCTTAATTAATAACATAATGTCTGCTCAAAGTTTTGGAAAATGCTCCATTTAATGCAATATTTCAGTTTTTTAGTTACAAAATTTTCATCATCATCATCGGTCAGCAATTCTAGGATTGGTTTGACATATTCTTCCACTCGGATCTTCTATCGGCCAACGTTTTCATATCAGCGTAATGGCTCTTTTTTACATCTGTGCGCGCGGGGCCTTGTGCCCCAGGTTATGATGAATAAAAAAAGGCGAGGGCACCTTCGAACGACTCCGTTTATTTCCCGCTTGATTGCTGGCGAAGCGCGCGACACATGTCCGCGTCCACACGCTCCCGGAGTTTGACAAACACTAAAGTGAAAAACCCAAGCGAGACCCACGCCGAAGGCAGAGGGCCCGGATGGGAAAGGGTTACTGAACCCTCGAATAGCGGTACCGCCAAGGGATTCCCACACCAAGGGGTATGTGCGAATCCCTACGGTTGGTGACCGCGGGAGAAAGGGACCGGCCGAACTGCCGAGACACCCAAATCCAGGGAAAACCAGAGAAGAGGCGCCACTCGCCCCTGGAACAGACGGGGGGCGGGGGCAAGGACTCAACAACATCCTTTACAACCTGTTCCATGTATCACATACGAGGCCTACCTACAATCTTCCCGTTCAATTTTCCTTCGACGATTGTCTTCATCAGGCCATTGTGTCTCAAGATATGGCCGATTAAGTTGTCCCGTTTCTTTTTAGTTTTCAGGATACTTCTCTTTTGTCCCACTCTTCTTAGCACTTCCTCGTTACTTACTCGGTCGATCCATTAAATCTTCATCATTCTTCTGTAACACCACATTTCGAATGCTTACACTCTTTTCTTCTCCGCTGCTGTCATCGTCCATGCTGCCGCTAAGAAACATGCTCCAGACGTACGTCCTGATGAATTGTTTCCTTACTTCTACACTTGTATTTCTAGCTGTTAGTAGATTCTTCTCTTGATAGAATGCCCTCTTTGCTTGAGCTATTTTACTGATCTTTCGTGCTTCAACCATCTTTAGTTGCTTCGTTTGTGACTTTTACTACGGCGGTTGTGATTTTTAAACAATGTGTTGACAACCGCTACTTAAATTATGTTGTCTGCAGAACTCCAGTATTCTCTCTCCTCTTTCGTTTCGATTTTCCAAACCATATTTCCAGATATTCTTCCATATTAACTTTCGTCAACGACAGCGTTCCAGTCGCCTAAAATAATTAGGTTTTCTTTTCGTTTTACCAGTTTTATAACTGCCGTGATATCTTCGGAGGCGTCATCCACTCATTCATCTTCGTAGACCGACGTAGGCATGTAAACGTGCACCACAATGGTATCCGTAGGCTTGTTCTCAATCTTCACATCATAATCCTGTCACTGTAGTGCAGGAAGCTCTTCACGCGCAGTCCTGCACTCTTCCTGAGCATTATGCCTACTCCAGTGTTACCATTCAGTGATCCGGTTTGAATAATTCTGTAACTTCCGCTCCAGAAGTCTCCTTCGGGCCATCTCATTTCACTGATTCCTAATACATCGAGGTCCACTCTCTGCATTTCCACCTTCAGGTTCAATATTCCGTATGTCCAAAGTGATCACACGTTCCAATTTCCTACCCTAAAATGTTTATCACACTTGACTGATGTAGTGTCTCAGGTAGTCCCCTCCCAGAGATCCGAATTGGGACTATTTTCTCTCCGGAATATTTTACTCTAGAGGGTTCCATCACGTCTTGATAGAAAGAAAAGAGTGGAGTAGCTGCGACTCCTCGGGATAATAATGTGGTGGTTTCTCCTTGCCTTCCACATCGCAGTACTATAGCCGCTAAAGTAAATGTTACCACGCCTGTAATGAAATGGGTGTCGGTCTACCGACTACTGTGGTCTCCACCTTCATTCATAAGAATAAGAGCTGCTGCTCTCCCCTCCGGGTGCTGAGAAGGGTAATTGTTGGCGGTATCTTCACAGGATCTGTATCAATTGAAGGCCTACCTTACCCAGGGATAGCTTTTCGTCCACGACTGCTTATTTAACGAGAAAACTCGCTTATCTCGTAGCTAACCTCTATATCTAGAGAACGACCAGCCATCCGCAACGCGGAGAACGCACTTGGTGGCTTTAAGCTCAGCCGCGAGTATAAAATATTGCATACTGATAAATAAAACTTCGTATAATTCAATTAAAATATTCTCAATGCACATCTTCCGCAGTAATTTTGCTTCATGGGTGCCCGATATGCACCGAAAAAGCATACATGAAGTAGTTTTTGTTATTTCAGTGTCATATGCGAATAGTGAAACTCTCCGGAAAAGACAGCAGCAGCAAGGCCAATGAGTAGGGAAAGGGTACGGAAGGAAACGATTTTCCACAAACCTGTATCCCTGTAGATGCTCACATAATTTAGCTAACGGTTGCAAACATCCGGAACCCTTCAAACAAAATTTCAATTTTATGGTTTTGTTAAGGAATTCTCAAAAATTCGCCACTGTACGACGGGTGGATTTTTTTTTAGTTTTGATTATCTCTTGAGGAAGGGTGCGTGTGGCTGTGTTCTCCAGCGTCCAGAAGTGACGGAATTATGGAAGAGTCCACGAAGCCTTATAGAAAAGCGCAGTATCGTAAAGGATACAACAAAACGAAGAGGAGAGATTGCAACGTGCAGAATTCGATTCGCAGGGAAAAAACCGAAAAAGGCATTTATTTCGCAATATTAAATTTACGAGATAATTAAATGTAAGGGCTCCTTCGTACGCTCCTTCGTAAAAAAATTCTTTAACAAATCGTGGATCCTTGTTATCCGAAGGGCGTGAAGATCCGGTAAACAGCTATGCAGTAATGGTGAATATAATCAGTGAACTTTAATAATTTGTTGTTACACTCTTTCTAAGAGTAATGTTAATATATTGATTTTATGTGCTCATAAACTGTATTTTCATTGTATTACTGCTTTATATAACCATTTTGATTTCCTGTGCTAATGTTAGTTGGTAATTTGTATACGAATTTCTACTGCAGGCTGTTATTTATGCCATTTATGTTTCTGTTTTCTCAACTTTTAATTTTGTGTACCAATGCACAGAATGGAAGATATACCTTATTTACGAATGGTTAAGTTAATTTTCAGGGTGATCATACTTAACTTGCTCATTATAATTACTAATTGTAACTAGTGAGTGCATAGTAGCCCAGTGGGTAGAGCGTTCAGTAACTGATTCAATTCCGGACGAAGCACTTTGACATGATATCGCGGTTTGAATTTCAGTATCACAGTTGTGTAAGTCGGAAAACTGGCCTCTTTACCCTGAATGTGTGAATTTCACTCACCTTCCACTTTAGTACGGCGGAACTCAACCCTGTCAAACCAGTCATTGGGTTTAATTGAGGGAATTATTGTAAATATGGTGAATTACCTGCGAAGAAAAAAGTTTTTTCACTAATAATCTCAATTTAAAACGGCGTGTTAATAAATGTGGAGCATTGACCATTAAAACCGTTTAGTCCGTTTCGTTTCTGGTGTATATAAAAGCGTATTCAATTTAACCGTAAAATCATAATGATAACCGAAAAACGTAAATGCACAACGTTCATAAACGAAATTTTTTGTTGCCTCCGCCATTGATATTCAAGTAAAAGTACTCTGGTAACAGTTAGAGGAAAATATATGAGCGCTTTGGCCCTGTAAATAGTAGGAAACTGTAGAGAAATAACATTGAACTTTCACATTAATAAAAGACAAGAGTCGGAGTTAGTCGCATATGCTAGGGGGAAAGACGATATTTTAATTAACCTCATTAAAAATGCTCACAATTACTTTACGAGGGCAACGTGCATCCCGCTAAAATAAATCATGGATGACTAATTTAATAACTTCAGTCCATAACATTTGACAACCACTAAAAACTGCACTACAAATCCAAGGCAACGCCGACAATCCCAGAACCCTTTAGGTGTTTTCAATTTTAGGTAATTGCTGACCTTTCTTACTCTCGACCACAACGAAGACGAGGAAAACAATTCACACTCGGCTCCGAAAAGAGAGCTCTCGACCTTATCTGTTTTCTGAGAAACTTGATCGCCTTGCGTATTTCGCAAGCCCTCCTGTCGCCTCCCCGGAAAAATCCCAGCTGCGACATATCAGGTCCCTCCCCTCAACTCCCCATTCCACTTTCCACGGTGGCGACGCTGATGGCAACTCACAAGAACTACTAGAGCCGCGAGATCATGGTGAGATGAGAAGCCGTTAAATCGGACTATTCAAAATGCGTTGAACACCCTTAAAGCTAAATTTTTATTCAATGCAAATATATCAAGAAAAAATTATTTTCTTATATACCCTATTGTTGTTAATTACTAATGTTTAAAAAATTGTTAATAAACTTTTCTCAAATACTCCATCTCAGAATTGGCTGAAACTTTTTTTCCGTAATCTAAACATACCCAGCTAACTATTCCAGAAATAAAATTTAGTGGCAATTCATAAATGCGTTTTTTATAAATATTTAAACATTTACAATTTTCTCTCGCTCGGTCCGTCGGCTCCTCCATTTGGAATACTTGCAGCAGACGAGGTTGTGACTAAATGAGATAAAAATATATTATAAACTACAAATGTAAACAACAATTGTTATTTGTTCTGTTAAATGGACATTTGCAGAGAAATTTACCATTGAGCCCCAATTTCGCTGCGTGTAAAATTTTGCTAACTACTCGGACACAATCTATTGAAAAGTAATGAGAAAGCAAAATCCTTGTATTCAAAACAAATGTAAAATGGCTAAGTTAGCATGCTTTCCATAAGCATATGGTGTCCTTCCTTGTAGGAAGGTGTTCTCTCGGAAATATTTTATTTGAGGATCCTGTTACTCCTGCCTGCAACTACAGCTGAATCCTGGTCCCTTGCTTGGACGAAGAGAGTCTCTTCATTAAAACCACCTCATTTGGTTCGGGTATTGCTTAATGAAACTCCCTAATGCCTGGCATACTAACTGCCTGACGAAATCTTTTTTGCAAATACATCGGAATGTTTTCCAATTTCTTCTTTGTTTGCGTAGCCAAAATTCACTCCTAAAATATGATCTTTTGCCCAGTTAAAGAGTTCTATAGGTGTACGTATTTGTTTTTCGTATGGAAGCTGAAAACTTGCTCTTGCTGCTAGTCTTTTCAAAGTTCCTCCCAGTCCGTCACTTGGCCCTTTACCATGCAATGTAACAAAGAAATGCCATTCTGCAGAGACTGTAAAATCTTTCCTGTGAAGAGATAAGTTCTGAATGTTATGCTTGTTTTTATAATGAGCAGCTGCTCCATCTGAATAATATATCACTTTTTTAAGTTTCGGAACTTTCAATTTCAAGATTTTAAGGAGAAGTTTTTGAAAAAAATGTACAGTTGATGCTATATGCTTCAGTCTGTCTGATATGATAACGTAGTTCAATGGGAATTCATTATCCTGGACTTTAAGGCAGTAATAGCAAGCGAAGGGGTGAGCTGTTGCTTGGTCGTTATTCTAGTGCATACCTTGCACGCTGTCCTGTAAAATGAAAGCGTAATTTTCTGAAAAATCTGCAATGACGAGAACCTGCCCCACTTGGATGTTATGCTTAGCATTTCTAAGAAATTCAGATTGATTTTTAGCAATGTAGTCATGAGACTGAAGTTTCTGTAACTTAACAATAAAAATTTCAAGAAAGTTATCGGTAGATTTTATAAAAATGTCTAGTGAGCAACGGTCAATATGCACTCATTGGTGGTAAGTAATGCAATCAATTAAATTTTTTTCAAGGTGTTCTTCTATTGAAATCCAAATTTTGCTCGGCCCAGGGCAGTTTTTACATTCGTTCAGATGAAATGCATGAGTGAGAAATGCAACAGTGTTGCAATGCAGAGGAAAATTATAATTGTGACAATGGGGGCAGAGATATTGTATGGGATTAATGCAATACAGTGATTCTGGATATAATTGAAAAGGTAACATTTTTTTATTGTTGACATTTGTTGTATACCAATACTAAAAATTTGTAGGATATATGTGCTGAAGACTAAAATGATCCCTGCATGTATATAGGCCAAACAGTATATGATAAAGTGATAACTTTCCAGTGTCGTACGTGTACAAAAAAAATTCGTATCTACGGTTGTACTTGGAGTCCCACTTTGAAAGTTGGTACATATATTATTGAAATGTGTATGTTGCTAAGAAAAAAAATTAAGCAAAATAAAGTATCCCATTTTTCACAATTCAAGGTCAAACTATGTTGACCTTGACCTTTGACCTATAATTATTTTTAATCTCGGCATGTGATATATCGACTGGAAGGCAATATTAAGAGCTTTAAGATGACACCACACACAACACTCTAAGTGTGTTGGTATCGGAGTTACGACAATTCAAAAAGTGCACCGCAGACCTAAAATTTGATTTTTGGGCAATATTTAGAACCAATTTTCTAACAAAGTATTTAGCCCAGGGGTGTAATACTTGGTATTATTTAGTTTTTCTGTAAGACCAACAACTTTACCAATTTTCATCAAAATCGCAAAGGGTGAGGTAAATTTAACAATTTTTTTGGTTGATTTGACATGGAATGACCCAAACTTAAATAAAGGTATGGAGATGTATTGACCTAAAATTAAGTGTAAGGCCTTTAAAATTGCAAATATTGTTTCAAAGTTTTCAACACTTAACTAATAAAGATCAATTTTTAAGATTTAAAAAAAATAGGAAGTCAAGAGATTTATCCTTGTAATTTTTATATTTTAAAGGAATGGGTACATGCTTTAAGTATACATTATGATAAGCTGTGGACTTAATGGTTTTCTAATTAAAAGTTGTTAACGTTCTTGATCTTTCAAAATTTTCAAAGTTATTTCAAGTCCATTATCTTTGCTGGGCATGAAAATGAAATTTTATTTTAATGCCCTGCAGGTATTCAAGGCTACCCCCTTTTATTGCCAGTGGGTCGACTTATTGGCCCTAGCTGAGCAAAAACTGCCAGAGTCTATCACTGACCAATTTACATTACATTATTACATATTTTTAATATTATATTTCATTCAAATCAGGGACAGCATGAACGATTTCATCATCCGCCTAAAAAAAAAACATATCATCAATGTTGAGGTAAATATATACCATATTAATTAAAATTAAGTACTGATCACTATTAAATAATAATCTTACTAATTTCATGGAAATGTGCTAGGCAGTTGTTGCAAAAAAAGGGGCTGGCAGTACAAGGGTAAGTAACACGCAGTACAGCCGATTCAATTTTTAACGTGAAATGTGGTCATCTTTAAATAAATACCTTCGACTGTTGTCTTCATCAACTATTTAAAACATGCTTAAATAACACTTGATAGTGAACAATAATGATAAAATGAACTTACCAACTCCAGTTGAAATCGGGAGTAGTATTTAGGGGCTGTTCCTCTAAGGCCTTCTTTTGATGAGCGATACTCTCCTGAGCCCACCTCTGAAGACAATTAAGGTGGAAGAAACAAAAACACAGTCCGCAACTCCAAATCTATGATAGAAAGAAAATATCACAAAAATATTAACATTTTCATCACAGATTGGCAATACGCAGATATTCAGTGAGTAAAACCTTTATTAATACAGTAGAACCTCGATAGAAGTGTCTCAAGGTGATTAGGGAAAGTCTTGTTATCGAGGTGCTCTTTTTGTTGAGGGTCGTGTTATCAAGTTTATATTGGCTATCAGTCGTATTATCGAGGTTAATGGAATCACTAAATACCTTCATAACGAGTGAATTTTAGAGCGATCCTTTTCAAATCAAGCTATTTATTATCACTTCTCATGTCACAAAAAATATAGAATTCTTGCAATGGAATTGTTTTATTTCAACTTTTTGTTTAAATTTCAAGTTAAGAAATATGAATTCTTGGTCCCGCATGGAGATGAAGGATTCCCGCTTTTAAAGAGTGTAATAATTAGTCATTATGTTCGGAATTTAACTTCATACACGCCATGGAAATCAGCTAATTTCGTCAAAATTTGCGTTTTTCTGAGGTCAACAGAATTATGAGAAAAGCAAGGAGTGAAAAATTACTAAACTTATTTACTAGATCAATCCTTATTCTCGAAGTTTGTGCAGAAAACTTTTAAGTAGCGAAGCAGAGTCTTCAAGTCAAGAGGCGTAGACGTCTGCAGAAGTGTTTTTGGCAGTGGTATCCGACAGTCTTAAAGGTTGACCCATTCATGTACAGAGTCGCGTTATCGAGGCTGAGTTCTCAAAATGACTTGTTATAGAGGTTCTGAGTTATGTTGTAAATTAGAAAAATCCGTGTTATTGAGGTTGTTTGGATAATAATAGTCGCATTATAGAGGTTAATTTAACATTATGTGTTATGGCATTCTTAGGGGGTTTGGAAATTGCACTTTTAATTGAGGTTGTCGTGTTATTGAGGGTCGTGTAAGCGAGGTTCTACTGTATCATCTTCATTACAACACTTAAGAATTCCTCAACATTCGTATTAGCTAAAGGAGCTTAAATTAAATGGAAACTCTCAGACATAACAATCAAACCTATTAACTATGCTGATAATTGAACATTCCTCTTCGACAAGAATATACAAGTCATCCATCCTGCTGCAATAATTTTTTTTCATAAAATTATGAACACGATTGGTAATGATCATATAACTCATCAAATACACATACCCCAGGCATTGGGAACTGCCACATTACTAGAGCAAGTGGATATTAGAGGATTTAGAGGGGTAACCTAGGAAAAAACAAATTTGAGTACACAAGGCCGAAATAAATATGTAGGTATTAACTCCCTACTTATAACTCCTAGAAGTACTGATTTTATTTACTTGCTTTTAAAATACTATCGACGCTGCATGAACCCAGTTCAAATGAAAACACTCACAGCATCATTTTTTCCAACACTGGAGATGCATATTAGGCAAGTCGCTGAGCCCGACTGGAAAACCTCCTCCAAAAACAAACGGGTTCTACCAAGATCCGCGGCAGATGAACCCGCCAAACTCGCATACGACTGAAGAACATTGTCTGTAGTAAAAGAGAACGTCAGTGTTGATGAAAATTTAGGTGGACTATGTAATTTCATTAATTTCATTCTAACTAAAAACATCCATGGGTGATAATTACAAAAATGTAAAAACAGAAAATTAATATTACCCAAAATCTTTCCGCAATTATTATCATCATCTTCGTCTTCTGAAGAAGAAGAATAGCTTTGTTTTGAAGGAGCTTCTTGCAGATTACTTTTCAGAGGCGGCTTAGGAATAACAGCTGGAACAGAAGGGGCACTGCCCACATTTTGACGATTCCAAGGGTTTCCACGGCCTCTCCCTGCCATTGCTGATGTATTTATCTATATACACGTAATCAAATATTATAAACCCTCACCATCTGCAACAGAGTTGTAGAGGTATCATTCCATTGATTATAGTCTCCTGTAGTTCTCACATCATAATTTAAATATAAAATGCTGGATTAGAAAACATATTCTAGAGATTATTTAACTGAATTGAAGAATAATACTTTGCACACGCAAACACCTCATCGCACGATAGCTGACATATTCCGCAGGTCATCGGCAGCCAACATGAATTATTTGCTAGCACCATTTCAATACGTTGGACTTTGATTTCGTCTACCTGGTGGTTACGTTAGTGCCACATCAGCCACAGCAAAATGAATTGTTTTTCAAGTTTCAATCCGGCTCAATCGGCCACCAAACACCACGAAAACGAGTATTATGAAACAAACGACGACTGACAACCACCATTGTTCCCGCGGGATGGATTTGAATGGTCAAATGCTCAGGACCGTCCGAAGAGAAAACTGTAGTCGTCCACGTGTATGAATGTGGGAAAATACATCTCCACGTCATGCTGCATATATTATAGTAGCATAAGAAATCTTTCATGTAGACCCATTCCTTCACTAAAATTTCCTCAAGGGGACGGCGGAGCAAATGTTTTACCCTTCAAACTCGAGGTGGGGGTTCAAGTCTCTCCCTGTGAGGATTTTCACTATCCGGGGCATGGATGCTTTTTTTTAAATACAGATAATTGTAATACATAACTTAACAGTCATAAACTGGCTGTGCTTATTAAGGCATGTTTTTTATTTTCAATTATGGTAATGCTTGGGAAAGAGATAGTAATCAGGCATAGGTAATGTAATATTAAACTAAATCACACTAAAAACTGAGGCGCAAGAATAGGAATCGTCACATGGAATAACTCACCAGCAATAATAGAGCTACAAGGATGAAGTATACTGAGTTTCTATAGCCACATTTGCAGTCACAATTTCAAATTCTGTAAGCCAATGCAGTGCCAGTAAAGAAAGTTGAGCTTACGATAAGAAATAATCATAGCGATAAATTTTGCTGATAAATTGAAGTAGCACTGCAGTCACCAACAATTGATAGCACAATTCACCATTCCATTATCCAAATCACAATAATTTACACATACTTACTTGCACATTTAACTGGAGCATTACAAATGATACATGTATAAACAATTATTTATGTTACTGCATATTGTACTGTGAGGATTATAATGCTTTATAAATGGGTAATAGGACCAATAGACATTCTCTATGTGTAGTCCAATAATTTCCCTCATAACAATAATCCAACTATTTAATATAATTAATACAATGTCACTATTGTAAATCACTATTGACTTACAGTAAGCTTCTCCTCAGACAGCACACACTAAAGATAACAAGCTTCAATGCACTACATTAAATTTAATAGAAAACTAGATGCAGGGAAAATACCTACAATAGCTGCGTGTTGGGCTATCATACTTAACGTGAATCCTGGGTAAGCTATTAGCCCATATACTGTTAAGGGTTTTGATGCTGTAATGTTTTTGGGAGGCTGCACCATTATACCACAATGATAAATTAATAAGGAGGCTGCCTAAAAGTACAAAGCCAATTGGCTATATCTATATAAAGATATATCTTGTTATTGGTTATTTAAATAACTGACATTCCCAGTGGTCACTAGGTATAAAATTTTGCATACTCTCTGGACAGACCAGCCTATATGGTGATAACTAGAACCATATGGTTCTATAGAGCCATATGGGTTATCAACATGTATATGTACATATATGCTGCCAAACACGGCATTGTTACTTATCATGTATGGAATATACATATATTGAGAGATATTTCAAAAAATATTTTAAAAATAGAATTCTACCTACTGTAAACTGGTTGACATCACTGGTTTAAACAGCCCACAATTATAATGTACTATACTAGCATCAAAGTCTATTATTGAGTATACACTATAATATATTTTTTTTAATGCTGGATTCACAGGTATGACTTAAGCACATTAATAAATAAGACGACACTCACAAGTACTGATTCCAATCAGTCAACACCACCTTCCTCAAGGAAGAGAAGAGTGAATGGAAGAGGATATGACTGGATGTGGGGATGTTGGAGTAGAGGGGAGAGGTAAGGGGTAAGGAGAGATAGGAGGCCTAGTATTTAAGATTAAGGCCTGGTGAGTGGTAAGACTAAAAGGTCCACGTGAGGGCTTTCTCCAAGGTATAAAGTTGGCACAGCGAGGCTGACGGGGGGAGAGAAGCAAGTATGTCAACTTAAAAGCAGTCATCAAATTTGGATTGTGCGGTGCGGCATATTATCATACATTTATGTAATCTTTCACTCTAGGTACATCTTTATTTGCAGATGCTGTTTATCAAATTACACATGTAGAGAGTGCAAGATCTCCAGATACAACATGCATTGAGTCTGGGGTATATGAGAATTCAATACAAATATATATTAAGCAAATGGCTTCAAATAAGAATCATTTGTAAAAGGGATAATTCAAACAAAATTCTCCAAAAATACCAAATATTCACTTAAGAAAAATAGTCCATATTCGATTTTGCCTTCTCTAGATCATGAAGAAATGAATAAAATTGTGGCAAGGTCATTTCAAAATGAAGCTCTTTTGATCCTCCATCACTTTCACACACTATCTTCATGTGAAGGTATGTTTTCCCCACCACTTTCATTTCACTACTTGCTGCAGTCACTGCAAAAGTATTAGAAAATCATGTACATATTATTCCTCTGCACACATCTTAACACACCTTAAATATATAATAGTAAGATAAATGTGAGCTAAAGAACCTCATAGCAAGTTCTTCGTTATTAACACTAGAAGGACAGGAGGGGTCATTTGACCCATTTTAGAAATTCAACTTAACTTTTCTCTCTGTAAAATATTTTTAATCTGAAACTTTTTTTACTTTGTTCATTTTCGTCTGAAATTTTAAAAACAGCATTAAAATTACTCTAACATTTTACCTCAATTTTTTATAAGAGGTTATACCTAGAAGGACAGCTAACTTGTTTTCGCACTATATCTTCATATTCCTCTTACTCTAGTCTCCCAATCTTTTACGAAGATCCCTTTATTCAGCGGCATGGTGGCCAAGGGGGTTAGTGCTTGAGTTATGGATCAAAGGGTACCTGGTTCGATTCCAGGTAATGCCTCTGAACACCCACAGCAAAATCCAAGCTCAATGATTTTCTCTGTACCAGATCCTTTTGGGAAACCACAAGTGGCACAGGGATCATAAATGTCCCCGTGTAAGTTTCACTTTCCGATGGTATTTTAATATAGGTAATTTTCTTATTATGCAAATCTTATATTTTTATCGTACCTGAGAAATCACATGCCTTCCCATGGATGTGTATCTTTTTCCAGGAATGGTTTCGAGGGATTTTAGAACTGGTGCAATATATTATGGATTGTCAACCCCTAATCCTCTTTTTAAAATGACTGTTTTTCCCAGCCCGGATTGCATATGCACACGCAATTGCTATTTTTTCCGGGTTTCCGCCCCTCCACCATGTGTCTGAGAGACACCCTCAGTAGTGTGTACCATTTAGCACCAAGTCCTATACCATAGGCCAAAATGAATATTCAAGATCTGGCGATATTGAGCGTGCTCCACTTGTTGGTGAGTGACAGTATTGTAAAATGTACAGTGGAGCATGGGAAGTTTCATAATCACAGTTTTTGTCAAAAGAAGACCTTCTTATAATTATCGCACTGACATGCAAGGGGCATCTTGGGACAGCAGAATTTGCCTATAAAAAGCTGTTGGAAGAAACCTGGGGCCACATATATTCTCTAGCGCAATGCCTTGGGATCAAGTCTGCACCTAGGAACAAGTTTGTTACAAATTTAGAGCCGGCTCAAAGCCTCTGGACATCGACAGCAAAATCCAAACTGAGTGACTTTTTCTGCACCAGATCTTTTATGGAAACCACAAGCAGCACAGGGAAAGTATATGCTCCCCCTTCCCCCTACCCATGAATTTCACATTTAAATTATATTTTTGCATGAGTAATTTTCTTACTATGCAAATCTTACTTTTTTATCGTACTCCCAAAAATATATTCACTTCCATGGATATGCATCTTTATCCACGAATGGTTTGGAGGGATTAGGGAACTGGTAAGAAATATTATGGACCGTCGACCTCACATCTTTTTCGAATGGCTGTATCCGCTCCTGCCCGGATTGCAATCAAACCCTCCCTTATTCTTTTTCTTTGGCCCTCCTCCGCGTGACTGAGACACACCGTCAGTAGCTTGTACCATTTACTTCCAAGGCCTATACCGCATCCCAAAATGAATATTCAAAAAGCAGCGATATTGAGCATGTTCCGCTTGTTGGTGAGTGACAGTATTGTAAAATGTACTGTGGAGCATGGGGAGTTTCATAATCATAATTAGTGTTTGTCGAGAGAGGATGCACTTATACTTATCGCACTGATGTATGGATGTGGCTTCTTGGGACAATGGCATTTGCCCAAAAAATATTTGGAATAAAACCTGGGGATAAATATATTCTCTAGTGCAATGCCTTGGGACATATTCTTGAATATAATGAAACATTCACGATTCAAATCAAGGACGACTCGTAGTCTAGTGCTAAAGACACATGAATTTTTTTGGCTTCTACACCTTAGAAAAATTTTCTCGCTAACCTTCAGCCTGATCCATTGAAATGCAGTGGCCCTTTTATGCAGTATACGCAAAACAAACCATACAATTTCACATGTAGGTGGCCGATTCATGTATATTTTAATAAATTGGATATAACCTTACTTAATAGCTCAGTACTGTAGAAAGAAACAATAAATTCTAACCTGAGTCATAAAAATATTATATATATGAATATTATAGTTAGTTGAAACTAAAACTATTTGAAAAGGTGTGAGGAATCTTTTTCGACGCAACCTCCACCATCATGCACCAATCAAACAGGCAAAAATTCATTAGATACCACTTTCACATCCCTATTAAGAGAACAAAAGAGAACGAGGTGCCAAAAATCTCCTAATTGTCAAAACCATAGCTTCCCGTGTTGTTTTCAATGCAAGACATTTTTGTGGAATGTGCCAAAAGGAAAACCATGTGCCTAAAATGTGATGATAAGTAATATTTTTGTATTTTTATATCAATGAATCCAAAACCATCACATTCTTCTCAAAAATTTTTCAAGTGAAACTTTAATAACTATAAATATTTGCAATTGCATGATTATATTGACTAAAAACTTGAAACCATTGAAATGACCATTGACTGTAAATTAGATTATGATTTACGTAAGTGATAATTTTGTATTTATGACCATTGGAATACCTTATTAAATGCCTTGTGGTATAAGTATTACATAAACATCAACACCGCTACAAGAAAACAATCCATGGGAATGCATAAAAGCTTATAATTTTGTAAAACGAAGTTGGGGTCAAATGACCCCTTGCCGTCCTTCTATGTAGAGTGAAACTCCCATCCTCCTAGTGTTAATGAGCGTGAAAATCGCTGGCTCATTTTCCACTGTTCAAGTATGATAAAGTCTCATCGCAGTTATTTGAGAGGGGCAACCTAAAACAAAGGTCATTCAAATCATCCGCACCATTAAAAATAGGATGATAGAATTTTCTATGGAACGGTGAAGGTGAATTGGCATGAATGGTGTTAAACCATGGCCTCCTTTAATTCTTTAATAGTATTATATATTCAATACTTTCATGAGGTACCACAGGGCTAAATTCTGGGCGCACCACTTTCCCCTGTTTTCATCAAGGATTTGCCCAATTCCATTAAGGTCAGAAAGACAATACTTTATGCCCATGATACTTCTTGCTTGGTAGCTGAAAATATTTGTTCAAGCCTAGTCAATAATGCCACTGCTTCAGTAAGGAGTATCACTGGTGTGAAAGTAATAGCCTTAGGATCAGTACATAGTTTACGTGTATTTTCATACAAATACATCTACTCCTTCCTCTAGTCCCCTCTTTAAATTGGAAAGGTGAACAATTGCTGGAAATGAATCTGTCAAGTTTCTTGGACTTTATATCAGTGATGACCTAGGCTGGGGTACACATATTAGTAAAAGTCTACCAAAGATTGTAACTGGCATTTTTATGTTGTGGAGACTGACTCCTGTCCTCTTTGTTAATGTCCTGAAGACACTGTATTATGCAAAAATTCATTCTCACCTTTCCTATGGCATAATATTTCGGGGGAATGACAGTAAGGCTACAAAGCCTTTTCACTGCAGAAACAGGCTGTGAAGGTAATATATGTCATGTTCCTTGTCAGGGTCATGGAAATTTATAAAACTGGGCATTCTAACTTTACCTTCAATATTTATTCTACAGTGGGTAATGTACGTAAAAAGTTTCCCTCGCCTGTTTCCTGTGAATGCTACCTCACACCTGTATGACACTCGCAGGAAACTTCATGCTCATTTAATCTCACATAGCCATTGCTTAAAAAACTGGGTCTGCTAACTGTGCCGTTCATTTATGTTTATGTTGTGTTATATGATAGATCCAATGTTTCTATTTTCTAGAAATAATAACTTTCATAAGCACTACACCAGAGATCTGAGGATTTGCATAATATGCTAAGGAATTTTAATTTGTGCTCCTGGGATTCCAAAGTCATGGGGATAAAATAAAATAATGTAATCCCACGCCATATTAAAAAAAGTGGCAACCTTGCATGCCTTCAAAAGACTCTTACATAACTTTCCCCTTGAGAAATGTCTGTATAAAGTGGAGGACTTATTTATAAGAGTATTTCCATGTAAATGTGTATTTTATATTCTTTGAATTATGACGTGTTCTATACACTCCAATTGGAGTAATGTCTGTGGAATAAATAAAAATATGATTGTTATTATTATCATAAACTGAAAATGGGCTTAGGGACCGCACCATACTACCCAACTCTATAGTCTGCTAGCTCCTTGTATATTTTCAAGAAAAGAGTTATTACCCAAGGGATAAGCCTATTACTCAGTGTTAGAATATTTAGATGACAAGATATGATTTCTTTGTTCTCTTATTGGACTTTACAATATACGTGTTTTCTATGATATTCTTGCGGACATTTGTATTTCTTATTGTACATATATTTGATTCCACCCCTATTTTCCCCCTCATCTTTAACCATGATCTATTAAATGTATTTTGACTGACAGATCAATAAATTTGATTATTATTATTAACCCGGGCCCTTGGGATGGGAAGCCAGTACCCTAGCCACCACAGAAACACGAATCACGCTGCTAGAATTTCATGTAACGAAAGGTGCAACAGGTAATTAATGTCTTGCGAGCAGCTACGTACATACTTACATAATTTACGCGCGACCACCTACAGAGCCTTGGTCCTTTCGCGATTTGTTAACATTAACAAAGGAAAATGGTTTCGGCGGAAAATTCTTAAAGGCACTCAAGAAACAATCAAAAAGAATGCATACTAACCTCCAAAATTCCATTCAACATTCACTATTTTAGAAGGTGCCCCAAAATTCTGCATCGCTTACATTAACTAAAACCACAACAGATGTGTACGACGTATGTGTGCCACGGAAATGTTCTACGGCTTGCGATCAATAAACACTTAAGCCCGAAACATGATACTCAGGCAAGTAAGAATGAAAATCCTACTACGCTTATGTTGAGCCTCACGCACTCTGTGTGTTTCGACCACTGAGCTACAATCATAACGGCGAATGACTTAGAGCTCTCATCCATAACATCCAGCTCAGCACATCTAAGTGGGTGTGATGGAGATCAATAAATTAGCACAAGTTCATGGATATTACGGAAATGTTACTAGATAAGGGGGCTATTTACCGACACGAAATAATGAATGAAACAAAAGAGTAACTAAGGTGCGATTTGGGAGACAATAGGCGGTAAATCAAAAATCATGTGTAACTAAAAAAAATGTGCACTTGGCTAAATGTATCACGCCTTGTAATGGAATGTATCATCGAAAAATGTATTGTTCTCAGATATTTCGCTATGAGATGATCAAATTTTCTGGTATAAAGTACTACTACTACTACAATTTATACTATACTATTATATATAAACTACTACGAAGAAAGACATACTATACAGTTCTTTGGCGCAAAATAGGCAGGATATTTTCATGCCTCATTGAATGCATTGTAGTATGACTATTAGTTAATATTCAATCCAAATATATTTTGATCGTGTGTTCATATCTCATATGCTGTACTATTACAGCCAGCGGGTGTGAAGGTTGTGCCTAGCGCAAAGGTGTCTCATCAAAAGGGCGCTACTTTATCGCGTAAAATGAATTTTTATTTAGTTTATTATTTTATTTTACTAGATGCATGGCGCCAGAATTAAATTGGCAAAGACGCAGCACTCATCCGCGCGGTGAGCCTGATGACACCGTTTTAGACTTTCATAACGTATGGTTTTCACATGATCGACAGTACTCAACTGTATTATTACTTATATTATTTAATGATAAACTTTAAATTCACAAAAGTTGTTGTTTTTGATCATAATTATTGCAACATTTACGTAAAGTTCAAGAAGGGAAGTGTTTGCAATGATGCACTCGATGCACTCCATGGTTGCCATGATAGCAGACGAAAATTTTGCCCGTCAGATATCACCCGGCAGTTGTTTAAGTCACCTTGCCTTGTCCTTTGGGTTCTTGCATCCTTCTCAAAGGTCAATCATTCCAGTGAAGAGGTTGTTCAGTGTTGGAGTGAGACTAAGGTAAGTCCTGGATAGACAGTTACGTTTTATTGCTGGACAATAGGAATATAATTGATCATAGTCTCGAAATGAACTAAATTAAAGAAATTCTTTATTTAGTCCTAGCGGTCCTAGTGTGTTTCTTGGTGTTTTTCACTCACCATTTCATTATTCATGGAAACACTTTTCCCCGGTGAGCTTAAATGTTTCTAAGTTATCCTAGGATATTGCCGTGTCAAGCTTCTACTGCGTGGTTTATAATTGTATTATGCAAAACCTTGAAATACTTGTGAGTCTGCCATTACTCTGAAATTACCCCCTGGACTCGAAAGAACACGGGGGTTACATTCAAAAGAGTGCGGGGGGTATTCATGATTATACGAGCAGCAATTATCATAGTTTAGTAATGCTCAAGACATTTAATATATTATAATGATCGTATGAAAGTGTACTTCCTTGAGACGTAAGTTTTAGTGTTAGGTTTTCGTATACTTAATGAAATTTGTGGTGAAGGTTTTACTGGGTGTTATTGATTTTTAGTCATATTTTTGCACATTTTAATTTGCCCAGCGTTATTGTTTATCATACATTTGTAATTTTTTGAGAGATGTTTCTATGAAGTAATACTTTGTTAGAGATAAATATGTGCTGCCCGGCTCATGCACTCTGACCTCAAACTAACCTTTAAGGCCTGCTTAGTAATTTGTTACATCTCAACATATTTCCTGAATAGGTTCCTCTTGTATTGGAATTACTGACGTCTTCTATTTTCACATACTTATGTAGTAATTGCCGATTCAATGAAATGAGTCACTGAGCTGCTCCCTGGTATGGTTTTCACTTTAGTTCAATTATTGAGGATAGTTTCACTTTTTAAAAATTATTTTTCTATTGAGTGAAGTGTTGTATCAGTTATATCATTTATGCAATGAGGACGTGAGTGCACGACCGCCGGGACGCCGTTTTAACAGACGTGCCCTTTAACGTGTTATTTCTCTGATGACGTATATGTTCGTTCAGATCGATGAAAATTAAGTCTTAATATTTTTTTGGAAACCTACTTTCTGTCACTGAGTTTCCATTTTAATTAGTGTTAAAGAAATAAGTGCCCTTGTATGTTGACCTTGAATGACCTTCCATTTATAATGCTCTTAGATTTTCACCACGGCTTCTGAAATTTTGTGTCATCCTCCGGTTCATCTATTTTATTTTGGTACACAATACTTATCCATGTAATGGCGTATTATCCGAACCTCAAAGCGCTAGGCAGGATCAAATGTTGTGAAGGATGTCCTATTCGCTAGGGTCACGAAGTCACCCGGTCACCTTCGATTCTAGAGGTCAGCATGTTACCTATTTACTGCCTAAGTTGACATTGGCCAACGGAATTTAGTGTAGTGATAAAACTGTTATCATGCAATTATTCTTTTTACGAGTGGTTGACGTATATCTGCTTTTGCGTCCGCGAAGAATAGGGGCATAAAGGTCAAGGGTGAACTTAGGGGGAGGTTATAGAAACCCCACCTTGTTCGTTGACGTGTTTGCAGTTAATATGAAAGAAAAGTTTTTACTGTGTATCAGAATTGAACTACATGCCTTAGAAACCACCGTCTTAGAAATATTTCAACTGTTTGAAATTTTTCTTGGATTTTGAGGGATTAATTGGGTCCACTGTAGTTTTGAGGGAATGAATTGGGTCCATTGAAGCCTTTGTTGTGGGATTAATTTACAAATGTTTTCCCGAGAAAAAATTGAAATAACGAAATGAAGTAGTACTTTTTGGCTGCTTTTTTTAGACTGCTCCTTTTAGGTTCTATACTAATTGTTGACTCAAAGAATTTTACTGTTCATTTTATGTCCCGTTTTCACAAGGAGAAACTCGTATGCCATATTCTCTTTTGGCTTCCTCCCCCTGCTTACACACCTTTATGGTGGTTTGCATGGTATTATGTAGATGTAGAATTCATGCCTTACATTTATACTTTCATAAGATCACTTTGTATCAGAGATTTTCCTAGTCCAAAAAATGGAGTAATGTGGACCATGTGAACATGCAATGTATGTACTAAGTGGAATTTTATAAAATATATCCGAAGGACATCATAGAAACCTAGCCACTCAAACCTGTTTGAGGTGGTCCTCTTACAGTCGACTCCTATTTGAGGAAGACAGTCCTATTTACCATAGTGATTATTTAAATAGTGATATTAATTGTTCTTACTGTAGTATTTTAAATTTATTCGTCTCTTTAATAATAAATAAAAACTGCTGTAGTTATTCCTGGAAATAAAGAAAGTTTACTGATTTATTGTTATCAGGAATAATAAAATCATGACACAAAATATTAGTGTATTAAATTAATCATGGTTTATCTGATTTTCCAAGGCCATTGTTAATTAGATAGTTTCATGATAACCGCCAATATTATGCGGTCTTACTACTTTTATGAATATCATTATTCATAAAATATTCTAAAACAGTTACAAATAATTTAAGGCCATGTAAACCATTATAAGTAAAATATTTTCCATTCACTGATATGTCAATTTGTATTAGTGTTCTATTCCATTTTCAACAATGTTAATGTGTGAAAATTGAGAAATTTTCATCCTCACTAAAGATCCATTGTATATTTGGGTGGATTACATTTGAAATCCCCATTGGTTTCCTAAACCCGTGGGACAGAATGCACGTAAGTAATCAATATTCTTCTTTTAAATTGCAGCAGTAGCCTGTTCAAGATGCCTATCCAGAAGATCCATGCCCGCCAAATCTTTGATTCCCGTGGAAACCCAACGGTAGAGGTTGATCTCATTACAGAGAAGGGACTTTTTAGAGCAGCTGTTCCTTCTGGTGCCAGCACTGGAATCTATGAGGCACTGGAACTGCGGGATGGTGACAAAGCTAAATACCATGGAAAGAGTGTGATGAAGGCTATTGATAATGTCAACAAATCCATTGCCCCAGAGCTACTGAAAAAGGTTTCTTGGAAATAGATATATTGAATTAAAATCTTTCATTTGAAAATTTTTAGATCTAACGTGTACAGATATGATAACATGATTATGGATATCATTGGGAAATAGTAGAATTTCTATTTTCTAATGACCATAAAATTTTCTTGCTAATTACCTACCATGAGGGTGATTTAAAAAAATAATTTTATCATTTTCTTTCACAACAATTTCAATACTTTACCTTGATATTGCCAGGAACTTTCATTGGTACAATTATGTCACAATGCTAATGGCAAATGCGTTATTTGATAGGGTTTCGAGCCAACCCAGCAGAAGGAAATCGATGAATTCATGCTGCAGCTGGATGGCACTGAAAATAAATCAAAGTTTGGAGCCAATGCCATTTTAGGTGTATCTCTAGCTGTATGCAAGGCAGGAGCTGCCCACAAAGGAGTCCCCCTTTACAAGTGAGCATATTGAAATCCCTGTTGATATTCATTTTTGTGGCATTGGTAACAGGTTGAGTGTGTATAAGAAGGTGAAAAGACTTAAAATATAAATATTATTTGTAGAGTCCATCTGTACATTTGATTTTTGAAAAATGTTTGATCAAGAACATGAGTGCTTAATTCGGGTAAAATTTTTAGCATTGTTGCAAGAAAAATTATAATTTTAGCAAGAGTTGTATGCTCAGAGATTATACCCTCATACTATCTGTGCTTTCTGCTCCGTGCGTAAGAGTAGTAAACTAGTTAGATTCAATCATTTACCATTTAAAAATAATTTGCAATAATCACCCGAAAAATAAATTCTCGTTTCAAATTGTGATCGTTTCCTGTGAGTACAAAAATGCATATTGTAAGCGTTGCCGAAAAAATAGAAAATTAAGCTGCAGGAAGGAAATACGGTGTTTCTGAATCTAGCAGTGATGAAAACTAAAAATTAGTGATGGCCGGATCGGATCCGTCGGATCCAAAGATCCGCGGATCTTTCATTTTTTCGGTTCCGGATTCTGATCCAAAGACACGGAGCAAAATCGGATCCGGATCCTAGATTTTTAAATTTTCGCGGCTTAGCGATCGAAACTCCCCGTGAATGGAATGCAGTTGCGGTAGATATTGACAAGAAGAGGATGTGTAACTCAGGTCACGAAATAAGATGAAAATGTTCCCGTGCAACTAGAAGCAAAGTAAAGAAATATGACTTTTTTCCCCATTACCCCGGTATCGCGGGAAAAATTACATAGGGTGTCACGCGGGTAGCCTACATTCGCCGGGATCAGGCGGACTGGTTTACTGTGCGAAGGTCGATCCCTATCGCAGTTTAATTTTTCTTTCAGTCATTGCATCGAAAATGTTATCATCTTCAATTTCAAACCATAACATCTGAATACTCACTTTATTATACTTTTGTTGTTTAAATTAGATTTACAAATGTACCATTAATAAATTAAGGATGGTCGGGTCGGATCCACGGGTCTTTCATTTCATTCGCTACTGAAATCATATCCGAAGACAGTAAAAATTCAGATCCGGATCGGAGATTTTAAAATTTAGCGGCTTAGTGATCGATGAGCCCCGCGATTGGAATGTAAGTATGGTAGAAACTGACAAGGAGAGGGTGCCTGTAACTCGGTCACGAAATGAGAAGAAGATTTTTTTCGTGCCACAAAAACAAAATAAAAAAATACTCGTCGTGAATTTTTTCTCCATACTCCCGGTTGCGCGAGAAAAATAATAAAGCCGAATGTCACGCGGGTCGCCTACATTCGCCAGATTCCCGTGAACCTATGAGAGCGTAGTTCTTAAAAATGAGGGCTAGTGTACTGCCGGTCGCGAGTTCGATCCTTAACACTGTCTAGGAATATAGGCTATGCTGTATTCCTAGGGTGATGCAAGTAGGCAGTTAAAAAAAGTGGATTATCAGAAATTTCATGTCAATTTATAAGTAAAAAAAAAATTTTTTTAATTGGCGTTAGTGTAATGATTGGAAAAATTTTTTATTGCAGAATTAAATCGTGGAATCATTACGTTAACTTTTCCCATGTATTTTTAGCAACGCATTTATAAATCTAGTTTAAACAATAGAAGTACAAAAAAGTCAGTATCCACACACAAAGGTTGGAAATTAAGGATGATAATTTTTTTTGATTCATTGGCTGAAAGAAAAATTTTAAACAACTACATATAAGAATCGAACTTCATTAGCTGCAGTCCACTACCCCACTCTGCTACTGTCAGCTTACATGATTTTGGAGAATACATGCTCCCCACATGCCATTCTACTTTTTTCTTGCAAACCCTAGCCAATGGAGAAAAAATCGGGAGACTTTTTTAATTTTTGCTTCTGGTAGCATGAAATACAGCTAATCTCATTTCAAGATCAGAGTTACACAACCTCTCCTTAGAAGTATAAAATTCTCAAATTTCATTTTAAAGGTTATTATTAATGAAACATTGCAAAACTACTAGTTTAACAGCTTGAAATATTCTATAATATTTTTTCGCCTTAAAAATGGAATCCCCGGATATTCCATAAATGGGACCCTTTGGCCGCATTAAAATATTTTGTGTTTCTAAAAAAAGCATTTGAGAGCATTCAAGGATTTGATTAATAATTGGAAAATAATTCCTTTATTAATGAAAATAAACTTACAATGTTTCTTTTAACTGCACTCTAAAGAATAGTTGTTCAGGTTTCAATAATGTATTGCATGATGAGTATGTGATAAGGAAGTTGATCTTTATATTAGAAGTAATAAGATATAGTTATTGCATCCGTAAATCTTGATCCGGGAAAATATTATCCACATAGGTGATAGAAAGTTGATTTTTTCGACAATAAATTCACTTTTTTGGTAATTCTATTGTTGCTGTATTTATATATTTAAAAAAATCTAGGTTTCGAAAATCAGAATCGAGTATCTGAAACTAAGGATCCGAAACCGAGATAAAGATCCGAAACCCAGGCAAGGATCCGGATCCGACAAAAAACCTGGATCCGTCCATCACTACTAAAAATGAAAAGTCATGATATGAATAATCATTTGTGATTTATGATCCTATTTCCGCAAAAGTGTTTTTCTTTAGTTCTATAAGAATTATAATTGCTATTACACTGAGCTTAGTTTTTCTGTGTGTTCCCAAGACTTTCCAGTGTTGTTAAATCATCCCAGTCCACAACTACTGTGCAGAGAACAGATGAGACCACCGCTATCTGCTACGGATGGCATTCTACTTTGATTTGTTGATGTGCTAACGTGTTTCCATAATAATAGAGTAATCACGGGTTGAAATTGTATATATTTCTGCAATTATTTCAGCTGAATGATGTGATCATATGTAACTGTGAGATGCTACGAGAAAAAGATGCTCACTAAAAGAGGCCCTGCATCGATGCACAACGCGATGACGATCGTAATGATATTAACTCAAAATTCAATTAATTAATGAGAAGAATTACACGTAATTTAGGCACAACCTGTCTATTAAAGAACGTGCATTCATGTTATGACAAAACGATGCAGACTCAAGGACAAAAAAAGTAACTTTTTTCATCACGAGCTTGCCCAAAAATAGGAGTGCGCGGGATACACGAGGGCATGGCTTACACGAGTATATACGGTATAGGGTAAACCTGGTTTTTAACCCTTTTACTGCCAGCCTCTTTAAGGTAGACTGCGAAAACTGCCAAGCCCATTTCCGTGAATATCATAATTTTTTTGAATTTTAGGTATACTTGAAGCACTTGATTTTAATACATAAATTATGCATTTTTCTCAGTGTTAATGATATATTTCAATTTTTATGAGGATGAAAAAATCATTCTTGCTGTCTCTGATTTGAGGGAAATATAATATTATAAATATGTAATGTAGGTGGTCCAACATATCGGTCCACTGGCAGTAAAAGGGTTAAATTTATTAGAGTAATGCAAAAGAGTGGAGTAAAACATTTGAAATTTCAAGTATATCATGACCAAAGTAAGACTTGTATTCTATCAGTTCTCTTTCATATCGTTATCACAAACTACGAAATGGGTGCTATCCTCTGGAACTCAAAAAATGGGGTAATTTTTCACTCTTAACTGCATAAGCATGCCTCAAAGTAATTATTAAAAAATGTCTGTTACTGAATTAAAGTTTGTATACGTACTTTATATGCAGACAATGTACAAAATGTGCTGTTTGGTCATTACAGTCATAATTAATTACGGAGTGTGCATCAATATAAGGCATCATGTTTTTTCTTGGGAGGTGTAATGTGTTAATGTAACATTTGTGACAGTAACTGAACACCACCTATCTATGGCATTAACTAAAATGAACATAAAGTATATTGGTACAATAATGCTATGCAACCTACACATACATATTCAACTTATCACCTGTTTAGCATGTTTACCTCATTACCTTGTTTGGGTCCCTTCCATAAATGTGTTAACAAGAGTTATTGGCATTAGAAATGGTGTATGATATAATTTTAGGTGGTCTAAAATTGACTGCATATGACTAAAGAAATGTGCCTATGGAATTAGTTTCCTAATAGAGTATACATGTGCTGACTAAACCTTTGTAAAATTTCAGGCACATTGCTGACCTTGCAGGAAACAAAAATATCATCCTACCAGTACCTGCATTTAATGTGATCAATGGTGGATCACATGCTGGTAACAAGTTGGCTATGCAAGAGTTTATGATCCTGCCCACAGGTAAAAAAATATATATTCACATGTGAATTTCATCCACTCCATTTGTTATGGTTATTTTAAAAATTAATATGCTAGTCAAAATACTCTCAATTTCAAGTTCAATTTCATTGTTTTATCTATGATATCAATATTCCTGTCTAACCTGGGAAGTCCAGGTTTTATTACATCTACTTTGTTTGAAGATGTATGCGATGCTTTGTCATGTGAGGACTTCACATGAAATATATCAAATACATGAATTCTCTTCTTGATTAGTATATTGAAAAAAATGTCTTCTCTTCACCTCCCTAAGATGAAGCTTTTGACGTCACTTACAATAAGTCATTGTTAGTTCTGCAAACACCTTACAGTAGACATATTCCTGTTGTAATTGAACATGGTTGTTTTCCGTTGAAGTATGCTATCAGTAGCTTTAAAACACATGGATATTGTGACCTTTTAACCCACATCTAGCTATTATTTTTCCTGGTGATGAATGTATCTTGAAAGAAAAAATGATACCAGGAGTAGGAGCTGAATGAAACAAAATTAACCCTTTCCATTTTTGATTTAATATAAACCTGAAATCGTGCTTTTATTCTTGGTCGGTCCAACTGATGCATTGTTGTTGATTTCATCATCATTTCTAAAGAGAAACAATCAAAATATTTGTAATATCTTGGGGTTGTTTCAATAGATTTGAAAAATAACCATTACAAGAATGTAAATGTAACAATGTAAAAAAACTGCAGGCACATAGTTGCCAACCTAATAAATTAGTCAAGAAATTTTGAAGTGCCTGAATTTCCATAAACACTTTCCACACTATGCCTGAGTAGGTAGTACTAAGATGGCAAATATTCCCCAGCACAAGAAGCCTGAGCACTGCTCGTTCTTACATTTTGTCACTAGTGCTGTTTTTTCTCTTGTGTCTGCCCTATTAATGTTAGATGTTCACTTTGCCAGTAGGCTAGATTGAGCAGCACTCAATAGTGTGAAAAGTTGTGATATTAATCCCATACCCTTCCCTTTCCAGGAGCCTCCTCTTTCACTGATGCAATGAAAATGGGATCAGAAGTATACCACCACCTCAAGGCAATTATTAAGTCACGATTTGGCCTTGACTCAACTGCTGTAGGAGACGAAGGTGGCTTTGCTCCCAGACTCCTAAACAACAAGGATGGTATGCTTTTATTCCTGCTTCCTGATATTTGGCCCTGATTTGTAAACCTGGAATTGACTGAGGTTCAAAAGTTAAGCATTGTATTTGATGGCATGTACGATGCACCTCCATTTCATTAGTGCTCATATCTTGGTGAACAATTTGTTAGAAAACACTAGCAGATATGTATGGTGTACAATTCTGCTGATCAAGTTCATTAATTCTGGTAAGGAATTCCCCTCTCATCAGCTTAACCTTGGGAATAAAGTGGTGAAGGAACCAGTCCACAAAAACTGTCACAAACTTGAAAGTGTCACCCTAGTCTAAGCAGCCATCCAGATGACAGGTGGAGTCATATTTTTATAGTTTCTTTACATTTGCATGGATGTAAATTAGCATTGGTTACAATTTGAGGTCAGCTGAAGCACTGTCACCCAGCTGTAGCATTAGTCTGTCCTTGGAAACTTTGAATCCAGGCATCATCTTCATGGCTAATGCAAGTTTTTGCAGGTATTTTTTCCAAAACAGCCACTTATTGACATTGAATTTGAGGGGTGTACCTAGAGATGGGCAACTTGGTAAATTACTGCAGTAATTTTTGTATCATTACCATGGTATTTTTCATAAATTACCAACACCTCTGAAAATTACTGTAACAAACTGTAATTTTCAGAAAATTTCTTCCTCGCGAAGAAACCATTGGAATGGGTGATATTATAAATTAAGAAGCTAAAACGATTTTGTTTACATTGTGTCCTTGATTAATTCCAACTAATTCAGAGTAAAATAACAAATGCACATTGCGCAGAGATATGTCTTTGGAACTAAAATTTCTCATAGTGTGACAAAAGACAGGCAAATTGCATGTTGCTGCCATCTTCGTTTTAATTTTTTTAATGAGTTATAATTGATAAAAGTCATGATATGTTTAATATAAGCATCGGCATTTATATCTCAATGCTGATTGATTTCGTTTTGAGTCCTCTGATAAGGATTTACAGCTCAACTTATAATTACCGGAAAATTACAGTATATTCAATATTCAAAATTTACCACGGTAATTTACCTCATTTGAAAATTATGGTAATTTACCCATCTCTAGGTGTACCTAGCATTCTTTCACAATTAGTGTGCCAAGTTTGTCTGGCATCTTTTTGTTGGTATTTGTCTTCAGCATTATTTCTCACATAGTGCAAATTGGCCCATTTCCTGAATTTAAACTGGCTATAATTCACTAAAAATATCTCATCAGCAGAAACTTGTCCATGTCTGATTTTAGTGTTCAATCCAAAGGCTCAACTGTTTTTCCTTGTTTTCTAACAGCTTCCCTGTTTCTTGCAAATTAATGTAGACTACATAGGCATGGAATTCATAATAGTATGACCTTTAATCCAGTCCGTTCAACTCTTTCTTTCTAATATCCATTGCCCCTGGTAGATGAGCCAATATACCATAGAAACAATGCAATGTTATGAGTAGTAGAGTAAAAATGGGCATGTGGTACCACCAAGTATATTACCCAATTAATACTGTAGGGTTGGTGCCTTTGGGTTGTAGAAATTGGAGGCACTGCTCCAAGTAGGTTGGCACAAGGCAGATGGTGAACTACTCAAAATTTAGTGTAGTTCTTTGTAAAGTTCTTCGTCTGTATACTTGAAAATTGTCTGTGGGCAGTCATGGTTATCTGCTTCTGAGGCACAACCATGGTGAAATATGATAAAATGACATTCACGGGTGGCAATAACTTTTATTAGACTGTTTTAGTTAAGTATTGTTGCAACCGATATGAAGTCAAATGTATCGTGGTTCATGGCTGATTATGTTTATGAATGCAGTGAAACTTTTGAACTCCAGCTGCATTGTTCACTTTGGGATGTTGTATGTGACATGCAGTGCCGAAATTTATGTGGAGTTTTGTATGCTATAGGATAACTACATGCCTGGGCTAATGTTTTTACACTTCCATGCAATTCACGGTGACAAGTTTTCGGAACACAACTCCATGTATATTAAGGACTTACTATACTTTTGATTGGATTTGCATTATTGAGAGGTGATTAAATATGGGTGAAATCATTATTTAACTCCTATTTCATTATTCTATTCCGTAGCACTTGTCCTTATATCTGATGCCATTGCTGCAGCTGGCTACACAGGAAAGGTTGACATTGGTATGGATGTTGCGGCCTCTGAGTTTTACAAGTGAGTGATGTTTGCCTTCCAATAAAGCCTTCGCTACAAATAATTAGGTTACTTCTTCGTTTATAAGCCTATTGGCCATGGAAAGTTTAATGTCAGCCATGGATAGTGTTTTGTCCTCGTTGTTTATGAAAAAGTATTTTCTGTATAACATGATATCACATCAGCTATGCAATATCCTGAGACAAGATAATTTTGTTCTAATGAGATGGCTCTAAGGGCCTTTTGTAGTATGTAAGACTAGGTGAACCTGATGATCTTGAAAAGGTTTTTGTTTAAAAAAATATATTTTTCAGCTGTTGAATACATTTCATTGGCACAATTTGGATGCAAAAAATGACAAAGCAGAGATATTTCCATTGCAAAATCAATTATTCTGTGGAAACTGAAGGCACGTAAGAGTTGCTATATTTGGAAAAGTTTTAAATGATCCATTAAAGAATTACATATCTCATAGTCCTCTCTTGATAAATCAGTTTATGATTATGACTGAGAAGCTTACAAATATGAACAAATAGATCCAAGGTAGGATATTTCCAGTAAACTGATTCGAGGGCTTGTAAATTTTATAAATATCTTCCTTTGTGAAACTTTTTTGTGTTGAACAAATTTGCTCTGGAGTCAGATAAACTGGGTACATGTTTGTCTGGGAACATGGCAGAATGGGGGGGGGGGGGGTTTACTCTGATCTGAGATCACTATTTTATTCATGAAATTGTTAGATGGAAACGAAAAATAAGCTTCAGTGAAAATTTTAGTCTTTTAACCAGAGCCTTTCACTCATAAACTAAAATATGCAAAAGGTGTGGCCCATTGAACAAGCTGCACCAAAGGCCACATGTCATCCACTTCCCCTTGACTGTTTTGCCAAGAGAATGGAGGGTAAGTGGAGGTTGGGAGGAGAGGTCTCCCTACACAGCTCCTGGTGCATCCTGTAAATAACCTAAATTAACTGAACAATGAAATCCACTAGGTACTTTTCGTATACATTTTGGTGAGAAAAAAAGGTGCCTAAGTTTACATACTTTTGCACAATTTATGATGTAGTTGCACATGAGATGCCGTACAAAATACCCCACGTGGAGTCTTACTACTACCTCCATTGGCAGAATTAGCTGTGTATCCCCTTTTGTGATAGGACAAAGAAGCTACATAGTCTCAGTTGCGAATGAGGAATGGATGACGCTCAAGAATTACATGATGGATCAAAGAACAGAAAAATACAGCCCTTTTTATTTTACAAACTATTACATTTGGCAATTCAAACGCATGGTAAAGGGCCCCATTATTTTTTGTTGTGAAAATTTTAATAGTTAATAGAAAAACTTTTAAATTGTGGATTTTATGAATTGTCCATCTTCCCCGTCATTAGACCTACCGGCATATTAGTTACATGAATGGTGGAGTGTAGATTCGTGGAATTCCTTGATAGGCAAGTTGACCATGCATGAATAACTTTAAACAAGTGAGATCATCAAGTTGCCATAAAGTTTTGTGAAGAAAAGCAAGTAAATGCATTTTAATTACCGTGAAGTATAAGAGCATTCTATTCTTACTGGAGAGTGAATTTGAGACCTCAGTATGTTTTTCGTAATGGTTTTCTTCCAGATTTTGATAAATGATTTTTTTCTTGTACAGGGATGGTGTGTATGACTTGGACTTCAAGTCCCCAGACTCCGACAAGAGCCTGTGGATTGATGGAAACAAGCTGACTGATCTTTACAAGGAATATGTTAAGGAGTTCCCTATTGTCTCCATTGAAGATCCATTTGACCAAGATCATTGGGATGCATGGTCAAATATGACAGCTACTACCTCAATCCAGGTGAAAATAGTTACTGTTAAGCCTTTTAATTTTCCATGAATCATTTCAGAGCTGGTTCATATTGATTCTGTGGCCCATTTTTTCAAGTTTTGTGACCACAGTTCTGAAGGTTGGTCTTTTTGGTGAGGGAAGACCTCTCAATGCACAATGGCCCAATTCAACTAATAGGGTAAGGAGGGTAGTGTCTTTCCCTGTGTCACTTGTGGTTTTCTACATGGTTGAAATATACACTTCTCTGTTGGAAATCACTCTGCTAGGGTCTTAGATAAATCCAAAGAAGCCTTTCCCAGCTTGGAGCCTAAGATATCCTGTGTATAGCCTATCCTGCCTAACACTCTACATGCTGGGATATCCTATTGCTTATTTGAATGGTCATTGAAGGTTTTGACATGATTACATAAATTCATCCTTATATCTTAGCACTATACATTGCTATGTTGATGCATTTGATCCTGATATGAAGTATCTGCTGAAAATTGGTTTATTCTGCAAGACTAGCTGTATTAAAGAAGCTGAAAAAATGGTACTACTCCTCCCATTGCCTTAGTGTTTTATATAGCAGCTATGTTGTGAATTAGTCAGTGGTCACTTGGCTTCACTATCTTTGGCTTCAAGTTGGTGGTGCAAAGTGTAGGAAAACTGGATTGAAGAGTACTTGTGAAGTTTATAAACCATTTTGGTAGAGTTTTGAGGGTTTGGGCTGTGGATTTCTTGGTGCTTTTTATGAATGTTGATCCTATCTGATGCACAGAACACTGAACTTGCACTCCATATAGCACTCGGGTAGGGGCTGGCATGCCAAAGAAAATTATTTCCAACTGCCAGGATTCAGACCTGAACTCTCTGGGTGAGGGGCCAGTATGCTAACCACTACACCAGCCTAAACTTTGCATTGACTTTCTCTCCAACTGCTCACAAAAACACTTTCCATATCCAGTCACCCACATATCACTTCATGCACTAATAACCTCACCTGTCAATCACTTACCCTAACAACGACGACAGTGGTTTTATAAGTTAGGGACAATTTGGCATATTTAGATCATTCTATAGCTTGTCTTGGGCCTACCTCTATGGGCTCAAAAATTGTTGTATGTTTACTTACTTGCTTTACAAATGTAAGTGAGGATTGTAATCTTAGCATGAAGTTTTTCTTAGTTAAACTTTTGTAGGAATTTGACAAATCATTCTTGTTTTTTGGGTGTCATTAACCTCCCTTACTTGTTCCCATTTTAGTTTTGTGCACCAGTATTGTATCACTTCTTGTTACAATTTATTAATATTGCATAGAAGTGCCTAATTAGTTTCTGGTGGAATTTCTAATAGATAAACTTCTAACCTTGAATATTCTATTGACAGATTGTTGGAGATGATCTTACTGTGACAAATCCAAAAAGAATCCAAACAGCAGTTGAGAAGAAGGCTTGTAACTGTTTGCTACTTAAGGTCAACCAAATTGGAAGCGTGACTGAGGCAATTGCAGCTCACCTTCTGGCAAAGAAAAATGGCTGGGGCACCATGGTCTCTCACCGATCTGGAGAAACTGAGGACACATACATTGCTGACCTTGTTGTGGGTCTTAGCACTGGACAAGTAAGTATTTACTTTGATCTCCCAGAGATGCATGGGGTTAGTACAAAATGTGGTGTCAATTTTTTAGTAAACAAGTGGGAAAGTTAATGATGTCCTGGGAGGTGTCTATAGACATTAAACATTAAATGGCCAATTAATTGTGTAGTGGTTATATTTAGTTATGTAATTTGTACTCAGCCAATTACAGCATGCATTCCTTGTCAAAAATTCGCATAAATGAATCGGTGATAATATTCAAAGTTCCCTGTTTTATGCTTGTGAAATGCTTTTTTGTGCAATCAGGAAACCACTTCATACATTCAAGATACTGATGTGCAGATTGCTTGGAATGTTTGCATCAGAATTCTCCTAGTCGTTATTGGTATCATTTTTATTGAAATTCGTACATGGATCATCTTTTAAAATAATCTGAAAGGTAATTGTCTCATCTCTCCTGCAAATCATTTAATGAGATGGAGTTCATCAATTCTTCCATTTTTAGCATTATTAAGTCATCCTTCAGAAGTATTAGGTCCAATGAAAGTTTTCTCTTAGGAAGTACAATTTGATGCTCTCTCGGTGAATCGCTGCTCATCATCATCAGTCATCAATCCTCAGATTGGTTTGACGCAGCTCTCCACTGAGTTCTTTTATCGGCTAATCTCTTCATATTTACGTATTTCATCTCTTTCAAATCCTTCATCACATGTTCCATACATCTCACTCAAGGCCTTCCTTTGCCATTCTTCCCATCCACTTGTCCTTCAATGATTGTCTTCATCAGGCCATCGTGTCTTAAGATATGGTCGATTAAGTTATCCCGTCTTCTTCTCAGGGTATTCAGAAGACCTCTTTTCTCCCACTCTTCTTAGGACTTCCTCATTACTTACTCAGTTGATCCATTTAATCATCATCTTTCTTCTGTAGCACCACATTTCGAATGCTTCCACCCTTTTCTTTTCCGCTGCCATATAGAAACATGCTCCAGATGTACGTTCTGATGAATCGTTTCCTTACTTATACGCTAGTATTTCCAGTGGTAAGTAGATTCTTTTGATAGAATTCCCTCTTTGCCTGGGCTATTCTACTCACTATTTCTTTCTTGCTTCGTCCATCGTTGGTTACTCTGCTTCCCAGGAAACAGAACTCTTTCATCTCTTCCAGTTTCTGTTTTCCTAGTATAACGTTGGTCTCGGCTCTCTTGGTGCACACCAATATCTTAGTTTTATTCTTATTGATCTTCAGATGGTATCTGGCCATTGTTCTTTCCCTGGTTATTGGAGTCTTATTCAGATCCTTCTCTGCTATGACGTCTATTAGGGTCTTCCACCAGGTCAGGTGCTGCATTTCTGCCAACGTTCCGGAAACCGAGTCACCCTCCATCCTCAGGGTTGATAGACCCTTGTTTTTCGCAGTATTTATTTAAAAAAACTCAAAAGCTCTAGAATGTTACCTCCATGGAATAGGATAGGCACCATTTTTTTAAATCAGATAATTGCTTAGGCCATACATCTCAGTACACTATTTTCTATTAAATGCTGTAGATATGGCATGTGGGCACATTATATATTTGATCAGGTAGTAATGTTATGTCATAAAATTAAATTAATGTTATGTCAGAAAATTAGATATTTATCTTGCCAGGTAAAAGTCAGTTTTAATGACAAATCATAATTTTAACCATTCATTCTGATATCATGACTTAGTTGGTTTACACCAACCTGTGGTGAAATATTGTGACACAACCCAGGCTGAATGCATGAAACAAAGTACAATGTAATATCTGATGACTGAATGATAACTTATTCTGCATTTTCATAATCATTTAAAAGTTTACGTCGTTGTATTTAATGTGATTTTTTTCTTTAGATTAAGACAGGAGCACCTTGCCGTTCTGAGCGATTGGCAAAGTATAACCAGATTCTTCGCATTGAGGAAGAGTTGGGTGCTGGAGCTAAGTATGCCGGCAAGAACTTCGCCCATCCTCAATAAGCACAAGTGGAAGGAAGAATTGAGTCTTGCTAAAAACTTTTATCCCACTTTTGCTTTCTGAATGAAAACACCTTGTCTCTCTCAAGAATTGGTTCTGGAAAAACCTGCACTATAAGCTGTTCTGTGGGATGTCATTAGACTAATACTGGCATTTAAAGGTTACTTTTTTCAGTTTTCCTTCTCAAAGCAGTTGTAATGAATTGGTGTATTGTGTAGAGTCTTTGAAATTATGAATTAATTCAACCTGTCATTACCAAATGTGAAGTCATTGTTAGTGTGGAACTGTATGACATGGTATGATACATAATTGGCAGATGTGCATTGTGAAAAATATGATTACTAGGCAAATAAAATTCTCTTATCCAATAAATGCTCTTCCTTTTTGCATGTCTTTCATTTTCAACTTTATATTATAATGGATAACTTATGGAATCATTACCATTAAGTTAATGTATTCCAAAATATAGGTGATGTTACTGTACAAATGTATCCAGAGGAGAATGGAAATAAAATTAATGGGAAATCTGAAGCTGTAGACTACACAACAGAAAGAAAAAAGAAATGGGTGAAATCTTGCAAACATGAATACGAAGAAATATAATCAAAATATTCTTCAAATAAGGAAATAAACCTCAATAAGGAGGGAAATAAAAATAGCAGAATTAAATAAACTTAAGCCGTAAACCAATAATACTACAGAAGCATGGTAGAGAGAAAATTAAAGCTTAGGAGACATTTCAAAAATTTGATTCATTTTATAGAAACCTGAAGAATTATCAGATTGTACAAAGGAATAAATCTAAGCAGCAAGAGACAATATTGGACAGTTGCAAAGACTAGATGGAAAGAATATGCTGAAGAGCTTAGCAACAAAGTCATTGGGCCTATTTACAGGTGGAAGGCTATGTTGATGGGACATCAAGGTATTGGTAGGATTGGGTCATTACATAGGAGATTCAAACCTAGGCCCTTGGAATGGGAAACTGGCACTCAAGACACCACCAACTCTTTGTTTTCTAGACATTAATGCATACTTGGTGTTGGTTCATACCCTTGTGGTTGCCTGCAGGTTATTGTGTAATGTAGGTACTTAGTGCTCCTTTGATATAAGCTTTGATTACATCTCCACTCACATTAATTGGTTCAACTTCTGCTTTATTTTTAAGTATGAATATATCTTTGCCAAATTGAGAAAAGGCTTTTTTACCTAAGTAAATATTGTTGCCATCAAAACATCATCAGATGTTTTTTAACTTTGTCTCTACTGTCTTGAAAATTATAGACTTATGGAACTAACACCTCCAAATAGCACACTCTCAACAATGGATGCGGAAAACAGAAAGAAACATTTTTACTTCAATTGCCTAGATTAACAGACAAGCTCTACGAGATATCCTGTAAACATTTCCCCTGAACAAAAAAAACATTCTTGAAAGTTTGTGAGTTTACACCTGATGATGGCTTAGTAAGCCAAAACACATGTTGTGCAATTTTATAATTTTAAATATACTGTGGAAAAGTGCTAAAGTTTTTTTACTGACCTAAGAAATTTATACTTGGCTGATAATATTTAATTAGTTTCAAAGACTATGTACGTATCAATATTGAGGTAACTCGAATTAGATCTATTTTCATATCTAACCTCCATGTACTATCTCTTTTCCTATGATTTATGATAATCACGATACCAAAAGTTGCTCCATGGATAAAAATCTACAACTGTTTCTTTTTATGATTTTTTATAAGAATTGATTTGTCAAGATCTAAAAATGAAAAGTATAATTGCCGTATTAAATTCATTTATATTGTAATCATTTGTTTCTGCTTAGAAATTGCTGCCCTAATTCCAGCCCCCCCTATATAGCGAACACCTCTCAATAGCTGACAATATTTCGGTCCCAAACATGTCTGCTATTGTGAGGTTTGACTGTACATTATTATGGTTATCTTTTAAAAACTAAATCATTTCCAGCAAAATTTGTACCTCAAAAATGCATAAATTGATTGGAATGTAACCTTTTATGCTTATTTAAAAAAAAATAATACGTTCAGATGCTAATTAAATCAAATATCAATGAATGAAGCGGCTTCTAGACAGTCTAAAGACTACAATGTGGATGAAATCATTTTGCGCATGTCATTCATGTGGAATTTCACAATTATTATTGATTTAATAGCAATGGGTGGTTTGTAAACAGGCTTATCTCTTTTTGGTCTTCACTACCGTTTCACAGATATCACTAGTACACAAGCACTGCACTCCTACTTCTCATCCATTGTTCTTCCGGTACTCACTCACTGCTCCCCTATATGGTCAATGTCAACTCCCACAAATGACCACCCTTAACAGTGTACGTAATGAATTTCTCTACAAAAATTGTGAAGTATAAAAACCATAATACCCCCAATGCATCCACAGATGCTATATTATCTTCTCCTTCAATCAGCAGTCTCTCCCACCATGGAATCCAATCGGACATAAAACTCTTTTAAAACGCCATTAATTCCTACATATACAGTCCCAATATAATTTCTTTCATCAACATCAGAGTACCTTATTGCCTTACTTAGAGTAACTCACTACTCCACGTGCCCACACCCAGACTATCATTAAGCATTCTCTTTTCTACCATCTCTCCACCCTAATAAATTCTTTCCTTTCTCATATTGATCCCTTTTCTCTATACCCTAAAATTTTCACTGACCTTGACTCAACTCATATTATCGGAAACAACAGGGTAGTTTCCTATTATTCTCTTTATCATGTTGATCGAAAGTTTATAACCTCTGGAGTATGTATTTTAAGACGCTCGACTATAAAATGACGTTAAGTATTTTTCCTCAATAAAAAAATGAAAAAAATCAATAGAAAGAAAACATGACGGAAAACTATTGCATGCCGGTATATCATACCTGTGATGTAACACTCTTTCCTCTACTTGCCACTAGGTGGCGCGGCAGTCTGTAAACCTGTAACCACCGAGAGGTATCAGTCTCTCTTGGTGGCTACGTGTGGACGCTTCCAAGAAGATGTTACACTCCATTAAAGCTTATTTACAAGTATCGGAGGTATATTTATTCAGTTAATTTATTATGATTAACTTTGATTTATTTATTTAAAATTATTTATGCAGTTGATTCATTTAAGAACAGTTAGCATTCCTTTTACTAAGCGTACCGTGAAGTTCACCCATCGCCGGGCAACCTTTACACCATTCGCCAAAGACTCCATGAGCAGGATGCCCTGGAGACTATAAAACACCTATTAATACCATGTTTAATGGAAAAGACTTTGCAAACTTTGATAGTTTTCACAGGCTATTATTAATAAATATTCACTAGAGCTGAGGGGCTCTGAAATGCAATGGTAAGTTTAGGAGATGAATTTTCCTATGCCTCGCAATGTAAACTACATACATACCTGTTACATCAGCAAGAACGCAGCGCACCCTACCATTTCTGAGCTTTTTCACATGGTCTTAAAAATAAAATTTAATTCTCTAGTAAACTGGGATTTCTCAATCCCAACTTTTTGTGTTCAATGAATATATTTATGGTAGAGCACGAATCACAATTAATGAAGTCCGTTTTCTTTGATGAAGGAAACTACCCTATTCTTAAAAGTAATAATCAGCATATTTTATCATCTAGGTTTTGTTGTTTTGTTATTGTTTGATTTTTCTTTGTAGTTTACTTTTGTCTCCATTGTGATTGTTATTAGTGCACTTTAAATTGGCAACATTACTGTATGTGCACCATTTTCATTAAAATAAAATTAAAAATAAAACCCTTATCCTGACCCTCATCTCACAGATATTGCCCTTCTTCATTTTGACATACCTCCTATTTCCCTTAATTCTATGCAAACCTCTCCTCCTCCATTTAGCCCACTTATCCAACATCCTTCATTTGCTCATGCCCTTCAACACCCTATTAACCCACTCCATCCAGTCCTTTTGCACTCTCCCAATTCCCTCAATCAGCTTCCTCTCCACCCCTACCGTCTCTCATATCACACCACACCATGCTAGGCTATATCATTTCATGCTGATGCACATTTTCCCATGTCCATTATATTTCTACACTAAAAAATGGCTAATTGAAGGACTATTCCACCACCAGAAGCAGAGCTGTTGCTCTTTCAACAAAGGAAAAAATTCTTTTGAAATTCATTGTGAGAAAATTCAGAATTCATTTTGAATAAGATTTCCTTCAGGAGAGCCCACTTATTAAGATATTACCTGTGTCTTATCAATTTTTTTCACTTAATACTGGAAAGTATATCACTCAAGAAAGAAAGAAATATTAGGCCTTTCTAGAGGTAAGTGGAATAGCAGATTTCTCGAATTCAAATATTAAATCATAACTCGAATATCTAGAATTTCTAATACATACCTCCAATACTAGAATTGAAATTAATATTCTAAATGTAATTCTGCAAATTAATTTGTTGCCTTTTGAAGTAAAAAGCTACAAGTTCATTACATTTAGAAATGTAATCCTCATTTTAAAATTTCAAATATATAATAAAATAATTTTTCTACCAATTAGGGACTGTTGAATACATAAAATTTTATGAGCCTTAATAAGTGAGCAAAAAGTGTTTATACAACATGTTCTGTCCAGCTATGAATTAATATGATGTAGTTCATCAACACGCCAAATATAGCGTAACTAGCATAATTAATCGAGATCTCGAATATTGAATTCTTTAAGCATAATTGTTCAAAGTCTTGAATATCAAATACTTTCTAGTGTTCGGGTGTAGTATTCACAAATCTCTAGGCCTTTCCCTATATTATAATAATTCAGATGCATGACACTTTGTCACCATAGGGGACATGAAAGATGTTTCCCTGCGTATGTTTATCACTCAATAAATTCATAAAATTCAACCTAATAGGGTAGAACATGGATTTATTTAACAAAAGTAACAATAAAAGGTTAAAAAATAAACAGATTCAATGACAGGCACACTATGGTGAATGGTGAAAAACTTTTGAAGTTTATGGCTCATTCCCACAAAGTCTTAAGGGGACAAAGTAAATTTCAATTAGTTAATAATGAAATTTGAAGCAATGAAACAGAATAAAAACAGGGTCAACTCTAACATCTTCATGTTAAGTACAAGAAAAGAATATTTTTTGATCAGAGAGCCATAAATACCTAATATCTGATTCAAAGGCATAACAAAATATTAAACAAATGCATATTTTTGTACACAATAGATAAATACGTGAAAGAGACCAATTGAGTATTAAACTTCAAAGAGTACATTCTTGAATAAATAGCATAATATCATTTATCACTTTCCCCCATGATTTTTTTAAAAACCATAAAACCAAGGCAGCCATATCCCACTCAACTAATGCCATTTCCTAATTTCTTTATGAGGTATGAAACGTTCCATGCTCTTAGCAACAAAAATGATGGCCTTTATGTAAAAAAGCATAAACTTTTTGACATCACAGCTTACTAGTTATAGGGTCAGTGAATAGTCAAACAGCAAGCTTCTTTCGCAAATTCTCAGCCAGCTTATCCATAAATGCAAACGTATCCAGGTAATCTCCTTTCTTGACACTGCAATAGAATTAACTGGAGTCAATACAAGAAGCAGTCAAAGAGAACAGCATTGTTACCCAACCTGAAGACAATCAGCCAAAGGTTTTCTGCAGAACCATGATATAGAAAACACTGCATGCCCTGGTGAAAATATCTGGTGACCCAGACAGTGACTTCTCAGTGTCACTGACAGTGACTCTATCTTAAATGGGACAGCAATTTTCCCATTGACCAAATGTTAATGGAACAAGGCAGAAGGAAATCGTTCAAGTAATACTTATGATTACAGCAAAGATTTTAAGCATTCCTAATCTACCATTAAAAGTCCTTAAAAAGTTTACTGCATATTACTTTAAAAATGATCCAGCTAGTTACTGAAATTCACTGTACCCAGTGATTCTTGGGACCTAACAGTGAGTTACCTGTATAGATAGTTATAACACGGGGTGTATCGCTGGGTGCCCAGCGATTTTCCCAGTGGCCAAATTTAATGGATGATGCAATTATTAAAAATCTAAAATTAATTCCTCTAATGAAAAGTTGAGAAGTACCCCAAATCAAATATTTTATAAGTTATTTTTTTAATTTAGTAGACAGTGAGTTTCCAGTGACAAAGCCAGTGAATTGGTCTGAAAATCCTTAAACACTGACTATATCACTGTCTGGGTCACTGGATATTTTCACCAGGGCATGAATGGTATTAGATCAAGGAACTTAGAAAGCCAAAATTTATGGCAAATAAGCTTCAAATATGAAAGACAAATTGAGTACCCACACTTTATTCCCACAAATATACCCAATCAGAGAAATCTGAAATGTTATTTAATTTCTAAATTAAATAATGTAAAAATCTAAACAAATACTTGTTCCATTAAGATTCTTGATTTTTTCAAGGTCATAATCCTTCAACAATTGTGTCAATTTAATACAAAACATACTCACTCATTCAACATCAAAATTGTGACTTACTTTGCCATTCCCTTGATGCAAATGGCCAGGTCCTTCGTCATAAAACCTGACTCTATTGTCTCAATGCATACTCGTTCAAGAGTCTCAGCAAAGTTTTTCAGTGGTTCATTGTCATCTAGTTTTGCTCGATGCAACAAACCCCGTGTCCATGCAAAAATAGAAGCTGAAAAATGGAGAAAATGAGTAAGCAATATTACTTAATGGATTTTATGCCTATTGGGCTGATGGAGGGTAACTATTAACACTAAAAGGACCAAACCCCTACTTCTGACAGGTAAGCCTTACTCACATAACACCCATTCCTACTTTTCCTATTGTAACACTTCAATTCTACCTATACTGATATTGTGTGGTACTTACATACTGAGTAAAAACAGAAATTATTTTTCACCGATATAAATGCAATTACATACTAAGTAAACTCTCGATAATAAAAAGTCAGCGGGACCGGAAAATTGGCACTTTGTCATTTCGAACATTTTAAAAAAGTCATGAAAAACAATTTATCTTTGTTTTCTCTAACTTTTGTTCTCTTCGGCAACACTGTAAATGTTTTGTGGTCGTTCGTGAAACCATTCTTAAAAGATACATGCCTTAAAAGATCGTAAAATAAGTACCTACTATGTCAATGCTTTTAAGTCTGCGATTGTAGTGTTGGCAAAATTTCGTCCCAGTATCGAAAACAAAAGTTGAACGTTTCGTAATAAGAATTTTATTTTCGGAATAGTCAGTAAGGATGGGAATGTAGTATGTACACTAAGAATAAACAATTGCTTCAAACATCTACGCTGCTATGATGGCAGCTGGCCCAACCACACTTTAGTTGTCTTCTACCGCCCAGTCATAGCTATAAAAAAGCACGGAACTAAGCCCATTTCCAGATAAAATCATTCACGGGTTGTTACTTGTTGCGTCTTCCATCTATCGTCAGCAGAATAAATGATCTTGGGAGGTAATATTGTTTCTTTTCTACTACAAATGGGGTGTGATTTAGCATATTTTCCACATTGTCTCCTCAAGGATTATATGACGGCCGGAAGTTTGAGTTTACGGTACATAGGGGGTTGTGGAGAGGAAAGATCCCAGTTGCGGGTGTATCTTTATCTGTCTTGCTGAGCTTGAAGGGGGAAGTTGGGAGGGTGTGGGGGAATTAGCGTCACGGAACGTGTGTGACGTTCCTTTCTCTTCTTCTGGGCAACCCAAGAGGTCGCATGCAGGTGGTTACGGGTGGTTATATAGAGGGAATTGCAAAAACGCACTATTACGCTCTTTGTGTTTGCACTTTAAACTTGGTATTTCCAGTATTCCAAAATCATAATTAATGCACTGTTTTTCATGTATAACATTAAATTTGTGTTGTTATCTATTAAAACTATGCGAAACTTTCAGACATACTACCTCTCCCTAAAAAAATGATTCAATCTTCTGTTGGGTTGTTGAAATGAAGTAGCTAGGAAGTGTGTGTATAAAAAAGAAAAGACAGTTTATTAATATGAACATATTAACAGTTAACCATACCTCTCATTAGTTATTTATTTACACGATAAAAAAACACACATCTCCTGCCGACAATAACCCTCTTTTTCTCATTGTCTATTTACAATGTATCTCTATCCTTCCTTTTTCTTTGCGCTTTAACTAAAAAGATTTCTTAAACTTAAAGAATAAACAATGTGTTCTAACGTTAGCTTAATATTCTATGCCAGAAGTCATCAAAAAATCCTATCCATTGATACCTTACTCAACTCTATAGGCTTTGTATTAGTTGAAAAAAATGGATTTTGATGACAGAAATGATGTTCATAAAGATTCGTAAGGGCTTAGTGTCGTAGCCTACAGCTCCGTTTTTCCCACGGCATGGAACACTAGCTCGTGGCGCTCGCGTTGCTGTCCTCCTCTACCTCCCGGCCAAGCCGCAGGCATTATCATTGAGTGAGAGAGATAGAGAGAGAGTGATTGGGGGATCTCCATCCACTGAGATTACCCACAGCCTCGGCCGGCTGTAGACGACTGTGCCCACTGCGAAAACTTGCAGCAAACTGGATGGCACAATGCTCTGCCATGTATTGATTGTGGCATATAACGTTAGAATAATCTCTCTTAATGAAAAATACCAAAGAAGACTATATGCATGTTTGAGTGAAGACGATATGTATATTTTTTCATCGCTGCCTCGGCAAACGCAGCTTACCTAGCTTACCCCAAAATGCACGCCACTGTTCTCAAGGGTCTTTGCCGTTTGCAATTTTTTTGCTCACTCTTTTACCACCAATCCCCTCAGTTTGGGCGAGCAACCTGGGCACCCGCCTAGTATGCGGGCAACTGGGGTGAACGGGCACGGTCGGCCGGTGACATCACACAGGCGGAGGCGAACATGGGTGAGGACACGCGGCATGGGCGGACGAGGGTCTCCTGGATTTGGCGACAGCTTGCAGGCCTCTTAAAAGTTACGCCTGCAACTGGGACCTTCCCTCTCCACAACCGGACCCTTTTCCCCCCAGGCACCATAAACCCAAACTCCCCGGCCGTCGTAATCCCTAACCTCACCAACACAACCCACCCAAATTTCCTAACAGCATCACCCACCCTCACTCAACCCGTCCATGCTACAAGACAGCCCCTTCACAGAGAGCTGATCTAGGATAGCTCACCTTAAGGACGTGGTAGGGTTCACGGAGAATTTGAACTGCCATAATTCCAGGCGCATGGCAGTGTGCATGGTATGTGCCGTCACACATAAGCTTTAATTAAAAGACATTGACATTATGAAAATGCTGGTAGCACGTAAAACAAAAAATAGCCAGGATAAATAATAGCATTAGCTACAATTTCCAAATTAAAAGGTCTAAATGATACGCGGAGTTACATGCTAAAAATTGTGGGGAGTTACTGGTACATGTGGGAGGTGAATGCACTACTAATTACGCATTTCTTTTTTGATGCAACACAATCGGCAACAATGAAAGCTACGCAGTCAAAAATAGTTTAGCTGAAGCAGTTTTTCGCTGAGGTTCGTAAAAACAAATTCCATTTTTTCCTGGGGACTGGGCCCAAAGTTTGTAATTTTGAAAAATTAGTATTTTCAAAAATTAGTATTTTCGAATATTGCCATGATAACTATACGATTTTCATCGGGACCGGCCTTTTCGCTTTGTATAATCGAGAGTTAACTGTATTAGGTACTTTTTACCTACAAAGACCACAAACAATCAAAATGCAGGTAGAGTGTTTTGCATTATTCTCCAGCAGTTCTCATGTTTTTTTTAATGAAGATCACAAATAACTCTCCCTCCATACCATTAAAATGTTTCCGTTTATAGAATCGTCTATATCTTCATATGTAGTACCCTTTGAAGGGAATGAATCTTCTTATCTGCTATAACAACCATATTGATTTTTCACTTTTCTCAGGTTCAACCAAGGTGACCTTTCAAACACTGTTATAAATGGTGTCATGGTTTGCAATTATTGGCTCTTAATAACATTGTTTTGCTTAAAGAAGACATGTTTTATTCCCACTCGACAGTATCAATGTAGCTAATTTCTCAGTGTTGCCACATTGCAAATATGACACCTTAGCACCCGTGGAACTGCATTTGTTTTTGTCTGCCTAACAAAATCAGCACTTCCATCTTAGCAAATTGCTAATTGAAGGAAGTCATTTGGAAGATGTTGAATGGAAGGAAGAAAGCCCATGGACATTCACTTCTAATGTGCTTTTATACCTAGTTTTAACACTCCAACATGGCTAGTAGTCACGTCGTTCCAGAAAGTGATAGATACATTGAGATTCATGAAAGATAGCAGAAATTGAATCAGAAGGAGAAGATATTGAAAATGGTATGAAAAAAATGAGTTTGTCCGATGCTTGCAGGGAGCAGTATGTTCCTTTGGGAGACCCCAATGCAGATGCAAAGATGAAGTACATGTTGAACCGATATTCACATTTAGGGAAAGATGAGTCATGGATAAAACACTTGCAGAGCATGTTGTATCTCATCTCATTCAGCCCTATGTATCTAAAGGGCCTGGGCAAGGGCCTAGCCACGTTGATATACTGGTTCCTGTCAGATCACCAAAGTTAAGCAACGTTGAGCACAGATGGAGGCTGGATGGGTAGCCCCCCTCCATGCCTCTACTGTGGTGCTCTTGTTCCCTGTCTGCAAGTGGCGGGCAGGTTAAATGTGGGTTGGCAAAATGGATCTAAGTGCCAAAGGGGCTCCAGAAGGCCCCCGCCCACCCCTCTAATTTACATTTACATGTATCTAAAGGGAGGAATGTTACCTGTGATGAGAGATTCTAAGATAGACTTGACAGGGAAGCATCTTCTAAATTTCATAAGATGATAGTAACTATGCAAATTCTACTAGATACTATATGCTACCAAATCAAAACTTCAGAGTGAGACAACCTAATCAACGATCATGCTTCCATAGCATCTTCATGCACTCAACCTTCATGTTCACTGTTTTGTGATTCCTTCACCAGTAACCCTGCAAGTAGGTCAGTCAAGTTTCTTGGTAACATAATCTGTATATAATTATCTGGGTGACAATAAGTTAAGTATACAGCAGGAATTGTGAAATGAGGTAATTGTTACGGATACATTCCTTTACCAGTGGCAGAACTCATGGATTTTTAATGAATCACATTAAAAATCAGTTTGAATACAGACCTCAATGACTGTTGAGTGATCGCATTAATTCACTGAGTCATTCCATTGCATATCTAATGGTTTGCATACCACGCAATGGGATAGTTCAAAAACATAATTAAATATCTGGCCATTTCATCATCCACTCACCAATGGGATTAGTGGACGTTTCGCCACCTTTCTGATGAACTCTATAATGCCTTGTAACTGTCCCATGAGCTGCCTCTGCTTCCACAGTTTTCCCATCGGGGCATATCAAAACTGATGTCATCAAACCAAGGGACCCTGCAGAAGAAGAGTGAGTTATCTCAAAAAAACCACAAGGGAACACTTTTTGTTCAACTTAAAGGGAACTACAAAATAGCTTCACAAAGAAATGACTGATTATGGAGAAACCTATACCAATTCATGGATAATTTTTTCCAAAGGCTTTGCACCAGCCAGTACCTGATAATGGGAATACTTCATCTATCCATGAAATCAGACATACTAATCACAAGAAAAAATCTGTAAAAACTGATTAAAAATTTCATCCATGATTGTGAATTCTTACTATACTCTTGGCAGCAAAAATTTGGGTCAAAATTTCCTTGATGCTTTTATGAACAGGATTTCATGTCCCTTATATTTTTTCAGTTGAGATAATTACCAGAAAAGCACATTTCAAATTTAACACTTTTATTTACCAAATAACTAACAGAATAATAGGGAATAATTTCAGAAAATACATCTACTTATGAATAGATGCTACTTCATGGAATACTACTACAAGAAATCACTGTTTTCAGAATGACGTCCTATATGACACATATTTCATGAGATGAGAAAAAGAATCACTACATGAAATGAAAGATTTTCACACAAATTATAGAAGCGAATTCTTCACAGGATTTCCACCAGGTTGGTAATTCAGGTACCATTTTGGTGACTGATTCCATCATTGTCTTCATGGGTGTTGATGCAGGGACTAGGTGTTTGCTATCTTATATAGCCAAAAGTGCTGGTCAGGTCATCCCTGATTGCTTGATCTTTCCCCCTCATTTCCTTAATTTATCACAGCAATGGCTTCCAGGCATTGCTGAGTCCATATCCAGTGTCTTGAGTCCTTGCATTAACACCCATGAGGATGATGGCGGAGTTAGCCACCAAAATGTCAGTGCCTGAATTACCAACCAGATGGGAATCCAGAGAAGAGTTCACTATTACATAAAATGATAAGAGTTGAATGAAAACTGGGGGTATGGGTGCACAAAAAACAAAAGAAATATTACAAACTAGCTGAATTAGATGAAATAAAAAAATTTCCTCACCATATCCTTGAGCAACAGAGTCAGACTGCACATCACCATCATAATTCTTGCAAGCCCAAACAAAACCACCCTCAGACTTCATCGCATATGCAACCATATCATCAATTAACCTATGTTCATACCAAATGTTCTTTGCTTCAAACTGTTTCTTATATTTCCTGAAATAAGACCGGGATGAATTGATTTTATTTCAATCAAATACATGCGTAAAAGAAATAAAGGTAGGGAAGTGGATCACTTGATGACATAATACGGGTAAGTGAAAGAAAAGCAAGAGAGGTGCATGTTGGATAATGTGCATGCATTAATACACATTTACATCCAGACTCCATGAATTAAATTAAAACACCACAAATACGCCAATATAAACCACAGTAAAATAAAAGAGAAATTGCTTTTTAGAATATAAACAGTGAGATAATAAAAATAAATACAAATCAATTTTAAACCTGTTGATATCATGAGGTTCCTTAAAAGTTCCTTACGATATCTCCATATTAGCAACCTAAACCTAGACCTATTTTCATGGCTAACATGGCGGAGATATAACTGTCATGCATTACACCTAAGACAAAAAAATATCTTTCACTCAAGCATTAAATGCCGATGTTATCATGATAATTAGTCATCCAAGAAGAGAAATAAGGTATTCATGACTTTTTTCCAAAACATACACAGTTACTAAATGTATTTTTCATTCCATGTTGTGGTCTTTTCCTCATACTTTGTATAATAATGTGCCTCATTTCACCAGGATTTCACAGATCTAGTTTTTTACACACATTCCTTGCGCACACTTTTTACTTTGCATCACAATATTGATGCTCCATTTGCTCGAAGTATGAGGCAAGTAAAGCACTCCTACATTTGGTTCAGTCTTCTAAACAATAGGTCAGCAATCTTATGAGGCAGAAGAGCCAAACAATTAAATATACTCTCGTAAATATGGAAAATGTAAAAACTCACATATCATTACATATATCGTTATTATCAAGCGGTTTTTAACTTAAAGTACTATACCAAGTTAGTATTAGCAAATGATAGTTGCATTTAATGAAGGCATAATATGCTTTAAGAAATATAACTATGATAGTTTTATCTTCAATTTCAATTTTACTTCAGAGACACATATACACACCCAAAGAGCCATACGTGGCCACAAGCCGTAATTTGCCAACCCCTGCTCTAGACCATAGTGCAAGCACGCACTATGGTCTGTGGTAATTTTCACCTGGGTGTGAGCAATGGCACTGGCGTAAATAAGTCAATCAATATATTTCATAATGTATCATTATTCATATTATACTATTAACCTGTTGATAAACCTTTTATATACTTAAGGTAGTGTTAGGGGAAAAATTTGAGTTAATATGACATTTTTGCTAAAATCACATTCTACCTATATTTTAGCTGAAGTTCTCCTGAGGAGCTAAGATGGGTACAAGAATGTGAAAATCCAGGAAAGATTTAGAGTTTAACTTTGATGCTAAAATGTAAGTTATATATACTACAAGCAGACAAGAACTTTTATGCCTCAAACATGGAAATATATTCCAGTAAACAACCAAACGGCCCTTTCAAGTATTCCAACACAACTTTTGATATTTTGTGTAGCTTACTATCACCAATATTAAGGACTGGGTGCAATATAACTACAGTAAAACCCCTTATTTGCACTTTTCTAGGGACCCCAGAAAAAAAGTGCAAATTGCGGGAAAATGCAAATAGTGGGAAATGGAGAATTTTTCACTTTTACATACGTACTAGCTTGGGAAGTGTCAAAAATAAAAAGCAGGCTGATAAACTGAAACAGAGGAATTGTATTATTTATCTCTTTAACTACAGCTCTCTTCATTTACTGTGAATAACATAACATTAATATTTTAAATTATTAAAATAAAAAGCAAAGTATTTTTCTCTTTCATTGCCATAACATAAAATAAATTTGGACTACGTCATATTGCACTAAACCAAGAAAAAAATGATCAAATGTAAAAAAAAGAACTTAATGAAAATGCAATTTTCAGGTTATGTGGATCTTACACACAGTAATGTATCGAGTTGAGAATACTGAAAGACGATAATGTAAATATAATCAAGAATTACGATGGCAGTGTCATTTCAGTGTTGCTTGCTATCAGGAATCATTGAAACAATGTAATATTACTTAGCAAAAAAGTCAGATATTTTCAACTGCTTTGGCTTCCGTTGTGTATTGATATCCTGCACTTTATTTTCAATTTTTTGCAATTCATCAAGCATTTGCTCACTGCAGTTTCCACCTAACAAGTAAGTCCTTAGTGTGTGAACAGCACATACTATGTCTTGGTATGAAGGTAAAGGAGTCTCTTCATCCTCTGTGTCCTCCTCATCTGCATCTTCCTCCAGGTGTTTACCCAAAATGTCATCTACGCTCTCTACGGCAGTTGCCACAACACAAGAATCTAATTTGACAAACTCCGAGAAAGTACAATTTGTCTCAAAGAAATTCTAGTCATTGTCTATAGTATCATCATCACAAGTAAATTCAACTGGAATTTCTTCGCCACTATCAACATGAAATCCTGCTCTTCTAAAGCAGTTATATATTGTAGAGTCCTTAATCTGTTTCCAGGCCCATGATATGTAGTGAAAGGCAACCAGTACACTCAATTTTCATTGTCTTTATGTCCCTACCACAATTGCAGAGATATCAATTTCTGTACAATCATTCTTCGATAATGCACCTTAAATGAGTGAATTATTCCTAAATCCAATGGTTGGAGCTCACTGGTACAGTTAGCTGGAAAAAATTTTAACTGTACATTTCTTCAGTGTACATTCCGTAAAATACCTTTACTTTCACCACTCACAGTCTTGTATACAAGATAGTACGAATTTTTGAATGTATCCAACCAACCATTGGATGCTGTAAAATCTTCGATTCCCGATCTTGTGGCCATATGCAACTTTTTTTCTCATAAGATTACGCCATACACAGGGACATTTGATGATCTTGCACCTAAAAACCATTTTTTCATCATTCATTCTAATTCTTCATACCTGGAATTCTTTACATGTTTTCTCTTTTTTGACAAATGTCCACACCGTTTTGCATGTTTTATAATCGCATCACGATTTTTCACTATGGTATTCAATGTCGAGACCGGCAATCTGAGTTGCTTCTCCAGATCAATGCGGGTTCCAATATGGGCATCAACTTGCCCTAAAATTTTCATTTTGTCCTCAATTGAAAATGTCCGTTTTTCACCTAGCCTTTCCATTTTCAAGCAGGATAAATTCTATTTTCCGTAGTAATTTAGGGCAATTACCCTCAATTAGTACGGAATTACCCTTAAGTTAGCAACACATGATCGCTACCTCGTTCTACTATAGTAGAACGAGGTAGCGATAGTGCTAACTGTCGTGCAACTTCATAATGTTTAAATATTATAATTATTTGCGATGCAGTGTGGCTTGAATGGGATAATGCAAGTTCCAATAAGTTTTACATTTAACCCATCATTGTTATAACTGTTGAATCAAGTCAGCGTAAATGATCCCAGTTATCGGTCACGGTACATATAGTTCCGGCATTTATCACGTTTAATCACGTCTGGTTAAGAAGTCGCTTTCATTCTTAATCATATCAAATTCTGTACTAAATCAATATTGTCAATATTCCGACAGCAGTTCTTAACATTGTATTTATTATTAGCAGGGTAGTCCTACAATACATTCATTTCATATGGTGAATCCTTTCCTCGCGGAAGATAACGAGATGACGTAGTTCAAATTTCCGACACTGGTAGCGTTGTGCCCCGCCACATTCAAATTCTTCCCGAAAATAGTTCCCGTTACCGCTCTCTCACTCTTGTATTTTTGAGTACATATGTACGAAAGGACGCCAAAAGATGATTTGTAAAGACTGATATGCACGAGTAACTGTTTTAAAAGGGAAATTATTTTTTTTAGTCAGCACATCGTATTGCAAATAGCGGGAAAACGGAGAAACACACGGTGTAAATACAGGGTTCTACATACGTTGCAGAGATAGGAAATTTGATGGGACCCAAAAAAAATGTTGCAATTTGCGGGAAAACGTAAATTCCGATAACGCAAATACGGGGTTTTACTGTAGATAACTGATTCACATCCATTCCTCTGGAAGATTCTTTACTGAAAAATCATACCCTCATCGCAGTAGTCACTATGCAGCAAAACAAGAGGGAAATATCCATTTATTTTACACAAAGAAAACCACATATCAGTACTTTAGTACTTTGGAGTTTGATCATGATAACATAATGGTGTCATATGTGCCAAAAAAAGATCAGACCGCGATCCTGCACTCTTCTCTTCACCACGATTCTGCAGAAGATGATACCACGGAAAAAAAGCCAGATATCATAAGATTTTATGATAGCACAAAGGGAGGAGTGGACATGGTAAATGAGCTGAAAGCAACCCTGATGAGAATTGCTGGAATCAATTCTCCTGTGATATGCTTACAATACAAGCGAGAAGATGGAAATACATGCTTATTTGAAGCAGCTACGGTTTTCTCTATTAAATGACTTCCTGGTAGAGAAATGTTCCATATCTACACTGCCTATTAACCTCATGAGTTAAATTAAGAGGTATAGAGGTTTGACTGAGCCAGATCCGAAGAGACCTTACCGTAAGGTAACAGGGAGATGTGGATTTTATCCTTTTAACAAAAATTGTGAAATGCAAACTCAGGGCAAGGGATATGAAATCTATACAGGTATGCAAGGAATATTCACATGAGATGTGCACAGCATGTACAATTGTTGAAAGCAGAGGAGATTAATTATTTTTAACTTCCATTTTTCTTCACACCAAATTTCTGATTGTATCAAAAAATATGCCAATTTTGTTAATAACATGAATAAATAAAATACAACATTTAAAGCGGCTATTCATACAGTAGTAACCACATGGATATAAAAGTCATTGCCTACAACTTTGCACCTGTATTACAGGGAATCGACGATAGTGCGACCCATGATGCAACTAAGGAAGATGTGACCAGCGCCAGGTTTAATGCATTCATTGGAATGTCATGAGGGATCATGCTATTCCAATAACCTTGATGGACATTTCACTTACTTTTCATAAATATCCTGAAAGATGTCCTTAAATCGACCATCATATGCCTTCAGGATGGTATTCTTAGTGCTCAGATATAATGGATAGCCTCGATCTAAGGCATAGTTGAATGATGATTCAGCAAAAGCGCTGCAAATAAGTGCAACAAGAGTTAATAGCATACATTTTCATCCTTATCAGCATTAAACTTAATGCTGGTTTTATGAATGAAAATATTACCAATTTCACCAAGTGCTTACATACAAAGTAAATATGGAATGGGTGGAAAATACCAAATGCCTCCATATTTTAAACTAATTTATAGTTTGTTAGTACCTAAATGTCACTTCTCAAAATAACTGATTTTGTTAGCCACAGTAATAAGAAATTTATTTAAACAAATTCCATCTTTGCTGGAATTATTTTTTTTGAGTTGACAGCATTTCTTCAAATGCATGACAATTTCTTTCACATTGCTCAACAAATGTTACAGATTTAAAAAGAACATCACCAATTAGTTAATTGATTGAGTAGTGTAAGGATTGGTTTCAAACTGAAATTTGACAAAGTGTTGGTAAATTGTCAGAAAGTAGATAGACTTCCATGCAAAAAACTGTAATCCTATAATCAGCAGCATGAAAAAAAATTCACATTTATCATCAAGAGATCAAATAAAGCATAGATTTCATAATATTTTACAAGGCAAAACTTACGCAATTGAGTCATCAGTATTAAACATAGCCAATGCAACTCCAGGACCCTTAAATACATTCACAACTCGCTGAATGTTATCTCCTGACCCATTTTTCCAAGTAATTTCCAATGTACCTGCACCTGGCACCACAAAATCAGTGGCCTTGTACTGTAGAATAAAAGTGATTAATTAGATGTTGTTACATTTATTTGTGAGTTTCTTTAATTGTAGTAATCCTAAGTTTTGAAGCTTCGTGGAATTTAGGAATGGAAAAAACCTTGATAACATTATATGCTGAAATTTTAAGCAAATAGTAAAAAAAATGAACTAATCTCATCATAAAGGCAAAATGAGATTTCTCCCATTACAAATACATTCTGAAGTATTCATGAATTTAATGAAAAAGATGACTTTGCCCAAAAAGTAATACTTGTATGCATGGCCATAACAAAATGCACTGCAGCCATCACTTGCCTTTCCCTATTAGGGATGTCACCAATACAATTTCACTTGCATTTATCAGCAAAGTTGTAAACATATAGCTACTATAAAACATCTATGATGAGGACACATCTTTCAAGATAAGTTGGGAGTAGGTACCTGATGCATGAGCATTGGGACTCCAGAGTTAGACGAGCTGCTTAGCCAGATAAGCTCTCATTGGCTAGGCTAAAGTAAACATATCTTTTCCCTCACTTGTTTAATGACACAAAATGACAATTCAAAAGCACCTTTTTATAGCAATGGCATGAATAATAAGTCAACATTCTTTACACCACTACCCTCAAACAATATTTCATTACAAATTCTTAGGTGGCTACATAAAAAGTCAATACATGCACACCTATGACTATACATGACTAGGGGGTTAAATGGAAGTCTCAATCTCGCCCCAATAAAGACGCTTATCAATCTACATCACACGTTTAAAGAAATAACAATCTTGGAATGGATTATTTTAGGTAAACCCTGAAACTAACCTGGTCAGCATGTGCATGACGTCCAATGATGATAGGTTTATCCCAGCCTGTTACCAGTCGAGGAATGTTTTTGCAAATAATTGCTTCTCGAAAAACAGTACCACCAAGAATGTTTCTAATGGTACCATTTGGAGATTTCCACATCTGAGACAAATTAAATTCTGCAGATTGTGAGAAAATATAGCATGTAGAAACAAAACGGCTGCACAAATTGTTGAAGCGTAGTATATCTTCATAATGATTAAAGGGGATTCCATCAGAAAATCATTTTCCCAATCATGTATTTGAAAAAAAATTACCTTCCACTCTCTTTTCATCTGGGGTTATTGTAGCACACTTAATACCAACATTATACTTTTTCACAGCCTCGGCACATTCTATTGTAACTTGGTCCTTAGTTTTTTCTCGGTGCTCAATGCCAAGATCAAAAGTTTTAAGCTCAATGTCCAAAAAGGGAAGAATAAGCTTCTCCTTAATGAGGTCCCATATTATCCTGAAAAAGTAAAGACAGAATTTTTGTGAGAGAAATATATGTACAATATAGGCTAATTATTCCATTCTTAACAACCAGAAAGAAATAAAATACATAAAAAATTCTAGCAATAAGGACTTTCAGTTATTAATGGGGAATAGCAGTCACCAAGACCATTTTGGCCTTTCTAAGCCATTAGCAAGATTGACTGAAAAGTACATCAAAGTTATACACAAACAAGGCAACACACCTTTTAGCATTAATATTCATTATTACTATGCAATGAAATTGAAATTACCAATTTCATCATCATCAGTCAACAATCCTAAAATTGGTTTGACACAGCCCTCCACTCGATTCTTCTCTTGGCTAACCTCTTCATATTGACGTAATTCCTCTCATTTACATCCTTCACAACTTGCTGCATAAATTTCAAACGAGGCCTGCCTTTTCCATTCTCCCCATTCAATTTTCCCTCGACAATTGTCTTCATCAGGCCATCGTGTTTCAAGATATGGTCGATTAAATTGTACCATCTTCATTTTAGAGTTTTCAGCAGACTTCTCTTTTCTCCCAGTCTTCTTAAGACTTTTTCGTTTGTCATTCAGTTGATCCATTTTACTACATTTCAAATGGTTCTAGCCTTGACTTCTCTGGTGCCATTATCGTCCATGCTCTGATGCCATATAGCAGCATGCTCCAGATGTATGTTCTAATGAAAGGTTTCCTCACTTCCACATTTTTATTTGCAGCTGTGAACAGAATCTTCTTTTGGCAAAATACCATTTTTGCCTGGGCTATTCTACTGGTAATTTCTCTTTTACTTCATCCATTGCTGGTTACTCGGCCTCCCAAATAACAGAACTCTTCCACCTCCTCAATTTTTCTGTTTCCCTAGTTTAACATTGGTCCTGGCTTCTTTTCTCCTGCGTCATACCAATACCTTAGTTTTCTTTTTATTGATCTTCAGGTGATATCTGGCCATTGCCTTTTCCATATTTCCTAGTGTCTTCTTTAAATCTCCTCGTGTTTCTGCCATCACTGCTATGTCATCGGCGAATCGCAGCATGCTGATATTTCCCCTGGTAAGTCACCTCCAAAGACTTTTCTTTGACTTCTTGGATGACTCTCTCGATGTAGACATTGAATAATACGGGAGACAGTGCACAACCTTGTCTCACTCCTTTCTTTATGCTTGCTGCTCTACTGCTGGGTCCTGATTTGATTACAGCCACCTGGTTTTTATACAAGCTGTGGATAACTCTTCAGTTACTGTATGATACTCCAATTTTCTTTCAGAATCCTCAGCACCAAGTTCCAATCCATGTTGTCAAATGCCTTCTCCAAATCTACAAACACAATAAACATTCTCTATTCTCTTCTCTAGGAGAATAGCACTGGCAAAAGAAGCTTTTACTTGCAGGTGTGAACTAATGTCAGGGGCGTTGAGTAGAGTAAGTAAAGAAAAGACTAGTGAAAAGTTTAATATGGAGCAGAAACATGGGCTGTACGAAAAGAAGATGAAAATAGACTTAGAGCTTTTGAGATGTGGGTATGGAGAAGAAGGATGGAGAAAGTAAAGTGGGTCGAAAGGAAGATGAATGATGAAGTGCTAGAATTAGGAGGAGAGGAAAGATATTTGATAGATGAAATTAGGAGAAGGCAGAAGGTATGGATGGAAAAGCTAATAAAAGGGGATGGTGTTTTGAAAGAAGTGATTGAGGGAAGAACGTTGGGTAAGTGGGGAAGAGGGAGGAGAAGAACGGGTAGCTTGGATAGAATGATGGGAGGCAGGAGGTATGAGGGGATGAAGAGGAACATCGTGTGCAATTTAGGGGGTGGGAAGAATCATATGTCCATTTAGACCTACCTTCACCGGTAGAAAACCAAATAATAATAATAATTCTCTTCTCTATAAGTAGCCTGAGGGCCAAAATCACTTTTATTTTTTTTCTCAATTCAAACTGGTCCTCATCCAGGAACTCCTCAGATTTTCGTACTATTCTTCTATTGATGATTTTTGTCAAAATCTTCAAGGTATGTGTCATCAGGCTTATGGCCCTAAAATATTCAGTTCTCTGACCTCTTCTTTTTGGCAATAGAGATGATGACGTTCTTCTAAAAGTCTGTGGGTATCTGTCCTGTAGAGTACATGTCGAGGATGGTTTTGTACAGCTGGGTAGATGCCTTCTCTACTGCATTTTTAATTAGTTCAGCTGAAATATCATCTATTCCAGAAACCTTATATATCCTCAAGTCCCCTACAGCTGTGTCGAATTCCGATCTTAAGATTGGGGCTCCCGAATCATCCTTATTGACTTCATTTTCCTCTTTGATTACTTTCCCTCTAATATTGCTTCCATTGTACAACTCTTCCAAGTATTCCTTCCATATCTTTACTTTATTCTCATGTTCAATTAAGAGTTTTCCATTCTTGTCCCCAATGGTATTGCATATTACAGCCTTTTTCTCTAAGTGATTCCTCATCATTCTATAGGCATTTCCACATTTCCATGTGCGAGGTTGCTCTGTACATCTTCGCATAGATCATTCACCCACATTTCCCTTGCTTTACTCACTTTATGGCTTATGTCATTCCTAATTCTTCTGTAGCAAGGTTGCCCTTCTTCAGTTTCCACATTTTTATATTTTCTTCTCTCTTCAATCAATTCTAAGACTTCTTCTGTAACCCACTGCTTCTTTTTGGCATCTTTTCTTCTCACTAGAACTTAATTTGCTGCTTCCTGTAGCCCAATTTTGCTGATTTCTGTAGCACGATTACCAATTTAAGAAACTAAAAAATAATATCAGAAGGATTTTACCAAATGGCACGTTCTTCAAAACTGCTTCACTACCAGGTAAAACTTATGAAAAACGGGAATTTTTATTTCACAAAAAATACCTATTTACAATTCTTACTTATGAGGAATCTTGCTTTAGTAGCCCTGAACTTACACATAACATTACCATGCATTGAGTTATAAGTCATTTGTGTTCACACATGTAAACAACCACATTCGAAGGCCACATTATGGAAAACAAGAAATGTTCAGAAAACATGAAACTGGCTTGCAAAAGCCCCAATTCCAATCCACTTAATTTGTAGATGACAGCATCTGCTTTAAAATGTGGCCAATCTAATTACTGTGGCAGTGGAAAAAACCACACCAAACTTAAATATTAATGGGAAAAGGTGTTCAGGGCCAAATTTAAGCCATCCTCTGTGGTGCCTATGCTTGAAATTGTGATGAAAATAGTGAGAAAGCTAATAGCCTGTCTCCAAATATTACTACAATAATTATATGACGGCATTATAATCTTGTTATAGTGATTCCTTTACCCAGTGTTCAACCCAAAGATTGGTTTGAAAGGTGAGGGTAGAAATCGCTTCTCCCTAAGCCAATGGAATGTGAAATTCTCAAATTCAGGGTAGGGGGGCCAGTACCTCCCCCTGGGCCACCTACATTTAATTATGAAGTTCTGACAATCAGAAATCACACCGTAAGGACAACAAGTGGGTGTGGCCAGAGAGGCTCCACCCAGATTTGAACTAGGGACTCTCCAGTTTGTAGTCTAGCGATCTACCCATTAAGCCACCATGTTCTAAGATAATACAAAAATTCTTTGTGCCGATAGCCAATACATTGGCTTCAGCATTGACCAAACATAAAATATTTACAACAATTAAAATATACCCTTGGACTTCATTTGAGTGAAAACAATGTTATTGCCAATAAATATTTATTTGTTTGTAACTTTGTAACAGAAAATTTTTAATTAATAGAAAATTAAATTTCCCAGAGTATTTTTTCAGGTGTGTTACAATTTTGCTAAAATTCCATGATATTTCTCGTCAGTATAGCTACAATTTTGTGGCACACAATAGTGGTGGCCCTCTAAACCCTTATAAAGGTTACAATGCATGTCGTGATTTCTTAACTATTTGATTAGACACAGGATTGGCAGAGCTTGCTAGACAAGAGTTCACTAGTTCTTCTTTACTTATAATATGGTTATATTGGGCACAGAAAACAATGAAAACTCTGGGCATGCCATTCCTGTTCCTCAAGTAAAACATCATCCTTGAAGGCACTGATTCCTTTCTGCAACATTCACTCATGAACTTTTATGATTTATTAAAACAATTTAATTAGACTCCATGAAGGGGTGGATCTAAAGAGAGTCTGGGTTCTCTTTGCCACAGCAATGAGGAGAAGGGTTCCAAGGGGAGGGCATGATGTCAAAAGATCAGTTTAAATCTAGCATTTCAAAGGATACTATTCAAGACTGAATATGACATCTCCCCTAGAGAAGGTCCTGAAATGTGAAATTTCGATTTCATTCATAATTACATTAAATTATAGCAAAGAAATTGCTTAAGTATTTTTTTCTGCATAAACGCTATAAATATCAAAACCAAAATGAAACCATGCATCTAAGGTTACCCATTAGAATAAGTGTTGTATCGTCGTGCACAGTTCGACTCGGGAGACTTACGGAAAAATTGCTTAAGGAAAAGCCCGCCGGCACAATACAGAACTCGTGACATGTCACACAGTGGTGTTCTGTCACAACTTGAAAGCTATAGGTAATACATTTACGGGAGGAAAAAACGGGTGTTTTCCATACCGATCGTACACCGCAAAAAATATATTAAGCAGCCCATTTCGCTCGTTCGATACAAGGCGCCCGAGATTAAAATCTATTTCTCACACGTACATTGAATTTGCGATATATTTTTGAGGGCACTATTGTACCCTGTATTCCATCTCTCAATGGAGGGCCTTTAACGTTTGGCAAGACAGCCACCGGATTTTTATTTTTGAAGTTTCTCAGTAATGCAAAAACTATCGATAATATTAGCACTAAAATTTCGAGCGTAACTTTTATGATAGGACGCTTTTTCCAAAATATCAATATTTTAAATTACGCGCGCTTCGATTTCTTTTTGTTCACGTTTGCAATTTGAGGACTTAACGAGCTCGTCACCACATTTCCTGTAAGGTCCGGGGCAAACAAGGAAACTTGAGAGTCTAGACGAGAAAGATTCCCCCACACCATTAATAAAGCGAAACCACTGCAAGCAGGCACTATTCATTTCCGAGGAAGGATTGACAGTGCAACCTTTCAGATATTACGGCGATTTGAGTAGGGCCGGCTAGACAGTCGTGGACCCGTCGGGTTGAGGCGAAGTGTCCAGTTATTCACGAAAGAGTCTTAAAATTAATGAAAAACTACGGGAACCTCTAAAACTTTTCCGAGACTATGCGCACCTTTTGGCGAATTGTATATGAGATTCGTCAGTGTTTCAGACGTGATGGCATGAGTGGGAGGGGGGGACGAAAACTGCCGAAGACATGGCCACAATGGCATGATGAAAGGTAGCAGGAGGACGATAAGGGCTCATTCGATTCTACTTCGAACCTAAATCGCAAAATAAAATTACTTTAATTTTCAATTAGGGAACCAAAGTGCTACATATACTTCTAAAAGTTAATACTCTTCGGCCCCCTTGTTCACACATGTGGACAACCGATTATACGTCCTCTCTCATCATTATTTCCTCCACTTATCTGTGGTTTTCGGTAGCTCAGAGGGTATGCTTTTTTTCGGTAGAATGCGCAACCGATGTGCAGTATTCTACCGAATACGCACCGATCTGTGAGCGTAACAGATTTTGAATTTTCCGCCTTGACAGCGCAAATTTCATAAAATAATCTCTTTCGGCTTTCGTTTCTCAGAAATCAATATGGCGGCCACAAGTAAAGTGAATTAAATTTTATCTATTTAGGTACTTCTTGCCCATGTTGCATTTTTTCTGTTCATGTACAAAATATTAATACTTAAGGTGGTAGGTACTGCATTATCATTCATGCGGTCATCAAATTTTTTTCAGTCACTCGAATAAAAACAGTTCACTTAAGTGGACAATAAATATTTCAACAATAATAATAATTGTTTTGCATCCGGACAATAATACATTTTTTCAACATGTACCTAATTTGAGCAATCCCATATGTGCTCAACAGAGGTGATTTTTTCCATAGGCCAGGTATTTTTCAGAAACTAAAAGGTTAAACATATTAAATTTAGCTCGAACTGGAGAATAGCAAAGCGACAATTGCCCATTCAACCCAAATTAAGAGTTCCCACACGTTTGGTAACTGCCATTTTCAAATAACTTCAAAAACGTGACACATTGTCAGCTACATCGTACTTGGATAATATCTCCATATATTTTTCAAGCCAAACGCTAAAAGTATTACAACCGAGAGCCTCGGGTCACTTCGCCAATCCAACGACGCAATAATTTTGATATAATTTTCCCCAAGAATTCTTTTTTTAAGCCTCGAGGATAATGATAAACTCAGGCATTGGAGTGTGCAGGAAATGTCAGTTATATTTTACTGTGAGCGATTAAATATTCAATTATCAAGTCCCCCACGTAATTTCAAAGGCATAAATTGACGAATGTGGTTTGGTTGGCTTTCGATAGATTTCATGAAATTGAATGCTCTCATACGCCTCTTCTATACAACCATCCCTCGGACGATGAATCTAGAACTCGGAAAACAAACGTATGCCCCGAGGGGTGAACTTCAAACACATTGCGCAAAAATAAGGACACTTGACGCGTCAGTACTCTGCAATTCCTCCCTTATCGAACATTGCACTGTTATCCGCTGCGAACTGAGTTTGACGGATTTGACCCACAACATGCTGCGGCTAACTCCTTTCCGTGAGCGCGAAGATAATGTCAGACACAAGTCGGTCAGAGCCGTTCACATCCCGAGAGGGAGGTACTGATATACCAGGCTATTACAGCCCGATAAAAAGGCTGCGAAATAACGATCTAGCGCGAAATGCACGACCATTGAGAGCGTTCATGACCAATATTACATCGACATTCGGGCTCAAAATCGAAACTAAGTCACATTTTTCTACCTAAAACGACATCCTCTGTCGCCAAAACTATTATTTATAACGATGCAGTGAAATTGGATGTGGAATACAGATAACGGAAAAAAGGATGCTCAACGTGACAATTAACATTACACTAAGGGAAAAATAGATGAATACTTAGACATGGCTGGTATCAGCATATAAATGAAAAGCGATTTTTTTACAGCTCGTCTCAAGCCAAGTCATCAACGTCAAGCAGGGTGAAAGGTTAATAGAATGCACCATCGAGGCTCCGATGCACAAGCATGACCTAATTACATACGTAAATTGCTTTGTCTTCCGGAATCCTCGAGAGACTATGGCTGAATATAAATTAGTTAGTGCATAAGCTTGAACGAATGCTCAAAAAGACGACAAAAAAGTGACAAAGTCTAGTCCCGCTAGTTGTCACGAAAATATCAAACGTAGTCAGAGTGAATTATCTGAACGCTGGAACGGGAGCGATGCAATAATGAAATACTTTGTGTAGACAACGATATAACTTTACTTCCATGTATCTACATCCATTATACACAAAAACGATAGAGAAGTCATTGATGCCGGATTCAAAAATCCAGTTTATGCGGAGGGATGATTATATTTTAATCTTACCCCACGTCGATCGAATAATGAATGTTATGAATGAATAATGAAGCAATAACATTACGTATTGTATTATAATTGAGAATTGTTTCCAAGAAAGGAGAGGCTATCTGACTACGAAGACTATTTCCTTGTGCGAGGTTGTCAAAGATACGGAATGATGAAAAAAGATTGGTATATTTCGAAACCCGGGTTTGGAGAAGGATAATGAAAATGAATTTCAAGAGAATATGAACCAGAAAACTTTTGAGATGAGAGAGAATAAATCTGACGAAGGAATATGGGGAATAGTAGGCAGGTGGTACAAATGCTAAACTAGGGGCGGATTGAACAAGAATAAAACTTTTAATTAGGAGCAACGGGATTCTGAATGTCGTTCAAGGGAGAAGAATGCTAGGAAGAGAATGGAGATTTTAGATGAGGCGGAAAGGGATGAGACTCCATAATTCTGGTCTCAAGGGAGATATAGCGCAGGTGAGTCTTCAACAAAAGTGAGTAGAACACGTAAAGCAGAGTAAAATTATTCCGTCAAAACCTGACCTAAACATAAGAGTACCGAATAATAAAAAAACAGAATAAAGAACCATTTATATATCAAAGAGAAGACTTATTCCCTGTGGGATAGTCCACAATGGAGCGATAAGTAATGGATTACAAAATACTGAAAAAAAATCAAGCATGTTCTAAGAGGCGATCGACCTGCTACTGTAGATATCCTCGACCCAGTCCACGGGAATCCTTATCTTAAGTGATTAGAAAAATCGGTGGTGGAAGGGAAGATACGCATGACACAAAAATAATGCATTTACCAATAAGTTCCGACGGATAACTCATTGCCCAATGTTCGGAGGCGGAACGGGGTGAAGAGAGACAACAACTCCTTTGGGGCTAGCTATTTTTTTCATTCTCACAAACCAAGCTCCCAAGCTTAAAATAGTCTACCAGTCGTGGTAGTTGTGACGGCGGGCGTGCTCGCTATAGGCACCCCAAAGGTAGCGGGTTCTAACCACGACTAACGAATGGACACCGGATTAATCTTAAGAGTACGCGTTAAGCGTCGATTAGATTGCACACGACAGATAGCTCACCTAGTTATACCGCTACAACTTTATACAAATACTTAGTAGATACGTAGTAGGGAATCTAGTTAATCAGAACAAATATTAGACATACTTTTCCGTTGACGGATTATGTCTGAGAGGAATCTCAATCCCTACCGGGCGTCCTTAAAAAGAATTCATGCTGGGAAAAACCGGACGTCTGGTAACCCTACTAGAAATAGAAGAGTCCTGTACATACATACATGTAGTTATTACGTAAACGGGGTCCTACACAAGATTAACCAAATGAATAACCTCTTTCAAACGACGAAAATGCCTGCCCTGCCACACACCCTCATGGTGGCTAGCAGGGTATTGCGTATATGTAGACGTAGAACTAACAAGGAAGGTATCTCAGGTGTGTCTCACCAATTTTATTGAAATAGCACTCATTTAGTAGGGAATGAAAAATTAAGGGACTCACTTTTTTAAATCTGCGGAGAACCGCCCCTAAAATTCACCCCCAAATCAGTTTTTTCAACATATCTTTGCTTGCATGAGCGATAAAATTCGAAATCAAAGTGTAAATAACTTGTCATTAAAATACGCTACGTTTACCACCATTAAGATACTCGGGGGTTGTAACCGCTTTCAATGAGTTTGAGTCCGATTTTTACGCATATTTTGGAGCCTTCAAACTAACTTAAAATAAATCCAAAAACATAAAACCATTTTCGCAAAGGAAAACTTACTTTCAAGATCACTTGTTTTGCGTTTAAAAATATATTTAAGGGCTTAAATAAACCTAATCATTTTTTATTGTAAAGCTAATGGATTGACTACATTTTCTGTTTTCCCGTTTTCTGCATACACATAAAGATCAGAGGGTTTACCGACTCTGGAGTATGCGACGCATAATTGCCCACGAAAGAAGCTATCGTTTTCTAAGTTCAAACCACACACTTGCAAAAATTGCCCTTGCGCTTTATTGATAGTCATAGCGAACGCAAGGTGTATAGGAAATTGAAGTCGCTGGAAATCGAACGCCATGTCGGTCGGAATGAGTGTTATTCGTGGAAGTAATACGTCTTCACCTTATTGAGGTCCAATCAGTATTGTTGCTTCAATTAGATTGTTCTTCAATTCAATTTCAACCAGTTTTGTAACTACTAATCATTTGACATTGTATAAATTACTATCTTTTTTCTTCCTTTCCTTTCATTCCACAGCATAGCCACAGCAACGCAAGGCGGGGTATTGAATTGAATGATGTGTTTGCTCGGTGAATCTATGTTCGCTAGAATACTTTTATTTACTTTCCCGTTCATTTCATATCAGACTGAGCCACAATGAAGTGTGGTCGGGTTTAGCTAGTGGCTTTATATAATACGATACAGAACTAAGTAAAACCATGCATGTAAGAACGTTTATGCAGGCAAAATTAGTGATTTGGCGACGCTCTCCAATATAGAAATAACACAATTTGTTAATAGGTGGTTTAAGCCCTTAATATATATTTCTTTTAAGAAATTGGTTTTATGTATATGTATTTATATTGGGTTAATTTGAATGATCCAAAATATGCGTAAAAAATCAGACTCACCCTCATAAAAAAATAGGGGTCACAACCCCCGAGTATCGTAATGGTGGTAAGCGAAGCGTATTTTAATGACAAATGATTTACACTTTGATTTTTAATTTTATTCGCTTATTCAAGCGAGGATATGTCGAAAAACTGTTTTTAGGGGTAGTTCTCACCCCTTATTCATAGTACGAGGAGGGTGATTATTATATACAGTATTGGATATGTAATGGTTTCATATTATACGGCACAGTACTATGCATGTAAAAACATTTATGCAGGCAAAATAAGTGACTTGGCGACTTTCTCCAATGCCGAAATAACACGATTGGTCGAGGGGTGGCTTAAGCACTTAAAATATTTTTTGTCGAAAAAAACACAAAACACGTAAACTTTGAAATAATATTTTTTATGTATTTGGATTTATTTTGGGTTAGTTTGAAGGATCCAAAATATGCGTAAAAAAATCAGCCTCAACCTCATAAAAAATAGGGGCTGCAACCCCCGAGAATAGTAATGGTGGTAAACGAAGCGTATTTTAATGAAAAATTATTTACACTTTGATTTTGAATTTCATGGTTCATGCAAGCAAAGATATTATAAAAAACTGTTTTTGGGGGTGAACTTTAGGGGCAGTTTTCACCCATTAAACCGGCTTCTCCGCAGATAAAAAAAATTGTATCCCTGAATTTTTATTCCCCACAAAATGAGTGCTGTTTCCATAAAATCGGTGAGACACACCTGAGATACCTTCCTGGTAAAGAACGAAGACAGTCCATTCATCCACTCCCGACACGGCTACCCACTTCAGGTTTTCTGAAAGCGTGACCTTTGCTTTCCTGAGTATATTATGTCAAGGATAACAATGTAGCGTAGGCATAACATGAGAAGCCACTCGCATACAACGACACAGTAGTTCCTTCCATGCATATGCTTCGTAACTTTAGGTCCTGCGTGGTTACGTTATGGAAGCGAGAGAATAAATAAATGTTTGAATGGAAAATTACAGGGAGCACAGGATAAATCGCTGAAGGGAATCGGGTTGGTGTGGTGGCTACTAGAATACTGACTTCCCAACCAGAGCGCCGAGATTCGATTCTCGGCAGCCGTAAAGACATTTCATTGATATATGGCTGCCGACAATAGTGCTGTGAGGAGAGCACTTCACTTCGAAGTTCACAACTCCGTCCGTCGTATGGAACGTTAGCCGTAGTTTCCTAGGCGCTATTGGTTGAGAGTGGGCTTTGCAAACGCATGGTTTCTCACCACTCTTTCTCCGTTCCCTTAAATATTCCTACCACTACCCAATAAGCCACATACACTAAAAAGAGCAAATGACTAAATGTTGATCGCCTCCCCTGAATGACAAGTTATCGTTGAAGGCATTTATGAGAAATAAAGAAAAATATGATTATGATATTAACATATGTTATTCAAGTGAGAATTATTGCAACAGCGAAAATTTATGCCGCATTTATATGAGAATTGACATCCCTGACAAATCAATAACACGATTGTCTCGAACACAAGTTGGTAAAACACAGGTTTCGCTCCAGTGTTTTACACTGATTTGACACAATTTGTACACCATTCAATGACCCCGTCTGTAATTTCTCCTTGGAGAAATTACAGACGGTTGTCTGGTTGTCAGCCGTAACTCGACGGTTTAAAATATTGGAATATAGCATGAAAAACAGATACATTTTCGTACACGTAAAGCTAAGTTTGGGTTCCCGAGAATTCAAGGTAACTCAGAAAACGTTCAATTTGAGAAAATTATTTCAACCAGAAGGAAAGAACAACATTTCCCGATTTTTTCAATTTCATTATTGACGAGAGGGCTTATTTCATGCGATACAGAAAAATATTTACTAATTTGAGTCTAAATCATGGCAACAAAACAAGGTTTCTCTGTCTATCAAAACCAAATGACGACAGAGAACTTGGATCGATGGAGAGAGGGGATATTGTGAAAACGTTAGCACCCAGATACTGAACCAGAATACTTGAAGACTTCTTAAGCAATTCAAATGCGTCTAGCCAGACCGACACTATCCGGCAGAAGAAAAAAGATAACCGAGCCCCCTGGGCTCATAACCCTCCCTTTTAACTAAATCAACGGAATCCTTAGTGGTGATATTTAAGGATTCACCGGCTGTAAAAGGCGGCACGCTGGCGTTAGAATAAGTTAGATAAAGGTGAGCCATACGCCCTCCACTCGAAACGAATTTCTTCACAATTGTACATGCAAAACGTTTATTACTGAGGCCACGGTCACAACTCTTAGGTTACTCCCCCCAGTAGTTCCAGATTAATTTAAATAAAACGACGGAGCGACCGAGCCCCTTGCACTACATAAAGTAGAGATGATTCGAATAGCAGATTTCTCGAATTCGAATATTAAATCATGACTCGAATACTAGAATTGCAATGGATATGTTAAATGTTATTCTGCATATAATCTGTTGCCTGTTGATTACATTTAGAAATGCAATCCTCGTTTTAAAATTTCAAATATATAATACAATGATTTTTCTACTACTGTTGAATATAACAAACTTTTATAAGCCTTAATACATAAGCAGAAAGTTTGAATACACCACGTTCTGTCCAGTTTTCAATTAAATGATGTAGTTCATCAACACGCCAAATATAGCGTAATTAGAAAATTATTCGGGATCTCGAATATCGAATTCTTTTAGCATAATTATTCGATTTCTTGAATAACGAATACTTTATAATACTCGCACATCTCTAATATAAAGTCGTTGCGACCCTTAGGACTATTCCTACGACCTCAAATAGGGTCCCTGATATTAAGGGTGTACTGACAGAGATACTAATAGTCAATGGGACCCTCTTGTGATGCCATCGTAACAGCAGAGTCCCTCGACGATGGGCAGTGAATATTTAAATCATCGCGCCATACGTGAAAATCACGTCTCTCCAGTTGACCAACTTCATAAAAGGCAACAAATAGCGCCCACTGCAGGCGCTCGGTGCATGAGCGCCAACGACCATCGATATCGTTCTTAAAGGCCTTATAGTCGCCAAAGCTCGCAAACACCATATGCAATAGCCGGATAGCCTTGACAATAAATGGTGCAGTGAGAGAAAGGCTTGGACCGCTCGACGCGAGCTGAAAGCCACTCAGGAGGTGCGCGCTCTTAAAGCTTCGCGGTCGTGTGCTGTTGCTTCGAGAGATTGGAAATTACAAGGTCGTCGGTTCGACTCATCATAAAAGTCTTGAGTGACGCTGACTTCTGTGTACACCGACTGCGTAGCGCTTTACGTCGCGACGGAGGGATAAAACCGTCTCCTCAGCTTTGTGACCATCACTGAGGCATTATCACGGGGAACATCCGGGATATAATGGGTCAATTAAACCGTCGATTACGATTCATTAAGGTGGTGACAAATAAATGCGATAAATGAGAGATCCACTTCTTCCTTCTCAGGCATTACTCATGGGACGCAGCAAGTGCATGAATTCTGCACGACATACTGCGGTGCGTTATTGACCTACCTACCGCGACCAACATGCGACCAAAACATAGTGATAATAATGGTGGACGCTATAATGCCTAATATGGAACGATTATTCCTCACTCCTTTGCAACTCCTAAAAACTTTTCTTAGACTCACGGTGAAATCGGGACCGGTCTGTCGGGAGCCTATAATTTGTAACACTGGCCGCGAAATTTGTTTTAAAAAACAGCCAGGTTCGTGAAAAAATTATAACTGTGCAACAAGCGTACAAAAGCAATTCGAAAGTCACTGCTATGCCGTAGTGTGGACACTAATTGAATTTAATACATAGCCCGAGATTTTTTCCGACGACGAAAAAACATTTTGTGTCCCATACTACAGTCCACTTGATTATCTACATCTAGGCGTCACGAGCCGTCGCAAGGGAGTGGGGCAAGGGGTGATATATGTCACAAGCCGTTAAAATGACCTTAAACTGAAAACGAATGGAAGGAGAATACCTTTGGGAACTAATTACGAGGAGTGATTTTTTTTATGTTTTTTACGAAGTACACTTTGTTTGCACTCTAGTTAATTATGAACATAAAATTGGAGATCGCTTCCAGGAAAGTAATATCAGGAGCCCAACCAATACAATGAGTTACGTGAATGCCACAGTAGCGAAATAGTATTTAAAAATTTAAAGATATGAAACGCCACATAAGATAAAAGGCAAACAGAGCCGGTTTGACAGCTCTGCCAGAAACAACTAAGCGATTAACTGAGTGGGCAGTGTGTAAGTTCAAAAGAAGAATGAAAAAAGTTTAAGTAAATGAATTATTTTGTCCAGTAAGGATACTTCCAAGGGTAACCCGACTAAAGCTCTACGAAATGAATTCCTGTATTTGGCTAAAAATACCTAACATACAAACCAAATAGATAGGTAAGAAATAAGCAGATGTGAAAATATAATAAGCTAGGAAGTTAGCCGTTTCGTGAAAGCAATGCAATGAATTGTTTCACCAAAGCCTACCCCAACCAGAAGAAAACTATCATTAAAATAAATCGAATGAAAAGTGCACTTGTATTCTTCAACCAGTCACTCTCTGCTAAGAATAGTATATATCTCCTTGCATTCGAGGGCGACTAAGGGACTAGCCATGCTGAATACGCTCAGCCCCGGCCACATCTCTGATTACGAGAGCCAACAGAATACGCCGACGATAGAAACACGTGAGTGCACGGCACGGACGTATACGTTTTTCACGATATTAGCGTTGTGCCCATAACTAATGCGGCACACCCATGGCCAGAGAATCTTCACGACGCAGAATTGCGCGGAGTTAGCGGGTAAGTATAATCTTCAGCGCAAAAAGAGACAGAACACAAGGACCGTCACAAAGCGCAACTGACATGTCAAAATATTTCCGGGAAAGGTTGAAGCGAATCAATCGATAGCTGTCATAGAATAAACACGGAGTAGCCGTCATTCTCTAGGAAGAGTATAACCCTAGCACCGGATTATAATCACTATTCCACGATTCTTTCACAGAACTGGTTACACACTGCACTTGGGATGATGATAATGAAGACCACCGACTTTGGCGATTAAACTGATCCTGATATATGACAGATGTAGATGCATATGAAAGAAGTAATATAGAAAGAAACAAAATATATCGAAAACATTTAAGAAAAAATAAAAGGAGAACGTACAAAGGTATACTATGGAAGAGGTGAGAAATCACCTAATCAAAACTTTAATTGGTACATTCTCAGCTGTTAAGAATGGGAGTTTCTGACTCAATAAATACGTCAACTTGTCGGGAACAATCCAAAGAATACCTAACAAATATCAAGTTGTGTTCACAAGCCATCCTCTGTGATATAATGGGGTCGTTTACTATAATTTTTTAATTACCGAGTCCAATAGTTTGTAAAACAAAAAGCCCTTCCGTTCTTCGATCCGTTACGTACTTCTCGAGTTATAAGTGGCGAAAAAGCGTTATTTTTAACCCTTTCGGTTGAGTGGGCGCGTGAAAGTCTCGTGGGTCATTCATTCGTCTAATCATAACAGAGACTACGAAGCTCCTTCGCCCATCACAATGGGGGACGCACAGCTGATTCTGCCAATGGAAATGGTTATGAGACTCCACGTGGTGTATTACGAAAGGCATTGCACATTCCAATACATCGGAAGTATATAAACTTCAGCACACTTTTGCTCATACCAAGATGTATACGAAAAGTACCTAGTGGATTTTTTTCAGTAGTTGGGCTATTTACAGGATGCGCCAGGAGCTCTGCAGGCCAGTTCCACTCCATTTATCCATCGAAAACAGACAATGAGGGAAAAAGGACGAGGGGGGAAAATGTGTTGCAGAGTACCGCCTCTATTTAGGAGAGCAGTTTGTGAATACCGATTTACGCTCGTAAAAATTATATGATTGGACTATATTCACCTAAAATGTTTGGGTTCGCAACATTTGGAATAGCATCCATATACATACACAAACACGTTATATTATGTTCACCAAGCGATAAGCGTTCATCCAAGTCAGAACCGGATTGATCCTGAAAATATACGTTTATGAACGGCTATTTCCCAACAGCGATGACTCTCTATTAGCAACTTCCGACGGTAGGACCACGAACGAAATGTCATGGATGTCCCTGACTGTTATACTTGCCTGCGACACATGGCTGGAATCCTACTTTATCAAGGCCGTTTTACACGGTACAATTTATTGTACAAACGAATGCATGAAACTGAATGAAATAGTATGTTTGTCTGAATGAAAATATAACAGGTTCTATTTTCCGTTCAGTCACTTAGACATTCGCACAAGCGGTCTCAAAATTTGCCGCTTTATACGGTACAAGTTTGTCATACAAGCGTTTTTACAAAAATTGTACAAAAAAATGTGCCGTGTAAAACGGCCTTCAGAGTGGTACCAATTATCTGTCTTTTCACAAGAGAAGAACTTAACTATATAATGCTTTCAAAACCCATACCAGGGATGTTCCCAAAGAGATTTAGCCCTGATTTGAACGTGGATAGTTCTGTTTAATCAATCAACACGCCGCTCTTGTCTAAATACTGTGCATGACAGCGGCGTCGGAAGTGGGGGACAGGGGGGGCCGAAGGCCACCCCAAGAATTTTCCCCGGGCCCTTGATGAATGAGTAGTCTTCATTAATAAAGGTTAAATTTCACTTGTTTCCAGCTTGCTTTTTCTCTTCTGACACATTCTACCACCTACATATGCTCTTTTAGCGGACTTCTAGTCTCTACCCACTCCTATCCGCAAAAAAATGCAGGCCCTTTCCTTAAGAGACGGGCCCTTTTTAAGGTTGACCCCTCCCAGCTAAAATAGTTCCGACGCCCCTGGTGCATGAATTATTGGTTAATTGAATTTTTATAAAAACGACAAGAAATACATCAGCGGAAAAAGCTAGGTATCCACTGATTACGGTAGAGTTAAGCTTCATGGTGCAATAGAGTGCGGCTATCACGCGACTAATCACAAGCTCTTTTCTCTTTTTACACTAATGACGCCGCCTGTTTCTCCGTCAAAGGCACTAGACCACATCCATTCCCACAAGCGTAGCGCAACACTACTAATAGGGCTTCTCCCCGCTGTAAGCCACGTTAATATGCAATACCTATGTTAATAACTGTTATTCCCTACTATATTATCGAATATAATTCCGTCGGGATAATAATTGAAGATTACTCGGGAATTCGTAATATTTACATTTAAAACGTTTGCTACGTATTACGTCTTATTCAAATTCAGAGGAATTTGACGGTCGATTCATCGCGAGGGAATGGCAATAACCTCTACAGCAAGGTTCTCGTATCCCAAGGGGGTACGGGAAGCAAGTTCATGAGGTGCAGTGTACGGATGGTAACTATGTATATTATGCTATTAATTCACTGAAAACAATTTTTATCTTCGGGTTTCAGGTTTTGTCAGAAGGCATCCTTTCTTCCTCTTGAAATCTGCAATGTAAATTAAAATTTATTTCTTATTATAATGAATTGGATAACCGGATGATACACAAACTTGGGGGTAAGGGGACTAAAAATGTTGGGAACCCCTTATCTTCAGTTCCTAACAAGTCCGATCCTATAAAGTACGTGTGGGTAATTTAAAATAATATTCCGATTATTTTCTAGAACGCTAGCCGACAGCAATCGAGGACAAATAAGTGCGGCCGCTTTCCCTTATTGAGAACGACCGTTGAAAATAATCTAAAACTTCAAAGACTACTGACGTGGACAAAAAGTCTACTCAAAATGACGGTCAGTGATATGACAAAGTGTGGCTGACAAATAAGGAAAACAGCATAATTCTTTTTTATTGTCTCGTGACATTATTTACTTCAATCCTATCTTTACACGCCTTTCTGCGAATAGTTTTAGATTATCTATAGACGACACCAATGAAGGGCCCATAAATAAACTAATACACGAATGCATGCGCTTTTTTCCGGACAACTAGAGTGTGAGAAAAAATATTATTACTAAACTAACTATTTTCTCATGGCGGATTTCATACGTAATGGATAAAACATAGCGGGTTTAGTGATGCTCAGCTATGAGAGGAAACTTATCGAAGTGAAGGCGCACGTTATCGTACACGAATGACCGACTCATTACTCAGATAAGAAAAACCTACAGTTGATAACAGAGAGTCGAGCGTCATAAATACTGGCCCGAGAGAGGCCATCAAAAGATACGAATGTTTACAGAAACAAATCCGATCTTCGTTTGGAGAGAAGTATCCACAGATAGGTATTGTAGAGCTTAGGACAATCTGAATATGATGAAGTTACTATCGCGCTCGGTATGATTGGCCGAGAGTCTTCAAGTTCGGAACATGTAGAAGAGCAGCGGGAGTCACGGTACGGTATATATGCATCGATTCGTGACATCTCAAGGAAACGCAAAACCGTAGAAAAAGTCACACCCTTCCATCTAAGCACGCGGATCAAATGTTGTGCTTCTAAATCGAACATGAAAATACGTTCTTAAAGGCCATGCAACAGGCGATAACTTTCATTATCATTCGGATTTCAACCAGTAAAGGTAGGTTTTGATGGAGTTCTCAAACCCTGTTTTACTTTTCCTATCCACTTTTCTTGAATACCCTCCCTGGAGTATTTCCCTTCGTATCAGCATTCATTATACCTTTTCCGCCTCATCAACGATGCCCGTTCTCTTCCCGCTTCCCATTAATAAGCACCACCATAATCCCGTCTACCCTTTTCCTGCAACTTCCTTCCTCCAGGTCCCAAATACTTCCTCTTCCGTCTTCATTAAGCTCCTCGTACTCTCTCCATTCCAAAAGATATGAATTTATAGAAAATTAAATTAATTTCTGCTCTATTTTCAGCACCAGGCGCTGCATTAAAATAACACCTGACAAATGCAAGAAGGTAAACATTTCTACACCCCGGTACCGTCATGAGGCAAATTTAGAACTGAAGAATGTTTATATTTTTTTATAAATAACAAACATTGATTCGTCGCGGGTTAAGTTATCATTCATCTAAACTTTCTTACGCTAAGAACTTCAAAATAACATCTCGTTAGTTGGTAGGGTAGAAAGATTGGGTAGATAAAGGTTTCTCAAACGCATATTTACCTAAGTCCCTTTAGCCCTTAAAATTCAACATGACTATATTGTACATCCCAAACCACCTAAAGGGTGATTGGAGTAGAAAATATAAAGGAATACTCTTCAGTTAAATTCTTTCGGGAGTAGGCGTTATATTGCGATGTCGATAACCACCCTCACTATGTTCACGGACATTCGTTTCTTGGGTCCATATGGTGACCCTATTGACGGACAAAACATTTAGTCTTAACATTAACTCAACTTACTTACACTCGTTTCTAAATGACTAACATAGATACGGCCTCTCTCAGCGGTTCTCAGAGTAGGCCACAAGCTGTTGCCACCATCTACATCTGCGTAATACCCTGCGAGCCACCGCGGGGGTGTAAAAATACATGGAGGACCACATGCTACTCGACACTTAGGATACTACTTCGTTACGCACGAAGAAGTATCTCCCTGGAGTCAGCGGCAACTACAAGGGTAGCCAAGAATTTGAGACAGCCATCCCCTCCGTAACTACGCCCAGATGGGTCTTGCTCCCAGAGGTTTCCACACGTAAAACAAAAAAATTACTGCCGCAATTCTTCTTCTAAAATAGTCAGTGAATTATGAATAAGGTTCCAAGTCTTCCAGGTCATTTTTAAGGACAAATGATTATTTTATTTCAAGAGGTTTCGCCTAAAACCCACCATAAAGTGAGGAGTGAAGGTCGAATTGAAGATTGGAAAATGAAATTAATAGGTAAACGTCAGTTGTCAGTTTCTTTGACGGAATAGTACAGGCTTGTTGAGACCTCTTGAAGTATCACTAAAGTAATTGTCACCGGAGTATGGATTCCGATATCAGAAAACACTTGGCAACTTGGAAGACTTGGAAAGAATTAAAAACGTATCATCCTTATTACTTCACCGATTTACGCCAGTTTTCGAAGGACATACTATATCTTATATTACTACTAAATGCTCTGTTAACCACCTAACATTTCCCCAAACCCTCATGTTTTATATACATCCCATCTCTTTCCATTCCATCAAACATAATTATACTTTATCTCCAATGTTCAAGATTTCTTTCCAATCGTCCTTCTATTTAGGTCTTTTGATGGTTATTAGAATTTTTATTAAAACATTCCATGCCTTCAAAAACCGAGCTCAATTTACTTATATTGCCTCTAACTTAACGCCAGAAACGCACCAGCACGTCACATTCCTATCTACGGATCTTTTTTTACTCATTTTTACCCTGACCCACACCTAAAAAATAGGTAGGCACAGAAAAAACCACTGGATTTCCAGGTTAAGAAACCACGTCCGGTCGTTGCGCAACGAAATATTTTGGTTAAAGACTGCGGTCGGGTCACAGGTTGGGTAAGGATTACAAAGTAAAAAAAAAACTTTCCCTCACCCCCTTGTTTAAAACACATCCCTCTTTAAAATGAAGCTCCCCATATTTACCCTAGCTCAAAGAGTACCGTTTCGATCGCTTTAGCCCGGGGGGCAGGGAACCTGCATGAAGACCAAAAAGTCGTAGGATTTAATTTTATCACAGATACGGACATTTGCTATTTTTCACTGCTCTCCAAAATAAATAAAACGCAAATTATAGAAATGAGGATTCCCAAATTATTAATATTAATAAACTGCTGACATTGCAGATCCCCAGAGGCAATCTCGACACGCAGTTTATCAACGATAACAAAGCTGATCAAACAATAAATCATGACCGGGATATCGAAAAACAATTTCAGGTACTTTATAAATTCAGTAACGTTTTAACATCTCCAATAACTTACAGAGGGACACAATGGCAAGTCCAGCCAGCCATTGGGTTGAAAATGCAACGATGACACTGGGAACAACACAACTAAGGGAAAACGATCTAATTTGATGTTCCCTGCGGTCATTTGCATGGTCATCAAGCACCACATATTTCGGACCCCAAGTAGAGGAATGGCTTTGAAAGAAGAGCCAAATTACTGCAATAAGAAAATTACGCTACTATCGATATTAGGGAAATACCACGAAGGTAGCAGGGAGTGATCGGAGGCACCTCAGGGGCAATAACCCGTCGCAGAACTGCACGCTATATGAAAATGGCTCTCCAATAGAATTGAAGGCAGCAACAGCACATTCATAATCGATTTCCAGGGCGCATACCATTTTACCCATCGCAAAGGAAATCAATCCAATCAATCCCTCATTCTCAATCATAACAAGGGAGTCGAAGTAATTTCCTTCGGTGTCTCGGCACGTCGCCATTAATGGACACGAATCTCAGAACTAACTCTAATCAGAACCCGACTATACGCTGCAAAGTTTGCATTACGGTTTACAACTTCAATTCATTTTCAAAAAATGTTTAAGCAATGGTAGGCAAAGCTATCTAAGGTTAAATCAATGACATTTACATGGTCTTCATCAGAGAGGACGAATAGGAGGGAGGAACTTGCCATCGCTCCATTGGGAATTGGTCCTATTTCCTTGACCAATTCATTCCCCTTTCCAGAGGAATAAATCCTCCCTCCCCCCAATGCGTTAAATATGATGCGGTTCCGTCGGCGAAATACACTGTCGGAATACGCGAAATGTCAGGCCATACGCCAGAGGCTATGCACTCACAGGCATGTTATTAATCCTATGTGATTGATATAACCGTAATAATTTAAAATAAGTTTATGTATTTTTAAAATAAAAGTTAAACATATGCCTAATCAGGATATATTTAGTTCGCTTTTCGTACAAGAAAACTGGGTGACTTTTTTACATTGCTGTAACATAATCTCTTGGTTTCCCATAGTTCTGTCGTCCCCCTGGAATAGGAAATAGGCGCAAGGAAAAAAACTTCGAAGCACCGTAATAAATACAGTATTTGTCCTAAAAATGCACTACAAAAAATCGAAATACACCGGTTCACAGATCAACGTCTAATCCCCTGACCACGTCGCCTAACACTCAGTATGACACAGATTTGGGGGACCCATTCATCGTCGAAAAAAGAAATGCTATAGGAATGCCGTTATTGGATTCCACGGCGGAGTCGCTAGAGATCCAAGCACTCGGGTAAATTAAGGTGCAGCTATGAAAAGTAACGGTTCTTCCAGGAAAACCGACCGCCGGATACCCAAGTGAAAGGTCTTTCTGAGGGTGATTATGCGTATTTGCAGACGGGAAAACATTGGATTAACAAGCCAAGCGCGACGACAATCCTACATGATTATTACTACGTTCACTTTCATTGTACACCACATGGTTATACCATGCTTGAAAATGTACTATGTTTAGTACGGATACTATGATTAGGGATTTCAACTGTCTGGTGAACTGAATATTTCTACATCTACTTTGATTTACCCTTCAGATATTATAAGCAGAAATTATTTCAACCCGTTCTTTTTGCGGCAGGGTAGCTTATTATTAGCTTTAGGGTTTAAAAAAAACGTAAATAATAGTTAATAAGATTTACTATGGGTGCCAAATGCACCAAACTGATTATTATAAACTCAATATCTGAACACTATTTGTTAAATGGGAGTCGAAAACTGGCAATTAAACATGTGGTATGATACATATAAATTATGTACTACGACGTTGGTACCTCTAGCTATGGAACCATTCGTTTTTCGATCACAAACGAAGTAAAATAACAATGAATGCTGTTTAATCAATTTACTTACGAGGCTCTCACTATGGTCGTGATTTTTTCTAAACCTCTTTCTCTAATTATACTCAATTACTCATAAACAGTGATTGGCCATGGAAAATGAACTTTGAATGTAACGCGAAAATGCAGTTTCTGCCATCTATCGACAAAAATTGCACCGTCATGACAAGGCTATTTTTCAAGGTTGTAAATCGCGAAATATGAAATGGTTCGTTTGATGTCTGCAATAAAAACATAAGCTCTGCGTCCTACCCAAGCTCCATTGAGACCCCTTAGCTTACTCCCAACGATATCCTAAGCAATACAAAAACGCTATTGATAGACCCGGTGGCTTTCCACGATGATCAATAGGAAATACAAATTATTAACAAATACACCGCTATCATTAGCGATAAATAGCATGCAAACTATTGCACAATCTTATTGAATACTGCAAGTTACGAGTGACATTTGAAATTGAAGCCAAGAATCATCAACAAAATATCAGAAGTTCAAATGAATCAACGTTTATTCGCTTAATTTGAGAAGAGCACATCACAGGGGATAGGGCACATAGTGGCTCGATCATCGGCATTGTAAATGGCTTATTTCTACATTAAGGAACCCACACTAGGCATATCAGAAAAATTACATCGTAAGCACAATTGTGGATTACGAATAGTGACATTTTAACACAATATTTACAGGGTGGGCGCCAGATAGGGTATTACCAGTATTACTTGACAGAGATTTTCAAGACAGAGTCGGTTGACGGAAACATAAAACAATAATGAAAAAAATAGAAGAAAAATATCCTTTCATTAATATATCAACCTACAAGCCACTGAAAGGATGTGTGGCATGGGAGCAAACTCAATTTATATTATGCACCATTGCATTCTCATCTACACGTGAAAAAATTAATCGGTACAATAAGGCTGTGGTACTCTTTAAACATAGGAGGTCTCGAAATTCCTGAGGACAGGATACTTACCTAGTCATTTCATCTCCAAGAATGTCAACGACTGGTCCAGCTACAAGAAAAAATCAATTATCTGGTTATTAATCAACCCCAGTAAATTTGAATTTTTAAATAATCATTAAGTCAACTGCCAAGGGTGTTTGAAACACTAAATGCAAATATATGTATATCGAGTTTTGATAATAAAATTACAACACCAAAAGTTACTTAAGTAATTTACAAAATGAAGTTATGTGCAACGGGTATGGTTTGATAACCTAAACACATCACAATACCTTTGATTTTCATTGTGAATATGTTCTCTTATTGACAATTCTTCACACAAAATTGTTTTCGCACAACTATTATACGCTTTAAATCTGATAAACAGACACCTAATGGTATGCAACCTCAATTACCGACTACTCGTAATAAGACTGCCTAATACCACGTACAACACATATATTGCATATATAGCTCACGAACGTCACAAATGAGTCGTTCGTGAGATGCGTGAACCGCTCATTTCACCTAACGCAATTCGCATTTCATTTGCCGCATCTTCATTTTCAAACGAGATTTCAACTTCATCGAAAGGATAAAGTTTTCTCGTTCATAGTTGAGATTATCCCTGCAGTACTTTTTAGTTTAAGTCCTGTATACTCTCAAAAGTGAAAGTTGGTTGTCTGCCTTCAGCGTCTCATGTAAAGTTTCAGTTGATCGGGAAACATGGAATAGGACCATGGAACCAGCTGGATATCCAGTGTCTAATGAGACTGTTGGTTGGTTTGAAATTACAATTCTAGTACAACAAATGAGATAAGATCATCTCGAGGCTTGGGGCTGTTTGCGCCACTGACTTTTTATCCTGAGGACCCACGTTGAGTTCCAGTGACTGGTTTTTCAGTAGCATCATTCCTCATTAAGTCATGTGCAAGAAGCACAGTACTGGCAAAATCATTGGAATAAAGAATACCTAGCCACCTTTAACTATGAGAAATTTAATAGTGGTGCCAGGGCACTCGCAAGTCTTCCTTCAATTACTTAAATGTAACCTGCATATAAATACATATAAACCATTTTTAAAGGAGTAAATGGTGCTATCTGTAGATAACCCATAGTAATATCAACTCATTCAGATTTTTCTAAACTCTTGATTAGTTAATTGCAATCCTCCATTTTTCCATATTAATTGCTAGTTCGGTAACATCGTGATAGTACTTCTTTCCTAAATCCCTCATTACATTGCACTTATCCCTAAAGCCTTCCTCATGGAATCTTTCTGTTTCCCATATGTTCTTGACATATTCATTTTTTCTCATGGTGAGGCAAATCCATTTTGTTCTTCTCAATTAAACTGTCCTCTTAATCGTCTTAATAGACCTTTCTTCTTCTGAATGCTGCTCATTTCATTTTATTCATCCATTTATTCTTCAGCATCCTACGCCAACACGCTGATCTTAAGGGCATCTAATATTTTTTGCTAGTCATCTGACTCATAGTTTCACATTCCCGGCTAAGGTTCTCACACAGTGGCTTTTTACAACATTATCTTTTAGTACAGTTGATCTCTCTTCATCATTTCTTTCTTAGCTTGAGCCATTCGAGAAGCTCAGGACTCTGACAGTTGTACTTCATCTATCTTAAGTAATACTGTTCCTAAGGTTGGTGAACAATTCCACTTCTTAGGATTCTCTCCTTGACATCAAGAGTCCTTAAATAATCATCATTATAATGATATAATATTTCATTTAAAATAAATTTGGATTTGAGCATATAAATAGTAAAAGCCAACTCTGTAAGCTTTTACTTTCAGGAAATACTAAAAATGTAAATAGTTAAAATATGATGTAGTTCATTATTAATATTTAACTATAGCATGGGCATTTACTAAGATACTATTGGGGAAATCAAATAATTTAAGAGGAAGAAGTAACGTGCACAAAAAATAACCTTATTTTGGGTTATGCATGAAGTAAGGCACCATATGTGATGTAATGTTACGCATCCAAAAATTATCCAATTTATATTATCCTTGATGGTAGTCGAATAGCAACAATTTGAACTCCTTTGATCTAGTAATCCCTGATAACTTTGTGCTAAGCCTCCAAGCAGGAGTTAAGAGAATTTTCAGCATTTCCATGCTTTTGTAAATCACGCTCAGGTTGATAAATGACACTAGCCTCATCATTGTAAAGAAAAGCAGCAAATATTCCGAAAGATTTTTGGCTGTGGAAATGTATCATTTTAATCTTTTCTGAAATGTAAAATCAATTTATCAGAGCTTTAGTTTGATAGCCATTTAAGCTCTCTTGTTCTACAAGCATAGACGTATTAGTGAAGCTGGCTAAAGGATGCAAGGTGCTTATTGTGTTTTTTCGATTACTTCTTTCCTTATAAATCTTGTAATGATCAATTAAGTTAAGTAAATTCTCTGTATAGAAAAAGAAGCATTGTTCCCAATTGACACACAATGAGGAGAGGTTCTAAAAATGCTGCTGGCCCTATAAAGAACACCAACATTGATTTTATCACATTATTTACAATCCTTGCCACAGCCCTGATTGTTACCTTTATTGAGAATGTTTTCACATTAACTTTGCACTATCACCATCATAATTTTCAAAGTGGAACCATTCTCAACCCTCATTCGACAACATATTCTTATTTTATATGTAGTTGAATTGCCTGGTAATTTCCTGATGCAAATGCAGCAAATCACTCCATCTTATCTCTGATTTTCCTTGGGATAATTTTCCTGATGAAAGGAGGTCTCTCGACATTTTTACATTTATTGGCTAGCCCATGCAATTAATGTGATTATTCCTTTCTCCTCCATTGTTTACCCATGTATTCACATCATCTGTATTCATGTAACATATGTGCCTCATTTCTAAATATTTCCCTACTTTTCATCGGAATATATTCATTTTGTTATGTTTAAGTAGCTATTAGTTCTTGTTGTGTCTCGTCTTGTCTATGCTGCATATATCATTACAGGCCTCACCATCAAATATAGCATAATTTAAGAAGAATATATTTGACATGGCCATTTTTTTATATTCGTTATAGGCAACTCTTCAAATAAATAGTAACAATTTATAAAAAAAAACAATAAATGTACTTGCTTCTGACTCACACTTATAGCTAAAAAGCAAGTACATATTTCCCAAGGTGCTAGACACTCTGCATATAAGCTTCAGCAAAAAAGTAAGTTCCCACAGAAACCCAAACATTTTCAAATCAAAAGGAAGTTTTTAAAAGAATTTCAACTGATCATTTCAATAAATTTTGGAGAGAAATGAGTGAAACAAGATCACCTGTAAGATGTGGGGTATGTACGATAGGGAAATGAAAAAAAATGATGCATTTTTCATTCAATAAACTTAAGAATGTATTATCACAACAACAATAAAAAATCTAATTTACATATTTATGCAACATAATTCTCCTTTTCAGTGGAGAATCTATTTCAGACAGAAGAGTTGTTTCAGACTGAATTTGGTATTTTAGCAAGCTTATTTTCATGCTAATTTTACATTTTGTACCCTTCTCCTGCAGTCCATTTGAAGAATAAATGAGGGAGTGGGTGCATGGTACATGTGTAAATGTAACGGTTGGGAGTAACACCAACCATGTATGTGACAAATGAGTTCCGTAAAGAGGTGATGATTTCTATGGCTTGGTGATATGCAATTGCAACTCCTCCAACTGCAAGATAATTTTGTCTGAGGTAAGGGGAAAGAAGAAGTCTTGGCCACTATTATTTGTACAGGTGACACTGAAGATAGCGCAACACTTCAGATGACACCTCCACAGCCAATATCATTCTTGTAATGAACGCTCACAAGTCAATTTGTCACAAGAAGAAAGCACAGTGCCTACATTTTCAGCCACACAACTGCCAAGTCAAAACACTTCACTATTAAACAGTATTGTACAAAGCAGTCCCACATAACCGGGACCCGCCCGGAGTACACGTGGGCAACCTCAGAGGGAGTGTCCTTCCCCCCAAGGAACCAGCATTAGTTGACTCATCCCCAGACGACGCTGGCGATCGCCCAAGGCTGGACTTTCTAGGTGGCACAGCTGGGGGTGGAACTTTACGCCCCTGCTCCCCCTCCGAAAGCACTCTCCGCCGAGGTGGGGGAGGGGAGGGACGGGGTAGCTCTTCTGGCAAAGGCGGTACCAGCCGCCTCCGTCCCACTTCAAACCTATCCACCAAGGAACGGACTGAGAGGTCCTCGGGGGGGCAAGATGCCTCTGGGGATGAAGGCAGGCTGCGTACCCTCTCATTATTCAAGGGGGTGCCTCGAGGAATATCTCCCTGTCGTGCCTCAAACTCCTTTCTCAAGCTCCGGACCATCCCAGCCTCAGAACGCTCGCTGCCCCCTCGGTTCACGTCCGAGGGTGGGCGAGGGCACGGGTCATGAGCAGTTCCAGTGTGTCTTGAGAGGGAGCTAGGGGGAGGAGGATTCCGATGCGGTGACCGAGGTGGATCTACGATGCGCCGAGGGTTCCTGGCAAGCAGGAGCGCCTGCAAAGCCAGGTGCGTGCAGCCGCCTCTGGGGTTACTAAATGGTGATGGTGCAGGAGATGAAGATTCACTAGAGGTTGACTGTTCACGAGGGGATGGGCAACGCGGGAGAGGAGGGGTATCGGGAGGCGGAGGGGGTGCCAGCCTTGAGTCAACCTCAGGTCTCACCCTCTTCGCCCCCGCTGGGGCCTCACTTAGTGTCCAAACACTGCCATTTACAGGGCCACCAACCTCTTCCAGCCTCTGTTTGGTGCGCTTGACAGTCCCGGGGTGCCAAGGAATGGCCTCCCGATCATATGAAAAGGATGACCTGAGAACATTCTCCTCCCCCTTGCGATTCTGAGTTCGAATGTCACAAGAACCCCAGGAACCATTTCTTGAGGGTGGAATAGGCCCGCGTACCCATCTCGCATCCCCAGAACCCCATGAACTCTGCCTAGAGGGTGTCTCACCATGTGCTTCACCCTGGAAACCCAAGACAACAGCACTATCAAACGAGCTCCAAGAGCCCTGCCTAGAAGGACAATCACCTCCAATGTTTAGTACTTGAATCTCAGACCGACTCTGTTTCCGCTCTTCCCTGTCAAAGACTTGGTCCAGTCGAGCGGAAAAAGGATCATCTCTCCGTGGAGGGGTGCTTGACTCACTTCTACAAGACCATGACACATCACCACGTGGTATGATTTCACTGGGCAATGACCTAGAGCCTTCCAGTTCCCCAGAGCCCTCTTTCCTGAGAGGTGTGGGGTGAGGCCCACGTGAACTTGTCTGCGTGTCACTAACCGGCTGCTGTGGCTGTTCCTCCCAGTCTCGACATCCTATTCCTCCTCCATCATTGTTGCCCTCTTCAGGGGAGAGGGGGGCTTCAGGAACTGGCATCTTGGTGCAACCCTCACGTTCCCTCGCTGCCCTCCTCACAGCAGCCACTACAGCATGCTTCCTTGCTTCCAGCTCGGTGACTCTTCTACGAACAGATGCAACACCCTCCGGAGGGTGTGGGGGTGAGGGCTGAGAGGAACATGGCAGGTGCACCACTTTGTTCTGGGAAACACTATATGCTTGTCCATTGTCACAAGGCATGCGGACATTCAAATTAAGACGGGAATCATCCCGACGTTCTCGGCGGACAGAAGAGGAACTGCTGGAAGTACTCAGCCGCTCAAGTGAGGCAGTCATGGGGACTGGAATAAAAAAATATATTGATAAATCTTTCAACCAAGAATGTGCACATTAAGTCATTGACATTGATTCCTCATCTGATGCATGAATGTCTATTTTACATGAATCTGGATGCTATTTCATTAGGAGCTTGTCTAATTTTATTTATTTCTCACTGAATACGAAGTATGCATAACAGTCAGTAAAAAAAATCAATCATCACAGTATTGAAATATCAATCAAGCAGTGCTCCATGAATCCAATGACCAAGAGAATGATACAAGTACAATGGTTCATACTTAATTTTTAGCTAAAGATAAAATGGGTTCAAAGAATGAAAGAAGCACCATAAATTTTAGTCTGGAAAAATAAATGAAACAACATTAGCAGCTTCCACAGTGTCAAAAGTAATAATGCCACAGCCCTAAACTTCTGAGATATCATTTCAACTCCAAAGCTGGTGATGAATTGATACGACGAGTTGCATCTCATTCAAGATGCTGGAAGCTGATTTTTTGCAATGATCACTTTATACCACAAAAGATTCATTAGTAGTATAGATTCTATATTCATCAAAAGCTTCTTCCTTCCTGAGGTAACCACTTAGGAGAAAGCAAATTCATGAATGACTCAATGGTTTACTTCAAACAAAATAGCAATGCATTATTTACGTAACTAAAGCTATTTACTTCCTATCATTCATCATGTAGTGGGAGAGGAAGTTGAGGGACAGCAAACCAATGATGTTAAGTCTCAAAAACGATTATAATTATTATCATCAGAAAAGTATATTCCATTTTTCTATGGTGAAATTTATGCCTTTTTTATTCAATAACACTTGTTAAATATTAAGGTTTCAAAGAGGATGAATATGTGCTCAAACCAACCAAGGACAAACTTTTGATTCAAAAGTGGAACTTCTTTTCTGTTTCTCTAGACTAATGTGTACACTTTTCCCTTTGTTTCCTATAAAAGTTGAAATACTAGATTCATCAACATTATGTAATAATCTCAATAAATCTCTCATAAACAGATTATTATAATAGCAGAAGTATACACTCTCTGTTCATACAATGACAACATAGTTCTGAAACATAAGAAATGTATATAATATTAGAATTGTACTCATTTAACATTGAAATTAAAATCTTTTTGGCAATGAAGACAACAGGATCTGGTAACAGCATGCTAAATGATTAAAAACAAACCTTTTTTCACAAAAGAGATAAAAAAATGTAACTACAAAATTAATCAATGGTACGAAACATGGGGATTTGTAATTGACGAGCTATGCGAAATGGGTTAATGCTGTGACTTTTGAACCAGAATTCATCAGATATCTATGAAAGAAACTATTCCCAAAATATACTACCTTCGATATCCTGCCTTCTGCCACCCATGGAGGAGATGCGGTCTTCATCAGATGCTCTTCTTGACCCCAAGTCTGGAACTGAAGACACCGATGGGGGCCCATCATCAGGTGACCATGACCGAGGGCGACCACGGTTACCAGTCGATGGACGCCGGTGGACAAAGGAATCCTCTTGGGGGACTCCTGATCTACCACGATTCCCATTGCTTGGAGAGCAACCAACAGGGGGCTCCTCAGGAGGCATGGCAGGCAAGGAATCTGTGGTTGACCCCTCTTCTGACATTAAACGTCTAGTACCACTCCCACTTCCTCCATCCACCATTGCAATAGCACTAGGTGACTTTAAGTTAGTTTCTGACTTAGACCGCTGTAACTTTTCACGGTTTTTCATTGCATCCAGGATGCCCTAGAAAAAAATTCAAAGACTTAGAGAACATGTGTCGTAAAATCTCATCAGTCACACTACTTCCACTACATAATTGGGAAAACGATGAGAAAGTAAAATCATGAAAGAGTGCACACCACAACAGATCTAGATGGGTAAAGGCAAGAGAGAAATTAAATCCCTGCTAAATATACAATAGATTCAAACCTGCCTTGTTACAAGAAGAATGTAAACTATGAAGTAGATTTGTGGGTTTACTATCTGCGAATACCTCATATCTCAATTAATATCTCAAATACTATAACGTATTTATGATTTAAGAATCTGAATAATGATACTTAAAGAAGAAATTTGAATACCTCAAAAATCACAAAAATACATACACACAGAGATATGTTTGGCAAGTTGACAAACTACATCATATGCTCAGCAACTCAATTCTGTTTCATAAATACTTTTTTTTAAGTATATTTTTGATTTTCTTCACAAATGAATCATTGCTTACCTAAATCTATGACAATACTACGACAAGACAAGCTAACGAATGGGTAAAAATAATCCAGTCAGCACAATATTTGGCAGTGATAACGCACTAAATGTAGCATCATAATGGACTTCTCTGCATTTTTTCTGGTGATAAAACTAGTTTCAATGAATAGTATGGAGTTGTATGAAGAAGTACGTCAACCAGCAAAACTGTTGTCTTTTCACCATAAAACATGCAGTGAAACTACTCTCGATGTAAAATTAAAATAAAGTTCATTAACATTGCCCACCTTCACCATTTGATATGACTTATGTTAAGAATAATTGCTTTTATTCTGTTACACATTTTCATCGTTAAATTATGAGAAGTGACAAGTGTGTCTTTTCTTCCAAATCAGAAGTACTTTGGCAAATAGCTGATGCATTTTACGCAAGAGTTGCTGAGAGCTCATTCCAGGCGATCTACACTGCTATCTTATATAATTTGCAATTTGTGCAAACTGTTTACCTAACAATAGTAATACCTTCATTCTGACAAATCTGAGGTTAATATTGTTGAGTTTCATCTTATCCTTAATTTATTATTCCCTTGACACTAGTTGGTGGTTAGATTCAAAAATAGACAAACTTAAAAATGTATTAACACTTTCTGATATCACTTATTTAAACTATAATGTAAACATAATCAATAGATCATGACTTACAGTAAAATTTTTTGATAATACATTAGAAATATTAAAACTTTGGATTTAATTGAATTGGAGGTATTCACTTACTAAGACAACAAATAAATTAGCAGAATAAAATATAATTCTCTATTAGCATCTCTACTATCGTGCAATGATTTGTATTACAATTTGAGAAATCTGCCCATTCAACCCATCTCCACTCAGAAGCATTCATAACAAAAAATGAGTACATATCCTTGTACATTTGCAACAACAATATTTCCGAACAAAATATTAGATTTTTAATTCAAGCAAGACAAACTATTCAACAGGAGAAAATACATATTTTTACACTGGTTCATTTACTTATGTATTAATAATCCAAAAACAATAATATTCATTATAAAGGCTAATATTTTGTCATGTTAACTTTCACTCCATTTTCTTACAAGACAGGTTAATGAGTTAAACCAATGGAAAGCAAAAGTAACTCTTCCAAATAATACTTAAAGATGTATGCCAAAAGAGATTTGATCAAAGATACTCAATTAAAAACAAGAAAGATGAAAGCATAATTTGATAACCAAATTTTCATGAATATTATTATGGTCTACATGGAAATAAAAATACCACCACGTGATTAACTACCTGATAAGTTTCCAGTTGAGCCATAAAGGCAGCATTTGGCTTGATGCAACTTCGCTTTTGCTTCACATGCTCCACAGCAGTTTTGAGATCCCAGTCATATGCCTTCATGGCATATGCAATGACAACTGATGCAGAACGAGAGACGCCCATTTTACAGTGCACCAGAACTTTAGATCCATCTTTCCTGAAGACAAAGAAGAAAATAATCTCAAAAACTGTTTCCAGCTACCAGCATTTTGGTGCAAGACAAGCATTAATAAATGATTCCCACAGGTCAAGAATAAAAATGCCAATCAAAAGTTTAATCAATGCTTCCCGATAGTGGTCATTATTATATACATATATTGGACTAATTCAGAGTTTCAGACTCCTCATTGCTTTTTAAAATTGGAAGTATCATGGGAACCAGGCAAAATGTGCCAACTTGGCTGATGGGTGTAATTCACTAACTTATAAAATTCATAATTAATTATCAACAAAAATATTGCCGACTCTTTTTACATGGGGTTAATGCTCATCATTATTGGTATATTTTAGCCAATTTTCATAATTTTTAAAGATGGGTTTTTTGAAATATAGCCTCTTTTGTTTATGCAAAAATGGCAGTTGTTCATACTTTGAAGGCATATTTCATGGAAATGCAACATTATTGGAGCTATTAAAAAATACGTTGCCACTAATATGCCTAAATGATACCTGCAAAACTGAATTTTACTCTTTTAGCACATTTCATAGCTGTAAAAAAAATGTTAAAGTTGGAACAATTTTCTGATTTTTAAACAATTGTGAAATTTATACTCCGTTTCCCATTTAACTTCTAACTTTTTTCAAAGCATGAAATACAAATACAAAAAAAGCACTGCAAAACAAAAAAATCTTCAACATCCTAGCTTCATTATTGGCCAAATCAGAGACATTTGAAAATTCACCGTTTTCCCCTTGCTTGTTAAAACGACCATTTTAGGTGATTTTTTAAATGGCTGTAAGATCATAAAAAATCAATATAGAAAAATAAAAACGGCTGATTTTTGAATGTCTCTTATTGGTCTATAACATATATTTTTTTGAGAAAAATTCATGACGGTCACCCCGCACATTTCATAGTGCTCTGCATGATTTGAGATGGAAATGGCCAAATGTGTGAGTTTACTGCATAGTTGGAGGGGGGTGAATAGGAAAAACTAAGTATATCATAAAGGTCTTTTCATAAGCATTATATTGCAAGCAAAACATTTTTATACGAAAAAAGGTTCACTCATTGGACACAAAGATCAAAAAAAAGGACAAAAAGGTGTGAATGACCTCAACATATACTTAAGTATGAATACATGGTAACATATGTCACAATGTTATGAATACATCAAGAATGAAAACTATGCTTATAGGTGCAGTGGCTACACTTTCCCTATGCATAAAAAGTAAATAACAGAGTATGAATTTGAACAGAAATTCTAGATTATAAGCCCTTTGTACTTACTTAGCACGGGAGATGTATCGAAATGTGTTATCCCAATGCTTGAGCAGGTCTGTCTTCTCATCATCATACACACGGACATTTAAATAATCAAAAACTCCAGGAAAGAAATTGTCAATTTCTCTTGTAACATTCAGTATATGCCCAATTCTGGAAGTAAGAAATAGAATTATAAAAATAGAAAGGAATAATCTTTACAACAAATCTCACATTAAGAATATTTAAACTTATATTAATATAAAAGTTCAAGGTTGTCAATTATGTTTTGATTATATATTTTTTGAAGCAATAACACTGAGGTTCAAAAAAATTACAGTTATCTGCACGTTTGTTCGGAGAGAAGTCAGTAAATACTGACTTCAGCATAATGTCTGAACTAGTCATTAGCAAAATCTCTTAACCACAAAAGCTAAAAGATTTGATCAGCTTGAAATGTTAACCACTTTATTATAACACAGTGATACCACTGTAGCACTACTGAAAATGCAAATAAAATTTCATAGCCATTGAGGGAAGCTAATTCAGTCTTCAAATAGCCTCACCATATAATATGAAAACATTATGATGATTCATGCTATGACGACTACATAAAAACATCAACACCATTCACTCTCAACTAGTGATGGGTTGATACCATTTTTTCTTGATACTCAATACTGAGTACGATACCAGTTAGTACTCACGATACTACTCGATACCAGACATTATGAATCAATTTAAAATTTTAGTTATTTTGGTTTAAAATACATCGTAAACAGAAAAACTACAGGAATGGGTACAAGCGATAGTAATAACAGTTTTGAAGAGCATCTGTAATAATAAAAAAAAAACAAGTATCTGATAACAGAGTACATTTACTGCTTTATTGAATATAAATATATATTAGCATCATAATCATTAAAGTATGTTGTGCACATTTTCCAATGTTAAAACAGGCACTAATGAAGGCACTTTGCTGTACGTTGCGGGTAGTTTTTTTTTTTCAAATAAAAGCTTTGTTATATCCACGTTTGTGTATGTAATCACATAATAGCTGTTGTCCAAACATAAATATTTGGTAGCAGTAAGACATTTAATCTTCACAGGTGTTCATGGGTCCATTTACCAAATATTTCATACTTTTACTGCCTTCTCCACTCGGGATGGTATTGTTTAAATTTTAATTATTTTATTTGTGTCTTTTATTAATTGGATTGTGTGCCGAATAATATTTCGAGATGCATTTCGTCAAGGAAAATAGACTGAATATCTGTTATTTCAGTTAAAACATATACTTTTCTTCCTCTTCCAATTAGTGACACTAACTCTTCAAATTCGATGGATTTTTGCCTAAACATGATAGAACATAGAATCTCGATGTGTCGATCGACGATATGACCATCGTCATAGGCATAGAATCGTAAAAAGGATCTGGGTCAATCACCCCTGTTTGCACGATGCATGAACACCCGGAATTGGACAGGGTTATTTCCGATATCCATTAACGCAAGATAATAATGTTTGAACAATTAATTTTCATTCACTGATGAAAGTGTGCAGGTATATGAATTTTGTATAGAGTCTTATGGATTAAAGTTTTTGATTTCTAAGTAAAAATATTTGATCAAAAATTTATCATAGATAAACTGTGACTAGGAACTTGGCAATTTATGACGTAATTAATAATCCTAAATAGGAAATAAAAAAAACTTTACTAGTAAAACTTATTAGTTTTATGCGATATATCATCCGTAACACCCTTATTAGGATGCCTACTATCGGTTGCAACATTTCCGTCACTAGTGAGTTTGAAGACCAATATTTTTCCAAGATGGCTAATGCGATTTTAAATTAAAGTATACGACATTTAAGCTTGTTTATTTATAGGTTTACTGATGGTATTAAAATATTTTTACAAATTTTATATACTGAAGTACATGTTTAATGATGGATTTTTAGTGAATTTTTTTGGATAATGGATGGATCCATCGAATTTTGGGCATTGTAAGAACAACAGATTGAGATATCAAACTGTTCTTTTCACATATTGTAGCTAAGGGCTTTGTTAATAGTTATTAAAGTTTCATACTATTACGTTCATCAGTATTTTTCTTATTGCTGAAATTGTCAGACTGCGCTATTTTACATCCCGCACGCTTTCCATTCGGAAAATCACCATTTGGACCTTTATCTTGCTCTTGAGTCATTAATATGAATCCACTTATGAAATCTCAATAGAATTCATTGGTTATTTGATATCGATATTTATATATTTTTTGCTTTAAAGCACGCTCAACTGCCCAGAGCATGTCTGAAAATGAAGGTAGGGTGAACGAGGAATCTTCTACTGCAAGCAGCTTGCCTATCACTTCGAACGAGTCATGAGGACTCAACAATAGCAGAAAAAAGTATCATCCTTCAGAATTCGAGTCAGTGTCAGTTTAAGGACTGACGGTATCTTTGGAAACATACCATCACTATGCCTCCTCACGCAGTCTTTGGAGATGGAGTAGAGGATAAATTAAAGAGCAATTTGTTTCTTTCGTTGAGAAGCCGAGAAATTTGGGGACAAAATCTATCTCACTTATCACCGATTTTATTTTGGTGTATACTGCAACTTATATACTTTTATTCAAGAATAGGCAAGGATAAGGCTAATGCTAAGTTTTCAATGATGAAGAATTAACTCAAAACGAAATGTATTTCTGACTTCTGCAAGCTGAGATAGCGCATGTTTTAAAAATTTGTCATAACGTAATTGTCAACTGAGTAATCTATTTTAAACTTTGTACTGTCTAAGATAATATATGTTCCATATCTTAAGCAAAGAAAAGAGAAGTGGCTTTTCTTGTTTATCTTCAAGTGAATATCAAAGTTGAACTTGCTTCCCGAAACTGAACAAATAATCAGGCCTTTTTAGCTCTCTCGGTGGAAAAATTAATTAATATAATCAACTTCAAAATACACTTTTGACAATAATAACCATGCAAATAAACAAGCTTTAGTTTGATATACTTTATTTTAAAACCGAAATAGCCATTTTTGAGATATTGGCCTTCAGACTTGGGGGATGAAATTTTACAACGGACATTAGGTGCCTTGAGCTCGAATATAGTCCCACCCAAGACTTTTTAGGTGAAGATTTAGGCCAAAAATGGAGGACTATATTCGGAGGAATATGTTAATTGCCTTTGGCAGTTAATGAAATTGAATAAGATTCGTTTAATGGTGAAAAATAAATCTTTTCTGTCAAAGTATTCATTTTCTCGATATTATGGAAATTTTTCTAGTACTCACTCGATACCTGAAGTATCTTGGGTATCTAGGTAACAAGGAATCGAGTGTCCCATCCCTACTCTGAACATAGCTCTCCTTTCTTTGTAAAGTACTAGAATTGAAATTAATATATTAAATGCTAATCTGCTTATTTATTTGATACCTGTTGACAAAAAACTACAATTCCATCAGATTAAAAAATTTAATTCTGCTTTCCTACGATTTATGGACTACTGAATAAATTAACTTTTATAAGCCAGCAGATACTTAATACAGAATAATCCTGTTAAAGTGAGTACGGCATATAGTGAGAATCTCGAAATAGAAAGTGATTGGCCATGTACCATCGAAAGGCCCATGATTAACAGGTAAAAGAAAATGGATATAGCGAGGTCAAGAAGCTCCTGCCACGGTATACGCTCGGTATTACGAGCGATATTTCTTGTGGGTGATGCACTGCAAAGTACGAATTAACGCATGGTATTTATTTTTAGTAGCATTATGTATTTGTCAACTACAATTTAGAATACAATTTTTGTTCCATCTCTACATTGTTTTAAGTCCAATCAAGTCTAAGCACTGATGATTTACGGCCGGCCCTGGTGTACCTTGTGGGCGTGCTCGCACTTTTTAGTTGTTTTTTTGTTAATCCAAGTTCAAATAGAGACAGAGGATCGGAATGGAAAGAAGATGGACAAGCGGAAAAGCATCTAGTCAGTCACACGACAGCAGAGAGCGGAGGTGTGGGTAAGGGGCAGAGTTCAGCCCACCTGTCTTTGTCTGCCAGTGTGGGAGTAGTTGACGGACGAGGAGTTGATTAATTCCGTGAGAAACGAAGGTGACGACAAAATTAGTTCTCTTTCAGAAGAAGAAACAGTGCCTATATCGACTAGAGCTAAAGCACAGCAGGCTCTTAGAAAAATTAGCACCATTTACTGGGCCAGTGATGCTTCCACCGACAACATTAAGCAAATTTAGTGAAACGTGGAAGGGTCTGAGCTTTCGGCAACTGCCAGTAGACTGAACAATTTTTCAGCCTGGAATAGAAATTGAAAGTACTGTGCTGTTAATGTGAAGCATGCGTATGTGTGATACTAACAGTCCAACGCTTGTTTTATTATGCTTTTTATCATCACAACGAAGTCGCCAAAGTTTTCCATTGCCAAAGAATTATTTATATCCTTAACATTTTATGATTCATCCTGGTTTCGATTATTTTTCCTGTTAGCAGAAGTAATGGGAATACCTACTTATGTTGTCTTGCACATTTGCTAATTTGTGCCTATTTTTGATGTTTTCATTAATATTGCCAGAACCGATGTCATCATAATTCAAATCATCCCGTTCAAAATTTTTTTATTTTATGATTCCTGACTTCACGGATAAATGCAATGCATTGATAATTCTTGGCAATAGTATTTCATGGTAGTTACCTCCGTTCGCTAAGTACGACACACGATGTGCATAGCAACCGACGGAGGCATTTATTTGTGTAAATAAATACTCACTGCAACTAATTTTTGAGAGATAACCGAATGTGAATTTTAGGAAAGGCTTGGAAGAGGTAATTATACAAGAAATATTTTCGAACGCCGAAAAATGCTGTATTCCTGCTAATCATTATGTCAACGTTCCTAACCAATGGACGTACTGGTTAACACTCAAATAATTCAGCAAAGAATAAATAATTGATTTGGAAGATTATATTCGCAAAATGAACGATAAATATGCAATTTTGCATGAAAACGGCCCTTCTACTTCTTTCTCATAACATGGTAACGAAAGAAAAATGGAAAGAAAAAAAAACTGGGAATCGGGAGGCTTAATACATCACCTTTGAATATAACGAGCTCTCGCTATAGCGAATGATTTCCTAGCCATTGAGAGCACTCGTTATACCGAGCTTCCACAGTATAGATAAATTTAATACGAGAGTAGAAAGTGTTAATATACCTTCAAGTACTGTTTGAGTTTTGCACTGACCGCTGACTAGTATCAACATTCAAGTAAATTGAAAATTGAGATAAAAGATAAAACATGGTAACATTAACTTCGGATTTGACACAAAGAACTACGGTGTTACTATTACAAGGTTAGCATTTTTTACTTTGCATAACATTTTTTACATTACAAAGTTAACATAATTGACACACATCTCGGTAAGGATCTACTATTAGAAATGTACATTGAGACCCCAGAGTTTGAGAAGCTATCTCTTCTAAAAGAGAAAACCAATTTTTAGAAGTTAGGTAATACTGGTAGGCAATTATTATTTCCTTACGTCTCTATAATCTTCATACTGACAATCTTTCAGCCGCAATGGTTCCACTCACTTGAAATTTCAATTTAATATGACAACAGCTAACAGAATCACTAGCAATTCTTGGTCATCGGACTAAGTCCCGAAAATTTTTTCCAAATAAAATTTATAAAAAATTTATCGATTGAGGCAATAAAATTTTTATTCATATAAATAAATATAGCAATGAATATTCTATAAGATAAATTTTACAGCATTAAAAGTGGTTTCCTCTATTGGGAGATATAGCTTCTCAAACTCCAAGGTCTTGACATATTCTTAACCTTTTCCACTCGGGTGTCGATTGATACTTGACACAGTGTAACTCACTACCAACTCACATGTCGAGTGTCGCCGACACAAGACACGTGAAACCCAGGGGCATTTAAAATTAAATTCCAAGTGGCCTACTGGTATAGAGGGTGGAACAATGTGAGTGCAAAGGGTTAACAATGCCACAATGGAAATTTTTTTCAAAATAACCAAAATAAGTTCTCAGTAACTCTTACATAAAATTATTTGGCTTTTTGTGAAAATATGATTTGGAAGAAGAGACACATTGTGTGATCTCTTATAATTTAGTGATGAATTTGTAACACAAGTAAAAGTTAAGCATGTATCAAGCGGTAACTATTGATGATGTTTAAAAACATTATTTGATATTGTACCATGCTTATCAGTGTCTAGTTTCGGCTTATTACTTATGGTGATCATACAACACTTTCAGAATTCCATTTGTTGAAGCTGTTGACATTCTACCATAAATTATATGGAGAAACTATTTAACATGCCAAATAAAGTGCTGTATGGGAGCCCAATAGTGTCCGTAATATTCTTGGTATTTAAATTTCTGCGGTCAGCATAATTATTTGAGATCTCAAATATTAAATACTTCCTAGTGTTCGAGGAATTTGCACATCTCTGTTAAATACCCATTTTAATTAAATGAATACATGAAAATGCATCCAAATAAAAACAACTTGTGCATTTTTTGCAGGATTAAGATATTGTCATCTACAAGAACTTTTAACAGTAGACTAAAAAAGTGTAAAGCCATTAATTTTCTACATAGGAAATTTGGTGACCATATACATACTATTTTATAAAAATAAGGTATAAATTTCAAAACAGACACAACAATGGGAGTCATTATTGATATCCTCTACCGTGGTGCTCTTGCCCCCTGTCTGCAAGTGGCAGGCAGGTAAATGTGGAATGGCACAATGGATCTAAAGAAGTCTAAGTGCCAGGGGGGCTCCAGAAGGCCCCCGCCCACCCCTCCAATTTACATGGTATTATTAATATAGGCTCCATAAAGATATCAACTACTTGCAGGAAAATCATATCATGAATGATAATATTGTCCGAATCTCTCACCCATTTTTCTGAAGTTCTTCTAAGTTGGAGGCATTCCATTCAGAGCCCAGGTACACATGGTCAAAAACAGGAGTGGCAGCATCCATCTGGCCCAAAATGGTCAACATCTCCTCGTCTATGAATGCCTTATACTCGCTGAGGTGCACACCAAGCATTTCCTCAAGGCGACCCCTCAGCCACTTGCATGTCACTTCATCCAGATCGACTGACATCATTATTTCCTTAAGTGCTGTGCGAATTACTCTCTCCGTCTCCTCTCTTTCCCTTGGCCTGCAAATTGGTGAGAAAATTTGGGTTAAGCATTTTTATTGCATTTTATGGAAGAGACACACAAACAAGTCCCATTCATCACATGACAGACACAGATTGGGAACAATAATCACATTAGGACAGGCACTCCTAATGCAATACTTCATACAGTACATAGATTATTATTCCCAATAAATTATTTTGGTCCATTATAGTGGTTCAAATCTAAGAAAAGCTATGGAAAAATAATACCAAATAATAATCAAACTTATTAGATGAAAGAACTTTCAAAAATATTTCAATAAAATTACGAAAAGAATAACAAGAGGAACAACCTTATCAGGCATGTTTTGAGACAAATGCCAACAATGACAGTCACTGAGAGCAGCAGTAATTTGAAGAAATATACTATATGGAGCAAGTAAATAACTGATGTCATGGCACTAGGGGGCTAGAATTAAATGCTTAAAAAATATTATATGGCTTATTTAGAGCAAAAGAGTAGCATCAAGACCAAATTTATAATGTTGCTGGCCAGCTTCAAAGAGATTCTGGACCTAAATGTGCTTATTTGATTGCATGTCAATAATATTAGGTACATAGAGCACGGTTCAGGACATGCACGGCCTCCCTTCTCTCTTCTGTTTAAACAACTAACAAAATGACACGGCGTACAATGAAACATAAAACAAGATGAAATTTACACTCTCTAGGAGTTGACTCACTTTGTTCTGACAGCGTCGGGTGATGGAGGTCTACGGGACTCGAGAGAATCCATGGCATGCCACTCGTTGAGGCAGGACTGATCTGAGTCGACTCGGCTCTCATAGTAGCCAACCCAGTCAAGTTGTGGCAGTGATGCGGAGTCACAATTGTCACGGAGCACAGGAGTCGAAAGGAAATGAGTGCCCCTCTCCCTTGCTCTCTGGCTCACGCGGTGCAATGTTTGGAGAGCAGACCTGCCATTGATCCAAAACTGATTAATCCCCAGTCACGTAAGTAATTCTCACTCATATCATGATGGCCTAGTGACTTAGGCCAGTCCTTATTTTGAAAGGAAGGATGCTATTCATTGATGCAGTAATACTTGTAGCACATTCAAATGAAGCAATACACTTTAATCAACCACTCAGCAATAATAACGTCGATTAACATCTCAAAATTTCATGAGTTACGATCAATGAAGAAATGAATTGTCACAGAACTTCTGGTGTAAAATTTAAACAAACAAGTTTCATGAAAAACCTTATGGACAGATACTCACCACATGGCCTGCACTGAGACTGGTTTGAAAATGTGCTGCCTCCCACAAACATTTACTCCAAAGCCTCTGTAAAATTAATAAACAATGACATTAATTTAATACTTAAGTCCATGATCAAGACCAAATAACATTGATTTGTTACAATAAGCATATTGTTTTTAATGCAAACCATAAGGAATCCTGGAAATATATTTTTTAGAGATGGGTCGAATAGCAAATTTCTCGAACTCTAATATCAAATTTGAATATCGAATCATTGCTTGAATATCTCGAATACCTTGAATTTCGAATACCTCAAATACTAGACTTTCACTTACTATATTAAATATTCTACTAAATTATTTGATGTCAGGATAGGTAAAATGGTATCCTCAATAAAATAAAAAATAATTCCTTTATTTTAAAATTTCAAATTTAATGAAATCAATAAAATAATATGCATCAATAATATCATTTGAAACTTATAGCTAACTACAGATTTTTATTTAAGAATACAAGCATCCTCACATGTTCAGCATCTAATCTGCTTCTTTTCTCATCATAAATTAAACCTGAGGTGATGAAGAATCGATCCAAAAAAATGTTAATGGCAGAGACTAAATACTTTGAAGATAATACCTTCAAGTGAGGATACAGACTGAGGTCATTTGTGTCATTTAGGATAGGTGGGAAATAGGGTAGTCTAGGATTTTCAGGGAATGGATAAAGGGTGGTGAGAAACCCACCGTCAGCATTAGCCTACTCTTAATGACAGACACCAAGGGAACCACGGCTTAATGGCCCATCCAACGGACGGAGTACTGAACCAGAAATGTCCTTCACTAGGCACTCAAGTAGGGGCTGTTTTGCCACTGAAAAATCTGCCACAGCCAGGAATTGAACCCGGGCCCTCGGGATGGGCGGCCAGTACTCTAGCCACCACACCAACCCGATCCCCCATGTTTATGATCAGCATAAATAATGCAGATTCCCTACGTGATGAAAAATGTGGCACATCAAGCCTTTGGGGCTTAAATGATGTGCATTTAACTAGCATTATTACAGAAACAATCCTGGATCAAAGAAAAAGTTCCCTCTACTAACAAAATTCAAAGTTTTACTTCAGAACTAAAAATATTAAATATGCTCAAATTTTCCAGTTTACACCTGTAATTTATCAATGAGGAATTTGATTATGCACATTAGTTTTATGGGAGAACTAATTTTCCAATACAAATAGTATTTACTGTACATTTAGCACATGTCTATGTATTAAATAAGGTTCACTACCTAATTAGGTACATTTTTCACTCACCCATCCCCATCCAAGGAAATGGTGGTGTCCGATAAAACCCGAAGCACCAATCCTATAGTTGTGTGCTCATTGCAGTCAATCCCCAGAAGACAACTCTCCTCTTCACCAGATGATGATACACCATCTCGAAGTCCAACAACTCTTGACACAACCACCAAATAACGAGTCCTTCCTGGGTGAACACTTTCCAACTTCACAGCCTAGTTTATGAATAATGCAAAAATTAATCACCACACAATGCAATGCTGATTAACTAATGTAGCATTTACACAGAGACTTGGGAGTGCACTAACCACTACAACATTACCACTGTAAGGATACATATTTTTTTAACACTGTAACATCTTTTCTATTTTATTAACAGGGTCACACTTTGGTGGGGATTGCTATTAGTATGCCAAGAAATGCCAATTCATTGTGAAAGGGCCTTATTCAAGAAGAATTGTTACAAAAAGGAGTGGAAATAAAATGGGTAATCAGCCCAATTAATCTATTTCTAGCAATGAAAGCGTTGGTTTTACATTTAAAGAGATAGAAGATCAGACTCTTTCCAACAACACTACCAATACCATCGAAGAAACTCTGTGACTGTTTCAGCATCAACCTTGAGGAAATTCATGTTATGCAAATAAATTTTCTATTTTTTTTAAAAACATTTCAAGTTCAACACTTATGAAAATTAGCATATATCTGGCAGTATTGCTCAGATCTTGCAAGTAGAAGTTAATAGGATTTTTAAAAATATAGAGTGACACATCTTTTCCTACTGTCACAAATTCACCACCTAGGGCACTTGGTTTTGTAACACTGTACCACTGATTGAAGAATATTTTATAGCTGGCCTCTTATCATTTAACAAGGACAATATTTTACAATAGTATCATCAGACTTAAGGGTGATGGGACAAGGTACTGAAACCAATGTCGTTAATTAGAATGAAGTGGAAGTTAATTGTTTTTCTTTTCTGCAATGGATATTACGCCAAACCCATCACCTTAATTCCTCATGAGTGCCCAACGTAACCTAATTTTTGACATGAACTTCACCTCTTCATGCCAATTCCAAACTGTTGAGAGAATATAACTGTTTGGAGAGAAATATCTGACAGTGATAGCTCATTTCTCATTGCAATAGTTTATAGGATCTATCCTCATACCCAGTGGCATCTTTGAGGCCCAAACTTTACCACATGAGTTCCACCTTTGATGGACCATGATGTGATGTACCACCTATAGATCCTAAAAATTGCCTTTGAGATCAGGAATCCTGGGTAGCATGTGGTATTCTGTGCATTGGCCCAGCAAGCTACAGCTCAACGGTTCGATCCCTCATTCAAGAAACATTTTTCCCCTTCTAAATTTCAACACGGCTAATGCACAGTTGGCATGACTATCCCCGCAGCCCTAGGCATCATGATGGGGCAAGATGATAAAAGATCGCACTTTCAGCCCACAGACTGGCTTGTTGTACTGGCCTCTCCACGTGAGAACCCAAGTTCAAGCCCCACCAGCGTTAAGGTCTTGAGTTTTGCATTTCAACTGTCAGGTGAGATATAAAATTGTGACCCAGGCACCTTTTGTTAAGGTTATGCAAATGCCGATGCCAGATTTCTCCCCAACCATCCTCACCCTCCAAACACCCTACTTATCCCTTATTAACAGATCTTAAAATGTGGCACTTATATTATCAATCTATCACCTAATGACTGCGAGATGCTCGTCCACCAAAAGGATCAAGTATTTTGTTGAAATAGGCACACTTATATTATTTGAAAAAACATTAACTCAATGAGGTTATACGCCAAAAATGTGACCATTCCCACATGAATGCTCACTTTTCATAGATGAGCAGAGGCCTAAGGTTTTCAGCAGCCTCATAACTGTATAACATATGGACATAATATCTCCTATGGCAAGCACACAGGATGAACCAGGGAGTCTTTGTTTTTATAAGGTGAAGTAAAATGGAGGGGTAAGAGAGGAAGAGGAAGGTGAAAAAGTGGGGAGGACAAGGAGGGCATGGAAGCGTCATTAATGATGAAGGAGTGCCACTAGACTTTGTACCTGAGAATAGAAATATAGACCATTGAAGGGGGATAAAAAAAATTTGCAGGGTATATCAGACTGAGACATGATTCCAGAAAATTGCTTATGTGGTTTTCTGCCAACAGTAAAATAAAAGAGAGCCGAAATTAAGGTCAGGTGAAAGAAAAACCCAGATGACTGAGCTAAGTTGAAAGAGTTGATGTTAGTTGAAACAGCAAATGTTGAGAGCAAACAAAGCAATAGCAAAAACCAAAACAAATGAAATTGTATTTTAGTATCAGAACACAAAGGCAGGAAATTTCAAAGGGGTTCTGGAGCACATACAAAATTTTCTCTCTCTTTTCAAACATGTTTGATGATTCAAGAAAGTTACAAATTGTATTGCAAGACAAGGCTTGTGCCCTTTGCATACAATACTAAAGAGTTATAAGGAAATAAACATGAATCACATAAAATTCTACCAAACACAAAAAAACTTAAATAAATAGTACAATGAGAATAGCACAGAAAATTAGAAGAAACTGAAAACACAGTAATGATGACAAGAGAAAAAACTTCAAAACATAATCCTCTTAGATATTGCACTCACTTTCAAAACACTGCCATTTCAATTGATGCTCTTCGACCAAAGTAAAGAGAGACCCTAACCTTTGGCTTTACTAAATAAAATTAAAAGATAAAAAAACTGAATGTTCTCCATTAAAACTTCAGAGGTATCCAGAACAAAAAAACAGTATACTAGCGTGAATCTAAGTGAAGACCTTTAGTCATTAGTTTGAATTCCCTACCAAATGATTGAAAGTTAGCAAAAAATGAACAAACACCTAAGGATTTAGTAAAAGGCTTAATATAGGTTTCTCAAGAGAAATAATGCAGAAAGTTGAAAAAATTGAATGAAGATAGTAAAAAGAATAAAGCAGATATATTACAACTGACAGTTGGCACGTGTCAGATACAATGAACATTATGATGCAAGAAAACATACTTATCATCTCAGCCATTTTAAACTTGATCGTACAAATTGACTTAATGAGTATGTTGGCACTAAGTGAATGCCATGAAAATATTTTTAAAATGTGAAAATAAGAAGAGAGAGAAGAAAAAACAAGAGAATCAACGTATAATAACTACTGCAAAAAAATGCAGGTCATCAACTTTGCCAAACAGACTCACCATCTTTAATGTTTCCTCAGGCCGTAACAGATAGAACATAGAACGCAGATGACGTTGGATATCAGAGGACATACCAGCTGTCCCCCTACGCCCTGACACTGGCACTCCGCCCCCAACTATGGACTCTTCCTTTTTAAAGGACCTCCCCACCACCACCACAACTTCCTCCTCCCCGGCCTTCCACTCCCTCCCGACCCCTTCGCCAGCTCTCCTCCCACCCCTGCGTCCAACCCCCCCAGCCCCTGTCACCTGTATCGACCTACCCCTCCCTCCCCCATTCAGAGTCCCTATGTCCACAGTTACATGTTTAGGAGGTGGTGGCGCACTGACGGACAGGTGACATGGCAGGGATGAAGCTGACGAACTCCCCTTTGCTGCAAAATAGCATTCGCCAAGGCTGTGCAATGGAGAGGGAGAGAGAAAGAGAGAAGATGCCTCTTAGCAAAAGGAAAAAATTCACTCTGCATTGATAAAAGTACGATGACTTGCTTAACAACGTCATCACGAAAAACATTTCATTAAGTACAATATTACAGAGACTATAAAAGAACACTGCTTTTGGACCAGATGAAGAAAGTGAAAGTATGAGCTCCCATTGAATTAATATAAAAACAATTTTTTTTTCAAAGTGAGGGCAAGAGGAAAAAATTCATCACACGTGAAGGTTCAATTGAACTCTTTGCAATTAAGCATCAAGCATGAGAGAGGTGTTAGGAAAGGTTACTCAGAGCCATATAAGCAATTAGTTAGCATGCACAAATAATTAGAGATTACGTATGCCCACAAAGGTACCACAGAAATAAAAAAATAGAAAACAGACCCAAAAAATGATGCCAGAACTAGCTAAAATACTATAGACTGACAATTCACATTTCAATTCATGAAAAAGGGGGAAAATATCAGAATGTGGGTAATCATTAAGGTGTGGCACATGTGCAAATCTTCTCCAACATCTAGGCTGTCAACAAGGAAAATTATAGAACCCTTTTATATTTCCTTTTAAATACATAACAACTTGATTGATGAAACTAAACGATAAATAAAAAAATGCAAATGTGCATGTACCTCCAGTGAAATTCAAATCAAAAATCACAAGATATTTAGAATAGAGTAGCCCTAATAAACTCCCTACATCTTGGTTATCAACAATGCAAAAAATGCAAGAGACCAAATACCCTCTATAACTTTGAGTGGGAGTATACCCAATAGTAGTGGCATAAAAATAAGATAAATGCGAAGGAAATTTGAATAGAGCTATGGACAATCTAGCTTCCAAATACATACATCATAGAACAGTAAAAAGAAGAAAATTAATGACTACAATGAGAGCAAAACTCAGGCCATAAATATCATTTGAGACTATGGTACATAACATGGCGATCAACACCTAGCTCTGACTACATAATCATTCCCACATGGGATATTTAAAGAAATTAAAATGACATTGAAAATTAAAAATGACTGACCTTCTCCCAGGTGAACGACTAGGTGGTGTAGTTTCTTCTTCATCCACAGAGGCTCCAGCTCCAGAATCCTATAAAAATAATTAATTGTAATTTATGATAGGCTACCTACTCCAATTCCTTCCAAAACACACACCAGTTTAACACAAATATAAATATATTTTCTTCTTCCCTGATTGTACAAAGTTTGCCTGCCAAAAAATAATAATAGCTTCTGTTAATGCTTTGAGCACCCTAATTGCTCTGATTGAGGGTCAAAACGTAGACATCAATTGCAACTCCAATTATTCAACAACAAAACTGATAAACAAACCAGATTCAGGTGTGTTCCTACTCCCAGGATTATGCATTTTTACGATGAGGATTAAGGAAACGTTCCATCAATGGTGTAGTACACCGAAACTAGTCGGAATAAATTTTTACTTGTGGACAATGCAATATCTTTCCTTAAATAATAAACAAAACTGATATCTTATCAGGAAAATAATATACCATTTGCCAATAAAAGGCAGGAAAATAAATAACAATGATGGAAGGTAATGCAATCACAATATTTTGAAAACTATGGTCAAATATCATGAAAAATATCTTACACTGAAGAGAAAATTCTGCAGTCATTTAAAATACCTTGGGAATTTACAGGAATATTTTCAGTATGCCACCTGAAGGATGATACATTTTGAGTCTTTCAAATTAGCCATTACCAAGTAAAATTAAAAGCATTTACAATTAAGAAATGTTACGTTTCAATTCAATCAAGTTGAAGTGAAACACAGCATCAATCAAGTTGAAGTGAAACACAGCATCACTTCAACTGAAGTTGAACATGAATTCCTACTCCCAGGATTATGCATTTTTACGATGAGGATTAAGGAATCAGAAATTAATTAAGGCACCAAACATTTTGCAGAGAAGTATGCTGTAAGCATTTGTAAAATACCTGTAACAACTACATTACTGAACCATAACGACATCGTATTTTCTTGGATTTAAATCCTAAAAATACATACCAGATGGGAAAATTTTAATGAATTTGCAAACTTTCCATGTTTTTTAGTAAACACTTGTTTCTCAAGGTTATCCATTAACTGATGCTTTTTCTTTCTATGAACTCTAGATGTAAAAATCATGCAGTGACAAAACAACTGTCACATCCAAGATTACATTCTAAGTCATCAAATTCAGGTAAAAAACTTATCTACTAAGCTAATTAGAAAAGTATCCCAGCAGTGGTATCCAACTGAATATACATTTTTTACACAACATTTAAGGCTGAAGCCAAAAGTATAGCATTTATAAGAGAAGCAAGAAAGCGGGAATGGGAGATGCCATCATTTAGCAGTTCAAATGGAAGAATGAAAGTGAATCACTGCTATGGTTTATGACAAGTGACATAGTAAAGAGATATCATCCAAGGATTGTGTCTTAGATCTCACTTGAAAAAATTAATATGGTTCTTAGCATCAACATTGTTTGATGAATAACAATATTAAATGTATTTCAAAGAAGAAGGAAATCAAAACAAAATAAGGCCTCATTATACAAACATGCATATCTTTTTACACTAATGAAAATGAAGTATTTCTGTTCATTTTTCTCTCTGGGCCACACATATCACATTCTGGGCCACATTTGGCCCATGGAATTTGGGTTAGACACCCCTGATGAAGCCCATGTCATTATTATAAGAAAAACTAATGGTGAAAATTTGGGGGCAAGACCAGGGTCTGAATTCTCAAAACATAAAACAAATTAACACCCAACACTCTAGCATAGGCACCAAGCAACCATGCAAAAGTATTATAGTACTCCAGGTCAATAATTACTCCTCTGTGAGTCTGTGATTCAAGTGAGGTAAAACTTAGAAGTGTACCAAAAATGTTCATTCGTCATTGCCATGGTTTTCAAACTGGCGCACTTACACCCCTTGGGGTTAGGTGCCCAATTATTTAGGGCTACACAAAGAAGTTTAATAAAGGTGGAAGTAACAGTAAGCACGTTCATTCATCTAAAATTTTGCATACAGTTTGGCAGTTACATAGCTGGCATTGCAGTATTCACTATTTAACAATCATATCATTAGTGGCTACACTACGGAGTTAACTGTACATATACAACTGAATTATAAGCCACAAGCATTTTTATGTGAAGGATCATGGATAATGGGTACAGCTTAGGGAAACTAAACCGCCAAGGGAATGCTTCCGAGGAGATGAACATCCTCAAATGAAAAAATATTTTCACTTGCTGGATGAACTTTAATGCCAGGGTTAATGCTACTACTACAGGGTGGCTACTGATACCCAATTTTCAAATTCCCTGACTATTCCCTGAATTTTCCCTGATGGCCTTACTAATTTCCCTGACCGAACGCCAAACGGTCTGCTATTATCGGAATATTTTATTTCTGCTGAATTAAATTTTCGTCAAAACTCAGAAAATGTTAAAAGCTGAAATCAATACATTAAAAGCTATAAGAATGAAAAAACACATTAAACCTTCACAAGTTAAGCCCTAACACAAATTATACACACCTATAATACATTTTTCGCGGCCACGGGTACGCAGTCGCATATCGTATTTCCGTGGCCGTGTATGTTTCCTTCGGTAAAATTACAAATTGACAATGTCTAATTCTTCAAGGAAGAGGTAGCGTGTCGTGGTAGCTATGGGAAGTTTAAGTTTACTGAAAAGGCATCGAAGGGAAAGTTAATGAGGAATTTACTGGTGGACTCCTGCACAGGGTGCCCGAAAATTACTAACCAAGCCCAAGTTGTAAGACAGGATCAAAATCTGACAGCACGAGTGACGTTTAGAAGCGAATAACAATTTAATTAACGTGGTTGTAACCCCTTGATTGTAAGAGGGAACCAAAAATGTAAAAATATTTGTATAAACAAACAAAACGTAATCAAGCCACTGTGAGCGAAAACAGGAGGCAATTAGCAACGGCGGCATCATGTATCATCGGCAGCATCATCAGGAATATCAATCATATTTGAGGTGGTTTGTGACCTGACCAAATTGCTTCAAGACGGAGCTAAGGGTGCCATTCAATAATTATGTCAAGCGTGAGGGGAGGGGAGGAGGACACTTCTTACTGCCTCGCGAAGGGGGGTATGGGAATTGAAGATGATCTCACAAAAGATTTTGTTTACCCGTGTGATCGTACTTGTATTACTGTTTTAATAATCATCGTCTCATATTTTTAGAACTGCAAGCACGTATTTACTAAAAGCTAGTGTGCTGCAACTACCTCTTGACCTGAGTCTCGGAAGTTAAAAAAAACATGATGTAAACTCTTCCGAACAACATAGCCTCGGATTCCTTGTGATGGGTGGAACACATGGTGATCATGAATTATAATGCTACCTACTTCGCAAATATCGCATTAAGGATATACAAAAGAGAAGCATCGTACGACTGATTCACAGCTAAATAACTAAGACTCACAACTGAATGTTCAACGAATTGACGGGGCTTATTCTATGCACTTTGGCAACGGACATTAGTTTCAGTTGGAGAAATATTTTGGTGAAATAAAGGGTGGGAAAGTGGTAAATGTAATGGCAGAAAAATAACGAGAATTTCCTATCCCAGTTTCTCCCTGACTGTTACGAGAATTCCCTGACAATTCCAGGTTTTCCCGGTTTTCCCTGACGATCGCCACCCTGTACTATGAGGCATTATGTGTTCCATGAAATGAAATTCTTCATAAATTATCAAGAACTTTCAAATTCAAATGCATAATATACATGTATTCTCATGATACCTACAAGCAGAATCATTAAACCCTTCCTCATACAATATTAAAGAAAACTCATTTCAAATGAAAAATACATTGGGAAAATGCCATTATAAGGAAATCACAGAGACTAATTGGGAGAAAAAAGGTGATAATATTTTCAACCTACATAATGGTGAAGATATCATCAATCATGTGAAAATTTGTTTGTGTTTAAAAACTGATCAAAATTACTACACCCCCTTTTCGGCTTCTGGGAATCATGTCCCACAAAGGAGATCCTGAATCAACACTGAAGATGTCACACAGACTGTGGCAATCAGTGGGTTTTGTAGACTCTCAGCTCACAAAACCCGATAATTTACAAGACAGGAATAACCTTGCATAACAACCGTGAACATCTATCCCACACTGATCTTTGATTAAATAGAGAATGTGCTGGTGATTCAGTCAGATGCCCATTACACACAATTACAGGAAGAGACAGAGAACAACCTATTTAAGCCTTTGGGCACATAAAAATTCTTGAATTCATCATACTGGATCAAAAGCTTTCTTTGAAGCTACTACAGTATCTTACCAAGTTCCAGGATTTTAAAATTTAGGTAGGATTTCAATGGTATATAATAAGAAGCTTCACTAGGATTTGAATGAAGACCTTAAAGACCACTGTTATTAAAACTACACCTTAGGGACCCCACCACCCAAAAAATAGACAATGAAATTAAAAAAATAGATGAGGCAAAATTCCAATCATTGAGTTTTTAGTCCTGAGGTGACCACTAACAAAGCTAAGAGTTGTATTACCAGGATGCCATCTATTACCAACGACAGCATCCCCAAGAATATGCAAAACTCCACACAGATTTATTGATGCTTTATGCATATGCCATTGCCTTCTTCCCTGCTTTTCCAGAAGCATTAAGGAAATCAAAGTTCAAAATCTGATGGTGTGTGTGGTGAGTATGAAAAGTTAATGGCATGATCTCTAAAAACTGTCATCCAAACTAAAAGAGCTAGTTATAAAGGTACCTTGGAATTATTGACAAGTTTACCCATTCACTATGTTTGTTCAACCTACGCATACTACATAAAAAAATAATGGCGCCTTAAAAGTTCGAAAAGAAGCACATAGGTTTAAAATACTATTACGAAACATACCAGAGTTTCAATAATGCTAAAAATACTACAATAGCTGTTAAACACAAAACGGAATCAGAAATAAACGAGACCTGCTCTTTGAATGATTTCAACACAGAGTTTTCAGCATTTATGGAGATTATTTCATATTTTCATACCTTGATGGAGCACTATTGAAATTATTCACGAATATTGGAATACAATAATAGGACTATAATGACCACTTTCTATGGAATATCTGTGACTCTAATCCATTGTTTCTCTTCCTCGACATTCTTATGATTATCTTTTTAAGATTTCTACTCATTCATATTTTCCACAAATAATTTATTCATGTAGAGTGACACGCAGATGTCTACCCTCTCTATATATAACTGACAACTTTTAGAGACCATAAATCAAATTCAACAGAGGAAATATCTCATAGTTATGAAGTCAACTTTACATCCATTACTAAACTATAGTTTTGTTACACTATTTATAGTTATATTGCAATATTTATTCATTTTATGTTGCTTAGTGTTTCTGAGCAAGTAAAGAGAAATCCATTAAGTACAGTCATCAATACCAATAAGCTTTCTGATTAAAAAGAAAATTAAAGGTCATAACATTTAAAATTGGGAGCAAAATTATATAGAAAATAATTCACAAACACTTCCATGCTACTAATACCTAGGTATATACCTAAGCATCTGCTGAACATACATATTCTGATTTCATACACAGCACTGGCTAAATTGGTGTATCTATAATAAGGAGAAAGAATCACGACATATGATGCTATCCCTTATATATGGCTGGTGGCAAACTATGATGACATTGAAAGTTTTAGTAATCACTAAAACAAGTTCTACATCCAACAAAGTAGTATGTTATACTACTAGTTCCACCAAAACTAATAATTTCCAACCAAGGTAAGCAAAACTATGAATAGTCAGATGCTTGATAATTCTTCTGATTTACAACTGACCAATGACAAAGACCTTTCAGCTTAGTCTAATTAGTAATTGAAATGAATAAATTAGAAAATAGCTAATTATGAACTGCCTTATTATTCTTCACTTTAAGAAGAAAAGAAAATGCAATATTTTAAAGGTATGTCACCTAAGACAATGCAGTTATGGGAATAGAAGCACAAGGATCATGCTTCGGCGAACATACTGAACATTTACATACCCTTAATACACAAAGGGTATGATCAACAAAAAGAGCTTTTCATGTTAACACACCTCCAATGGCCACACCAAGGCTAGTGTCATAAGACCAATCTTCATCAATAACGAACATTGCAGGTATTTCAATAAACAAAAACTGTAGCATATGAAAACATAAACAGCTATCAGGCCGAGGATAACTTTATGAATGTCCCACATTCGTAGAATTAGGAAAATTGGTGAGTAGTACAGAAATACAAAAAGACGCTGTACCTTGGATTGACCGTTATCCTTCCTGATATGATAAATCCAAAAGTAAACAACCACAAGAGACCACGTTCCGAAAAATGGGCGACAATGATCATTTACTTAGTGCACTGGCTTGCGCAAAAAATAATATTGCATTGATGTATTTAACATCCTAACTAACAGGATACTCCACAATGAACAACTTTGGGGCTTTCCTAAACACTTTGATGGCTCTGGATGATTATTCCATGGTTACAAAAGGTAATTGAATGGCATATGACATTTAACCTCCTGAACGAAATACATCCCAATGAACCAAAACTAAGGGATTGATAGACACCAGTGGGCATAGAAAAACCATAATAGAAACTTAAATCTAATTGCGTATTCAGAATGAGGCAGAATACTGTTGATGAGTACATGGGTGGATTCGTTGTCGTTCATTTAGCCTTACTAGGCCACGGATTGAACACATTCTGTGAACCAATGATGGCTGATTGAGATCTTGATATCAATTCCAGATTCGTTTCCATTGACCATTATGCGATAATTTCAACTAATACATGCATTACAATAAATAATAGACTAAAACAGTTGACTGTTTCACTTACAGAACTACTGGTGCTTGGTGACCTTTGCACGGTAACGAGGGCCATAACTATCCCTTCCAGCAATATAAATCGGGAAATGAATGAAGACACATCGTCCATTTACACTACTGACGCATCCTAGCTGCCACATGATAAAAATAATACTTCTCTCGGGGTAAAATTCCACACAGAATAATGCATGAAACCATTGCCAATTTCCTTTACCATTCGTAAACAAACGCCCATCGGAAAGCGTTAAGAATAATATGAGTATGAGAATGTCGCGAGTCAAGCTCATTTTTATTTTTGATTAAATTTAAAAGTTAATGGTATTTGGGTTTGAAAATACAATCACACATATATCAATGTATTTTATTTTATTATTCAATGATTTCCTTACATCTAATTAAATCATAAGTTCATATTAGGGTAATATTTGAAAATTGTAATCCGAATGTTCGCATCAAACGAGGAGCTTCACAACATTAAGGTTATTTTTGTGTTCGATTTCCAAATTAAGGCAAGATATGGAGTGGAACTTCACAAATGGCTCGCCACTTCCGCCTCGTTGCGAAAAAAAATATATCGGTGTTTCATGTATGATCATGGAATTTATTAATGGTAACATAAAACATCTTATATTTACAAATCCTTATTTCTTTTATATTGATTATTTGGTAATACTCGAGTATTACCATGAACAAAAGAGCTAAGCTTTAAATGAGGCCTTGGAACAATTTAATCATAGCAGGAGATGTATCCTTGCATATTCGCGGTTATATAGGTATTTTTTTCGAATTAATGAGGTCTCTATGTGTCCTTGTTAGTAGTAAATAATGACGAGTTCATCTCCATATTTGTAATCCCAGGAGTCATAGTGCGTATATCGGGCTTCGCAGTCATTCCTTTTGGCGAGTTCTTGTTTTCAATGAATCAGTGTAACTTGTTCATTGTAGAGATTGACGTGTTTTTGTTATTAATGATGAGTGATGGCTTTCGGGGTTGAATGCGATGTACAAAGTTCTATCAAATATTTATTGAAATGAGGCTTACTTGGAAGTGTACCACATTATAGGAATATGAAATCTAGCCTCAATTCGAGAATTCACTGCGTTCACGGTTGAAAATTAATGCAAAACGTAATGCCACTGTAGATAAATACAGAAAGCGCTGAAATATACATGGGGAATGTCCGGCGAATTTGTACGAAGAAGGGTATCCTTGTACATCCCAGGAAAGTAATAACTAGCCTACCCGGTAGCACTGGGAATTCACATAAAAAACTATTGTGTAAATATGTTAGTGTTACTCTGTTGCAATGAATAGCTTAACGTGAAATGTAGGTCACTTCATTAATACCCCTGTTAAACACCCTAGTCTTCCTTTCTTAAAGGCCGCTTTACGCGATACAATTTCTTGTATAAACTGAAAGAAATTGTATGTTTGTCTGAATGGAATTAGAACAGGTTCTATTTCCCGTTCAGTCATTCAAACAATCGCACAAGCGTTCGTACAATTTGCAGCTTTACACGGTGCAATTTTCTCATACAAGCGTTTGTACAAAAAATTGTATCGTGTAAAGCGGCATTTATAGTAATTGAGTCCACCGTTTTAACCTCGATGGCATTCGGTATGTACATTCCATTTCGATTACTTCTTAACATTTCGTGTACACACCCATTTCTCTTTGTGCTCGTTACGGCCGTACGTTCTTATCAAAGGTATTCTGCTCTCTTTCTATGTATTGACTCATAGTGTTACGGTAAACGTTCATTCATTTACCCGCCATTGATTTTTCTTGAAACTACTCGTGCCCCTCGTGAAATTAAATCCACGTCAGTAATCATTTCAAATCGGTGATTTCTTCTCTTTCAAAATAAATTAAGCTATTTTAACAAATCAATTGTTGAACTCTATCGACTTAAGCGCTTTGGAAAAACTTTCTATTTGCTAAGTCATTCATCGGTAATCTTACCAGTTTTTAGAGCCTCCCTATGCTTCATTTCATTTAGCTGTGCTCCTTGATAAACTGCAGGGCAGTCTGATAGAATTGACTTGCTGATGAATGGGCCGCAAATCGAAACCATGGTCAGTTAGATTAAAATATAAATTGGAGAAGACACGTTTTCTTTCCTGCAATATGAATTAATAAATATCCTGGGTATAACAGCTATTAACATTCTCTCTCTCAAGTGTTTGAGGTAACTACTTTAAACTCTTCATCTTCAAGTTTTTTGATGTCTTGTTTTCATTTTTCCTTAGTTTGTACCCATTTAAATGCTACTCATTTTTCTTGTCGAATTTCTTGTCTGAGAATACTTCATCGCTTTTTTCATTAAAAAAAAGTCATAATTCCAAAACAATTCAACAGATTATAAAGCAGCTTTTAAAAACACTCTACGTTCGTGTATCATTGGTCAAATTTTATCAAACCAAATAGGATGAAGACTAGGGAGGCTGGGTTGTGGTGCTCTCTGCTGAAAGGGCTGGTTACAGCAGGGATGGACCCAGACGTCAGGTTTGGCGTGATGGTGGGTGGTCACCAGTCTTGTCCCTCTTACCATGACCCCTCCAATGAAAAGAGTCTATTGATATATATTATTGAAATCATTGTTTGGGAGGGGGAGGGGGGGTGACCGCCTCTACCACACCCTCCCTCGATCTGCCCCTGGGTTACAGCAACCTTAGGGATGTTGCCCTCCCCCCCACTAAGTCCTCAAATGTCTGTATCAAGAAGTATGTTTCTTAGCTCCTGATAAGCTCTGATGAATTGTCAGCAGGTACCTCAACATTTGGACATGACATATGGTGATCAGGAAAAAATATATTCAACTCAATCATCAAATGAATTTTACAAGCATGCAAACATTGCTTCTCCACTTTGGAGATACTTATTGCTGCATGCATCAACTCTTTATGTACGCTTGTCAGAAGGTTATGTCTCATGAGTCACTCCAAACTTGCCTGGATCCACCCTAAATCTTTTCTGTGAGACAAATTGCCAATATTTTCATGATATCCTCAAGGCCTAAATAGGTTGCCAGTCTGATAATATTATAATTATTGGAAGTATAGTTTCCAAGATTCGGGGTGTGACATAAATGCTACATTGGGTGGATGCGTAGTCTACTAGTTTAACTGTATTTTTCATGATTTTTGTAAGCTTTTAAAGACTTTTTTTGCCTGAGATTACAATGGGGGCTTTAACTCGGAACCAAAATCGCAATTTTGTACACGAAATCGTTAGATGGAAACGAAAAAAGAATTTTAGTGAAAAAATTAATTTTCTAAGCACGACCGTTCACTCATAAATCAAAAATTTTAATAAGCAAAAAGTGACGCCCACCGAAAATGCTGCTGTGATAACATTGGCGTCATTTTCCTCCCATCCTTGACTGCTTTTAGGGTAGGGGAAGGGAGTGGAGGGGGATACTCGGAAGGTCTGCTCGCACAGATGCTGTTGAAATCGCTCCCATTGGCCGAGTCAGCTGTGTCCCCCCCATTGCGATAAGGCAAAGTAGCTTCGCGGGCTCAGTTGTGATTGGACGAAGTTGATATACGTCAGAGGTTGCACTGCACCACGCCCACTTTTCCGAAAGGGTTAAAAACATCAGTTTTTCGCCGCTTATAACTCGGGAAATAATTGAAGGATCAAAAAACGGAAAAATAAAGGTCTTTTTATTTTGCAAACTCTATTAGATTCGGCAATAAAAAAATATGGTAAACGATCCCATTGAGCATCTTTGGGAATCTTCTCAATAGCATGGTTTTAAAGGAACCCTGTTGTAACCTGATAATATGAGAACTATAACGAAAATGTTTTTGCCTTCTTACTAATACTAGGTCAGGAACGACCAAAAAAATGAGTGTATTTTCAGACTAGCTCAACGTACTTAATAATATCAGTTGAAAAAATACGTTCAAAAAGTTCAACACACAGGATTTGTCCCTAAATGGTGAAAAATCTGTTTTAGGGAAGAAACCATTTCTCTCACAAACATCTTTCACTCTCCATGATGGTGCATCACATTTTTTCTTTAGTTTGTGTAATTTAGTAAGTGTAGTTGAGTTTAAATCCTAAAATTTATGGAGATCAACTGTCAAAATCATAGTGTTCTGTTGGAATACATTAGGAGCTTCATGATCAACCTGACCCCTCAAAACAAGCTCCTCTCGCGTGAAGCTGTCTTTCGATCAAAATATCAACAAATGCACCTGTATCTTCATCTGCACTGTCTTTAACAGAGACAATGTGCTTGTTCAGTGGCCCAAAGTAGATTCTTATAATGTCCAATACAGCTATTAAGTCTACATTGCCTGTGTGTTTATTTTCCGGAAGCTCTATGGCTTCACGCAGGGAAATACAGGCCTGAAAAATATAGATTGCACAAAGATAATAAAATTTAAGTCAAGGATGATTCCAAGGTAAAAATGCTTGAAAAGCCAAAGATATTTATAGTATGGCATACCACAAAGCATTTGGCATATATGCTAAATCTGAAACATGAGATATGCTTGCCATTTAGTAGATATTTAAAAGACTTAAAATTTTCCAATATGAAAGGATTGCATACAGATACGCCCAATGCGGCATATATGTCACTCTAGCATTTATCATATAATTTCTCAAACATAAAAGGTTATACGAATGCCATTAACATTTAAGTACCATCTTTAGGTTACTGTAGACCAAAAATAAAAATAGTTATGTCAATGATTAATTTAAATACTATGTACCTACACACACAAGACAAATATCTATTTTCAGGTTTCCAGAATGACACAGAAGTATCAGAGGCAATAGGAGAACATAGGCACACTCTCACATGAAATAACTTATAATTGAGTCATATGTATCCTTCCTGGTTCACACACACAATAAAAGTCAACAATGTTGGGTGCCAGTAATAAACGAGCAATACATTATGTTGCAGTTTTGTTAATTTGGGCGGATACAGGTTAATCCAAGTAACAACACATATTCACAGCATCATACCTCAAAGGTATTGGCATGCTACGTACTCATTCATCGGCCACTTCTCCAGACATCAATGTTCACACATCATGATCATACTTGCATTATATGTTTGCTCATCCTTGGAATACATGTGCATACATTTCAGCGAAAACATTGCTTACAATTAATCATTTCTGGTGTAACTTTTAGTTGCTTCATAATGAAAAGCTATGAAAAACATAATGCACTTAATTCCACTTAGAAAATGTTTTATATTTAGCGTAAATTTTTTATGTGATTATCATAATTGTCATAAAAGTTAATGCATTCAAAGAACAACCATCAGGTAATATCTACTCTCACTCAATGCCAAAAAATAATGTTTCAATGAATTAATTTCTTACGGTAATAAAAAATTCCTAGCATAATCCACTTGTCTCACCATACACACTATTTCCCTACTGCACAGATATGGTAAAAAAAACAACATAGATGCACTACTGAAAGCTTCTCACCCTCGGTTTCGAATGTGAAACCATCTAAATCTATGCAATTGCATTACCCTGCAAGCCACCAAGAGTGTGTGGCAGGGGGAGTAAAAATAACCATAATAGCAATCCAAGAGTACCTAATTAGGAATGCTCACACCAAATCAATCATTATTCATATTCTCTCCACCAACAATCATTCCCCAAATAAAAATTTGCACTTGCCAACAAAATTTTGCAAAAAAAGATACACAATAGAAATATGTATACCTACTTGGAATACTAAGAAACACAAATTGTTAAACACTAGAAAACTTGAATGACTTAGTATGAATGATCCTTGATTTTGGAAAATTTTCCTTCAGAACCATGCATCATATGCAGCAATATCTTTCCCCATTCAGGAGTGATACTGAGGCATTATAAAATATTAAAATACCCCTTGGTGGCTGAGAGTACCAGCTGTTGAGTTAAGAACACATTTTGTGATCAATCTGAACTATGCACTTGGTGTAATATAGGAATTTCCAAATACAGACGTCATTACAATTCAATGGTGCTTGTATTTCGTAATGTCAGTCTTGTACTTTCCTAATGATGTGACAAAACAACCGAGTAAATAATACTGCATGAGCTACAAGACGACAAAGGCATTGCAGTGTGGTGCCAATGAAAACATTTCAAGTATAGGAAATGTGCAATCATGTATAAGAAACCAGTCACTTTCATCTGCTGGAAGAGCATTAATTGTTAAATACTGAGAACAGTATCAAATAAAGACCAGTTCTGATCTTTTATTTTGTTCATTTATGCAGAAAAAGGCTGAGCAAAAAGTATTCTATGGTCTTGCACATAAGAATTTTTTCCTGACAAAATTATGCTGCAGTGCCAAATAACTTTGGTCACAGTAAATTGTACATAGAATACTAGACAACTAAAGCAATGACACTTCCTACAAAAATTTATTTTAATTACCTATTTACAGTATACAAAGCAATCATCAGATATATTTTACTAGACTAGTAGGTCTCACCTCCATTGTGTTGAGCCTGTTCTTGTGAACTCCGCACATTGAATATTAATTCTATAAAAGTTCACACTCGATGAATATGTATAATAGTAATAAATTGTCTTTATTTGGGGGGAGACTGGGACTAAGTAGTCCCTTCTTCCACCTAACTTCTGTAGGAGTTGGTAAAGCATCCTTACCCCATCAGCAGTAATCAAAGTGTTATTTTCACATGTATCAAACATCAGTCCAAAACTAGGGTACAATTTATAAGCTACATATACAAAACTTCATTCAATTAAAATGTTGACCATTTAGGCTAATTAAATTTTTTAACACAATGAATGAACAATCTTAAATTAGGGAATTATTTCAAATCTATATTTTTTGTAACTTGTACAATTTTTCTGTCACAAGATTAATGTTCCAAATGTAGATTATTATAGATATGCAATAGTTTATGTTGACACTTTATTTTAATTAGATCGGTGATGCTAAAATTAAGGACATGAACTTGGCAACACTAATAACTAGATACCACATGACCAATCTGAACAGTAAAATTATGATGATGAGTCAATAGGACATGCCATGGGGAAATTCAGTACGTTTTCAAGTGTATAATGGTACCTATGAGGGCGTAAAGTTTATGCTATCAATGCACTATTTAGTCAGGCATGCAGTGATAGTTTTTTTTTTTAACACATCCAGTTTTAGTCCTATAAGTCATTCTCCTTTTTAGATGCATGCCATGTGTCTTTATGTGAAGTGATACCATTTGCCATCATGTGCTGTAGGCAGAGCTGCTATTCCACGGGACATTTGACCCATTGATTTGCCATTTTTTCATTGTTCACCCCAAAAATACATATTTATTATTTAAAATGTTATCTGTTGACAAATATTTTATCAATAATTACCAAGCAATCTTATAACATCACATGAAAAAGAAATGAAATTACAAGACCATCGAATTGCAGTCTTTGTAAGTGAAGGTCAATTTTGTGAGGCCAGCGAATCTTGGTCTTTTTTAGCTAATGGGTTAAAAAATGGAAGGCCTTTTTGTGTCAAAGACAAAATATACAAAACAGATCTATCATTTAATCCAGTGGGCTATCAAAAAGTCTCCTCATAGTTCAAGTAGGAATAAAAGTCATGTTTGTGTAATTCTAAAGAACCCACACAAACAAGAGAACTCATTGCACTGTGTGTTTCATTCAACTTCATATTTTTTCTCAGTCCAATGTGAAAATAATACAAAATTTGAGAAGGCATAATTATATTTCTCAATTTTAATTCTTAATTAAATTCCCTCACAAAACTAAAAAAGTTTCCCGTAAACCATTACAGGAGAGTATGTGGTGCTCTGCATCCTTAATCAAGACCCCTACATCCCAGTGAAGGATCCCAAATAGGTTGTGCTTGTGCCCTGTAGCAGGTCACTGGCAAGGAATTGAGTTTCCGAAAAGTCTGCTTTTTGGAAATAATAATTTTACTCCTTGTTTGTGCAGGTACTGACATGTGGTGCTCCAATTCATTACAGCCAAAGGAGCTTTCCTTTGTTCATAGCATTTAAGGCCGTAAAGCTCATCCCTCTCATGAATTAGTTTGTCTGCATTAAATAACCTTAATATTGGATCACATAAGTCTCATATTCAATGAGTTTCCTTGACTCATTACTTAATTAAAATAAATAAAACTTTCTAATAAAGGGTTGCTTTATTGCCATTATACATGAAGAAGTTGAATATGGAGATATTTTCAGTGAGCTTCAATTAAGGTTCACCTCTACAGATAGGTTGGAATGAGGAGATTACATTTAATTTAGACTCTATAATTAGATTATTTTAGTTGCTTCTCTGCAGCAGAAAAGTACAGCTTCCAGGTCATAAAAATTAACAGGTCATTTAAATACCAATATGGCACTTGAGATCAATGCAATGAGAATTTTCAATGACATAAACTTTAAATTAGGTCCAATCAACAAGGGCTTAATAATTAAAGTAAGTAAATTGGAAGCTAACCATGAGATATGAGAACCTTAGCAATAGTGTTCTTACAAGTCATATCCAGCATAATGAATTCAAAGGCCCATTCTATTTTTTCTTAATTAGACTTTCATTCCATTACATTAAAAATCCTCATTTCCCTTAACTACAGCACAATTTCACTGGTCCAATAGCTTCAAATACTAAAAGTATCCATAACACTGAGAAGCAGGATACATAACATTAATGACACATGTATTGATCATGTATAAATAAACAATATATCTTGTTTGTGGGCTGACTCAAGTGAAATCACCTTAGGTGATCTGTCAAAAAAGAGTATCACAAAATTGTGATACCAGGACTCTAGGTACTCACAAATAATGGACCTGAATTGTAGTATCATTATGTTTTAAAACATTGATTTCCCCAAAATAAAAACTATTACAGCAGTAGCAACAAAACTTAAATCAATTTTGTATATTATACAGACAGATAAAAATCTGCACATTCAAAACATTTCATTTTTTACCAAGGAAGGCTTATTCTTCTTTAATTTCAGGCCATACATATCTCACAAAAATGAAATAAAAAAGTTATAGCTAATAAATATTCTATTATCTTTCTTCCCTTATAAGCCTTGAGAAAGGATTGTATGTACTTAGATATTGGACAACATGAAAACATACATTATAAACAATGAAGAATAACTGGACACTATGAGCTTACCAAACCACAGCCCATTCATAAACAGCTCTAAGATAAGCACTTATTGGATGGGAGGATGGGCTAGAAACATAACTATTCTGCCTTTACAAGTCTTAATACTGATGTATTAACCTTTCAACTAACATACAAATGCATGTGAGGCCACATTACGTAGATAAATAAAGTCTGTGATAGTCATTCGCACCAAAAGCAGCATTACACTTGGGGCACTTTCTCTGTCGAGTTTCATATCTAGTTCGTAAGCAATCGTAACAAAACACGTGAAAGCATTTACTGAGCACAGCATCCTTCCTTTTAACTTTACATGAGGGACACGTCAACGTCTCTTTGTATTCTCTTATTTCCTCTGCCATCACTTCATCTGCAGTACCAGCCATTTCTATCTTCTTCATGCGCTCCACTTTCCTCCTAAATTGAGCAATTTCCTCCTGTGTGAGTCAAGAAAACCAATATGTATTAAAGAAGCCCAAATTTATATAGTGAATACACACTGTAAATAATACACTGAAACCAATAGATTTGGCTTTAACTTGGTGAAAATTCATGCTGAATGAAGAGATACAACCTATGTAAATCCAGAATTTTAAATAAATTCTGTGAAAATTAACATAGGTTGTATCTCTTCACTCAAATAGTGCACTGATTAAAAGTACAAAATTATTAAATTTTAAGTACACTGGAACCTGTCCTGAGTGGCCACTTAAGGAGGTAACCTCTGAATGAAGGTGAAGATTTTTCAGGAAGAATGAAACCAAGAAATGGATGGCTTTCAACAAATATCCATAGGTTATGTAGGTATATAGAGAATTTTTAAAATGCTATATTCACAAATAATCACTTTTTTCAACCCTTTCATGGCTATGAATGTACATATGTGTTTGATACGTAATGTTGAACTGCTTTCCAGTGTTAGTGCTAATTTACTCTGTTACGAATAATGATTTTCAATAAAAAATTTTCATGGAACAGCACAAAACTAAAGGAACTGATTAATCTTTCCAAGTGCACACTATCACTTCCCCAATCTGTTGATCCAATCCATCACAGACACATTCTCTAGCACACACAATGTGATATCTCTAAGGTCTGGCTTTATGCATAAAGTAACATTGAGGCTAGCATGTTGATATGGACCTTGCATTCATGCTGTGCGATGTTTAAGCACCCTCCTTGCAGGGTTGCCACCTTAGGTGGTTGTTCAGTTGTCAACTCCATAGTAGGTGCCCAACAGAGGCTCTACTATTCAATCTTAAGCAGGATGGAATATTTACAACCAGCTGAATTCAGCAACTATAGCACTACACAAGTATTCATTAAATCAACAAACAAGTAAAAACCAATTTATTGAATAAAATAGGTTGAATATGAAAGTTAACTTTGAAACTGTGACTTTGTACTATTTATACAAAGCTTACTATTTATTTTCAATTGTTTATCCATCCTCAAAGCCAAGCTTAAACATCAGATTTCATCACATTGGGTATTAAAATTTACTACACTCTATCTGTACTCCAAACTCAGATAAGATTTTTTGAGACAACAACTGCAGAAAACATTGTACTTTAAAACTCTAGTTAACCAACCTCTTTATGAAAAAAAACCTCCTGATAACAAACTGTGCCTCTGATCCCAACCATTCAAATGGAGGAATAAAACGAACCTCTAATATTAATGAAACCTCTCGTTAATGAATTAAATATTGTCCCCATTACCTTTGTCCTCTGCGTGTACCTTATTTGTGATAAAGTGCAGCCAATATTTAAATAATAAATACCATCAGCCTCAAATTGCTCCATCAAACAAGCTACTACAACAGATGTTCCGATCTTTTTTATTATTTGGACAAAGCAGAGGAACTCTACTGTACTTGGATGTAACCATAGCTTAGCACGTAAATTTGAGCACTTAAAAGTATAATTTGTACAATTATAATGGACAAAGCATTATATTACTTCAAACAACAGAACAAAAGGTGATTGCTGTCTGGAATATCTGGAAATGTAGGCTTTAAAATGTTAGATGTAGGCAAAAATGGTGAAATTTCTTTCTGCTAAAGCCAATATTTGGTTAAATAATAACATAATAACAATCTCTGTTTATGTTCAAGCGAAAGCCAAAGTGGGGCATGTTCTGATAAAATATTTTTTACACAAAACATAATTTTTCAGGTGAACCTCTGTTTAATTCCAAAACATTGGTAGAATAATGAAAGTGCTTAAAAAATGACCACTGGTAAAGAATCTCAATTCAGGTAATTGCTACTCATTAGTTTCAAAGTACAAACATTACACCGTATGTTGCAACAATGTAATTTTTGTCATAATGCATGCTCCCTTTAGTCATCAAGGAATTCAGGTACCTTTGATGACTAATTAATGCGGACACAGCTTTAACGATGCAGTGGCATTAAGACAAAGGTCTAGTCAAACGAAATTTCTTTTTTTGAGATCTGTTTCTCAACTTTAGGAATGACATCAAAAACACCTTTAAACAAAGTTTTTGGGTGAAATTCCACCACTCCAGTTACTCAGCAACAGCTTATATAAAAAAGCTTTACAAATGTATGGAATGAAATGTGAAATAAACAACACACAGGAACTTTTAAAATAGATACTGAGCCTGTTTAAACCTGGAAAATCTAGCACTCAAAACAATGCCCTTCTAACACAATCATGAAGCGTACTTTTCTACAAAAGCAAATTTATCGGGTACGAGGTGAACTGCTCATCAAACCCTTCTTTTTAATCCATGTTGGTGGTGAATGCACCAACCATGGTCTCCAACCATGGCTACAGAGTTAAGGATAAATAATGTAGCATAAAATCTTAAGCTAAAGCATAAAAATTAATTCATTTACACTCTATAATTATATAATATTAGAGAGTGATTACCCAGAGACAAATTTTGAATAAACTTCAGCATGTATCCCAAGTTGCACAACTCTTAAACACATACCTGAAGTCTTTTTGTTTTGTATGCCTCTGCTTCAAGTGCACTAGTTTTCTCTGCAACAACACACTGAGCCTCCTTCATTTGAGCATGGTATTTTTCTGAAATAAGGAGACAAAGAGGACAATAAATCCAAACTGCAATAAATGCCATAACATAATTTTAATCCTTCAGTCCAACAGTGCAGAACATTAGTATAATGCACTGAATTCAATTGTTTAAATACCATTACTCAATACACTGTTTGAAAAAGCAATCTTTGCTTGAACTGTGATGCATGTATCTTCCCAAAATTACATCCAGAAAAGATTAATTATTAATCCTGAGCCAACCAAGGTTTGAAAGTAACAGTCGATCCAGATACAAGGTCATATTCTATCGATTGACAACTTACTGGAAATAGAAATATGTAAGCTTGATAACAAAATAGCCACTCAGGTAAAACTAATATGAAATAAGTATAGTTATGCTACGGAAACTCAATATTTTCAGGAAATAAATACAGATGACTCTCGGACGTCCCTTGATAGTATATTTTCCTCATCTTCACGTTCATTTCCTCAGGTCCGAGTCACAGTGCATGTAAAGAATTCTGGTTAGCATGTTTTGATTACCTCTTTAGCATGTTTGGAGGGGGAACAAGCCAAATTTGTCCCAGGAAAATAATCACTGTATTGGCTAATTTGACAATGGATCTCTTGCAGAAGGTTTAAATCTTGTATTAAAGAGATTGTTATCATTTACAAAAATAATTGAATAGGTATATTATCGTAAAAAAAAGTTTATTATCGTAAAAAAAAAAGCTTCGCATTAGTAAACACACAATAGTGATAACTGGTGATCTAAATTGAGACTCATTGATGCACTCTACACACTGCACAGACTTATTTAATGTGTTTTATTCTTATGGACTGCATTGTTTAGTTGATGTACCCATCCGTGTGACCGACACCTCTAAAACATCAATAGACTATATGGTGATGAGTCATGATCCTGAAAAAACCTCAACCATAGTTGTAGATCTCGGTCTATCTGACCATAGTATGATTGTAACCGATTTCAGTATCGGGATCCAGTCTAACACTGTAGAAAAATCTACCTTCAAGCTATTTTCTCTAGAATATGTCTCTTGTCTGAAATATTCCCTAATGATTGAACCCTGGGATGATGTTTATTCATTAAATGCCTTAAATATGGATGAATTGTCCTTTTTACCTAACTCGTCCTCAATTATGTTCCATGTTTATTTTGTTTTGTTCTAAGCATTAGCGATTCGCTGATCATTATAAGTTTTTTTGGCATGCTTTCAAAGTCTTGATATGCTTTTTTCAGTTCAAGAAATTCAGCATTCTCCTCCTGGCTATGCCCTACTTTGCATCTGAAAGATTTATCTTTCATGATACGTGAGAGGCTTATTATATTGTCACCCAGGGTTTTCTTTGATTCTTTTTATGATGTTTTTCTGCGAGTGTGGGTATACAAAAATCAATATGGTAAAGCAGTTTGTCATAAAATAAGCTGAAATTGACAGTGAAGGCCTACCTGTACATTTATAAACTATGTTTTTTAAGCAAGGTTAATCTACATAAACTTAAGGTTAACAGTGATATTCATAATTACTGGACAAGATTGAACTCAAACGTGCATCTCACTCACGTCACTCTCCATAAACAAAAAACAGACTCCAGGAGCCCCATCACCATAGGCTCTAAAATGTTTAATGCACTCCCCCCGCACTTAATATGTATTACTCCAGCAAATAAGTGCAAAGCTGAACTAAAAAAATACCTTGTAAAATAACTTAAATGAGTTCAATCGTAATACATAATTGATTGTTGTACTTTTAACACACTCAATACTGGCCTATTTCATGAAAAAGTGTTCATGTCCGAAATATTTTTTTTTCTTTTATATGAATAAATACATTATTATGAATGCTTTAAACATAAAATTTATGCAATATAATAATAATTTTTTACTTAGCTACAAACATAATGGGACCCCATGCCTTGACATCAAGGCATCAACCTCCCAGGGTAACGAGGCATGCCTTGAATTCAAGGCATCTGCGTTGAGTGTGTTAAAAAAACATTGTTTTTTATCTAAATTGTTCATTGTTTTTTGTCATTTAATTGTGAATGTAGTACATCTGATGTATTAATGAAACATGTATTTCTCTGTACATTAACTTATTGATGTGGTGTAAAAAAACTTTGTATTTTGCACACTTTTATTGGGAACCCCTACCGGTTTTGACACTCCCGTGTCATTGGTGGAAAAGCTTAAGTTATGAGTCACACAGTTGAAAAGGCAAAATTCTAGTGCTATGTGTGATCCTATTATTATTAAAAAATTAGTATTTTTTAATGAAACCATGTTCCATGACAGCTGCAGCAAAGAACTTCCTACGGGAATGCTACTTTCAAGTGAAAGGCTGAACAAAGTTCTGAGTTGGGGTTGTGGCGGCTATCTTAAAGCTAATTTTAAATAATTCCAGAGAAAATATGGACCTTTGTGATGACGAGTTAGGTATTCGCAAAACACAAAATGATAGAAAAGGAATACAAATTATCAAGCACTAGTCCGCTAATTTTATGAACTGGGGCATGTTTACGAGAAGTAGATGTCATGTCATGCATCTTTGAACATTTTTCCTTGGATCATATAATCAGGATTGAATTGTGATTGGATAATCAGTCTCTGGGATTTTTGCTACAGTTAAAGCATGTCAAAAAGCACCTTGCTCACATTCGATTTTTCCACATTTTCTCATATAAAATACTTGGGCCGAGGGCCCTCTCAACATGACCGATCTGGCTTCAGCTACTCCTGTCGTGGTATACAGTGATTGTTATTCCATTGTACTGGGTTCAATGCTAAAAAATCATTTCAAAAACTTCGTAAAACAGGGGTCAGTCACTCCTATGGACCGGCCTCTCACTTCTAAATCAGTAAAATGGAGGTTTCGTAAAACGGAGGTCATTTTATATGGTTTTCTTATATACAAAGATCAGGACCGGCGGAATGGTTTGTAAATTGGTGTCATTTCATAAATTAGAGGTTCATAAAAAAGAGGTTCTACTGTATTGACATTTAGGAATTCAGGGAATATGGATATTCCACTGGTAACTTATGTATGCATGTAACCACATTACCTATGAGCAAGAAATGATGTTCAACGATTTCAAATTTTGTTCAAATATTCTATTTTTCATTAACAAATAAGGTTGCTATTTGAAAAAAAAAAACTTCCTGAGGAATGGAAACCGTGTAATAAAGATGAAAAAGTATTACAACCATAGATTTCAATTTTCTTGAATTATACACAATTGCATAGTTGGAATACTCAAAGTGTATCGTTAAGTGCAAGTAGGAAAACTGGGTAGAAAATAAATATCTTCAGAAAGTGTTATAAAGGTTTTTTTTTACGGGCATGAAAAGAAAATATTTCATGTCCTAAGAAAAAACTAAAGAAAATCATTGCTGGTAATGCAGTGTAACTTAAATCATGGCAAAGTGACCAGATGACAGATATTTGCCATGTCCAATAGCTGAACATGAAAATAAGAAATTGAACTCGTAACAAGTAAAAGAGAGTTCTGTATCTAAACTAACTAAGCTTCTGAGTCACCAGTTTAATGAATGAAATGAAGGTATTATACACCAATTATGGTCAACATTATATCTTATGACCCCAAACTTGAGGAGAAAAAGCAGAGAATGAAATCTGAGACAAGTATCTACTTTTTTGCTCCAGTTTCAGGGGAAGATGCTGCATATGCTTAACATCAATTACACAGTATCTCCATATATGAGGAATGCACAGCTCAAATGCGGGTGCAACTATGCACAAAATGCAAGTGTCATTGTCACTGCAGGGGCCCATATGATGGTCAGGATAAACAGTATCAAGAACAGCATTGAGGGCATAGGCATGACCCTGAAAGGAAACTAAGGTGCTAGTTAGGAAATATGCTTCAGTAACTGGGACAGCTCTGGGTTCACAAGAAGTCTCGTATTTGAGTGATGAGAATAGGCACCAAAGGCACTTGAAACAGGAGAAATTGAGAGTGTGAAAGGTGTGTTCCTGAATAAACAGGAATTTTCACTATAACTCTAGCAAAAGAATAACAACATCAGGTTAACACAATTAGTAATAAGGGATTTAGAATTAAAACCCTGCATGACCCACTAGGGATATATCACCCTTAAGTTTGTAATTAGAGTTCAAGAGTAGCCATTGGTTTGTGATCAACACTTGCTCGTTGCCTGCCACGTAAATGTTTAATTTTCAATATTACCAAGTAAAATAGAGTGTTCTATCAAAAATAACTTAGAAAATAATATTTTGGATTGAATATATAAAGATAAAACATGAAAAATCATATCTCAAACAAATATAATAAAACTTGTCAGTCCACAAGAAAATAGAGCATACAGCCTGCACTGGACAGAGCTCCACGGTTCAACTACTACATGATAAATATCCAAGAGCTGGCCCTGTAGCCAGGATGTTTGAATCTCACATGTTGCTGGGCCTGGTTCCTTGTAAGCTCTCCCCTCACTAACCAGAAGAACCTTTAACCCTTTCGCGACGGAGCCACATGTTAGAAAATGCTACTTGTCTCACGAATGCCATAAAGCATTCTTTGCATTGCCAGTACGGAGCTTTCGCTACGCTAGGATCCTCTCCGGTACCTGTTTCCCTAAGTTGGGTTGGGGCCCAGAGGGGTGTCGAACCTTTTTCTCGGGCACCGGGCAGAGATAATCTTCACCCTTTCCCGCTTGGGGACCCCTTAACAGCATGCCGTCGCGGTCAACTATTTGTTTATGCAATGGTTTTGCTAAAAAAATTGTTGCTGCAGCGTCGATATTAATTTTATCGGAAACGAATTATTTTAGTTTTACAGTGCCTTTACAGCTTTTAAACGAAATTCTACCATTAATATTAAGCCCTCTAGCAAAAAAATCGTATCAATGGTTAAGCAAATAATTTTGCCGTTTGTCACACTCGTAAATTATTTTGACCACTTTTCTGCGAGAAAATTATTATGAATTTAAAAAAGCCTTATTCAGGCCTTTGACATCATCAGAGCGCGAATCAAAGAAACGATACTTCGAAATCTTCAGCATGTTAATTCATGAGATGTACGGTCTACGGAATCCTTAATTTCGATTCGAAGGACTGCCAGAAATCACTGTATTCTTTAGGCGGAAACCATTGACCAACGAAAGAAAGTGAAATAGTCAGCTGTCATGATTATATTAGACTGAGTAATTGCAGGGAAAAATAAACATTGAAACTCACGAAAAATATGGCCATCAACACATATGAAAAAATAGCATTCAGTTGTTGAATCTAAAAACATTATAACTTCCTAACTAAATAATAACATGAAAAAATCACTCATAACCAACTAAATAATTAACAAAAATTTGTTCGGAGATTCTTTTACCCACGAACTACGTTAAAAATACCGGTAGAGCTCCGTTTAAAATTTGCAGTTGTAGAACTAAACATAAGGAATATACTTACAATGTTCAATTTTTAAATTAAACAATAACTTCTTAGTTTGTTATTCCACTGCACTAACAAGCAAATGACCGCGGACCCCTGCTGGGATTGGGGCGCGCACTGCAACGAAGGGTCAGGATAATCCTCTCCCGCGGACCGAGAAAGGGTACCTAAGACGTCCCGGGAAGAGGGCCTTTATAACACACACCTTTCTGGCCTGCTTGGGGCTAGCTTAGCGACTACGACTTGTTAACACGTCGTTCGTTCGCTTGCGTAGAAAAATTGACACCGTTTTAACACGTCCTTCGTTCGCTTGCGTAGAAAAATTGACGCCGTTTTAACACGTCCTTCGTAGCGAAAGGGTTAACCTGAAGTGGAACACTGCAGTTCATGATTTTTAAGTGGTAAAAGATGAGTTCCTGGGAGAGTTCTTAAAGAAGTAAGGCATTTAAAATCTTCAGAAGCAGCTTATAATGATTGTCTGATTTTTCAAAAATTCACATAAACTAGAGCTGAGCTGAGAGCTTATGAAAAATAGATTAATATGATGCTCTTAGGAACCCTTCACTTATTGACTTCATTTAAACATTGTAAAACAGATTCGCCTTGAACACAATTCTATTTTACCAGCTGTTCCTTGCACTGCTCTTTTCTTTTTACCATTATCACCTGTGAAGACCTACTCAATATTTTAAAAGTAAACCATGCAAGCATCCCATCACACAATGCCTAAAACAGTTAAATTTTACTTTATAAGTAATACACTATCAACCCAGGGCATATGATTTAAAGGCTTGAAACAACGAGACTCACCCAAATGTAATTTCAAATCTGCAGCAGACTGAGCACTCTCAATTGCTTTCCTTTTATGCACCTCCATAGCCTGCTGCCTTAATGCAAGTTCTTTTTCAACAGTGGCCACAGAATTTTGTAAAATTCTTTCCTTCTCTTCAAGCTTGCGTACAACTTGATTCTGAGCTTCAACTTGAGTTGCTAGAGTCACAACCTAGAGACAAAAGATGAAATTCAACAGGGGGTGAAAAATGTAACCATGATAAAATACATTACATAAAAGCCCTTTATATTTGCTATTAGTCCATAGAATACATTAAATCCCCTTTGAATTAATGATGGATTTAGTTTGGTTTCTATCCGGAAATATCTGTTATCCAGAAAAGATCTATTGCTCTATTACCTTTTTCAGAGCAGGTTATACCCTTTATTTATACTCTTTTTCTCAACATGGTATGATTTTTTTTCTTGTGCTTATAGTCTTAATTCTGGGTATTTACATATTTATTATTCTCTTTGGCTCCTTACATTTGACTTGAAGTTCAATTCCCACTTCCACTATCCTTGCCCCCTTTCTCTCTTCACCAATAAGAGTATTTAAGGACAGAAATTATCTGTACAATCACCTGATGATGTCCTCTTGTGGGTGCAACTGGTCATGCATTACTATCAAAGGGTGGAATGTACAAAGTTTTAAATTTAATTGGTGATACCATAAAACCTTTAGTTAACAAACTCCTTTATAATGAAAACCCCCAATAACAAACTGTGCCTCTGGTCCCAACCATTCAAAGGGCAGAATAACACAGAAACCTTTATAAAAACAACCTCAAAAATCAACAAAACCTCTCATTAACGAATTAAAAATAGTCCCAGTCAAGAAGTCAGCTTTGGCTGCTTTATGTGGTTAATGGCCTATTTAGATGGAGCATGTAAGTGAAATATATTTCTCATAAAGCAATTGTTAATTTGAAAAATAGCCAAACTTTCCAATTTTTTTTGAGATCATGTACAAAGCCTGGAAAGCGGAACGTCATTGTCTTTCATCTACAAATCAAAGAAGACTGTTTTTTCATCTATCCATGCAATTGACGTCTATTGGCTATGTTTCACTGCTAAGCTCAAAATCTTTACGGTGTCAAGCATGTTATTGTGTCCTATAGCTAATGATGTCAGATTTCATTGGGATGATTTCTTCCATTGCCAGTACCCCCACTACTACTGAATCCTCCACATTATCTTGTTTATCACATGCAGGAGGGGACGAAACACATCAGTCAGATAGTCAGACGGCAGAAAGTAGCTGGGACACAGATAGCAAAGGATTCTCTGATTAGTCTCTCTTGGGGTCTCTTTTTTCCCTCGATGACGCATCAGACATCACCCTTTCGGAAGAGGCGGACAGAGTTACAATGTTGCATAGAAACACAAGTGTAATATACATTTCTTTTCTGAGTAATAATATTGTCACTACACAAATTAAATTAAAATTTTTTGTTGAAGTAAAAATAACTATTTTTTTTATTTGGCTACATGTATTCAATTTAAAATCAACAAACTTTACAGAAATATACTGCATTTTTTGCACGCCAATGCAACATTCGCAGGAACTTCTAGGAATAGAGAAAAATTGGCAACTCCGAGAAAAGGAGGCATCAACCGTGAGTGTTCAAAATCCACAACACAACTCACTTAAGTCGGAACCTAAAGCTTACAATAAATTACCCCTTCTTTGAACTTACCTCTAAAATTCTTCGCACGTTCTCGTGGTGTTCGTCATTATCATTTTGGAATTTCTCTTACAAATCTATATTTACAGTATTAAGAGGAGTGGTTAACTGCAATCAGTATCCAATCCATCCCTAATAGATGCCAACTTCTTTACATGCTAACGTCACTTAAAAGACATTTACTGTTATTGACTTTCCAATGATCTCTTTATATGACATGCCCCTTGTCTCTGTTACTTGGCAAATTATATTCAATCTGTCGCCGGAACAAATACTGATTGAGGGATACTAAAGGAGGCAAAAATTAAAATAAGTACTGTGCATACGACTATTTTTTGCCGATTTCAATCTGCAGATACAAGAAGCATATACATTTTTACATGGATCGTGATCTATTATACACTTTTTTGAAAAAATAAGAGAATAAGAGAAAAAAGGCCAGCATATTTTTCTGATTTGTCTTTTATCAAATAATGGAGATCTGTGACCAATTAAACATTGTGGCAAATCACTTAACAATTTTTTAGTATTGAAATAACCCTTTATCATTAGTTATCAATCGATGATAAACAACGCATTGACACTTGACTTTATAACATTTAGTAGCCGTGACTACGCCGAACTGGTAAAAATATTTTAAAAAGCAACTAGTATTTACTTTTTCTGTAGTTTTTGTTTGGTTAGAAATATCAGGATTACAAGTAATAACTAATTAAGGGTTAATTATGCAGCTATCTGACTTACTTAACCAGAATTTGAGAGGTGGGGTTCGAATTTTGGTGAAGAAAAATAACTTTTAATGGGACTTTTTTTCATAATAGGGAAATGCCATTCCAATGACTTGCAGATGATCTGAGATTGGGCATATACCAGTAGAATGAACATCGACACGAAAAAATCATTTGAGTTAATCAGAATTCGAATGGAAATCTCCTATTTGCCAGTCACATCACCAATCCTAATTCCAGCTCCAATTAATTTGGTTAGACTAATCATTCCAAACTCTGAAAGAATCAAAGACCCATGATTTTCATTTAGGATGTAGTCTGCCGTTGGTAACTGTGTATTGGCCGGCCATGGTAGTCAGGTAGGTAGCGCACTGGGCTGGCAACCCAAACGTTGCTGGTTCGAATCCAGCCCAGGGCATGGATATTTTATTAGCTAGAGAATTAGAATCTCAGCTTCCTTGTTGCGATATAGACTAAGATATAATAAATCCACATAAAGTTGGAGCATCTAAAACTCAAGGAATAAGCGTATTTTCTCTGCATGTCGTTGACGAAATCGCTTATGCCTAACATCGATATTTGGATCTTAAACATCATCTCACTGGAAAGAAGTGGCTTTTGTCTTATTTTTCCATCTCACAAGTGTTTGACAGGGACTTCTCGCATTCTCTAACCTCGAAGGGCTTTTCCCTTCCAGTTCAGTGGGGATTCACAACAGCAAACCACTTCCAACGCGTTGGAGCCTCACTCAGGCTTATGCATGACTACCGCTACATTGAGGTTCGGGTCGATAGTGGGCCAGAGTAGACTTCGTTAGAAGATTTATTTCACAGCTGCCATGCTACTTCATGCTACTACCGCCATGTACTTTCTTAGGGTAAAAATAACCCCTTGGCCTTACAGTATGCCACACATTTCTCCCCAGTGAAGGAAACAGCTGAAGGGGATTTTACAGGTACACTTATATTGTAGTGAAATTGCCTGGTGAATGGATGTAACTATCACCCTCATCAAAACAAGTTGGGAGACGACGCATACTGGTGAGAGGAAGGATTGCTAAGAAAGGTTACAAAACACCACCACCGATGAGGATGAACGGATATTTCAGTAGATTTGGGAAAACTCCTTCTCTTCGGTAACTGTGGTCCGGATAGAGACGAGCTCCCCGCGACCTGAAGAGCTACACAAAGTTGCCTTTCGAAAGTTAACATCCACCTAAGATGCGCAGCAGCCAAGGTGGTGTTAGCTCTAGTTCTCCTAGCCAAATGTGCGTGCTGGCAAAGGTTGAAAATTTTGGCCTTGAGTTCTTTTTTCGGATGAGCAAAACATTCAATTAGTTATTTCATTGTCTCGTATTCCTCTTCGGGGCTGATACCAGTTTATCAGCCACACAACGCCTGTTTTTCTCACACATACATTTGGGAACGACCCAGGAGCATCATTCTGCACTGTTGTTCGTCATCTTTCGTTCGCGGCATATGGTCCATCAAATGACATCGCCCATTCTCCAAGTAAACGGGAACTACATTTGACATCCATGATAGTACCCGCCACCGCTTTTAGGTGTTCACCTCACCGTCGGGTGCTATCGTTCTGGATGAATGCCCGTGATAGTATGCCGGATATATGCTCCCATGAGTAAAGAGCAGTCCGAAGGAAAAAGCTTTATAGGGTTTTGGAGCGAATTTTTAGATGCGTAATTGAGTCAACAATGACTACAGAATATCATTGGCATTCGCACAAGTGCCTTTTGGCGTTATTTCACCTATTATCCGAATGCAGGGAGTCCCTTCTTATATCCGTAAGTTCTGTAACTTCGTGCCTTGTCGGGCGCCATTTTTATTTGTTTTGTTTGGTCTTGTGTATTTGGTTTCGTTCGTTGTTTTGCTTTTGATGGTATTGATTTGTATGTTGATGTTTTAGGTTGTTTATTTTTTTGTTTGAAGGTTGCTATGGATCGTTGAAAAAAATGTTGACATGATTGTTAAAGAGTTTTTGAAGTAAAAAGAAGATGTGGAATAAAGAGGGGCAATGCCCAAATGAGTTTTAAGAAGGTTTATATTACCTGAGGTATCCCGACGTCACAGTTCCATAAAACTACGTCGTAAATTAGTACGATGGAAATGAATCACTATTTTCAGTACACGCTTCATTCATAGTTTATTATTACGTAATTTCACTGTGAACGTATCAATGAAAGATGTGATTTAAAAGACTTAAAATAAGTATTTTTAAATATCTATAATTTATGATATATATTTTCCTTATTACATGTCATGATTGTAGAGCACCTGTGAGATGCTAGGGCCGTGGTGCCCAGAGTTATCATTGGGCTTGAAAATATGGAAACACATTCTCTAGCAAAAAGGATGTGTATATTCAGCAAGCTCCCGTGCACCCGCGAGACAAACGATCACGTCCACACACCAGCAGACCCGCCAACCACAACTGGAAAAACCGAAATTTTTTTTTTCGGTTTTTCCCTTTCGAACTGTCCGCACAAGACTCCCCAAGGCGGGTAAGAAACTCATTTCGGTGGGCAAGAGCACAACCCTATCATTGAGTGTCTAGGGGGAGGGTTTGGAGCTTGGCCGCTACGACCCCAACCTCTCCCTGTGCACACCGTTGATGCGGCTAACTTTTTCTCATGAGTGTACGGTCGACGACGTGTACCGAACAGTATAAATGAGTTGGAAAAGCAGATGGAGATGACGGAGTACCGGATCTCTTGCATAAGCATACTGATGTAAAGAGGAAAACCCTAGTCTAAACAATTTTGCCATAGGTGTGGCCAATTTTCAGTTCACGCCAGGTCAATCCAGATTCAAAACGTTACTAGTTCAAATACACTCATAAAAGTTAAAATTACTGAACACACATTCGCAAAATTAGTTTTACCTAAAGGACATTTGTAATACCTAATGCTGTGGAAAACTGCACTTCTTGAGTAGAAATTTGAATATTTAAAAATAACATTGGCATGTCTTAATGCGCAATGATTTTTTTTATTCCTACATACGCTGTGTTTTATGGGCAACTATTACCTCCATTTCCAGAATAAGAAGAAAAATTAATCTGGATACGTGGATAGCATATGCATATCTCACTGAAAATCTAGAAAATAATGCTGGAAAGCTAAAACCAGAATGAATGACGATTTCAAGAGTCTTTCATCTTTCTTTGGGACCTTCATTCTTGCCAGTAATCGATAATAAAGTCGCAAATATGGCAGATGGACTCGAAAGCTGAATTATGGTGAAATAGCTTTCTTCTGCACTAAGCCTTCTTCTGCACTGCATATAACATACATGAAAAAAATCAGGATAGGGTATTAAATCGAGTGATAGATAGAGATACGGACAACTACCTGCTTTCAAAAATAGAAGTTCACTGAATGAGCCAGTCAGAAGACAAGAACATCAGACGACGGGCAGGAATTGAGAAGCAAAGGGAGCAGAAAACTCAAAAATCATATTTAGCAAGCAACTGGGTTTAAAGTTGAGGAAAATGCTCTATTAATTTTCTAATCCCTACCATGTATAAAATTTACGCATGCTGGGTATATCATTCTTTGCGACATTTTCATGAAAGAATAATCACATCATAAATATTAAGTTAAGTGTTAAAAGAGGTGTCACCCAGATTTGAACTCGGGACCCATCAGTTCGTCGACGAACGCTCTTACCACTGAGCTACTACGACAACTATGATAAATACTGCATCATGTTGGGATTTATATTCACAGAAAAAGTAAAATCAAACGATTCATTTGTAGCCTTGACTAAAGGAGCACTCCTGATTTATTGAAGGAAATCAGCTTGAAGCATCACTACAAACTTCGCAAATACGCAAGCATGAACTAAGAAGTTAAAATATTTGTAAAATCCTTTCTTTCGACTTCTTATGCACTGGAAATCAAGTATCTAATTTGGGTATCGTCAATATTTTTGAAGAAAAGTTTTACTCGTTAAAGAGAATTATTTTTCCCGTATTTCTAGCCCTACTATCCAGTTTCCGGTATCTACACGTAAAAGTTGTCAGGAAATATGCTAAAATGTTAATATGAATGTTGAATATTCTGCCACATAAACCATCTTGCTAGTCACCTAGCCTCCAGCAGTAGAATAATAACGTAATAAAAACAACATTCATCCACAACCCTTTGGATCTTTTAGTTTGATAATATCTAGAGCAAACAAATAAGCTGCATCCCAATGAAAAATTCACTTATTGTGTAAATTCAGTAATTTTCAACCGAGAAAAATATTTCAAAGCTTGTAATAAATAGCAAGTATCATTATATACATTATAATAACTTTGGAACATGAACTGATTACTGGGTGAGTGTGGTGGAGATCCATCATATTATCTACAGGGAGCTCTTGCGAGACCTTAAAAGTATGCCTATTACTTCCATGTGTAAAAACTAGTGATGGCCGGATCGGATCCGTCGGATCCAAAGATCCGCGGATCTTTCATTTTTTCGGTTCCGGATCCGGATCCAAAGACACGGAGCAAAATCGGATCCGGATCCTAGATTTTAAATTTTCGCGGCTTAGCGATCGAAGCGCCCCGTGAATGGAAGGTAGGTGCGGTAGATATTGACAAGAAGAGGATGAGTAACTCAGGTCACGAAATTAGATGAAAATGTTCCCGTGCAACTAGAAGCAAAATAAAGAAATATGACTTTTTTCCCCATTAGCCCGGTATCGCGAGAAAAAAATACGTAGGATGTCACGCAGGTAGCCTACATTCGCCGGGATCATGCGGACAACGAGAGCCAGTGTACTGTGCGAAGTTCGATCCCTTTCGCAGTTAAATTTTTTCTTTCAGTCATTGCATCGAAAATGTTATCATATTCACTTTCAAACCATTGAATCTGAATACTCACTTTATTATACTTTTGTTGTTTAAATTAGATTTACAAATGTACCATTGATAAATTAAGGATGGTCGGGTCGGATCCACGGGTCTTTCATTTCATTCGCAACTGAAATCATATCCGAATACAGTAAAAATTCAGATTCGGATCGGAGATTTTAAAATTTCACGGCTTGGTGATCGATGAGCCCCGCGATTGGAATGTAAGTATGGTAGAAACTGACAAGGAGAGGGTGTGTAACTCGATCGCGAAATGAGAAGATTTTTTTCGTACCAAAAAAACAAAATAAAAAAATACTCGTCGTGACTTTTTTCCCCATACGCCCGGATGCGCGAGAAAAAAATAAAGCCGAATGTCACGCGGGTTGCCTACATTCGCCAGATTCCCGTGAACCCATGATAGCGTAGTTGTTAAAAATGAAGGCTAGTGTACTGCCGGTCACGAGTTCGATCCGAACACTGCCTAGGAATATAGGCTATGCTGTATTCCTAGGGTGATGCAAGTAGGCAGTTAAAAAGAGTGGATTAACAGAAATTTCATGTCAATTTATAAGTTAAAAAAAAAATATTGGAGTTAGTGAAATTATTGGAAAAATTTTTTATTGCAGAATTAAATCGTGGAATCATTACGTTAACTTTCCCATGTATTTTTAGCAACGCATTTATAAATCTAGTTTAAACGATAGAAGTACAAAAAAGTCGGTATCCACACAGAAATGTTGGAAATGAAGGATGATAAATTTTTTGATTCAATGGCTGAAAGAAAAATTTTAAACAGCGATAAGAATCGAACTGCTATTGTCGGCTTACCTGATTTTGGAGAATACATGCTCCCCACATGTCATTCTACTTTTTTCTTGCAAACCCGAGCCAATGGAGAAAAAATCCGAGACTTTTTTAATTTTTGCTTCTAGTAGCATGAAAAACGGCTAATCTCATTTCAAGATCAGAGTTACACAACCTCCCCTTAGGAGTATAAAATTCTCAAATTTCATTTTAAAGGTTATTATTAATGAGAATTGCAAAATTACTAATTTAGCAGCTTGAAATATTCTATAATAATATTTTCGTCTTGAAAATGGAATCCCAGGATATTCCATAAATGAAATCTCTTGGCCGCATTAAAATATTTTGTTTCTAAAAAAGAATTTGAAAGTATTCAAGGATTTGATTAATAATTGGAAAATAATTCCTTTATTAATGAAAATAAACTTACAATGTTTCTTTCAACTGCACTCTAAAGAATAGTTGTACAGGTTTCAAAAATGTATTGCATGATGAGTATGTGATAAGGAAGTTGATCTTTATATTAGAAGTAATAAGATATAGTTATTGCATCCGTAAATCTTGATCTAGGAAAATATTATCCACAAGGATGATTGGAAGTTGATTTTTTCGACAATAAATTCACTTTTTTTGGCAATTCTATTGTTGCTGTATTTATATATTTTAAAAAAATCTAGGTTTTGAAAATCTGAATCGAGTATGTGAAACTAAGGATCCGAAACCGAGATAAAGATCCGAAACCCAGGCAAGGATCCGGTTCCGGATCCGACAAAAACCTGGATCCGTCCATCACTAGTAAAAACAATTGCCATCCTTATGAGGTTTGAATATTCCCAGTATTAAACTCACTTTCTCAGTGTTGCCAAGTTGTAGGATTTAATTTAGTTCCCACATAGGCCGCAATTAGACACCAAACACCTTTGCATTAATTATTTCCCCCACTTTACATGGATGATGGCAACCCTTGTGAACTGAAATATGTTCCCTGAATTAGCAGAACATTCTTTACCCCTGATATACAGGCAGGCATGCATTGTGCATGCACCTAAAAATATTCTTTTTCCAATCTTTTTCTATAAGGTCCCAGCAGGCTTTGCTTAATCCAGATGCATAAAATATGTAATTAGAAGGCTTAAGGAATTCACATGATATTTGTGTACTGTAAAATAGAATTTTTACATCAATTTAAATAAATTTAGAGGGGTTTATAACCCCTCTAAATGTCTATTGAATTACATTCCTCACTAATGGAGTGGTATTGATACTGCATCATATTAAAATAATCCCACCATTCATTTCCTGGATGGAAGTTCTCACCTAAGGCAACTGCAAACTTGTCAGCTGGTGTTTTTTCGAATACACCATTAGGGATAAAATATTTAGGGTCTCGTTTCGCAGGGATGTCCTACTGTTGCTGGCCACCACTGACTCATTGTATGTGTTTACAATGTAATGGTTTTGTGAAATGGCTAGGCTATCGCAGAATTTTTTTAGAAAGAGTGATTCTGTCCACAGCGTGCATAAATTGTTGCTCTGCTGCTGCCAACATGGTAGAGGGACATGTATGCCCGAATGAAATCACCCTGCCATATCAACCAACCACGATGATTGACCGTGGCAGCAGGACGCCGCTAACCTTGACGTGACAGCAGACAACTGGAGAATGAAGGCAGCACCACAGGGATAGCCAAAGGTGATGAAGTGGGGCCGATCTTATAATGAGCAGGAAAATGGAGTTCTCCGGATCAGTGATAGAGGGTGCGAGACCCGGAGGGCATTAAAGAGTACATAGAAGATGGGCAGTGAAGTTTGACACCTATATACTATTACCATGGCCACACTACCATATCTTAAGTAGTGACATATAATTGTGCTGTTCTATGAACCCATTACACTGTTTTGAATTGGGTACTTGATCTCTCCCATCAATATTGAAACATCAATTTATTCATTCTTCCAAGCAAATATTATCAGTATTTCAGCCAACTTATTTCTCGAGTTAAAATATCTTTTAAAAAATGATATACACTCATGACAAAGGATATGTATGTAGAAGAAACATTACAAAATACAAGATGGTACTAAAAATTTCAGTCTTATTCCAGGTTTTCAAAATTTTAAAAATCTAATCTTTTTCCCAGTTTCCTAAGTTGGTACACACCCTGTACATACAGTATCACAAAGCTTAGGACAAAGACTCAAAATAAATAAATAACATATGGATAAACATAATTTGACAGTATACAAGAGCACAAAGAATTTTTTAGGAAAAATATTAAATTACGATAAGACTGGCAAGATATTATCACCACCAGTTGGAATGGCATACGAACGTGTCGAAAATTGCTAGAGGCAAATTAAACCACAGACCTTTGGTTTGCTAGGCCACTGAATAGAAAAATGGTTCACCATAGTCTATTTAGGGTGGCACTAATATAGCTGAAGCTGGAGATGATAATTTTCTTCAGGCAATTCACAACAAAATGTGAAATTTTCCAATCCAGTTCAAAACATGATTTATGATTTTAAAAAGACATAAAAGAAAGACTGGAGACAATGAAACCTTCAGATACCATAACTAAGTCACTAAGATATCATAACTAAGTCACAACAAATACCTGTTCGTTTAAAACTTCCTTTTCTTCCCTGGCTAATTTGTGCAGTTGATTAGATTTGATCCTCTCAGACATCAGTTTAAAATTTGCGTCGTCCTTCTCCCGAAGTTGCTGTATTAACCGAGAATTTTGCTCCTGCATATCTTCAAATGCTTGACCAGTGACCTCCATTTCATTCAAAAGAGCTTCCTCTTCCTAGAAGGATACATACCAAAGAATTACTTCACGTAACGTTATCGAGCACTGTAACTTAATAGGGCACTCAGAGAAAACAAGGCTAAAACGAAAGTTAGTCAACTCAAAAAAAGGAGTAACATTATAAATGTAATAACCCATTTGCGTACGGTAAAACCTGAGCAAAAACCATTCAAGCATTAACTCCAAAGCTTATTATTACGCTAACTACATGCACTGTTACTGGGCAACTCTACAACCAAAACTAAATATGACATAAACATAATAACATTTCAAAGCATTATCAAAAGCAGCATTCAGTAGCTTTAAGACATAACAGTGGAATGAATTAAAATCTTTAAAAAAAAGTTGCTAAGAGAGAATGAGACCAGATATTGCAACCAAATTTATTGAAAGAATTAACCACCAAAAGATATTCAAATTTAAAATACTTATTTGACAATGGATCATAGGTTTAATAAAAGAGCAGAAACCATAGACAGGCTAATGTATACTTCTGTGTAATAGTAATATTCTATCTAGATGAGGGTCCTTGAAATCCTAAGGAACTATTTCACATAGCCAATGAATTATAACCATAAAAATAGCATGGTCTTGAGAATTTCAAAAGGAAAAATTTAGGAGGAAGTAGGAGAGGTGGAAGTGAAGGGTTAAAGGAAATAAACCTCTATACATATATATTATTACTATTAGAGGTCTACCAATTAAAGCAGGTTTAGACGAACAAAAAATTCTTCTCTGAATTCCAATACAGCTGGGTAAACCTAACTTTTACATGACATTCTCCTTAAGCTCTGTATACTTCCTTTCATCATTCCTTACAAATCGTCTGTTCTTCTCCTCTCTCTACCATTCATCACTAACATTCTCCTCTCTACCACATGATTCTAAACACCCACACCCACTATTACCCAATACATCCATCCACTCTCCTGATTACGGCGAAACCTGCATCAATGGCCACCTTTACTAATCAGTTACCTCACTACGTGGCAACTTTTTTCAGGAGCAGAAAATATTTTTCCTTTTTTCCTACGTACAGATTTTCTCTCATTTCAGCAGTCACCTCATTCAGCGACCAAAAGCTACTCCATTTTTGGCCAGTGGACAAATTTTGTGTGAACAGCAACCAGCTTCTTTGTCAGAGATTAACACTTTCTTTTCATGATAAAAGCAATATCTAACAGAGGATACTGATAAAAGCAGTTCAAGGATTGTCTTTGTAATTTTTATAAATCCTTGGGGAAATTTTCTATCGCAGGCTAAATACGGCTGGTCATAAACAACCCATCCTGCTTAGGGTTCAACAATACAGAGCGTCTGGCAGCTACCTGGTCAATAGAAGACAAGCTAATGATTGCCTGAGATGGTAACCAAGCGAGTGTGCATCAACAGTGCAAGTCTACAGACTAAATGCCACTTTATGCAGGAAGCAAGACCTTCTCGGTTCCACAATGATATTACTTTCATTAATAAAAGGTTTATTAGTGAATATTACATTTTAAGTATACTATATACACCTACATAATCCAAGAGTATTTATTCAAAACTGTTGATTTTGTACATTCATTCATCCACTCCATTCCTACTTTCAAGTTCTTTCCTTAAGTTGACAATTTGGCATCATACAATACCATTCTTTAAACTTCAGACTCTTCAACATCTTTTCTGAATGTCCTTACTCAGTGCCGCTGTCATTTGCTCCTTATAATGAGCAAATGCCTCTTTCGCCAAAACAATTTTCCTTTGAACTTAGCAGGTGCCACACCATCTTCCCTCCAGCAACACACTACCCAAGAATCTAAATTTTACTACCTTCTCTTGCTTGTATCCTTCCTCTTGCAAATTTCATCTAGACCTCTTTGTCCCAGAAAATCTCATTTCTTAGATTTTCTTAAGGAATACTTTTTTCCACATCATTTACACATTTAATGATGCTTTTAGTATCAATTTTAAGCTCTAGACTGAACCACTTAATCACCCACAATCCATTTCACCTCATCATCTTCCCCCTACATCCTTTCCTGTATCAGGCCATCCAATGCCTCTTTTCTTTGAAAAATATATTAAAATGTAATGGAATCAACTGGCAGCCCTGACCCTATTCTGTTACTGCCTACTCAGGTTCTCCATCCACTACCCTCACATGCATCTTTGGGGTATTATACATGTATATTTTTCATCAATCTCCTATCTACCCCAAAAACAAAAGGAAAAAAAAATTAACAAAGAAATATTGTTTCGGTGACATTAGATCACAAAATCTCCATCACTCATATAAGTTAAACTTTTACATTGAGGACATACTTCACCATAGAAAGAGAATACACCTGATTCCCACAGTCAAGTTGAATTCCCAATTCATCCTCACTACCACTATTAATTAGATTTAAACCCAAATATGCAAGAAGAGTCAATAATGAAGGTAACGTGCTTTCATGCACCTATCACCACCATTGCCTAAATTTGGATTGTATACCTATCTGTGTGAACATCATGCAAATAAATAAGCTAAAATGGGGATTTTTTAAAAGAGATTTCCAGGAAGTATGCTTATAGTATTCATGCTGACTTGCACACATTGTTGGCAATTAACCAGCGTTCAGAATTACATTTTCATCAGATAATTACTTTAGAATGCATGCTGCCAGCCATCTCCCTATACATACCGAACTAGATATTTGAGACTGTAGATGGCAGATACAACATATTGATGTAATGATCCTACACACTCCTGGATAATTGGGAGATGAGTACAAATTACAAAGAAAAATGTACTCCTGGAGTATAAAAAAAGTGTCCCTACATACAGATCTATTCTTGCCAAACATCAGTGAATTAATTTACTTTACATCTTTGGCCATTTCCCTCCAAACCACAAGTCTCAAACATTCCATGTCTGATCCACTGAGTATAAAAAAGGAATACCTTTTCTTATGAAGCTAGCATATTTTACGCTTAAGTAGCATACAATATAGATTTCCTAAGCATATATAACCCACTGAATCCCATATTATTCGACATTCATCTTAATGGATTACAAGAGTGGTGGTAATATTACATTCTTAGCCAGTATCAAAATGATTAGAATAGGGCTTCCAGTAGCAGATTACCAATACTAACTGGGATGGGTTTGTTGTGCAAAACCAAGTGATAATTTTACAAAGAATCAGAAAATGAAGCAAATGTAGGCATGAAGTGATGAAGAGGCACAAAAATTACATAACAGGAACACCAAAAATATGCATGAAAATGTATAAAAAATCAGTTACATCAGGACACTGATTACAATTTTCAAATTATTTTCAGCAGCAATATACTAACAGAATGGAAAAATATTAACTGAACAATGTTAGTAGGGAGCAGGAATAATTTCAATGCCCTAATACTCAAAGAAGCAAATATTACCTATGTGTAACGTCAAGGAAAATGATATTCTGAAACTTGATTCCTCAACATTAAAATCAGAGGGAACACGCAAAACCAATTCAAATAATGATTAACTTCTGGATTGGTATATTAAGAGAAAGTTCTTAAAATTATATATTTACCAACATGTAATTCACAAAAGCCTATAAATTTCACATCTAGCACACTCATGAAGCTTACAAGATTCACACCTGCCAAATATGAAATAGTAGAATAATATCCGAGTGGATTTAGAAAGAATAGAGCTGCTACTGCCCCAATTTTTTCATTAGGAATTAGAATGGAAAAGTTCTTTGACTTTGACATGCTGCAATATGGTACTTTACCTTAGAAAAAAAGAGTTCATGAAGAAATTTGGAATACCAAAAAAATTACAAAGGTACACAGAAATTATAAATTGCAGTGGGTAGAGTATTGGGGTATGCATAGAAGGACCTGAGTTTGTTTCTGAGAGATGCCTTAGGACAAACCCATTTGCACCCCAACTAGGTGAGTTTTTGAGTATCAGATCTTTACGGAAAACGCCAGGTTGCACAGAGAAAGTAATAATCTCCTAACTTGATGCATGAGTTTTACCTGTCTTTGGGCCTTACAGTAGGTGAGCCCTAACCCCATCTACATAACTGACCTTTGGGTAAATACTGGGTTGGTTGGCAACTTAAACGACACCCACAGATGAGTCACGATAGAAGATCTGTCAGAGATATTTAAAATTAAAAAGAGGAGTATGTCTCGTAAATTCTAACATCATCTCAGAACCAATCTTATGCAGACATGGAGGTTCATTAGTACATGTGGTCAACAAGGAAAGAGAGATACAATGAAACAATAAATGCAAAGGAAGGAAAAAATACATTTAAAAGTAGCAGAGAACTCAAATTATAATACCTTAGATAAACCACAAAAGACCTGCGTTTCAAGGATAAGAATGAATTTAGTTTGCGATAAGAAATGACACAGTATAGTGACAGAAAAAGTGTGGAGGAACAAGGTCACTAGAACACGTAATAAGATGATTATTATATCTCAACAAAGCTACTGGTGCAGTAGACCAGGCAGGAAAGGATAGGAAGTCTAGGAAATATTGGAAGATATGATATACTGCCTCAAAGGGTAGGTATAAGAGGATGGAGTATGAGGGCTGAGTATCAAGAGGAATGAAGTTGGAAATGATTTCTGGGGGTGGCTGATAGTTGAGACCATTTAAATGAACTGGAGAACAATTATATGGAAGGCCAAGGTCCTACAAAGCACATGATGATAATACTTATGAAGCATATTTTTTCAATAACCTAAAATACTGGAAAATATATCATCACATTTTGCACTGACACCAAAAAATAGAAATATTTTCATGCTGAAGTAAGTGCGACTAAATGAGCAAGCCTTACTTGGTCTCCCAATGTAAGTTATAGGGATTGAAAAAGGATGATAGGGTTATGTGAAAGGTATTCCAAATCTCAATAGGATTAAAAGCTATTCATTTCATAAACTCACTCAAATTTTCCTCTTCAGAATCACTTAATTTAAGATACCTATACATTAAGGCACTTCAAACTTTAATGTGCAATTTGGTAGGAAAAAATAAGCTAGACTAGCTATTACTGTACACTAACTGTTCCTTCACAAATCTTTGTGCCTGATTTATAATTATCACACAAATAATAAATGGAGCCATCGCAAAAAAAGGCTAACAAATCAGTATCAATACCAAATTTCTCATCCTTTCCCATTCCAAAAACCCACACAGAACATGCAAAACCAAATTGATTAGTGAAGGGGAGGTTGTAAGTGGTCCAATCATAATACCCCAGGGGGACACTTCTAATGTTGGCAACCTAAAAGCTAAGGCTAACTCAAAAACTTGACCTGAGTCCTTACCATTCAACTCTTTTTTTTCTAACAATCCACCCTATGAAATATCGATTCACCCTTTTTAAAAGCAACTCTCGTCAATTGCCAATGAAAGGAAGGCAATAATGAGAAAGGAGACAGGTATGTAGCAGCTGGGCATATATGACAACAGATGGAGGTCGGAAGAGGTCAGGTTTACTGAAGGCAGAAGGTGGTGGTATTCTCGGCAATGTTGTCCCCCCAGAGAGACAACCACTTACGAAAGGTCTCATGAGGTTAGAGCTGCTGAGTGAGGATGTCCAACAGCCCACATCTACCTGTTTCTGGGCAGCCACCTGTCTCTGTAGCTGGTATGCCTGCTCCTCCAACTGCTTTATCTTTCGGAGGGCATCATCATCTGCCAATCGCTTACGCTCCTCCCTTTTGTTCTCCTATGGCGGCCCGAAAAAAAAGCACAATGAAGTTTAGATGCTGGCAACTAATCTTTAAGTACACACAAAGTTAATTGTGAAAAAAATACTGAATATTACAGTGAAACTTTTAACAATAAAGTACAACTTTTAACAATGTAACAATGAAAAATTCAATCGATACCCTAACTACAGTCACGCCCGTTTATAACGAAGTTGAGGGGGCCAAATATTCACTTCGCAATAACCAAACTTCATTATACGTGGACCAGTTTTTCCCAGCCTCTCTTTGACAGGGAATAGCCTTTACTTCGTTATAACCGGGACTTCGTTATAAACGGGAAGTGTTGAATGTACCATGTTCCTGAAATCTAAAATATTATATTCCAAATTTAGGCATTTTTATTTATCTAAGAGGCTTTGCTTTTAGCCTATTATCAATCCCCAATGCATGTGCCCTTCTTCCACAAATCATCTTCTCATAATAACCTCATTTGTATCCTGTCCTTTCAATCAGCCCTAGAGCTGCCGACCACTTCCATATTTTCCCTAGCCTCCATTAAATGATCTCTTGTCACCAACTAATATATAGAATGACTTGCCTAAAAAATATTTTCATTCCATTTCTGACAGGCTAATCGCTTAAGGGGCCGTAAATTTTAAGCTAAGAGACCCACTAATCTAGGGATTTGCAATGGTAAATATCTTCCAAAATGACAACACTTTCTGGAGAGACTTGGGATAATTAGGCATTGCCGTTTAATGTATGTGTTCATACTTAAGGTGGATTATATGGCATCAAGGTAGAATACAATAATAGTTCCATTGATCTATCATACACAGTTTTTTATCAAATAATGTTGTGATAACTAACCATTTGGGCTTACATATCAATTTTTTCTTCATCTCAATCACTGGGGTCCAAAATATTATCAAACATTTGATTTTTATAATAGGAATGAGGAATAAATTGGTCTATAGGCATATAGTTTTACCTGCACAAGGGTGGGATATATATGTGGCTAGCGGGAAACATATAGCAACGGACTTGTAGTTTTTTTCAGGAGCAGGTGCAGGTTCAGTTCAGGTGCATTGTACGTATACGGCAAAAATATAGAACAACAGATAACCATCATATAACAATTATTAAATAAATAATTAATCGTTGCAAATGAATAATCAAGGGTAATGCAGTAAAAATAAATACTAGAGATGGGACATTCGAATCTTCGAATCCTCAAATCTTGAAAAAGATTCGAGATTCGAATACTCGAATCTTTGTGCTATTTTCATCATTCGAATCTTTCGAATCCTAAAATATAAATAAACACCGAATTCTTTATGTAATAACTTAGAACAAATTAGTTTCGACCGATAAAAACGTTCATTACAAATAAGGTTAACCTCGCTTTGACGTCTCCGCAATTTACGTTTTCCCACCATTAACGACTTTTCCTTCAAGTCCTAATAATTTTCATACGTCCGCAAATAACATCTTCCCTTTATTTACGCCAGCAAATTTTTGAATGGTTCGCCATTTGCGTTTCACGAGACGATTTTGCAGTTATTGTCATCCTGGTTGCATAACTGGTGGGTGGACTCAACGCTCCATGAAAGACAAAGTAAACACTCATGCAGTAAATTACCACTATGAAAGATAAGTAAAATTTTCTCAGATGCACCACCAGTTATCGTGACCTCAGTCATCTGTGGAATTGTAATGCCGCGAGAAATTGCAGTACACGTACGTAATTTTTGTCGCGATTGTTGTCCGGGTTGCATAACTCGTGGATCGGCTGATGCTATCACATAGGTGATGAAATTTTTTTTATTTAAGAAGTGTATGCTTTGCAGCATTTGCGGCCTTGTCTTTATTTTTTGGAGGTATTAATACAGATTTTAAAAAATCCTCCAGCCAAACTTCATCCTCATACATCTTGCGAACAAACCAGTAAAATCATCACGTTCTTCTCAACCTCGATTCTTAAGTAGCTTTGATAGGATAACATTATAGTCTCTAACACCTTCTTTTCCCATAATTTTTACCCTAACTTACTAGCATGGCTGGACTGCTGGTCCCAGTTCATCCTTATCTATATCCTTCTCTTCTATTCCCAAGTTCCCTTGCCTATTGTTAGTGCCATGCAGTTCTTGCCACGTATTCATTACCCCTATGCTGAATCTCTTGTAAGTTCTGTCAGCAGCTCTCCTGACTTAACACTAATGCACAATATCGTATTCCACTTCTTGCTGCTAAATAACCTTCTAACCTTTGAGTACAGGGCGCCTATTTCTCTCTCTCTCTGGAACCCTTCAACATATTTACATTGACCTTTTTGCCACTTTTCTCTCACACTCTTCATACCCCTCCTAAGTCTATTTCTTGTTTCCTTAAATTTTATTTCGCCTTGCTGTGTTTAAATCTTTCTATTTCCATCATTCCTCAATTTCCTGCATATTTTGTGCCAACACCCAATGTGTCTTGACCACCATAGTGTCTACTGCACCATACTGCTTGCTTTTCTGCATCTTTCCTCATACACCTGTAAACTAATTCCTGATATTCTCTCCGATTTACAACTACAATTTTTTCACACTGTTCTAATCTTGGCTCAACCACATGTAATCTAGGTAATATATTTCCCCGTGTCCCCTTGCATACAATTCAATACAATGTTTAACACACGAGGAATTGTCTCCTGCAAGCAGCTCGTCTATCGCTGTGAATGAGTCTTGAAGACTCGACAATATTGGAAAAAGATATCGTTTTTAAACATGCAATTCAGTATCAGTTTAATAACTTTTTGGAAACATATCATCGCTATGCCTCCTAGAACTTTCACATGCTCTCATTTCATGCAAAAAATTTTGTGTACCATGTTTATTACTTATCCATGTTAACTCTTCGAATCTTATTTGTATTATTGCAATAAAGAGTTGCATTTATGAAAACTATTCTTAAATTTGTTTTTCATTAAATGCAGCTGCTTAAGTCTTTTCTTTTCTGTTATTATCAACTTTATATGTAGGATTCGAGAGATTCGAGGTATTTGAGAGATTCAAGAACCTCTTAGGATTCGGATTCGAGAAAATTTAGTATTCGTCCCACCTCTAATAAATACCAACCTGCATCTTCCTCAGTTGAAGTCTTAAATCCTCAAGCTCTGCTCTAATCTTCTTCTCGGCAGCCATCAACTGAACTTTATCCCTTTGCTCCTTACTAACACCTTTGTACATGTCTAACAAGAGTTTCATCTCCTTCTGGTCATTTAAGGCTTTCCTAGATATCAAAAGAATGGATTATTAAAATAAACAATCATTTAAATATATTAACATATAAATACTGATCTTATAACAAGAAAAGGTATGAAGTAATAAGGAAATTGATGTCACCAATTTTATCAGCCTCGTCACCAATCATAACATGAAAAAGAGTTGGCTGGCCTTTCAAAATGGCAACGGAAAATGAGATAAGAGTATATTATACAGAGAAATTAATAGCAGTGATGGGAAAACATTAAAAATGGGCTACATGAAGCTGCAAAAGAAGCTCTAGGGAGAAAAAAATTGTCCAGAAAAAGCCTTAAATCACAGAAGAAGACATGGACTGATTGAGAAGAGAAGGAAATACAAGAATGTGCTGCAAAAACAGAAGAATTAAAATAAGTTGTATGGAGGAAACCTAGACAAATGTCGATGAAGAATCTACTCCAAGACAAAACAACATGCATAGAATGGTGGAAGCTGAGTACAGAATAGAAGAACCACTTAAAGAAAGTGAGTGCACGATATAATGCCATAATGGACATGAACGGAGAACTTTATTTGAAAATAAATATAGGAGTGGGTGGAAGGAAAACTTATGCAACTGAAGCAATATCAGTAGGATAGTAATTGAAGATGAAAGTGAAGTTGAGGATTATATGAGACTCAAGGGAAAGATTAGAATTCGATACAGCCATAAATAACTTGGTATTACATGACGTGGTGATATTTATGGCAAAATAATTGAAATGCAAGTGACAAGACATTACCCAACTGTGTAAAACCATCTGTGATATATACCCAATAGGAGAGATACCGAGAGACTTTCAGTAAAACACCATTATCCCCACTCATAATAATAAAAAGAAGGCTGAGAACTGTGAACATTGTATAACTATGAGTGAATTAACACATTCCTCAAAAATATTGACAAAAATCAATGACAAAGAATGAATCAAGAATGACTAAAGAATTACCCACAGTTTGTAAACAATTCAGGGAGCTGAGATTAAATCTGTACTAAGCAGTAAAGAAGTAAGAATAAATTAAAGAGTTCACATCTTGTGGTTGGCAGCAAAATACAAGGCTGTACCTTGACTCCTTAAATTTTTAATGTCTACATTGAAAAAGCCAACAAAGAAGTAAAGAGAATGCTTGAGAAGTGAATATCCATGAGGAACAAATTAGCATGTTGCATTTTGCCGATGAAATAGTGGTCATGGTAGAGACTGAAAAATATTTTAAAGGAGATGTTAAGTGTTTAGTTTGAAATCTCCTTCCAGTGATAATTGTAAGAATAGCAAAATAAAAGAGTTGTCACAATGTCATTTCTCTCAATAATTATGTGCTCTTTTATAACACTTTTATTTATTGAGTTGACTTCATGAGAAGGAAAGCACTCTACAAATTTATCAAATTTTTAGAGAAATAAATAAGGTATCAGCAAATAATACTATGGGTATCAGCCACTGGTATCGAGGTATTGGTTTCATAACGGAAAATATGGTATAGGCACAAGTCTATATTAAATCATGATTCAACTATCTCAAATTTCGAATACCTCAAATACTAAATTTTAAAAAAATACTACAAAGACTTGCAATTCATTAGCTAAATGTTATTCTGCAAATTAATTTGTTGCCAGTTCAAGTAAAAATCTACAAGTTGATTAAATTTAAAAAAATTAATTCTGGTTTTAAATTGACAAATGTATAATAAAATATTTTTCTACCAATTATGGACTGTTGGATACTTTAACTTTTATAAGTGTTAATAAGTCAGCAGAAAGTGTTAATACAGCATGTTCTGTCCAGTTTTGAATTCATATGTAGTTCACCAACACACCAAATATAACATAATTAGTATAATTTTTCGAGATCTCGAATATCGAACACTTTCTAGTATTCGAGGTATTTGAGTATTCGCCGGTAGTATTCACACATCTCTAGCATAGAGACTTAAACCTCAGGGGTTGCCTGAGTAGGGAGATGGGTGAGGATGTGGTAGACGAAAGAGGGGAGGTAAGGGGGCTTGGTCTTGCCTGAAGCCGAATCGGGGGAAGCTGTTTTTCTGCGACACAGTATGGCTCCAACATGGAGGGAGTGAATGGGAAATGCTGAGGGGTGGACAGGTTTAAGTTAAGGGCAGAGAGGGTATCAATGATGCAGAGAAATGGACAGGCGGTAGGAAAGAGTAAACGAGGTTTTGGAAGGAAATATCTCTCCGGATGGGCTAAGGGGAGGGGGACTAGAAGGTTGAAGGAAAGTTCTCGGTGAGAGTTCCGCTCTGCCTTTTCACTATATGCCCACCCTCCCTGCATCTGAAAGAGTGTTTTCTTCAGCAGGAAATGTCATTACCAACAAAAGAACCAGGCTCTAGCCTGAAAATGCTGAAACACTAAGTGTTTTTACTCCAAAATTTAAAAAGCTTGGGTGCTGAATGAACTTTTAGAAGACAGGAATGCTATTGTTTTTTAACTGTTAAAACTCACAATTTTTCATTTCTAAATACGTTTTACACTTAGGACTTTGTATTTTAAGTTATTTTCATATACATATGATAAGTTATCCTCTGTGTTGTAAGTGTAAAAAATATTAGGTTTAAATGTTGTTACTTCTGACAAATTATATATATATATATATATACAGTAGAATCCTGATTTAAGGTTTTTCAGGGGGGGACAAAATTTTATTTATTTTTTTTTTAAATTTATTTCCCACTACCGCCGAAAACAGCTCATGTGGCCTTTACATCAGGGTATTTAACATGTAACAACGTACGAGGACACACAACCATGTCCTGAGTGGTGAAAAAACCTACTCAGGCGGGACTCGAACCCGCGACCCTCGGGTTAGCAGGCGAGGACTTAACCACACCGCCACCGGGGCCGACAACTTTAAAACACTAAGGGACAGTTTCACCAACGACGGTAAAATTTCTCATTATCGCAGTTTACATTATCTCCGTTAATATTATTATCTCGATAATCTCTTGCTTGTGTTCCACCACTGTTATTATTATCTCAGTTTTTTAAACCGAGATTTCTCTGAGAATGTTAAGGTTGGTAAATTTCTCATACTCCTGACGTCAGCAAACAAATAAAAGTGCCTAACCGATTTGTAATTCAGCTGATTTAACTTCGTGCTTATTGTGACTAGGCATTTCCCATGGACCCATGAAGGACAAAATTTTACTAAACTTCCACGAAACATCTATATTATCTTCTACATATATCTAGAAAACATCTATAATCACTTTCAAAAATCGTCTATATGTTTATAAGATATTTCAAACCCCACTTTTCCTAATTCTACTAAACATCTCCCCTAAGATATCACTTATTGTCTTCACTGTTACGTTTAGGAGATAGAGAAATAAAATACTGGAATGAACTTAAATTACATTGCCTTTATTTATAGCGTCTCGAAAACGAACAGTAACTGCTATTATAGGTACCTTTCGATCACTTAAAACTTAGCATTTCCTTCGTCGTTGTCATTGGTGTAGAGGTGAATTATCATGCGAATGAATTCATTCGCGAATGAATTTAAGTGATGACCTGAAATTGCTTCTGCTTAGGGCGTTTAACACGGCGAATGATCTTTCGAATTAATTCCTTGAATACCTGTTACGTGCAGAAAGAATGCGCAATGGTAGGCGTATCGATAGTACATATCGATTCACGGGAGATTTCCAACCAACGCAGCTGTATCGATGGTCGGAATGGTTTGTGTTTACCTTCTGCCTTGTTTAGAGGTGATGCGTGATAGGTGAAATAAAGTATGGTGTATATTTAGTAATTATAATATTCATTATACAAAGCTTTCTAGGTATTGAGGTTTGAGTTCATCGGAAGTGAAGTAGAGCTATTAATAATGAATCGGTATGGTTTAATTTTCGCATCTACTGCTAGTGTCCATACAATGGTGGCAGCCACAATTCTTCCGGAGACAGCTACGAGAGAGGAGAAATAGAGGTCGAGGTACGTTAGGCGTGATTCAAAATAAACTTTTTATAGGAATGTGAGGCCTATCGTCATTTATTTAGAAAGACGCTGGAGCAATTTTGTACTGCATTAAGTCTCACCAGACGTGATTATGAAAGATCGGACACGACGACGAGAGAAGCAATTTCGGTGACAAGAGATACTTGATCAACCTTAGGTATACATGTTTATAATTATATTGATATTTTACAATTCGATTCCGGCTGGCTGTCACGCTAAGATTTTATAGCGACGAACAAATCGTTTCCATGGCCGTATGCGGCTATGACGTTCCCTGATTACTCAGCAAGAATTCATGAGGGTTATAAAATATGTTTAATTATGGTTGAAGTGTGTAGGAGTGTGTTTGTGAGAAGTGTACTATTTACATTTAAATAAGATAGAGTTTTAGAGGTTAGATACGTGCTATTTACTTTTATTTATCCTTTTTATAACACCAACGTTTCCACAGACGACTCGTCCATCGTCTTCAGGGTGAGTGAAGTTGGAGTTATATAAATATTTAACCCGGTGGAAACCCCGAGAAGACCTCACCTGAATTGTTGCTAAGTGCTTTTTGTAGCGTTTAGTAACTCGGGAAAAATCAAATCTCAGGTTTTAGGTTCAAATAAATGGTGCGTTCCTTAATCAACCTAGTAATTGCCTAAAATAATGATAATTGAACTCAAATGTCTCGACTAATATCTAAAAGTAGCTGACAAAATCACCTGTGCGCCATGTTGCTTTTACAGTATTATCTCGGATAATAACCTTTCACCTCGCAAGAACGGTTGGTAAAAGTATTAACCGAGATAATGCACCAAAACCGAGTTAATGGTACTGGTGAAACAGAGAAGTCACATTAACTCGGTCAATCCCAAAATTAACCGAGTTAAAAAGATTACCTTCGTTGGTGAAACTGGCCCTAAATGCGGAAAAACACTAAATGAGGACTTTTTTTGAGGTTTTAGGGTCTGTAATGATTAGAACAGCTTTCTACGAAAAGAAAATATAATTATAATATAATAAATAATAATATACTAGATATAAAAATATAAAAGTCACTAAAAGGGGTCACATAAAACAGTAAAAAGTTTTCATTAGTTTTATATGCTCTTCCCAAAGAAGGTTGGATTCAGTGACAAAACGAAAATACATATAATATTGTATTGCAACATATACAATATATATATATCATCAAATTAATAGTAAATAACTGGGCATATGTCATGAGTCTCACTAGACAAATATTAATGGATAATAATAATGGTTACTAGCTTTCACCAGTTATCACTGTATCCTTCAGGACTGAGATTTTGGTTTCTCTGATCTTTTTATAACTAAAGAGTTGAATATTTATGCAAACAAAATATTTCCTGTTATGTTTTTTTATTTTAAAAATTTCTATTTCATAAAAATTTCATTCAGTTTAATAGCAACCTATCTCAAATTGAGTGAACTGGAAGAACAGTTTTGGGATGTATTTACTAGTACAGGAAATACAGTAAGATGCTTGTTTTGTCCCTTAATTCATAATAATTAATAATTGTATTTATTTGTGTTATTATTAAAGTCAACTGTTTTTAGACATTTCAATTTATGTTATGAGTTAATATAGTTAAAATTTAGTCCACCATGTAGTCCTAGATTGTTTCTTTTCCTTTTATTGGCCTTCATAAACATATTTTGTGACATGTCTGTATAAGCTTCTGGAAAAAAATTGGGGTTTAATAGGATGCAACCCGACCCGAACCTTAAAAGTTTTGACCCGTCCACCCTTACAAAGAACAATATACAGGAGAAGCCCGGTATAGTGAGTACGGCTTATTGCGAGCATCGCGTTATAGCGAGTGATTGTCTTTGTACCGCCAAAAGGCCTATGTTTTACATGTAAAATAAAGCGGATATAGCGAGGCCAAAAAGTTCCTTCCACGGTGTACGCTCGGTATTACAACAGATATCTCTTGAGGGCAATACACCGCCTAGAAAAAATAAATTTTGTATTATCTGCGAATTTAACTGAAAATACAAGATGTGTGCCATATCTACAACAGCTAAAGCCAATTATGTCCAAACATTAGCGATTTACGGCCTTCAGTACGCTCAGCGCGCTCCCATTTTACGTTCTTCTTTTGTTAGGCCCAGTCATCAGTGGGAGGAGAGTGGGCGGACGACGAGCAAGATGAGAGAAGGAGAGGGAGTTAGATCTAGGCATGGGCGATATTGATAATCGGGGCACGATAAGATATCGGGGCACGATAAGATACCTGGGTACGATAAATCTCACGATAAACATCACGATAAAATAACATGATATTGCGCCCCGATAAAATATCACGATATCGCGCCCCGATAAAATATCACAATATATTATCACGATAATAGAATGTGATATTGTGCTCGTTCAAACGTAGCGTGTCGGGCCCTATGAATTATCGTGATATTGCACTGGTTAATCGTGTCAGAAAAAGCCAGCCGTTGAGTTGGCCTTCGCTTAAGCTGGAGCAAGTACGTTTGAAAACTTACTATTCTGCTATCTGCTAATTCAAATTCTCAGCAGTTCTCTCACACTCTCTCTTCCAATTTTAGTGGTCTGATAGTTGACGTACTTGCGTGGACAGATAGGTGACGTACTTGCTCCAGCTTAAGCGAAGGGCAACCCAACGGCTGTCTTTTTCCAACACGATTAACCGGCGCAATATCACGATAATTCATCGGGCGCGATTATGCGATATTTGAACGAGCGCAATACCACGTTCTTTTACCGTGATATTTATCGTGATAATATATCGTGATGTTTTATCGGGGCGCAATATCATGATATTTTATCGGGACGCGATAACATGTTATTTTATCGTGATGTTTATCATGATATTTATTGTACCCAGATATCTTATCGTGCCCCGATATTTTATCAGGGCACGATAAGACGATATTTATTGAGCAACGATATATCGTCAATTTTAAAAACTCAAAATCAACTGATGGACGTTCCGGTTAACATTCGAAAACTCTACAAAGCTAATATTATAGTCATGACATATTTGCAAAATTATCCAAAAACTTCCACAGTATACCTAATATTTTAATTCCGACTAGTTACGCTGTCTTTACAGCTTTCTTCGGCAATCGAAAAATAGAAGAACTGGAAGAAAAACTCCGAAACTAGGGGAATTAATGTTTTATATAATGGAAAATGTCCTGTTTCTTTCATGAAATATGTTGATATTCTACCAGATTGTGCCTTAAATGACTTTTTTGCTGTTTACCTTCGTTAAATGCCACGGAAACAAAAGAAAAACTGTAAATACGAACGACTATGAGAAATAAGTGGGTTTTTTTCAACACCTTCGGATATAACGAGCGCTCGATTTAGCGAGTGATTTCCGAGGGATTATGAGCACTCGTTATATCGGGATTCCACTGTACATATTGACCTAAAATATGAGCAAAAAATAAGTTATTAACAGCAAGACCTCTTGCTCCTGATGAAGATCAACTCACTTGAGCTGGGCTCTGAGGTCGCGGACTAGTTCAGATTCACCTCCTTTGGCCTCTTTCAAACCAGGGCATTTGTGGCCTGGGTCTCTGTGGCCTCCCTCACCCCCCCTGGGTTCCTTCTTCACCACAGCCTCCCTCTTAGGCTCCTTCTTAATTGGTGATCCCTTGCTGTCATTCCCATCACCCACCAGTTCTTCACTCTACAAGGAGAATCAGGAAATTATACATGAATAAATGACAAGAGATGACTGACAGGAACCACATATTCACATATTGCAATACATAAAATATTAAATATCAAACACAACATCAAGGTCAAAAGTAATTATTCAGAAGGAAATCCTTAAGATATTTCACAACATTCCTTAGAATGCTCTTTAATGTTTTGGGTCTGATTTTCTAAGTTGCTCACTTTGGCACATTTTATCCCATCTTTCAATTCATTTTCACTTCTGGTGGCACACACTAATAGCTTTTCCAGGGAATCCCACTCATTATTCTCAAATACAGTATGGTATATTTACCGTTCCCAGACTATTCACTAGTTTAGTGCACAGCAAATATTTTTTAAAATTAAAGGATGTGTTAGAATAGCTAAAGATTTATCATGGGGAGAACACAATGGGAGATATGCTGTCAAGCAAACAGAAATCTATGAATAATTAAGAGAGTACCAATAATGTGTGCATAGAAGATTTACCCTTTGAGGGCCACCAATTTTTAGAGGCTACTCCAAGAAGTGCCATGGACATATTGAGCATATTACATACCTTTTTCCATATTATTTATTACTCTTTTTTCTTAATTTATTCTGCTCTAGAAAGTAAAGACTCCTCTTGATGGAATACAATAAAATTCTGCCGCAATATTTAATGTTAATTTTTAGTCATTTTGACAGGCTTCATCATATCGTAGTTGGCACTTCTGGCACAAACAGCAAACAGCAATATATCCTTGTATGGCACTCAAAGGGTTAAAGTGATAGGAAATGAAATGTCGCATTGCACATTCCACACATACATACACACACTTTATTAGTACTGTCCATGGTTTCGACATGTAAATGTCATTATCAATAATAAGGCATTGTATAATCAATAACAATAGGTTGAAAGCCGTTAAAGTGATGTTACTTTTGACTTATTAGGCTCAACCTAGAATATGAAAGGGATCATCAACCTATTGGAAGACTGTGCAGTCTTCCAATAGGTTGATGATCCCTGCACAGTCAAGGAAATGTAGTACAAATTGTATTTACTGCAAAGATTGTTGCACCATTAGCCATGGTATTTCTGCCTAAAAGCAATGCAGTCTTTGCAAGATCACTGAATGTAATTCAAATTTTTCTACTTATGATTAGTAAAATTATTCTTTACAACAGTAAAACCTCCTGTAAATGAAATTCAAGGGACCCAAATTTTCCAGTGCTCGTTAACGGGGATTTCGTTAATCGGAGGACATGGCAGGTTGCATACCTCAATTTTTCCTAGGGGCTTTTCTTGTCGTATCCAAGAAGCAGAAGTAATCGAACGAAAATACCTTGTCATTTATACGGTATTTGCTAAGTGACATCATAAATGTATGTAGTAGTTTCTTGTACTACTTACCGAAGAATTGCATTGTACATAACTACCTATTATAGAAGAGGAATATAATTGGCCGTTGAGACAATGATGTTTTTACATGAGTTCATGGCGAACTGCCTGGCTCCGTGGTTTTTTCGGCAGGTGATGCACAAATTGAATAGTTTCTCGTTTTGCTTGATGATTTTCTTCTAAAAGTTAATTTAATTCTTTCTATAACATTCACAATATTATTTGTAAAGGTGACAATGACAAAAGTAATCAGAAGCTTGCGAGCGAAATTGTAATTTGTTGGGGAAATAGAAATCGAAGTTTCTCAATTATCATAGTTCACTGTTTAATATCCACTGATAGTTTTATGAAAAAAATTACATTATATAACTCCGAAACTATTCAATCTTTGTGACATTTAACATTTTCTGTACCAATTATGTTCTCGTCTCCATTACCATAATGTTAATCACCACTCTTGAAGAAGATTTTTTAAACAAAATGTTACGTTGCAACAACCGCGGAATATGGGGCATTTTTAACATTCCTTATGTTCAGTAGCATAAGTTCCAGGGAGAAAAAAATCTTTCGCCTCGAATGACTCTGTTGAACTTGACTCGGGACTTGAAGCCGGATCCCCTGATATAGTAAGCACCTTAGTGCTTCTTAAAATTCGGCCTTAACCTCTTGGATGGTAACGCCATGTGCACGGCATCGACTGCTCTCTGATGTGGTATGTCTAGCAGTTCGAATACATCTTGTTCCTTTAAGGCTTCTAAAATTCCACAGGGAAAAATGATTCCTCGGTAATGTAATCGATCAAAGCGCCTGATCGGAAATCAGGTTATCCGGGTTTGAGTCCTGGTCAAGGAAAATGATTTTTTTCTCTTCAGAACTTCAAATATTGTGCAATTTCAGCGGGCAACGCCGTTGAGGTTCTCACGGTCAGCTCACGGTCCTTCAAGTTGTTCCTTATGTTATCATAATGCTTCCTTGAAACTTTGGCTGACACCTATATCTTAAATTGGCATTTTCTTCCTTAGCAGTCCGGTGAATTAGACTCAAGAAAGTCAAAAAATTCAAATAAGATTGTCTTTTCTGAAAAATATTTTATTTGCATTTGTTTTACTATACACAAAACTTATTCGAAGAAAGTCAATGGTTGCCTGTTTTTAACTATTCCTACTCTCATGCAGAACAGCATTCTCCACTTCCAGAATGCTCTAATAGTATCCCTGTTACATTCTTCAGCAGAGAGCAAGAATTTCTCAGTCGTGTCCAGTGCTGGAATGACTTCTCGGGGATTGTGTTACACAAACTCCCTCTCTGGATCTTCATTGTCCTCTTCGCTCTCCGTCCTCTTTTTCACTCGCCTCACTTTCATCAGAACACGTGACTACACCTTCGACGACATTTACGACATCATCAAATGAAACATCTCGAATGCTTAGCTTGCCCATCAGTTTCTCCCAATCTCCATCCCCCTGGATGGAGATTGAAGGCTGAAGTAATGTCTTATTGTAACGAGCAGAACGGCAACCCAACAAAGCCCCAGATGCTGCATAGCCTGGAGAATGTTCCATCTGAGAAGAGTTGGTTGCTGGTGCCCTACATCCTTCCAAGTTAATACTTTACCAATTGTCATCGGCATACCCTCTACGTGTGATATGACTAACTGCATAAGTCTGCTATAGGTGACTTATGCAGTTAGACGGGAAGAAAACCACCATCATATATCTTATACATTTATAGCCTCCGATTTGTGGGCCGAGCAGCAATCAACAAGCAACAGAATTTTCTTTTTTGACCTACCATTCGAGCTTCAACTCCAAATTCCCGGAATATCTAAGCGTTCATCCAAGAATTTCTGTTTGTAGGGACATGGTAGTTGTCGTACATTTTTTAAACGAGTTTGTTGGTTTTTCCAATTACAAGCGGAAGTAATTTCACTGAACCAACGCTGTAGGCATTAAATAGCATAATAAATCTCTATTGTAGAAAAATCATGCTTCATCAGCATTGAAATGTCTTTCGGTTGCTATTGCCCGATCAACTTTGGCAACTTTTGATTCTAATTTTTCTCAAAATCGGGATCTACTGATGCCTCAATCCCACAAAGTTCTGTGGTGGCCAAGATTCACCTTCTTTCTTCTACTATAAGTTCAATGAATCACAATTTTACGCATGCAGAGACACCAGAAACATAACTTTTCCCTGTGTCACCCCTTCATACAAAGAGCCAATTTAAGCGTGCTTTTACGTCACATTTATGAACTCGAAACTTGTCGATTGAAGCAGAGCATACGATATTTAGCTAAACATATCTACATTCGGCTTCTACGCAGCATATCAATTTCCCGTACGTCCATGTAAAAATACTGCGATTACATTTTTCGACTGCTGACGTTCCGTGTGCAGCAAACGCTTGCGAAACGTCCAACGTTCAACCTCCCACGGCAATGCTAATCCTGTCTTTTTAACCACGCAATTTGCAGCAAACCTATTAAAAAAGGTACAGTAACACGGCAAAAACGAAAGGAAACATTAATAATGACAAGCGGACTGGTTCAAGGTTTATTTGCTTATGTCATGAAATTATGTAAAAACCGATCATGTTGATACATAAAATTCCACGAAAGATATCCTGATTTATAACGGGCATTAAGGAAAACCGTGAATATGGACGTCAAGAGCAAATGACAGCTCACGTACCTCTGAAAATTAAAACGGTGTTCGACGAGAAAAAATTCGTCCTAAAGAGGTCAACAAGTGCTCATGGGACTGGCTCGGCAACCATAGTCGGGAGGTTCTCGTATAGGAGTTTGTTGTAAGGGAGTCAAAATGCGTGCTTTTCAATGGCAGCTTGACGGGACCAAATCCATTTGCTAGTTAATCGGAGGTGCTCGTTGTAAGGGAGTTCGCTAACGGGAGTTTTTACTGTACGCTAGCTAGCAAGCATGATTGCTGGCATAATCACTTATCTACTTGGTTTCATACTTGATGCGGTACTAGTTTTCTAGCAGCTCCCAGTAGGACCTAGTGGTTATCGACCAATCACATCACTTAACAGATGCTGTGCGATCTTTTAAATTTGTATGGAAAACTGCTTCATAGCACAACAAGGTCAATGATCATGTAACACCTCCATTTACAATCATACTAGATTCCTCCCTCAATATCAAGTAGCGACTAGCATACTAGATCTTATACTGGACCTAGTATCATGTGAAACAGGCTTACGATGCTGAAATTTTCAAACAAGTGGCCGAAAAAAATGGGCAGTGAAAATATCATAAAAATTATAAATAAATTATTAATTGCTAAAAAAATATGCAGGCTTCTAATAGAAACTAAAAAATTAACGAAACATTTACATGCAATAATATTTAAAAATAGCCTTTTATGTTTACCATGGCATTTTGGCTAGGAACCCCTTGGGATCATACGGACTGAAAATACCATAACATCTATAAACATCACTGCTTTCCCATTTAAACTACAGTAAAACCTCATACAGTGGAAGCCCGGTATAGTGAGTACGGCTTATTGCGAGAATCGCGTTATAGCGAGTGATTGTCTTTGTACCGCCAAAAGGCCTATGTTTTACATGTAAAATAAAGCGGATATAGTGAGGCCAAAAAGTTACTTCCACGGTATACGCTCGGTATTACGACAGATATCTCTTGAGGGTGATACATCGCCTAGCAAAAATAAACTATTGCGTTTTGTATTATCTGCTAATTAAACTAAAAATACAAGATGTGTGCCATATCTACAACACCTAAAGCCAGTTATGTTCAAACATTAGCGATTTACGGCCTTCAGTACGCTCTGCACGCTCCCATTTTACGTTCTTCTTTTGTTAGGCCCAGTTCTCAGTGGGAGGGGAGTGGGTGGACGACGAGCAAGATGAGGGTAGGAGAGGGAGTTAGGTCCCCCAACCTTATGGCTGGCTCCGTCGTTAGGCGATGTCTTAGCACAGATACTGTTACATTGTGGTGAAACCCCCTCCATCTTTTCCCGTGTTAAGGATAGAAATGGGCAACTCGGTAAATTTTCGTAAATTACCATGGTATTTTCCGTAAATTACCAACACCCTGAAAATTACCGTAATAAATGGTAATTTTCAGAAAAGTTCTTTTTCAGAAAATAACTTCCTCACGAAGAAACCATTGGAATGGGCGATATTATAAATTAAGTAGCAAAAACAATTTTGTTTACATTGTGTCAGCGATTAATTCAAGAGTAAAATAACAAATGCCCATTGCGCAGAGATATGTCTTTGGAGCGAAAATTTCTCATGGTGTGACAAACGATAGGCAAATTGCATGCTGCTTCCAACAACTTCATAATTTACTTCATGAGTTATATAGATAGAATAGATAATATAGATAAACCTCAAGATATGTTTGATACAAGCATCGGCATTTATATCTCAATACTATTTGATTTTGTTATGTGTCCTCTGATAAGAATTTGCAGCTCAAAACTTAAAGTTTCCGGAAAATTATGGTAATTTTTGAAAATTACCGTAATTTACCACGGTAATTTACCTCCATTGAAAGTTACGGTAATTAACCCATCTCAAGTTAGGGATGGTAGCGATGAAAGTGGAAAGCACAACATTGTCATATTTAGATCGGCGCCCTAAAAGACTCATGGAAATTTAGAAATGTTACTTGTCGCTGCATGCTGCCCGGCGATATATATTTCAATCTTTCATTCATGCATGGGAATGTAGATATATCAAGATCTCACCTGTTATTGCCATGTACAAAAATCTCTTACAGTTATGACCAAGGTGGTAAAGTAACCGTCAACCTTAGGTTAGCGAGCGAGGACTCAACACCCGAGGTCGAGGTAACAGCGGTAAAAAATGTTGTAACAGCAGATATCAGGTACTGAAAACAGAAATCCTCTTGCTTAGCAACCAATCATAATGAATATTCATTATCTCTTCTTGATGCTCTCCAAAATTTTGTATGATTCAAAGTTTTGCACCAAGTCGGCAAAACTGTAACGCACTTCCGCGCAATCCTTTAAATGTATGTTTAAATTAATGGCAAAATAAGGTGCTGGTTACCCTCGAGGGCTATGTACTATGCGAGCACGATTAATAAAATGTGGATTCCTACATCAGCTCCTTTGAATCTCGTGGCATTGATTAAAAGCTCCTATATTACTGATTCCTATGTCAAAAATAATATTCCGCTCCCAATTGCAGCAACCAGTCCTCTCATCACTTCTCATTCAGCTTGAGGCAAAGTATGACATGCTTAGAGCACGATCCGTGGCATGGGGCCTTAACATTCAGCAGAATGAGAGTGATCTGTCGGAGCTATTGAAAAACTACCAACCATTCCGTCGACTGGATGCGCCCAATCACATGGCAGCGGAGAGGTGTGGCATGGGTAAGAGGTGGAGTTTACTCGGTAGGAGGGGTGGAGTTTCGTGATTACGCCAATGACCATGACAGTTTGCCTGTGAGGGAGGAGTTGACGGAAGACGAATTGATTGACTCAGTCAGAAACAAAGTTGACGATGAAATTAGTTCAGATTCCAAAGAAGAAATGGTGCCTATGCCCTCGAGAGCTGAAGCACAGTAGGCTATAAAAGTAATTCGCGACTTCTATAGGGCCAGTAATGCTTCCATTGACTTACTAATAACATTCAGTGAAGTAGAAGGATTTGTGCTTTCCGTAACTGCCACTAAATTGAAGCAGACAATTCTTGATTCATTTTTCGCCACTGAGTAGGCATTGAAACTATTTTGTGATTTATATTATCGATGTGAAGTATGTGTGAGGTGTTTGTGATAAAGAAGGTCCCCTATTTTTTTGTTATACTCTTACTTTCCCAATGAAGTCAACAAGGTTTTCGTTTGCAAAAGAATTATTTATTTTTTTGTACATTAAAAAAGGAATTATATTTTTGCTAGCTGTGATAATTTTTGCATACCTATGTTTGTATTTTTAAAATATAAACAATCCTTTTGCTGCGCTAATAATTAAAATTCATCCCGTTCACCATGTTTTTGTTTTCTTTTGTAATTCCTAATTTCACAGGTTATTATCATTATTCAAATGGCATGGGTAAATTTCCAAGAAACATACTTGCGTTCATTCTATATCCTGGAGATGGCAGTACTTGCATGAAACAAGATGTGCTGCCCAATCGACTGAGGTATTTGCTAGTGTAAATAAATACTCAAAGACACTAAGTTGGGGGAGATAATAGAATTTGAATCATAGAAACTGCTAGGAATAGGTGACTATGCGAGAAATATCTTCGACCACCGAAATATGCCATATTTCAGTGAACCTTCAGGCCAATTTTCCCAACTGATGGACGTACTGGTTAACATTCGAAAACTCAACAAAGCTGATATTATCGTCATGACATATTCGCAAAATTATCCAAAAACTTCCAAAGTATAACTAATATTTTAATTCTGACTAGTTACGCTGTCTTTACAGCTTTCTTCGGCGATCAAAAAATAGAAGAACTGGAAGAAAAACACCGAAACTGGGGAAATTAATATTTTATATAATGGAAAATGTCCTGTGTCTTTCTTTAAATATGTTGATATTCTACCAGATTGTGCCTGAAATGACCTTTTTGCTGTTTACCTTCGTCAAATACCACGGAAACAAAAGAAAAACTGTAAATACGACCGACTATGAGATTTAGGTGGGTTTTTTCACCCCCTTCGGATATAACGAGCGCTCGATTTAGCGAGTGATTTTCGAGGGATTATGAGCACTTGTTACACCAGGATTCCACTGTATTTGCATTATCAGAATTTACGCTTTCTTGCGATTTATTTTTATGAACCGCGGCAAAAAAACTGCTTCAGCAGAACTACTTTTGACTGCGTAAACTCCTAACAAATCAGTGTTGCCAATTGTGCTGCATCATAAATGAAATGCGTGAATAGTAGAGCATTCATCTCCCACATATGCCGGTATCTCCCCATCATTTTCCACATGTAACTCCGCATATCATTTGGACCTTTAGTAACGTGGAAATGCAGTTAATGCCATTATTTATCCTGGCTATTTTTTGTTTTACCTTTGCCAGCATTTCCATTATGTGCACGGTTATCATTTAATTAAAGCTTACATGTGATGGCACATACCATTCTCGCTGCTGTGCAACTGGAATTATGGCAGTTCAAATTCACTGTGAACCCTACCTCGTCCTTTAATCCTAGCAATCCTAGCTCAGCTCTCCGTGAAGGTGTCTGCACCAAAATCTTGTACCATGGACAGGTTGAGTGAAGGTGGATGATGTCATTAGGAAATTTGGGTGGGTTGTGTTGGTGGGAAAAGGGACCAGCTGTGTAGAGGTAAGGTCCCAGTGGTGAGCGTATCGTTTAAGAGGGCTGAAAACGGGCACCAAATCCAGGAGACCCTTGCCCGTCCGCCCCGGGTGTCCACATCCTCGGCGGGTGCCCGCATCATAGGCAGATACCCCGGTAGCTTGCCCAAACTGAGGGGATGGGTAGTAAAAGAGAGCCGACGGGTGACCGCCTATACTCGGCAAGTTACGTCTCATTCGTGATACTTTGGAAAAGTCCATTAAATGTCTTTGGGTTGAGCCTCTCTCTTCATCTCTCACACACAGGTGGGCGACCCTCGCCCTCATTTTGCGCACATGTGCAGGCCACTAGTATCTTTATCTCACTTGCCGAGCTTGAAGGAGGGGAGGGAGTGGGTGGATGGCATCATGGAACGTCTGTGAGGTTCCTTCTTTTTCTTATGGACAACCCTGGGGTGCGCATGGTGGGGGCTGATTGGAATCACTCCGAGTGTTGAGTGAAATGGGGAGGGTCAGGGATGCGGCGTCCTTTGTTATCAGGAGGGTCTTCGACCCATCCTCTTGCACTCTGATACCTCTAGACCATCCCCTTCGCTTCCCTCCCTTCCCCTCGATATCCCTCGAAGATCCACACGTGATCACCTGCACGCACCCCCTAGGGTTGCCCAGAAAGTCACAGACGTTCTGTGATGCTATTCTGCCATCCCCTTCCCACTTCAAGCTCAGCAAGACAGATAAAGATACACCCGCACCTGGGATCTTTCCTCTCCACAACCCCCCATGCACCGTAAACCTACTCTGCCCGGCCGTCATATAATCCTCGAGGAGACGATGCGGAAAATATGCCGAATCATGCCCCATTTGTCATTAAGGTGTTAGTAGTAGAAAAGAAACAATATTATCTCCCAATATCATTTATTCCGCTGATGATAGACATAAGATGCTACAAGTAATAACCTGTGAATTATTTTTTTTCTAGAAACGGGCATAGTTCCATGCTTTTTTATAGCTATGATTGGGCGATACAAGACAACTAAAGCACGGTTGGACCAGCTGCCATAATAACAGCGTAGATGTTTGAAGCAAATGTCTATTTTTAGCATCCATACTAGATTCCCATCTCTACTGACTATTCCAAAAATAAAGTCCTTATTACAAAATGTTCAACTTTTTGTTTCATATACGTTTTTGATACTGGAACGAAATTCTGCCAACACTAAGATCACCGACTTAGATGTACCAACATGAAATAAAAACCGTAAACCCTCAAGTCATCTTCTAATCACCGCGGAAGCCTTCATAGCAACTAGAATATTTTCAATTTAGGTATAAATAAAAATTATGGATTTTCATGATGCAACACGCACTGATATGGCAAAACATCTAAGATTAGCAGTCTATACAATGGATATAATTATGAAGAATCGTGATGTGATTATTAAAAAGTGGTTTTTAAGTTCTAGATCATCAAATATCTCTGGGAATGGCTTCGTAATAAGAGAAAAGGCATTGCTCAATCTATAATTTTGGAATTATGGACTTGGCAACATCTAATGGTTGGTTGGGTTGGTTGAAACATTGGTAGAAATACCTATATCATACAAAAATAAATCAGGATAGTCTATACTTTAAGAAATGATTAATATTATATATTTACTCCATATTGTTAAAGTGTGCATGTAAAACTGAAAATTGTCCTTTTCCTGCTATATGCATTTTCCCACTATTTACACTTGTGTTAATAGGGGGTTTTACTGTATTTTCTTCGTAAATGAGATTTCATGAGACTGCAACACAAAAAGAGTATCTTCAGAACCCAACTCTAGGTATTAGCCTAGATTACTGGATGAATTAAATTAAAAAAATGTTCTTCCAAGCTTGACCATCATTCCCATGAATTGGAGTCAAAATTACTCTACCTCCATATCCTCATCTCCTTCTTTCTTTATGACAACACCCGGCTCTTCCTTGGTCTGGCACTGCAGGATGGCAGTGGTTGAGCTGCTACTTCCCACTCCACCACTTGCACTATCCTCCTCCCTGCACAATGATTCAGATGAGGAGCCTTCTTTACCTTCAGCAGTTAATGCCATTTGCCTGGCAGCCAGCTCCTCACATTCTTTCTTTAGCTGAAATAAAATAAAAATATAAGGTTTTTTTATTTCAAAATATTGTTGCAATAAGGAAACTTGGCTACTTAAATAACATTTCTAGAGAATATAGTTCTGGAACAATCTTCACTTTTTGATAGCATAAAAAATGTTTTTGTAGCTAAGCAAAAATATTTCATAACACCAAAAACCATGCAAAAGATATTTCATTGTACATTAACATTGAAAGCCATGCCTGATTTTTTTTAAATTTCCATTACCACCGAAAACAGCACCTATGGCCTTTACATTGGGGTATTAACAACAGTTAACAACAGATGAGCAACCACAACCATGTTTTGAGTGGTGAAAAAACCCACTCACTTGAACCTGCGACATTCAGGTTAGCAGGCAAGGCATTAAGCACGCTGCCACCGGGGCCGAATTAATTGGCTATTAGATTTGATTTTTTTCTGGTGGAGTTCCCCCAAGGAGGCCCTGAGGCACTTAGACCTATTGGCCTATTGTGCCAACCACCCTTCTAAAGAAATCACCCATAAAGGCCGATCGCCTTGCTGAAGGCCAACAAGTCCCCTATGGGGATTTCCCTTTGCTGCCTGGGTTCCAAAAATGGTGAACCCAGGTACCTATTTCGAGTCCTTGTCACAGCGGGGCACTCACATAATATGTGGGATGTGGTTTCATCCCCTTCCGCGCACAACCTGCATCTAGGTGAATCCACGATTCCCAGGATGTGCAGGTGCCTCATCACCTGGTAAAGCCCAGTGAGGAGTCCTACTACTGTTCGTAGTTGAGTAAACTTGCACTGAGGTGCCCCCTCTAGGGCAGCTCCCAGCCTTTCTTGATATAGTCCCCAGTTGGTAGTCCTGGGGTACCTATATGTTATTTCCCTGTGATTGGATTCTAAGAGTGAAGAGTATGTCTGTGGTAGGACAAAGTTATCTCCCCTGACACTCTCCACCCATCAATCCTGTGCAGCAGAGAACTGCTGCACAGTGTGATATCTATCACCTCCTGCATAATGCTGTTTGCAAAGGTAGGTTGCGATCCTTTATTGAGTATTTGTAACTTTGTAGACATAAGATACTCCAACAGGGTCTCTCCCCTTCCATTGGTGCTTCCACTCCCCCACACAATGTGGTGCGAGTTAGCGTCACAACCGATAGAAAATCCCACTTGTTGGTCTTACAGAGACTCACCAGCCTCTCCATCTCATTTGATGGTGGAGGAGCTGGTGAATCGTATGGCAGTTAGGACCAGATGACCACCCTCCTGTTCTCACCTTCCCCCAGAGGCAGCAGAACTGCTGTCTGATCCCTAGTGGTAAATTCCGATAGATGCAAAGCACTTATCCCATTCACATAGATACAAGATCTAGGCCTATCAACAGTGGTGCAGTAATATATTTTTCCCCTTGTCATTCTCACGCCCCTGACTCTTCCCTGGAAAGCCCAGGGTTCCTGAACCAGAGCTATTTTGACCATACCTTCAGAGAGTATCCTTTGCAGGACCCCTGAGGCAGCCTTACTGTGTTGCAGGTTGGCCTGAAGCACAGCTATGCCAGCCATGGTTTGGCCCCACCCACATCTTCATCCCTTGTCTCCTTCCCTTCGAGGGGATATGGAGCCTTCCCTTAGGCCCCCACCCACAGGGGCTCCCGAGTCAGACTCTACCCCCATGGGGGAGCCCAGGCTCGGTGCCTCCTTGAAGGCGGGCCCAGAGAGGTTGGAAAGGATGTCGTCCTCCTCTACCCACGAAGGGTATGAGGGGGAACTGGGATGTGTGGGTCTCCCAGAAGGAACCCCCACAGGCAAGATTGAGGTAGTAGAGAGTGCATCCTGACTGGGATCCATATCGGGGCTCTCCACCAGTATCGCATCCCCAAGGAAAAAGGCAGACTACTAGAGTCCATGCGAAGAGTGCGCCTCTCATCGCCCTCTCTTGTTTTGTTTAAGGGTTCCAAGTTTGGTCCCACAAGTAGCTAGGGAAATAAGGTGTCTGCCCATGCAGAGCCCTGCATGCATGGGCAAGGCTAAATAAAACCGGAAGTCGCCCAGTATCCGGAGTCTCTCTGTTAGCAACTTATTACCCTCCACCCTGCAGATGCGGTCACCCTTAGCACAAAGATGCACCGTGGTGATGGGAGCTGTTTATTGACTGCCAGGTCTAGATCCATCATGTTCAGCGAAACAAGGGGCACCTCGAGGAGGATGTGGCTCTTCACCACACATGATGGTCTTGGTGGTCCATGGGCATGTTCTGGCCTCGTCCCACCCTGGAGTCACTGACTCCTGACCCCCTGGCCGTTAGGAATAAGCCATCTTACATTAATCACCAACACTGCCTATAATCCTAGATTATTAAAAAAACCCACAGGCGGCAACATCTTCAATTATGAAAGGTAACTTTCATTGGAGATACAGCAGTAGTTCATTGTAATAGATCTTAGATAAATATATCAAAGATAATGCAGCCATAGGAAGTGATCACATGAGAACAACAAATTAAGTGAGAGTGAACTCTAGCTCTACTTCCGTTGCATTTTAAATGAGTTTCTCATACAGCCATGGAAGAGGAGGGGTCTCCTCTTCTTTCAGCCCTTCTCCAGATTGGTTTACAACATCAAGTTCCAATGTTGCACAATGAGGGATCCCCTCATCTCAAGGCCTAGCATTTTCAACTGCATTCTCTCATGAAAAGAGTATGGCCCTTGTGATTTAGCAGGAATAATGTTGACAAAACAGGGGCATACAGTAAATAAATTGAATGAATTCTGTGAATTTAATGTGAAGGAAGCCTTAATTCTTCTTTGTTTTATAAAATGTTGAACCAAGTTGATCAGCCATAGTGGTTTTATAAGCATTTTTATTAGTGCATGAATCTCCATCAACAACGGGCTGCTTGTCTTTCTCAATTAAGTCTATGAAATCCTCCAAATACATTGCAGTTCATTCCTCATGGACAACAAGGATTTATTTATGGTAGCCTTAAGGTTTTTCAGGTGGCTAGGTACCTAAACAAGGATAGGTGTATTATTATCAATAACAAAACAAGGATAACCTTAAAAGGAAGCCCCTTTTTCCTTCAATACTTCTCAGCTTCAATACTGCTCAGATGAAATTGTTGAAGAACCAGTCTTCAAAAATAACAACTGTCACCTAAGCAATTAAATTCGACATCCACATAATACGAGAGATTACTTCATTTCTTCTTTAAGGTTCAGAAGTTATGTGCATGGTAAACAAGCAGTAGCTTTAACTTACAATTTCCAGCAAAATCATCTCCAAATATTAAGGTCATAAGTTCTTTTGAGACCTTATAACGACAAACAGTTTCCTCCTCCTTGGATAAGAATATGTAATCTGCCAAATTCATCAATTATAGACCAGTTTCATCTTCATCAAACATCTGTCAATAAGAACTCATTGCCTTCAATAATCTTATGAGGGAATTTGGCTGCTACAACGCCATCAGCTGATGCAGTTTCAATGCAGTTGCTCTTCAATAAGTTCTGCCACTGTCTAATCCTCATAAACCATCCTTTACTTGAGGTCTTCAAAACAATGTCGTTGCTTTCACCTGAACTATGTCCTCATAGAAGCATACTGATAATTTAGTCCATTAAACCAAAGAGCAAGGAGTTTTTCTATTCCTTTGTAGATTTTGCCTTTCTTTTTCAATGATGGTGTTCTCCATCCCTGGAGATTCATCTTTAATATGCAATAAAATCCTTCTCATGCACAATCAAAGACACCATTGTACAACACAATGCAAAAAAAACAGAAATGGATACAACCTTTACACCTTTTTCACACCATTTCACGTAATCCTCCGAATATAGTTCCCCCCTCTCCCCTCCCAATTTTTGAAGTTCAGTTTTGGAAAATTTTATTTGAAATGCAAAGCAGGACTTGCACATAAGCAAAACTTGTAAGTTTTATGCAATATATCATCCGTAACACCCTTATTAGGATGCCTACTATCTGTTGCAAAAATTCTGTCATCCACGAGTTTGAAGACCAATATCTCAAAGATGGCTAATACGATTATAAAGTAAATAATATCAAATTAAAACTTGTTTATTTATACATTCACTGATGGTATTAAATTTTTTTACAAATTTTATTTACTTAAGTACGTTTGTGAGAATGGATTTTTGGCGATTTTTTTGGGTACTGGATGGATCCATTGAATTTGGGGCATTGTAAGAACAACTCATCAAGATATCAAGCTTTCCTTTTCACATGTTGTAGCTAAGGGTTTTGTTAATAGTCATACGAAGTTTCATACTATTAGGTACATCAGTATTTTTGCTATTGCTGAATATGTCAGACTGCGTTATTTTCCATCCAGCACACTTTTCATTCCAAAAATCACAATTTGGACCTTTATCTTGCTCTCCAGTCAATATGAATCTTCTTATGAAATAGCAATAGAATTCACTGGTTGTTTGATATCAATAATTTTATTTTTTGCTATAAAAGCACGCTCAACTGCCCAGACCATGCTTGAAAAAGAAAGGTAGGGCACGCGTGGAATCTTCTGCTGCAAGCAACTTGCCTATCGCTGTGATTGAGTCATAAGGACTTGACAATAGAGGAAAAAAGGAATGCAAGTCAGTGTCAGTTTAAGAACTGACATTATGTTTGGTAATATACCGTCACTATACCTCCTCGTGCAAAGTTTTTGGAGATGTAGTTGAGGATAATTTACAGTGCAATTTGTTTCTTTCATCGAGAACCCGAGAAATGTGGGCACAAAAGCTATCTCACTTATCACTGATTTTAATTTGGTGAATACTGCAACTTATAAACTTTTATTCTAGCATGCAAGGATATTATTAAAGTGCATACTAGATGCATGGTGTTTGGTGCGCGCGGTAACTATGGTAGCATACAACCGAAATGAATGCATACAAGTTGAAGGCATATCTAAATCTCTCAATTTGTCAAGCCATTTTGCAGGTGCTTAGTTTTCAAAGACGATGAATACCATCAAAAAGAAATGTAACGACTTCTGCAAGCTGAGATAGCGCATGTTTTTAAAATTAGTCGTAGCATAATTGTTAACTGAGTAATCTATTTTAAACTTTGTTTCGTCAAAGATAAATATGATTTCCAAATCTTATGTGAAGAAAAGAGAAGTGGCTTTCCTTGTTTTTTATCAAGTGGGCATCAAAGTTGAACTTGCTTTCCGAGACTTAAAAAAATCTGGCCTTTTTAGCTGTCTCGGTTGAAAAAATAATTAATATAACCAACTTCAAAGTAATTTTTGACATTGATAAACATATATATTTGTTGTTCAGGTGTACCCCGCGTACTATTACCAGGTGCATTCCCTTTGATAAGTGACCAGCAATAGCCGCGAAACGTCAGGTATCACACCTGGTAATAGTACACAGGGTACACCCGAACAACAAATATACACATTAATAAACGTATAAATAAACAAATTTTAGTTCTATACACTTTATTTTTAAATCAAAATAGCCATTTTTCAGATTTAACAGATATTTTTCAGACTTCAAACTCGGGGGAAGGAATTTTGCAACTGACATCAGTGCCTTGCACTTGAATATAGTCCCCCCATGACTTTTTCAACGAAGATTTCAGCCAAAAAGGGGGGGGGGAGGGGGGACTATATTCGGAGGAATACGGTAATTATCAACACTTTTATCCTTCTAAAGGTTTAGCATGACACATCCGGTGTATAAATATTAGTCATAAATGCAATGCGGATAAGATAATGTGTACCACATGAACAGCACAGTATCACAGAATACACGTGAACAAAATGGTAAACTAACACAAACATTGTACAATTGCAGAAATTGGAACTACAAGCACGAAAGAAAGGTAAGTAATGTAAACAAGAAAACTCTGCCACATATACACAACTAAATTAATTTTTACCCAGCAATGGTTTCTAAATGCAGTTTCCACATGATCCCCTGAGTTTTTATTATTTTTATTAACTGCTATAGCATGATTAAAGCTGATTGTTATTAAGTAGGGTTGATTGAAAATTATTTATTTTCATTTATGCATTTAGACAAACTGATGTAGCTTTTGGTTTGATGGAACCTTGAAGGAACGAACACAGTAAAACAGCGCTGTATAAATGTATACTTGCAAAATTTGTCCAACAAACTAAATTACGTCTCAAGAGGTGAAATCAAATGAAATGGATATAGAAACAACTTTCCAACAAAAAATGCAAATGTGTATGGTTATTAAAAATAATTAGCAGGAGAAAAGCTAATGATATTAGAAATACAAAAGAAAAAATGCTGAAAGCCACAATGTACATCCATATTAATTACCTGAAAACTAAAAAATATAAACTTACCCTAGGTATTTCTGCATTAGCTTCCTTGTATTTACGTTTATAACGGTGCACCTCACCCTTCAACTGCTGGTTGTGGTTCTGCAAGGACGTTATAAGGTGCCTCATTTCCCTATTGATGGGTCCCGTCTGCTCATTAGCGGCCAAGTTCTGCTCAAATTCAATCCGTAACATTTCATATTCTTTTCTAACCTGAGCCAACACATCTTCCAGTCGAATCACTTCAGACCGTAATTTCTTTTGGGCTATAAGCTCATCACTCTGCAGATAAAGAAAGGAATTAGCTAAAAAAAAACAAACATACCAATGTAGATTTATGTGCAAATAATTTTTGATTAAAATAACAATCAAGTGTGTAAAAGCAAATAAAAACATTTAATAACTTTTAATAAGTTATACAATTATAGCCTCTAGATTGAGTCATCTTCCCTTCATATTTTCAAGCTCCACATTTAGAAAAACAACTCAGGCTTCCTATTGACAACCTCACATTTCAAAACATAATCACACCAGGAAAGCACCAGATGTAGAATAACTGTCACATTTTTTGTCAAAAGTTTTCAGATCCAATATGACAACCGATGGTGCTGACTACTGCCACACCCATGTAATTTTGTTCTATATAACTACCAACAAAATGGTCTCACATCCTTGTTTTGTTTTGAATAAAGCCATTCAATAAATAGATGATAAACTCATACAGAAGTTACAAGTATTTCACTGACTAATGTCTAAAACTACAAAAATGTGACTCAACAAACTATGTCGTAAGTGGGGGGACGACAATAATTGCTACTGAGAATTGTTTTGCTAAATCTGCAGCGTAAATATACAGAAAAAAAGCAGATGACTGCCGCAAGGTACAAAGAAGAAAATAAATTCAATGTGATTCTTCGGGTATATCCTCAACAGTATTGAGATTTCATGGGGAACTGAAAATAAAATTAAGTCAGAATAGGATAAATTCTCTTTAAAAGGCCATTTGACCCTAAAATACAAAAAATCTTCGGATGCAAGTACAATAATCTTTAGACGCTTATCTTGTAAGCGGGTATGAAAAAATGTATTTGAGAGGTTTAAGTCACTTGGCAAGTTTTAATTGCTCTGGAAATTACTTTTACGATCCTTTTCACAAACATAATAGCTGAATATTTTATTCCATGGAAGTAGTTTGCATATCATGAGGGTGTTTTCTCAGTATGAAGTGCAGAGGTTTTTCGAAAATATTGAGGTAAGATAGGAAGTTCTTTTCTATACAATTACAGTGGAACTAGGTTAGTACATTCCTCCTTAGCACGTTTCCTCCTTTGTACGGCGATTTTGCTCCGTCTCGGGACCATCAGTACAAAATACAGGTAAAATAATTTGGTTAGTACGTTTTTAAAAATGGCTCTTTCCTGGTTAATACGTTCAATTACTTGCTATAAAGCAACCCGCAAGACCTTTTCTGTGTATTTTTAAGTTGTGCATGCCACCGAATTTACATGTTAGTTTATTATTATCAACCCTTGACCGTCTAACATTCCTCCATAAGCATTTCTCAATTTTCGTGATGTGGTGAATAACAATACGCGGCTCGAAGTGAGACGAGTTAGCGCTAAGATTAAACATTCTTGCAACCACTTTGAGCATGATTGTATGTAATTGTGAAAAAATCCGAAGTCTTGGTGACAAAAAGAGAAAGTGCATTTGTGATGGGAATCGTCACGAAATTGTAAATCAATTGCGAATCATCGGCATGGTAAATGTCATCGGGCGATAATATTTACAATGCCGATGAGACTAGTTTATTTTTCAACTTATTACCAGATCGAACGTACGCATTCAAAAGGAGAAAAATGCCATGGTGGAAAATTAAACAAAGAGAGAGACACACTTCTGTTGTGCTGCAACGAGAGTGGAACTGACAAACTGATGTCACTAGTGATAGGGAAATATAAACACCCGAGGTGTATCAAGAACGTTCAAACCTTTCCCTGTCAATACACAGCTAACTCTTCAGCATGGATGACATCTATTTTTGAAACCTTTCTGCGTTGATTTGATGCCAAACTGGGTGGCAAAAATAGAAAAATGTTACTTTTGGTCGAACAATGTGTTCCCATAGAAACAAGTTACCTAAGGAACATTCGGGTCGAATTCTTTCCAGCGAACACAACTAGTCACCTTCAGGCCCTTGAGCAAGTATTCATCCAATGTTTCAAGCAATAATAAAGAAGATTGTTTGTACAAAAGAGGCTGGCAACCCTACAGCTGAGCGGAAGATAGACGTTATGCATGCCATGCACTTTGCCACATATGCTTGGGATTCCGTAACCAAAATAAATATCACCAGTTGTTTTGAAGCTGCTGGACTTACACATATAGAGTCTGAAATAACGGATGACACAACAGAGGAGGCACAACTGACTCATTTCCCCCCAGGAGAGTGGCGTCAGATTGCTAGAAAGGTGAATTTCGACGAGTATACTGAGAGTGCGATAATAATCTTACTCTTTGACAGACCATTTTGATTGATGAAATTCGAATACGAGCAGTTGGTAGAAATGGACAAAAACGATACTGAGCAAGAAATTCAGAGAGATCCAGTTCCCAATTTAGCCAAAATAGTCGAGGCTATCTGGAGTACGTACGCCGTTAATTGCCAAGTGTTGTGGGAGCAGACGACCCGAAGACACCACGACAGATCACCACGCGAAGCTCGATGCAAAATAAATAAAAAAGACTACATTGGAAAAATGTTTTATGTGAATTTAAACTGTAGATTTAAAAACATGATTGTAATAAACAAGAACTGCATTACTAATCGATATATCTATCGATCAATAGGTATCATACCAAGAATGAAGGAATGAAATGGGTACAGCTGTTGCCAAGTTTTAGATAAATATAAAATGTTACCTAATTTTTACTAAGCTTCAAAACAACAAATTGACATACTTCCCGTTATTTTATTCTCAGAGTAAGACGTAAGAAAGATGAAAAGACTTGGTTTAACTTGTCCTCACCTTATATACATAATAAATCACAGGTAAATGCCGCCGTGTTTATGTAATTGTCTCGGGGAAATCTATGAAGCATTGTGATTTCCATACATATTGTATCGTTTTGGCAATGTCCCGCCCATTTTATTAATTTTAAATGTGCAAAGAGGTGATCTTACAAGAACTTCTGAAAGTAATCGTAATTATAATGACTTTACCTCATTACAATTACCCTAATAGCTATTAATTACTTTCCTGGTGAGCACTTTCATTTTTTGTGGAGCCTTCAAAAACGTACTAACCAAGTTCTACTGTACAAATTTTGGTGCAACCTAGAAGATACAAAAAACAGAGGTCCACTAGATAGAGGTTTTACTGTAAATGAATCACCGAGAATTCTTGGTTTGAAGTTGTTTCCCATCACATTTACCAACTAGCTCCCATGTCATAAATTATGGAAAACTCAAAATTATTAAGATCTAAAAAAGTAACATGATGATGACGTTTCATTTTATTTGGATGTGATTTGCCATATTTTTACCGTCGTTTACCATATTTTTTTAATTGCCAAATCTGATAGAGTTTGTAAAATAAAAATACCAGTAGTTTTCCATTTTTTGATCCATCAATTATTTCTTGAGTTATAAGCGGCGAAAAACTGATGTTTTTAACTCTTTCGGAAAAGTGGGCGTGGTGCAACCTCTGACATATATCGACTTCTTCCAATCCCAACTGAGCCCACGAAGCTTTGCCTTATTGCAATGGGGGGGACACAGCTGACTCTACCTATAGGAGCAGTTGCAACAGCATCTGGGCGAGCAGACCTTCCGAGAACTCCCCCTTATGCCACTCCCCTCCCTTCCCCGAAAAGCAGTCAAGGACATGAAGAAAATGACGTCACTGTTACAGCAGCAGCATTTTCAGCGGGCATCACCTTTTGCTTATTTTAATTTTTAATTTATGAGTGAATAGTTGTGGTTAGGAGATTATTTTTTTCACTAAAATTCATTTTTTGTTTCCATCTAACGATTTCATGTACAAAATTGCCATTTTGGTTCCGAGTAAATGCCCCCATTACTCTATTAGACCGTGATATAATTCACAAGACAATATCAAGTAAATGGACATAACGCAAGTCAAGTACATGGATACAATGCAAGCGAGCTAAAATGATTAGAGATAAAAACAAGTAACAGAAATCAAAGATGAAGCAGAATACATTTATTACAGCAATCATGTCTTGTCTTCTTAAAAGGTTATCAATTCCATTAGCATGTACATCTCTATTTCCCACTAACCTCTGCAAATTCTACAAGATGAATTTGATATTCATATTAGAAAAAAATGGAAACATCCATAACAGACAAACCAAATCACATCTTCATCTGCCAAAGCTATTAACTCCCTCATATATGTATTGTTGCACTACCTGGTCATGATAACTGACTCTTACACTCTATGAGATATGCTCTAAGACTCTTACGTAATGCTTCATTACAGCTTCAAAATTTTTCTTGGAACAAAAATAAGCAACTTAATTCAAGTTCCCAGTCCCATTTCAAGTAAAGAATTCAAAACCAATTCAAATCATTTGTCAGCAATGAAAACTCACCTCCATTTGCTCAATATGTCGCAGGTGGGTGTTTTTGCTGGTCTGGAGCTGCTGTCGAGTCTCATCAAGCTGGGTCTTCAGTTGCATTGATTCATTATAAAGAACAGAAAACTGGGACTGAAGGCATTTGTACTCTGTGGTCTCCACAATCACTGATTCGGGCAGTTGACGGATCTGTAGCAAATTTGGGAAGGGTTAAACAAAATTACATTCAGATGAATATGAATCTAAATATCACTTTACAATGGGAAGACATATGCACAGGGTTCATACCAACTTTCCATTTTCAATTTCCCCGATTTCCAGTCCCAAAGAAATTTCCCTGACTTTACATCAATGGCAAAGCAATTGTATATATGGATTTTAAGGAAAAATGCTGCAAGGTATATAGTGAAATAAAAATTTTTTTATTCCAGAAAAGTAGCATATTCCTGTCAAAATTCAAAAAGAAAACTATATGTTAAACCTATGCAGTCTCTACTTAAAAATCACACAAATCATCACAAAAACAAAACTTATCCAAAGTTAGCCATTACTGCAGCAATCTGGTTATCCATTGCACTTATTTCCGCAGACTTCTCAGATGCTAACTTAGCCCTCTGGGCCTTCAGGTCAGCCAAGTTTTGCACCAGTGACCTCTTCTTCCCTCCTTTCTCTCTTTATAGACTTCTTAATTTTTCCTTTATTCCTTTGCAGGACATCCTTGTGATTTCTCCTGGCCAAACGGCATGCAGTGATAAGTTTCTTGTTGATTTCAAGCAACCTGATGCCCCTGCTGACTTGATGGCATTGTAAACATGATGCTGGGCAACAAGGGACTCTTCCAGCTGGTCTTCTACAGTAAGATTCTTGTTGATTGAGAACGCAGCAATGCTCCGTATGTTTAACCACAATTTACATCTTTTTGCTACGTCTCTGGCACGGTCGTATATACAGGTCTCGTAACTTCCTATACTACCCTACTGGCTGAGCTGGCAATCCCTTTCAGGCCTTGAGAGTAGTTCCTACCTAGTGGCGCTGGTAGTAATACAGCCCACGTTTTCCGCAACGATTATATCGTGAGAGAGGCGAGTTATGTGAGTAAAAGTGAGAAATTCTTTGAACATCAGTGGCTTTCAGTTTTCCTTGGATTGTAACTGATTCATCGGTAAGCATAGGTGTTGACTTTATACCGGTATGTGGCTTACTTTTGAATGTACTGAGCCTAAAATGCCATTTATCACACAGGAGTTAACAATGCCGTGCAGTTACATGGCTTCGGGTTGCAAGGAAGGATACAGGTTGAATAAGTAATTATTGCCTTTTTTTCCATTCCAGAAGAATCCGAGAAGCATGTCAAATGGCAAGCTGTTCTTCCAAGGAAGGATTTTGCATTGAGGGCAAGACAGGTTGTCTGCGAGAAGCATTTTGCCCCTCAGGACATAATAGGGAAAAGATTTCTTAAAGACGGCGATGGAAATATTATTGGAGAGGGAGGAGTGGGGAGGGAAGGAGTATAACTTCATCACGATGTTGATGAAAGGTACTCGTTCATACGATATTTAATATGCAATATATGATTTTAAATGAAGCTGAGACTGATACAAAAGCCTGATGCAGCGAAATAATTTCTCTTCATGGAATGTTGTGGGCATACCACGACACCAAACTTCACTGCACATATAAGAAAGAGCATGATGGCTACAGCAAATAAAAAATCACTTATGCTATCGCTAAAACATTTAGGCCAATTACATATTTCCGGCAGTTACCATAAATATGTTATTTAAGATTTTATTATCTTACACTGAACGTTTTTTTTACCTTCAGAGGGTTTGAGATTAACTCCCCCCTCCTCAACCTCTCTGTTTCCTAAGCCCCCCACCTCCATACCTCTGTGTTCCACTATCTTCAACCTCTGAATCCTTTCCCACCACCCACTGGTAATTGCACTGAAGACTCTACTTCCAAGCCCCCCCCCCCTCCCCTATTTCTCCCGTCCCCCTTCTCCCACCCAACCATCTTCATTTCCACTCCCCCCCTCACACTTATATAAGCAGAAAACCCCTCCTCCCCACCAACCTCAACTGTATATACGTGACAACATTTCCGTAATTTGTACATGATGATGACATTAATCATCGAAACCATGGTCTTCATCATCATCGGTCAACAGTCCTAGGATTGGTTTGATGCAGCCCTCCACTTGATTCTTCTATCGGCCAACCTCTTGATATTGACGTAACTCCTCTCTTTTACATCCTTCACAACTTGCTCCATATATCTCATACGAGGCCTGCCTTTTCCATTCTTTCTGTTCACTTTTCCCTCAACGATTGTCTACAATTGTACAAATTCTTAACTACAATTTCCACATTACTTGAAGTCTAAATGATATGCGGAAAATGATGAGAGAGACTGGCATATGTGGGATATGAACGCTCTACTATTCACGCATTTCAGTTTCAATGCACCATAAACAGCAACACTGATTTGTTAGGTGTCTATGCTGGTAAAAATAATTTTGCTGAAGCATTATTTCACCAAGGTTCTCAAAAACAAATTCCATTTGTTCCTGGCGACCAGGCTCGAAGTTCGTAAGTTCGAAAAATTCGTACTTTCAAAACTTTGTTTTTTCGAATATTGCCATTCATTTACTATATGCTTTTCGTTGGGACCAACGTTTTTGCTTCGTATAATCGGAACTTTGCATTGTCGTGCCTCGTAATTTTGAGAGTCTAATGTATTTGCATTTTCCCACAATCTACACATTTTTCTAGCAGTCCCTAGAAGAGCGTAAATAAGGGGTTTTACTGTATATCCCAGGCAGGCAATAAAAATTTGAAATTGCTGGTAAATGTATAACATGAACCATTTCTCTTTAAAAAGGTGATATGTGTCGCATCATTCATTTGTGTGATCAAGTTATGAGATTCCTGATGAGAGAAGACCTTCATATCACCAGATATCAAAACACTTACGTCCATTTTCAGCTTCTCCACCTCCTTTAAGCAATCACGATGCTGTTGGTGAATTCGGTCCAACTCAATCAGCCGGTTGTGAGCCAGTTCCCTCTGCTCCTCCAGCTCCTTTTGCAAATCCTCCATCTAAAAAAAAGAGCACATAAAATTATAACTAAGCAACGCAAAAGAAACATGAATTTCAGGTCACTAAATACCTGGGAAAGAGTAAAACAAACCTTAGGTAAAATACAGTTAACTAAATGCATTTCCATATTGAAGTTTAAATATGAAAACATCTTTATGGTCCCATCAAGCATAAATGTAAAAGGAAAACACACCTGAGGTCCTGGGGATATACGTACTTCAACGCAAACACATTGTACAAAGATATTTAAAATTGAAGAGAGGTGTGAAACATCAATAAATTGCTTATTTCCTTACCTGCATACCTGCACTCCACTATTTTACATCTTCTATTTTTTCAAATTTTTTCTCAAGAAAAAATTACCACCATGAGAATTGGTACAAAAGAAATCAGAATGTGCCATATAAGCCCAACTAGTCCTCTAGCACTAGAAAAGACTTGTAGACTTAACTAAAGGGTTGCAGGACTTGTCTATAGAGCTGATGTATCATCATCAGCAATGCATTTCAAAATATGTTCCACCTTTGGCACATCAGGTGATATTTGTTGACAAACTTAAACTAAGGCCTTTCAACTACATATCCCATATTCTTCTGATACATGCCTTTGTGGAGACACACAGAGCAATACTAGATGCCTCTGGGACAGATCACCTTGCCTATCACATCTTATCCAATTTTTTTGCAATTATTTAGAATTAAAAATTCTCGGTGAACTTATGCTAAGAAATCCCAAAGGAACAACTTCCACCATGCTTCTACCCAAGGTGTACCTCATGGTTCTGTGGCTAATTCAAAAAATAAGTGCTAGAAGAATCAGTTTTAAAACCATTCATTATAGTTATCAATCCCAGTCTAAAGAAATGGTAAAATTTTGCATAGCCTACTGTTCTCACTATCAATTAAAAATCATACATATCCATGAAAAAGGCCCACACATTTTTTGCACATAACTGGCACAACAATGGAAGGTGAAACTAACTGGGTTAACATCAACATTCATTGGCATATTCATCCCTGCACTGATATGCACTCCATGCCATGCTTCTAAATTATATATTCCCTTAGTTATCCTTTTAAATTAAACCTTTAACTTCGTTGTCAGTAAGCTATGATGAGAGCAACCATTTGCTCCTAGAAAACTGTGTTAACTGATGACATCTTTCCCATACCTAACGATGACATAAATCATATGTAAACCAGTGCAACCAGGCATTTTCAATGTCCACCAACACTATTATCCGTTTCAAATATCTTTGCGACTGAGAGGCAGGCCTTAAATTTGTGGGGGCGGGTGCGTTTCGGGAGGGTCCGGAGCCGTTCGAAAGTCTCCGCTACCGGGGGGTGGGGAACGGCCTTCGAGAGGGGAAACACGAGCTCAACGTTGCCAATGTCGTTGTCCCAAACTACTTGAGCCGTGAAATCCACAGGGAATTTCCGCTAAATGAGATTTTTGTGCACGTATTTAATGAATATCTCTATTGCTTGAGCCCAATATGTTCACGGGAGAGTTTAATGGAGGTGGTTTCACATTGCCTGCCTTGATATTGTTTTTAATGTGACACCATCACCAGAAAGGCTACTAGTTAATAAGCTTTAACAGAGTGCTTATCTGCTTGGAAGCACCCGCAGCATCAGCCAGCGGCAGGAGGAGGAAAGAGTGTCATATCACATGCATAATTTACTGTTATGCAATACTACTCCATCGCATTTTTGTGCAGTTTTTTCACTTTTCAATTTTTGAGGTAAAATACTTAACCTCATTTTAAAATCAAACGGCTTAAAATATGCACTCCTGAGAATATAAACTTTTGATCAAGACAGCAAAAAAAACAATAGGAAACTACCCGACAGTTCAATAGTATCTAGTCAATGTCACTTCCTATCTGTTCCTGCCTAAGTCTGGAGGTGGTTAAGTCAATCCAGGATTTTCAAGCAGTTGGTTAGCAAAATATTATTTTTACAGTAGAAACACAGGCGGACAGCATACTTTGTCCATGCCATACAACTTTTCCCAGTCTGTCTTATAGATGATGACACAACTTTTACATAGCAATATGTTAACTCCCTATTTCTAGCTTGGATTGTGTTTATTTACAAAACTAACTACCTGAAAAACTCAAAAATATTTATCATCATGGGTCCTAAAATTGGTTCAGTGCAGCTCTCGACTTGATTATCCAATCAGTAATAGTAGTAGTTGCAACGGTGTGATGACGGCTGAGGTCATTTTGCACCACTTGCTAACCTTGTTTGCTAATCTATTTTTAAAAACATCTTAAAATTTATCTTTCAGGGTTTGGTTTACATTTGTTCAAAGTAAACATGCCAGCCCAGCGATGCACTCGGAGAAGATGACCAAAGAAGGATAACAGAGCCTCTGGCCCCACCGGCCGGACCGGCCAGTTGAGCACTGACAAAGGGCGAACCGACCGCCCGAGATCAGATAACCTCTTCATAACCAAAATTTTCTCTTTCATGCCACTAACCACTCATTCTGCATATTTAATGTGACTGTGTGTGTGTGTTATGTGCCCTCCCTTTCCATTTTCCCTCACTGTTGTCTTCATCAAAGATATTTATGATTGTAATAGTAGATCCTGTACTTGTTGGGGAGGAGCTTACGAGGTTTTTACAGGTGACTTTTCTAAATTATATTTTCACTCAATGGATACATGGAGTCAGAAAATACACTGTATTGTGACAATATTAGGACGTAGTGACCCCCTCTGCACTCCTGCTCCAGCACCCACAAGCTCAGTCACTGACTGTCAAACGAATATCACTTCACATCATGACCGTTCTGGGCAGTGACCATTTGTGAATTGAACGGCAACACTCCTTTTACAGGAGGAATGAGGATTCAGACATATACAGCAAATAGTCCAAATCTGGAAGCAGTAGACCAAGTCAGTGGTCCAAGCGATTTCCTCACCACACAGGATTTCCCCACTTCCCTTACTTCTTACTAAAGCCAGCTTACCCCTCCAGTATCCCTTGCCACTGACCTTGCTCTCTGTCTCTCATCCCAGTCAGACCAACACTCAGCAAGGAAGGAACTCGAATGCCACAAACAAATTAAATTTTAAACTGTTTTTGTTGTTATAATTACATTTATGCTTTATGCAATGTATCAGAATACCATAAACAACAATTAATCCATTTTTAGTTAAATAAAGAAACATTACATTCACACCTAAGAAGTAACTTCATATTGTTTGTATGTTTCACAAGGAGTTACAGAACCCTATATGGGGGGTGATTCGTAAATATCTAATCAAGGACTACCTGCCTGGCAAATTTCGTCAAAATCCTAGACCCGAAACTCGGACACTCCCCTTGTGAGATATAAAGTTACTTCTAAAAAAATTAAGGATGGACATAGGTTCTTTGGTTGCCTTGTCTGTTTTTTTCAGGATTCTCAGCACAGAAGCAAAGAGATTCCTGCTCATTTCAATGATTAATAGCATGTTTTTCGCAACTCAAGAAATGAAATGCCAAATTGTGACAAAATACTTATGCTGGAACCAAAAGAGTACACATAATATAATGTATTATTATACTTGTCTGAGGCAGAGATAAATGATATTTTGAAATAAATTTACTTGGACCACTCCCCCATTTTTGATGCTGCAAAACTTGGGGTAAGCTAACACATCGCTAAACCGAGAAGCAGAGAGAGCCACAAATATCTTTTGCCTCGTGTTCACCCTACTATATATCATGCATGGGCAACCCTTCCAAGAGTGATGATTGTTACTCTAGTCAGTACAGGTCAACAAAAGACAGGCACAAATTTGGTTCCTAGCACAATGAATAGCACCTGAAGTGATCTAATAAGGATCTTCTCAGACCTGACTACATCAACCAAGATCTGCACTGGTTTCTAGGTTAATAACACTATCGACTGGAGTGTACCAAAGACATGTACATCAACACAAATTCATTGGCTGGGAATGTATGGAGTTGGGAAAAAGTGTGCATAGGTAAATACTTGCCTTCTTCTGGGAAACACTGGTAATAGGCTTTGGGATAGGAAGCTTATCATCACCATGAATCTGTTGGTATGCCTTGAGTTTTTCCAAAGCCTCTGCCAGGTGATGCTCCAACTTGTCACTCCTCAAACGGGTTTTAGAGAACTCATAGCGAAGGTCATCAATTTGATTTCTTAATTCTGCAGCTTCAGTGTCCTTCTCAATGACTGCATCCTGCAATTCAGCCATCTAAAGCGGAATAATATGAAGTGAATCAAATGGAATTTCGATTATGGAGACAAGACTTGTTACATGGAATAAAATATAATTCTTTATTTTTCACCTTAAGTGAAATGGTGTGGTATTTCTCGTGAAGAGCAGTATTCAAAGCTTGCAAATTTCTATTCTCCGCTTGTATCTCAATATTTGCTTGCCGTATAGTCTCGTCCATGTTAGGAACTTCATCCACTAAATATTTAAAGACAATAGTTAAACACAATGCAGGAAAAATTGAAACAATTCGTAAAGAGAAGACCGAACTTACCTCCCTCTAATTCTCCTTTGAGTGCTAGCGTTATTTTTTCATTTCTTTGCATTAAACGATCAAATGCCTGAATTACTTTGGCTACTGCTCTCTTAGATACTTGCACCCTGTTTGCCAGCTTCTCATCAAGCTCCTCTTTATCCCAGGTTGATAACTGCATCAGAAATGATGTTGTCGCTTCATTTTCATCTGTTAATAATAAAATGAAATTCATTAATACCTTCCTGAATATTTATCATCACCAATTAAACTCACGCTCCGTATCACTTACTCCTATTCTCTGATTCGTCTGCCGTTTCAGCATCAAATCTTTGCAGGAGCACTCTAATATCTTCGTTGAGTTGGTTCCAATAGCGATTAACAACATTCAAAACTGCATCATCTTGGGTTTGACGCTTCTCCAATTGCTCTATACGCTCTCTCAACTCCTTTTCCAACCTGTGCCTCTGCTCCAGACGCTAAAGAGAAAGATAATACATTTTGGTATAAGAGTTCGGTGATACGTTGAAGAATAGTAGACGACCTATCCTACATAGCAATAAAGGAACGGATAAATCAAAAAATAAGAGATGATACTACCACGAACCTGTGCTAATTTTTTATTTTGAAAATGTAACACCTTCATATCCATCTCCTCCAAAGTAGAGATGGGACCAATACGCATAGGCTCAAACTGCACCTTTTTAAAGGGAGGTTGGCCGCTGGAGCTAGATTCATTGTCCGCTGGCCTCTTCGACATTTTGGATGATAATTTTCGTCCTGCAATAAGTTCAATTAAAAGTAGTTCAGTAAAGATAAAAGAGACACGACTACACCAACGCATCAACAAAAGGGGTATAAGGGTAAACTTCATACTACCTAACGTACCTTCCGCAGATATGTACAACAGTAACGTGAGATTACCGAATCCCCCTCCAAATATTAACAAAGTAAAATTCTTCCACAATAGCCGAATGAATTCATGTTAAAACGAATTACAATGGCGGTAAAAAAACTTTCGACGGTTCTAACAAATACAACAAATGCGACAAAAGCAGAAGGTATAGTTGATTTATTGGAACATTTAAACATTAACAGTACGCATTTCACACATCCCCTGAATTAAATGCATCCCTTGTTAACCCTGCATCTTTCCAATAAATCCAAACATTCCTTTCTCGCCATTGTCACATATTCTTATATCGATTATCTGGCTCGGTCTGGCTTCGATAGGTCGAAAACGTTACAACAGTATAACCACATTATGAAAATATAATTGCAATAAATTACAAATATTTTTGGTTGGTAATAACTTCAAATCAAGTTGTCGTGTTACCATGGTGTCAATATCGAAAATCATCAAAATTTTACGATGTATGCGCCCAATTTCTGGTTCCTTTTTAAGTAGCCCGAGATTGGTTTTGTAGATCCAGTAGGTATAATCGGGAATCAGCGCGAAAGCAGCTTTCTTTCAACATGTCCGAAGCAGTTCCTCCACCTCCTCCCCGCTTTAATCTACAAGAATGGTACTTAAATTATTATAAACGCATTCAAAATGCAGACCACGAGCAAAAGATTGCAGACAGAGTTAAAGATGAGTCATGTCGGTTGACTTTGGATGCGAAAGATAGGGCAAAAGCTAACAAGGATGAAGTGAACAAAGAAATAAGTGTTCGAATCAGTGATGTCAAACAACTGATTCAAGAGTTGGAAAATTCTAAAAAAGAAGTGGAAAATGAAGAAGCTGACCTTGCTACTTTACAAAAACGATTACTTAATGCACTATCAGCAACAGAAACACCTCTGGAAATTGCAAAGGAGTGCTTTGTATTAAGGTGACTAGTGAGTTTCCCTTTAAATTTTTTGATATTAAAAACCACACCATGTAATGATCCATTTAAATATTTGATTATTTTTCTAATTGCTCAACAATATATTTCAGAGAGGGAAGATTGGGTATTGATATGGTCCGAGATGATGTTGAGTTAGAATTGGAGCAGGAAATAGAAGCCATTGTAAATTATCAAGCATCTTTGAGGCGTGCTTTAGAACAGTGCAAGGAACAATCAAGGCTTCTTCGTTCTGCAGCTTACTTTCTAGAACGAGACTTACTTGACAAAGACATTGCTCTTGGGATTGACCAGAGATGTGCAAATCTCTCTGAGTCTAGTCTTGGGCTTTCCATCTACACAGGAAACATGCCTTTGGACCTTGGGTATGTGTCCAAAAATTTTAATCAAATAAAATACTAGCCTGTGATGATAGCGATCCCCATATTCTGCACCACACAAACATTTTTTTCAGCTGCATTTATAATCTTAATGGATAAGTTGTTATTGATAAAACTATAGCTTTTACATTACATTTAAACATAGTTTGCCACATCCCTCATAACTATGAATGTCTCAAAGATGCCTCACTATAGCCTTGAATATCTCAAACGTGTCAAAGAGGTAACCATGAAGTATTTAGAAAAGACCTCAATGAGATGTCTCAGGTGACATCTCAAAGGCAATTTTTTTAGACATCTCTGCTGTGACTGCTATGAGGAATTATATTTAAGTAAGCTAAAAGCCTGGAAATGCATCATCAGTGTTTACATAACTGCCAACACATATGAGATCCCTGCCAAGATTGATTTAAAAAAAAGGTGCACTACATACTAAACACATGTTGATTTAACAAGCATCTACAGAGATAAATTGTAATGTTTACATTTATACTTATCTCTCTTATCCTTTACCAGCATGTTGTAGTGGATTGTAACTAAGTACATACTTGTATAATGCCAATCATAATTTGTCCTTTTATGTATATTGCTGTTCATTTGTTCTGTTGTCTTAACCAGGACCTCACGAGAACCAATAAATAATAATAAATGCAACCTATGAATGGCTGGCACAATGAATTCTTAGAATGCAGGGGTCCTGACTGCTATTACTATTAATATGAGTGACCTTTGATGCTTTTAATCCCACTAAAAGTTCTTTTAGTATCTCATGTGACATAGAAACTGAAATTTTTTATTTCATCAGTATGTCAACGGGTTAACGTTTTATGTTTCCTTTATTTCACCACTACCTAGGGTGGCAACTGAAGAGATATGGAATAAGTATACTCTCAATAATTTGAAACGATCCACAAAAGAAATAAATAACTCTAAGCTTTTAAAACCTCACTTGAATTTCCTAATAAAACAAACTTGTGAAGATTTGAACAAAAAATTTGTTAGAACTAACATGGCCTTTAAAATCCGCATCGATGAAATAAATGAAGCAAAAAGGAAGTTAGAGGATGAGCATCACAAGGTATTATTAATAAACTTTAGTAAGGTATTTTTAATTAACTTTATTATATTTAAATACAACAAATTGATGATTTACCTCTCTGGGCCCATGCCTCTACAGGTTGTGAGTGAAGCTAATATCATGACCAACAACATTTTGCACCTAGAAAAGGATATTGCTGATAAGGAGAAATATGTGGCATTGGCACACACACGACTTGGCCTAAGATCGCAGAGACCCAATGTGGAACACTGCAGGTGAAATGTTAAACTGATGACCCATGGTCAAATATTTCATTGCACATTTAGCTTTTCAGTGAAGGGCACATATTAGATTTAAATGAAGTTTTATCATATTTTTATAAAAACATATATTGGTGGCACTCTGCTCCTAGCAAAAGACAATGGATGACATCAATTGGTGTCCTTCATCAATCACGTAGAACATAAAACAGTGAACCCCTCGCTACTTTTCATTAAGAGTAACTTTGTGCTGATTCCTCAGGAACCTACCTATATTCTGACATTCCAAGTACATAAACACTTATCCTTAATACTAAAAATTACTTCATTTATTCTTTCGCTCAACTGATAGCATTGACAACAGGATGTGCAACTCTTTGTAATCAGAAGAGATATTTATCATCCTATTCCTCTTTCTTTCACAACATTCTTCCTTAAGTACCTTCAGAATATCATTACCCACAATAACTACATAGTTGCATTCACCTAACAATTAAATCTAATAACCACCTACTCAGTCTGCTGCTAATATCCTCCATCTTTCTCCAACCAACTTGAACATTTCCTCCATCTTCATTTCTATCTATCTGTCTGTCCTCTTCCAAATCCACATTACATAACCTGCCAACCTTTTTTCGTTTTTCCCAGAAGTCCACGTTTCAGCACTATATAACACCATATTGGGCTGTTCACTTTTTATCGACATCTTCAATTAAGATTCTGATCATGATGAAAACATTAATTACAGACAAGGAGCATCGATAAGAGGGCCCCACACGACATAAACAACTTGTAAATACTCTCCTACCAAGTAAAACTAATTCAAAATATCTCATTCTTTTAACATGAGATTTGAATTGAATTATTTTACCAACTAACGTACTCTAAGCCAAATCTGAACTCACTACACGATTCTCATAAAAAACATCTTCTTTCAAGCCTGCAGAACAAGTATATAACTGGTAGAATTATGCATCTCCTCATGTCAAAGGTGCTGAACAATTATCAAATTATGATCTAATTCCACCCAAGTGGATAGCAACAAAGTTATTTCATCATCTATCATAAGCATGAAAAGTGCAGTATTGCCAAGGCTGTTCCACTAAGCAAATACTTACCTTCATTGTTTCTATTTTATCCAACACAGCTGAAAATCCTACCAATAATAAATTCTGCCTGTATTTCCATCAGTAATCTAATCTAATTTCACATTCATTTACCCTGAATTCATATGTACCTATCATAAATGCTGCAAAGTAAACATACACTTAGTTCAGCTTATTTATTGTATCCTGTTATATACCTAGCACTGTCATTGGCCTTGATAATCTATGAATTCACTTCCTTAACCTCTAATTATTTAGCCATATAAATAGTTTAAGGCACTGTATTCTAAGTGTTCTCAAAAATTCTTTAAGGGACACCGTTGAAATTGCACTAGCTAAAGAATTATCAGATTTGAGGGAAATTGTGAAGGATTTACAAGAGAAACTGGCAGAGGTAATGCAAATTTTTATTATACCATTACATTCACCTTTATAATACCAGTTCCATTGCTATTAATCAACAATTTCATCTTTTCCAGTCTCATGCAGCCCTGCGTTACCTGTTACAAACCCAAGTTCAGCTAGAGGAGGATATCAACATAAAAACCAACACAATTGCAATTGATGAATCAAAATGCATGGCAATTCGCCAGAGTATTCATTTTGAGGAGTATTGACACTCAACTAAATGATAATTAAACAAGATTTAAATATCACAATAGGATCTTCACATTTAAACACAAGCACAATATTGAGAATGATACATGATGAAAATCATCAAGATTAACTTGCACCAAAAATTCAACAAATATCCAATAAATACAAAATTATGTTAATTTTACATGTATATAGCTGCACTGTGCATCCAGTAATGGACATCCGCTTGGATGGTGAGTGTTGAACCAGCAAGGCCTAGATTTCCAATGACCTTTTCTCACTTTCCCCACACCATTTTTCACCGCATTCACTGAATTCTTTTTCAGAGATTCCTTGAAGGTAGGCTTCCTAAAGCCAACCATCCCACCAGTTACTTTGAAAATGAAGTGATGATTCTTCAAGAGGGTCTGGAGACCTCCACACTCCTTCTTCAGCTTTTCCAAAAGATAAGGGGGGATCACCTTAGCTAATGTTTCAAGTGGAAGTGTACGACCACAGTCCCACCCTTCCTCATATACATGTGCTTCCTCGGGGCCAGATAGAATCTCAGCTGATACTAAGGACACCACCTCATTTATCACATTGGGATCTATCTTGGTACAGTTACAGACTCTCTCTTTGGCTGGACGTGGGACAAACAAAGTCTGCCGATGTCCTTCTACACTAACAGGTGTTACTAAATCAGAACATCTGTATCCAAGACAATGAATTAAGAAGTCATGAGGAGTGGTGAGCCTGTAAGCTTCATTAGGATTTGCCTTAACTCTCTCGCTTCCAATGATGCAAACTCTCTTGGTGGAGGGAATGCGTAGCCTATCTGTATTGGTTACAAACTTACATAAATTCTCACTTACATCCCTTTGAATGAACTCCAAATACTCCTGGTAAACACTCTTTCCTGGATTTTTCCTTCCGTATCGGCCAAAGAAATCATGAGGGCAGCATGGGAGGACAAAGTATCTAGAGCGTGGGATCATTGCAGCCATGACAGGAATCCATGGAGTGAGCTCATCTGAGTGGTTACCAATCAGCCAGTCCACCATGGGAAATGGAATATTTTCTGAAGGATTTATTGTACAGACCTGCAAAAAATCACCATGAAATCATTAATTTTTTTCCTCTAAGAGACAATTTTCAAAGACTAAATACAGGGGGAAATAAATTTTACTGCTATTTCAATTTAAATGCTATTATATATTAGGAATCAGAATGCTTTAATTTAGATATCAAGTCATTTCCAAGGCAAGTTAGGGGTATAAACGTGGTAAAAAAAATTAAATGACTATCCCTGTAACCACAAGGAAAACTATATAATGCTTACCATTCAGTGTTCAGTGACTTTCGTGCTGATAAATTTTGGCTAACAAATAACATAGCAGTCTTACAAAGATTGTAACCATGACATGTGTCATTACATTCACCCAGTTTGAAATCAAAGAAGTTATCAAATGTTGGGAAATTTTCAAAAACAACAATGGTGTCATTTACCATATTTTTTATTTCCAAATCTGATAGAGTTTGCAAAATAAAAAGATCCGTATTTTTCCATTTTTTGATCCCTCAATTAGTTCTCAAGTTATGCACGGCAAAAAACTTAAGCTTTTAACCCTTTCGGAAAAGTGGGAGTGCATGCGACCTCATACATCATCCACTTCGTCCAATCACAACTGAGAGCCCATGAAGCTACTTCGCCTCATTGCAATGGGGGACACACAGCTGACTCTACCAATGGAAGTGGATTCAACAGGATCTGTGCGAGCAGACCTTCTGACAAACCCCTCCAGTCCTTTCCCTTTCCCTAAAAGCAGTCAAGGATGGGAGGTGGATGACGTAAATTGTCTCAATCCAGCTTCTTCAGTGGGCGTCACCTTTAGCTCATTTTAGTTGTTGATTTACAAGTGATAGCTCTGATTAGAAGATTAATTTTTTCACTAAAATTCATTTTTCATATCCACGATAGATATCCATATAGATTTCGTGTACAAATTGTGATTTCAGTTCCGAGTAAACATCCCCATTAGACATCTAGTAAAAATATTCATTTTCAAATGCAATGATTTTTTTAAGAGCATAAGAACATTTACATAGAACACTTTTGAACTGGATTTTATAACTAATATTTTCATAACTTAACTCATATTATGTTATAGAACCTGAATAACACTCCATTTGGGGGCGTGCATTAATTACGTGGTGAGTCACATTTTACGTAATTTAACCGTTATCTCACAATTTTACACTTTCTTGCAGAAAAAAAATTACATGATATTTGCCAAGACCCTCCCTCTCCCCCAAACGAGATTGGGTGAGATTCAGCTCGACCCCTTCCCCCCCTAAACACCTCACGTAATTAATGGATGCCCCCTTTCCATGAATTTGAAACAGTTGAGGCATACTGAGGGGGAGGGGGGATTTTCATGATTAATGCTTTCAACAGCTTTACAATTAGGGAGTTAGGTCAAAGAAGAAATGATTTAATATTACCTACATTTTTAATAGCCTGTAAAATAAAAAAGACTAACCCATTTCATTAAGGCACAAGCCAAATACCATGTCCTCATTGCGCATTCACACACAAACATTTACCTGCAATGATTCAGGATGAGCACTTCTCTTAATTCTGCACTTCATAAAACATTTCTATTGGTTTAAAATTAACACAGGCTATATTTGACAATTACAAGCAACATGGCCTTTAGCTATGAGAAAAACCTTTGGTAACTATCATTTAATTTCAGCAATTTATCACAATTTTCAGAGAAATGCCAATCAATTGCTGAAATATTAGCAAGGAAATATGAATGGATAATAACTAATTAGTTTTATTATGGTTTTTTTCACAGAATAAGGCCCAAAGATCTTTTGCACTGAGGAATCACAAAAATCGACTTAAAATGCTGTTTTATCTTCAAAAGATGAAAACATACTATTACTCATCCAGTCAGACATGCCTTAAGTTTTGTAGTGGAAGGGTACATTTCCCAAATTCGACGACTACGGATATCAATTCCGAGACCAGGATGACCCTCTTCATTGAGAATATAAACTAAGAGTCCATTGCCACAGCCAATATCCACAAAGGATTGTCTCTTCTCCAGCCCATTCTCACTTCTTTCTTGTTCCCATAATAATAAAAGGTAAGCAGCAATGCCAAGATCTTCATGGATAAATTTCTGAGGGTCTGTGTTTTCCGGCCATAGCTGAAAAAATAAATTAGTTTAAGAATGTTTCAATGAGAATAAGTAAATTTACAGAATAGGGGCTCATTTTCAAAACATTCTAAAAAGAAACACACATGACGCAGGCACATTTACTCAGCAAGAATCCAAGTTTCCACTGAAAAAATAATGCGAAACACCATTGCTTTTTTTAATAAAAAGATTACATAAATGAAGTCTCTTCTGGCTTTTCACCAGATGGGGGTACTATTAGCTCATGTTTTTATTATACATATTGTTATCTTCCTCATGGCAGTGATGACAGATGGATATTTACCTCCTGAGCACAAAAAATATGAGAGAATATTTCTTAACATACACTTGTCTTTAAGTATTAGTTAGGATAGGATCACTGAGGTAGGCTGTACTGCTGCTATCTCTACCTATTAGCAAGAATGATTTTCCTAGACTACAGTCCTCCATTCTTAGACCTGGGATTAAAGTCCTGGCAGAAGTAGATTTTTCAGTGATATACCAGTCCCTTCTTCAGTGCAGGAGAGCACTTCATGTTCAGTAAGGTAATTGGCGGTTATGTTAATCAAGGACCCCTTTGCTTTCATGAAGGGTAGGCGGATACTGTCACACAGTTTTCCTACATTCCATGAATCCCTACCTCTTTCTAAATATCCACCTATCCTCAATGGTGAAAATGACCTCGGTCGTTGCTTCCCTGCATAACAATACTAAAAAGAAATACATAATAATATTAGCCTTCAGCAGTTTTATGGCAATAGACAGGTTATTCCAGGTTCACCAAGGAGTTGTAAGGATTACTGTCAGCTTCACACTGAATAACACCGATGAACAGTGATGTATTTAATTATCACATAATTTACAATGGACACATTTTTGGTGCAAAGAACCAAATGAAAGAAAAAGTTCCTTATCTTGGCAAATTTTTGTGCTGATCACGAATCTTATTGCTGCTTACCTGCTAATTGCATTATATTCTAATTACCAATGCAGTTAAAGGTAAACTATTCTCACTCAAACCAACCAGCATAGAATACATAAAAATAATTTCAACTGTTGTATTTAGGACTATGCTATAATGACTAGTTTTATAAAATATAACAATTTTAATCAAGAAATACTATTACCTAAATTAAATAATTTTTTTTTATCACAGCAGAAATAGTAACTGCCAATGAGGAAAGCAATCAACTGCCAGTGAGGAAAATCATGTTTTTCACCTGATGAGGTTTGATGATTTATGCACAGCAGCTTTGCTCTTTAGTTTTGTCGTAATCAAAAACAACTTAGACAAAAATAAATGCTAACATTTTTCTTTATGAGGATTAGTGTTATTCTTTATTTTGTCAATGTATCTAGCAAGATAAGTTCAACTTAACAGCATTTTTTTCAGGAATAATACAATTTTCAGATAAACAACAAACAGATTCATGATCAGCAGAATGAATTAAGATAATGCACTTTTTCTTCCATTCAGTTCTTCACACCAAAATAGTTCCAATGCTAGTAAAAATAAACCACACTTGAAAATGGGGACAAATATTAAGATCCAGAATTTTGATATTCATCACCAGCAACCATTAATTTATGCCATGTAAAGTTTATGATCAGCAGCAGGAAGGGCACATAATAAGGCAAAACCAAGGAGTTCAAAGAAAAGGAAGAATTTTAAATAGTAGAAGCAACCACATTTACACATTGTTTTTATAAGTCTGATCACAAAATTACTATTTGGAAGCATTACCTTATACTTCTCAATCATTAATCATCACCAGTCAAAATTTCTACACACGAGGCCTAGATACAAATCTTCTTCAGAAACTTCAGCATGACAAGCTGATTGTGAAATCTAGTTTATTAATACTTTTTCCACTGAGTCCTTTAGCTTATGTGAATCAAAAAATTATTACAGAAGGCTACAAGTAGCACACAATTTTCATTTAGTTTGTGGTCTCACTGAATTTTTTCAATTGAAACAAGGCCACATTGACATTCAAGCATTTAATGAAATACCGCTTCTGGAGAATGGAAATAAGAAGACCAAAGGCAGAACTGACACAAATTAGTTTTCTAAGGACTTGGGCAACTATTAACAAATGTTATGCAAAGAACTTGTCCATCCTACAGTAATCTCTTTGTATCTGCCTTATACATACAATTCAAATGTGCCAGCATTCTCTGATTTTAGATTTCTTCTCCATCCATCACATCTAGGAGTAAACCATTCCCTCTACTTCATCCTTCCCTAATCAAGTCTCTAAATATTTTGTCCATCCACCTCAGCTTTGGTCTTAATTTTGCCTTCACTGTCCCATCAAAATTGCTTATCCTCATCCCAATGTTCAATATTTCCAATTCCTCTCGTCTGATCTCAACATGCCCAAATCATCTCAGCCTTCTTCCTTGCACTTTGTTGCTTAACACATTGCGTGCTTACCATATTTTTTAGCATGACTGAAATTACGGTAAAATTTTAACTTCTTTTATTTATACTTAAAGGGCTTACATGTAATTGGATGAAAAGAAGACATTTGTGTGTTTTATTTCATAAAATAGTCTATCTTTTATTTTTTAACCGATGTTAAATTTTTCCGAGTATCCTGTAATATAGATTATACCTCCACGCGATACACATATTTCGCATACACGTAAAAAAAATTTTTTGAAGCTTTTCACTCAACAGCCAGGCTCAGATTGGTGACTGACCCTCTTCCTTCCGCTACCGCCAATGGCTAGCGCTTGGAGCGAAATATACCGTTAAAGGGAACCATGACATAGCCCTTACGTCGTTAGTCACTCGCAAGGGACTGCCGTGACATAGATGTTACGTCATGAGCACGGAACGATCTTAAGGTCCAACCTTAACTATTCCTATGATATTTTCATTCCTAACTCTATCCAATCTCTTTCACTTCAGTCATCCATCTTAACATTGCTATTTCAGCCACATCCAACTTCTTCTCCTGCACCTTAGTGTCTCCACTCCAAATATCAATACAGGCTGTACAAGTCTTATTTGCCCTTCACCTTACTGCTAATCTCCCTATCACACAAAACTCCACGTGCCTTCTTCCAACTTCTACATTCACATTATATTCTGTGACTCATCTATACCTCCAAAACTAAAATGTAAATCGGAGGGGTGAATGGGAGCACTTACAACCCCTTTGGATCCATTGTGCTGACCCACATTATACCTGCCCCCCACATTCAGACAGGGACACAAGCACACTCGGTAGAGGTATGGAGGAAGGCCACCCATCCAGTTGCAATCCCGGCCCAACACTGCTTAATTTCGGAGTTCTGACAAGAACCAGAATTTCAACATGGCTAGACTCTAGCCCTGAAACTTCTCGCAACTAAATCAGGATAATTGAACTTTAACACCAATCATAACATTTCTTTCTGGAGCTTTACAATACACATTTCCTCACCATTCAGTATCATATACCCAGCCTTAGATCTGCCAATCCACATTCCTTCGATGTACATCAACCCTGGTGGAGAAACCTTCAGGCATAGCAACAGTGCTTCTGACCTGAGTTGTCACTTCAGTGTACATCTCCTGCACTATACTTGCACACTTCATTGGGATTACCATCTCTTTCGTGCATCACCATACCTCTTGTCTGAGCACTATATCATATGCCTTCTCAAGATATTGAGTAATGGATTATTCTACAGTGATTTGAACATTTAAAAATCCATATTGTATTGATTAAGATTGTAAACTAATTATTTGTGTATGTGATAATTCAAACCTTGACTACTGATCAATATGTACAGCTATTACTGTAGCTGCATTTTCTGCATAAGTGAAATAGGTGAAGCAGAAAGGGAGCCTATTTTATCAAATAATTTGACCAGAATGAACATCAATAATGAACCCTGAGCACTTTATCATGAAACTTCTGAATGATGACAAAAGATTCGATATAACTCATGATCGAGACATGTATTTAAATTTTATGACTTGAATAACTGTATTAATAGGCCAATAAACTACCTAACCTCAACAGCCAACAGATGATCAGTTATTTCAAGAATCATTCCCTCATGAATATTTATGCATGTCACATGTCCTACAGTGTACATAAATTTTTCCGAGGACCTTGAGGAAAACTCTAATCAGATCCATAATGTGCAGAATCGCAGGTGGTAATAGAATAGAGCAGAGTGTAGTGTCGAATGCTATGTGTAGTGTGTATGCTATGTGTCCCACTTGGATGCTATGTATAGATCAATTTGAGTTCAATACATCATCTATCAAATTAGATTAAACTGAAGCCTCTTTGCACCTTCCGTTAAGATAGGCTGATGTCAATGAAGGGTTTCAGTTCACCCTTACTTCTTGGAAAATTTCTTTTCATAGAATTTTCTCAATTATTCTAAATGACCTTAGCTGTTAGTCACATACCCCAAAACAACTACTGCTAGTGCTGCTAGATGTATTATCACCAGATTATCAACTGCTGCACATGAATATTAAAGTCAAACTAGTATAAAATAATGACTTCATCATATGATATAGGCAACAAACAGCCTATGTTCCTGGAGTATTTTACATTAAAATGGGAAGAAGAGAATAAGCAAACCAAAAAGGCGCATTGCCTGGAAGTACTTTAATTCATGAATGTGCGTCATATTTCCCTGAACTTCATTTCTTGAAGGACCTAGCTTGATGGACAATATTTCCAGCAGAGTTAATGCTTACTCTCAGAATTTATAATACCCAAGCTCAGAAGCAACATTCTATGGAAGACTTATTAGCTCCACATCACCCGGATTTCACTGCCACATAATTAACTGGCAGAATGCTTCCAGAATGTATAATGTTGCCACCTAGCTCCACAAGCAATGACAAGTGACAGAAGTGATGCATTCATATAGTATTCATAAGGTTGGTGTCCTGTGTTTACGATCACTTTTCTTCCTATAAGTGTGGCAAAAGTCACATTTTTTCTGTACATATCATTATATTATTTGTTGCTTCCATTTTGTGATATTCATCGGTGGTGTTGGAAGTGTTCTATTTCTCAAAAGATGATTTGGATGCACTCACAAACATTAAACCTCATCAATGAAGTTAGGAGGATGTTTTTGAACCTCAGAGGAAATATTAGCAATGAGCATAGGCATGGCATTTGGAGAATAACCCAGCTACTGTGGCAGTATTCTTCAAAATACTATCGTCATTGCATGTCGTAATTTTCTAACTAAGCTGTTCAACAGAAAATGATATTTGCGCATGTAATTGGCCCACAATTTGCACGAAAATCTGTGATCGTGTACGACCATCAACCAACTTCTTTAACAATTTATTCGTCAAATCTCACCTTTCAATTTTAGTTACAAGATCTTGAACAAGAAATGTCACCGTGTGTAATGGTCTTAATGGATCTAAATTAGGATGTTCTTAGTCCATATTTGTAAGCAAATTTAAGTTTAAGAAAGAATAAATTCTGAAGTAGAAATTTGAAGTGGCTCCATTAAAAAAAGTTAAGCTTAGGATCTTGGTTATGGAAACTGCTCCTCTCTCTACAGTATTAGTCGACTCCCTCACATTGAATTTCCATGGGCTCCTTTGCTAGAACTACATAAGCTGTCATGAATGTAACATTCAATCAATTTCTATAGAGAAACACAATTCAGGCTGACACACTCAAAATCTTTTACTTATCCATACATCTTTGATCAAATCCAGCTCAAGTTGATCAACTTAACTAGGTAAATATTTATATATTCTTTTATTTATGTCATATTACTGAGTATTTTCATACTTACATCCATCAGTTTAGCTGCATGCTTATTTTTCAAAGACTGATACAGAGCTCCATAACTGGATACTGATACAAGCTTCAACGATCCACTCGATGCATTAGATGGTGAGGCAGCCCACTTGCAAAACTTAGGGAGAACAGTGACTTTCAGCCATTCCACACTTTTATCAACTATGTTCACACTTGAGGTGACTTCTTTTTCCAATATTTGGAAGACACTAAGCTCCAAAAATGATGTTTTACTGTTGATGAAACTCAATTTGTAAGGAATGGGAGGAGATAAAGGAGCCTCAGTTTGTGAGCTAAATAAAGTTATGTAAATTGCTGAATCAACCCCATCCTCTGAAAGAAGAAAAATACCCAGGAGAATAATAAATATAGTAAATATTAGACATTAAAAAAATGAAGGGATAAATTTGGCTTCGAACAAGACCTACCAAGTATTTCCAATTCCAATGTGGGTGAATGATAAGTGGGATTCTTAGGAATAAGCTTCTTAAGAATTATTTCCACACTGGAGATTTTGTGCTCTATCTTGGAAGCGGGGAAGGAATATCCCAAGTGATCCAACAAAATAATAAGATCTTCCCACTGCTCTTCGGTGAGAGGGCTCGACTTCCTTGCCTCGTAAATAACAGCCTTTAGATTAAACCCATTGGGGTCATCTTCTATTTTCTGGTGAAATAATGGTTCAGCACACGCAAGGCGTCTGTTAACTACGTGAGGTACCTTATCCCACACAGCCACAGCCTTCCAAAAGTCTTCACTTGTGAAGCTGACAGGAATCTTCTCAACAATAATCCATGACATTTTTTCTACGCATTAATCTAATATCGATAGTATTTTCTCTTCTCTAATCAAAGAATAATCATACTGGAGATCCCTTCGTGTACTGAAATAGTTACAAAAGAATAATAATTGGTTTTATGCCTAGTTTGAGGAACCAAAGTCCCACGACATAAACTCAAAATTACCTTGTTTACTACCCATTTGCCATCCTGAAGAGCTCTTTCGATGATTTCTTTAATTCTTTCAGGATCCGATTCTGCTACGTGTTGCTTGTAACTCTGAAATATTATAGGACATAACTGAATACATTACCCCCTCAAATACTTATCTTCTGAGCAATATCATTACATGTATATATCTAAGTTCCAATAATGATTTCCAGGATCAAAATCATGCGCACTGTAATTGCGGCCCGAATAAATTTGTTGCTTTAACTTAGTTTGCGAATAAAAGGCCATTATAGATTTTGATTAAGTCGGAAAAATAACATCCAAACAACACAGTAACATGAGGTAGGAGGTACCTGCCGAATATGGTGTTTATAGTATTCCTTGGCTCCCTGGGGAAGTTTGGCACATTCCCGCATTAGGTGCTTGTACAAGGCTTTTGCTGTAGTAACTTGAGTAGATGATAACATGCGACTAAGACATACCATTGCACGGAACAATAGGGCAATAGGTGGTATCAGACAACAAACCGTTGATCAACGCTAGTACCACTTAACAATCCCACTTATTCCAAATTTGACCCACACCACCCACCATTGGACACTTGAACAAATTCGTCGGGCAATGCGCAATTCAATTCTGGAAGCAGAATCGCAGAATAACCAACAGTATAATAATTAATTAAACGAGACTTGCAAGTCGAAATTGATTATTACCTTCAAAAAACGATTGGTACTACTTGTTTCATGGTCCCGCGCTGAACGCTATTGTTTTAAATTTCAACATAAATCTTTTGGCTGCTAACTGAAGGTATGCATTCACCGTTCATCGCCACGATACAAACATTTATAGTTGTCTGTGAATGTCTGTGAATTTTTACTGTGAGGTAGTAAATTCATCTATAACAATTTAGTTTTCAATCGTTGGTTTTCGTGGTCTTTGAATTGTGCGTCAAATGGTTCGAGGAAAATGAAGTTAGTACGTAAAGGCCGTTTTACACGGACTACCTTGGCCTGTTCATTCCAGCCGGGCTTCAGGGCACGGTTTTTAACTGAGGCAGTTGCGGTTCTCTCACTAGGATTGGCTGTTGAGCGGTGGAACCAGTGGAACTGGCGAAACAATTTGGGAGTTGGATGCTTTAATTGCCTGCTGTGTGTGCCTTAACCGCAGTTATATTGTGAGAATTCAAGTCTAACGTGGAAATTGACATGATGTCCTCCGTGTGGAAACCTTTAGCCGTACCTGACAAGGAGAACACTGCATTCGCATTCAAGCAACCCTCGACTGGTAAAAAATGTGTGTTAATGAGCACAACATAATGAAAGATCTGTAATTAATATATTTTTCTTTTTAGTGAGTTCTAGTGGTCCTGTAAAAATCTCTAACCGAGGTGCTATCCCTAAGAAGCAAGTGTTCGGGGACTTAAAAAATACTATTCAAAATTTTAAAGGAGAAAGTGATGATCGGAGTACCGTGAAAAACTTGAAGTCAGGTGGCCCAATAGTGAAGTCGGAAGTGAAAATACGAGATGAAGACTGGCCCGAGCGCGGAAATATGCCAGCAAATTTATATGTTGAAGGTATGTACAGGTAATCAATTCACTTGGGGTGTTTTCTGTTTAAGGATTGCAATGCATACTTTTGTATGATATACTCATAATTGCCTATGAAAGCGTTTCAAAATCAGTGGTATTTGTCGAAAGTACATCGTGATACTTATTTCTTAGAAGAATTTCTCCATGATAATAGTGTACAGATGTTGTCTATGTATATGCTCTTGTGTATTTGTGACGATTCCTATATCAGTGCAATCTGGTATTCGGCTAATATGCATCATTAAATGCTGTTACATTGAATCTAATTATATTTTGCCTGAAGAAAGGGTATGTTAGAATGTGTATGATTTGTTTCTCAGTCAGGAAATATTTATTTTTTTTATTTTAGTTGTTCGTGTAATGAATGCACAGTATAATAATCTTGTTGTTATGCATGCGATATAAATGTTTGTGTTCATCATTCCGATCATCTGAGAAATGCACTTGGTTTGCCCATTCACGTGCATGAGGACTCTTAGAGAGTTTATTTCCAAAAGTTGTGTTACCTGTTGGTTTGAGAGTGGAAAATGTAACCGTGAAGGGACGGGAATTCTAGGAATTAAAGGTGCACGCCAGCAATTGATACTCAACATTGCTGTTTGTGCTATGTATTTTATTTCTTGTTAATTTTGTTTGCTAGAATAAATATTGATAAAATATATCCAAACACTGCAAGGCTCAAATGAGAAGATATTGAATGTAGTCAATTCCTTTAATGCCTTCTTTTTTTAATTTTTTACTACGTATCTAATTAATAAGCATCCGAAATGTGGTGCTATCGAAGATGAATGATGAAGATAAAATGGATCGACCGACTGACAAATGAAGAAGTCCTGAGAAGAGTGGGAGAAAAGGGAAGTCTGCTGAAAACTATAAAAAGAAGATGGGACAACCTAATCGGCCATATCTTGAGACACGATGGCCTGATGAAGACAATCATCAAAGGAAAAGTGAACGGGAAGAATGGAAAAGGCAGGCCTTGTATGAGTTACATAGAACAGGTCGTAAAGGACGTGAAAGAGAGGAACTACGTTCATATGAAGAGGTTGGCCGTTAGAAGCAGTGGCGTGCGGTACGATGAAGCAAATGAAGCACTGCTTCAGTATAAAATTCCGTTTGTATAATTTATTCATTATTTGTTTAAAAGCTACTAAATTAACAGTATAAAGGCATTATAAGCTCCCTTAAATAGTACGGATGTTCATTATACCCCTTAAAGCAAAGGCAGCCGGCAGACGGTTATGACTTCGATCCCGGTGAAGCTGTGCGCTCATAGCTTGGGTAGACAGCATGCGCACGCAGACAATTCCAGAGCAGCGGAAAGTGGGGAGCGGGAGGGGTTGCTAGTGTAACAAAGGGCAGAGGAAGCTAGCTTCGGTTGACGGCGGAGACATACGAATGTAGCCGAGTGCAGCCGATATCTACTGTGTTCACCGCACCCGGCGAAGTTGGCGGCGTGTACGATAGCGGAATTTACGGTAACTCATCCTAGCGGTGTGCTAACGAATTTCCGACGTCGATATAACGTGCTATCGAGTTACAGAAAGCCCCTGCTGGTTCTGATATCACAAGGGGAGTGTCCGAGTTTCGGGTCTAGGATTTTGACGAAATTTGCCAGGCAGGTAGTCCTTGATTAGTTATTTACGAATCACCCTACATATAGGGTTATATATCCAGTAACTTCGTCAAAAAACTAGTTTGAAATATTTTTTTGCCAATATAGAGCTAATAATTAGCAATGCTCAATTAGTACAGTTTGGGTTGGTGGTAAAGTACTCGCTTCACAATGTCGACGTCCCTGGTTAGAGACACTCCGCCACCAATTTTTTTTCATCGCAGTTTCGTTGTACGACTGTCCCTGGTTTTACATATTTTTAATCCGTTTACCCGGGATGCATTTTAACAATTTTACGTACTTCTTACGTAATTAGTACGTAAAATAGTTAATTACGTTATTTACCTAAATCACGCCATTAGTACGTGGCGGAAATGCGTCCGCACGCCTTGTCGTTTTTTGTGTACGAAATTAACGGAAGAGCATGAAGTGTGATCGTGATTTTTAATTTCCGTATCTTTGGCCACGCAGTCCCGACGCACGTACAACATTTGTTCTAATTTGCCAGTTGCCGTTATTTTCCAGCGCTGTGCTTTTTTGGAAAAACTAATCGCAAGAGAAAAAAGAACTTAAGCTCTGCAATCATATAATAGTAAGTATCTACCGAAATGTTCGGGTGTTTCTAACATGCTCCTGAAAATGTGGAATACATTAATTCTTCGAAATTGTTTGTACCGCTGGTATTTTATCAGTTTCCAAGCGACGTCCCTGGTTCGAAACTCTCTCCCACCCGAACATTTCGTCCGATCACCCGAACATTTCGGTCAATTCCCAAATAAATTTATTGGTTGCGTTGATATACACAATTCCAGTGACTACGGCATCTGCAGTAGAAAGGTCCTTTTCAGCACTAAAAAGAATAAAAGCGTATTCAAGGAATACCACTGGACAAAAGAGACTTTCTCACCTGGGTATAATATCTATTGAGTGTGAAATGTTGGCAGAAGAGAGAATGAAGGAAAGTTTTTTTGAAGTTGTTAACGAATTTACCACTAAGGATAGAAGAATGGACTTCCAGTTTCGTTAGGACTACTCTCATATAGTGGCATCTATCCGTCAGTTTTGTATTTAATTTTTTGTGTGATTATGGTTTTGCTAAGGGGTAGGTCTACTTTTTAAAGCTACTCTTGTCAGATATAGTCCTGAGATATTTAATTGTTCAATACAGATTTTTAAGCACAAATGTCTCCCATTAATTTTCCGTTTTTATCATAGAGTGTAACATCGAAAAAATTTCTATACATATAGGCTATTATGTGAGTATGTAAGCAAGCCTACTGCCTGTTTTACAGAATACATAGTAGCAACTGTTGTTTTTATCAATATAAAAATAATATGAAGGCTTAGGTGGAACTAAATTAACCTTGATGCCTCAATATTTCATATAGCAACACGTTTGTTATATTCTTGTAATTTGATACGTATATGTGTATGAGAAGGCGTTTCAGTGGTTTTTAACGTTATTACTTAGTTGTTTTGTCCAATTTCACAAAAATTTAATAAATTGGAGTGATTTTCTTTTATTATTGCTACAAATGAACTTGATTGTATTTGCAGTTAGTTTTGTGTCATAACACAAATTTAGAGACTTTAAAAATCAACACTTCTCTCATTGCCTCATAAATTCTTTATATGCACAACTCAGATGCTAATATTTCAAATAATATTCCAAGTGACATGACGATTTGGCGTAAAAATACATTGAACTAAAATTACAAACAGTTTTCGGGGAGTGGTTGGCCCCCCTCCCAGTATATATCTACTGCTTCACTGAATATTTGATCCACCGCACGCCACTGGTTAGAAGAATCGAGTGGAGGGCTGTGTCAAACCAATATTAGGATTGTTGACCCTTGATGATGAAGATGATGATCTAATTAATTTAGAAGGAAACGACTTTGGTGGTCGTTCTTCACTTTCACAGTCAATGCATCCACTATTCAAGGTTTTTCTCCTTTCTAGAGAGTGGGATAAGATATAATTTAAATGTATGCACAATTTCATTTTATCAGAGAAAAAGTTATTCACCTTGACCAGGACTCTGACCCGGAACTCTGGGATTTCTGGCCTGATGCTTTAGCTAGTTGTGCTGCCAAAACATCCTTCCCTGCTGATTTCTGCTGACTCATGATATCCGCTGGGAAGAATGATGCCTTAGCAGCTTAACTGGTTTAAAAATCTGGTCAAAAATAAAGATTCTTGATTCCGGCCCTCGTCAGGGTGAATAATTTCTTTCCATATGAAAATTCTGGTATTGTTCATATCAGTGGGTAGGTAAGTTAAGGTTTTTCAAGGCTACTTTGTCTTTGAATTAAATGTTCTTAATCCAATCAGCATCATAACTGAAACTATCGTACTTGAAATCATTTTCCAGTCTGTTGTATTCTGAAGTCACTAGTCAATGTTTTAATATACATCATGATATGTTCTCATTGCACTAAGAGATCATTTCTAAAACATCTTAAAAGTTATGGTGTTTTGAGAAGACTTCAAGTATTACAAGGAGTGTGGAGTTAAAAAATAATTGTGGGCCTATCGATGCAGCATTGTGAGCAGAAGAAAGTTATAAATCTGGGACGGACTCTAAATGGGTAATCCAGATGGAAGAATTATTAGCAGAAATATTCCACAGAGAAAAAATCATTAACCTTGACTGGGATTTGAACCCGGATTCCCTGATTTCCTACCAGGTGCTTTAAGCAGTTTAGCTACCGATTTTTCATTTTTCCCTGTGGAATATTAGAGGGCTTAAAGGAACTAAATTTTCTCGAATTGCTAGGCATATTATGCCACAAAACAGTCAATGTAGTGCACATGGTGCCACTGTCCAAGAGGTTAAGGCCGAACTTTAAACACTAAGGTGTTAAGGTCTAATGCCGTTAAGGTTCTCGTGGCTAGTTCGCAATCCATCAATTTGTTATACAGTAAGCACCTCTACTGTTCTGCCCAAATATTTTACAATTATTGAAAGAAATCCTTCTCCTGCCTATGCCTCTTCAGCAAAAACCATGGCAGAATACTTTTCCTCATCTGTGAAGTCAAAATTCTTCTGTTTTGGATCCAAAAGATGAGCAAAGTAGTGTGAAGGAGTCATAGCCTGGCGATATCTTTCATTCAGTTTCAACATTGCATTTGGATTGAAATGCTGCTTGAGCAGTTTGTCTTGAAGTTCTTTCTAAATTGTGACCTACATACCTATTGTGCAGCTATTTCATTGCTCTTTGTCTAATACTATGGCAATAAGCTTCATTACATATTAAACGTAAAAAAAAGTAAAACTTCTATACTGCATATGCCTATGTATGATAACTTTTTTGAACTAACTTATCTAATTTAGTCCTTTTTTTCTTCACAAATTTTTATCAAAAGTGCCCAGTTTTGTATACAGTCAAGCCCACTTATATCAAACCCATTTATAGTGAAGTCCCGGTTATAACAAAGTAAAGGCTATTCCCCATCAAAGATAGGCTGGGTAAAACTGGTCCACATAATAACAAAGTTTAGTTATTACAAAGTAAATATTCGGCCCCCTTAACTTCGTTATAAATGGGCTCAGCTGTTTAACACTCCAAAGTATCATCTACATTGTTCCATCAAATTACAGGACAAGATGCTGCTTTCCCAGTTTCTAATTTACATTGTAATGATGCAAAGTGATTGTTCCTGAAGTACTTAAAGACAAATGTTGAATGTTCTGATACATTATTCATATGAGGATCTTGACTAAGCATATTGAGAATATGAGCAGAACATCCATGCGTTATTACTTATTGAGTTATCATCTTCCAATACTTTGTCAATCTCCTAAATCTGATTTGAATAAAGTGATTTATTTTAAATCAAAAAATCGTAACTTATGATTTTTTCAGTGAAAATCATGATTTTTATCAACCCTGATAGGTATCATGTGTTCACCTTTTACAAATATCCTAGGTGGTATGACTTGTATCTTGTTCGTTGCTCTTTGTATGTAGATGGGAAAAGTTACGTGCTATCTGGGCATATTTTGAACAAGTTATGACCTAATGCAATGGATGCCCTGGCTTTTCATTTTCTTTTCAAATAGATCCCTCTCTTTATCCCAAACTCTAATTAAGTCCTACCCGCTTTTTGTTTTTTAAAAGCCTCCCTGACAAACCCTACCCCTCTCCCCTTTTCCCCCCATCTCTGATTTTAACTTTAAACCCTCTCTCCCCATTGCACCATATTCATAAAGTATGTTTACCCTGTATATTTACCCTGTTACCCCACTGGAAACTTTTCAAATAGGTTTTTCCCTCCAAAATAAAATATCATATTGTTTTCATGCATTCCGGACAAGATTATCAAGTACTCCATTCCTTTCATTAGTAATCCCACTCACTCTCCTGTGTAATTTGTCAGTTTTATAAGGTATTTTCCACAGCAGCTCAAGACTTGTAAAGTCTATCCTCTATTTAGAAAAGGAGATAGGAAGGACTGTATTAATTGTAGGCCCATCAGCCTACTTTCAGGTTTCCCTAAGATATTTGAAAAAAAACATGAACAAACTTTTTTACATTTTATAAACAAAAATGCTACTCTAATTAAATACCAATTTGGATTTAGACAAAATAGCTCAACACCTGATGGAGTTTTTGAATTTCTTTGTGATACAACAAATGCTCTTGACAAAAATAATCATCTGTGGGACTGTATCAATTTAAAAAAATCCTTATACATTGCCAGCCATGACATACCGCTGCAATGGCTATCGAGTTCTGGTATTACAGGACTAGCCTATACTTGGTTAAAATTTTAAAATTAAAAAATCCTTTTACATTGCCAGCCATGACATACCGCTGTAATGGCTATCGCGTTCTGGTATTACAGGACTAGCCTATACTTGGTTAAAATTTTATTTAACAATCAGCCATCTTAAGTGTCTCATTTAGTCTCAAATACATACGGCATAAATACAGTAGAAACTCGATATTACGAAGTTAACGGGACCGGAAAAATCAACAATTCCTAATATCATATATCGTATGAACCAGTATCCTTCACCAACATCACGATTAAACTAGTTTTTTGTTTCCTGGAATATATGCACTCCTGCAACGTACCAGGATGATTTAAGATGTTATAATCATAGAGTTAGTACAGAAGGTAGAGCTGGCGCTATCATATCATAGAGATGGCTTAACATTCGTATACTCGGCTGTATACGAATGTGAAGCCAGGTGGACGGAACCATCCGCCATTTTGAGAGACCCTGCAATTCCATTAGATCAATGGAATTAAACGAGTTTTTCTGGGTTTTCGTATCGAGTATAAAGTTTTACTATTACATTAACTTACTATTTATCCATCAAGTATTAGGATAGATTAATGTCAAAGTTCTCGATTCACTAGCAAGGGTAAATTCTCACAAGGAAGACTGCGAGCGAAACAGGATCACAAGAATGGAAGATATAATACCTTTCACACTGAATACGATGAACAAACAATGAAAATACGATATACATTCGCTGATTGAATATTGGGCATAAACTATGTAAACTCGAAAAGGGGTTGCCAGTAAATTGTTCACCTACCTTGCTGAATTACAATGTAGGCATGAGTTTCTTCCGTAAGATTATCGTGAGACTTTGACATGCTAGGAACAAAATATTTGTAACACACCGAGGATTAGAGTAGGGGAAGACTAATTAATCCTGAAAAAAAGTTCTAAATGTGTTCAACATATGCAACCCACCAGTTATTGTTGTACATACAGGTATGTCTGTTAACAGCATTTCTCTCACCATAGCAATCACTGACTCTACTCTACTCTCTGATGAAGTGGAATATTCCTTTGTCTTCACTATACCTTTTTTAATAGTAATTACACAATGAAGTTTATGGGTACCTGGAATTGTCCTTATATTCTCGAAACGTTGCTTCAGGTTGGCAATGTCTTCATCGTGATGGGAAGTCGATGTATAGTGGATGACTAATGAGGGGATATTTACTTTGCTCCACTGAAATAACTCTCGTGGTGTCAATATATGGCTATCATAATGTCGCTTGAGGCTTGCTTGTGTGGCTATCCTTTTTACAGTCCCTGCAACCCCATCACATGGTCCTTTACCATGAGCATAAAAAATGTCATTCCGCTGTGACATCAAAGTCTTCCTGATGGTAGCTCAGATTGATGGAATTCTTTCTGTTTTTGTATTGGGCAGCACATCCATCCGAAAAATAATAAATGTGCTTTGGAGTTGTAAAGTGGCATTTCAGGAAATTGATGAAATTGTGCTGGCAACAATGCACACATACTGTATCATGGTGAAGGCAGTCTGATATTTCTACATATGACACATGGTGTATTTCATTATGATTTGCATCTCTATAATAAGCTGCAAATGGATGAAATGTAGCCTGAGGGTTATTCCAGTGGAATCCTTTTACTTCATCTTGAATGATGGAGTAATTCTCTGCTAAATCACAAACAACAATATATTCATTCACTTTGAGTTCTTCTTTAGTAGTTTTAAAGAATTGTGACTGCTGCTGTGTGATAAATGAGTGTGGTAGGAGCTGTTGTAAACTGGATGAAAATGCTTCAATGTAATCATCTGTTGATTTTATTAAAGTCTCTAAAACTGCCCTGCCTGTAGTTAACCAACACTTATATGTAACCTCTTCTCTGCCATTTCTACTAAACAGTTTAAAGAGATAATCATTTAGTTTTGTCACACTTGGACAATAGGGACATGCACCTAAGAAACATGCTGGAAGAGCAGGATTGCATGTAACAAGTGATAAACAGTGCATGTATTATGGTGACCTATGTTCTTCGTGCTTTGTCATCTCCTTTAATTTCCATCCTTCAACCATAAACTTAAAATTCTGGTGGGAGACAAACACAAACAGCATGAGTTCCACTAGCACCGGCAAGAACACAGTGCTTTGGCCGCAACTCACAAAATTTGGAGATTCCAATGTTTATATCTGGATATGCTTCTGGGAAATGTGTATATATGTATTTCCTTAAAATTGTGCAACACTAGCTGCTTCTACTTATGTAGTCTGTCTCCATTTTCTTACACAGACCCACAGTCCTTTCTTCCTGGCATCATACGACTCATGTTATGATCACAGTAAAAGTCACGTACACATTGAACTGTTTTCTCACACAATATCTTACTTTGCTTTGGATTTGGTGTCACTATAATACCATGTTCTGCCACTAATTGTTTGGCTCTCCGTACCATGTAATCTGAAGCAGAAAATTCTTTCATGGTTTTCCTTACACTCCAGCTCTTCGGCAGCACAGTCAAAATCTGTGTTTTGTCACACATACTGTCTGTACTCTCAAACTGATCTTTGAGCTGGGCTATGATTTCACTTTCTGCATGTTCTACACACTCTTCTTTTTCAGATTGCACTGCATAAGTATGCTCCAACATTGAGGCTGCCTTTTTCAATTTTGCCTTTGGGTACTTTTTCTCATTTTGAAGTCTTTTTCTCACAGGAGATTCATCTAAATACTGAAGGCTACTACATATTCTAATAATCAAGTTCGATACCAGGTGCTATTTCATCTTCACTCAAATTTTCTGTGAAAGTTCCTGGCACAGCAGAGTCCACTTCAGCATGTTCTGATGGGTTCTGTGATATTTTTTTCCTGCATTTACTGCAAATTTTCCCGCCTAGCAATACATTAGGAGACTTGTTTACCATCCATTCCTGAACATCCCTCAAATTCTACTTTATTCTTGCATGGCCTTCTTCTTTAAATGGATTGCAACAGTACAATTTTGACTTGAAATCCATTTTGCACAAACTACTAATGCACATACAAGAAATAGTGGTCAAAATCACTTGTACAATTCACTTTAGTGCAACACAAGCCACATCCATGAGACAAGCTAGAGATAACTAGCTGAAATGACTGTCTGATTCTCACTCTAAATCAAACTCTATGACTCTAATCAGGCCGAGACCTGAAGTTCGTAACTTCAAAATGTTATTTCATGTTACCGAGTGCTGTTTGATGTATTTAGATACCCTTATGGTAGGGACCGAAGATTTTGCTTCGTATTACCAAAATATCGTATTTTCGAGTTTCTACTGTACTTCCTCCTTGGCTATGAAGGAGGTAAAATATTTTGTACTCTAAGGCTCTATCCCTAGTCCATTACAGTTCACTCTGTAGTACAGAGTCTGTACATTAATGACCTTCACCAATGCCTCCATGACGTATAAACAGTTATATTTGCTGACAACACAAGTGTTCTCATTCTAGCCACAAATTTTCAAGGCCTACCAAAAAAGGACTCAGTACTGTTTAATAGCTTCAATTTTGGAGAAGTCTGTATAAAATTTAATTGTCAGCATCAACCAAAAGTATAATTAAACACTACTGAAGTCATTTTTGTAATTAATATCTCTCTTCTTGGAATTAGATACTATGGAAAATCTTTGAAATTGTCTAAGCATGTAGAAACCTTGATCACTGAATTATCGAGGATTATGTTTCAACTTTGTTACCTACGATCCAGTACTACATTAAATATTTTGAAGTGTGTGTATTTTGCAAACTTTGTGTTTAATATCTTATGGTATTAATTTCTGGGGTTAAAGTTGCAGTAGAAATGATAAAAAATTGTTTAGTATTGATGAGTTCATTTATTATTGTAAAGAGAGTAGTAAACATATGTAACATTAAGTATAGATTAGTTATTTACAAGTAAATATATCATTGTTCAAGTTTTGCATTTTACAACTTAATATGAATACATGTGTGGTATGTCACTGTATGACTGTTATCATTGTGATATTAACATATGCTTGATATATGCCTTGTATTTTAACTAAGCCTGTACCAGAACTAGCCTGTTTGGTTTTTTGGCAAATGATCTTAGCAAAGGTTCAGGTGTGGACCCTTGCACTTGGCCAACCTCACCACCCTCCATCAAGGGGTCTCATACAACTCTCCAGCATCGTTAGCATTTTGGCTGCCTGGCCCTTCCTTCCTTGCTTCCCACCTCTTCCTCAACTTTCAACCTAAACCCTCTCTCTCATTCCCTAGCCGATCCTATGTAGTCTTTTCTTCAATCATTCCTCCACTGTAAATGACTATGCTACTGTGTGAGGGAACACATTGCACCATGTAAATAAAAACTATGCTAGCGTATGGGTATAAATACTGAAGCCAGAATGAGAGTGTTTGGGAACGATCAGGTCCCATCTCCTCCGTATAAAACATTGCATTTTATATGGTCTTTTATGGAGACTTGAAGCACAAATAACAATGAAAGCATCCCCAGATTTCATTGCAGCAGCTTCTGTTAATCTTCAGGTTAATCTTCTTTTAATAGGTAAAGGAGGGAATTAATGCATTTTATTGCCCTGGGAGCTAATTTTATCACAAAAGAGTTAAAATTTAATCTACATAAATATTTGGCAATTGTTGGCATGCTTGGGAACTTTCCTCTGTTACTTCGATGAATTTTTAAAATATGTTCAATTAGTCATGTCACTACTTTTTTAGCACATGCAAAACAACATCTGTATGAGTGTCGTGAGTATTGAGCCTATATGCCCGTGCCTACCAAGATGGCCGTTGGCTTCTCAATTAAGCTGCGGTGCCTCCTCCTGTACATTCTTACTTCCTTGGTAAAACCAGCTAAGTTGTTGTTTTTACCACACGAACCATAGGGTAATTCATTCTGTATATCCTGAAGTCCCCCTGAAAGATTTCCCAGTTGCATGGGCATGAACAGGTTGTCAGTATAGTAATTTTTTGTTGATATTCTTAATTTTCTCACTGCATAGATAACTTTGAAGATTGTTTGCTGCCTGGTGTACAGCTTTCAGAAAGGGAATTAGATGATTTGTCGGATATATTTGGAAAATTTTCTCAGCCTCTTGCTACATTCATGGAGCCTGATAGTCCAGTTTGCTCTCCAAAAGGTAAGGTGATTTCAGGACATTATTTTGCTGTCAAGACTGATGATGTTTTAATGAAGTTTGTTATTTTTAGGAATGATTCCCCTGGATATAAGAATAACATTTCTAGACGAGTATGAATATGAGATACCGCCACCGGTTTGGGATGATGACATTTGATTGCTACAACCTGTGTATTTATTTTTGTGAATGCATGCCATGTTAGGTTTTACAATGCAGTGAATTTATTTTTATTTATAATGTTCAAAATTTGTAATATACAACCTATTATGATGCTATTTAGAGTTTTTTCCAGCAAACATAAACATATTATGTGTTCAATGCAAGTTCAGAAACTTAATGTATTCTAAATGGATTGAATAAATATTTTTATGTAGGTTTTTGAAGTACATTTATTGGAAGAGGGGAGGAGGCATTTATTCCCTTTATTTTTGCCATCTAGAGGTAGAAATATGGCCTCTGGTGAGTGTTTCCAGGCATCAGAAATAGAAAAAAAATTCATTCCTTAAAGAGCTAATTTGTGGAATTTTGGGAAAAAGGCTCAGAGTAGAGGCCATAGAATGATTGTATAGAGCAGCATTGTGCTGCTGGTTGTTAACTGTTCACTAATGAACCAAGATGCAAGCCTCTCTGAAATCCACCAATCTTGAGCATTTTCAAATGACCTGACTTGTCTGTTTTAGAGAATTCCGTTGCATGTAACAATGTCAATGAGTACCCTTTTTAAGCTTAATAATAAAACTTCAAGTATTGATGATCACTAACTGTAAGCTATACCTACTTGTTGAAGGCTTCCTCACTGTATTAATAAAATTAAATTTTATTTGACTAGATAATGTAGCTTAAGTAGTCATTAACTGCATAAAAACTGCTCCAAGAAATAATTATGAGCTAAATTCTTAAATGGTTGTCATTTTTTCTTTAGCTATGAAGGTAGAAGGCTATACATTTCATGTTATAACAATGAAAGCACATGGAGCGAGGACTTTTTGAAGCCTTAATTGAAAATTGGTTTCTTAGATGTTGGTTCATATTGCATGGACAACTTTTTTTCTGATGTTGCAGGCTGCAACTTCAGGTCAGAAGTCTCGAATGATCTTTAATCCTAACTATTCCTCACCCACCAGTCAACTGCCCTGAAGGCACTGGCTGCGACACTGCCAAAACATTAGATTTATTTGGGCTAATGGAAAAGACATCATGAAAGAAAGCAGTTTTCACTTAAACTTAAAAGAATGTTAAAATATTTATCCTTTGTAAGAACTTTTGAAAGCTTAGTCTGCAGAACTGTAATTTTTTCTTAAAAGTGGCAGGCATTACTTCTTTGTAGCCGAGGTGGTGGTTGGTCACTGTAGAAACAGTCAACCTTAGCATGTCCTTTATTTTTTTTCTATTTTATTGCCCTTGTGAAGCCTACATCTCTAAAACTAGCATGAAACCCCTCCATTACCCCATGCCAAGGTCATTTGTAAAGCCCTTGGAAATTTTGGACTATATTCAATGTTGCATATCTCAGGGTCGTAATAGTACCTCAGCCAAAGATATCTCCAAGACATCATTCTACTGTGTGGGTTTCCAAGTTTGCTTCCATAGTACTGTAACCATTTTCCTACCAGTAGGTTAATCTAGAGTTTTCTCAAGTTCAAAAACTGTCACAGTCCAATCTATCAGCCCACTTTGTTTACTTGAATGCTATTTTTTCCCAATTATATGAGTCTTTTTTTTATTCGGTGAAAATAAGTGTTAAAATATATAATGAAAAAATTTTTAATTTCCAAAAATGTTTTTAAAAAAATTCTGAGTGAAATTTTTCAGAAAATTAAATATTAAGAGTGTAAGGGCAGACAATCAATGGAAAATTAAGAGGTGAATAGGTTAAATAAATATTAATTCAAAAGTGGACAAAATCAGGGTGTATTAACCCTTTCCTCATGTAGTGAGGCTCATAAAAATTAATGTATTCATCAGTCCTGAATAGGACTGATATAAAATACTTTTTCTACCAATTGTGTAATTGGTAGAAAAATTATTTTATTGTGTATTTTACAATTTAAAACCAGAATGAATAGTTAAATTTTTTTCTGTGTAGTTTTTTACTTCAACAGGCAACAAATGAATTTGCTGAATAACATATATTTAGCATATCTATTGCAATTCTAGTACATATTTGAGTCTGTTTAATGTTCGAATTCTAGAAATCTGCTATTCGACCCATCTATAATTGAAACCAAATTTTAAACAATGTAAAATCAAATCCTCCTGACTTCTTGAACACTGTGAGGTCTACCTGGAAGGGTCTGACAATGAAAGGGTTGATTTCAAAAATACAGTGTTAAACACTGTAGTGGGTCTTTTTTCTGCTGTAGTGTTTAACACTGACAATACTATACACTAGATACGAATAGAATAAAACATAACCATTCATAAACAAACATACATAATCCTCAAGAAAATGTGTATCATATAGTTTCATGCATGTACATATATAATGTATCAAGAAACTCCCGGATCCAGGTGGCAAGGCAAGAACTATAAGCATAGTCGTGAGCTGCAGTGTAGCTCAATACATTAATGTTCACAATTGTGACATCAAGTACATCTATCTGTTGTACTGGAAATTAGCTTAACCTTTGCTGGTGATCAATTATCATTGATTCCATAAATCTTAATTTTGGCAAACCCAATGGAGAACACTATAGCAGTTTAGGCTCTAATAAAGCTATCTACTGTAGAAGACCATAAACAGATGAGGCATGTGGACAAACAAAAACAGGAACTACTTATGGTTTAACTGGCTAATATCAAATTAACTTTTACATCTTAAAAGGGTTGTAAAATGGATTGATGAATTAGTGATAAACCTGTTAAGATCTAAAGCCCATTTGATACAGTCTGATACTTGTGCAATAAATGTGTACGATCCAGCTAGTTATTGAAAGTCACTGTACCCAGTGATTCTGGGACCTAGCCAGTGGCCTAAGTTGATAATAGATATTACTGCACTGGGTGCTCAATGACCAAATTTTATAGATGATGCAATTGTTAAATATCTCTAATTAATACTTTAAATGAAAAGTAGAGAAGTAAGACACTCTAAATCAGCCATTTTACAATTTTTTCATAAATTTAGTAAACAGTTTCGAGGAAGTTGATCTGAAAATCCATATTCACTGGCTGTAATACTGTCTAAGTCACTGAATATTTTCACCAGGGATGAGACACCACCGTATAAAAAGTAAGATGTACCAAGACACCAGTTTATTGAATAGAAGATATGGTGATAAAAGTATTAATACAGGGTTCTGGTATGATTAAATTGTGCATGGAAGGATAAGTAGTACATTGGCAAATCATGTCTGGATTTTCTCTGCTCAACTGGATTCAATACCATCCTTGCTGATAGAAAGAATACTGAATTAAAACAGTATGACTATTCTATTTATATATAACACATGGATAGCTTTTAAAACAGTATGACTATTCTATTTATATATAACACATGGATAGCTTTTATCAACACTGGACACACCCTGGTAAAAATTTAGCAAGAAATTGCCCATATTTAGCAGGAATAGTAGGATTCAGCAGGACAGTTCTATGTACAAATATGAAAATGAATAACATTATCCACAGAAATAACATTGATTAGTAACTTTCCCTTATTTGATTACACAATGTTCACTGATTTACATAGAATATTACAATTAATTATACAAGCAGACCCACATATGCAAAAAAATTTTCAAATATTGCTGTGACAATTCAAAAAAACTGTCATTTTTAACATGTGGGATGGTACATGCATAGGACCATAGGGCAAATAAATTGTAATTGTGCTCACCACCATATGCCAAGAGTCTTGCCAGCCCGATGCTCCAAGTTGCTTTCACCAACTTTTTTTTAATGCTGACCCTGTAAACAAAATTGGAGTTGCTGCAACGTAATGACAACGTCGCAAAATCAGCCATAAGTCCTCTCTACCACGTTCCTGCAACATAATGGCAACATAACTGCAACCTCTGGTGAAACACATTTGCAACACTTATGCAACTCCTGCAATGTACTTGCTACATTTATGCAACCCTTTAAAATAATACTTGAGATATGCCTTTGCAGAAAAAACATTTATTCATTATTCCAGACAGGCGTGGGTCAATGCTAACAAGAGAGTACCAATAAAGTTTCCAATAATCACAATACAAACGAGATGGGTCAAAAACAAATGAGAGACAATAAAACAGTATATAACTTCCAAAAATCGATATCCAAACAGGCAGGGGTCACATAATTGTAGAATATCCTACGAGATTCCCAGAGAACACAGAACCACACCGAAAAAGGCAAGCGATAGACAGAGTAATCAGATGGGACTGGCGGGATAGCATAACGTTCGATGCATCAAATATGTATATTGATCTCGTGCCGTCTTCCCTTTCGCTATCTCATATGCAATTTTTCTAAGTGCGAAAAATTGTCTCACGACCGAAAAAAAAAATTTCATTGGAAAGAGCTAATTTGCTTCAGAAGATGAAAAAATGATATAAAAACCCCATACTTGAGTATATGTTTGGGGTAAAATGTGTCTAAATAATACTTCGCAAAGCGACCTGTAACATGTCGCAACCTAGTGAATATTCCACTCCCATATACAATCAGTGTCTCATGAAGAGGAAGAATCGAATTTTAAAATATGTATCTTTTGGCTCAAATATTTTGTATTTAAATTTTTCTGACCAAACAAGTGCATCAGCGACGTAATTATGATGTTGCAAAAACGTTTCCAAACAATATGGCATCCTGCAACCTTTCTGTGATGTTTCCTCAACACATTGTGTTTACTGGGGATGAAGTTTAATTATCACAATCAGGCCAGTTCACCCTGCAATTTCGTTGTCTGTTCACTAATCCTCTTAAATAGTTCTCCGTATTTCTTTCATCATCATCATGAAAGACCCAAACTAAGAAGCCAACACACACACAGCCTCCTCCTCATTTACGAATTGAAATAAACTACATTAAGAATAGTTAATTTTAATCAGCAAAGTCAAGGACTGCATTTTCTACATTATACGGGATGAATGAGATGATAGAAGATTCAGCAATTCACACTATACTTTATAGATGGTATGTAGCATTGCAGAAGTGTAAACACAATAAATATATATTATTATATGCATAGCAACGATTGTTTTCTAGTTGATTTATCAATAGAAAACAATTGTGGCTATGCTACTTTGAAATCCATTGAAGAGTAGTTATTCTAGATACATATTTTCTAGGCATGAACATTACACAACAAAAATGTAGGAATTTAATGAAATTTAAATTAAATGCTTACATTTTTACTTGAATGCATAAAGTGTTTCTTTTAAAAAATTTACTCATTAAAAACCTAACAGTATTGTTTGCAGAATCCTGCTGGAAATTAAAATCAGTCAAATTGAAGTTGAGTCCTGTTAAAATTCCTGCTAGATCCTGCAGATATTCCTTCTAATCCTGCTGGGCTCAGCTGAATTCCGGCTAAAGTTCCTGCTAATCCTGTTAAAATTCGTGCTAATCCTGCTAAAATTCCTGATAATCCTGCTGGTTCCTTCTAAATTTTCCTGCTAAATTTTTACCAGGGCGTAGAATAAAAATATAGAGGTGATGGTGTTGTCCACAAATTTTTAGCATTTGAAATACCGCCATATATAGGTGTGTACGGTGTATACTTGGCAACGTCGCACACATGTGATAACGCAATGTAGGAGGAAGGAAGTATATTGTACGAAAGATGATAACGTTAACGATCGCGGGTAACTTTAAGATGTGGAGTTGGGGCATCGGATATTTTCAGTACGAGTATGGAATGTGATATATTTCACTGTTATTACGTGAAGTTTTCTTTTGCCCGACCTATCAAATTTTTGAAGAACCAGTAGTCTCACTCCATCAGCTGTGATTTGTTTATTCTTATACGATAGGCGACAGTGTTTTCGGTCGTACAAAACGTCTCAAACGCCGTAAAAGGAGGTAAACAAATAAGACAAGGGGTCAGTGAATTGACGTCGTGATATGTAAAGTTTTTCCTGAAATATAATCTTCTTTGCAGTCAGTCAACTGGGTTGAGTATGTCGGCGTCAAACGGTGGTGTCCAGACCATGGAACACGAAACATTCTTAACGACAAAACAGAAACCGTTTCCTAAGGTAACCTCTGAAGGAAAGATAGAAACAATACCATTTTTGGAAGCTGCCAAAGGTGTAGTGGCTCTTGTAGGTATGAACTTCTTTCTCAATGGCGCTTAGTCCAACACATTAACGTATAAGGCGTTATGTAAACTATGGCATTGGCAGCATGCATGCTTTTTTGATAAAACTAATCAACGTAGTGCGACATTTCACTCCCCAAATATGGCTCAAAATTACTTCGTGAATGTTTCAGAGCTCTTTGGTCCAGTTTTCGCTCCTGTTAAAAATGACATGTTGGGGAATATTCAGGTGAAGATGAATGACTAGAAATTGAATTTCCAATTTGAGGAGTGCTATGAACCTATGTCCACTAATCAGTATTTAATTTCAGAAACTGAAACGGAAATATGATGAGGACCCAAGCAGATTTTTATATTTGGATGTTATGATCCTCACAGAAAAGGATCAAAAAGGGTATGAGGCAACAGGTGCTTTGCTGTGGCTTCGAAGGTATTGACCTGAAATCTTTTTTAGGTTACATTGGGTTTTCATATTAGAGTAAAACGTTGTATATTACTTCTAGGGGTTTGGAACTGTTTTATGTATTTTATTCATATATAATTGAGCAAACTGAGACTGGGAAGGTAACAGAGGATTTGAGACCACTTCTGCAACAAGCCTACCAGGAGACTTTAGAAAAATATCATGGTTGGATGTCCAAACAGCTGTTCAAGGTTGGTAGATGTTGTAGTCTTATGTAAATATTAGTCTCAGCCTTCATAATAGTTCATATTTTTAGGTACCTACCTACTAATACCTCGATACAGTATGACACTTATACCCTCGTTCAATATTTTTGTATAGACTTTAACTCCCCCCATGCATCTGCTATGTAGTAGGATTGTTGGAAGAAAACAACGCACTGTGACTCCACTAACAATTTTCATTAATCACGATCAGGTTTCATTGCTGAGCAACATCATCATGTTCCTGGATCTTAAGATATTGCCCTTCAGGGAAACCTTCCATCTCCTCACATTGCCCTCTCAGCATCTTTTCTTTCTCTCTCTCTCTTTGTTTCTGACCTAAACTTATTTCCTATATTGTGTTCTGCCTACCTCCACGTTAGCATTTTTCCATTTTATTCATTTCCCTATTTTTTTGCTGTTATCCACGGATTCTTGATCCTTTTGACATATTCTGCTCAGATTTTCTCTTCTGATGTTCTTATACTTTTTTTCTCTCGTATTTCCTTGACTGTTCCCTCTTCCATGCTTCTGAGAGAGGAAACTGAGGAAATCTCTTGAGATTTCCTCTGTTTCATGCCAGTCTGCTAGCTCCTACTACTTACTTCATTCTCTTTCTTCTCTGTAACCTTTTAAATCTCACCTTACATTTTATTAGTATTATAATTCATGGTCCATTCTGCATTTGATCTTGGGAAATTGACTTGAAATTGTGCAAGTTCTTCACGCTGTTCCTAAATCTTTGCCTAGCATGATGTTATATACCTAGTAGATTTCTTCCTCTGTGTACCTACACATGCTATGGTATTTAAACCATGTGTTGGTGAGCATTAGGTTATTTCTATTACAGAACTCATTTTCTGAACCCGATCATTCAATGTACTCCCTTACCTCACTATACTGTCCTTCCTCTCCACAACTACTGTATTCCTTCTCCCTTTACTGTTAGGTTCTTTCTTTCATTTAACGTATCAATAATGTCTTCCATCTATTTTGAATATTTATTCTACTTCATCCTCTTTATACCCCCCCAGTCAGCGTGTAAACTTGAATAACTACAATTATCATTCACACTGCTTGTACTTCTATTATCATATACTAGTGATGGACGGATCCACGTTTTTTTTTTCCAATCCGGAACCAGATCCTTGCCTGGGTTTTGGATCTTTATCTCGGTCTTGGATCCTTAGTTCAGATACTTGATTCTGAATTTCATTCCTTTTCTAATCCTAGATTTTTAATATATGTATATATAAAAACAGCAACAATAGAATTACCAAAAAACAGGTAAATTTATTATAGAAAAAATCAACTTCCTATCATCTATGAGGATTATATTTTCCTGGATCAAGATTTACGGATGCAATAACCTATATCTTGTTACTTCTAATATAAAGATCACTTTCCTTATCACATACTCATCAAGCAATACATTCTTGAAACCTGTTCAACTATTCTTTAGAGTGCAGTTAAAAGTAAACTTAAAGTTCATTTTCATTAATAAAGGAATTATTTTCCAAGAATTAATAAAATCCTTGAACGCTTTCAAAGTCTTTTTTAGAAACACAAAAAAAAATTTAATGCAGCCAAGAGATCCCATTTATGGAATATCTGGGGATTCCATTTGTTTAATGAAAAAATTATTATAGAATATCGGTAACCAACAATTTTGCATTGTCTTATTAATAATAACCTTTAAATGAAATTTGCGAATTTTATACTCCTAAGGGGAGGTTGTGTAACTCTGATCTTGAAATGAGATTAGCCTTTTTTCATGCTACTCGGAGCAAAATTTAAAAAAATGTCACAGATTTTTTTCTCTATTGGCCTGGGTTTGCAATAAAAAAGTATGTAATGTCTGATATTTGTTTTGTTTGTTTGGGAGAGGTTGGTGGGTTGCTGGGGGAGTGAAGCGGGGGGATTGTTGGGTTGTTGATGGTTTTGGTGAGAGGAAGAATAAAGGAGAGTCTGATAAGCAGTGTTTTCATCATTGAAATTAGTGTTCTCTTGTAATATCTGCCCGACGTAACAAGTAGAATGACATGTGGGGAGCCTGCATTCTCTAAACTCGGGTAAGCGGACAATAGCAGAGTGGGGTAGTGGACTGCAGGTGATGAAATTTGATTCTTATCGCTATTTAAAATTTTTCTTTCAGCCATTGAATCAAAAATTTTCTCATCCTAAACACTGTATAATCTGTGATTGTATAATCTGTTAATTGTAAGAGAGGACTAGACAGTCCTAAATTTGCAGATCAATAAAGACAAGTTTAATTTAATTTAATTTAATCCTTCATTTCCAACCTTTGTGTGTGGATACTGACTTTTTTGTACTTCTATCGTTTAAACTAAATTTACGAATGCGTCACTCAAAAATACATTGTAAGGTTAACGTAATGATTTCATGATTTAATTCTGTAATAAAAATTTTTTCCAATCATTTCACCAATGCCAAATTTTATTATTTTTTTGACTTATAAATTGGCATGAAATTTCTGGTAATCTTCTTTTTTTAACTGCCTACTAGCATTACCCTAGGAATACAACAAGGCTGTATTCCTAAGTAGTGGTAAGGATCGAACTCGTGACCGGCAGTACACTAGCCCTCATTTTTAACAACTACGGTCTCATAGGTTCACGGGAATCGGCGAATGTAGGCAACCCGCATGGCACCTGGCTTAATTTTTTTTCTCGTGCATCCGGGCCCATGAAGTCGAGAAGAGTATTTTTTTTAGTGGCACAGAAAAAAACTTCTCATTTCATGACCCGAGTTACTTAACCTCTCCTTGTCAGTATCTACCATACCTAGACATTCCATTTGTGGGGCGCATCGATCACGAAGCCACAAGATGTTAAAATCTCCGATCTGGATCTGAATTTATACTGTCTGCGGATATTTCAGTAGCGAATTAAATGAAAGACCCATGGATCTTCGGATCCGACCCGACCATCCTTAATTTGTGAGTGGTACATTTGTAAATCTATTTTAAACAACAAAAGTAAAATAAATAAAATGAGTATTCAGATGTAATGGTTTGAAATTGAAATGATAACATTTTCGTTGTAGTGACTGAAAGAAAAAAATTAAACTGCGATTGGGATCGAACTTCGCACAGTACACTAGCTCTCGTTGTCCGCCTGATCCCGGCGAACATAGGCTACCCGCGTGACATACTACGTATTTTTTTCTCACGATACCGGGGTAATGGGGAAAAAAGTCATATTTCTTTATTTTGCTCCTAGTTGCACGGGAACATTTTCATCTAATTTTGTGACCTGAGTTACACATCCTCTTTTTGTCAATATCTACCGCACCTACATTCCATTCACGGGGCGCTTCGATCGCTAAGCCATGAAAATTTAAAATCTATGATCCGGATCCGATTTTACTCGGTGTTTTTGGATCCGAATCTGGAACCGAGTAAAATGAAAGATCCGTGGATCTTTGGGTCCGATGGATCCGATCCAGCCATCACTACCATATACCTATGCTCACCGGCAGTACATTCACTATCCTTTTTCTCTAGCTACACCCCGGTGATTCTCACCCCCTCTACTGTATATTAATTGGTAATTATCTCTTCGGTAGTCCCCCAGGTCCCTCCATCTTACTTTATTTAATTCCAATAAATATTTATTTCTACTCACCATTTTCTGCTTCATATATTCTGGTTTCCCTGCAGTTAACATCTTTCTAATGACCATTCTTAAATTTATTGTCCTTTGCTCAGGTTTTGCGGTAGCTCGAGCCTCAAGCTTTGTTGCCTCCGCTCCCTTTGATTACCGCTAAGAACATTGGAATTAGTATTGGAGCTAGTGAGGAATTACGTGAAGCAGAAGTGCCTGAAAAAGACAAACTTCTCTTTAGAAATGAGTTTAGGACAATTCTAGTCCAAGCAGCTGAGAAGATTATGGAGAGAAGTCCTATGAAGCATAAACTTGTAAAGGCAGTGTGCTGTCTTAAACCATCCGTTAAGCTCAATGAACCTGAGAAGTTGAAGCGTTCTATGAAAACTGGCCTAACAATATTAACGGAGTTCAAACATATCACTGCAGTTCAGGCTGAATATGCAAATATTCAGTTTTCTACTTTACGAGATGACACAACTGTGCTTAGAAAAATTCTAGGAGGTTTTGACGGAGAAAAAGACCATTTAGATCACATTTCGTTCTTAGCCTTGGGTAGAAAAAGGACTGCAAAGACGTTTGGCATTGTGTCAAGATTTTACTTATATTGTTAAGAGTGGCCTCTCCATGAATAAAGACATAATGGTAGAGAACATGTTAGAAGATACTTATAGGGCTTCATCATATTTTGGACTACATCTCCTATCATGATGATGATGTCAAATCCATCGTACTTACTTAGGACATGTACGCACAATCAGTGTCACATGCTTTTCACAGCTGCCTAGGAGCTAAGACTCGGGTAGAAAGGGATAGTAACAATGAATTACAGTTCCAGAGGGAGGAAAGAAAGAGAAAGGCAGAGGAATTAGCAGTTGAAGCTAGAAAAGAAGACGTTAGAAGCACTCGATAAGCTGAACATAGAAATCATCAAAAGATCCAAAAAGTAATTAAAGCATGTCTATTACTGTAATCAAACTTACATATCTCAATGATTCATTTCCTGTTCTTGTTTTCTAATTTTGATCTGAGGCCAAATATTTTTTTAACCAAATTTTCAATTTTGTATGATTTTTGTACTATTGTAATATTGTGTTCCTGTAATGCCTGGAACAAAGCTGCATTTTGCACAAAGACACCGTGAAAAATGCAGATTTGTACAACCTGAAATGGTTCAAAAGTCAGGAATAGTGGTACATTTTTGGTCAGGGAAAGTAGTAAATTTTGGTCAGGGAAAATAAAAAACTAAAACTGCTGGGCACCCTGTGTGGATGAAGGTTAAAATAGAAACACTGCAATTTCCACACATAGTTTTAATGTCCATGACCTTGGTTTCGTTGCGAGGTAACATCATCAGGTGAATAAGTAAGTACAGAGAGCAGTATATATATAGCAAGGTGGTGGGGGTGAGGGGAGGGAGGTCGGTGTGCAAGGGTTGGGAAGGATGAGTCAGGAGAGGGATTTTATGGTGAGGTGTGCCTGGTGGAGGGTTCACCGTGGGTGGGTGATGGGAGGGCCTGGGAATGAAAGGAAAGTGGAGGAGGGGGGAGCGGGAGGGATACAAATGTTCGTTGACCAAGTTATGGCCGGTGGAATTTGCGTGGCTGATGATCTCCAGCTCTTCTAATCTCTCCAACCTTGGGTCCTTCTTCAGCAGGAACATTAACCCTTCTGGTCCAACGTCGAGGCTGGTTCGACAGGCCTAGCTCTAGCAGCAGGTCCAACATCGAGTTGAGCTCGACATCAGATGGTGCTGCGATTATGCGCATTTTATGTAAGGTGCTGCTATCTTATGTCACTTTTGTGAACTTCTAGTACCTTATGAAGCCTTTTCACCTATTTTGCAAATAGTATTTCATTTCGGCTACTATTTGAATTCCACAAAAAAAATTGGGCTGCAAAGGGTTAAGACAATTGTGTAGTTTTCTTTGTGCTCAACTCACAAGATAAAAACATCCAATTCCAATTTACAATGGAAATAGAGACGGAAGGGATGCTAAACTTAATGGACCTAAAAACAACAACCCATAATCAAAAGTGTGATTTATCTATCTTCAGGATGCCATGCTATTCTGACACCGTCATTCATCAGCAGTCAAAGACACCATTTTCAGTAGAAAACAGCAGCCCCACCACTGTGAACCAATGATTCACAGTGTGCCACATACCCATGTCCACCCTTATAAATCAGTGGAACTGAGTACCATAAAACAAATAGCCACCAGCAATGGCTATTCAGAACAGGTGGTTGATACGATTTATAAGAGGAAACTGACAAAAATTGCACAGAAAGACATCTACGGGATACGAACTAAAGCAGAGTACATACCGAAATGGCACCGGATTCCTTTCCTTGGGAAGTTATCACTCAAAATACAGCGATTACTTCCCAAAGACAAGGTAAGAGCAGCCTTCTTCAGTAGACACACCCTTGACAATATATTAGGATCAACCCAGGACCAAATGGATTTACTGAAAGGAAGCAGCATTTATTCTCTGGAATGCAATGACTGTGATGCCATCTACATTGGGTAAACCAGTCGGAACTTCGCCACCTGAGCAAAGAAGCACAAGGCATGCTTCACCAACCAGAATGCCTCGAATTCTCACTTCGCCAGATACCTACTAGAAAATGGTCACAGCAGTGAGTTCACCCCTTCATGTACTACGCAGAGAGAAGAAGGGCCCAAGGCTGGACAGATTAAAAGAGCTGGAGATCATCAGTCACGCAAATTCCACCGGCCATAACTTGGTCAACGAACATTTGTATCCCTCCTCCTCCACTTCCCTTCAATGCCCAAGCCCTCCCATCACCCACCCACGGTGAACCCTCCACAAGGTACACCTCACCATAACCCCCACCTCTCCTGACTCATCCTTCCTAACCCTTGCACACTGACCTCCCTTTCCCCTTTCTCTCCGTCCCCCCCCCCCCCCACCCCACCCCCTTGCTATATATGCTGCTCTCTGTACTTACTTATTCACCTGATGATGTTGCCTTGCTACGAAACCATGGTCATGGACATTAAAACTATGTGGAAATTTCAATGTTTCTATTTCAACCTTCATTCCTACGATGAAATATTTTCACAGTGTTAAGCCTGAAACTGTTAACTATGTTAAATACTGAGGATGGTAAAATTGTTCTGGTAGGGCAATTTAAAAATATGCATGCAGAAAATTATATGCAAGCCCAATCTATTTATACATTTTTTCCTCTCTATTGTGCACTAGCTTACAACTTCTTAGAATTTTCTCGCTAAGTATAATTTTGAAGGCTGAATTGGATTAGAAAACTTTCCTGTAAGTTAGATTTTGTAAAAAATACTTCACATTTGACTCGGACAAAAATACTTGTATCTGTGAAGGTGTCTTAACAGATAAGGTTCTACAGTGTAAGTGCCTCTATGCATGCTTTTAATTGTTGTTAGTGAGATAATGAAGGTTAAAAATAGTATTGTTATGCATGTCTGTTTAGGCCCATTGCCTATGGGAATTAAGCAGTTTTACAATGAGCATATCTCCCAAACCCCACAAAAAAACATTTTCAGCTAATGTTGTACATGAAAGAACAACATTAATACTTTCTAAAACAATGCTTTCAAAATTTTTGAACCCTGTCCCACATGGACTTTTTTAGTTTCGATAAACCTTTTATTATAAATTTCTGAAATTAAATTGATATTTTCTCAGTGAGGAATGCTCACATTCAATATTTCGGAGTATATTTATGCACAAGGTACTTACCAATGAGTGTTATGATAAGGAAAACAGGCCTGTTTTTTTTTCCTTGATTTTAATTTTAGGCTAAACTTATGGGAAAAAATTGATTTCGGAATTTACATTTACAGTGACAAAAAAGCACTCATTCTTGCAGAATGTTCGTTTAAAAGTGCTTTAGTATCAAGTCTTTTTAATGACACCTTTTGCATGTGTATGTAAACCCCACCGGCTGCGGCTTGTAGAAAAATAATGTAAAAAGACGTGTTTTGTCTGTCCACATAATGCACATCTGCATATATTTCAGGGGCGACATGTTTCTTGCAAAAACAGGGAATGGATTTTAGCTCACAAAGTTCAGCACTGCCTATGTACCAATTTTTGTTGAAATCTGTGATGGTGAAGCAATGCCCATTTGTTGATTTAAAATGCAATGATCCCTAAACTATCTGCTTGCCGTCGAGGAAAGTTAATATTTTGCCTATCTTTCTCTGATTATAATTTAAAGTCAACAAATCAATCTACAATGTTACTTAATTGTTTAATTGCCATGAATTTATGTTCATTTTATAGTTCTTATATTTTACATAAGCTACTTGTCAGTAGCGATACTCAGCGTTACGATAGCGAAGTACTCCAGTTCATATACCTTAATTGTTTTTATTAATATGCTTTTAAATAGATATATGCGATTTTACCCCTGTTATTTCCATTATTAAAACATATTTTAGTAAAATTTCATTTCATTTCCTTACTAACGTGCATGAGAAAAAAAATAATCTATGTTATCAAAGATTAAAGTTCATATCTCAAGAATGGTTCAACATAAAGTGGTATGTATTTTATGAAATGCTGAAAAGCAGAATTTTTGAGAAAATCATACGTATACCATGTTATTTACAAATGTGAATTTACAAATCTTGTGAAAATATATCATGGGATGCACTTGCCCCGTTTACAGGCTCTTGATGACTTAATAAGAAAAATTGTAAAAAATTGCATATTCAGAAGAGAGGAAAGTAAATAACATTTATTTATTTGATAGCTGTCATAAATGTTATGTGTTAAGTTTCATATTTGTGACTAAACTAGAAAGAGTTCAGTGGCTAATTTAAATTGATGTATGCTATTTAGCGTTCACACGTACCCTGCCTAAACTTACGTATTTATTATTTGGAAAATTCTTAGTCATTGCAAATGATGGCAAATAATCGAGGCATACTCACAGGCTTAGCCTAATGCTTGGGTTTGAAATATACTACATTTACTACTAAGCGAGGCTTAAGCGCTGGAATGAGGTTCACCATTGGTCATGGCTTCTTTAAAGCCCTTTCTCCCTTGTGTTGCCATCGCAAGGGCTCAAAATCTATTACCTTGAACTGTGGTACAATTGCCATGTGAATTACGGATCCTGGGTAGTGTAGTGGTCTGCGCAGTGGCCTGGAAAGCCAAATGTCCGTGGTTTGATTCCTGGTCCAGGTGATTTTTTTACATTGTAATTAATGTGAATTTAGCCTAATTAGAATAATTTTAATGCCAATTAGTTTGGAACATATGATTTACCATTTATATGTGATTTATATAAGCATTTGAACCATGGTTAAATAAAGGAACTCGTTATAGATAAGGGGTTTTGTGCAAAATGATTTCTTATTGTTCATTTGATTATTTTCTTTTTTCATTAGTTGGTCAGCCAGATGTGCCCATGCCGGAAGGATTTGATGCTGGCTTTGGCTCTTGGTGAGGAAGGTATAGAAAGCACTGTGCTTCGCCATTTAGCTGCATTCCTTGTTGACCTTAAGAGCAATACACAAGCTGTGTACAAATTTTATGAAGATAATGGTTTGGATCTTGAAGCTAAATCTTGAGATTACATTTGTAGAACAATACTTGAAGAATATGATTGAACTAGGGATTCACAGCACTACTCAGTACCTGAAGCACATTGACTCTGAGGAGCGTGAAGAGGAGTGTTAAAGCAATGATACTTTGAGAAAGAGTCATATTTTAATGGAATGTACTGTTGTGCCTGTAAATGTACTCTTGTGTTGTTAGTGAAATATGGTGCTTTTTCAAATACTGGTTACTGCCCAGTAATCATGATTTGGCTGACTTACATCTATGGCTCATTCATAGTCTCAGTCAATGTTTGTTATGTAATTTGTTATTTTATGCATGGATATTTTTATGAACTTAATGTTTTTTCTGTTTAATGAAAGACATTATTGCAGTTTCAGAATTTGAATTATGAAAATATATAATATATGATATCTCAGATATTATCTAAGTCTACTAAATTGATTAATAAAAGATTTTTATAATTTTGTTTGCTCCAGGATAATAGGAATTTTAATTGTACCTATGTGGTTTATTGCCCATAGGCAGATGTGGAAATGGGAAAGGGTGGTTAAGTTGAAATTATATCCTGTTTTTTGTTTATTACTTACGTATGAAATGTTGAAATAAATTTATACCTTGGTATTTGATGGAATAATTAATGATAATTATCGTATAAGGAAGGTAATGTATTGGTATGTTTTGTGGAGATACTGGATTATTCTATAACAGTGATGTCCATGTACATTTACGGTATATTCCAATTTATGATACATGAATTTGTAAGGAATAGTCTGAGGAAGGATATTATTGTTGATACGCTAATCCTGTGCTGATTTTGGTGGCTGTGGTTTTGATTGGTTTAATTTAAATATTGATTTGTATGTTGATGATAGTGAGCTTTGGTAATGCTCTGTTAAATTTAAAATTACTAAACTGTGTTGCTAGTTGGTTCACTTTGTTTTCATGCTCCTGAAATTCATACTTCTTTTATTTGATAGTCTGTTATGAAGGAAAATCAATATTTGAGACTGAAAAGATTTCCTAGGTACATAATCCTTGAAGTAATAGCATGAAAATCATAACCAAAGTTCATCTATGGTTAGCATTTATTAATGGATATGTATGTACAGTTTTTATGTAATAAGTAGCTCGATTAATTTTAAATGCATATTTTTATTATTCCCTAATTGGTTTCAACACTGACCATTCTAGGGTTAATAAGAAAGTGTATGAAAATTTACAGTTTTTTTAATCTCATGGTCTATCACTTCATCACAAAGTGCATCTCTCTATCTCATCATTGTTTCCATAAGGACATGTCTAATAATTCATTCTTCCAGTGAGGGTGCATTTTTCCCTAATTTGGATGTTTAAGTTGTTAACGGCATGCTGGTCTTGGGAGTATTTAATAGTTTCACGTTTGCATGTGCTTTGATGTGCTAAGGCTGTTGATTAAGCTTCTGGGATTGTAGTTTATTATACAGTAGAAGACAGCTAATCGGGATCAAGCAATATGCCTTAGTGTTACGTTATGTAATGCCATATTTTCAGAGTTTAAATAGGCCTCCTCTTCAATGGTATTAGGTGAAATGCTTAAATGTACAGTCACCAGAAGTGACCTGGTTTTTCCATTTATAAGTTATTATCCAAGACCTACATTTTGTTGCCGCACGACATAATCATGTTGTTTTGACTATGAAACCTAGGTCACGGATAATATATGATAAGTGGAAAAACCAAGCCACCTCTCATTACTGAATGGCTCTCTTTTCAGTGGGCAATAAAACTGAAATTGTATCAGTGTTTATTTGTCATAGAAAATGTGCTCAATAATGAGATTGTTAGTGTGAAAAATACTATGAGCAATTAATAATCAAATCATTTACTTTATAGAAAAATTGACTTGAACAAGTTTGAACACGAAAGATAATTAAACAGTTATCAATAAGAAAAGGAGAATCCAGGTGAAGAAGCTACTCTAGAGTTTAAAAACTTTGCATCTATTATAAAATTGCAAAAATTGATCGCCAGTGCATCCTGTATTTTCTGGATCATGAGATGAACTTTTTTTTTCAAAAATATTCTAAAACTGGCATGCATCTTATGGGCTGAGGATGAAGCTATGTTTTCAGCTATCTGATTTTTTTATGAATGACAAATATTGTTAATGGCATCTTTTGATCATTGGGTTGCCTGCCAAAGTCTTCACATCCAGGAAATACGATACTCCCAATCGGAAGATAAATGCCAGTTAATTTGATGGCAACTCAAAGGGGCAACTTAAAGCGAGGCAATTTTTTTTTATTTTTTCAATAGATTTGTAGTCATTATAACAATGGTGCGACATTAAAAATCATTTAGCATTTGACAGTCTTGATAAAACATTATGTAATAAAAATTTGATTGTGAAGAATTCTAGATGAGCAGTTCTCTACTGTATTTATGTTTTTAGTTTTCATTAGCGCAGTTATTTGAAACACTTGCACAGTAAAAGCCTCTTGTGTTTTTCAATTGTTTGGGGGTTGTTGACAAATGTTCTAGGATTCCACTCAGTAAAAGCACCTGCTAAGATTGGGAGCTGTACTTGGGACTCAACTCACTAAAGCACTCAGCTTAATATTGATGGATCTGGTTAGACTCATTGTCAAGGCGGGTGATTGTTACCTCTTGTGTAATTCTTGAATTTTTGTGCCAGTCAGTAGTTAAATCTGTTTTGGGTAATCATGGTGCAGTCTTTACAAGTTGGGGATAGTTTACTTTATTTTTCTCATTGGGAATCTCTTACTGTGGTAGTGTGAAGCAAGGGTTTTCATTCAGCCTTAGGAGTGTTATGAGATAGCTCTGTCATTTCTTTTGCTGTGAAAAAACTTATTCCTGGGGTACTCCAGGTGTCATGACATGTGAGAAATAGTTTGGCCTCTGGTTCAAATAGGGATCCAATATCTTTTCTTACATCATGCAGTATTATTTTGTAAAATATATATGCCTGATATTTATCACTGCAGTCCTTGAAATTTGACCAAATTTTTGGAGCTGTTCATTGTCTCTGAAGCAGTATCATGAGGTACACTTACTGTTTCCAACAATGGTTATTGTTTACTTCAGTCAGGAATTAATTTTATGCATTGTTTGTTTGTTTACTTGGAGGATGTAATCTGTACTTAATGATTTAGTCCTACTTTTGTTGCCCAATGTGTTTACAATTGCTACAGAAGATGGTATGATTTTAGAAATGAAAAAGTCTTCAATTAGAAAGAATGTTTTTCTTTGTGAGTTTATTCGCATGTGTGGTAGTGTGAATATCATGAATGAAAGCTTTAAATATTATGTTTCTATTGATCTGTTTGGTTGTTTGTCATCAGCCCTCTCAAGAGGCCATTTATTGTATTTTCAAAGTAACATATTTGGAACATTTTTGTGAACCAAGAAATTTAGTTCCGTGCTGATTCGATGCTGTGCCTTGAATACACTTGTTACTGTAATATATAAACTATTCTTTCCAAAGCCAAGATTACCTTGGTAAACATTATGTAATGTAAACTCTCTGGTTGGTTCAATCAACAATGAAATGAAAAGTGAATGGAAAGAAATTCATTTTAGCAGACACTGCTAACTTGGGAGTGTGATACTGAAACCAATTTGTAAAAGAAGAATGATGAGTCTTGGGAAAAGCCTGGAATGAGCCCATGAAGTTTTCATGTTGGCTTTAGTTGAATTTTCTATTTTTCTTAGTCTTGTGTCATCAGTATCATTTTTTGTGTGTGTGGATTAGGCTAAAGGATGCATCTTGTGATCTTACTATTACTGAGGCATACTGAGGCTGCATACTGGTGTACAGTTTTCTGTTTAATTATTCATTGTCTAATTTGTGTACTGTCGTTCCTTCCCGTTTTTCCCCTAATGGTGGGTGGTTGGCTAGAGTTATCCATCATGCTTTAATATGCTTGTGCATTATGGTACTCAGCCTTTTTTACATGCTCACTTGTCAATTTTGTTTTCTGATTTATACCTATTCATGCATGTTAATGCTTTACATAGTGAGGAATCATCTGTATGGTCTGCACATTCAATCTTCAGAGAGTTCTATGTCAATCTTTATTCATTCCTCCATTGGAGCTTATGCTAACATATAGTGTTGTTATTATCTTTATCTCAGCTTCACTGTGGTAAATATTTGTTACATTTATGCTTGTCTAATCTACTTACTTTAAGGAAAGCTACCATGTCACTTTTGAGAATTCCATTGCAAAATATTGTGTATATGTAGCAACTAGCCCTTAAAAATCAGTGCAAACTAAATATTAAATTGTGATAAGCTTTTCAATTACAGTGTAAGAAAGGCAGAGCCATTAATGAAATTTGTTAATTATACATCCCAAGTGCCTATGTAGTCATAGGCTACGTACACACCAATGCTAGACTTTTTGTCAATGATCCATTAAAAATTACTTCACTTGAGCCGTTATCTCGTTTCTCATTTATCAAATACATAAATATGATTGCATCATATGGTTAGTGGAACTCCATGTTTTAAGTAATACATAAAAAAAATATGTTTTAATGCCAAATACAATTCAATTTTGCATCATGGTTATCCCGTTTTCTTCTTTGAATACGAACATTCAAATATCACAACAGATGGCATTGTTGGTATTTTGAGACTGCCCTTAATTAACCCCAGCTGCAATTTTCTGTTGAAGCACAAATTTTGACTTTGGTTTCCTGTTTGATTTGTTTACATGATTTTTTGAGTTAATAGTCTGATTTAGTTACACCTTTGTTGACTTAAGTAGCTCTACTGACCACACATGCAGTAAAAGGAAATTTGTCAGGAAAACTTCCCCTTAAGGTAAAAATGATATGGTGATATCATATAATTCATCATATCATCATAAAAATCATAATCATTTCTCAAAGCCTCTACATGCTTTGCACATTCATAGATATCTGATATCAAATCAACTTAGTATGTAGTTTTACTTTGGATAATATTTTTTGCATTATTTTTAAATCTGTAAAATATTTACTTATTTTGTCAACAACGAACTATTCTTAATGGAAATAAAAATAATGAATGTTCTGGTAGTAAATGTTTATACACTTTGGACTTGCAGTGCCACTTGAGGTTTAAGTTTGATGTGTGAGACTATCTTGAAAAAGATCATGCAACATTCATATTGTGTGCCTTTGATTGTTGATGTAACCATCTTCTGATTGTGCTCAATGTTTGTACTCTAAAATTTATGTTCATTTGTTATGGAGTCAATTTCTAAAAACTCGTTTATTTTTTTGAGATAACAAGTTTACTATGCCATATAGTTGTTCCACATAATATGAGAGTGAGTGAGCGTTGAGTTACGTATACATGCAAATAAGGTTAGCTTTATGTTTGTTATTTTTCTGATACTAACCAAGATATGTTTCCTGTTAATGAAAAGGTGGTTTTATTGGGTTTTTGGTAGGACCAGTACTTTTCTCTGATTTATGTATTACATTTCTATTCTGAATTTGAATGAAATATAGGTATTTTAATAAATACTGTAGTTATTTTTAATCATCAGAGCCTTCCCATACCTTGAAAAGTCGCAAGTGCATAGTATGACAGTCAAGTTGCTAAAACTTTCACGGTCCATAAATATGTCTTAATTAGGGATGGGTCGGTTCCACTTTTTTTTCGGTTCCGGTTCGGTTCTTAACTTCGGTTCTCGGTTCCGGTTCTTAATTTACCACTTACTTCGCATTGCTCAATGGTAAGATACGGTAATCAATAATCAACATCAGAGACTGAATTAGAATAATTCGTGACTTTGAAGCATCTGTGTACACTATTTCACCAGGTTTTAATGTGAAGCCTCCACTTTCGGAGTGTGAGTAAGTTTCAAACTGGTTTTCGCGCTAATTATTTCGGTACCGATTATTTTTGGCCTCGGTGCCGGTTCTAAGCTCAAGAACCGGTGGAACCGAGAACCGAACAGACCCATCCCTAGTCTTAATAAATAATTTTTGGTTAAACTAAGGAAACAAATACACGACATCATAAGGAATGTGAAAGGAAAAGAAAAATTAGAAACAGAAGGTGTATACTTGCTGAAAAGTGAAACATGTGATAGGGTCTACGTGGGTGAAACAGGGCGGATGATTAAGATGACAGTTAAAGAGCATAGTGCCGCAATACATCTAGGGCACCAAGAAAAGTCAACAGTCACCGAGCACGGGGCACAAGGCCGCGACATCGAAATTGAGAAGCCAATAATATTGGCCAAGGACAGACACTTCAAAACAAGGATTTTTAGGGAAGCCCTGGAAATAAGGAAATACCCCAGGAATTTCAACAGAGACCAAGGGCAATTGATTAGCAGTTCCTGGCTTCTGGTTATAGCTAAAAATAAAGAACAATCCAGAATTTTCCACAACTCCCTTCCCCCCCTCCTCCCCCACCATAATATATAAAATGATGCATAATGCTCAGTTCACACATAAGCCCTGAGGAGGTCTCTGGCAAAGGAGAGGAAACTTTGGCTACTTTTTAACTTAAGACGTGGGTAACCCCAAAAATCACTTATTAAGTCATTGTTTAACAGTGTATTATCCCAGTTGTTGGAGTGATGGGCTGCTGACTAGGAGTCGTGGGTTCAAATCTTGGGAGAAGCCTTTATACATGTCCATCTCAATGAAAACTTGTCATTTTCTGAATACAAGATTTTCAGGAGACGTTACTCTGGTAAATCATTCAATAGCTATTCATGGTGGGTAGTGTGAAACGTTTCAAGATTTCTCTTGCTCTTTGGTGAGTCAATTGAAAACCATTTGGAAATGAATGCAGCTTCAATCCAAGTTTCTAGTCTGAAGATTTAGGCGATATGGAGTGGAAGCGAAACATGATAGCACAGAAAGAAAAAACACGAGCCAAATCCACAAAAATTTTTATATATTGTCATAAAGTTTCTAGTGTTGGACTCGGATGATTAGCATGACATAATGAAGGAATGACTAAGAAAATCCTGGCAACTACAGTATCTAGCTACAGGAGTGGATTTCTTATCTGACAGCAGGAGAGGTTAGGCCTCCATGGTGGGGGTAAGAGTTGTGTGATCACAGGATGCAACACAGCAGAATATGCCCATGGACCATCAAGACTCGTGTGGTGATGAGCCGTATCCTCTATGAGGTGTCCCTGGTTTACTGTAAGCATGACATCTATACTTGGCAAGTCAATAAATAGCTCACCTCACCATGGTGCCTCTCTGTGCCTAGGGAAGGTATCAGAGGGTAAGAAGTCATTAACAAAAAGACTGGATACGGGATGACCTCTATTTTATTTAGCCTTACCTATGTATGCAGGGCTCTGCATGGGCAGACTATATTTCCATAGCTACTCATGAGACCAAATGTGGAATCCCTGTGTAAAATAACAATGGAATGTGATGAGAGATGGACTCCCTGTAGTTCCTCCTTGGGGGAGGTGATACTGTAAGAGAGCCCCACTGGGGCTCCAAATGAGGACATACCCTCTTCTACCTTATCCTTCAAAGCTCACGAGCTTGCCACAAAAACTTTGTGGGAGTCACCCGCTGAATTGCACAATAGCAAGATATTCCACAGAGAAAAAATCATTCGCCTTGACAGGGACACAAACCCTGATTTCCAGCCAGGTGCTCTACCAGATGAGCTTCCAAGACATCCTCTTTCTCTGTGGACCTGTCCCGGTCAAGGCGAATGATTTTTTTATCTGTGCCTACCTAATCCTTGCCTGAGGGGGTCCCATCTGGGAGACCCACACTTCCCAGTTGCCCCACAAAATCTTCATGTGGGGAAGAGGATGACATCCTTTCCAACTTACCCGAATCCACCTTTGAAGCGGCACTGAGCCTGGGCTCCCCCAAGGGGGAAGGGTAGAGTCTGACTTGGGATCCTCTGCAGGTGGGGGCTGGAGAGAAAGCTCCATATCCCCTCAAAGGGAAGGAAGAAGATTCAGAAGGAACTAAGCTTCATAGCATAGCCATGCTTCAGGCCAACCTACTACATAGTAATGCCACCTCAGTGGTCCTGCAAAGGATACTATCTGGAGGTAAGATCAAAATAGCCCAGATTCAGGAATCCTGGGCTTTCAAGGAAAGAGTGAGAGGCCTGAGTATGACAATGGGAAAAATATTTTACTGTACCACTGTTGATAGACCTAGAACTTGTATCCATGTGAATGGGATAAGTGCAATGCATCTATTGGAATTTACCACTAGGGATCAGACAGTTCTGCTGACTCTAGGGGAAGGCGAAAACAGGAGGGTGGTCATCTGCTCCTCCTACTTGACATATGATGCACCACACCCTCCATGGAGAGGTTGGCGAGTCATTGTAAGATCAATAAATGGGATCTTCTTATCAGCCGTGTTGTCAACTCACACCACTTTGTGTAAGGGAGTGAGGCACAAACGGTAGGTAAGAGGCCCTTTTGGAATATCTTATATAGATGCTGCAACTTATTATCTACAGGGAAGCATCATCTCATCCAATGAAAACAGCTGTCCCATAAAGACCAGGAAGAAGGGTGTAAATTACCCTGGTGGGGAATAGAATTAAATGGTCTCTGTAAAGTCTAGAAAACTCTTTAACTAGGCAAAGAGGACAAAATTGCCTCGGGATACAAAACAATTCAAGGTGGCCCAATAGAGGTACAATGCATGGAGATCAAGTGCTGTAAGAGGGAATCATGATGGGGCTTTATGCGAGTATAGAGACAGTTCCACAAATGGCAAGACTTCACGAGATCTTATTGAAAGACTCGGAAGTGGGATTAGGGTCTCTGCTGCTTCCCTCGGGAGACTTTACGTCTTCTGACAAGAAAGCACTACAGTTAATCCTGGAGACCCATTTTCCAGGCTTTGTGGAGTTGGAGGAGATACATCAAGTGAAGAATCCCATCCATCCAGCTTGGATGGAATGGAGACTTTCCTCCAAAGTTGACTTGTTGAAACCTACAAATTCTGAGGTTTCAGGCGTGATTGAGTGGAAATGGAACATAATAGAAACTTGAAAAATGAGCAACTACCACAGAGAAAAATGTTTATTGTGACCGGGTTTCGCTTTTTATAGCATCTTCAGGCAACATATATCGGTGTGTAGGTATGAGCTTAGGGAGGCAAAAGAAGGGCTGGTGAGATGGGTTGATGGATGGAGGGTAAGATCAGGAGAGACAATGAACAGAAGAGTCGTTGCGGAGCGGTTGGAAGGGACATGGGACCGGCAGCAGTCCATTGGGTCTCCCCAATGAAACTCCGCTCTCAATCTGATCTGATGTCTAGCGATCTCTTTGCTAATTCAGAAGAAGAAACAATTATCCAGCAAGACCTATACGAGCTCCGTGACTCCGACACCTCTGTCTCCGCCTCCAACATGGACCTCCAGCAGCTATGGCCACCCAAATCCAGATGCTCACACAGGCGCTGAATGACCACAGTGTGCAGGCTCCGATCGTTCCCAGTTTTGCAGCCCTCCTGCCCACGGCATCAGGATCTGGCCTCGACCCACCACCAGACGAGGAGGTATTACAATTGTTCATGTCCTTGAAATCTAATCGTGATTCTCAACGTCTTAAGGCCCGCGACCTGCACGAGATAGAGTTAGTACTCACCCTTGCCGCTGCCTGGGAGATCCTTCCTGCTGCACAGAGACGGGCCCTTTACAATAGGGGACGGGTCCTCCTAGCGGTGGCCACCATCGGTTGGGCGGATGCCTTGTGCATAGCCCCCAACGTCCCTGTGGCACTTCTTCACCACCCACCAGAATTCCAGTTGTCACAACCCACACCACCTCCTGCTACTCAACCTCCTCCGCCCTTTCGCCCCACCACTCCCCGAGGTCGCGGCCGGGAACGCGGAGCACGTCACGCACGTTAATATTCCCGAACGTTCGCTCTCACCTACAGAAGAGCTCCTCCTCTGGTGGGCAACGTCGGGTGAGCCCGACGTTGCCCACCCGTAAATCCCAAATTTCCGAAATCCCCGAACCCCCCTTCGGCTGAGGGGAATTCCCCAGACCCCGGTTTGCCCCCCCCCTTGGTCCAAACCTAGATCCGCCACTGCGAGGCAGCATTCCAGATATCCTAACATAGGGAAAATTACTTACCTAAAAAAAATATACACAATCATCCACACCACATGTAAATAAATTCAATGGTTTTGAGGCATGAAAACAGTGAATATCTTCCACTTTTCAATTTTGTGCCAGAAAAAAAAATTTATTTGTGAAAAAACTGAAATAGATATCCCTGTACAATTCTTCCTGGAATCTTCCAGCATATGAACGAATCGACAGATAGGTACCTACACATTTTAGTACACTGAAGCATTAAAATTTTCCCAGTGGGCAAAATTCAAAAGGAAAACTATTATGAAAAATGAAAGTTTACTGGGAAACTTTTAGTGCCCTGTCTCCATTAATCTATTTTCTTCTCAATGCACACATAACACAATGATTGCACTGTTTGGAATGGCATCAATTTGTGCCGAAATAACAGAAATATTGAAATTTGAGTATGAAAGTTGGCAGATTTACTCACTAGTGCAGGGGAGCAACTGCTCCATTCTAATTTAGAATACGTATAGAATGGACACATGTTTTGTCCAATCAAATAAGCCTTCATGTGCATTACTTTCATTGCTATTCTGAGTTTCAGGAACGTGGTGGATGCTCATGGGGTAGCATATTAATGCAGCTGTAACTCTTGTTGCCATTAATACAGGGGTGGCATGCCTCATGGAAAGAAGGAAATGGTAGAGATCCATTCTGACTTGAGAGAGAGAGAGGAAAATGTGGGACTTACAGTGCAGAATAGAGTACAACAGGAAATATTGAAATTTATACAATAAGTATGACCCAATGCAAGAGGTCTCATGTTACCTGCAACAGCAGCAGATGGAAGTTAACACATAAGTCATCTTTGGTTCTGTGACATTTAGATAGCTAAAATTATGGAAATATGCATGGAATTATAGAAAACGCAATCATTTTACAGTCATTCATGCACTTGGACAAATTTTCTCGTGATTCTGATCCTTGCAAAATATAGTTTTTGCCATTCCTATTCACAAATCAGATGGTACAATAATATGCCCTATGAAAAACACTAAGAAGACATCCTTGCAATACCTGCTAACCAATATTGATTGCTTTTGCCATCCTGCAATACAATTGCTACAGACAGCATTCTTACAGAGCAAGACAGTAAATAGGATATTCATAATGGATCAAATATGCATTGCCAGCAAAACACTGCATAATAAGGCTTCATTTCCTCATTAGAGCATGTAAGTAAAAATTTATTTTTAAAAACATATATGCTCCTCGTTCCACATGCATTCATGCCAGAGCACACAGGTACAGCAATATGGAAACAATGCCAACAATACTCTTTAAAAAATAATTTTACAAAACTTGCTGTAAATTGAAGCAAGGGAAGCAAAATGTGAGATAACAAAGGTTGTGTTATGTAGGTAACTTAATGAAAAATACAGAAAAATCGAACAAGCTCCTCCAAATATTATTAGATAATAAACCATCCAGGATGAACAATGTATATTTATTCTTACAGGAAGATATCTTTAGAGCACACTACAGTTTACAACACATTATTAAAAATATATCTAGACAACTAATTAGTCACAAGGCTGTAAGTCCATTAATCAATAAAATATACATTGCAAACTATCCACTGGACCAAAAGAATTGGAACCACTAAAAAAAATATACATTTAACAATAAACAAAATTTAGGTAAGTAATAAGAGATTTTATAAAAGTATGATGATGTACCAATTAATATGGAATGACCCATTTATCTTCATGTAAGAGGATATTGTTTGATCATTACTGCAGCTAGTGAGTTGGAGTTAACACCCAAGAGTAAATTGATGATATGAATCTTGACACTATTCTGGCAGGGATATGATTAGTAAGTCTGGATGGTATTATAATATGTATCACCTAAAAACAGAGGCACTTCATGGTTTCATTCATATAACCAAATACCATAGAGCAACGTTTTGGTTATCCTGAGCCAATAATTGTAACAAAAAATAGTCCAGTACATTTTTTCTACATAATTCAGTCACATACAAGTACAAATTCAACATCATACTTTACAAGCAATTAAAATACAATATTCCCAAACAATGTTTGACTAGTACTATTACCCTGAATTACCAGAATACAAAAAACCGAAAAGAATGGTGACAAACGTGAATGTTATGTTGCATAAAAAAGGAATTTTTTTAACAGTTTATTGTTTCAGCTCCCTAATAGACAGTGTAAGGAAATGCTCTTGTTTCAAATAACAGCTAAAAGTTGCTTGGTGTAAATCTTTCGGAAAGTTTTCACACTTCAATTATTCATAGAAGCCAATCAAGTGCGATTGAATGACATATTCAATATCTTCAGCTTTACCTGTTGCTTATACCACCACCACATCTCTTTCCAACCTTGGTTCCTCCCCAGAGAATCTATGACTATCATGTTTCTGATATACAGAAGATGCCCTAACTTTTCTGCCTAACTCTTCCTATATAGGAAACTACAAAATAGTGACTGATCACCAGTTATTACTCCAATATCCTGACAATACAACTTAAATTTAAATACTAAGCATGACTCAAGGAAGAAATGTGCATCTGCTGCAATCCTTCACCATTTTCTAATAACATATGCACCACTATCTCTGACATTATTGGGTAATTATGATGATGTACAATTTAGAAATTTAATTTTTTCTCTAGGAACCTGAACAACAAAATTACGATACTAGGGACAGTTGAAGCAATTGCTGTATACATCATACACAGATGTGGATGCTTTTATGTCATTAATCTTCATACTAAGTAGGTAACAGAGCCTGATAAGTGATATGTTACACTTTTACGATGTATATGGCCAATTTAATGGTCCAATTCAATCATGGTTATGGTTGATCAGATATTAATAAAACTGAACTAATACAATGCTTCTGAAGCAGCAACTAATTCATCTATTCACTAACATACCAGAATACATAAAAAAAATACTCAAAAATAAAATTAAAGTATTCAATGCCCTGTAGAAGAACTTTTGATAGTGAAAAAGTCTTGCTTAAAGTACCTATACTAGTTTCAAAATAGTCACAGCTTAACTCTATAATTTTAAGAAATTTTGCCAGGAAAATGAAATTACAAAAACGTTAAATAAGTTAGCAAATTAAATGGTTTTATATGGACAACACACTCAATTTCATTCAAATGTATAAATAAAAACCAGCCACTTTTGATATGAATTAAAGATTCCCAAAAACAGGAATGTAAAATAAACATTTCATCACACAAAAGAAGAACTAAGGAAAAATAATAACCAACAATAATGGTATTTGAAGACAGGGTACCTAAGATATATATTTATCCCACAAGAATTTTACCTTTAAAAAATAAAATCCTCGGCGAACAATGATACAGTGAAATTCCAATGAAGGAGAAAGGGCATTTACTATCACATAATAAACAGGGTTAGGCGTTACAGCAAAATTAAGAAAAATGGTATGATTCTTAGTCAAAATTATAAGCTTTACTCCTCAAACAAGTAATCAATAACGTATACCACTATGATCACTTGCAATCTTGGAAAAATCTAGGGTTTATCAAAAAAATGCTGTAACCATAATTCATTAAATTTTAAGACACAACCATGATAAGCCAAAAATACAATGACTAGCTAAATTAGCACAAATTGATAGGTGGTTCCTCACTTGACCTTTCCCAAATGTTTTGAATGATTTTGATCATAACATTTTGTCCATAGCCCTTTACTTCACTCACATCCCAATTAATTTTTCTCATTAAAAACCCCCTCGCTCGCTTGAATGTCTACCCTAACAAGCCTCTTGATCTCATTACTCTCAACTCAGATAATGAATTGTATATAAAACCCAAGCAAAAAACTAAACATGTGGTTTACACACAAAGAACAGTGGAATGTTTCATTGATATGAAGACTAGATAAGTGCCTAAAATATACAGGGGACAAATTTAACTCCCAGGAATGAATATGTAAATGTTCCTTCCATGCTTTATTTCTTTACTTTCTTCAATATAATTCCTTGGCTGGGAAAAAATATTTCCTGCCTCTTGCAGAAGTCGCTGTTTCGTCAGTATTTTTGTGAAAAGTCAACAGAAAATAATGCCACAATTCAATCTCAAATTTCTGTTACCCATACATGGTTTACATGTAATTCTGGGAAGTACACTTATTTGAAAGTGGAGTTCAAAGTACATCTTTGGCCACATTTTTATTTCACTATGTTACCTATTACTAGAGATGGGTAAATTACCGTAATTTTCTGGTAATTTTAAGTTTTGAGCTGCAAATCCTTATCAGAGGACGCCAAACAAAATCAAATAGCATTGAGATAGATATAAATGCCGACGCTTATATCAAACATATCATGACGTTTATCTATTATAACTCATTAAAAAATTAAAACGAAGTTGGCAGCAACACGCAATTTGCCTCTCTTTTGTCACACTATGAGAAATTTTCGTTCCAAAGACATACCCCTGCGCAATGTGCATTTGTTATTTTACTCTGAATTAATTGGAATTAATCATGTACACAGTGTAAACAAAATCATTTTAGCTTCTTAATGTATAATATTACCCATTCCAATGGTTTCTTCGTGAGGAAGAAATTTTGTGAAAAAATGCTTTTCTGAAAATTACCGTTTATTACGGTAATTTTCAGGGGTGCTGGTAATTTACGAAAAATACCACGGTAATTTACGAAAATTACTGCGGTAATTTACCAAGTTGCCCATCTCTACCTATTACTAATATTTCTCACCCAGATTGAAACTAACCAATACCTTTTCTGAAGCATGAAGTCAACACTTCTCCTAATTAAGCTGTTCATTAACATACCTCAAAAAATATCAGATGTATAACCTGAAGTTAATCTAAAAAATTTTTTTATACTTGATATTTTTTTTGGCCATTAAACAGCAGCATAATTGATTAGGAATTAGATAAATGGAAATACAAAGTGGAAAATAATACATGAGTATTATTTTATTTGGTTGCCAACTGATGACTAAAGATGACTGAATTCAAAATCTTCTAACTAACTTGTTACTATTCACTGAGAAACAGTAGAAAATAAATTTCAGGGCAGTGCCCATTTGCAAGTATCAGATAAGAGATTTTTACTATACATGAAATTGGCTTTATTATTTATACGGAACAACTGAAGTATATTCATTCCATTGTAATAACAGATGCAGATGTATAAACAGTGTAAATTGATGAAATTTGAGCATTTTTTCTTCAACGGAACTTTTACTCTCATTAGGTTTACTTACTTAGGTGTATGCAGTTTGCCCAGAAGTAGCAAAAACATAATTTGGTAAATGTAACATTGCTATATAACTGAAATGTATCTGGCAAAAGGTTTGTTTTTAGGTCATGCCCTATCATCAAACAGAATAATTACTCTAATTATATCTTTGGACGGAATTCAGTTATTCAGAACTTAAGTTTAAGATGAAATTTTGGTTCACATTAAATTTGCACGAGGTCGAGAATCACATAAAACTTTTCATTCCAGATGTTTTGAAGGCAATATTTTGATTATTTACAGAACAAATTTTTAGTATGAATGGAAAAGACGAAGAAAAAGTGACAATGAGGGAAAGGATTTCAGGAGTACAATTAAACGTATTGTCATTTGAAATGGGTCAGAGATGACAATGTCTCAACCTTCAGCTGCGTTTCTTGTTACTTCTACAGTATTGGTACTCCACCACCTGACTATATATTAAGCAGTCCTTTCAAAGAAACATATAAGGTATATTTGAAAAATATGAACTCACAATGATAAGGCTTCTCTTTTCTCAGTTTGTTGACAATTATTCAATGACACGGCGGTTGTGGCAGAGACAAAGTTAAAGAAGACTCTAGGAAACCTAGAAGACAGTCATCATCTAGTCATCAAAAAGAAAACTAAGTTAAGGGTATCCAGTAGATGAGAAAAGGCCAATACCAATATTTATATTCAAACAAAGCTAGAAGTAATAAAAGAGTATTGTTATCTGGGAAACTGATTAATTAGCAATGGGTGAAGCAAGAAAGTAATTACCTGTAGAACAGCCCAGGTAAAGAGGTTATTCCACCAAAAGTAGAATCTACTAACAGTTGAAAATACAGGCTAGGATATAATGAAACAATTCATCAGAAATACATAGGAGCACCCTTCTTTATAGCAGTGAGGCTAAACAATAGCAGCTGCAGAGAAGTAAAATGTTCAATGTGGGGCTATAAAAGAATGATGAAGATAAAATTGACCACATAAATGACCAATGAGAAAATTCTAAGAAGAGTGGGAAAAATTGTAAGTCTGATTTAAATGTAAAAAGAAAATGGGACAATGTAATTAGCCATATCTTGAGACTTGGTCTGACGAAAAAATTGTCGAAGGATAAGTGAATGGGACAAATGGAAAAGGAAGGCCTTGCATGAGATATATGGAGCAAACAGTAAAGGATGTGAAAGAAAAGAATTATGTTAATATGAAAAGGTTAGTCAATAGGAGATTTGAGTGAATTAGCATCAAACCAATCTTAGGATTAATGGCTGATGATGATTACAATTATGTAATGAAATCCTACCATTACAATTAATAAATTTCTTCAAGAGAACCCTTACAATATACCTGTAGCTAAATACATGCACTCTCATATAACCTGCACATATTATTGTAGTAGATTAATTGCCAATGAGCAATTTTATACAAATTTCTCATTTTGATTGGTGGAATTTGAAACACTAGCACCAAAACAATCAGTTGACCATATACTCACATTGCGAAAGAATATATCAGAGGACTGAGGTTTTCCCACCAGTTTCTAAGGAAAGGGTCTTGTTTCTAGCTGAGTTATATCCCAAATGAAATACCACATGTGAGATTTGGGCTTGAGAAATTTTCAGTATGGGGGTGCAGATGAAGTATCATAAGAATCTCATGATAGAAAGGCTAATTTCCCAGATAATTCTGCCACCATAAAAGGGTTAACTCCTTTGAAAATAAATAGGGATTACAGCAGAAACTCGATATTACAAACTTTGATATAACAAAATTTTGTTACAAAAGCTAATTCGATGGTGCTAACCAAAATAACATCAAATGCATGGGACAATTTGAGATGCATATATTGGAAATAATTCCTGTTTTTATGAAAAAGATCATGGGCATGAAGCAATTCATGTTGAAAAGAAATAAATTAATACATTACCTAAACCATAATATGCCATTACGTGAGGAGAGAACTCTATTACATTTTAAGATAATGTAACCTGTGCTATGCACGACAAATAAGATTCCTCTCAGGGGTATAAAAATAAATTCACATTCAGCTTGTCTCTATGCCACTTATTCAAAGCATTATCATTGAATGATATTTTTCCCTCAACAAAATTTTCAGCCATGTGTACGAACAAAAAAAGTCACGCTAGGATTGTTGTGTGATGCAAAGATTTTCTTAATTTCATCAAGTACAAAATAATGATTTTTCTAGCTAGATTGAAGTTGATGAGTATTTCAAAGTGTCTTATTTATTTTAGAAGGCCATATCTCTATATGCCATCAATAGAGGAAATAAAGACTAACCCCATGGTTGTGGTATGGGAGAGCTACTGAGCAGCATAAGAAACATGTGGTGATTATAAAATACAAATGATATATTCAAGGAGTACCAAAGTGAATGTTTCTGTTGATTATTAAAATCTATGACTGGACCTTAATATTCTTCAAAATTTGAATTCCGAACAATGGTGTTTCACAAAGTTCATGCTTTTTGCTCAAAAACCACACTGCTACTCTTTTCACATTCATTCCACATTTCTTCCCAGCTGAAAACAAACTTAAATATGTACTTACATACTTCACCCAATGAATAAAGAACTTGAAAGTGAATAACAAGCGCAATCTACAGTCTCTATTTGCCAGGTCAATAATTATCCCTCTGGAAACCTGATACATAATTGTGGGTTTGAATTCAGCTTCGCTCGAGGAAATTTTTTATTTACCTCTCCATGAGCACTGAGGTTACAAAATCTACAATACAATAAACATCAATAGTTCAATAGTATGAAACTCACTAATCTGGTTTTGTTATCCATCATCAAACTGCATAAAAATCAGTGCAGCAAAAACTGGAACATCCAGAAAACAGGGTCACATTGGATTTATAATTCACTAATAGCTCAAGTTGTCACTAATATGTGGCACCTATTTATGATGAAATCTAGCCAGAAATGTCAGAGCTTAACTAATTTCAAATAAAAGGGAATAATAATATAATTTTTTTCAGAATGACAGAAAACTCATTCTTACAACATTTGACATTACGAACTAATACTTTTCAGGTCCCATGGATTTGTAATATTGAGTTTCAACTGTAGTACAATTGATAATGAGATAGCTAATTCAATTGACTTAACATAATTTAGTTGTTGTTTCAATGTATATCATGGTATATTCTAAAATGAGATCAACTAGGCAGGAAGAGAAAATTATGAAAATTAACTTATTATTGCAAGAATTAAGAAGGTATCTAGAGTAATGGTGAGTTCAGTAATAGACAGGTATATCATTGCCATTACCATGAATTTTTGACCATGAAATACTTTAAAAGTATCAATGAAAAGTGAGAAGATCACAGGTCTCATCTTTGTGAATAAAAAATACATATTAAGGGAAATGTAGATGCTGGATTTTCACGTAATGAAAAATGGTAACTCCATGATTGCTTTCACCTTTCTATAGTTGAAGGGAAAAAAATTCAGTTTTAATGCCAATACCAGCAAAGTTTTAAACAGAGTGTGAATAGAAATGTAAGATATTTACAATTATAAAACAGAAATGACAAAAAAGAAAAATATAACAATGAAACATAAATGTTAGGAGTGCTTGGCAGAGACTTTGGTTAATTGGTAACTTGGTAGTGACTTATTTGAGAGATGATATAAAGAAATGAGATGAGAAATTTCAATGAAGTGAAAAATGTCCCCCATTCAGTGGGAATGGAGGAAAATGCAACACCAAAAATCTTCATTTCTCAAAAGAAATGTTATTCACCACAAGAAGTATTAAGTATAGGATACAAAATATTATGTGTAATTTCTTAGCACATATAGTAATTAGGGTGTAAGTAGAAATAAAATAACCCATTTCCATCATAAAATTTGTTATAAAAATAGCCACATTTATAATGTCAAACATTTGCAAAATACTTCCCAGAGTTATCTCCCAAATGCAGAACAAGATGAACATTACTGGACTTCAAGAAAGAGAACCATTAAAATGCTTTAAACACTGAGTGAATCATCATATCAGTGAACACAGAATACCTTCGAGAGGCGGAAAGCTGGATATTTGTGGTATCCATTTGGAAATTTATTTTGCCTTAATCTAGCAATAAACTTTTAAAAAATCAGCTTAATTTTACAAGTCATACGAAATCAGGTCATATATTAAAATTGATCAATGAGAACCTTTAAGTCTGGTTACAATTTAAAAAGAAAAACACTCAAATATAAACCTAACTGGAATAGCATTTCAGCTAGTTGATGATTGGCGTATGCCAGTCAGTGGTCCAATTTGTTTGTTAGTAATATTTCCTCTGTAAATAGTTTCACAAAGAAAAAAATGCAGTTTTATGGAAGTAATTACTAACCAACTTTCCAGAAGCATGGAATGAAAATCACTCCAATATGCAAGTACAAACTTTCAAATTCTGATTAATGACCACCTCCCTACAAAAACATGTACACTTTAATGACCCATATACATGAAATCTGTTTCATTCAAATGAGCTACTTGAGTAGCTCAATACAAACCCATCATTTGGTAATCACCACTTTTACATACCAATAGCACATACATTCACTTATGCATTGATAACAGATTTCCATGACCATACCTTCTCAAAGTTTTCTTGGAAAGAAAACAGTACTGGGTGTAATTATAATTACTTAAACCCATTTTTTGACAGATACTTAATGATATAAATGCTTTTCCATTAATAATTCGCATTTGGATGCTATTATAGCTAATATTGTGCACAATGGACAGGTGAAACAAATTTTTATAAAAATGTATACAATTTACATTCTTCAAGCATTGAATTCAAACTCCAATACGTTACTCATGAAGGCACACAAAAATTGGATATGAATGTTTATTTAAGCTAATAAAATGATGCACTTATCCTTCACAGCCAGTGCATTTTCTCCTGGATACCACAGCTGATTGTTTGTTGGATAAACCTAAGAAATAGAAGAATTATATCTAAATGGTATTGATTTCGTAAGCATTTTAATTTCACTGCACTAGTAAAAACACTAATCATTACAAATGCTTCTGTCAGTTACCCTGGGAAATATGCTCACTGAGATTATAGATTCACATGAGTGACAAAGAACCTTTAAACTTGGAAGTTTTTGAAATAATAATCCACATCATGAAAACCTGGTTTACAGAAAATTACACAGTAATGCTTGAAGTATTGATTGAAGGAATCCAATGGTTATTGAATAATTATTGAAATAGTAAAATGTGCCTGCTGAGCTTATAATTTGTTTAGATGAATTGATGGTACCAACTAGCAGATTGAGAAATAAACAGAAGTTGTTCTTTAGTTGAGAACAGGATAGGAATGTCAACAAAGAAATGCGTTCCCTTAGTGTACGGTTTCCTTCCTCCACCGCAAGTTGTCGCTAGCATCGAGTGCTGCTGTCTTTTAAGCGTTGCACTGAAAGAATCTAATTTAAATAGTTGCAGGAATGACAATATGATTTCCAGAAGTTTGAAACCCATGCAAAATACACCTTATCTACTCGTACTAATTTTTCAATTTCCATCCACCGCGATAAAAATTAATTTTACCTGGCAAGTGGGTGGAAATCATGAAACCTTAGCGTGTCGCAATATAGATCTGTTACCTTATAATAGAAATACAATGAATCATTATTTATGGTTATATATACGTGAAATGCAATGATGAAATATGGTTGTAATTCATAATACAACGAAGCTGAAGATGAAGATGACATCAGTACACCGCACTTCTTTATGCATTGTCCTAGTTTTCTTTGACAAAGAACTCACAGTGGCAATAGCGCAAGAGTTGGAAATGTTTCTTCGCTTAAATAAACACAAACTAAATCACGCTAACTGACCACTAAATAATTACACAATTCATTACTCACCGATGTTTTCACATGCAAGCAATGCATCCAGAAAAAATTCTAGCAGTGCTCTGTAGTAGCGACAACTGGCTGCGAATCACTGAAACCGTACACGAATGGTACACTTTCGCTATAAGGCGATACCATTAAGCTTCATGGGACTGGTTGAGACCAGCATTCTTTTGGATTGCATCCATGTATTTGTTTTTCTCCACAACAGTTTTGCTAGCTCTCCTGCTGGCATCCTCAAGTGAAGGATGTTGTTGTAGAGAATATGAAGGATGAAACTGTTGTGGAGAAAAAAACAATGTATATGGATGCAACCAAAAGAATGCTGGTTTCACCAATACAGCCACTGAATAGCTAAAACAAAGAGCACAATTTAAAATTCTTTTTTGACAAAATATGCTCTTTCCTTGGTGCTATTTCCATAATCAGTGAAATTGGCAACGGCTGCTAAAAAGATAATCTTTTTGTAACTAAAGAAACAGGTTATTCCAACATTTGAAAAGAATCCATAGAAGTTTTTTACAAACGAAATGATCAACTCACAGACTAGATCAGAGGGTCCAATGTCTTCCGTCCCACTTGCGAAACTGCTATTCGCCTCATTCTCAACTGATGCACCAAAAGCCAGGGCAGCCAGACGGAGGAAGAAAGGGCCAACTCCATCCCCAGTGCGGGAAGAAACAGCCCAATACTCCACCCCAAGGGTGCGGGCCACTCGCACTGCCTGAGATTCAACCTCTGCATATGCAGCCTCTGACTGTCACATCAGAACACATGCAAATAAAAATAGAGAAAAAAACTTGAGTTCCCTTGACATGAGCCAAGAGGATGGGCGATAGAAATTTAAAACAATATGTATACATAAAATAAATCAAAACCCAAAAAAGAAACTTAATGGGCCACATCTTAAGACACGATGGCCTAATGAAGACGGGGGAAAAGTAAACGGGAAGAATGGAAAAGGCAGGCCTCGTATGAGAATATGGAACAGGTAGTGAAGGATGTAAAAGAGAGGAGCTACGTGAATATGAAGACATTGGCTGATCGAGGAATAGAGTGGAGGGCTGCGTCAAACCTATCCTAGGATTGTTGACCGATGATGATGATGATACATAAGGTGACAAAAACAAGTGGCTTACCCCGGGGAAAATTTTTTCGTGTGAAATACACAAACAACAAAGGAAAAATAAACACAACTTATCCATAACAGCATCTTAACAATAAATCAGGCATCAAAATAAAACTATTATAAGTACACATTGCACTTTAAATACTGCTTTAAAAAAACATTAACAATACTTCCATTTTAAAATGTAAAAAAGTTAGTAAACAATTCAGTATACTTGAAATTTTCAGCATGATTTTTAGTCTAATTCAGCCACATTCATTTTGCCAAGGAATGAAATAAAGGTGCATGGAGCTTGCAGATTAACTGTGGTGCAGCACTTTATTTTGATAAATTTAAGATTCCTAGGACAATAGAGTACCTTGAATCGCATAATAAAATAAATAGTTCAGGGACATGTTGAGACGCTTACAGCATTTTTGTCTATTAAAAAAATCAATTTATCATGAGTAATTTGAAATTATATTTCTCTATATTTCCAACAGAAAATTTTGTCCTAAAGTTGACTTTCTCATTGACTTCTATTTTTCTTGCATAAATCTATTTCATAAATACTTAACTGCCAAATTAAAATGCAACCTTATGCTGAAATTTTCATAAACGTAGTATTAAATATACAGTGCAATATAACCTCAACCTTAGAAGCATTTAAAAACCAACTCTGTTATAAAATGAGCCATTATGAATGATACTTTTTATTAATTGTAATGATGAATTCACCAAATTTGGAATATCAACATCAGGAAACAAATTAAAAGTTACATTATAATATAAATTAACTCACCAGTAAATCCTTCTTAGTACCCACGAGAAACATTTTAGGGGTACCAGAATTAGCACTAAGAGCCTCCTCGAGCCATTTATGGCAATGCATTAATGTCATTAAAGATGTTAGGTCAAAGACAACCACCACAACTGGAAATAATAAATAAAATTACTTCACAAAGACCCACCTCATCTTATACTAGGCCTTATATCCTTATTGCATCACAGTTTGGGTTTCTATAATTTTTCCTTAAATCTGGGCCATTTTGAAAAATAAATCTAGCATCGAAATAAAACTATTATGTACAGGTATTCCTTAATTACTTACCCAGAAAGTTAAAACTAACTGATAAATTTACTCATAAATGAAGAACTTTAAGCACTTTTCCACAGATTTTACTCCCTTCCTTCTACTCCTTCCTTCAATTATAGAATAAGTGAATACTGTAAAAATGCACAGCAAGGAATTCTCCATCAGGAAATTCTATGCCCCAAATCCTAGTTGAGGATTTCGCTGCAGGGATTTTCAATAGGGATAAATCAAAATATGAATTTTTATACACTAGTGACCACTGATGAATGAGAATCTGCAAATGATTCTTTCCTGATATAAAAGCTGCATAAATTTACATAGTAATATAAGAGGTTTTAGGTTGAGGTATCGCTAGCCGTGAAAACTTTATTTTTTAGGAAAATTGCAGCTATGAATATTAAATGACTTTCCTAAATTATTTCCCCATTAAGATATAACGCACATAGTTAAACATATAACATCTAGTGACAATAAGACTGTAATCCCATGGCTCTTCAGCAACTGTTTCAATGACACACTTGCTCCACATTTTTGAAAATGTGATTATGAAGGCAACAGAAAATATACTTGCCATGAGCTCCTCTGTAATAAGATGATGCAATGCATTTAAATCTCTCTTGCCCGGCAGTATCCCATCTGTAAAGATGATAGTGAAACAAAAATCAAAATGCTTCTTATGTGCACAATTTTAACCTAAAACTTGTAGACCCAAGGAAAATGTCTTTTTAATATGTTCACTGAAACTTACATAAATATAATTCACTTTTGAAGCTATGTTCATCTATAATAAAGAATAATGTTGCCCCAAATAATGTTGCATTTTTACTACTGCTCACTATCACTAAAGAAAACTCGGGTTGTGTTGGCTTCTTATAAATGATCTCCCAAATCACACAGTAAAATCACCATTTAGCAGATGATACATCTGCCACTGTTACAGCCGATTCCCTAAATAAGTTAGTTGACTACACCACTGACCACTAACACCACCATACATGAAATGCATCAGTGGTGAAAAATTAATTATCTAGCAATAAACAAAGAAGAAACACCACTCATTCAATTTATAAATAATAACTACAAAGAAATATCCTTCTAACATATAATGATGTCACTTGCTTAAACAATGTAACTGCCATTAAGTTCTTGGGCCTCCAAATAACAGAAAGCCTGGACTGGTCTCTCCATGTTCTTGAAATTGTGATGAAAATGTTTTTCGGTACCTTCATAATTAGAATTCTTGTTTTGTCCATTGAGAATGTAAAAATGATATAATATGCTAGTGTGCATTCTTATAAATTATGCTCTTAGGAAATTCAAGCATAACTAGTAAAGCCTACTCCGCACAGAAAAAGCAGTTAAAGCCATATTCCAAGTCCCTATTGGAACCCCTGGAAAACCACTTTTCACTGTTGACAATATACTAACACTGCCCTCTATTTACATTTTGTCATGTGTTTGCTTTGTTTAAGAAAACCCTGTTAAATTCCCGATGAACTCCATACATCATGACTCACCTGCTCAAACAATAACATATATGCCAGTCAGTATTCATTCTCCCTTTATGCAAGAGGCACCTATCACTTGGCCTCATTACTGTACAATAAACTGCCAAATGACTTTAAAGTCATAACCATTATTAAAGAATTTCTAACTAAGAAATGCAACTCTGATGCATGATAATTTCAAAGTGATTGCATTTGAACAACTTTGTATGTAGGTACATATATGTTCATTAATATTGCAATGATGACAATGTAATTCTGCATGTATATGTCCAGTCCCAAATTATTGACGAAACCATGCATGTACTTGCTAATGGTGTAACAAAAATTATATTATTATTAAAACCATAATAGCAACCTATAATTTAAGGAAGTTCAAACACTGCATATTATTTGAAAGGAACTTCAAACATTAAGTATTCCCATGGGGTTACCATATGACAGGCAGGGTACTTTAAACCCTTCCATTGTAATTAATATCAATTCTGACCCACATTTCCATTAATGCTTCAACAATGGAGTCATGATCAACATTATCAATTGTGTAGTGACGGTATGGTAGTCTGTTTGCTACAGTATGAAAAGTACTCCGTTAACCAATGTCAGTACTATCACACTTATAATGCAAATTTGTGACACCCCTTGAGATGTGATATTCTAAAAACCTTTCCCTATGTCTCACTTTATAATAAAACTTGAACTCTGAGTGCAATATATGATATGCATGCATGAGAGAGCGGTTTGGGAATTTGCCAATAATGCTCCAAAAAGGTATTATGTACATACCTACATAAATAACGTAAATTTGTATTCAACTCGAAGGTTGGTTTTTGATAAGTGAGGTAGAGCTCACCCCATACTAAAGCCTGTTTCACACAATACTTGATCGAACACAAGACCTAGTGTGCTGGCCGCTACTTGATATCAAGGACGGAATCTAGCATGATTGGAACCGTCCTGGGAGGTTTCACATGATCATTGACCTTGTGCTTTCTATGAAGCGGTTATTCCATATGCTTTCATACTAATTAAACAAAAAGCAGTTCGCAGAGCATCTGTAATGTGACTTGATTGGTCGATGGCTATAGGTCCTCCTGGGAAATATTAGAAATCTAGTACCGCATCAAGTATAAAATCCAGAACCTCAGCAAGTATGCTAGCGAGCATGCTTGCCATCCAGCACACTGGTTCTATTCACACAAAACTGGAAAGCTAATAAACCTGCTAGTATACTCAACCTTGTGCTGGATCAAGTACCATGTAAAACGGGCTGAAGCTATTGGCATGTGAATATCACACATTCAGGGTAGGAGAGCCAGTTCCTTTCCCTGGGCCACATATAAATAACAAGGGTAGTTTAAATAACAGATTATATCATGAAAGCAAATATGTAATCAAATACAGATATACATGCACAAAAGTCATCATGTTTAATATGGATATGCCCATGTTCCTGCTTCAAAATGAATACATGCATCAGAGTAGATGCTACTTCAGGAAACAGTATGTGGCTAGCTTAAACTGACAGCTTCAGTAAATAATACTTACATTTGTAGATTAAAAGGAACATCTAAAATATCAAAGCATTCCACCTCGAAGTCCACACCAATTGTTGCCTTGTAGTTGCTATCAAAAACATGGTGACAAAACCTGAAATATACATAGGTCCTCAACGAAAGCTTTGCAAGGGTTAAGGAAAAAAAATACAAAAATACAATGTAAAATTTCACAGGCTTTATTTCATTCTTCCCTTACTGTCTTTTCAGCCTGAGGTGTGTAACTAAAGTAACTAACTAGATGTGACTAACTAGTACAAGAGTTGACAGACTTGGAACCACTGATGACAAATAGAGGGAGGAGTAGGATAGTGGGGGAAGGTGAAAAAATAGAGGATACATGTGTGTTGGGTAAGGTGACCAGACTAAGGTGACCGCTTTTAGCGGGACAGTCCCGATTTTTAACAAGTTATCCCGCGTCCCGCGGGGTTTTAAGAAAGTCCCGCTTTTTAGAAAGAATACACAACAAGCTAGGGAACGGCAGGAGAACGGGAAGGGAATATGGGGTTTTTGGCTTCCATGTAGCTATTTCACCAGGATATGAGTTTTATATCATTTTTGTAAATTTTATAATGCTAAATATTAATTATAAAAATAATTATTGAGAACTGATTATCAGGAACTGCTTATCACAGTTAACGCCTTGATCAGTTGCTAGAATTCGATCACCATTGTATGGACTTAATGAAGAGTAGCATTTTTGGGTATTGGCAGCGACGAAAACATTTTTTGGCGATTGGCACATTCACGGGCACATTATTGAGGAAACTCTTGTTTATCTCTCCTGTAGTTGAAAGAATATGCATAGTCATAATGGTCATGCTTATTTTTAGCCACAGAATGGTAATTGGGGAAATGTTTTCATTGTGCGAAATACCGGTGTCCATATGTTGTAAAGTTAATTATCACTAACGAATTAATGCAAGCCAGCAGCTGTATACATAAGGCCTCCCATCAGGCTGTTGTTAGCGAAGAAACGCTGGATAGCCGTCGTCGAAAGTAGTTCGACAGGTCGATTAGATACAGGTTATACACACGGTTTAACACGTAGGGCAAGCTTATATGTGCGCCATGAATGCTTCAGAATTGTAACTAGTGTATTTATAAATGCAGGTAAATCCATTATAATCATTTTCTTTTTCAATTTTGATACTATAGGTGCACCCATGAAAGTAATGATTTTATTGTGATATCTAATTAGTTTCGATAACTAATGTTTTTGTGTGTGGTTCATGAACGCTTATCATGGGTCGCAGACCGCACGACTTGTGATATTTCCATCTCAACCTAAGACGACGAGACAAATTTAAGCAGTGCCAAACAAATGGAAGTTGAACGTTAGCGAGATAACAAATCCTTCGTTAGAACGCCCTTCCTTTGCGGACGTCATGTTGCGTGTATCAGGTTCCGCGAAGATGTTTTTATATTCGAGATTAGCCTCGATTATTTTAACGCTCCCTCAATTTGTAAGATCCCTGACATTTTGATCCTTCGCCAGATTTTTCTGTAAATTTAATTTCGTAAATTAAACAAGGTTGCTACTATACGAGGATATTTTTTCTAAACTTGTTACATTTTTAAGTTCGGAAAAATGTTGGGGAGATAATGAATCATCATATCCGTCTCTTTCCGCACTAATTGGCGCTTCAGATCGGGAGGAAAGGTAGGTACTAAGATGGGAAAAGAGGAGGGTGGAGAGAAAGCCGGCGTCGTCATTATCCTACTCTTAACGACAAGGCGCCAAAGGGACCCACGGCCTAACGTCCCATTCAACGGACGGAGTACTGTACACACTTGAATGTTGTCCACAAAGCACTCAAGTAGGGGCCGTATTACCTATGGAAAATATCTTGCGCTTCCGAGATTTGAACCCGGGCGTGGTGAGAAGCCAGTACTCTAAACACTACTCTAACCCATACTTGTGTTAACGGCTATGAAACGTGTTGGTGTTTGTCATAATTTATTTAATTTTAAATTATGTAGGTACTTAAAATTGGAATATTCTAGGTGGACGAGTGGTTCTTCAGTACCTGTACTGATTATTATTGTACCTGATCAACTGGTTATTATTTTATTTCAAGGCTTATAATGAGTATGTCGATTTCAGTAATACGTAGTGTCATCAACGTCAACTGGCAGCTTATTTCCATACGTGAGCCAAATTATGTTTTGATTGAATGATTGTTCGTCCTCTACCGGTTTGGGTAGATTTTGATGGCGTTCTGCTACTCAACTTGACATATTATCCATGCATCCACTCAGCCTTCCAGCTTTTGCCAGCAATCAACTTTTCTCCCAAGCCTTGTTCAGCAACTCTTCATTCGTCCGCGTTTCCGCCCATCGCATTTTAGTCGATGGCATAAGAGATACACACCCTTCCTGATTAGTTCTCGGGAAAGCTATGGCCACCAAGTAAGGGTATCATGAACGCCGAAACCCTAAAACGTTTCTACAGACTGTATTCCATTTCTCGATCGATATTTGAATCCTGGTTTGCATTGTGCGATGACTTCGTGCTGAGAAGAGAGATTAATGTTACTCGTGATCAACTGTCGCTTTCGCGGCGATAATGGGGACTTTTAATCGGAACCGAAATCGTTAGATGGTAACGAAAAATGAATTTTAGTGAAATAATTAATCGTCTAATCAGAGATATTCACTCATAAATCAAAAATTTAAATAATCAAAAGGGGCCGCCCATCGAAGAAGCTGCTTTGAGACCATTTACGCCATCCAACTCCCGTCCTTGACTGCTTTTAGAGAAGGGAGTGGAGTCGGAAGGTCTGGTCGCACAAATCCTGTCGCAACCGCTTCCGTTGGCAGAGTCAGCTGTGTGTCCCCCATTGAGATTAGGTGGAGTAGCTTCGCGGGTTCAGTTGTGATTGGACGAAGTGGATGACGTAAGAGGTCGCATGCACACCTGAATCGAACATCGAACTGATGTTTTTAACCCTTTTCCGAAAGGGTTAAAAGCATAAGTTTTTCGCCGCTTATAACTCGAGAACTAAGTGACGGGTCTAAAAACGGAAAAATACGTGTCTTTTTATTTTACAAACTCGATCAGATTCGGCAATAAAAATAATATGGTAAACGACCCCATTGTGATGCAGATTTTTTAAAGCAAGGAATATATTTAAGGTGACCATACGTACCGGTTTGGCCGGGACAGTACCGGTTTTCGGGTGCTTGTCCCGGTGTCCCGAAAGACTAAACAAAAATACTAATTTGTACCGGTCTTTGGTCTAAAGTGCGTGATTTTGGTATGTTATTTAACGCAGTGTTTTTTTAACCTTTGTTGTTGTCATTGTTACTGTAAAAAAGATACTTTATCAGCTGCACTGTTTTTAATGTAATCCAGTGGTCTTGGAGGCCATATGGCTCCCGTCGAGAACCGCTTACTTGACGAGTGGCGGAACTGCGTGTGTGGGGGAATAACTTGTGAAAGATTCTCATTCGCTCCTTCTCGATGAATGCTGATTGGAGTGGTAAATTATAGTGTGGTGGAACTGTACTCATGAAGAAATTATTTGTGAAAGAAGGCGATTTGGAATTGTTTCGTGCTGGCAAATTGCGTTGGAGCAGTAAAGAATCACGTACTTCAGCAGTGCACTGAAATGTCAGTACCTGTTCTGTAACTATTTAAAAGATTTCATTTTTATTCATTTTAATTTGCCATTTTATTTTTGTTCTGTTCATTCTGCAGTATTCCAGGATGTTTAACTTGCTCATCTAGGATATGAAGACGTATATAATTTTAATTGGTTCCACGAGGTAAGATATTTTTAACAACTAATTAAAATGAAGTTGAAATTATTTCCTTTAAACTGCACTATGCATTATGACTTTCTCAACTAAGAGGGTTTTTTGAACATCATCTCGTATACAATGAAACATTGCATTGTACTTCATTGTGTAAATAACATGTTCTATTCCTTTAGGTCTGATTTCATGGTGTGAAACGTCCACAGGAAAAGTATGGTCTTTTTCTTTATTTAGATGTTAAATAAGAGGAAAATACCCCTATAATATCATGGCACCTTGTAGGAAATGTAAATTCAATGATAATTTACAGAAAGAGTTGGAATTTATTAAAAAAGTAAAACCTGAAGATGAACATGAAGTGTGATGTACAGTTTGTAAAACAAACTTTTCAGTTGCCCATGGTGGTCGTACTGATTTTTACTGATCACATATCATCAAAAAAGCACGAAAGAGCTCTGAATGTAGCAAGTTCAAGCCAAACACATCTGCCTTTTTTTAAAAGGAAGGAAATGAGAGAATCTGATTTTGTTTTAGTGGCAAAAGAAGCTACATTTTTCTATCACTCAGTAATGCATGGCCACAGCTTCAGGTCTATGGACTGTGCATCTCAACTTATTAAAGCCATGTATGAAAAAGGATTTAGCTGTGCCCGTACAAAAGCTGAGGCAATATTTTTAAATGTACTTTATCCATTTATGGAAGAGGAAGTTAAAGCTGATCTGAATGAATGTAACTTTATGTCGTTATCCGCAGATACTTTAAACCATCATGATTTAAAATTGGTTCCAGTAATGGTGAAATACTTTATGCCATACGAATTATGGCTACACTCTTTAGTGATTCAATTTAAACTATTTAATGACACTGTTCTTAGAATTGAAAATAAGAATATATCTTTAATGGAAATATCTGTTATCCTGACCGATTTGAGAAACCAGTTGGTAGAAAAACAAGAAGCCAAGTCTGTTGGGACAAAGGTGTCATAGATGGCTGAATCACTTGAAGGTGAATCGGTATCTGAGACATTCTATAAAACAGTTAATACTTTTTTGGATGGAATGTGAAGTGGAAACTTAAGTAGATGCAATAGAAGTAATAATGAAACATAGAGTAAATTCTAAAGATGAAAGTTGTAAGTCATTTTTGATAGAGTCCTGAAGAATAAAATTTTGCTTAAAAAAGTTCTTTCATCTGAAAAATATTAAAAAATAAAGTAATTTTTGTGAATAAAAATCTATTTGAAAAGTATAATAAAATATAATTTTATGAGCATTAAAAAGAATTAAAAATCTTTTTCCTTAATATTTGATATCTTTTATTGTTATTATGAATTAAAAATGCTTAATAAGTAGACATTCCTATATTTATAATATACTTAACCCGTACATATGTAGCAGCAGGAAGTTGCACCAATTCGGGTGCTGGAAAAGCGAGTTGTGTAGGACTCAGAGTGACCACTTTTCTAACGCTTCACTTGACCAAAGAAACATGCATAATTACACACATGTAAATTTGCCTATGCTTCAGGAGAAGTGAGTTTGTCCCGGTTTAGCAGATCAGAAATCTGGTCACCTTAGTGTTGGGGGAAGGTGTTAGCAAGGCCATCTCCATATACAGGCCTGCTACATGGGACAAAAAATCTCTGTGATGTCACGAAAGAAATCTGAACAAAGGAGTTGCTCAATTGTTTCCTGGTTTGTTTTTAGGACTTGTTACTCATATACTGTTGATAGTTGAATGTTCATGGTTGGGAGTGTGAAATGTGCTGTTTTAATCGTATGTAGTAGCGTATATTTGCATGTTATGTTTCTTTGTGGTTTTGGAATCCTATAAGGGTGAAGTACATACATGGCGGAAAAGAAAATTAGACAGATAAGTAACATGACTATTTCATTCTTTACCTTGGCGTACTAGCTAGATTGTTAGGTTGTAAGTTAAATTCCTTTCAGTTTCCTCAAAGCCATTGTATTTTAATACATCTTTATTTGTTTTTTAATGTTTGCATTAGTATTTTCTTAGTATTCTTCACCTCGGGGTAAGCTTGACGGCAGAATTTCTTTTAGTTTCTTATCAGCTTTGTCATTCACTTTGCATTCCTGGTTTAATGGCTACCGAGAACATTTTGAATTAAGAAACCCTCAGTATAGTCTTATTATTAAGCAGTGCTACTCACTTACAACTAAATGAAGTTTCCAACTTAATTGAACATATAACTTTTAGTGACGACAATATTCAAGTTTCATGCATATTCTGCTTTCCGGTAACAATGATAAACTTTAATGAAGCGCTCAAGTTCTATATGACGAAGCCGTCAAAAGGGATGACTAAAGTTGCCCTGGCGAGAAAGTTATCTATGCAAGCATCAGTGGCGTGCATTGGGGATAAGCTAGGTAAGCTGCGCTTGCCCAGGCAGCGATGAAGAAATATACATATCGTCTTCACTCACACATTCACATGGTCTTCTTCATTATTTTTCGCCAAGAGAGATTATTCTGACATTATATACCATATTCAATACATGGCAGTGTGTCGCGCCATCCAGTTTGCAGCAAGTTTTCGTTGTGGCCACGGTCGTCTACAGCTGGCCGAGGCCGTGGGTAAGCTCAGTAGACTGAGATCCAATAAGCACTCTCTCTATCTCTCGCACTCAATGATAATGCCTGCGGCTCGGCCGGGAGGTAGAGGAGGACACCGACACGAGTGCCGCCAGCACTGTGTGCCATACCATGGGAAAAACAGAGCAGTAGGCTACGACACTAAGTGCTTACGAATTTTCATGCAAATTATTTCTGTCGTCAAAATCCATTTTCTCGACTAAAACAAAGCCTATAGCGTCGAGTAAGGTATCAATGGATAGGATTTTTTACTGAATTCTGGCATGGCTACTAAGATTACGTTAGAACACATTATTTATTATTTAAGTTAAAAAAAAATCTTTTCGGTAAAAGCACAAAGAAAAAGGAAGGCAGATGATACCTTGTAAATAGACAATGAGGAAAAGAAGATTATTGTCAGCAGGAGACGTGTGTTTTTTTATCATGTAAATAAATAACTAATAGAAGTATTGTAAACTGTAAATATGTTCATATTAATAAAATGTCTTTGATTTTTTATACGCACACTTCCTAAACTACTTCATTTAAACAACCCAACAGGAGATTAAATCATTTTTTTAAGGCAAGATAGTGTCCGAAAATTTCGCACAGTTTTAAAAGAAAATAACACACATTTAATGTTATACATACAAAACAGTGAATAAATTACGATTTCAGAATACTGAAAATACCAAGTTTAAAGTGCAAGCACAAAAGTGTAATCCCGAGTACTTTCGACATTTTTGTGTTTCCCTGCATATAAAAACCTGTTGGCTGATGGGAGTTCTACTCTTGTGAAATTATTCTGTTGCCTGTGCCTCCTATTTATGACAAACTCAATATTATATCTAATGCCATAATGAAACATGAATGGTTATAGGGACACATTCCCTCATTTGCTCAACTTAGGCAATACCAGCATTGAAGCATGTGTTCATTCCCATTTCCTCACAAGTGTAGAGTGGAATAATGAAACAGTGGCCTAGAACAGAGTGATCATGCTGAAATTAATGGACACAATGCGCCTTTTTGCCATTCAAGAACTTCCATTAAGAGGAGGTGAGGTTGAAGACACCCCATATAAGGGTATTTACACTGCAATTTTAAATCGTATCAGTAAAGATGACCTAACTGTACAACATCATCTCGTGAATGCAACTCCTTTCAGAGGAAGAACATAATGCATTAAAAACGACTTGATAATACCTATTAGCAAAATTTTGGAAAATTAGATAAGAGACAAAACGAGTAGCGCAACTTTTGTGGCACTATTTCCAGATCAGACCTCAGATATCAGTAATAAATGCACTTCTACGCTAAATACTTCCACGATAACTCTTCGGAAGCGCAGCAACAATTAATTTCGTTCACTGATGTGAGTGTCTGATGGGTCTGCTAATGCGTTATTTGCTCATACAAAGCATATAATTAATTCTTATAGACTGAAAGAAAAACTCGTTGCTCCGACATATGATGGGGCAGCAGTCACGTCTAGGGAATTGAATGGCCTGAATAGGAGTGGATCCAGGGGGAAAGGAGCGCTGTGGTAGGTCGTCCCCCAAAAATAATTTCAATAATACATATCGATAGGTCTTTACATTGTAAGGAGGACAAGACTGGTGAATACGTTTTTGCCTATTTATATTCTTGCATTTATCTGCAAATCAGTGGGTGACCTCTCTGAAGTAACAATTGAATACATTGCGTGAAATGTATAACGGCATTTCCTGCAATTTATTCGATTTTATAACACCGCTTATTATTTATCTTATAGATTAAATTTATATGCTTTTCTGCATCCTGTATTTCTTGACATACCTTTCCAATATAAATTTGTGAACATTCAACATTCTCTAAAGATACTATGTATCATGTTTCAAGATATTGATTATGATGGATTTGACCGATTCATTTATCTCATGGTATTTTATATTTCTAAAGGCAAGCTATGGAAATGACACATCAAATTACTCATAAGGTCTCAAACCCAGATGTGGTGTCCTTTATCTATCGTACTCCAAGATCATGCTGGTAGGTGAGTTGAGATCTTAAAAATCAGCGAATTCCCACATTTCCTACACATGGAATAAATATCACTAGATATTTTATGCAGACATGTTTTTCTTTCAGAATGGTTCAAGTTAAAAAGCCAATAGTTTTTACTATTGGCTAAGTAAAAAAAGTATTATTATGTATTGCAGATGAGGAGGAAAAGTGCTGGGTTGCACATGGATTTGTGTTGGAACGGTTTGTATTTGAGTGTCACTTACAGTGCTGATAAGAAAAATATTGGGACAATAAGCAACATTATACTGAATTTAGGGATGATCGGATCAAATCCGTCAGATCCAAAGATCTGTGGATCTTTCATTTTATTCGGTTCCGAATCCAGATATAAGAGTGAGTAAAATCGGATCCGGATCGAAGATTTGAAATTTTCATGGCATAGCGATCGAAGCGCCCCATGAATGGAATGCTGGAATGGTAAATATTGGCAAGAAGATGTTGTGTAACTATGGTCACGAAATAAGATGAAAAATTTTCCGTGCTACTAGAAGCAAAATAAAAAAAATATGACCCTTTTCCCTAATAACCCCAGTATTGCGAGAAAAAAAAACTGTAAATGCCACGTGGGTAGCCTACATTCGCCAAGATCAGGTGACAATGAGAGCTAGTGTACTGTGCAAAATTCGATCCCTATCGCAAGTTAAATTTTTCTTTCAGTCATCGCATCGAAAATTTTATCAACTTCAATTTCCAGCCCTTCAATCTGAACTCACTTTATTATACTTTTGTTGTTTAAATTAGATTTACTAATGTACCACTCAAAAATTAGGGATGGTCGGGTTGGATCCAAAGATCCACGGATCTTTCACTTCATTCGCTAGTGAAATCATACCTGAAGACTATAAATTCAGATCCGGATTGGAGATTTTTAAATTTCGCAGCTTAGATTAGATTAGATTTTTTTGCGGTGGAGTTCCTCCAAGGAGGCCCTGAGGCACTTAGACCTACTGGCCCATTGTGCCAACGACCCTTCTAAGGAAATCACCCATAAAGGCCAACAGATCTCCTATGGGGATTTCCCTTACCTCCCTGTGTTCCAAAAATGGAGACCCCAGGTACCTATTTCGAGTCCTCATCACAGCAGGGCACTCACATAATATGAGGGATGTGGTTTCATCCCCTTCTTTGCACCACCTGCATCTAGGTGAATCTACAATTCCCAGGAGGTGCAGGTGCCTCATCACCGGTAGTGTTCCATGAAGAGTCCCACTACCGTTCGTAATTGACCCCTTTTTAGTGACAGGAGTCTTTTGGCAAGCCCAGGCCTAGGTTCTCCTATGTGTAGTTTGGCCTGTCTAAGACTTGGTGTAGTTCGCCAGATCTCAGAATGCCGGGCTAAGCCCCACATTCTAATTTCTGCTATCCCTATTGAAGTAGCAATAGGTATGATTGGCTCTGATCCAATCGGATTTCGGCTGGAACCAGCTCTCGCCAGCTCATCAGCCATCTCATTTCCGGATATGCCTGCATGACCAGGCACCCAGAAAAGTTCCACCTTGCCGCATCTGCCTATATCATTAACTGCCTCACGACACTCCTGCAGCAGCTGTGATTTGCACCATGGTGATGTCAGCGCCTTTAAAGCTGCCTATCTGTGCATATGTGTATCGGTCTGTTAAACATCCAGATCTCCTTAATAGCAGACGTGCAGGTCAGAAGTGCATATACCTCTGCCTGGAACACCGTAGCATATTTTCCCAAGGGGATTGAGAGCTTTCTTGGTGTGCTACAGTTGATGACCCCTGCTCCCGCTCTTCCTTCTTTCCCCTTTCCTCTAGCCCACTGTTCCCCATCCGGGAACAGTGGGCTAACCTGGCTATCATTCCATTACTGCCCATCCCGAGGATGGGACTAGACTTCATGAGCTCTGTCCAAACTTATCTGTGACCATCGGAACTTCCTTTGTCATACCAATGTCCAATAGATTTGAGACGATAAGCTGCTGTCCTTGCCTGCACCTCAGCTTCCACATGAAGTGGAGCGTTTCCAGTGCCAGAGTTGGGGTTGTTCTCATAGTCCCTGAAATGCCCATACAGGCCATCCGTTGAAGGTGGTTCAGTTTGTTCCCAGCTGTTTTGAGCTGGACTCTCTTCCACCAAACTATAGAGCAGTACAAGAAACTAGGTTTAATGACTGCCGTATATATCCATCTAATGGCTTGAGCCGTACCTCGGTCAAATGGACGTGGCGGCGACCGAGATGCGGGTGGCGAGCGGAGGGCTGAGACCGGGTGCCGACCGGAAGTGGGGGGACGCGAGCAGTGGGAGGAGAAGCAGGGAATATACAGGGTGCGGCAAAATTACCTCCCAGATTTGAGAACATTTTCGCTAGGGGCTGGGTGGGGGTACTGAGTTGGCGCTTGCGTATAAAGACAGCTCTGCTCATGCCATTTACAGTTTACAGCATGGTGTAGTAGGGAATACAGCGTGCTTTCATGGCAGTGGAATTTATACAAAATGACGGATCGCTGATTTCGACACAGCGTGCCTTTCGTGTTCGCTTTTCGCTCGCTCGACATGATCCCGTTCCTGATAAGAAACCAACCGCAATTGAGTGTCAAACTGTAGACAGACAGGTAGTGCGTTACAACGGACATCTACTGGCCACTCTACAGTCCTAAAGTTACAGTATGGTGTGCCGTTTTTGAGTTTGGTGTGTGTGGGGTCCGTAATTTTTTTAAGAGAATGGTGTTACTGTAACGGCTACGCTCACTCGATATTGTGCACTGACCGAAAACTTTCTGATGCCTAGATTGGGTGATCTTTTTCATGAACATGGAAAGGGACATGTGTGGTTCCAACAAGATGTGCAACATCCCACACCTCTCATCAATCCCTCGGAATTCTGAGAAAAATGTTTCCTGGGCGCCTTGTTTCCTCGCTTGGTGACATAGGTGGCCCCCTCGTTCTCCTGATTTGTTTCTTTCAGGCTACTTGAAATCCAAGGCATACCAACATCGTTCTCAAACTCTGGAAGCCCTTAGGGAGGCTATAACGCAAGAAGTTGCTGCTATTCCACCCTAAATGACCCACAGGGTCATGGAAAACTAATGGGAGAGACTTAATCAGTGTATTGCCAATAATGGTCAACAATTAAATGACGTCATTTTTGAAATTAATTAATCGAAAACTGCATTGTATTCACTATTTATAAAGATATACATTATTCTTGTATTTTTCTTGGTTTGGTTTTTATTTGCATCCGAAATCGGGGAGGTCATTCTGCCGCACCCTGTATAAAGGGAGACAAGGCGCAAGCCTCTCTGTACTATCTCACCTCGTGAATAAAGTGTGCGAAAAGAGAGGACCTCTGTTATACTTGTATTGGACTTGCATTGAAGCTGCATTCATTTCCAAATGGTTTTCAATTGACTCACCAAAGAGCAAGAGAAATGTTGAAACGTTTCATACTACCCACCATGAATAGCTCTTGAATGATTTATCAGAGTAACGTCTCCTGAAAATCTTGTATTCAGGAAATGACAAGTTTTCATTGAGATGGACATGTATAAAGGCTTCTCCCAAGATTTGAACCCACGACTCCTAGTCAGCAGCCCATCACTCCAACAACTGGGATAATACACTGTTAAACAATGACCTAATAAGTGATTTTTGGAGTTACCCACATCTTAAGTTAAAAAGTAGCCGAAGTTTCCTCTCCTTTGCCAGAGACCTCCTCAGGGCTTATGTGTGAACTGAGGATTATGCATCATTTTATATAATATGGTGGGGGAGGAGGCGGGGAAGGGAGTTGTGGAAAATTCTGGATTGTTCTTTATTTTTAGCTATAACCAGAAGCCAGGAACTGCTAATCAATTGCCCTTGGTCTCTGTTGAAATTCCTGTGGTATTTCCTTATTTCCAGGGCTTCCCTAAAAATCCTTGTTTTGAAGTGCCTGCCCTTGGCCAATATTATTGGCTTCTCAATTTCGATGTCGCGGCCTTGTGCCCCATGCTCGGTGACTGCTGACTTTTCTTGGTGCCCTAGATGTATTGCGGCACTATGCTCTTTAACTCTCATCTTAATCATCCGCCCTGTTTCACCCACGTAGACCCTATCACATGTTTCACTTTTCAGCAAGCATACACCTTCTGTTTCTAATTTTTCTTTTCCTTTCACATTCCTTATGATGTCGTGTATTTGTTTCCTTAGTTTAACCAAAAATCATTTATTAAGACATATTTATGGACCGTGAAAGTTTTAGCAACTTGACTGTCATACTATGCACTTGAGACTTTTCAAGGTATGGGAAGGCTCTGATGATTAAAAATAACTACAGTATTTATTAAAACCCTTAGGGAGGCTATAACGCAAGAAGTTGCTGCTATTCCACCCTAAATGACCCACAGGGTCATGGAAAACTAATGGGAGAGACTTAATCAGTGTATTGCCAATAATGGTCAACAATTAAATGACGTCATTTTTGAAATTAATTAATCGAAAACTGCATTGTATTCACTATTTATAAAGATATACATTATTCTTGTATTTTTCTTGGTTTGGTTTTTATTTGCATCCGAAATCGGGGAGGTCATTCTGCCGCACCCTGTATAAAGGGGGACAAGGCGCAAGCCTCTCTGTACTATCTCACCTCGTGAATAAAGTGTGCGAAAAGAGAGGACCTCTGTTATTTACGGGCTCAACAGTGGTAGCAGAGCGTGGTTAAGGCGGGTTGGGATTACACGATGACGACCAAATCAGGGACTTCGTGGATATACGCCCTGAAGAAGGAGTACCTAGTTGAGGAGATGAGGGTCAAAGGGTTTTAGGGAGACCAGTTGGACGAAACCCTGGACTCCCTGCGATCCACCTTCAGGGACTTTCTTCTAGAAGAAAAAGGAAGCCCGCCAACAACTGTCGTGGAAGAAGGCCGCAGCCAATTACCAGAACCTGAACAATGTGCAGGAGGATCTAGCGAGCTGAGTAAGTCGGAAAGGAACGTCCTCCTAGATCTTGTCAAGGATTTTCCGATATGCGATGGGAGTGACCCGGATGGAGTTATGCGTTTTCTGACCTCAAGCCACCGGGTAATTAAGTTGGGAATGTTCCCATTAAGGGATACATTAATAAATTTTCTGCCGAAGACGAAGGGGCCCTTTTTGATGATATGGGCGGAATCTGTTGACCTTGGGTCGTGGGAGGAAGTAAAAGAGAAGGTGCTCCGGAGTATCCTTCCGCCGCGTCTGCGAGAAGAATTCACTTGCCATTATGTAACTCATAATTTTCAGAGGGGAAACAAAGACCTGCAGACGTTTATTGACAATGTTAGAACCGCAGCCGAGGTACTTCAATGGGGGCATGATGAAGAGGAAGTGGTGGCCATAATTCTGCAGAATATTAATCCCGAGGTACGAAGTCTTTTCATTTTTCGAAGGAAACCCGGATCATTTTCAGAACTCTATCAGCTGGTTAGGGAAGCCCCGGACCTCAAGGTGGCGGCCATTCAGCGGGTGCAATGGATTGAGGAGTGGTGGATGAGCCGTACCTCGGTCAAATGGTCGTGGTGGCGTCCGAGATGCGGGCGGCGAGCGGAGGGCTGAGACCGGGTGCCGGCCAGAGGTGGGGGGTCGCGAGCAGTGGGAGGAGAAGCAGGGAATATATAAAGGGGGACAAGGCGCAAGCCTCTCTGTACTATCTCACCTCGTGAATAGTGTGTGCGAAAAGAGAGGACCTCTGTTATTTACGGGCTCAGGCTTTTGGCTGAAGTCCCCATGTTTTACCAAGGGTCCTCCTGCACAGCCATAAGGAGGCACAGGCTTTCTTTGCCTTGGTCTCCAAATGCTCTCACCAGTCAAGCTTGGAGTCCAGAATAACACCAAGATTCTTGACTGATGGTGAGGGATATAAAAACCTTTCCCTGCAAAGAGGGAGGTCTAAAGCCCTCCATTTTCCTTCTATTGGTAAACAATAATTTCGCAACTTAGTGACCAATGCAGCCCGCGAATGGAATGTAGGTATGGTAGATACTGACAAGAAGTGGTTGCGAAACTCGGGTGATGAAATGAGGTGAAGATGAGACTACATCAAAATAAAGAAATACTCATCTTGACTTTTTTCTCCATAGGTCCAGATGCGTGAGAAATAAAAATGAAGCTGAATGTCTTGTGGGTTGCCTACATTTGCCAGATTTGCGTGACCGTATGATAGCGTAGTTGTTAAAAATGAGAGCTAAGGTACTGCCAATCAAGCCGTAGGTTTTAATTTTTCTTTCAGTTATTATATCGTAAATTTTATCATCTTCAATTTCTTTCTAGGAGCGATCCTATTACAGACATCTATAAGAAGACTGAAAAGGTTCCTCCTGAATATATTCCGGAAGAGTGTCTTTAAGATTTTTAGGCAGGTAGCTACAGATATGTGATCCAATAACTATAAAGGATATGCAGAGGAATGAAATATGGGGGCATAACCCCTCTGGCCTGATATGTAACAACATTTAGGGATTTTACTCTAAAAGGGTAAAATTCAATTAAATACTGGGGTTTATTATGTGTAAACAGGGTTTTAGATTGCATAATTTTGAAAAACCACTGGGAACAGGGTTATCTTCTCATGCTTACTTGTAATCACTCAGCCAATAGTTTTTGCTTGGTATTTTAATGAGAAAACCTAACCGGAAGAATACATCTTTGCTTCCATTTGTCAGATTCAATGACCGAGGTTGGTTGATTCATTGACTGAGACTTTAGGTTTAAATACTTCTTTGCCAATCCGAGTTTATATTCTACTGTAGGAGGCAATTCAACGGCATGGGAGCAAGTTTACAAATGATTTTTAACAAAGTAGGAGTAATAAGGGCTCCACCACTTTGTGTATCTTCAATGTCAGTTATTTCTCACTTACCTTTTATCTCTAAGACATTCTCCACTTGAATGACCTTTAGACATGATTCAAAGACAATGAACATCTTGCCAGATAGCTTGCGAAATTAAAGCAATGGGCATGGTAGGTATCTTTTATTACACCTATGTACTTGGCAGACAATCACAAAACCAGCTCCATAAAGGCCGCTTTACACGATACAATTTTTCGTACAATTTCTTGTACAAACTCTTGCATGAGGAAATTGTACCGTGTAAAGCGGCAAATTGTACGAAAACTTGTGCGATTGTCTGAATGACTGAACGGGAAATAGAACGTGTTCTAATTCCATTCAGACAAACATGCAATTTCGTTCAGTCTATACAAGAGTTTGTACAAGAAATTGTGCAAAAAATGTATCGCGTAAAGCGGCCTTAAGATCCCATATCATTCCTGATGTCAATAGTTCATGATGCCTTATCTATACCTCGTGATCACTATGAAGTGCACTTGGGTGATATTATGGTTGAATCTACAGCTCCACACCTGGTTAGTCATTTCACAAGTATGGACTCTCTAGAAATATGACATTGAGCTTGAGTTATTCTTGCACACTGATAGATATTACTTTAATAATTTTCAGTCTCACCCCCCTTTGCACACTACATTACTACAAAACACTAGTTGGCACACTTAACTGTTTCCTCTCACTGTGTCTGTGATGGATTTTTTCACTGGGGAAACATATTCTCTCCCATACCAACTTAATATCTTCACTTCCATTCTTCTCTACCAACCATGGAGCCACACCGCAATGCGGCATGGTTGCCTAGGACAGACCATCTGATTTAACTTATCATGTGCGTTCCCTATCATTGTTAATCAAGCCTGGGTATCTCTAACCACAATATGAAAACCCACATCTCATTGCCACCCCCAGCAGAAATCTATGCTATCGGATTGAATGTCAAGAAGTAACTCCAAGCCAAAGTACACTACCATGACTTAGATTGAATTATTTGTACATTGGTTTAAATAAAAAGAAATGACTCACCTATTTACTAGGCATGTCTTCCCAACAGCTACATCTCCCAGAAATATTGCTTTAGATATCTTGACTCCAACACTAGGAGATTTAGTAGCAGCACAGCAAGCATCTTTCACATTTGAATCAAAATCAGTGGTAAGATAGGGAGTGGCATCCAATCGATAAGGAGGAGGGAATGAATTTATTTGTCTTTCTTTCTCAGCTTTATCTTTCAACATTTTCATTGAATGGTAGGCGTTTCTTGAGGAACATCAGGAGTCATACCTGAGTGAATGGAGACAAATATGTTAATACTGAAATATCTCACGAAGGTATTTCAAAATATCATAACAAGGGGTACCTGGACACACATAGAAAATATTCATTAACATTTAATTATCACGTTACAAAATAAATATAATGATTCCTTGCCTTGACAAAGTGTTACTAGACCACATATTCATAAATAGAAGATAAGCTCAATTCATAGACTCATGATGGATATTGGAGAACAAATACCTATATATATATGTCCCTCGGTTATGTAAAGTTACAATAACATGTAAAATAATGTTACGTGCAAAGTTATTCACAACGAACAACGCTACGCTCCAAAGTTATGAGGGCCGTTTATTCTGGCTGCAATGCCTCCATATTTTCCAAAAGTTTGCTCAAATAGGACCTATCTTGTAAAACTCTACATCCAATTCAATCCGACTGCGCAGGAAAAAAAAACACTTTAAAAGTAAAATTGTTTCCAGGTGACATATATGATCTTGATGATGATCACCTGAGTGCAATACAGATTTGAGGGTCAATAGGGAAGTCGGAGCTTCGGATCCTGTTTGTAGACAGGGGACATGTCTGAAATTTACAAATTTTCATCGTTCGGCATCTCATGAACTCAAAACGAACCCTATATCAACTCCTAACGCAAAAGTAAGAAAATGTTTCCACACATATGTGTCACAAGCAATTTAACGAAATTATTTTGATTACATAAGCCCTTACCGATATAAACAAATTGTCAGTTCCGCTTCTCAGGGGTTGACATGAAAAATAATAGCACTTGGGGTACGTAGAACACAATATCTGTCTCAAAAATTGTCATGGCAGCATAAAAATCTCTATAAAAACTTGAATATTTCTATACCCTATAAACAGATATTTTCGGGCAATTCATATGCCCAAACAACTTTCTTTTCAGGTATGCCAACATATTTCATTTCCTGCAGCCCAAAAAATGAGTTTTCTTAAAAAAACAAAAGTAGATAGCACAAAAAGTTTAAGCAAGCGTTACCAGTTAATTGAAAAATTAAATATGAATATTACAGAGCCATTGAAAATACTTCCACAATGCAGAATATTTACAATAGCTATAAAATAAACTAGCTTAAACTGGAAATTTCACACGTTGGCAATGCTGAGAACCTCAGCGCCATCTCCAATCCTCATAAAACAAATGAATAAAGGCTAGCAACGTGTTTCAGTTGCGATTTCGGCTCTCGTCAAAATGGCTCCCAAGGCGAAGCCTGCGGCCAAGCCAGGTATAATGTCAATTTCGTTGTAATGCGTGAATACTTTTAAATGAGTATTGTGTGCATGGCGATTACTTTATGTATAATCAATATTAGTAATAATATTAGTGAAATTTTCGGGTTGGGAGTAAATTAATGAGTGGGTCTCCGTCTGAGAAAACGTGGTCTTGCCTGTGAGGTGTTAGTAGGTTCGTTCGATGGCCTGTGCTTGCTTTTTTACTTATTATTAAATTTATTGTTTCATTTATATTAGCCGCCAAGGAGGAAAAGAAGAAACCCGCGACTGGGTCTTCTAAAACTCCAGCTAAAGCTCCAGCTGCTGGTGTGCAAAAGAAGAAAACCGCCGCAGCGAAACCAGTAGCAAAGGCTGTGGCTAAAGTTGCAGCGAAAACTGCGCCTAAAGGTTCTAAGCCATCAGCAAAGTCGGCGCAAGCGAAAAAGACCGACGCTACTAAACCCAAGAAGGATGTCCCTAAGCCAGCGAAAGCCGCCAAGGCCAAAGTTGCGGTGCAACGCGCCAAGAAGATTCAAAAGAAGGTAAGGAAACTTGATTCCCGTGGAATAGCATTGATGGAATAGCATGGAATAATGGGCTAATGGAGTGATTTGTCCTTCAGGTTATCAAGGGAACTCATGGCACCCGCGTGAGGAAAATCAGGACATCAGTGCAGTTTAGGCGACCCAAGACGTTTCGGCCACCTAGAAACCCGAAATATCCTAGGAAATCCGTACCCAGGAGGAATCGGTACGTGAAGTGGCAATGCTAGCCAAGCGATATGTTCGTCCAATGTCCTAAAAAATTTTCCTCTTGTTACATGATGATATTATGGGAATCTCTTTGACGATCTAATGAAAAGCATTTATATTACTGACCATGCTGTGGATAGTTTTAAGGTTACAATTTCTAGCACACTTGTCACTCAGAAACGCTGGACGATTTACTTTTCAGAATGGATGCTTACAACATCATCAAATTTCCTTTGACAACTGAAGCAGCCATGAAGAAAATTGAGGACAACAATACGTTAGTGTTCATCGTGCACACGAGGGCTAATAAGCATCATATCAAGGCTGCCGTGAAGAAGTTATATGACATTGATGTTGCGAAAGTAAACACGCTGATTAGGTGAGTCACTCTTATTAATCAGCGTATTTGAGCTTAGTGTTCTGTCATGCATGGATTGTTTTACTCAATGATTCTGGGATTGTAACAAACTGGGTTAATGTTTATTTCTGCAGGTTTTACTTGTAGGAAAATAATTTTTACTCTGTGGTAGAATTCTTTGTAGGAAAGTCCATAATAGTAATGGTCATTAGTCTTAATTGCAGTATTTGTCATAAAGTATGCATTCCTTCACAATTGCCCTCAATCGCTAGTGCTCTTAAGGATTTTACTTCAAGATCCTTTAGAGGAAATAATATGTTGCTAAGTGCGTCATTGTCTAGACGCTTTAGGATTTTTAATGGAAGCCTGGCAGCCAATACCATGTCACGGCTAAGGCAAATCAGATAGTTGGCACCAAAGTGCTAGCATTCATCCTTCAGGATGAATGTTGTTTATCACTTATTTAAGTTTTATTGACTTTAACTTTAAGCACATTTAATGCCAACCGAATACATTTTATGTTGCAATTAAATGGCAACGTTAGAAGAGAGCGGGTCATGCTTGTATTAAAGTGTAACAATCTAGCATATTGCCATTGTGTGTATTGTCTTGATAACAAAATTGATATGGTTTGTAAATCAGAGTTAGCATGTACATTACCAGAAAATTTGGGTCATAAGTAATGACTGACTGCATCATAGCATTTCAGCCACTGCATGTGCTTAATATGCAAAAAGAGAAAACTTCCCATTTTAATATTCAAATCTAGTTGTTGACATGGGGTGGGGCGAAGTCTGGTCTTACATACGGCATGTCGTCAAGTTGACAGTTAAAGGTAGGGTTGGTTGGCAAACTAGGGCGATTGAGATCGGAAAAATGAGCTCCGTCTTCTATGTTAGCATGATAGAGCAACCTTCATACGGGCAGGGTAGCGTGGGACTCTTGGCAGGCAAATCGGACAGGGGATGGGAGAGGTAGGAAAGTGGCTGCACCAAAGCATTATTCTGAACCACGTACATTGCATCTAACTATGATATTTACTTATGATTTGCTGTCTAGTGTATTGTTGTAGTTCTTGCATACCAACAAGGACTTTGTTTAGGATTATTTTAGAATTAGTTTCACTTATACTATTATGTCCTTTTTGGCATGGCTGTACATCATTATTGAAGATTTTATATATTTTGATTTCAGGCCTGATGGAAAGAAGAAGGCGTATGTTAGGTTAGCCAGGGATTATGATGCCTTGGATGTGGCTAACAAGATTGGTATTATATAAAAAAATGTGCGAGTGTATGCCGCAGTTGCAATAAAAAGTTTGAGAAATCTCTGAATTTTCATTACACAGTCGTGATTCTAACAATTTATTTTTTCGTCGTGTAAATGAATCATTTGAACCAATGGTTCATCGTCATCACTACTATATCTTATGAAGCCTTACTTTGTCAATCCTTCTTTTCACCCTCCAAGGTCCTCAGACAATGTCTCAAGTTATACCCAATTAGTTTCTCCCATCTTCTCTTATGAGTTTTCATTGAGCATCTCTTGTCCACCGTTCTGCTTGGGAGTTATTCGTTAATCACAAAGTCTATTTAACATCCATAATTCTTCTGTGACATCACATTAAATGCCTCTGACCTAAACTTCTCTGTTGCTATCATCCATGCCTCACTGCCATGAAGAAGTGTGCTCCAGATTTGTTCTAATTGATTATTCCCATTACTAAGCTTCTATCCAGCTGAAAGTACATTCTTCATTCTGTAGAGTGTCCTCTTCTGAGCGTTTGTTTCTCCATTATAACAATGGTCTTGGCCTTTCGTCCTGCTATTTGTTACCCTCTTTTTTCACTTTTATTTTGTACCCTTACTTTTCCTCAAAGTAAGCTGATAGAACTACAAATTTGGGTGCATGTTTGTCCATGCTTCCCTCTCATTGTCAATCTCTTAGTTCATGTGTTATAAAACTTTTCTGGATGTTTTTACATTTATTGGCACCCTTTTTGGGAGTTCCATAGCATCCCTCTTGTTGAGCATGTTCATATTTTCGTTTAGTAAAGAAGAGTAAAAAGTAGAGGTAAAATTTGCCCTTTTTCCAAGTCCAAATTATGTACAGGCAAGAAGAAGGCATGGCCTTATAATATACCAACCCGATCACAGGTGTGTTTAGCATTCAGGTGGGATCATTAACGTAAGGAGATAACAGGAATGCACAGTGCTTACACTTCTGGTCAATGATTTGCTTAGATTAGATAATGAGATTGGGGAGACCTGGTGTAGTTTCATCCTCTTATTTACACTATTTCCTAGGGACTTACATTGGTCAATTTTTTTGCTCCCTAATTTGACTTCGGAAGCAGGTGAATGGAAAGGTAAGGAATTATATCGTTGAATCATTCTGGGAATAACTGTAATGATTTGAGTGCTAGCTAAATATTGAAAAGTGTGCGTCAATCCTCGCTTGAAGAAAAGCTACTGGGCTTGTGTACTTCATGGGAGAACACCAGAGAAATTTGTTAGCTAGCATTCTACTGGCTATGGTAGGTTAAGATTGCTAGGAGGGTTGCATTCCACAACCCCTTACATTCTCGGCTCGAGTTTTTCTCATCTGTTTTGAGTGTAGAGCCTCCAGATAGGAAAAAACTATTGATTCAAACAAAAGTGTTTAATATTGAGTGTTGTGATTTTGGTGAAAAAATCCTCATGGTGCATATCTCAGGAGTTCTGCTGCTGATACATTGGTTCGTGTGATTTATGTACAGAGTCGAATGCGAGGTTGCTCTGGAGGTAAGGTACTGACAAGTTTTAGGTTCAAACAAAATTAAAATTAAGAACATTGCAGGGTGTGTGGATTTTTGGGGACTATGCTGCAGAGAAGCATGGGTGGGCAAGAAGTGGTCCTGTTTCACAAATTTCAATTACAAGGCACATACTGCTGGGATTACCAGTAGTAGCTTTTATCCCAAGTTATATTATGCCTTTAGGTTGGAAAGTTATTAGTGCTGACAAAGATCATTTAAAATCACTCACTTAACAAACCACCACCAGTTTTTATTTTAATAGGGAGACTCTTCTCACTGCCAAGTTTCTCCTGTATAATCAACCATGAACTTAATGGTACATACCGTTGCATCTCCGTAAATGTGATCTTTTGCTTCATGTTCAATTACCTCTAAATTATAGTCCACATGAAATAAGTTGGCACTTAGAATTTGGCCATTCTCCCTCAACAGTCCCCTAGGCTAGCCAGCTAGGTAGGGGAGGAAAGAATCCCCGCTAGGCATTGCCATGCTAGCTAGGCAGTACATCCAAAGGTTAATGCAGAAGCTTCAGCATTTAACTTAATCGAGGATATATGTGTAGTAATATTAACTATGAACAAAGGCATTTTATGTTTAATAACACAGTTATTAAGCTTCATAACTTAATATGAAAAACACTGCAACGGTAAGCAGAGTTGTCTTGACATGACAAAAGCTGGAGTAAGACAGCTTGTAGGTGAAGGAATTTCCTATTGGTTACCTCAAGACCACATGAATAGCTTCAAGCTCCTGGCCCTGCATTCCCACATAAACTCATTTGAAATGGAGTATAATAGGGGTAATGAAGGCAATGCCCCTGGTTCGGTTACACAATTGGTAGGAGCTGGATTAAATGTAGCTTTCCTCAATATAGTGGACGCAAAAAGGCATTTGTCCCAAGAAAGTTATATAACTGACTAGTTTCATGGTGTTTTTAACACACTGGAGAAAAAATCATTATTTTATTAAGTGAACATAGTACCCTTAACATGTTACTGGCGTTTATAGGTAATGTAACCTAGTTCCATTATCATGAAAAGTTCAAATGACGATACCTATATCCCAATTCTGTGAAGCAAGTATGCTATTCTATTCATCATGAAATTGTGCAATTCTGTTAATAATTCCATAACTTCTTCATACGGCCATGTCCCATTCGTTTAGTGACATCTAGTCGACCTCTGCTAGTTTCTAGGGCTTCATTAAAGAGTAAGTTTTTTTCATCTACTGTCTTTCATTCGATCTACTAGACCAGTCCATTCAAATTTCAGTGTTGCTAACCTTAAGTGATATTGTGAGCCTTAAAATATAGCGTAAGCCATGTATTCTCCTCCTGTCTCTTCATGAGAAATCTAAAATACAGTTTTCCATACCCATTTAGGCTATTATCAGTTTGTATTTGATGAATTTGTTTAGTATCTAAGTCTCACAGCCATAAGTTAAATGAGCATTTTTGGTTGAAAGGCTAGGGGGACCAACTCTCCCGTATTTTGCCCAATCTCCTGGCTCTCAAATTTTTTAGTCACAAAATCATTCGGTTTCAATAATTTAAATTTTGCTCACACGGTTGAAATTCGTTTAAACATTCAAGAGCAGACTTGATTTTATTTGATTTCTAACAATTATCGCCTTTAGAAATGACCAACCAATGAGTTAAATCTCCTTGTCTGTTAAACCAATGAATGCATACTTACTTACTTCCTTTTGTTCTTTGTGTTGATCAGCTGGTGGTGCTTTGGCATGATTTGGTTTCAGTGGTTTTACTCTACATCACCTCTATAATTTTTAGAATTTGCAAAAAGTGATGGCAAACTATTGTCTGAAGCAAAATCTGTAGCAAAATACATTTAGGTCTTCTTAAAATATAAGGTGTGATGCCATGCTATAAATCTCCCTTATTTTCGTCAAATATAGTTGGGGAGTCACCCTATGAAAGACGTTTATACCTCCCATTCAATTACATATTTCAGGTCTTACCCCTAACTTGATGTTAACAAGTCGAACACCATTATAGGTGTATTCACTATCATGTTATTCTTTTTCTTTCAACACAAACTCCTGCTTTATTTAATACCCGTGATTTTAGAAAGGTTCAATATTTCCAGAGTTGATACTTCATACACAATGTATTCAATAGTATTTATTAGTCACATACCCTATGATGCTAAAATATTTAGTGTTTCATAGCAAAAAAATGCAAAATAATATTGATACTTTCAACAGGAATTGACTAATTATGATTAACCTGGAACTTATTTTAATTAAATAAGCTTTCTAGTTCTGACGCTTATTAGGAATTCATCATCATTTAAGTCTTAAGTTTTACTTGATAAGGGATTGTTTTATGGCCGACAAAAAGATTTCTTCCTCATCAACAGCACTGACTCAAGTACTACAGTGCAACCTCTCTAAAACAAGACCTCGTGGTACCCAAGAAAACCCTTGCTATAGCGAAGTATCGTCTTACTGAGGTTGTTGTAAATAATCACCATGAAACCTATTGTCAACAATTTTGTGTGGTAGCGGAAGAATTTCCGTCCGGAGAGTCTGAGCACAAATCCCGAAAGAAGGGGAAAGTTTTTGCAGTAATTCATATCCCTACTTAATTTACCAACCATTAGATCAAAAAGCACCGTGTCTGCTCCAAAATATGCTAAAAGCCTTGAATGGTCGACCATTTCCTAATGTTCATTCCATAATTTTGATTAGTTTCGACAAAAATTTAAACCATTACTGATAAATCAAAATTGTATCGCCTTTATTACTAGCCTTTACGCTTTCCCTTGGTTGGTCTTGATTTTTATGATCAGTATATTCACGTTCTTGGCTTGGTATTAATTCATATAATTGCTCAGTAATAGCAGCAAAACAAAGGAATATAGACGTATTGAAAGTCAATAAACTAAGAGCACTACTCCTTTGGCACTGCATTCATCACGTTACATCAAGCAGTTATAAGTATAGGTAACAAATAATAATTTGCTAACTTCAATAATCTCGTAAACTATAAAATGAACTCTTGAAAATGTTCAACATTGATAAATTTAGAGTGAAAAAATATATGAAAACAAATTTAGGAGAGAGAATTGAGTGGCTTGCCATTTTTTCCTTCCGAAGTGTTTCGTGTTTTTGGGCCATGGTGTCTATCGTGGATGTTTATAATATTGTGGTTTCTACTAATGCTTTTGCGTGAACAGAAAGGCATTTATAATTGCATAGCAGTTCATGTTATCAGGGAAGCAGCATCTTCTCTAATTTGGATACAACGGCTCCACTTCATTTTTTATGGTAATGAATGATGAAGTTTGACTTGTTGAGATAGTATTGATTTGCTCACAAAATATTATTGTAACAGATCTCATAGTAATACTGATGTTCATATTTTTATTCCACAAGGATGCCTGGACACAAATATTAATGATATGAGAATCATAAGTGCAAAATGTCCTGATCACAGCATTTTTGTAATCGGTGCCTATGCCACATTTCCACATTTTTCATGAAGTGATAGTTGAGGTGATGTACAATTTCGCTAACACTATGCTTCAATGAACATTTTCATATATGAAATTCATCAAACTATCACATGTAACATTGAAATAAATAATAAAATAATAGGTTAATATTTACCACATTGCCATATATATACGTTTTTGAGAGATCACTAGTGCACCACAAAAGTGATGATCATGAGTTGTACCTCAAATGATTTACAAAAGACTTTAAAGTCAAGTTTATTTAGAAACACAGCCATACATATTTATATGATCTTCAAATCAACCCAGGTTAACAAAAATTTACATTCATCAACATCTTCATTAAATAAATAAAATTTAGCCAAAATAACAAGTGGAGTAATACACATTAATGCTCCCCAAAGGAAATCACTTAAACAAGTATCTCAATAGATGAAGCACACAAGAACGAAGGAAAAATATAAGACACAATTACTATTTACCAAATCTCCCAATCAATTGCACACTTCATCAGCTGCATTCACATTCTCACTACTTTCAGTTTCAGCTGGTGTCCCACCTGAAATGAAGACCCACCTGATTAATAAAATTTAATTGATAGTAAAGAGCAGGTAAACTGGAGAGACTGGGCTAAGAGGAATGAAAATATTATTGTTGATTCATCCAGGAAATATAGTATTCACCAATAAAGCTAGCATACAAATTACAGGGCAAAGAGAAAAGTAATGCAAGGTACGTAAGTAATGCCAGGCATAGATGAAAAGTAAATGCATTGTTTTTTATTTATAGTAAAACGAATACAGTAAGCAATTGTTAGGAAATTCTATTTACGTTTTCCACTGCAGGTAATTTAGTGTAGACAAAAATTTTAAAGAAAAAAAACAATTATGTTTACTGCCTTGATATGGTGCAAACAAGTTCAACTAATGGCAATTCATTTTTGTGGGAAAATTTTTTTCCTAGTTTATGTGCAACCATTTATCCAATGATTTATTTCACAGTGGATTGCCCTAATCAGACTACATATCACATGAGATCAATGGATGCCTAAGGCAGCCAATTCAGTCAGGCATCAAATATTGGCCAAGCATCACGTCCCGTGCCCTTTGTCACTGCTTGGGAACACTCCCTTTCTTCTTAAAGAGGGAGATGACACTGACGTACGACTGCAAGCAGATCGTGCTCACCCTCATTCACAGGCACTGGGAATGTTGACTGCTGGTTGGTAGCACAATTCTGGCACGAGTTTCTAAGAGGTAAGTGCCTCAGGTCATGGCTTGGCTGATGTGGGACAGGAGGCGCACGGGGAGATGAATCCTCAGCCACTGCATCAGTGGGAGTCCTGCAGAGAACCACTAAATAGTAAGACGCGACTATGTGGGAACCAGCACTGAAGTGCTTTCATATTGTTTTACAGCCTCTTAGTTACTAAGAATGGGAATAATAGAGATAAACTATAATAAGGTTCAATAACTATTAAAGCCATGCCATTTTTTTCTACGAAAAAAAATTCACATATTTCGGAGACATTTTTGCTCACTGATGGACAGTGTGCTATAAGTCCCCAAATGGAAAACTGCAGTAATATTATTCAATCCATGTAAATGATCAAGCATAATTTGAGGAATTTTTCCAATTGTAACCATAAACATTATTCGTGAGAACGAACTAATCGTAAATTCAAATACTAAGTATTCGAGGATCTGCTGAAATGTTTCAAATCCCATTACCATAAGGTTTCGAAAATCCGGGCTATCAAAGATCAGGATAGCAATACACTGGAGTCCTTTAGAAGGAAGGCTTTTGAATACCTGGTTTGACAAATGAAGTTAAAAAGAAGGAGATGATGAGTCATTGCACAGGAGAATATATGCTGACCTAAAAGGTCTAAAGTTTGTTTTACAAGAGAACTCCTATTGTGCAGACTGATGCAGCACAAGTTTGAGCAACTGTACCCAATATTCTGTTACTGTGAGAGAAAAATGCCTTCAGCCTTGCATGTTGAATTTGGGAGAGCAACTTTCAGTGGAAATATAATGTAGAGAAACCACGCCATATGCAAGTGTTTTGATATGACAGAAGAGAGGGAATTAGATATAAAATATCGATGTACAGTCAGTTCTCGTCTTACGCGGATGCTCGGAGTTACGCCAGTGACATGCTTGCGCTTTCTCCACGTTTCTGTTGCCACTGAAGATAGGTCGACGCATAGTTAATTTTCTACTCCATAGGTGACACCTGTTGTCCATCACAGCTAAATAGAACGCGTTCTTGCAGGAGACAGACGAACTTGGGTTTCCGTTGTGATCAGATCGTGGGGGTCGTTATTTATCATGCTCGAGAAAGTTTTCTTATACAATCATTATAATCGTCTTATGTGTTTGTTTTGGATGTGAACCCTCATAATGGCTGAGAAACATAAGAGTGGCGAGATTTCTACGAGTGGTAAAAACAGAAGGCAGGCTATAAGTTTGGAAAAGAAACTGGAAATTATTAAGAGACATGACAAAGGTGAAAAGTTTGAAGAATAATCACGAAGAAAAGGGGCACAGTTATGGAAGAGATGGACAAACTATTGTTTTTGGATCAAAGACCAGTTTCAACGACGAATACCATTAAGCCTTAGGCTGATACAGGAAAAATCCTCAAGTCTCTTCACCGATCTGAAACTCAAGCATGGTGAGAGTGGCAGTACTTTCAGTGCGAGTGTAGGATGGTTCAATAGGTTTAAAGCGCGTGCTAAACTACATAATATTAAAGTCACCGGTGAAGCTGCCAGTGCAGACACGACAGCAGCAGCAGAGTTTCCCAAGTTTATGGCTGATGTAATCGAAAGCGGGGATTATCGACCACATCAAATTTTTAACGTGGACGAGACCAGTCTGTATTGGAAGAAGATGCCGGATCGGCCATACATTGCTAAAGATGAAAAAACCATGCCAGGATTCAAGGTGTCAAAGGACAGGATGACCATTCTACTCGGAGGGGATGTTGCTGGGGATTGCAAAATAAAACCCCTCTTAATTTATCACAGCGAAAACCCTAGGGCCTTAAAAAACATTGATAAGGCAACACTCCCAGTGGTGTGGAAATCTAATTCGAAGGCATGGGTGACACAGGAAGTTTTCAAAGATTGGTTTTCCCATAATTTCATGTGTGTGGTAAAAAATTATTGCGAAGAAAAAGTATTGTTGTTGCTAGACAATGCCCCAGGTCACCCGCCGTTTCTTAGTGATTACCATGAAAATATCAAAGTGATGTACACCCGTCCACAATAAATAGTTACCACCTCGGAGGCCGAATTTTTCTAAGTCCCGAGTTGAAGGAGATTTGACAACACTGTCCCTTGGCGCAGAGTTTAAATGCCCAGAGCTCTCGCTGCTCTTGCCATTTATTGGGGGTACCCTTCCCTCGAGAACAATTCCCTTTTCGCCCTTTCTCAAGTGAACAGCAGACCGCCTTGACCCACGACCACGATATTTGCTAGAAGACGAGTCGCCCGAGACACATATACCCGTGGCCACAGAACGGGAGAAGGGGCACGAGATGAGTTCCAATCACTTTTCGACACATTTCTAGTAGAAACAGATAGAAAATGACACTCGCTTTATAACCTCTTTCGAAAATACCTATCATTTATTCCGAGATCACTTTGGAGTCCTATGACAACTGGATGATTTTCTGAGGGTAATGATTAACGTGCTAAATGGTCGTTGCGCTTCCACGGGTATTATAAGACCGTAAAATATGTAATAATCTGGTTGAAATTTTATGTCCTCTAAACTTAACACTTCAAAACGCCTACATTACGCCATCACTAAGTCACCAATTAACTCAGATTCATCCAACGTTCATGTCGCAGAGCGTAGGTGTGAAGAAAGTCTTAGGAAGGTATAAACAGAAAGCCTTAGTTTTATTATTCCGTAGTTTTTTTCAATTGATCACTGCTTCAACTGCTCATGTATTACGTCTAAATGAAATTAGATCAGCTGCTAATATGATCTTTAGTATTTTTGTAACGCTTGAACTCCTGGAATATTATTTAAAAATTTAATTTATGATAATCAATAGCTATCGGCTTATGTGGGCCGAGATTCTTACAAAGGAGAAGTATCTAAGTTTTTCCAGCCTCATTACATAATTCTCTAAGAGAGAGTTGCATAGAACGGCATAATCAGAGAAGCCTTTGAGCCCTTAGCCGATACCCTACTTTCGGAAATAATTCCGATACGTTCAGAAGTCGGTCGGTATATTTTTTTCGCCCTCAGAAACATTCCCGACACGTTTTATGATACCCACAACCCCGAACAGTAAGCAGGTGGTGAAAATAGAATCAAGCCAGATCACAATAAAAAAAACATCCGGGAAATGAACCACAGATCTACAAATGTGCTGTTATTCGGGCTATTCCAAGCAAGGTTTGAATTTGGGCAGGCTCTCCATTTCTTGACATTTCCACCTTCCGCTATCTAAATAGTCTATTGGAGAAAAAGGGGTATAGCAGCATTGGTGACAGAAGGAAAATTGTATTGGCAAGATAAGCTTTTAGTCGCAGATGCGAACTGTTGACAGGGGCGTTAAGCAGGGAAGTAAAGAAAATACTAGTCAAGAGTTTGATATGAAGCGTGGCACTATATGACGCTTAAACATAGGCTTCATGGAACGAAGATGGAAATATACTCAGAGCTTTTAAGATGTGAGTATGTAGAAGGATGGAGAAATTAAAGTGGGTCAAAAGGAGGACAAATGATGAAGTATTAGAAATGGTAGGAGTGGAAAGAATTTTGATTGATGAATAGGGAAGATAAAAACGGCGAGGGTGAATTGAACTATGTGATTGAGTGAAGGGCATTGGTTAAACGGGGTAGAGTGAGGCGAAGAACGGGTAGCTTGGATAAAATGATGGGAGGTATGCGGGGCTGAAGAGGGGCAGTGTGTGGAACCAAAACTAATGATAATAATGATTCTCATCACTGCAATCACATCACGTGTTTAATTCCCTTGGAAAATATAAATTGATCCTCACCTAGAAATTCATTGCTCTCTTTTCCATACATCGATTGATGATTTTAAGCACTAACGTAGCAGCATGAGAGGTTCAGCAGTTTTCGCATTCCCTTGTTACTCTCACTTTCGTTTTAGATGGCAATACAGTTTTTTCAAATACTCCGACAGTATATTCTCCTTGCATATCCTACAAGCGAGCCCATAAAAATCCTCCAACCTCTCTGCACAGTAGTTCAGTAATTCCAAGTATTCCCTATAATTACATTGAATTTGTTCTGGTCACATTGCAGAATTACACGTCCTGTCCTTTTTTTATATTTCAAGTAGCATATACTGCGATATGAATTGCCGAGTATTCAGTCTAAGAAATAACCAGGCGAGTATGCGAGAGTGCGAGGATTGTGTGTAATTTGAAAGAAATTCTAGATATATCCGCGATAATTTTTCTTCATTTATTACCCGATTAAGCTTGGAACTTAATACTTATATGCCGTGAAGACGTTCAGTACGTCTTATCTATTGTTATCGAAATCTGCCTGTAGCAGTTGTAGCATTATTATTTTTACCATTTACTATATAAGCGCATTTTTCGAGCTCTTATCTCGAATATTTTATGATCTCATTATTTCCTACAATGAATTACAGGCAAAAACGGAGTATTTGGGAATATTTTGGGAACGCTTTTGACTAAGGCATATCGACGGTGTTAATGACAACTCTTGCTTCGAGCTGCAATCATATTTGGGTCGTCACTCTCTCAGCAGTCGCGAAACCTACACGATCATCATCTCGGAGCAGCAATCGAAAAGAAGGCTGCGTTTCAGGAGGCCTCACTCCTCGGAGCTGATTGTCACAGCCTTGCGGTCCACCCCCACACTGCAAAAATCCCTGCCCACCTTTGTCAGTCGTAAGAGAGGGAAAACCCGCCATGCTTTACCTGCTCCTTAAATACCCATTGTGCTTGGGCCCTGAAAGAGACTTGAACCAGCAGGAAGAAGACCCGAGGTGTCGTGAATGGAGTGGTGGGTGCCATAAAAAGTGTCGGGGATGATTCTTAAGGTGAAAAAATCTATGAATCCATTTCCCGTCTCGGCATTATTTAAGAATAGGACCTCAGCGAAGTGGTCCGTGGTCACTTATTGCCCATATCTGGGCATGTAGTTTTCTTGGAGAGGGAGAGAGGGGAAGGAGAAATTTTTTATTACAGGTAAATTTAGATTTCGTCAACGGAAAGCAGTTTTTCAATCAACATCACTGGAATGAGTGAAAAGGATTAGAATATAATCAGAATGTATCTGCGTGTATTGTTAATTTCAAAAATATTTTTGACAGAGTAAAGAGGAAAGGGTTAATGGAACTATTGCGTAAAACAGGAATAAATTGGAAGAACAGAAGACTGAGCCAAAGTTCATGCATTACCGAGAAAGTGCTGGTGAGAGAAGCGGACGGGGAATTAGAAGAGGTGTTATTAGAGATTAGGAGGTATTATTAGGGTTGCGTAAGGCTGTGCGTAGTCACCGGCACTTTTTAATTCACATTCGGAGGGAATGGTGGGGGGGGGGGGGGGGGGGGGGGGTTCGATACAGGTGTATAGGTAGGGGAAAGTTGATAAGGTTTGCAAGTGATCAAGCCCTGTTCAACTAGTCACCCAAGGACTTAAATCATAAGAAGACTCAAGTAATGAAATTTTGCATGCATGAAGGGTGATTTTAATTTAGAAGAGAGGGGTTAGATCATAGAGCAGGGGGAGTAATTTAGTATCCCGGTTAGTATGGAAAAGGAGTATTCTGCCAACATTGAAGTCCGAAGGAGAATTACGTTTGTTAAAGAGACGTTTTGTCACAGAGAGGGATAAATGACAGGCTTGGTTGACTCGTCCTCTAGCAGATATCGCGGACAAGGCGGCTTCATTCATTTATTGCTCTCTTTTCCATACCTCAGTTGATGATTTTAAGGATAAGCTTAGCAGCCTGAGAGATTCAGTTGCCTTCGCATTCCCTTGTTACTCTTTTCCGTTTTAGATGCCAATACAGTTTCTACGAAATCCTCCGACAGTATATTCTCCTCGCATATCCCACGGGCGAGTCCATAAAAATCTTCTAGGCCTTTTTGCACAGTCGTTCAGTAGGGGAGGACGGGGTAATTGGAACAAGATAAAAGCATCTTTATTTTGTCAGGGTATAACAAGCACACTACATGCATGATTTAAAAATATTTTTTTCTGCTTTAATAAGAGCATATTTGATTGCAGAATATCAGATTAGATGTATGTCACTGTAGACGTGAATGGAAAAAGTATTTTCAAACTATTCCAGGTCCAAAATGTTCTATTTACCCCACATGGGGTTATTGGAACAGGGGTCAAGAAACTTCTTAAATTTAAATGAAATATTCTGATGCAATAGATAAGACACTATTGGCATATACTCATTTTATGATCCAAATTTGAAAAAGATCCATGAAAAAAAAAAATTATTAGATCACATAAAAGTTGAAATGAAAACTCTTTATTTCCAGCACGTATCACATTTTCATGAATTCAACTTGATTTAAAACTTTAACCTAAAATATTTTGTAAACTTAAAATAAATTTCTAGAACAATATGGAAGATGAACTTTTTGAAATTTTTTTAGTATTGCATCAAATATTTTTTTTATTTCTTCATATTTTATCATTATTTTTCTACTACGTGATATTTGAAATGGACCATTGCCTGTCAGTTTAACTGGGCCATAAAATAGGAAGTCGGACTTTACCTCTGATTTCTCATCTTGCTTAGGGCAATCAAAAGTATTTTGCTTTGTGTTACATAGCAATTTTATTTTTTAGTTTTTTTATCATCTCTTAAATTCAGTAAACGACCAAGAAACTATTGCTCATCATAATATACAGCATAATGCATATGCTCCTTCAGTGCATTGGATAGAAAGCTAAATTTGTTTTGAGAATCTTCCTCCATCTCATCTGAGGAACTCACTGACCCCTGTTGTGGTTCTCCTTCAGACTCAGATGATGTGAAATCCTCAATGGTTTGATTTTTAGCCTCAGGCTTGTGTTTTTTCTTCATTGGCAAACTTTTTTGGATGTATTTCTTTTTTGCTCAGATTCATTCCTAAGCTGTGTCATTATTTCCTTGTGTGTTAAAATTTTGCCATAGGAATTAATTTTTAATCTCTGCCTGCGTACTGTTTTATCTGATTTTTCTTTGTAACGGGTGCTTCACGTTTCTCGGATAAACAATTGAAATGAAGGACTATCTAATATTGAGATATTTGGAGTAGTTTCCCTGGCTTCTGGAAAAAATTCGCTCACTGGATTGTGCAGAAGTGCTTACATAAATTGGTGAAGATGTTACTGGTAATGAGGATGAAAATGGCAGAATAAGATTATTAGATTTCGTAGACGAGTCTGTATCCAGTATGCCTAGCGAGTTTTGCACAGTATGCAGTAAACCATTCATCGCCAGGGCAGCTATCAACCCATGGTGTCTTCAAACTTCTATTTTTGCAAAACTACTCAACCAGGTGAAGTTACTTCCAACTTAGTCAGTCAATCTCCATAACTGGCAAATGTCTTGACGTAAGTAGCCACTTTGAGGCTCAATATCGAAATAAAGCACTGGAGGTCGACCTGCACCATGAGACTTGGTCGAAACATGTCTGGTCAGTTTTTTAGCCGGAATGGGGGTGTTTACTCGGAACCGAAATCGCAATTTTGTACATGAAATCGTTAGATGGAAACGAAAAAAGAATTTGGGTGAAAAAATTAATCTTCTAACCATAACCATGCACTCATAAATCAAAAATTAAAATAATCAAAAGGTGACGCACACCGAAAAAACTGCTTTTAGGGGAAGGGAAGGGTGTGGAGAGGGGCTCTCATTAGTTCTGCTTGCACAGATTCTGTCGCAACTGCTCCTATTGGCAGAGTCACCTGTATCCCCCCATTGCAATAAGGCAAAGTAGCTTACGTCAGAGGTTGCACCACACCCACTTTTCCGAAAGGTTTAAAAACATCAGTTTTTCGCCGCTTATAACCCAAGAAATAATTGACGGATCAAAAAATGGAAAAATACATCTTTTTATTTTACAAACTCTATCAGATTCGGCAATAAAAAATATAGTAAACGACCCCATTCTACGAGGTTACACCAAATCTCTTAGCAGCCACTATTTGTGACACTACAAGCCTTTACAGCAGCAATAGTATCCAACATGGATTGTACCGGATAAGCACAATTATTCATTGTCCGTTTTCTTCGTGGCATACTGAGTTTTTTGAAAGAAGTTATATTTTACAATATCTAGCTGCTTTTTGACTAATAAGATGTTTTCCTTTAACACATACACCCTGAAAATGTTTATGTTCCTAGTAATTAAGGTCCAATACCGGTTTATCTACTTATACCAATGCTGAAGGTGATTACATATTCAAAATCTTAACTAGTTAAAACTGAGTCTTGAGGCTGTTCCGCAGAGAATACAGTGGAAAGCAACTGAGGATGTAAGACCACATCACAACCTCCACCAGAGGAGACCACTACAGAATGACTGATCTAAACTGGATCTTATTCCCCTACTCCTTATTACAATGCTTTCTACTACTTTTTGAAAATCTATCTTATGGTTGAAAGTATCCTCTTTAGCTCCTCTATTTCTTGTATGGCACAAAAGTTACAAGACTCTTCAACTCTTTCAATTTTTTCTGTCTCAAGTCACAATGAATCTCTACTGCAGTTCTTCCTTCTTAAAATGCATACATTTCCTGCTTGGCAGGCCAAATGTGATACTTTTCATTCAAGCATTGATTCTGTTCTGTGCCCTCAAAATATGGTTACGAACAAAACAAGGGACTGAGAGGGTGGGGGAGAGGGGGGAGAGACCTTCCACCCCTTTTGTTGAGAGGTGTTGTGGGGAGGGTGGAGCAATAATCCCTCTCCTCCTGTTTTGGATGGACTTAGAAGCAGCATATTAGCAATTTATCAGCTGATTGTGATGTGTCACTTTTGGACTTCCTCTTGTTCTAATAACCCCATCCATACTGTTCTAATTACCCCAGTGATAGATTTTTGAGGTAATTAGAACATGGCCTAAGAATGAGGTTTAGTCAAAGATAAATTTAAAATAATTGCTAACTCTATGATTAGGAATGCCATATTTCACACTATAATAATTTTTTTGCCTGATACCTGATAAATTATTTTTCCTCACTTCTTTCTAATATGAGGTGTAAAGTTGAAGTTTAAGTTTTTTGCGCTCTTGAGGGAAAAATACTTGCTAAAGAAAATCTATAAAGGTATATGCACTAATTTTTTTACAATCTTTAGGAAATAAGTGTCTACAGGTCCCTTGTGATTTTTAAGTCATTTGCTTTACAAATAAATAATATATGCTATTATGTTCCAATTACCCCATGTTCTATTTACCCCAGCCTCCCCTAATTCCTTCTAATTACGTTGAATGTGTTCTGGTCACATTGTAAAATTACCCGTCCTGTCCTTAATACACATATCCTTTTAATAATAGGATAAAACGTTATAACCTTTGAGTAGAGGTAGTAGTACTCAAGTACGGACTGCTGGGTTTCGAACAGGGACCTTCGAATAGGAAAACACTTTGAGTTTTGACCAATGCATCTAAGAGACGTTCAATCTGTCCCTAATAATCTCCTTAATACTTTTATCTATTAAGTGAGTTTTCTTTTATTTTTGAAATAGCATATACTACGATATGAATTGCTGATGAGTATTCATTCTAAGAATTAACCAGACGAGTATGCGAGGGTGCGAGGATTCTGTGTAATTTGAAATAAATTCTAAATATATCCGCGATAATTTTTCCTCATTTATTACCCAATTAAGCTTGGAACTTAATACTTATATGCTGTGAAGACGTCCATAAGTCTTCTCCTTTCTTATTGAAATCTGTATGTGTCGGTTGTAGCATAAGTATTTTTGCCATTTACTATACAAGCGCAGTTTTCGAGCTCATCGCGCAGTCAAATAAAATCATTGATAATTCAAAAATAACACCGATCGTTAACTGATATATAAATGCTGATAACAATATTCATCTATGTTATTCATATTATAAAATCAAAATTTTCTACGACGAAATAAAGGCAAAAATTGAGTTTTTGGAACGTTTTGGAAATGACATAGACTAAGAAATATCGACGGTGTTAATGACAACTCTTGCTTCGAGCTGCATTCACATTTGTGTAGTCACTCTCTCAAGAGCCGTAGTCGCGGAAACCTAAGCGACCCATCTTCAAGGGAGTAACTCCGAGCAGCAATCTAAAAGAAGGCTTTTTTCGGGAGGCCTCACTCCTTGTGGCCGACTAATTGTCACAAGGCACCCTTGCGGCCCTCCCTCTCCAACGCAAAAATCTCTCTCCAGGTCATTGAGGAAGGGTCTCACCACAAACCATGGCAAGGGAAGGAGGAGGACCGTGCCTCGGTCTTGCTGGTGCTGCTCGGGGCATTTAAAGGGACAGAGCTGCACTGTTGTCAAATCTCCTTCAACTCGGGACTTTGAAAAATTCGGCCTCCGAGGTGGTAACTTTTTATTGTGGACGGGTGTACTTGCCACCAAACATGACTTCTCTCTTGCAGCCGATAGATCAAAGGCTCATACAGACGTTTAAAAAATATTATTTACGGAAAACTTTAAGGCAAGCGGTGAAGGCTACAGAAGGCAATCTTTAAAGCGCTTCTGGAAAGAATATAATGAGTATGAAGCTTTGAAGAACATTGATGCTGCCTGGCATGAAATTACATCATGCACAATGAATGCTGTTTGGAAGAAGCTCACCCCTCAATTTATTCATGATTTCATTGGATTTAAAGAGGAAAATGTAGTGGATGAACTTGTGGACATGGGCAGAACTTTAGAATTAAACATCGAAGAAGATGATTTTGAAGAACTCTTGCGATATGACGCAAAATAATTGCTCAATGAGGATTTACTGAAACTGTAGAATCAAAGAGAGAGAGCCGAAATTCCGAAGAAAAACTGGAAGAGTAGTCACCGAAAAAATTCGAAGATTCGAAGTTAAAAAAGATGGTGGAATGTTTTCATCTGATTGAGAAAGCATTGGAAAGTTTTGAGGCACAAGACCCAAACCCCGAACGTTTCAGAAATGTTTCCAAGGCAGTAAATGACACTCTTTCTTGTTACAAAATTATTTACGATGAGAAAAAAAGGGCTACAACAGAAACAACAATGGACAAGTACCTACGTAAAATAGAAGCTGTTGGCATGCAATCGTCCGCAGCTGAATATGTGTAAATAGAGACCTTTCAGCATAATATGTACGTATTTAGTAAGAACTCATCCCAATTATTAACAGGCATTAACATGAGTATGATAATTTCAACAATTTCCTCTCCTTACAACTCTCTTCCACATTAATCATCCTTCAACACACCCTCGCTCCATATATATTATTCCGCATTTTATCAGTGGCAAACATTTTTACTCACCCTGATCCATCAAGGGCACCTGCTTCTATTTCCGAAGATATAAAGCTTGACAGTCTCAATTCCTCAGGAAGGCCAAGTATTTTAAAGCGAATTCCACTCATCTGTTTAAAAATAAAAATGAATACGGAGGTCAGTTCATAAACACAACCATGTTTGCTGACTAGTAACTACTTAATAAGCACATAGGTATATACTCTTTCATATGCATATTTCAGCTGCAAAAAATTCAGTTGGCTATTGAACAATTTGTAAAATAATGCCATCAGAATTTTAAACATATTTTCCAATGCAAATTACTATCAATGAATTCTACAAAATATGTCGTAATTTTTTCAAAGCATTTTTCTAGAGTTATTCCTATGCATACATCACCCATTAACAGTTTGATTTGAATGACTTTTTCCATTCTCTCACTAAATCAAATCTATGTAAATGTACTTCTACTATGTAATCTAATCCATTCAAAACTCACAATAAAAGATCTTTCCCAATAAACTTGTGAATTAGAAAATTTATTTAATTAAGATAAGTTCCTGGCCTTCATTCTATGCCTGGAAAAATATTTGAACACAGAGTCCATTTATACCTGTTATATGACACTTCTTTGCCCTCATTTGCTTGCCTGTACCTTGTGACCTTTGGTCATAAAAGGTTTCCGGAAACAGCCGTGTATGACACTTCTACAGTGCTCGAGCTTTCGCGGCCATTGCAGGGCACATCTTCAGGATGTTTAATGAGATTGGAGAGTGGAGAAGTATCTATAAGGTCAGGTCAGCGAACTATTCCCCCTCCCCTTGTCGTTGGTGGGGGATGGCCCTGACGTCAGAGCCCCCGCATTCACCCTCATCCGCATGACTCGTGCCACTTAGTCCTTCGTCATGATTGAGTCTGGTAATGCAATTTATATCTGCAGGAAGTTTCCTGGGGTCTGAAATTCTTTCGAAAGGGTCGCTTCCATGTAGAGCTTAGTCTGATGACATCGTCACAAAAGAAATTTGGGTGGCATTTTTCAATCTCAATAGCCTCATGTATTAGTCACCGATTATAAAACCTACATAATGTCGATTAAAATCTTGTGTCCCTTCCCAGAAAAAGCATGCTCCGCTATTGCCATTCTGATGGAGTGTTTTTGCAATAAAGCCAGTTGGTGCAATTTTAGTCAGCGGGAAACAGAGTGAATGCTTTGACCTACTACCTTTTATAACGACAGTCGTTGCTGCAAAAACCTGAGACCCAAGTTCTTGGGACCTTTGTCCTCCACGTAACTCTTGACTGTCATGAGGGAACTGGAGACCATATCATTGACTTGGGCACTCTTTCAAACCTAAAATTGTTGTCCTGATTCACTTTTTAACATCCCCATGACAGTCTCCCTGACCCTTCTGACTGTGGCCCTTCTGGAGAATGTTGCATTTTCTAAAATGAAAGCAGCATTATTGTGTTCCTTGCCTTACCACTTGTCCATCTTCCGCCAATTCTGCTCCTATGCCTCCGTTTGAACTTGGATTAAAACGTTCACTGCGGGGCTGATTAAAGCCCTACCCCTCGCAGCGCAGCGTGACCCACCGGTGGGTCACACTCAGCCTTTTGCATGGGCGGTGTGACCCACCAGGGGGTCACAGCCTCTGGCCACTGCCGAGGGATGGTGGTTGAAGCGGCAACACTGAGCTGTTTCCTGAGATTTTAAGGAAGGCTGGGGGAGGCGACTCCCAGCCTCGCCCCCAGCCCGCCCCTCCACCGGCCACGTGGGGCACGTTATCGGCTCGACCCTGGCGTGGGATGGGGGAAGAGAGGGGCAAAAATACAATGCATGTGGTAAAGATTTGCTGACGTTCAGAAAACCCAGGACACTCCCACCCATCTGTTTATTACCCCTGCCTTTGTTTGCGCCCGTCTGTGAGATGTAGATGCCCGTCACCGATTCCCCAGCCCTGCTCACACTATGAGAAAAGGGAAGGGGGATCCTTTGGAAAGAGTACATTGTGGTTTGTCTCACTCAGAAAAAAGTAGTGTCTGCATTTCGGAAGACGTTCACTCGGCAAGGGCACGGTCACTCATCCACCACTGAGGGATTGGCTCAAGAACGCATCGCGACCCTTTCCCAATTGCCCTTCCGTAGAGAGGGGGGAGAAGGGAAAAAAGTCTTAATCTCTCTCACAGCCAGGCGAGTGCAGTTCGGACTGTTTAGTTTACGAGCAACTGACGGACAGCCAAGAGGTTGAGGAGAAAAAATTTCCCTAAACATTTTCATTATTTTTAATAAGTTGATATATGTTTTACTATATCGAGTATTGTTCATCCTTATGTATAAAAATCGCATAAACTTGAAAAAAAAAACAAAAAATAAACATATTTTGGATATAATACGCTAATATGTAAATTTGTTCGTGACCCACCCGTGGGCCACACCGCTCACACTGAAAAAAGTTTCAGGAGGGGCGGCGTTACCCACCGGTGGGTCACACTAAGGCCCAGTCGTTTTCGCAGGGGAGACATGGGTCTCCCCTGGCCGGAGGACACCTGGGTGTCACCTTCACTACGCGATTCATAAACCACACCTAGGTATGATCTGACCAGGGGAAGTGATTCAAGGAAAAGATCGGGTCAACCCGGTCGTGAACGGTTCCGCACATTTTTCGATGCTCTATTGTCATGATAAGTTGCAACAGGTAACCGCGGTGAACTATGTAAATAAACATGGCAGCCTCCAACGGCAGAAATGTTGCATTTACAATCACCGAATAAAATATACTGTGTGATTTGGTCTTGCAGTATAAAGACAAAATTGAAAATAAGCGAACCGATGTAACCTCCAATTCGGAGAAGAAGAAGGCATGAGAAGATATTAGTCAGGCGTATAATGCGAACAGAGATGAAGCAAATAGGACTGGATTGCTTGTGTTCCTTGAGTTACTTAATTGAGTCACACATTAAATAGTAAAATATTTACTAGAAAATTAAAGAACCGATGATACATACAACCGCGACAGATATGGCATTGTTGGGCATACGTTAGGCATTACTTGAATATATAAATTGCGGTGGATCGGAGTACCGTCGTGACTAATGCATTAACGATAGCTTGTTATTGCAAGAATTCTATCCGAAACTACAATTTAGGGAATGATATCATCAAAATAGAATTTCACTCGGGAATGCTACGTTTTAAAGGCCTCCACAGCAGTCATATTAAAAAAAATCAGCTGTTATTACAACCTTCTTGACGTTATTTCACACACTTGTTTTTATAAGAACTGTTTTTTTTTATGCCTCATAACAATCCCTAATCCATTGAATGGAAAAAACAGCTTACCGAATAATATTTTAATTTACTCTACACCACAACAGAAATGTAAACATCGGGTAGCAATTCTCTCACTCTCACAAATGCAACTTAGAATGTGATAGTCTACTGGCCACAATTTATGCTTTCATAACAAGAGATGATACAATTTTCTTTCACAGTCAATTTTAAATTTCACATAGAAACCCATCCATCATCTCTATGAAGAGAGGATGTGGAGCATTTGCAATTGTAATCCAGATTTGGTTCACTAACATCAACTCGGAAAGTACTGGGATAAATTAGTCCCAGTGGCGGGAATTCAATATCACTTATGTATGGCTATATACACAGTAATGCAGGATAGTCGCTTATACTTTGAAGAACACTCTCTGCTTCCCAGATGACGTTCGTTTCTTGAAACTCATGGTGAGTTAGAACGATCTCTCCCTTTTGCCGAGCTTCATGACGATAAGGGACACTGTTTACTATCACATATGAACTTGATACGTGTTATCGTGGCACTTGTCGTATATCGTTGCAAAGATCGCGTTCACTCATATTGATATCAGCTACGTGTCATGCACAGTACGAGGAACATTGAAATTCCACATTATAATACCCACACGTAAACGTCCACTCGGGGATAGCGTCATACATATTAACTGCCGTATTGTCGTGCACACCGTAATCGTCCATATTCTTGAAAGCCTCGCAGTATTTACGAAACACATTTTAGTTAATTTGTTGCTTCTACTCGCGCCGCTCCGCCTTGTTTGTTGACAGCAACGAGTGTTGTACTTTTCCGATCGAAATTCTTTCCAAATTAGTGATTGTTTGATTTAAATCATGACGCGGGAGAAATATTACGACCATTCTGCTTTTTATAACATTCTTCATACATTGAACGCCTCAACATTCTGAATCAGAGAGTTAAAAGAGGAAAATTTATTGTAATTAAGCCAATATAATGCATTAATCCGTATTTTATTCTTATAATAGAGATATAAGGACATTATATTCCATAATCAACATTCATAACTCAACTTTTAATTCATTACTCACAATTATTTCTTGAAAATTGGTTGTGTTGCACAACATAATACGGGAAGTTTATAGGATAATGTAATTTGCATTTTAAAGAAAATTTACGTCATATTTTCAATCATTCCCGTCCGCTCATTAAAAACTAGCATTACTAAAACTAAAATTCATGCGTGTAAGTCGTTTCATAAGAGATATTTCATTTATAATACCTAAGGTGATAGCGGCGGACATCTTGAAATTAGGTTAGGGGAGCTCTGGGTGAGCCTGAAGCCGCACCCAAGAAATCGGTAGCCTAGGGGAGTGATGGGTGACATCCGTCCCCTTCATTGTGACTATGAATACACTTTCTGAGCTAAGGGGTCATCCAGCGAACGGAGGACACCCAGGTAACGACTATGAATACGGGCCTAAGTGTCACATAGTAGTCTATTATTTGAAGTATGACTAACCTCTGGGTGAAGTCACTCGAGAAGTTCTCGATTCCTACTCTCACAATACTCCTCGCAAGTTACGACAATTCAGAGAATTTTATGGCGGCGGTGCTAGTCGCATTTGCGTGACCCACCGGTGGGTCACGCCGCAGTGAACGTGTTAACACAAGAACAACTAAAAAGTGCGAGCGCGTGCGCAAGGTACGCCAGGGCCGGCCATAAATCATTAGTGTGTGGACTTGATTCGACTTTAAATAATGTAGAGATATTGTATTTATATAATGTACAAATATTGTATTCTAAATTGTACTTGACAAATAATGCTACTAAAGATAAATACCATGTGTTAATTCAAACTTTGCAGTGCATCACCGTCAAGAAATATCACTCGTAATACCGAGGGTATACTGTGTCAGGAGCTTCTTGGCCTCGCTATATCCATTTTCTTTTACATGTTAATCATGGGCCTTTCGATGGTACATGTACATTGCAAATCACTCATTATTGCAAGATTCTCACTATATGCCATACTCACTATAACGGGCTTCTATGGTACATGAAGTGCGACTGAGTAGTTATAAGCAAAAACATATCAATGCAAATGGAGATACTAATGGGAGTGGTTTCATTTTTTACCCGAGCACGAGACTAATTTTACACCACATCAGAAAAAAGGCAAATATATATTGGTCATTGTTCTAAAAGTATTGCCAAATTGTCAAGAATATTCGGGCGTGAGGGGAAAGAGACTGACTTTTCACACTTGCCCAAGTGTACTCGGGTGCATCAGAATTTGCACCACGTCGGTACCAGAGTTTTCTCGGGTGCGTCAGGGAAGCGGTTAATAATAACACAAACAACAATAATTCATGCTTATGTCATAACAAAGATATGACATATCTATTTTCATTTGATGGAATGAAGCACACAAATTTTCAAACAAACCTCTTGATTTTGCTGCAAATTACGTCGACTTCCTCCAAGAATTATTTCCCCTGAAACAGCTTCATCTTGCTCTACTGGAGTCAATCTGGTATCTGAAGCACTACGCAATGCTGGCAAAGAGGCTAGAGAGTAATAAAAGGAAATTCATTGTAAATATTTCTCTTCTAACAAATCTGACATTCCGACACACATGATTCACAAGTATGCACTACTTATAAGTTACCATTGTTGGGAAAGTTACCGAAAAAGGTTAATCTTTGTAAAAAGTAACTAGTTAAAGTTAAAAGTTTTTTTTCTGGTAAAGTAACTAGTTAAAGTTTAAAAAAAGTAACTTTTATGTTAAAGTTACTCTTTCAGTTACTTTGGCAAATCGGATACTGTGGTAATAGAGGCCTTGATGGTTTTTTTAAATAATAAAGAATAAAATATCCCCAAAGCTGTAATGTTAACGGTTTTTTTGTTTTGACAAGCAAAGCAAACACTGAAAATGGTCATTGTGGTTTCCTCCATTCGTATCCATTTGTTTAAAAAGATTTGCAGGGGGGATTTTCATTGTAATTCCATCTAGTGTCCAGGGTGTTTTTGGTCAGGTTTCCTAGTGTGTGCTAAAATGATTCGGCAATTTATCTAAGTTGGGGGTCCAATTATGGGATTTTTAATATGTCGTGAATGTAAGACTCTGACGAACCATGGTTCGTCTGTAATTTGCCGCAAAGGATTGTTCTGAGTGGAAAAACTGCTTTAAGGTTAGTTTTTGATATCAATCCTCACATTGCGATGTGAAGTATCCTTTCACTATTGTAAAATTGTAGTGGAAACAGCTCAGTTATATTGAGTTACAGTAGATGCTGAGAGGGTGTGCCTGCATACCTTTTCTCATGATTCATTGAGGGCTGATGTATTGATGACGTAATGTCGCCGAGTAAGGCATGTGTAAACTGGTGCATTGTAACAGATACGTTAGTTTGAATGAACCCCTCTCCCTCATTATCTGTATCAGGTTTTTAGGCGCCCTTCTTTCTTGGCCTTAACTATGTAGTATTGACGACATGATGTCACTGAGTATGGCATACGAACCCTCCAGGTCATTGTCTTCACGTGGTTTCATGTTTTCTCGTCTGAGGGTGCATTCCTAAACTTAAGCAGTCACTTCCCTCAGCCCCACTTTTGTTTGGATGTATTCATCTGGGCCTATTCATTGCATTCTTGCACAACTACCCTTGCATTCTTAGATACAGTTTTATTTTCCCATTGGTATGTTGGGCAACCTTTGCGCACAAATTCAAACAGGTCGACAATCGCCAAACATTAACTAAAACAATTAACTGAAGTTAGTTTTGCATCAGTTAATGCATAATTTTAACGATTAAAAGTTAAGTCTTCTGAATATTAACGATTACATTAAATATGTACTACATTTATAACGATTAATTTTAATCTTCAATTTTTTAAATCATTAATCCCAACTATCTAAGTTACTTTCATCAACTGCAAACCACCTTGGACTTTTGCATCATTCATAATATCATTAGATCACGGATTTGCAAACATTTGAGACAATATAATCTGTCCCTCAAAATAATTTATAAATTATCCTAAGGCCATAATTTTACAACCAAGGAAAATTTAAAGTAATATTGTAACAAGTGAAAGAATTAATTCTCTTAAATAGAATTCTTAAAAAGCATTAATTAATCTTTCATCTTCATCATCATTGCTCAACAATCCTAGGATTGGTTTGACTCAGCTTTTCACTCGATTCTTCTATCAGCCAGCCTTTTCATATTGATGTAATTCTTCTCTTTTCAATCCTTCACAAACTGTTCCATCAGGGTGTCCACTAAAGTCAAAATATAAAATTCAAGCATAATTCAAGGATTTCAAGGCTAAATTTATAAAAATTTCCAGGCTAATATATCGTGGTTCTTGTACGAGTCAAAAGTGATGTTTTTCAAGTTCTATGTAGAATATGGATTTTTCGTAGTTCAACCCATAGCATAATATAGATAAAGTAATTAAATAAGAAATAATTGATAAATTAAAGTAATTAAATATGTAGTTTTATTGGTAGTAAGAGACTCTCTTTGTTGTTTGGGAAAGATAAACTACTTTTTGATTAAACACCTTCTTTCTAAATTAGCATTTCAATGAGAAATTACAAATTCTTCTACAAGAGGAACATAAAGAACCCACTGGCTAAAGTCTTCAGCATTCAACCACTGTTCTTGGAATGATGATTTTCTAAGTTAATATTTTTTGCCATGCTTTTCTATTTTAAGTCTCAAAGCCTCAATTTTCTGTTCACTCAGAATCAGAATGTAACATTTTTGTACCGGTAGACTATATAGAAAAAAGTGAATTCATAACAATCTTTAGTATCCTACACCATCTTTTTCTAACAAAAATGAATGTAATAAAAATCCTAATTCAAGTAAGCGCATCCTGAATATATCTAACAAACATCAGCAATTAGATTTCTCAAAACTAACTACATTGTACTTACAGTAAAGTATCCGATCACATCAAATGTGCAGTTAAAGAAACATTATAAGTTCATTTTCATTAATAAAGGAATTATTTTCCAATTATTAATCAAATCCTTAAATGCTTTCAAATTCTTTTTTAGAAACAAAAAAAAATTTTATGCGACCAAGAGATCCCATTTATGGAATATCTGGGGATTCCATTTTTAAGACGTAAAAATTATTATAGAATATTTCAAGCTGCTAAACTAGTAATTTTGCAATGTCTTATTAATAATAACCTTTAAAGTGAAATTTGAGAATTTTCTACTCCTAAGAAGGGGTTGTGTAACTCTGATCTTGAAATGAAATTAGCCTTTCTTCATGCTACTATAAACAAAATTTAAAAAAAGTCTCGGATTTTCTCTCCAAATTGGCCTGGGTTTGCAAGAAAAAAGTAGAATGACATGTGGGGAGAATGTATTCTCCTAAATCAGGTAAGCCGACAATAGCAGAGTGGAGTAGTGGACTGCAGGTAATGAAGTTCGATTCTTATCGCTGTTTTAAATTTTTCTTTCAGCCATTGAATCAAAAAGTTTATCATCCTTCATTTCCAACCTTTTTGTGTGGATACTGACTTTTTTGTACTTCTATCTTTTAAACTACCTACATTTACAAATGCGTCACTAAAAATACATTGTAAAGTTAACATAATGATTACACGATTTAATTCTGCAATAAAAAATTTTTCCAATCCTTTCACTTATGCCAAATTTTATTATTTTTTTATTATAAATTCAAATGAAATTTCTGATAATCTCTTTTTTTTTAACTGCCTACAAGCATTACCCTAGGAATACAGCATAGCCTGTATTCCTAGGCAGTGTTAAGGATCGAACTCGTGACCTGCAGTACACTAGTCTTCATTTTTAGCAACTACGCTATCATAGGTTCACGGGAATCTGGCGGATGTAGGCGACCCGCGTGACATTCGGCTTTATTTTTCTTCTCGCGCATCCGTGCCTATGGAGAAAAAAGTCCCGACGATTATTTTTTTATTTTGATTTTGTGGCACGAAAAAAATCTTTTTCTCATTTCGTGACCAAGTTACACAATCTCTCCTTGTTAGTATCTACCATACGTACATTCCATTCGCGCGGCGCATCGATCACTAAGCCGCGAAATTTTAAAATCTCCGATCCGAATCTGAATTTTTACTGTCTTCGGATATGATTTCAGTAGCGAATTAAATGAAAGACCCGTGGTTCCGACCCGACCATCCTTAATTTATTAATGGTACATTTGTAAATCTAATTTAAACAACAAAAGTATCATAAAGTGAGTATTCACACGTACTGGTTTGAAATTGAAGATAATAAAATTTTCGATGCAATGACTGAATGACTACACTAGCTCTCGTTGTACGCCTGATCCCGGCGAATGTAGGCTACCCGCGTGACATCCTACGTATTTTTTTTCCCCCGCGATACCGGGGTAATGGGGGAAAAAAGTCATATTTCTTTATTTTGCTTTTAGTTGCACGGGAACATTTTCATCTAATTACGTGACCTTAGTTACACATCCTCTTCTTGTCAATATCTACCGCACCTACATTCCATTCACGGGGCACTTCGATCGCTAAGCCGCGAAAATTAAAAATCTACGATCCGGATCTGATTTTATTCCGTGTCTTTGGATCCGGAACCGAGTAAAATGAAAGATCCGTGGATCTTTGGATCCGACGGATCCAATCCGGCCATCATTACACGTTAGGCATATGTTTGCGTATCATGGGCTTAGTCCGATGTTCAATGAATGAGAACAAAGGGTACTTGACGTGACGCTGAAGGTATCCGTTCGACAGTCGAACGTCTCCGATCCACAAAGCGCTGACAATACATTGAGCCTAACTACTTTTCGTTTATTTATTCATTCATACCAACGGCAAATCCATATCTTAAAGTCATCGTTATTTATCCTGTTTATAAAATAAGGATTTTTTGTCTTGAATTAAGAATTTTTAAAATTCCCGACTAAGACCAGAAAATCACGAATAATCCACGAACAATTCCCTGCACTGAAAATTCACGAATAATTCCCGATTTTCCAGGTTTTCCCGGTCAGTGGACACCCTGTCCATGTATCTCATACGAGGCCTGCCTTTTCCAATCTTACCATTCACTTTTCCCTCAACGATAGTCTTCATCAGGCCGTCATGTCTCAAGATATGGCCGATTAAGTTGTCCCTTCTTCTTTTTAGAGCTGTCAGCAGACTTCCCTTTTCTTCCACTATTTTTAGGACTTCCCTATTACTTACTCGGTCCATCCATTTAATCTTCAGCATTCTTCTGTAGCACCACATTTCGAATGCTTCTACCTTTGTCTTCTCCGCTGCTGTCATCGTTCATGCCTCACTGCCATAAAGAAACAAGCTCCAGATGTATGTTCTGATGAATTGTTTCCTTGCTTCTATTTCCAGCTGTAAGTAGATTCTTCTTTTGATAGAATGCCCTCTCTACCTGGGCTTTTCTGTTTATCTATTTATGTTCATTCTACTAACTATTATATATTTATTAAAATAAAAATATTACAAAAAATACTCTTAATGGTTTCAATGAGTGAGATCAATATTCTTGCCTTTCCTGAAAAAAATGTCAGTAACGCTAGTCCGTAAGCAGTTGTTTATAATGTAAGATACAATTCCACATTCACATCAGTGTATGAAACTTCTAGCTTCATTCAATAATGCTAGTACATCTTTGTTTTTATAAATGAACCAATGACAGTTATATTTTCATCCCCCTCTCTCACGCACACCCTATTGCTGCCCTGTTTGACTCCATTTTGCTGCTCTGTATAATAAGTTCATATCCATTCCTTCACTTTTAGCTATCCCCATGGTACTGCCTTCAAACTCCAGTCTGCTGGATGACATATAGTATGGACATGTATGATGTTGTTTTGTTCTAAAAAAGGACATGTCAGTGTGTAAGCATATCCGATAACCAACACCCTCCGTCGATTGACCTTGAAGCCATGGCAGCAGGTACTGTAGCCAACGATTGAACTGGTATGGTGTTGCTGCTTCGTACACTGCTAAGTTTGCTCATTTTAGATAATTTCTAGCTACACAATTACACAAAGTCAAATTCGTAGAGGGAAAAGTAAACTGGAATATTGGAAAGGGCAGGCCTCGTATGAGATACATGGAACAGATTGTGAGGGATGTAAAAGAGAAGAATTTTGTCAATATGAAGAGGTTGGCTAATAGAAGAATCGAGTGGAGGGCTGCGTCAAACCAATCCTAAGATTGTTGACCGATGATGATGTCCAATTATGAGTAAAAAAGAGCTTTTTGCTGATAGTATTTTTCATACGGGACCTCCTTTTTTTTCCCCCGGTCCACAGTGAGGGCACAATGTCGAACCAGTCACTGGATTATTAACTGCTACATTACAGCAATACACATCAAGATATGGCATTTAACAAAGTTCGGTTATAATGAAGTAAATGTTTGCCCCCTTTAACTTCATTATAAATGGGCATGACTGTATAACCAAAGTTGCTCCTTCAATGATATTTGCAACTATTGACACTATAAGGGAATGGGTGCTAAGGACAATGAAACACTATATCCTACTATTTTCGAAGACAAACAGTTACAGTCCCATTTCACCCTTCCTTCTTGTAATTTCTACTTTCATCATTCTGCCCAATGTAGTTTTTCTCTTACATCTTCTCACGTTTCACTGCCTCTCTTATTTAAAATTCTGCCACATCTTATATGACTATATATATCAAAACAAATTCATAGGTGATAACATTTTTAAATCAGAAAATTAACTTGCTATAACATATCAAACTGTGCTTTATAAGATACATATATCACAGTTATGTACTAAGAATTCATGTAATTATTATGAATTTTGATAATTTAGTAAAGAATGCTTATGTTAGCAAACAACCTTCATCAGCAATTAAAGATGAGGAATCCAGGATATCACATAATTCATATCCATAATCAGAAGTTGGCAGGGGAGATGGACCACCAGCATCAACATGAACATTAGACAAGCTATGGAAATTACTGGGACGAGAATGATTACAGGCAAAGGTAAATCTGAAAGAGAAAAACACTCTTCATGCACTATAACATCATTAAATTAAAAAAAGACATGAAAAAACATTCATAGTTAAATGGTCAAAAGCTCTTCCATTCTCTATGACCTTTGGTCATGAGGTAATTAGGATTAGAAAATGCAGAGAAATCATTCAGCTTGTAGTAAATTAGTCAAAATCTAGCCTCTTATTTAAAAATAATTTTACATTAGTAGGTGTTTGCAAAAATTACCACATCACACATGCTTTTTGCTTTATAGGTGAATACAATTGATTCACTTACACCTGGAAAGTAACGTGTGCACCTGTTTTCACAAGCAAAAAAAAATAATGAAAAATAAAAAGTACTGATGAAATTGCATCGGCATCACCATTTACTGTGTGCGGATTACCATGTTATGTTATGCTATTCAGAGGAGGCAACCGACAGCGGAGGTCATTTTACCTTGGCTGTTGGATTACCAGTTTTGATAATTATCCAAACATGGTTCTTTTATTCGCTACAATGGTTTTTGCAAAGACCAAAATATTTAACCAACTCAGGGATAACAATGTCAAGGACTGCAAACCTCACGAAGTTTGCCTCGCAAAGTAAGTCCTCTGTCTTCCTCTATGTCTATATCAGCCCTATCGGAGATTCATAGCTTATTTTAAATTTACATTTGGCCTTTGAATAGGTCACTTGTAGGACTTACGTTACCTCTAAGTCATCAAGTACACTCTATCATGAATTATGGTAGGGAAACATAGAAAAGTAGGCTGAGAGTGAAACAGAACCATGAGTTCATAGATTAACCAAAGGTAAAATTGGTCAGTAAAAGTCTGCTATAGCAACAATATCGCAATAGTGAGTGATTTCTCTTTGGTTAGTCCACGATGAACATCATATGGGGTTTTGTCAGCTAAAATGAGTGGTTATTTGTCATATAGCCCTTACAAGTTGATGTTGCTTTGATTGCCAACCCGGTTGCATAATTCGCGGGATTCAATGCCCCCTGAAGGACAAAGTTACAACATACACGGCAAGTTAATAATAATAAAGAGAAAATTCATCAGATACATTGTTATACCAGTTATCAGCACCTTGCTTGTTGGTTACATAGTAATGCCTCAAGAAATAACGTTTCACTGATTTTTCCACAATTATCACCTCAGTTGCATAGCTTTCAGACCGGCTGATGATATCATATTGGTGACAATATTTTATTTCTTCAAGAAGCATATGATTCTCAGCATTTATGAATGCATTGTTACAGATACTTAATAGTTCACCTTCACCCTAACGAGTCACTACAATACATGATGATAGGGAAGCATACGAAAAATCATGGTTGTCATAATGAGTGTGCCTTATAACGAGCAAATTAATGACTTATATCAGTACTTTTTACGGCTGACTCATGTCATTGACAAAAGATTATGACCCAAAAATTGTCTGTGCACCACATTGAAAATACAAAGCTAACCCAAAAGAAATTTTAACAATTCCTGTAGTAGCATAGGGTCTTTCTTACACCAACCCATAAAAAATCTTCAAATAATGACTTTGACTTTGCTCTGCTATATTGTTTTATCTTGAGATGAGCTTCAGGCACATGTCTCTCAGGTAAATTATCACAGATGAACATGAATAATATACAGCTACTAGGCTATGTGGACAGCTTTCTTCAGTAGTTAAGAGTAGAAGGGATGCTGATAAAATTGCATGTTGAAGCAAAGAAAATCCATGATCCAGTCAGAAAAAACATGATCAACACATCATCATAACAAATCAATCTTAGATAATGGACCAAAAGGGAAAGGTAAAACACTGCATAATTTAGTTAATTTGCAGCAGCATTGAAAATAGGTACCCAAATAATGCTTTCAGCAAGGAAAGAAAATACGTGACAAAAAGAATGAGTAATGCCCAGTTCACACAGTGCGCTTTTCCTTGAATGCTAGCTAGCTGGATTTCTGGAGTTTTATAATGTACTTATTGCTTCGGCACTAACCAGCCTGACAACCCAGGGAGGAAATCGGCCGACTGCCAGAGCTACTAGAATCAAAGATCAATTTTCTGCATATTTTAACTCTGTTGGTGCTCTTAATAGGTAAACCCACTCATAACCCAGAAAATGGTAGTTATTGAACGTATATTCATAATTAAATGAGCCTTCTTTAATTATGGTAGTTGATTTCTTATTATCCTCGGATCTTTGTGATTCCTTGATCCAGGGCCGTCTCGATATGCAGGCCTGCTACATAGGACAAAATATCTCTGTTAAGTTACGAAATAAATCTGAACAAAAGGTGTTGCTCAATTGTTTGCCCAGCTTGTTTATAGGACTTTTATTGTTGATATTTGTATGCTCATGGTTGGGAGTGTGTAACGTACTGTTTAAATCGTATGTAGTAGCGTTTTATTGCATTTTGTGTGCAATATTACTATATTATATGTTTCTTTGTGGTCTTGTGCAGTAGTATGTGTTGTAGTGCATGGCATAGTTTCATGGCGTTTTGAATTATCTACGCTGAATTGATTTAGGAGGTTATGGAATTTTGAGCACATTCTTTTTCACTCATGCTTGGCTTCAATCCACTGACTGCTGCACTTACTCTTCTTAGAGCCTCAGCACTAAGATGTTTATTAAGATAGTTCCGATAACGAACTGCTTATAAACAACTTTCGTCTCTATATGCTTCGATAAGCACCACAAATTGATTCCTAGTCCATAGATTTCCACTCATTTTTAAACACAATATCGACCATACAATGCAATTAAAGGCAGAACCTTTATTTTGATCACGTGATGAAAACCTAAAAAATGATTGGCCTGCAACAATAGCTATCAGCAAAGCACGCAAGGAAAATAGCACCGGATTTAACCTCGAAATCAAGCAAGCTAGCCATCACGGCAGCCCGCAGCACTCAGCGTTTCCAGCAAGCGAGCTCGCACGGCACCCATCAGCACTCCACGCAAGGTATCCATCCTGGAAAAACGCACCGTGAACCAGGCTTTATACTGTTGTGAAAGCTTGACAAAAGACAGAAGCCTTTATAATAATAGAACTATGGTTAAGAAGGACCAGTAAAAATAGCTGGATGTAAACAAAGAGCAATGAAGACAACTTAAAACAAGTTAGGGAATCAAGAAATCTCACAGAAAATATCCTATTAAGGAAAACAAAACTTTTTGTCCATTTTCTCAGGCACAATTAGGTATTTGCTTTATGACAATTATGTTTGGAGGAAACATTCTAAATTAGAAGGAAAAGGAAGATGATTGAAATAAATGGACAAAGAGGATGTAATGGAGGTCACAACTAAAATGGAATGAAGAGGAAACAGGAAAAAAGAGAAGAATGGTATCAGTGACAAGACCTTAAATAGATGATGATGAAAAAAAATGAAGCAAACATTTGGATAATTCATGTTTTCTGAAAACTGGATATGTAATCTCTCCACCATTACCCATGACCATTCAAGACCTCAGTATTGATCATAAAATACTTCACCATATTATGTGAACGTATTTGTTCATATTATCAAATCCACTTAAGCTTCCTTCACTGAAGATAGTTTCAGAGCCAAATTAGGAATTAAATCACAGTTTGAGATTAATTCAACTCCAATGCACATTAGAACACTAGTAAAACTGTACTAATTAATCAAAGCATTCCATTTTTCCTTAGCAAGTTATATAATAATGATGAAAAACAAGAGCATTCGAAAAGTGGATCTTTCCAACCTTTGAAGTGATGCACTGTTCGGTGTTGAACACATCCAGGATGAAGACTTGCGGAATATTTTCCTATTAGTGTTGTTACCTGAAACAGAATTCAAAATATGATTTCCATGTATTTACTCATGCAATACTATAAAATTGCTAACCTCTTTTATTGCTGTAAACTGTAAAATTTATATTCTTGCTTAATGAATAAGTAACTTTAATTGCTTGCACAATGAATCAAGACGAAATATGAAACATTCACGATGATGCATAATACTTACTAGTGCTTTGAGGAGAGGCTGGTGGATCTTGCAAAAGTCTTAAACGTATTGGAGATGAGGGTAAATACAACACTTCATCATTACTGCCATCCTCACTTGGATCATGTGAAACAACCTGAAAATCAAAATAATTCTAAAAATTGAGCACAATCATAATGCATGCAGACAGCAATAAAAGATAAAAAAAAGCTCTAGTATGGCTGAAGTCTTCGCAGACTAAACTATGTGGAACCTCTCCATATCAGAAATTTAAAAAAGTGCACTTAGTATAGTCCATTAGAGAGACACTCTAGTGGTCAGTACAAAGTATTAAGTTTCAAAATTCAGAAAAATATTCACGACTGTCTAACGCTCTATGCAAACATGATAATACAAACAGAGAAATCAGGCATAAAAAGTTACATCACATCAAACAAAGGTCAATGTTTATATGAACCGAGTCAAAGGTGAATTATCTCTAGAGAAGGAAAACACAATATTTCATAATATCCATGCTTTATTTCGTAATTCATCCACTGATTTCAGGATGCGTTTATACTAGACTTGGACCAAAACCAAACCAATACCCTGATACCAGTGGCCGATACAGATAGTATTATTTGCTGATACCTTATTTTTCCCAAAAAATTTGATAAGTGCTTTCCTTCTTATGAACTGAGCTCAGTATTCAAAAGTGTTATAAAAGAGTAACTAATTATTGAGAGAAATGATAATGTGACAACTCTTTATTTTGCTACTCTTACAATAAATCACTGGAATTAGATTTTAGATTCTATGCCCTCTTGCATTTGTAAATACTTAAAATTCTTTTTAAGAAATAAGAGCTGCTGAACATGCTCAGCAGCTCACATTTGAATGTATTGCTCATTGACATATTATTGACATGGGCTGCTGAACATGCTCAGCAGTTAAAGAGGGTTCTTCTATCAGAAACCACCGCACCAGTCTCTGAAAACATTAGCTTAGGAAACTCCAACCTGCAGGTACACCCAAATACAGTGGGCTCTCGTTAGCATGTTTTTTGTAGGGACCTGAAACCCAGAACATGGTAACGAGGAAAACATGCTAAACAGGTTAGGCCTTCCCGGGTTAAATTGAAGACATGTGTGGGTTACATAACGCTCAGGGGAACAATATAAGCATTAAGTTACTTCATTGCAGGAGTTAACTTATTGCAATAAAGTTTCATTTTCAATTATTATGCCTCACAAAAAATATATACAAAACCTTGCGTTGATGCGCACTCAATAATTAAAGATGACTATTTGACCAAACAGCTCGTTTTGTGTGTACTATTCATGCAAAAATTATATAAACTCAAGTTTGAGGCTTGATATCCCAAAAAAGGAAGAAGTGAAATGCATAGAGAGCATATCAGCATGTAGATAATTTAGCCTTTCTTTTGATGTAGGCAACAGAATTTTTTTAATAATTACTTTTGAGACATGGCACATTTTTTTGGAGCCACAGAGGGTAACGGAACTTTGGATATTGCCACAACAATATAAAAAGCACTAACAAAAGGAAATAATGATAGAATAGGAACTGCACTTTTTCCATGATGTCCTTTTATCTGCAAATGACTTACTTAAATTCGTTCAAGTTATTCTAGTCAATTTACGAAACCGGGTTTTCTCCATAAGTGTGTAACATTGGAGGAACGCGACAAACACTTTGGTCTTCTTTTTAAAATTTATAATGCGAATACATTAACATCATAACACTTGACCATGCCACAATACTTTATAAGAACTTTATATTTTAAAAAATGAGTTAAGAATGTAGGTAGAAAGGCCAAACAACGTATCCGTTGAGCAGAACGAACTTGAGTTGATGACAGAACTTGAATTTTTGCCACTATTTCAACATTCTTTGTACGTGGATTTTAGTCTACTTTTCGGAGGAGGTTGAGCTTTTCAATTGATAGTTTTTTTTTCACCTCAGGCTTTCCCATGGCCAATTCTAAGCACTTGGCTCTTTTACTGTCACGTATCTGTATTCTGTATCAAAAGAAAAAGGTGGAAATAAAATGTGGATATTACTAACAAGGGAAGGTTCCCAACTGTAACCGGCGGATCGCGATCAAACTTTGTAGGGTGGTAGAAAACGAAAATTAATTAGATACATGTCTTCGGAAATGCGTCCAATAGGCCTTAGTTTGAGATATTTGCATTCGAAAATCGTTAAAAACCCCTAAAAATACGCACGGCGCAACCCGCCATACACGGCGTGGCGCTTTATTATAGTTATATGTTATATTATAGTTTAAATTACCAGAACCCGAAAGAAGTTGCGTCTAGGTGGTAACGTCTTTGGATACTTCTAATTTTCCTCTGGTTCGAGGCTCCCGAAAGGCAAATTGTTTTTCTCCTCCGTAAGTTTCATTTTTTTCGTCGCGCCCACATTTCATCGCAGTAAAATCGTGCGATAAAAATTGGAGTTACGTCACGAAAATGTTTATAAAGAAGAACGCTACATAAATGTTTATAAAGGACAACGTTTTGTGGCTTCGTATGTACGAATATTGTAGCGTCTAGCAGTAGGTCTTTTTGAGACTTAGGCTTCAGCCATAAGTGCTAGGAGAAAAGCCAGGAAACGTGTGTTCACTCCCGCTGAGCACAGTTAGAACAACCCTAGGGTTATTGTGACGAAGGTTTCCACGGCTTTCAAGGGTTGCCTCTCAAGGGTCTGAAGGCCACACACGAATTATTCTTCAGCATTCTCACAAAGATGACCAGCTGGAAAGTTTGTAAATTACCACTATTTAGACAGATCGTCTTCCCAACTGACAATGATTCATTTCTAAACACAATATATAGAACTCTTCACAATAAAAAAATGCATTACTACTTGTATTTCAAATTATTCTATCAATATCACCATTGTATTTGACTCCTTGCTGCTAATACACCGCCACCGTATTATATTCTCCATTAATATATTTAATTAATTCCAAACCAATCAACTACAATATTTAAAAAAAACCTTCATCACCACAGTCGTTGAAATTTAAATAACATTTTATACTTTTATCTTTAGTGCTATTTCTGCTGGCATAGCCTTAAAACTGTGTGCAATGTTACGTAATAAACATTATAATAATCGTTTAAACCATAAACAATAAACATTTACGGTGTATAGATGAAAGCAAAATATTGCACGCGGGAAACTCCTTTCTCTCAAGTACAATGTTATATTTTCACGCAGTTGACAGCTGTAAGCATCATAAGCAAATTCATTGTTGCACTTTTTACAAAAATGTGTCTATGTTGCATTGATTATAGAAACAACAATGCACTTTGAAAATATTGCTCAGCAGAATGTGTCTATTGTTGCATTGATTGTAGAAACAACAATGCACTTTGAAACTATTGCTCAGCAGATCCGGGTAACAATTGCAGTGATTGTCCAATCCAACTAGTTGGAGCTAGACTCTTTGCGAGATCATTAAATAAAATTTTTGCTATGCTTGGTACGCCTCAAAAGTTGACCTAAGATCTTGAAGTGAAAATAAAGTGAATCTTTAAAGATTTTTAATTTGCTTGCATAAAATATTGTGTGCCAAGTTTAAATGTGTAAGATATATTTTTTACCGGCCGCAGTTTTTTAGGCATTGTGAATATTTACCAATAATTTATCCTTGAAATTCAAACTGCGCATTCCAAGACAACTATTTGATAATAGTGTATGGAAAATAGAGGTAAAGTTGCTGAGGTTTACTTAAAAAATTAGGAAAGTTAATGAACGAAATTCAGGGACTATAAATTTTTCAAGAAGGTATTTTACCAATTCAGGAAAAAAGTGAATCTAATGTCAATAGATGCCCATTTCATGCAATAATTTTGTGACAGCTTTTATTCAACAAGCTTCGTCTGCAGCTGAAAGCATCAAGGCAAATGTCCATTCAGCATACGAACGCGTGTACCGTTCGTGTAAGTCGTGGTAAATGTTCTGACGAGTGGTGAATACCAGCAATGCCGCATACAAAGCATTAGTTTGTTTATGAGGCTCACAATGACCCATCCACTACATCGCTGGCCTTGAAGATTACCCCAAGAAAGGAGCAGGGGCTAAAGCTCTGTATTTAGATACAGATAGAGAAATACAGAGCTTTAGCAGGGGCTGGGTATGTGTGTATTGCGGGTTGCGTCATGAGTCTTTTTAGTGTTTTTTTAACGATTTTCGAATGCAAATATCTCGAAAACTAAGGCCTATTGGACGCATTTCCGAAGACACGTATCTAATTAATTTTCGTTTTCTACCACCCTACGAAGTTTAATTGCGATCCGCAGGTTACAGTTGGGAACCTTCCCTTGTAAGTAATATCCACTAAGTTTTCATTTGCTCTGCCTATATTCCACAATGTTAATCTATCAACTTAGTGGATATTACTATGTAATATCCACTAAGTTTTCATTTGCTCTGCCTATATTCCACAATGTTAATCCATCAAACATTACCCTTATCTGTAGAATTCCAATTATTCTGCATATTCTTGAATTGATGACATTTTGATACCAAATTTTAAAATTATCAAGGGGACCTACAGTTGGCAAATATTCTGTTAATGTTATTCATCTTCTGTTGAAGTATTTCCAATACACCGGCAGTGAAATGTGAGTTATTGCAACAACCCATGTGTTCTCCACCTTCACTCAAATAAAGAAGATCTCCTGCCCTCTTCTCAAAATGATGAGTAGCATGATTGCTGGTAACTTGAACTTCCGTCACCCAGTCATGGCAACTTCACATGTATCATGTATCATTTTATAGGCATAACTTACCCAGAGATAGATGGATACAAACATTGAATGCCATTGCTTACTGTCACTGACTTTAACACGTGAATTTAGTTATTCTCAGCTAATATTTTTCAGTAGAGAATTACTGACCATCTACAGCCCAAGAGTATATGTTCTATGTCTGGCGAAGGTTTTCATAGCATTCTGTTTGCACAGGTAGTCTTCCGGGAGTCTTCTGCATTGCCACTGTTGATGGGTACGTTTCACCCACCATCAACAATGACAACGCGGAAGATTCCCTGAAGCCTACCTCATGTCTATAGTTTTAAGACAAATATATAAATAAAGCCATAAGAAAAATTATATATGATACTTACATCACTATCATCATCTAGGGAATCAAATATTTCAGCAACATGAGAAGACCCTGACTTGAAAGAATCTGTGTTGGACTTGATTGAGAAGTGTCCAGTTTCAGCATCTGAGTTGGCGTTTGATTCTCTGATTGGCTCTTCACCACAAATTGTGTTTTCTCTCCGGAGATTCATATTAAACCTTAATAGCCTATGTACAGTAGACCTATCAATTGAATTTTCTGAAGCTGCACTGGAACTGATGTTCAGTGTGTCATCTTTGTCTCGCTTCTGTAATAATTAAGAAGTCACCATTAAGATACTATAAACAACATGTACCTAGCACCTCTTACATCAGAAAACAAAACACTAGTTCAATTACTATGTACCTATTCATATTTGATTTATTCACAATTTGAAGAAAGAATTAATGGAGATAAAAATTTGCCATAGTGACACACATCAAAGAGATTCAGACTTCAAAATGTATTTTTATTACTTTACAATATGGAATCTAGAGGAAATACATACAATTTCATCTTACTGGCACCTAAGAAATTGAAATGTAAATTTCTGAAAAAATGTGAAATTTCTGAAAAAAAAGCCTGCCTGCGAGAGAAAGTTGATAAAACTAATAATTTGGTCAAAATACGTTGATTGCTTCAAAGCCAGGCATGAATTTTCAGTAGCTGGGAGCCAAATCTATTCTTCAATGAACACACAATGAGCTACAAAACCTAATAAAAATGGATTTTCAACATAGGAAACTCTTGATAGGCAATAGCCTTATTTCCAGCAACAGCTGAACTTTAGTACAAGTAGCTTCAACGATAGCTACAATTATAGGAAAACTAAGAAGTGGCCTAACTGAATTCTAAATAAAACTTTGACGCTATCAAGATGAGCATAAGGATAGTTTCCCATTTGTAACTCACATTTTCTTCTCTTGTATTGAACAATATTTTGCTCACTTCTGAATATTATCACAAATATTCAAGCCAACCATTAGTATACTTTCAGATATCTCTGCGATGTGTACAAAACCAAAATTAGGAGACAATGTGATGACATAATTAATAAAACATTCTCCAGTCTAATGTGCAAAATGTACATGTCCATAGATTGAGACCTGTCACTTATAACTATCACATACCTCTTTTAACTCACTGATCTGGGCTGAGTACTGTGCTTCTAGGGCCTGAAGCTGACTAATGTACCACTCTTGGTCCCGGCACTTTTGAAAATAGGTTGGGGCTCTAACATGGAATCTAAAGGAGAATACAGAGAGCACACCATAAAGATGTGGATAGATATAAGAGAGAGAATACTTTCATATACACACATGGCAACCCTACACAAGCTGTGGAGAGTTGAGTTTACAACATTCTGCCAATTCAAAGTATATATGTATATAGTTTGGAATCATCAGCCATACATATACAAATCCAGTGGTGAATCTCCCCAATTAATACTGCTATGAAATGGGACTAAGTTCTAACACTGTTCATAGAACAAGTTCTGGGGATTGATTAAATATGATGTCGCAGTAGCACTACCAACTAAAAAGATGGCATACAGGGTCTCTAAAAATGGCACTCTCAGCAGTTTAAATACACAGAATCACAGAAAGAGATTATAATAGTACCCCAAATTCATACTGCCATTACTCATTTCAAATGTATTCTGGAAACATTTCGCTACAGGAGATGATGTTTTCTGGGGAGAAACTTTTCTTGCAATCCTAACTGACATCCCTAAAACTATAGAAGAATTTGGGCATATGGTGATTCTCCTAAAAATTCATTCCCAAAATTAGAGTACATATTTTGTTTTCACTTTGATATCCATGATAAACAACATATTCTTTCATAGTTTATCATAATAATATCATCCACAACATTATACATTAGCTTTATATGCAAGTCATACTATTGAAATCTTTAATGCAGAGATACCAAACATAAGAACAGCAATTACGTAATTATACTTATTTTACATTTAAATACAGTAGAACCTCACTTATGAAACTTTCAGCGGACACCAAAAAAAGTTTCATAAGTGAGGAAGTTTCATAACTGAGGTTTCATAGTAAGGGAACATGAAATTCTTTTCAAATGTCCAATTTAGTCTTTTTTGTTTCATGTTTGAGGTTGCATGTTTAGATGCAGGCAAATGAAGCCTAATAATTTATTGTATTCCAAGCAACTATGCAAATAAATGTATGTACGTGACACCTAGACAGAAACAGTGAGCATTTTCAATATGCTGAAGATCTGTTCCCAAAATTGAATTTCTTGGTCTAATAGTTAGCATTCCTGACACTTAGACCAACAGACCAGTCTAGGTTCAATTAATGCTTGGCACATTTCGTATTGGTGTTTATTGTCAGTTAATCTTCTACATACAAGAACCAGCTTATTCCTGATAATCTACTTCTTTTAATTCCTGCTTGCATTACCCTAGGGATACAGCATGGACTGTATTCCTAGGCAGTGTTAAGGAATAAACTCGCGACCGGCAGTACACTAGCTCTTATTTTTAACAACTACATTATCATAGGTTCATGCGAGTCTGGTGAATGTAGGCGACCCGCGTGACATTCTTCTTTATTTTTTCCTGCCTCTCCGGGCCTATGGAGAGAAAAGCCAAGACATATATTTCTTTATTTTGTTCTAGTGAACGGAAAAATATTTCATCTCATTTCGTGGCCGGAGTTACAAATCCTCTCCTTGTCAGTATCCAGTATCCTACATTCCACTCATGGGGCGCTTTGATTGCTGAGCTGCGAAACTCAAAAATCTCCGATCGGGATCCGAATTCATACTGCCTTCGGATTTGATTTCAGTTGAGAATGAAATGAAAGATCCGTGGATTTTAAGATCCGACCATCCTTAATTTTTGAGTAGTACATTCGTAAATCTAATTTAAACAATATAAGTATAAAACTGTGAGTATTCAGATGTAAGGGTTTTAAATTGATGATGATAAAATTTCGATGCAATGACTGAAAGAAAAAATTAAACTGCGATAGGGATCGAACTTCGCGCATCTCTCGTTGTGCGCCTGATGCCGGCGATTGTAGGCTACCCGCGTTACATTTTACGTATTTTTTTTTTATCTCGCGATACATGGGTAATGGGAAAAAAGTCGTCTTTCTTATAAATAATTGAAATGGTGCATAAATGAAAATACGAGAGTTATGATAGGCGTTGACAAAAACTGAAATTCGACGCATTTCCGCAGGTCAGACACTGAAAAGTCATATAAGTGAGGACTTTCCTACCTAAGGACTGGTAGAAAACAGTTCATAATTGAATTCATCGCATAATGAAAAGTTTCGTAAGGGAGGTTGAAATACATGGGGTCTTATGGAGTTATTTACCGGACCAAAACAAAAAGTGTATAAATTAGGTCGTCGTATAAAAGAGGGTCGCATATCAGAGGTTCTACTGTAGATGTCTTTCCGTCGGTCAGTCAACGAAAAGTCGTATAAGTGAGCACTTTCCTACCAAGGGACTGGAAAAAAACGGTGTATAACCGAGTTCGTCGTATAAATGAAAAGTTTCATAAGCGAGGTTGGAAATACATGGGGTCTTATGGGGTTATTTACCGGACCGAAGAAAAAACGGTGTATAAATGAGGTCGTCGCATAAACGAGGGTCGTATAACCGAGGTTCTACTGTATCCATTGAAAGGAATATTAGATTTGTGTTATTCTCCACTTTGCCATATTATGTTAACTTAATGGCCTCTCAAAATATGGCATTTTCAGTAATCGTTGCCGATTGTCGCCGTGAAAGCACACTGTTAATGGTTCAAAAATCGATAGGTAAGTTGCAGTGTTTCGACTTACATGGATTTATACTTCTTTTTTGCTGTAATGGACAACAGGCATCATCTATGGAGTAGATAATTAACTACAGGTTGTATTATGTGGGCAGGTCAAACTACATCAAAAAAAGATGATGCCTGATCACACAAGACTTCTTCACCATCACGATGATCAAATATCACCTATAGAAATATGTAATTTCTTACTCTAGAGTTGGCGTTCTGACACTAGTAGTTTGGCATCGACTCTTGCACGCTTGGCAATGAGTCGCGGGTCGTCACGAAGTTGAGTCTGTCGTGGCAACAGAAATGCGGAGAAAAGCAAGCATATTACCGGCCTAACTGAACATCAGCATAACTCTGGATCCATGTAACTTGGATCCACATAAGTTGAGGACTTACTGCAATTGCTCGTTTTTAGCATTTAAATCGTAAATACCATGGTAGGAAATATTTATGCAGCATATTGTAAGCTAATAATTCTTGTCCACATATGAATTCTTTGAAATTCCCAAATTTGAAAATTCTAACAAAAAAGTTCCTCTTCATTCTTCCAGCAATGGTATTTTCAGAAAGTCTTCAGTACTGCTGGAAATTTGGTCGATAAAAAAAGAAATCGATTAGACCCTGACAGTGAAAATTCTGCATTTTCTAAACAAAACTTGTAATCTGCTTTCATTGAATTTTATATTTCATTTGAGAAAATGAAACTTTGATTTACTTTTGAAATCACCCATTCTTTATATTTGCCCTCGAACATGACCTTAATTTTAGTGAGAGGGGACTATATGACCATTACTCAATTATTATTTACTTTAGGAAATAAGATTCAGCTTCAATTGGATTTATTTAGAGAATTCACGAGAAAGGAAGCATTATTTAACAATTTGCAGATATAAGGAAGATTTGAATTTCATGAAATTGAGGAGGATTAGGATTTAGGATTCGAGATTTGGATTTGATAAAAAAACAGGATTCTGATTGGGGATTCAGATTTAATCAAATTTTGGATTCGCCCCATTACTAAATACAAGTTTGGTAAGCTGGTGGGGAGGTTGGGTAAATCATGTAAATATCTATTTCACCATATTTACCCGAGTTCTCTGTCATCTTTCGTATCACAGTTTAGTAACCCCACCAGATAACATACAGGGTGCGTTCCGAAAGTAATGCAATTAATATTTTTTAGAATAATTTATTGAACAGATTTGCGCAAACACTTCAAATTATTCAAAGTACTGTCCTCGGCCCTCTACACATTTTTTCCAGGGACTCTGCCATGACCGGTACGCGCCCTGGAAGGCGTCTTCGGGGACCTCTCGCAAGGTCTTCGTCACGGCTGATTGGATTTCTTCTATCGACGAAAAACGGGTTCCTTTCAGGGCTGATTTAATCCAAGGGAACAGAAAGAAGTCTGCTGGGGCGATGTCAGGACTATAGGGGGAGTAGGGCAGCATTGGAACCTGGTGTTTGGCCAGGAACTCGCGGACTCGTAGTGCGTTGTTGCAAGGCGCGTTGTCGTGATGGAGTTGCCAGGTAGTGGAGATGTCTTTTCCTGTCCTGACAACCCTTTTTCGGAGCCTTCCGAACACATCCACGTAGTGGGCAGCGTTAAATGTCTGTCCTTGAGGAACAAACTCCTTATGGACCACTCCTTTGCGGTCGAAAAAGACAATGAGCATTGTTTTCACTTTTGATTAGCTGATTCTTGCCTTTTTGTGCTTGGGGGACTGGTTGGTGTGCCACTCAGAATTGGTGTGCCACTTTAACCACCTCAAAACTTGTGAGTAGAACAGAGTAGAGTCCTAGAGTCCCCCTAAGCCTCACAAATCATTTTGTTAGTCTCCTCAAGAGATTTTTTTAGTTTAGCACAAAACTTAATCGCGTAACGTTGCTCGATCGTCGATTCCATTTTTTCCGTGACACGGTCGGCGCGCAGAGGTTTACAATAACTGATGTCCTGCCGCTTCCACAGCTTGGAGAACACTGAGATTGGTTTTGCGGCAAAGCTTAGCATTCATGCCACCTACTCCAAGTGGTCCGATCCCACTCCGACCAATAGGAGCTGCGCAGGAAATTCAATTGCATTACTTTTGGAATGCACCCTGTACTTGCCAGTTTTACATCACCAGATATACTTGCCAGTTTTTTCTGATGACTACAAGATTGTCCATCTTTAAAGTTTGGCTTTAATCAATTGTGATAATGCTTTTATACACATTAAATGGTTTCGGAAAACATCACGTTTCAGAGATGACTACAGCATGCTTCGTAAGGACCTATTCATCTTGCAGTAATTATTTATCAAGTGAAACAAAAAACTAATACATGCAGTTGTCAAATCTCTTTCCTGCATTTCCTACTCAGTACACAGCCTAAAGAAGGAAAGCTGTGCGAAGACTAATGAAGCACATGTTCCTTTCACAAACAAGTACAGAAAACTCCCTATTATCTGTACGTGCATTATCCGGGATGCGGATTATCCGTGCATCGCCAATCTATTTAGTGTATCGGCAGTGGTAAGTAAACTTTTGTTATTTTCCTCCAATCGTGACTTTTACTATGGCCCTACTGACTGGTTCAAAGTCTTATGCTAGGCTTTGTGCCGCCACCTGAGGCTTGCAAACATTTAATTGCAGCCGGAACAGCTCTACTGGATTCTTTTTTGTCATAAAATGCTATTATGTACAGCGAGGATCTTTTCACTGGCAGATTGTTTTATTTTCTTACGGATATTATTTTGGTGGTGCACCATAGAGAAATGAATCCGGAAAGAACCAAAAAGCAGATAATTCGTGTTTCCCCAATATCCTTGCACCCTTTACCAGTCATTAGCACTGAAAATTGGGAGTTTACTGTACATGTTTTTACATTGGAGAAAAAACAATTTTATTAAAATTATCAAAGATGAGAAACCTACCTAACTTGCAATCCAAAAATGATATTTTTTCATATATAAAACTAGAGAGCACTTCTTAAAAATTATAATCAACTCCTTACCTTAATTCAAGGGTGCCGGTGGAACTGTCCATGTAGCCCTCTCGCGTCAACAAGTCCAATCTAAAGAAACGGTTGTAGCCCCAACACTCTCCAACCTCAAAATCTGATGCAAACTCTCTCATAATACTTCTTTGTGAGTCAAGTGTAGCCTGATGAATCATTTCAATACGATACTCATACCTATAAGTAAAAGGCGTAACTTTACTGAAAGGTTAATCAGGGTGGCTACACATCAGAAATTATGTAATTCCAGTACATTTACAGGTTTTTCAGGACATTGATACTATGTCTTAGGGTCAACCATATTCATATCTCTGATATAATAATAATAAGTTTATTTGTCCAGCAGACACAATGCACAGTATTACAAATACATATGTCAGGTGTATAGGACACGTCAAAAGTAAAGGCAATTATATTAACAAGTAAGACAAAATAAAGATACATCAAATTGTAGGTATACACTTAGATAAATATTTATTTACACTAGCACTTATTGACCAGATAAGCAAATAACATTTTACTGAACAGTGGAAATCTTTGTTCATTTTTTAAACAATTAGGTAGGTTATTGAACAATTTTGTGCACATTGATATTGGCCCTTTGGCCACCATAGACAAGTTTGTTGATATCACATGTATGTCATTACATCTTCTGGTATTGTAACCATGATAACCATCATTCAGTGTATCATTCTTGTTTTTCATTACATGTACAGCTGCATGGTAAATGTATATACAGGGTACATGTTAATACTCCTAGGTATTTAAAAAGTTCGGCAGTGGGCATGATAGTGCTGTTTACACATGATTCTTATTTTTTTAAATTAAAGATACCTGGTTTAATGAGGATGATGATCCCCATATTACAATTCCATACGAATGAGTTATTGTGATGCTGTGTGTAACATCTTGAGATACTGCTATTTGCCATAAGTAATATTGATAATAACTTCTCTACACATACTAATTACTACAATAACATGTGGATTAATAAACCATCGACATACTCTATAAATACTCTTTCTCAAATATTCACACAGAAGGATGAGGAAAAACCCAGTGCAAGCAATTTCACATTATCCTGCTCTAAACAAATAATGAATACCATGGGGTAACACTCTTTACTGCCTAAGATCTCTACTCCAAATGTACTCAGCATGACACTCAATTGCACACCAGGAAATACCCCATATAGAAACTGCAGTGGCTGAAGACTTAAGTCCAGTACACTAACAGTTCCACCATCCAGTCCCCAAATATGAGTAGTATGCGAATAAGTGAAGAATACCAAGTAAGCAACAATTCTAATAAGAAATTTTAATTTACAAATACTTTTAATGGCAAGTTACTGGAAGTTATTGGAATTCTATTAAAGGAATATAGATTTCCAGGAAAATATCTGATAAAATAGTTGTTTTATTTTTCTAAAAATAACACATCTGAAAAAAAATTTTAACAGAGTCTGAAAAATACCCATAAGGGCAAGAGAATTATTTCTAGATATCTGCGTGGTCAAGTAGCAAAATCACATTTCCTCTCAATAAAGAGGTCTAGCCAATCAGAGCATCATGACCATGACTGATGTCACTGCTGTCTCTCACCACACCGCAAATAGGTGGTAGATAATGCAATTGAGCATAATCATATATCCAAGATGCTAAAGCTACAGGTAAGGAATGGCAACAATAAACAAATAACGGGATGAAAATTTAGCAAAAGCTTCACCAAGCAAAATATTACATTAAATCTAATTGAACGTGAAAGCTTGATGTTAACTAGCACCTAAGAATAAAGAAATTATACAAGTTTCCAACTGAGTAATACTGGCATTACGTTTGTCTCAGGTCACTTGATCTGGTTTAAAGCATTGAAAAATATGGTGCAGAGACGAAAAGAGCATTACAAAAAGTTGTTGGGAGTTTAGAAAAAAAATTTCAAAAAATAAACGGTAAAATTATCCATAAAGAAAAAAAAACATGATAGCACAAGCCACAATGACGGGGCATGATATCGGAACTCAACTGTTTCCCGTCTGCTCTCTGACTGTGAATTTCAACTCACAACTTACGTCTTAAGGTGTATGTATTATATCCATTGTAGTCCAGGCATAAAAGCCTTCACATTCCTTCTGTGAAGGCTTTTATGCCTGGATGAAATTTTTCTAAGAGCCTTGCCTTCTGCCACGATCACTGTAGGGACTGCAACTACTTTACTCGATGCGTTACACAGCTTTAAATAATGGGAAGGAAACAATCTCCAAATTTGCGACAAAAACCTATTTTTCCAGAACACTAGACAAATTCGAGTTTTTCAGAAGACCAAAATTCCCTGAGTATTCCAGGGTAGCGGAAACCCTGTGAGTATTTATTTACACAAGCAAAGGCCTCCATCGGTTGCGATGCTCCTCGAGTGTCTTACTAGTGCTGCCTTCTGGAGGATCTAGAGCAAACGGAGGTAACTACTGTGATTACTATTGCCAAGAATTATCGATGCATTCACTCAAAATTGTATGCATCCATGACGTCAGGAATCATAAAATAAAAACTTGTTGAATGGGATAAATTTTAATTATTTGCTTAACATCGGCCCTGGCAATATTTACAAAAACATTGACAAATATGCACAAATTTGCAAATGTACCAGAAAACATAAGTATTCCCATTACTTCTGCTAACAGGAAAAATAATCGAAACCAGGATGAATTGTAAAATTTGAAGGATGTGAACAATTCTTTGGAAATGGAAAACTTTGATGACTTCGTCACGAGGATAAAAGGCATAACAAAATAAGCATTGGACCTTTAGTTTCACACATACACATGCTTCAAATTAACAGCACGGTACTTTCAATTTCTATTCCCAGTCTATGGGCAGTTGCCGAAAGCACAGACCCTTCCACTTCAGTAAATTTGCTAAAGTTGTCAGCGGAAGCATCACTGGCCCAGTAAATGGTGCTAATTTTTCTAAGAGCCTGCTGTGCTTTAGCTCTAGTCAGCATAGCCACTGTTTCTTCTTCCAAAAGAGAACTACCTAATTTCGTTAACACCTTCGTGTCTCACCAGTCAATCAACCCCTCATCTGTTAACTACTCCCGCACTGGCAGACAAAGACAGGCGTGCTGAACCACCACCCCTTACCCACACCACCGCTCTCTGCTGTCATGTGACTCCACTCCTATGCCTCCAATGAGAACTTGGCTTAACAAAAGAACAACTAAAAAGGTGCGAGTGCACGCAAGGGATGCCAGGGCCAGCTATAAATCATCAGTGCAGATGGCGCATATATTGTATTCTAAGTTTTAGTTGACAAATAATGCTGCTAAAGATAAATACAATGCGATAAGCAACACCTGGAGACCGATCCTCAAATGCATAAAAGAGGACGGGAAATTCTCAACCAATCAGGAGGCGCCCTTCTGAAGGTTGGTCGATGGACCAATCAGGACACACCTGACCCCAGGAGAAGGATATATAAAGAGGACAATTTTTGCGATATGGCATTCAGAAGCCCTGAACACAATGACCAAATCGGGAATCGAAACGTTGGCGGACATGGATGCAATAACCTGGTGGAGGGCCCAAGAAACCTTCACGCAGCAGATACGCCGGGAAAGCACCAGATTTTTATTTCTGGAGTTTTACATGCTCCTTCCCTGCCATTCAGTGCCATAATCCTCCACCTTAGGTCTGCTAATCTTAATTCCCCTCTCCTCTAGCACCCTCCTTTTTATACATAATCCTTCCCTGCCTGTTTCACTAACCACAATGCAATCAGTAAACAGCACATTCAACATGCCAGGCTCAGCGTATACTGTTGTCCCATCAAGGACGACGCGCTGAAACCAGGAAGATTCCACTTTTGTAATACAATGTTGTTATGTGAACAATTAGATTCCCTGTTGCAGCAAAATCGTTTGTGTAGGCAAAAGTTAGCAATATTGTATACTTAAACACGGCCGGCCGCTGTCTGCTTGAGTGAAAAGTAAGAGGGGAGGGTAGGAAAGCAAGAGTGGGGGCTGGAATGGAATTGTTGAGGGACTGATAGATGGATAAGCCAACAGGTGGTTAATCGAACGTCGGATTATCGGCACCCTACTGTATTTGTATTATTATATTTCATTCAAAACAGAGACAGCATGAATGATTTTTTCTTTCATGCTGTCTGTTTTGCATTCATTCCTCATAAAAACTGAAATATACTGTAAACATGGAGACAAAACATAATTCATATATTAAAATTAAGTGCTTCAAATATATCTAAAATTCATAATCTTATGATTTTCATGGAAACGTACTTGGCAGTTTGTTCACCGTATGCTTAAAAAAGGGCTGGCAGTAAAATGGTTAAAGGAAATACTGCATCAGCTGCTCCTCTTCCTAACATTAAGGCAAAAAGGTCTCCACAAATTTCTATTTCCCTCATTATAATCATGTACTTCATGCTATATAGTCTGCCACAAAATAAAGGCATTTTCTGCCACAGCATACCCACTAAAACTCTGCACTCACTTTGATGATTCTGGCAGACCAGCAGTAAGCTCCAGAAACACAGATAAATAGAGCCCTCGAACAATTCCATTTCCATTTGGGTATACTTTAAGCCTCCAGCAGAGGCCATGCACATGCAGAGGAGCGGAGTATACTGCATCTGCTTTAGCTTGGAGTCTCCCGAAATTATGTATTATAAATGACCCAGATTCATACGGAGGAACAATTTCACTGAAAAACAAAAAAAAAACTTATGAACTCTTTAAAAATGTCAAAATATGACCATAAACAAGCGGTAAAGGAACTATAAGAATTAAAACATCAAAATCATGCAGGAGTCAACAGCAAATACTAAGTCCACAAAATGCAGTATTATCATGGAGGTATGTACAAGAATCAATTTCTGGAGAATAATTACATGTTTCTGGTAGAATATCCAGATTAGGGAAATCCCATTTCTAAAAATTAGTTAGGGATTCTACTGAAAAAAAAGGACAGCTTATATCAGGAGATTTTATCACCTATCTTATCTTGATTTTGATCATTACAAAAAGTGAACTCATATGGAGAGCATTGACTTAGGGAATGCTTGAATGCTGATGGAAGTATGGATGGAGTCTCAATCTCATCCCAATAAAGACATTCATCTGTCTAGTCTTTGTTTAAAACCAATTCACTATTATTGGAAGCATATTTTTGGATCAATTTGGCATTATTTTTCCTACAAGGGGAGAAGTTAGGCAGAATCTGGAGACAAAGTGAATTTAATTCAGTGGATTCTGGCAATATGGAATGAAAGTGAAACATGATAAAGAAAGAAGAAAAAAACATTTATTATTTTTGTGGATTTGGCTCGTGTTTTCTTTCCATGTTATCATTGAATTGAACTTACTTTGGAAAGTATCACCAAGCATATACATATTCTAATTGGAATGTACTAAGTTAATGAAGAAAAATAAGAATAATAATATTTATATACAAAAACTCATACAAAGAATGGATAGAATTCACAGAGAAGAGTGCAAGACGTTTTGCAGTGTGTGCTCTTCAAAGTAATCAAGTCTAGAAAATCAGATTTCAGAAATATACAGTACAGTTCAGCACCCTTAATCCAGGAACACCCAAAATCCGGCAATTTTGCAATCCACCTACCCGACACTTTGTGGCCAAAAAGTTTTTTACCGAAACACTGCTTCATAACCTGTCGAGATATGATCCCATTCTTAACGTTAATTTTCCCATTTCGAGAATCTGAATAATTTAAACATATTAATATCTGGTACTTCGCGTACACTGGAATTATTCTGCAACTTGAACTAAACATACAAAATTGAAGAGATCACCGAAATGGACCAAGAACAGCTTACAGATCGGCCACTGTCATTCATTTTTTGATCAAATTACGCCTGATAATTTGATAATTATCAGGCGTAATTTGATAATTATTTGTATCTGCTATGTGTCTCCCTAATCATGTCTAATCTATACAGTTGGGACAACAGTAGATAAGTGGCCATCAGTATAAAATGTTAACAATAAAAAGCTTGATGCTATTGCATTGATGCACCAATCAGTAAAGCATTTGTCTGAAACATAGTGATTGGAATATTCAACAATATAACACATTAAGAAGCAGAAAGAGAAAATCCTCAAAATTTTAATGTTAAAGTGACACAAAGAAATGGATGACTGAGAGAAAAACTATGAAAGAAGATTTAAGTACTGATTTACATCGCCTGGTTTCGATTGCGTTGAAGTGAAGACTTAGTAAGTATTTCAGGCCAAATGCTAATGGAGCAGGCTAAACTACTTCAGAAACAGATATAATCTATGAGACGTGATTTGGGAAATTTTGCATTCATAGAAGAGTATTTCAGTCAGTTCTTAAACACGCGTTGTTTAAATTGTGGCCTGCTTCGAGGTATTTTGCAGATGAAATAAGTGGAGATTTCAAAGGCTTTAATGTTTCTGAGGATAAACATATGGTGATGGAGTTGGTTGAATGTGCAAACAGCATCCATAACTGTGAATTAAAGGAAATGGAATTGGTAAATTTAGAGGAATGAATAGCTAGCGACCACGATACTCTCACCACACAACATTTCACAGAAGATGAAATCACTGAAATGGTAATTAATAACAATAAATCTGAGTGGGGATGAAGATGATGAGCCTGAAATTGCTGAAGGAAGACTACTATCAATGATGGTCTTTAAAGAATCATATAGTGCGGTTGCATACGACGTGGTGATGGGCGGCCGTACAGACATCACCCACGCATTGACATCACGCTGTAACAGCTGATAACAAATCAAGCATGGTGAGAATACGAGGCACGAAGTACAGCCCAAGAAATATTAAATTTTATATATCCTTTTCCAATAATAATACTATACTTTTAAATGTGCAGTAATATGATGCATATGAATCTTAGCTTCTGTTATTTTTACTCAACACAAAACTTCGATACTTTTAAGTAATAACTGTGAATTAGGAAACCATTTCTTCCTGATAATTCTCAGTGACTCATTTAATAATTATGTTCAGTAAATGGCAAACGAATATATTTTCTTAAATAAAATTGAATCCTTTCAATGAAATCAGACGTCAAAAATGGACCAGTTGCCATGCATTGACCCAGAGTCCGGCAAAATCCCTAATTCAGCATCACTTCGGTCCCGACTGTGCCAGATTAAAGATGCTCAACTGTACTAAGCTAGAGTAAAAAAAAAAAATAACTGATACCTTACAGGTGCAAGGATATTAATTAAACTGTATTGCAAGAGGAAAAAAAGAGAAAAATAGTGAAGCAAATATCAAGGTTACACCACCTTTTAAATTCCCCAAGTACTGGAACTGCTACTAAATGAGTTAATGGCCTCCTTTGAGTGTTCTTGATGGCATCTAAAATATCTTTTGACTGGCGAATAAGTTCAGCATGAGAGCAGGCAGATATCTTACTCTCAGCATCATTGATAACAGTCTCTAGTTTCTCATTTTCTTGCCCTAACAACCCCTTCCTCCCAGTGAGCGTCAATATATTTGACCTCAACTGAGCATCCAGATGTGAAATCATAGACTCAACAGCACGATACACTTCATTTGCTTTCTCATCCCTGGCTTCACGTACAACTTCCACGCTGTGTTCCTGGAAATGAGGAAATCAATCACATAACATCCAATCCATTAGAGATCCTTAATACTTCACGGGACAAGACATTCTAATGTTAATGCAAACACAAAATAAAATGATTTACAAAGACATGATGTTGATTCATACTAACACATGGGTCAAATAAATATTTACTCATATCAGTAGCAGTCAATAACAAATGAAAATCAAAAATATCTACTTACGACTTTCAGCATAACATTAGCCAGTTTCAACTGACGCTGCTGTAGTTCTGAAACTTCTGATTTTATTTTCTGTACATGTTGCTCATATACCTCAGCAATTGGTTTAAATGAGTGACCAGCATGGGTAGTCCCACCCCATAAGGCACAACGATGACAGATACACTTGGAACAGGACTCACAAAACACAGTCAAATGCTCACCAGGATGATCAGGACACCTTCAAAAAGAATGCATGAAGATATTCAAAATTACAAGGTTATAAGTTCATAGGATAAAGACATTCTTTTAGGGGTACAATAAAAACCACAAGGGGATAACTTTTGGCAAAAGTCAGTTTTGATGATAAACTTCCCATATTATATACATGAGTAAGAAGATGATGCATTTTCCTTTCTCTTTATTTAGTAGTCCCATTAACCATTAATGTTTACCAGTTAACAATACACTGCATGCATATTGCCAGGGTGAGGCAGTATATGCATGAAAAAAATTAATTCAGCCTCACAAAGTGTGACACAGTTGTCACAGCACTAATTTAACTATCTATCGAATGTCTACTTTTCACGACTGAAGTAATGCAAAAAATATTTTATTCACAAGATGAACCTGACCTAAGAACAAAGATAATTGTAGATTCATAACGTTTACGACAACTGGCTTCTGATGGGTTACCATTCCATCATCCTCAAGGGTATTAACCCTTTCACTGCTCCCATCGTCTATAAGCGATCGACGTAGTAGACTGCTCCCATCGTCTATTGGCGATTTGAAGAGTGGTGCTACTCCCAGACGCCATGGGTGCCTCAAATTTCTTCCTTTGACGGATAGATGTCATGCAAACATCTTTTTGCCCTCTTTTCCCATTTATTGCCCTTCTCCAGCTGCCAGGAATCCTCAGTCACCCTTGAAAAATGTCGAGAGAAAGTCGCGCTTGTTCATCACACGGCATCCGCCCCGGGAAGAGACCATTTTCCTCACGGGATATTGTGTCTGTTTTTGATGAACTCAGCGATGAAGAAGAAGTATTTTCTTCAGATTTGGAAGACAGTGATGAAAACATAGAAGATCCTGTTGAGTCATCCAGTGAAGATGAGACAAGAGGAGAGAGCCCCGATCCAGTTTTTCAGTGGGAGAGCGGACGAAATTTTGTGCCACCGCTTTGGAATTTTAACTCTACAAGTGCAGGAATTAGTAGTGATTTTGTAATTTGTGATGAAAACAATGTGTTGGAATATTTTGAGGCTTTCTTTGACAGTGCCATTGTGGAACACATAGTGAACGAAACTAATCGCTACGCCAATAATTGTATTGAGTCGCAGCCATTGTCGCAATTTTCCAGAATGCGCCGTTGGAATGATTGCACTGAAAATGATTTGTATGTGTTTTTAGGCTTGACGATGCTGATGCCGCATTCGAAGAAGCATTCTATTGATGAATACTGGTCAAAGGATCCCCTTATAGAAACGGCAGTTTACGGGAAATACATGTCAAGAGACAGATTTTTGGGGATTTTACGATTTTTACATTTCAGCGATAATGATGTTGCAAACCCAGAAGATCCCTTGCACAAAATTGATACCATTTTTTGTATGCTAAAGGAAAAATTTAGTGGTTTCTTCAATCCGTTTCAAAAGCTCGTGATAGACGAATCGCTTATGCTATTCAAAGGTAGACTGTCATTCAAGCAGTATATTCCATCAAAGCGGCACAGATTTGGAATCAAGTTCTTTGTTTTGTGCGATTGTGAGACAGGGATCATATTAGACATGATTCCATATACGGGGAAGACAACAAATATTCCCAAAAGTGACTTAGGCGTATCTGGTGCTGTTGTTATGAAAATGATGGAGAAATATTTACAGAAAGGGCATATTTTGTACACGGACAATTGGTACACTAGTCCAAGACTATGTAAATATTTACTTGACAATGGGACGGGGTCATGTGGGACAGTGAGGATGAATAGAAAAGGTATGCCATCGTTCCCACCTAAGTGTAATCCAGGAGACTATCATGTGAAAAAATCGAATAAAATATTAGCTCTCAAATGGCATGATAAGCGTGATGTAACCATGCTTACAACTGTTCATAAAGGGAAATTAGTGGCGAGTAATAAGCGAGATTGGAGAAGTAATATATTTATAAAAAAACCTGACGCTGTTCTAGATTATACTAAGAACATGAGATTGGTAGATAAGTCGGACATGCAAATCAGTTCAGTGGAATGCATGAGGAAATCTGTAAAATGGTATAAGAAAATGTTACCCTACTCAATGCATACCACTTTCATTCCGTCAAAACTGGAAGCAGCATGTCACTGAAGGAATTCAGTCGTACAATAGTGCGACAGATATTCACAAAATACGGTACCCTGTCCCAGCCCCACCCTGGCCGTTCGACACCCACTAACCTTGCACCAGACCGACTCTTGGGAAAGGACGTTATTTTACGACACTACCTGGAGTTCGTCCCACCCACAGAGAAGAGGGCCAAACCGCAGAGACAGTGCCACGTCTGCATGAATACGCAGCGTGCAGAGAGGCGCAGAAAACTAGTCAACACTTGGTGTAAGGAGTGTGGAGTGGGATTATGTATTGGTCAGTGTTTTCGTGATTTTCACAGCAAGAAAAATTTTTAACAAACAACTATGATAGTAAATAATTGAATTTTCATTATGCTAAACATACTTACAAATGATTTGATGTTCGAAAATAAATTTTGAAAAAAAAATATTTCGGCTTTCAGTAAAAAACCACTTCCTGCAATATGACATTCAGAGTAATAGAATTAGAAAATTACGCAACATAAAATTTTTTAACAATTTTTCCCTTGAATATAAAATGATAATTAATGAAAATACGCAAAAATAAGAAAAAAGAAAAAAATTTTTTTTTTTGCGCCTGTGGAGAGCCAAATTTCAGATTAATTGCGCAGTTAAAGGGTTAAGGAAAATTCTAGTTGACAATTGTTTCATCACAGCAATGATTTCCGAAAGACCTGTTAGTTTAGAAATAAAATTATTATGTATAAAATTTATTATTCCTTTCCAGTGACACTTGAACACCCTAATTCAGTATGTCCCACTCATGAATCAAGTGTCACTTGACACAAAATATGATGCAGAAAAATATCATTGTTTGCAATAAATTAGTTTAATAAAATTTATAGCTTCATATTCTATCTAAAAAATCGCAGATTTCAACTAAATGCTTTCATTTTGTAATATACTGATATTTATTATGTAATCAGATCTCATTGTCAAAACAGAGGGTACCTATAATTAAAGTACGAGTAGGCTACAGGTATTGAGGCTGAAAATATCCAAGGTTAAATGGTTAAACATGTATTTTCTCAGGATGTTACATTTCATTCTCTTGAAATTAACCTAAAAATGCAAATTGGAAGGAGGAGCATCACTCAAAAATCTTAAAAATATATGAAAATAATCTATGACAAAAGTAAATTGATGTCAATGTCAATCATTCAATGAAAATGATAATTTTCTAATTTCTTTAACTTTTCTAAACTACTTTCCTACTAATTTTTTATCCTATTAACACATTCAACCCGGAATATTTCTAGTGTGCAATCATGAAAAACGGAAAGCTTTTTCTGTCACAATAATTTGGCCAGTCAATTAAATGTAATTATAAAATTAGTTAAAAAAATTTTTGAATAACAAAACTCGATAATTTATTATAGACGCAAGTTTCCATCCCTCAGAGAGTTCTTCAGAGAGGTCTTCAGTGAGGACAACAAAGGGGTCATTAACAGACGTGAATGCGCATCCTTCGGTGTCTTGGCAACGCACCTCGGATGCGCATTCGCGTCCGTCGGGTTGAACGCGTTAAATTTCTTATTTTATGAAAAACATTGTGGGAATGTTTTTAGAGAGGGTGGTGGATTTTTGGGTATCTAAGCAGATCTTCATGAACCCATAATACACATACAGCATCATACATGTACATGAATTACGTTAAATCATGGGTTCATAACTTCTCAGATGTTTTCTTGCATGCAATGGAAAGTGGAATTTGTAGTATGTGTCACACATAATATTCTTAGCTTTCTCTTATCAGGCAGGTAGTACATGTAAACTTTACTGCAAGTTTGGTGATGACTCACTCCCTACAACACATCCTTGGGGTGGCTATTGACCACCCATCTTGAACATCACTGAAATCTCACTACTAAGAGTACAACTTCAAATGCTATTATCATTGTATGATGATACTTGATGGCATCATCTAGAATTTGAAGTCTTCTTCTGAGTTGGATAAAAATATAATAAATGCTTCGCCCAAAGAGTTATATTACCTTATAGGAAACAAGTCGATTTCTGACCATCACACAGAAGCCTAATTCTGGTTTGAACAAACTAAACAACCAATAAACCACCTTAACCCTACAAGCTACAATTTGAAATCATGAAGTGTTTCCTTTTTTCCTTTTCAAATTCCTAGCACTGCACAGTAAGTGGTCCTTTTAGTGAACAGTTCACTGAAATATAGTTCATCTGTTGCAACTATCCAGATGAACTATTCACTGTTGTGTTAGTGGCCTAATGTCAAGGGTGAGCATTAGGGGGGGGGTCAATCCATATGAAGTGATCCAAGGTAGGTTTTTTCACTGGGGGTGGGCTGTGCCAGCTGGGTTGACATGTCTGAACAGGCCCACCAATGTCTAACAATGATCGTGTTTGGATTAAAATGGAAAACCTCTTAAGAAAATTATCAGTTCTTGAACTTACAACAGTAACAGGAAGATCCTACTCTATCTTACCTAAACTCTGTGAAGATATAAGTGTAATGCTTAACAATCACTTGGGTTAAGCAGTAAATAAAATGTAAGTACGGTACTAATAGTTGTTTTTACTGTTAATTTCTAAAATAATATGTGGTAATTTTGCTCATTTTGTGTTTTTCAACCCAATAAGTATCCTATTTCAACACTTTATATGGTAACTTTTCAAATTAATACAATTTAACATATATTTGATACTAATAACTGATATACATAATTTGCAAAAAACGATGATTTCCCGCATTTTCAAAAATTCATAACTTGGTTCAGAGTCAAATATCAATGTTGAAATTTTTACTCCACTTTGCTATCATAAAGGACTACATAATGTGTAAAAATCGTGGATTTTTATCCAGTCCCATCTGAGATATGCAGCCTCAAACTTTACAAAAATTTTAAAAATCCATAAACAATTAACGAGTGAGTTGTCAATGCTGATACTCTATAAAATGTGAGTACCCAATGATATCTTACTACAAAAAAAATATTACCTCTGATAAATTTCTCCTTCATGGTTTTTTTAATTTCTAAAAAGTGGAATTCTTCAATTTTCGACCCCCTACTTTGGAGACCATTTAGACAGGTAAGATTTGCATAGGGAATTATGGCTATGAAACAATATTGTAGGGAAGAAAGAACTGAAAAAAATGATGCCAGTTCCAATCTTGTAGCATGATGCAGTCCAGAGATTATCAATTTAACGCACACGTCTTCAAAGGGAAAAACCGCTACGCGATTCAAAACAAAAATGGCCACCACATGTAAACGGTGCAAGATTATTTTTTAAACAATCTGTTTTGAACTTCCCATTTGTGTTATAAAAACATATAAAAAAATTAAAAATATTAAAAATGGTCAAGCAACCAACTTATTTGGTGCGAAGGTTTCCGCGGCGTCGTTCAGATGCAGAGAACAACCAACTTATTTTTTTTAGGATCACTTCATATGGGGTTCACCCGGGGTCTCAAGACAAGGGAAATTTTTTTTCCACAAAATCAAATATGCATACCCTCTATTTTTTTCTTTTTGACCTTCATAACTCACAGAATACATACTATTGCGATTGAGTTACGATAACACGTGCAGACTCGATGCCAAACATGTGAAAGAAAAATATGTACCAAGTTAGTATGAAAGAATTCTAGAATTTAATGTTTACTTAGTAAATAAAACACCAATATGCCCAAATCGTATTTATTTACTGTTCAACATGTAAAAAACATTATTAGTTAAATTTTACTGTCAAAGTTTGCTTTTAACAGATAAATCTTCCGGTGTTCTTGTACGCAACATAGCAAAAATTACTTTTGTTCATCCTCAACCGTGAATAAAACTTGAAAGTCTTGCATCATCTTGACTGATCTTCCATCTGTAACGTTCACTGCCCTCAGTGTTGAACCCTTCTTTCTGGCTTCTCAAAATGAAGCATTACTCGACCACATTCGTGGAGATAACTGTCATCAATTTTGAGATGATTGAAAAATGACTTGCTTCTGCCCGAAATGAAGTCATAGATTTTTTTCTCTGACGTAAAAAAGAGGAAAGTCAGGTAACAGAATTGTGATATAAACAGAAAACCAAAGAAACAACATCTATATTTCCTTATTTAACTTCCCATAAAATGGACCGCAAAGTTCTTCCTTCGATGGGATGTACCGTTTACATCACATTGAGTTTGAGATTTGAGTTGGTAAATTCTCTTTGGTTAAATTTTAAACCATTTTAACTTTAGTTTCTTGATCCACATCATTGTCAAACAATGACAAGACAGAAACTTTATTAGTCAAATACCATAAATGGAATATCTTCTGTAAAGCTGTTTTTAGATGATTTTATCAATATTTTCATAAGCTTCATTGACTTCAAAAAGCACAAATCTTGGTAAGGTGCTTTCACTGTCAAAATACATAGGAGTCATGGCTTGACGTAGGATGTCACCATGAACAGGCAAAAGTCTAACGGTGCTGCCATATCCTTGCTCATCATCATCATTGGTCATCAATCCTCAGATTGGTTTGACGCAGCTCTCCACTGAGTTCTTTTATTGGCTAATCTCTTCATATTTACGTACATATTTCTTCTCTTTCACATCCTTCATCACTTGTTCCATATATCTCGCACTAGGCCTTCCTTTGCCATTCTTCCCATCCACTTGTACCTCGACGATTGTCTTCATCAGGCCATCATGTCTCATGATGTGGCTAATTAAGTTGTTCCATCATTCTCTTAGGGTATTCAGAAGACTTCTCTTTTCTCCCACTCTTCTTAGGACTTCCTCGTTACTGACTCGGTTGATCCATTTAATCTTCATCGTTCTTCAGTAGCACCACATTTCAAATGCTACCACCCTTTTATTTTCCACAGCTGGCCTATTCCATGCCTCACTGCCATAAAGAAACATGCTCCAAATGTACGTTCTGATGTATTGTTTTATCCTTGCTCATAATTTTGAATTGTTCACTAAGTAATGATATTTTTGGAGAAAAAATTGCTCTCGCCATCCATCGAGCTTCGTGCATGGCATCTGGAGGTCGAATTTTAAATTTTCTCTGTGTATCTCCATCTAAAAATATCACAGAAAGCTCTATCAACTCTCAATAGTCATCTCTGACTATTTCTTTGGTCAGTTCTGTTTGGTACAACTTCCACAGATTGTCAATTTCTGTAACAGTCAGTTGCAATGTGAGTCTTTCTATATAGCACTGTATTTAATCAGGATCAACGCTTTTCCAGTTATCTCGAAACTTTTTGAAGAGTAGAATATCTAAATTTGTTGTCAGTAGACTGATTTTTTTCTTCGAACACACTTTTTAACACCAATTCGTACACATGATAGTGGCAAGCCAAAATAAGCATATCTCTATTAAGTTTTTGCTCAAGAACCAACAGGCTCCATTAACATGACCTGTATTTGAAGCCGTAGTATCACAACAAAGAATTTGCACTTTATCTTTGAGATTCCAGTCTACAATCGTGTTCCCAATACAATGAACATTTCCCCTTCCAGGAGAGCTTTCTGACCTTGGCACTGCAATAACTTGTTCTTTATTTGCATATGAAATAACTATCAGAAGACGTTCTTCTTTTGATTTCTAAGCATCTAATGCAGGCAACATTTTGCCATCCCAGCGAACAGCCACAATATCTGGTACCTCATTTTGAAAATTAGCTTTTAAGGCTTCCACACACACTTTCCGTATGAATTCATTGAATTGAGGACTTACTCATAGGAAATTCATCAGTAATATATCCAGGTGCCTCAGTGCTACCTTCAAGAATAAACTTGGAATCTCTCATACTTAACTGACACCTATCTAGCACTGCTACTAATCTTGAAGTAATGAAAATTTTCCACATTAGGGCTGAGAACTGTGTACATTTTAGGAACATAAGCCTGATGACACATGCCTCAAAGATACTGACGAGAATCATCTATAAAAGAATAAGAGTGAAAAGCTAAGGAGTTCCTGGATGAGAACCAATTCTGGTTCAGAATAAACAAGGGCAAAAGAGAAGCAATTCTGGTCCTCAGGCTACTTATAGCGAAGAGAATAGAGAAGAATCTACCGACGTTTGTTGCATTTGTAGATTTGGAGAAGGCATTTGACAACGTGGATTGTAATATGATGCTAAAGGTTCTGAAAGAAATTGGAGTATTATACAATGACCGAAGAGTTATACACAGCTTGTATAAAAACCAGGTGGCCATAATCAAATCAGGACCCAGTAGTACAGGAGGAAGCATAAAGAAAGGAGTGAGACAAGGCTGTGCACTGTCTCCCGTATAATTCAATGTCTGCATCGAGAAAGCCATCCAAGAAGTCAAAGAAAAGTCTCTGGGAGTGAATATCCACAGGGAGAAAATCAGCATGCTTTGATTCACCGATGACATAGCAGAACAATGACCAGATAATATCTGAATATCAATAAAAAGAAAACTAAGGTATTGGTGTGCATGAGAAGATAGGAAGCCAGGACCAATGTTAAACTAGGAAAAAAAAATCGAGGAGGCGGAAGAGTTCAGTTACCTGGGAAGCTGAGTAACCAGCGATGGACGAAGTAAAAGATAAATTGCCAGTAGAATTGCCCAAGGGAAAAGGGCATTATATCAAAAGAAGATTCTGCTTACAACTGCAAATACAAGTGTGGAAGTGAGGAAACATTTCATTAAAATATACATCTGGAGCATTCTACTATATGGCAGCGAAGCATACACAATAACAGCAGCAGAGAAGTCAAGCTGGAAGCATTTGAAATGTGGTGCTACCAAAGAATGATGAAGATAAAATGGATCGATCGAGTGACAAACGAAGAAGTTTTAAGAAGCGTGGGAGAGAAGAGATGTCTACTGAAAACCTTAAAAAGAACACGGGACAAATTAATAGGCTACATCTTAAGACACGATGGCCTGATGAAGACAAACTTGAGGGAAAAGTGAATGGGAAGAATGGAAAAGGCAGGCCGCGTATGAGGTATGTGGAGCAAGTTGTGAAGGATGTCAAAGAGAGGAGCTACGTCAATATGAAGAGTTGGCTGATAGAAGAATCAAGAGGAGGAGGGCTGCATCAAACCAATCCTAGGATTGTTGACCGATGATGATGATGATATTTTACTGGTTCAGGGTTGTATGTTCTCGATTAAAGTTGGAAAATCTTCTTTTAAATGCCTGAATTTCCATTAGAAACAGAAGACCATTTTAATAACCATTAATAGAATTAATTTAATTATTTAAGAATTAATAATTAACAGAATAACCATTTTGTAATGGTTCATAGTGTTAGGGTGTACGGTATTAACAGAAATGAGTTTATGTTTTGTATTATGTATAATGTGGTGGCAGCACTGGGCGGAGTTCGCAAGGCGTTGTGCTTTTGTTTTGTTTTAGAGTGTGTGCCCAGTGCATTCTGAACCTAGTTGAATAAAAAGTTTTGACCAGCTAACAGGTTATGGGCCCAGGGCGTTTACGAGTGCGTGCCCAGGGCGTTTTACGAGCGCGTGCCCAGGGCGTATTACATGCGTGTGAATGAGGTTACGAAATTAGGAATCACGAATTTCGAAAACGTGCGTAGGTATTGTCGGCGAAATGGCATCGGTATATCATCACGACGAAACGGCTACGAAGGTTCCAGTTCTGAACTCAAATAATCATTTCGCGTGGTCATTGCGAGTGAAGGCGGAGTTACTTTTACGTGATGCATGGGAGGCGATCGTTGGTTACGAAGACGCATTGGACGCATCACTCACTCAAGGCGAAGTTCGGAAGCGAGCCAAAAACAATACCATCGCATTATCCATTCTGTATAAAACGGTAGGTGATGAATTTTTGGGCGATATTGCGGACTGTACGACCGCAAGCGAGGCATGGGAGATTCTAGACAATTTGTGCAATAGTGAAGGGCTGGTTAATGGCGCAATGGTACTGAAGGAGCTGACCCATTGCACCAAAACTCCGGAGATGCCCATTCAAGAATATTTTGCAAAAATGCACAATTTGCAGAAGAGAGCAGCTAAGGGAGGGTTTGAGATGTCCGATAAGCAAGTCGCGGGAATTATTCTCGGAAATCTACCGGAGGAATACCAAAGCTTTATTCAGTCCTGGGAGATAGATTCTAGCAAGTTGTCCACAACTTTACTGAAGTCAAAGCTTATCACGGCTGAGAAGAAATTGCAGTTGATGGGAGAAATGGGGGAAGACAAACATCACGCATTCCGAACTGTTCATAAGCCTGAAATGAAAGGGAAACCGAGAATACAATCGATGAGCAAAGAGGGAAGTAAGGTGAAGAATGGAAAGGGAGATGAAACAAACAGATGTAGAAATTACTCTAGTGACAAAAGGTTTTGGTGCTATGCCTGCGGGAAGGAGGGACATATTTCTAAGAATTGCCCTAGGAAGAAGGAATATGAAGGGGAAAGAATCGTAGTAGAACATAAGAAGCCATCTACAGCCATCGTATCCAGGGAATTCGTGTCGCTCTGCGCGAAGAGGAAAGTACCTAACGGCCAGGGAGTGTGGTTATTGGACTGTGGTGCATCAGATCACATGTGCCCACGAAGAGAACTATTTTCCCACCTTCAACCAATGGAAGGGGAAGTAGAGGTTGGCGACGGAGCTCCTTTAAGAATTGAAGGTAGGGGAAGTGTGATGCTGAACATATCGGACGAATGCGGAGGTAAAAATGTGGAACTTAAGGAAGTTCTGTATATACCAACATTACAAGATAACCTGATTTCGCTAGGGCAAATAGAAGAGAAAGGGTGTAGGATAGAGACCTTCCACGGTGTAGCAAACATCTATCTTAGGGAGAACCTAATCCTCAGGGCAGTAAGAGTCGCTCGACTTTACTATGTGTCGACTGTTGGAGGCATTAGTGTACAGGAGATTAGTGAAGAATTTAACAATAAGGGTAAAAAGGCTTCTAGAGTTTCTTTTCAAACTTGGCACAGTCGTTTAGGGCACCTGAACGAGCAAAGTATGAAAAAGATAGGTACCCTGCAAGAGATTAAGGAAACGGGAGGCTGGAAAAGGGATGATTGCAGCACTTGCATCATTGGGAAGATGAAACGGTATGCCTTCCCCAAGGGTGATGGGAGGAAGGCTACCCAGCTGCTGCAAAGGGTGCACTCCGATGTTATGGGGCCCATCTCTCCTGAATCACTAGGGAGATGTAAATTTGTTGTCACTTTTATTGATGAATATTCTAAGTTCATCACAGCAGTTCCTATCAAACACAAAGGTGATGTAATTCAAGAATTCATAAAGTACCAGGCAAGAGTGGAACTACAGAAGGGAAAACAGATTAAGGAGTTCCAGAGTGACCAAGGCGGAGAGTACACAGGAGCATCACTTCAACAATACCTATCCAGTCAGGGTATAGTTCACCGCAAGTCAGTCCCTAGGACACCCCAGCAGAATGGTTTGTCAGAACGATTTAATCAATCATTACAAAATATTGTCAGATGCATGCTTGTGGAATCTGGAGTACCGACTTCATTCTGGGGGGAGGCAATTGCAGCAGCTTGCTACATCATTAACAGATGCCCGTCATCTACATTGGACTATAAGACTCCATTGGAAGTATGGGAAGGGCGAGGATTAAGGAGGCAGGATTTTGATCACTTGCGCACCTTTGGATGTGAGGCATGGGCATGGACTGCAGAACCCCTAAGGGATGGAAAATTTGGCCCAAGAGCGAGAAAATGTGTCATGATAGGTTATGAGGAAGGAGTTAAAGGCTATCGTCTTTGGGACATGGAAAAACGGAAGGTAATCATAAGTAGGGATGTGAGATTCAGGGAGCACATATTTCCTTATAAGTCTACCGGTGAACACCAATCAACAAACCCAGCCGTTGAAGTTGACCTGCCATTCTACTGTGGAGCAGAAGAAGAAGACAATGACTTGGAGGAGCCGGAGGTGAGAGGTGGAGAACCAGAGGTGGTGACACCCATCCAGGGACCAGGGGAGGTAATCATCGCAGGTGAAAATGAGCCTGCCTATGAGGGAGGAGCGGAGGGTGGTCTACCACATAGATCTCAGAGACAGAAGAATCCCAAGACCTGTCCCAGCTGCAACATTGCTTGCTGCAGAGGTCCAGACAGCAACATCCCGGAGGATGCAGAGGAGGCACTGAGTGGGCCAGATGCTGAGAAGTGGAAGGCTGCGATGGAGGATGAGCTGGCAAACATGCAACGCCAGTGTACATGGGAGGTAGTCAAACGCCCTACTGAGGCCAATGTCGTGGGGAGTAAGTGGGTATTTGCAATCAAAAGGAATCAGGTGGGTACCATTTTAAAATATAAAGCAAGGTTAGTAGCACGAGGTTTTAGTCAAGTGTATGGGGTTGATTACATGGAGACATTTAATCCAGTAATCCATAAGAAATCATTACGCACACTACTTGCTGTGGCCGTGGAAAATGAATGGGAAATGGAACAGTTAGATGTTGTCGGAGCCTATTTAAATAGTCCACTTGAAATGACAGTGTACATGGAACAAGCTCCCTGCACAAAGGTAATGGGTAAAGACCGTTCCAGATATGTTTACAAGTTACTTAAGAGTGTATATGGGTTGAGGCAGTCGGGGCGGAATTGGAACAACTACCTAAATGAGTGTCTGATTACCTTGGGTTTCAATCAGTGTGAAAGTGATCCTTGTGTGTATGTGGGAGGTGATATTATTTTGGGAGTATATGTGGATGACTTTTTAGTCATTGGTGAGAAAGAAAAGGTCATGAGCTTTAAGGTAAATTTGAAGAAATTTGTGGAGGTGAAGGACCTTGGTGAGCTATCAAATATGTTATCCATACATTTCACCAGACCCAGTAATCAGGAACTAATTATAAGTCAAGAACAATATGTGAAACATGTTCTCAGGTATTCAAAGCGGACCAAGGGTTATTCTTTGCATTTTTGTACGACAGGTAAAGCCATTCAGGTCTGCAGTGGTGCTGACTTTGGTAGTGATGAGCATGACAGTGAGTCATATGCAGGGTGTGTAATCGTGTTAGGTGGAGAACCTATCATGTGGAGAGCTGGAAGGCGGAGTTGTGTTTCTGCTTCCTCTACTCATTCTGAGTGCTTGGCTGTGTATGATTCTGTGACTGAACTTGTGTGGTTGAGAGAGTTTATGCAGGAAATTGGACAGGGTAAATTTGTTGATGTGCCATGTGTTGTCCAATCCGACAATCAAGGGAATTTTGTAATGTGTTGGACCTTAGGGAGTGCTAAGAGATTTATATTTCAAATTATTATTTTTGTGCCAAGGATCCATGTTGGTATGTCCTCTTTTGTTTCTTCTTTCAGGAGTCATAAAATGGCATGTTATGTGTACCGGGACCGGGTGTGTCCGAGAAGGATTAATTCGGGTTGTTTTTTTTTTTTGTGATATGATACTGTGGAACTGGAAGGAGTCTGACCACATTATGAATGACTGTATATGTAATTGGTTGTTGGCAGGGTTGGGCACGAATCACCTAGTATTGATTCGAGTCACGAATCATGAATATCGAAGGAAATTAGATTCGAAGCACGAATCACGATTCACTGCTGTAAATTTGATTCAAATCTCGAATCATGAATCATGTGATTTTTCCTTTAAATATGATTCGTGCGGTTCACGAATCATAGAATTATTGCAGAATGACAATACCACTAAGTAATGGTCACATTCTGAACATTGCTCCCATAATTGGGAACCTATACCAATCTTTTCGCCGGTTAATTAACACTTGTGTAGATACATTGTGTATTCACTGAATATCATAAATTACCAGTTCTGTGTACAAGCCTTCAAGCCACCATAAAGGTGTGTGGCAGGGGGTGAATTCTCACCAAACATGCACTACATATCATGCATGAAAAAGGAGTAGTAATAGTATACTAGTCTAAACCTCACTATTAAAAAAATAAATATAGTAAAGTAAGCATGCAAATACATGCTGTTAGTTGGGTTACCTTCAAGTCCTTACACCAACATGCAGCATTCTATGATATACATTGATTCACTCGTATTGGACACATTTACCGCTATTCATATCCCTAATTGTATGAGGAAAAAAGGACATTTAGAATCTGTCATTTCGGTAATCAATTTCTCTAACTTTGTGATTATGGTCCAGTCTACCATAGTAAGTTGGGGTTCGCAAAATATTTTTAACATCATCACTGAAAATATTATCTTGGAATTTATTTAGGGGAAGAACTCTACATTTCAGCCTGCGATCAGACAATGATTCCCACTTTAATTCATTTAATAGACTGGTTACGCTAAAATAGTTATCATACCGTCCCTTTACAAATCTTGCCGATGTTCGCTGCACACGTTCAAGTTCATTTTTTAGACCGATTTCGTCATCATCATCATCATCATTGGTCAGCAATCCTAGGATTGGTTTGAAGCAGCTTTCCACTCAATTCTTCTATCGGCCAACCCTTTCATTGTGACGTAATTCTTCTCTTTTACATCCTTCACAACCTGTTCCATGTATCTCATACAAGGCTTGCCTTTTACAATCTTCCCGTTCACTTTTCCCTTGACAATAGTCTTCATCAGGCCATCAAGTCTCACGATATGGCCGATTAAGTTGTCCCTTCTTCTTTTTTGAGTTTTCAGCAGACCTCTCTTTGCTCCTACTCTTCTTAGGACTTCCTCGTTACTTACTCGGTCGATCCATTTAATCTTCAGCATTCTTCTGTAGCACCACATTTCAAATGCATCCACCCTTTTCTTCTCCGCTGCTCTCATCGTCCATGCCTCACTGCCATAAAGAAACATGCTCCAGATGTATGTTCTGATGAACTGTTTCATTACTTCTACGCTTGTATTTCCAGCTGTAAGGAGATTCTTCTTTTGATAGAATGCCCTCTTTGCCTGGGCTATTCTACTAACTATTTCTTTCTTGCTTCGTCCATCGTAGGTTACTCGGCTCCCTAGGTAACAGAACTCTTTCACCTCTTCAAGTTTTTGTTTTCCTAGTTTGACATTGGTTTTCGCCTCTTCTCTCTTGCTGCACGACAATATCTCAGTCTTCTTCTTATTTATCTTCAGCTGATATCTGGCCATTGTCCTTTCCATGATTACTAGAATCTTGTTCAGATCCCTCTCTGTCTCTGCTATTAGTGCTATGTCATCAGCGAATCGCAGCATGATTATTTTTTCTCCATGGATAGTCACTCCAGAAGACTTCTCTTTCGAAAGAATTAGAAGAATTATCTATCAAGTATCGAATTGCTTCCCTAAATATTTATTTCAATAGCAAGTGCCTAGAATTCGGAGTGACACCCAAGTACGTATCCATCAAGACAAGTTCATCTTCACCCGCAGCCCAACGCGCAGTCGCCGTCGCCAAAAAAGTTTGGATCCGTACAGAACTGAAGCTGTGGTACAGTAAACGTGACTCTATGAGTTACTACTTGCATCTTCTCCACGTACAACTCGTGGACAAACTCCATCCCTGTGAATTCACCGTGTTGGTAGAAAGAGTGACGTTCACGGCAGGCGACATCGCCTCCAAAAAACGCATAGTGATCAACAATAAGCTTCTTCGCCTCACCGGATCCTATAGTGACTCCTCCAATAGTGATACAACCCACCCACAACAAACATGTGATCACCAGTTCGCCAACAGAATAGCCAATCTGTCCAAATGTGAATTTCCCGCTGATACTCTTTCGCTCTTAAACAAAGGATTGAAATACGCCCCCTCGCTTCCTACCACCACGAGACGCTACAAGAACCTGGCGACGGACTGCGAAGTCGCCCTATCTAACCAACCCAGAGGTGTCAAACAGCTGATAGCGGACATCATCTCCCAAGATTTGCTGAACCCATCTTCGAACCATCCACGCCCACAACATGAGAACACCAGCTTGAAGGCACTTCAAGATCTTAAGGAAGAAAAGCACCTCATTTTCAGCAGAGCTGACAAAGGAAACTGCACCGTCATCATGGAAGAAGAAGATTACTTCAGTAAGTGCCAAAGTTTCCTATCCACCAACGAATTTGAAATACTCTGCAAAGATCCCACCCCCATTTACCAAAAACGGGTCAAAGAAGCCATCTCTGCTTGCATTCATCTTTTTAATGATAGGGAAAAGTTCTTCTTAACAACCATGAATCCTTTACCCCCCAGGCTGTATGGCTTACCAAAACTTCACAAAGAAGATGTCCCCATCAGACCAGTTGTGTCATGTGTCAGTGCACCAGTGCAAAAACTAGCCTATAAACTAAACGGGATATACCGTCAGCTCTCAGGCTTCAACCCAAAATTTACAATAACCAACTCTATCTCTCTTTCCGAACGCCTTCTGCCTATCACCTTGCCTCCCAACGCTAAACTGGTGTCGTTCGATGTGTCCAACCTTTTCACCTCTATCCCGGTCCAAGAAGCCTTAGTGTACGCCGAAAAAATCCTAACCACCGCAGATGTCAATCAACATCTCATCAACGAAATATGTTCACTCTTTAGGATTTGTGTCGATCAAAATTACTTTTTATTCCGAGGGACCTATTATAAACAAAAGGATGGCCTGGCTATGGGATCACCTCTTTCCCCACTCCTCGCAGAAATATTTATGGATGTTTTAGAGCATAAGATCCTCAGTGACCATAGATTTTCCAAAAATGTACTCTACTGGTTCAGATATGTCGACGACGTTCTGTGTTGCTGGACAGGAAGTGAAAGACAGTTACAACAATTTTTTCAATTCATCAACTCCTTACATCAATCAATAGCCTTCACTATGGAACTCGGTGTGAATAACAAAATCAATTTCTTGGACCTCACAATCGAGATAAGCGATAATAAACACATGTTCTCAATTTTCCGAAAACCTACCTACACGGATCAAGTTATTCCTTCTGATTCATGCCATCCCATAGCTCAAAAACTAGCCAGCTTCAATTGTATGATCCATAGGCTAATCAACATTCCCCTTTCCAAACACTATTTTGAACGTGAGCTCAATACAATCAAGTACATTGCACAGAAGAATGGTTACAGTGCTAACACTATTGACACATTACTCCGGAGAAAGCTGAAAAAACAAGCCGTAACATTAAACACGTCCCTCTTACCAGGCCCCAGTTCTCCAGAGAGAAAATGGTGCAAAATTCCCTTCCACAACCAAATTTCCCACAAAATAGCCAACAAGCTCCCTAAAGACAAGTTCAAAGTGTCATTCTACACTCCCACAAACCTACAAAAAGCCCTCTGTGTTAATAAAGATCCAATTGAAGATTCCAAAAAGTGCGGGGTTTATGAGATCAAGTGTGATTGTGGAGCCAAATACATCGGCCAGACCGGGAGGAGTTTCTCCACCCGTATCAGTGAACACAAAAAGTGCTACGTCTATGGGAATGAAACTTCGTTATTCGCGAAGCACCTCATGGATGCGAACCACCTTAGTGACTTTAAATTCAACGTGCTCCACACATTGGAAAAAGGAAAGAAATTGGACGCCATGGAGCAAGTGGAAATTATTCAAAGTAGGAACATGAAGCAGAATCTTCTCAATGACGTTCAATTTCTTTCGTCCCCCTCCCCCCTCCTCTCCATCACCTTCCCACGAGTCGGACACTCTTCAGAAGGACTGCCGCAACCCTAAGAACCGGACCCCCAGCCGCCCACTTCCCCCCCCCCCCGCCCCCACGCCCTCATACTATCTGGAAGAATACACCAGGAACCCCAAGGAGCTAATCCCCCTTAACACGAAGAAAACCGACGCTCCGGGGGATGCCAACGCCCGGACCGCTTCACCCCTTCCAAAGTGCACTTCACGGGATCTCTGCACACGGACTTCCCGAAGACCCTTTACGACCTGGGCCATCCCCAGGTCGCCATCTTGCTTGGTTTTACCCACCAACACCCACCACCTTTCACCCCCTTCTCAATTCCCAACCCTTGTTCCCTCCAAACCCCTCCATACTTCCCCTCCACCTACCCCCCCCCCCCTTTCACTTCCCTCACTGCAAATTGTATATATACCGATGTTTGAGATGTAATTTTCACCTGACGATGGTGTTGTACACCGAAACCGGTCAATTAAATTTTATTCTTGTGGAAAATTGCCATTTTTTCTTTCGCTATGATATTCCACCAAATCAAGCCTGATACAACTACCTTTAGACTTCTCTTTGATTTCATTGATGGCTCTCTCGATGTAAACATTAAAAATGACGGGAGACAGTGCATATCCTTGTCTCACTCCTTTCCTTATTCTTGCCTCTTCACAGCTGGGTCCCGATTTAATCACAGGCACTTGGTTTTTATACAGACTGTGGATAATTCTTCGGTCATTGTAGGACATTCCATTTCCCTTCAGATTTCCAAGCATTAAATCCCAATCCACGTTGTCAAAAGCCTTCTCTAAATATCTAAATCTAAAGCCGACGTTCATTGCAATCAAATGCAATGAACGTCGGCTTATTCTTCTCCATTCTCTTCTCTAAAGGGCCAATATTGCTTCCCTTGTACCCTTACTTTTTACCCTACCTTTTGCAGTCCTTCACGTGGTTTCTAAATCTCTGCTTCACTAAAATGTAATCTATTTGACATCTTCTTCTGTCTCCTGGCATTTTCCATGTGTATCTTCTTCAGTTGTGATTTTTAAACAATGTGTTGGCTACCACTAACTTATGCTGTGTGCAGAACTCCATCAGTCTTTCTCCTCTTTCGTTTCGGATTCCCGATCCATATTTTCCAGTTATTCTTCCATCTTGACCTTCGCCGACGATAGCGTTCCAGTCTCCTAAAATAATTAGGTTTTCTTCTCCTCTTACCTATTTTATATCTTCGTAGACGTCTTCCACTTCTTCATCTTCATAGTCCGTCGTATGCATGTAAACCTGCACCACTCCGGTATCTACAGGTTTGGTTTCGATCTTCACCATTATTATCTTTCTTTGTATTGCAGGAAGCCCTTCACACGCATTCCACCTTCACTCATGTGAAGAAGAGCTGCTGCCCTCTTCTCTGGGTGATGAGAAGCGTAATTATTAGCGGCTTCTCGTCGCCAAGTCATGGCATCTTCACAGGTTCGGTATTATTTAGAGACCTACCTTACCCAGGGATAGACCAATACCCCCTCGGAATGCCGTCGCTTTTTGTCCACCACTGCTTATTCGACGAGTAAACTCGGCTTATCTTGCAGCTAACCTCTATACCTAGAGGTCGACCCACCATCCGCAACCCGGTGGATGTACTCGGTGGCTTTAAGCTCAGCCGCAAAACCGATTTCGTAGGGATCCCATACACTGGCAGCATATTCTAAATGAGGTCTAACAAGGGAAAAGTAGCTGATTTCTCGTACATGATTGTCACATTTATCCAGTACTCTTTTGATGAATTCCAGTTTATGATTAGCTTGACCCATTATTTCACGTATGTGTTTACCCCAGGAAAGATCAGGTGACAGTCTTATTCCAAGATATTTAATGGATTCCACGTTTGCTAATTCATTATTACTTATTTTGAAGTGCTAGAAGGAGAACATTTCTTTTTCCAAAAATTCATTACCATGCACTTTTTTTAAATGTAATTCTGCCATGTATCACCATTTTTCAATTTTTTGTAGGTCATCATCAAGGAGTCTACATGTAATAAATGTAATATTCGTGGTCATCATTTAAATGTAGGACATTTCATTGCTATTTTTTCAAAACAATTTAAAGTCACATTTGAACAAATCTGTAATATAGTGTAAAATATATTATTGAAATTTGCATGAACCATATTGTTCCACTTCTGACGTATACTTACACAGTAACTGTCGGTGAAAGACTGATGTACGTTTCTAGCAGTGAAATCAGTGATATTAATTCATGATTCGTCAGTGAATCGTGAGCTGCATCACATAAGTTCGGCTCACGAATCACCTCAACTAAAAAAAAAAGAGTCGACTCACGGATCACGAATCATTAAAAAAATATGATCCGAAGCACGAATCACAAATCACAGTTTGTGATTCGCGAATCATGATTCGTGATTCGTGAAGACGAATCATGCCCATCCCTGGTTGTTGGTGTGCAACCGAGTCATTTTTGTGAATCCCGAGGGGAGGTGTTAGGGTGTACGGTATTAACAGAAATGAGTTTATGTTTTGTATTATGTATAATGTGGTGGCAGCACTGGGCGGAGTTCGCAAGGCGTTGTGCTTTTGTTTTGTTTTAGAGTGTGTGCCGAGTGCATTCTGAACCTAGTTGAATAAAAAGTTTTGACCAGCTAACACATAGATGATGTCAAAGGAGTTGGCGAGGAAAAATATATAGCACATTGATTTTCTTCTCAATAGTTCTGAGCCCTATGATTGCCATGCAAAAAAATACGGTTTTTACAAGACCCTTTTGGTATTGGCCCGCACCATTGCGCGAGTTTCCGTCACCGGCAAACAAACACCAAAAGTGGCCAACATCTGCCATAGCTTGCGATCTGTTAGCAATGCAATTAATATTAAGTGTTGCGTATAAACTGCATGCTATAAATCACCATCCAATTAATTTAATGTTAATATTGGTGGAAATACTGCAGTATTAGCAGTTAAGAATGCGTATTTGATCTTTTGTTTCCCGGGCGGTCGAGAGCACACTCGCCCGTTTGTGAGTAGAGAGCATTTTCAAGATAGACACCATGGCCAGAAACACAAAACATTTAAGTGTCGGAAGGGAAAAATGGCAAGCCACTTAATTGTCTCTCCTAAATTTGTTTTCATATTTATTTCACTCCATCAATATTGAACATATCAATGTTGAAAATTTTCATGAGTTAATTTTATAATTTATGAGATAATTGAAGTTAGAAAATTATTATTTGTTACCTATATTTGTAGCTGCTTGATGTAATGTGATGAACGGGGTGCCAAAGGAGTAGCGCTCTAAGTTTATAGACTTTCAAAATGGATATATTCCTTTCTATGTTTTTCTGCCATCATTGAGCAATTGTATGATTTAATACTTAACACATTTGTTGGTATAGGAGGGCTCTTCATTCGACCCATTTTTCCAGGCCTTCGTATCGTACTACCGTTGGGCACATAAAATACCCGATAAAATTACTGTACGTATGTTGAGGGCCTAATGAAATCTTGAAAAAGAACTTATTGTGATACAACTGCTATTTCAATAAAATTGTTATAAATGGTAAAGCAGATTGTTTTTCAATGTGGACACTACATCAGATGGAAGAAAACGCCCTCCAAGGCAGGATCCCTTCTACGGTCTCTTTTTGTCTGCTGCAACAAATAGGATATGTTAAACCAAATGGCTTCCGCAAAATATCAAGAAGAACGTGAATATACTGATCATAAACATTACGACCAACCAAGGGTAAGCGTAAAGGCGATACAATTTTGATTTATCAGTTATGGGTTAAATTTCTGGCGAAACTAATCAATATTATGGAATGAACATTAGAAAATGGAACGAGCATTAGAAAAGTGTAGCTTGGTCAGTTGCGCATTTGGGAAAATGGTCGGCAATTCGAGGTTTTTTTTGCATTTTTTTTGGGAAAGTACGGTGCTTTATGACCTAATGGTTAGTTGGTAAATTAAGTAGGGATATGAATACTGCAAAAACTTTCCCCTTCTTTCGGGATTTGTGCTCAGACTCTCCAGATGGAAATACTTCTGCTACCACGCCCACCAGATACCTAGAAAATTGTTGACAATAGGTTTCATGGCGATTACTTACAACAACCTCAGAAAGCTACGTTTTCATGTGGCCATTTTTGCGTTGCGTTGTGCGGCAGGAAAATACCCTGTTTTCATATCACCGGCAGCAGCAACGCACCAAAACATATGTAGGTGGTAAACCATGGTATACGCGATAATCCAGCGAAAGAATCACGTGACGAACAAATGACAGGTAGAATGCGTTGTTCCTCGCTCTGACGCAGCTGCGTCAACGCAGAAAGATGAAAGTTGACCAACTCCGATGGCAACGCAGGCTGCGTTGGCGTGCTCGCTTCTGATTGGTGGCGCAGTGTGCGTCAACGCAAAAACGCAGCTTAAGATGATACTTCACTATAGCGAGGGTTTTCTTGGGCACCGTGAGGTCTCGTTTTAAAGAGGTTGCACTGTATATATGTTACGCAAATGCTGTAAATCGGGTCCAATCATTTCTTTTGAATGAATTAAAATTATATCTGTACATTAATAAGATAAGCAATGTTTTTTGTATTATTAAATTGAAATGTCTTGCCTATGATTTATGTGTATGTGTTGTAATTGAAAGATTGTGTGTAAGGTAATCATAACTAAGGTAACGGCAGGAGGGTTACACACCTTTCAGCAAATGAAGTGAACTCATTGCCTGCATTGCCTGAACTGGTGGCAAGTTTTTACAAAGCATTTTAAGCTCATGGTTTAGGAGGCATACATTAGATTTTTAGTTTAAACTGAACGATTCACTGTCTGATGCTATGAATAGTTCACCCAGTTCACTGAAGTGAATAATTCCTTTTGAATAGTTCGCTCACCAACTACCCATCTCTAATGCACACACTAAAATATTGTGAACCGTAACATTAGACCTTTTTGGTATTCGGAAAGAGAATAAGAAAATTCATAATTTCCATGGCAAGGTAAATTAATGAGCCACCTATATCATCAGGAATGACAGCACCACAGTGTTATTATTTGGTTTTTGAATAGCCGAGGCCTTTGGTAATTCAGGCAAATGCAGAGGAGTTATGTGCCAAATTTAAACTAGATAAGACACTAAAAAGTAAGAGAGGAATATTAATATATTATATTAAGACACTACAATTACTAAGTCCACTACCTCTCAGATACAGCCTCTGCATCACCACCTGCCGCCCCAGTACCACCACTCTCTGATTCAGCAGCTCGTAGACTTTCCAAGTTCTGTGTGACTTCCTCAACCCACCGACAATTGACCAATTCAAAAAGAAGGAGAGTTGCCCGGCAGTGGGGACACTGAGATCTTTGCTCCGTCAACCACCGGCGAATGCATGCATAACAGCAAAGTTTGGAGCAATGTGGACAGAGATGAGCATCTTGCAGTTTTTCCATGCATATGAAGCATCGGAAGACCTCTGTTAGAGTCTAAAAGAAAACAAATCAACAGGTAGCTCCAGTACAACAAAATTATTTTCATTAACTTATTATAAAAGTATTATTTTCATGCCTAATTTGAAGAGCAGCATAACATGCTACAATTATTATTTGTGTCAACCAAAAACAAATTATGCATTAAATTAGGTATCCCCAAAGTATTCAATGTCAACCTGCAGGTGTCAGTAAGACACTTCAAGGGCAAGTCAAATTTAGATGTTGATGGAAATAAAATTGATTCATATTGTTAAAAATACAATTCAAACTCAAATTTATTTCAGTACGTCTTGAATTGCAGGTGGCTCAGGGAAAGGAACTGGCCACCCTACCCTGAATGTGTGAATTTCACACGCCATTGGCTTAGTACGGGGGTGAGCTCTACTCTCACCTATCAAAGACCAACCTTAAGGTTGAATCACTGAGTGAAGTCTTGAATTATTTCAAGTCTTATAATAAAACTGATTGAGTGCAATTACGTGCATAATATAATTATCAACACTGACAAATAAGCAATATAAAAATCACATACGTTTCCATTGTATAACATTTAAGTACAGAGTTAGTAGTTAAATAGTCAGAAAATTCTTGAAGGGGACAATTATCATGTGAAAATTATCATAATTATCATATGATATTACCATTATCCTATGACACATAACCAGGACTTTTTTTCTAGCGAAACTACATCCCAGAACTTCTTGTAGTTGACGTAAATTGCCAAAACTTGAGAAGTCATCATAAGCTCATTAGAAATTTTTACATAATAGCTCTTCGATTGAAAGAGGAGATTGTAGATCCATTTCATCTTCTGTCAGATGCTGCTTCAAAGATCGTGGTGCATTGGTAGCATGTATCGTGATACATTGATTGCGATAGACAAAATACAATAGCCATTTCATATTTTGAACGTGAGAGGGGATTTTCCCAAATGAACCTGATTAGGACCCCAGGAAGGATCTGTGCATAAAAGAACAAATCTTACAAATATGTAACTTCTACATACAACTGAGTTCCACCACCTTTTTTTCCAGACTGAGATTGTGTTTTTGAGTTATTTTTAGCTGAAAGCCTAAAAAGTCCTGGAATCAATTATTGGTCAAAATTCCTAAGGCCATACGCTTCAGTGCTATAAGGTGGATTCCAAAAATCCACTGGCTATAAATTATGCCATTATCATAGTGCAACATGAAATATGCAATGAAAATCATCAGTTCTAGCTGATTTACACGCAATATCTGTGAGCACATTTTTTCATTGTATTTTATATTACTTGGATAAGAGATGTTATATATGCATTTACAGGTGAATATCAATCCTCAGGAAGTGATGGACTTGTGAGACCACCACGGGAGATTCTATTATACTCTCATAAGTGTGTAACATGATTATTCATGATTGACCTATGAGCACATTTTTTTAATTGTTTTTTTTTAATTACTTGGGGAGGAGTAGTGTTGTTGGTTCTTTGCTTGTCAGGACATTACAATCAGGTTTAAAGATATATCTGTCATACGGAAAGCATTACAAAAGACCTCCATACATACATCATGAAAAAATATAGGCTACAAGCATTGCATTCCTAATAGGTACTTCAATGAGTATGGAATTGGAGTAGTTGAATGTGATACACAAAATATTTCACTCTTACTGCAATGCACTACTTGGTTAACCAAGTAATCATTCTTTTCAAGGTAATACGTTGAAGCTAATGACTGAACTTCGGTGAATTTAGGAGTACATGTTACACAAAAATGATTAATGATGGGAAGTGCTGCAAGATGATGCGCAATAAATACACACTATTTCGGGAAGATTCAGGAATAGCACATTACTACTCAACCAGCAAATATAGACCTGCAACAATTTCATGGCCTTGAGTCTTAAAGTTACTACCATCTGCGCATACCGCAGGTGGCAACGTACATTAATATGTACCGTACACCAATGAGTGAATTTCATAACCCATAGAGCTTAGCAACTCTGCACTCACCAAACAGACCGATCTTTAGTTTTAGTACCCTGGAGTTTGTTTCACACTTGCACATGTATACTGTCGGTCAAAGTACAGGAAAATAAGAAGAGATTTTTCTTGTTAATTAGGAGGCAAGAAAAATTTCACGAAGTACACGAGTAGGAATAGCAAAAAATTGAAGACGCATCCAAGATCAATATGAGCTTTCATTTCGCGTATAACTATTCGTTCGACACAAATAATAAATATAGACCCAGATATATCGCACGCACAAAACGATTAAGTTGCTCCTTCCTTAAAAATAGATAATAGAAACCAGGTAACCCACTCCAGCTGTAGCACTGAAGTGATACAGCTGGACGTAAAAGATCTAATACATATTCTGAGGGTTTAGGGCGTGATTGAGTGGAAACGTAACATAATAGAAACTTACTGGTCTAATAAACGAACTTCGAAAACGCACCTCTTGAGACGTTAACGTGGAACTTAGAATACAGAAAAACTAATATTTCACAAGGGCAAATGTCCTAAATAATTTCTATTTGCTCAACAAGTTGTGGACGTGTATCAAATACATGCAGCTGAAATGAAATTTGATCTCGCAGTACATGATAAGTGACTAAGCGAGCATTTAGTCAAATAACCACAACATACTTACCTCCACGCTGCTGTTACAGGGTTTTTTATTTCCACTATTTCTTCCTGCCATTCTGGAGAAACTACCTAGCAAATGTTGTACCCGAAAAATGTGTTTATTATACGATAATTAAAGCTGCAATCATTTCAACAATTAATGATCGACAGATTTAAGAATCAAAGCAAGGCATTCCACCATCACTAACCCAAGTTATAGGTTAAATAGAATCCCTCGCTATTCGGTTAATCCAAGAATACATTATTGATCGCGAGACACACGTCGATTTCTGAACATTTGGAATTCTTAGGACATTTCTTCTGATTCTCACATACTATCAAATGGCAGCGGTTAAGCGCATGTCGGATAGCATTTGTTTTTTATACCAAGTGCATCATGGGGCCGTAATGTCTACTGCCGAGTAGTCGTTTATTATAAAATGTGATAATTTACATATATCGGCGTTGCAAGGTTGAGGTGTAGCTTGCGAATCTAATGCGCTATAGTATGCAGACAAGAGGAAAGGTATAAACAAAACTAAACACCTTTCCTAGAGTTTTTATGATGTGATAGAATTGTCTCTTCAGCGAACAAGGTGTCACTACAGTCGAAAATGGCTTCCAACCAATCGTAAGACATTTGCAACGAAGTGCTGCAGAAGCGGTGACGCCATTTTCCAAAATATAAAGGCGGGGAAGTCAGTGAATTATGTTTTTTAGAGCCAATAACGATCAATGGATCTGATTAATGGAGTGATTCGCTAATGTTTGCATCAGCATCAAAGTTCTATTCTTTCAAGTAAGTAGCTGTTTATTATTTGAATATCATCCTCCATCTTTTCCCTGAGAAACCATTTTGGACAGTAAGGTAGCAAACAATTTGGGATATAAGTTAAGTATTTGTCCCGTCTCACTTATAATTCAGCGGTTTTTATTGGTGAAATGATATAATCCGTTGAATTGTGGCCTTGTTAAACTCATGTTTTGTTGGGTAGCCTTGGTATACGATGCTAATCATGATGATTGTGAATATTGTGCTAAGCGAGAGTGTAAGAAAATTTTCATTCCATAATTATCCGTAGGAGGATGAGTATGTACACATCTTTTCGCATATTTTACCCCGGATGTGTCCTGTATCTGTATGTTAAACTAAGGCCTAGAATTTTTGTGTTATGTCGAAGAAGTTGGTCTAATGATTGCTAATAGCTCTTGTATAGTGTCAACTGCGTTGTGTTCACATGTAAGCTGCTCGTATTTCGTCATCTGTGCCTTCCGTCACTGCTTGCTACTATTAGTAATTACTTCTTGTTGCAACTCAATATCATTTATTCTTATTTATGTCCGATCTATGCGATAACCAATTGTATGTAGATTGATTGTTATTCGTTGTTTTATGCGACTCTTCAGCGAATCACTTCTATTGTGTTCATGGTTGTGTTGTCATCGAGGTAAAATGTGTTTTTTGTGGTGAATACTCAGAAATAAGTGACGAAATCGAAATGCACAATGATATCATATTTCTCTGTATTTACGTATTTATCTCCAAGTTAGTGCTAGCTGTTGCGCGTAAAACTATACTTATATATGGTGTACTTTGAAGTAGTAGTTGTATGAGTAGAAACGTTTCGATGTGAGCAATGGAATTTGCTGTAGTAAATTTCATTAATTCTTTTGGTTAATATAGAATTTTTGTATTTCAGGTGACCCTGGTGTTGACTTGCTTGTAAAAGTATTGGCAATGGAAGATGGTAATGCTGAAAGCTCAATCACATCCACTAGCAATGGCGAGGCCGGGGACGCTGCCGGAATATCTAACGTGAGAGTTAGTTCCGCATGTGAAGACAGTTCCAATTGCAATGACGAGGGAGAAGGTGTTAAGGCCGATGTTACTGAGAATGCAATGGACTCCAAAGATTTGGAGCAGTTAGAAGTATCTCATCCCGACGATCATTCGTCGGAAAAGCCAGGAGATCAGGAATTTTGCGGCACAAACGAAAAAAGTCCTTTGGCAGTGAAACCTACAGAGTTAAATGGTGAAATAGATGTGCCTGAAAACGTAGTTGCTGAGGAATTGCAGAATGAAAGCGAATTGCAATCCTCTATCCGATCCAATGACGCGGAGAATAGTGGATGTGATATTGTAAGAAGAAGTATTCGTAATCGTAAGTCAACTGATAATAAGATCAGTGCTTTAGGTAAACAACCGAAAACAGGAAAGGAAAGTGCTACTAAAAAAGCTAAGAAGCCCCTGCCCATCTTTGGCACGAACAATGATTCGAGTAAAAAAGTGACAACAAATGTTGAAAGTTCCAAAGTTGCGAGTATAGGAGGAGTGAGACCCCGAAAAAAAGCACAAAGGAAGAGAGAGAGAAAGCCAGGCTGCACCCTTCGGATGGTCGGTAATAGTCGCGGAGATACAGCAACCCGACCATTGGCAGTGACGGCGCCACTAACTTGCGCAGAATATGCACAGTGTTTAGGTCTTCAGCCTGCGGTCAAGTTTAAATGCCATAAATGTGGAGAAACCAATTTCGCATCCGTGGGAATGTTGCGAGAGCATCAGGTGTCATGTCCTGGTGTGGTAGGAGGGGTTAGCTCCGAAGAAGCAGCCGCCTGTGCAACCCTGGCTACATCTGGGTCTAATCTTCATATAACACAAAAGCTGATTTTATGCTCTGCCTGCGACACATATTTTGAAAGTTGGGATTTATTCCTCCACATGCAGTCAGTTCACCGCAGACATATTTGCTTATTTTGCTTAGCGATGTTCTCTCGTGCGGAGAGGTTAGCTGTTCACCTTGGGTCATCACATGGAGCCTCAGAGTCTACCCACCCATCTGCCGATGCTTTCCGTTCTTCCCGTCAAAGCCCATGTCTTCTCTTATGCTGTACCTGCGAACGCATATTCTCAGATGGAGACGAATTCTTTGATCATAGCTGTAGAAGTGGTGGGTTTCCGGCAGCGGCGGGGGAAAGTAATGGCAGTATAACAGGTGGGGGTAATGGTGAAGGACACGGTGAGTTCCCAGGCGGAGGGAAGTGTAGTGATAACTCCAATCATAGTAATGAATACTCATCAGGGACATCAGCATTAGATTGCTCAAGGGGCTCAAGCTCCAATCCAGGAGCAACGGATGCCGACAGCGAGTGTTTGATTAATAATGCAGCTAATCTGTGCCAGTTACACATTAGAGTTGCTGCGCAAAAATCACTGAAGCGAAAAGACAATGTGTTGGTTGTTATTTTTGAAAAGAGCGACCCTAGTAGTGATCAGATCACGATGCGAGTAGAGAGCAAAGACACTTGGGCAACCCCTCCCCGAGAATGTGAAGCAGATGTTGGTGAAGTGGTGACCCCAGTTATCCAAAGTCCATCTGAGGATTCTGCGTCGCAAGAGTCGAGTAGTAAGGAACCCTTGAATGATTCTGGTAGTGTTGAGAAAGATGGGAGTGAGCAGTTACCTGAACAATCTTTGGTTTCTGTGGAGAATGAATTGGATGATTCGACTGAAGAACAAAATGTGCAGGGGTCTGATAATGATAGTAAACCAAAAAGTGACTCAGACGAGAGCAGTGGGGATGAATCTGACAAAAATGGGTTGGAGGAAAAGAGAGTCAAGTCCCCTGAAAGTGTTGTAATGGACAAAAGTACTGCAAATGGTACAGAAGATGTGGATGATGTCGAGATGCCTAGCGATGAGGAGGAGCAAGACATTAACATGGATCTCACTCTATCAGATGCGACAGAAGATTCTCAAATGGACACAAAGGCGCGGTCACCAATGTTAAGGGAGAATGAAGAAAAACAGGAAGTTAGTCAGCTTCCATTGAAGGAAACATCAGGTAGTGCACCAGAAGAAGTGGAGGAAAAGGCTAACTCTTCATTTGAAAGTAGCAATGTAAATGGAAATGATTACTCTTCAGAGTCACCTAAATCAGCAAATGAATTAAATGAAGAAGCTAGCCCTCCACCAGAAGAAAAGATTGAAGATAGAAATTCACAAGCTGATGATCTTGACAGAGATGGGGAAACTGACAAGCCAGTGGATTTTGAAGAGAAAGTAAATGAACCTGATACCACTCAGCAAAATGGTATTGAAATGAGCCCTGAAAGAGACCAAGAATCCCCCATGCTAAATGATTTATCTGATGATGGCGGAGGGATTCAGCTGGCTGGTGAAGAGGTGTCAGTCACCCTTTTACCCTTAGAGAAGAGCTTGGAAAGCTATCGCATACAGGATTTATTGAAAGAAGCGGTTAAAATTGCATGTTTTTCATGTGTCTATTGTACACATGCCAAGAAAATTGCTGTGAATGGGAAACAACTAGCTCTTCACTTGTTAGCAGAACATAGGTTTCAACCTGATATCGACCTAGCAGTAAAGAAAGATGCTTCTGAAAACGAGCAAATCTGTGTGTCAGAAATTGATCCAATTGGTGCTGCTAGGTTATCCATTGGTCCTGAAATTCCAGAAGGTAGTAATTCAGTAAGAAGTGATGCTGTATCCGAAACTCCTATTGATAGGTTGGCAATCAATAAGTTTGTGGAAATTCTAAAAAATTCCTGGAATATCCTTGAAAAATCTTGTTTCAACTGTGACTCTTATGATAATACAGATACTTCGGCTTCAAAAGTTTTTTCAAAGACTTACGAGTGTTTTCAGTGCCGCTTTGCCACTGGACTTCATAAAGAACTTTATATTCACAACAGGAAAATGCATCAAAAGACAAACTTGCTTTGCATTATGTGCAAATGTAATTTTTACAGCTACAGTGAGCTCTTGTGCCACCTGTGCCCTGGGGTCTATGTTCCCAACGAAAGGCCAAATTTCAGGTGCTGCTTCTGTACTGCGGACAATTTGCCCTCAGCATTTCGCTTCATGGTTCATTTGCGCAAACGTCATCATGCTTGTGATGTTTGCCTTGAAGTTACTGGTGATCAGCAACGACTGTCTGGGCATGTTTGGAAACATAAATTGAATCACCTGTGTTACAGGTGTGATATTGCATATCGCAACAAGCCAGATATCACCAAACATTTGTTTTGGAAACATGGCACCGAGAGTGTTCTTTGTAAGAGATGCTTGCAAAAGAAATGGCCACATGTGTATCATTTTTGTGTTCCTCCTGCTATTTTCACCTGTGAAGAATGTAGTTCTACATTCAGTCGTGCTGTTGCTCTCAGAGTACATCGAAGGCTTCACCTAGGAGAGGCACCACATGCATGTCCTGACTGTGGCCAACATTTCATTTCTAAAAGGCTTGTAACGAGGCATCAAGAGCTAAAGCATGGGGATCCAAATTCCAAGCCTGATGAGGAAAACCTTAGTGACAATGAGAATGTTGCAGTAGACTCGAGAGTGTCCCCCAAACGAGGGTATCATAGAGATCAAAATGAAAGTAGTGATCAGAGTCGTAGAGATGCCCAACATTTGCAGGACAATAGAAAGAAGGGAAATAATTTTGCGGATCAGGATGACAAAGAGGGTTTTAATTTGAATGGTACGTCCTCACCAAGCAAGCAACAATCACCTGAAGTTATCTCTATGAATAAAGAACCAAAAAATATTGGCGGTGACTCAAGCCAAATAAGCAGTGATGTAGAAAAAGACCAAAAAAACGTCAAAAAGGTTGTGGATGTAATGGATTTGCCACCACTAAATTTATCTTCTGAGAGTGATGATTCAGACGATGAAATTACATCTGCGGAACAGAATGCTGATGGTGATAATGCTCCAGCTGGTGGTGATGGTGATAAGCAAGATCTTGGTGCAAGTAGTCCAGTACCCGAGGAAGAGGCCAAGCCAGTGGAATTTGTAGATGGAATATGGGATAACTTTAAAAGTTATACTGCTACTCTAGAGGAACCTAAGACTAATTTAGGGGAAACATCTTCCGATTCAACTAAAGGTGCCTTCCAGTCAGAGGATATAGGTTTAATGGCTCGTATTATTAAGGCTGAGCATGATTACTGTTTTTCTCGAGATAGTGCTGAAGAAACAAAGGACCAGGAAGATCTCAAGACAGCAGAAAATGTGGAAGAGGTTAATAGTCAGCAACCAGAAGATGGCTTTGACCACAATTACTGCTCAAACACAGCTGAGAGTAGGAAATCTGAAGAAACTGATTTGAATCCCTCGGAGACACAAGAAGCATCACCGAAAAAACATCCAAAGAGTCCAAAAAAGAGGAAGAAGGCAGGTAGTGGTAGTTCTTCATCAGAGGCTAGTGACTCAAGTGATAGTGATAGCAGTAGCTGTAGCTGTGGCACTAATTGCAGCTGTTCTAGCTCCAGCAGTAGCTCTGGGTCATCTTCCAGTGGAAGTGATTCAGATAGTTCTGTCACTTCAGGTAGGGGAGCCAACAGAGCATCGAGGAGGGACAGACGGAAGGAAGGGAAGCGAAGGCGACATGCTGGGAACAATAGCCGGCAGGAAGACAAACCTGCCAGTGGAGGTGATGGTGGGAATAATTCTCCCAGTAGTGTTCACGAGGCAGGTGCACGAGTTGACACAATCATTGCTAAGGCAGAAACTCCCCCACTGCGTGAAGTCATGATTCGGGAGTCAGACTTGGAAACTGATGAATCTGAAACAGATGAAGATTTTTATGATGAGCAGCCCAGAAGGTTCCATAACAATGCAGCTTCTGCCTTGGCTTTGTCCAGGGTAGCACCAGGAACCTCCCCATCTGCTGTGACCATTGATGATGTTTCACTACCTTCACCTGCCACATCGGTGCAGTCTCCAGCTAGCCGGCCAGCATCACCAGTCTCATCACGACAATGGCAGCCACCCTTATCTCAGCCAGCCCTAACCCAGCCACCATTGCCACAGCCCACCGCCAGTCCCTTGACACTTCCAGTTGCTGCCCCTCTGCCACCTCCTCCTCCTGCGATAGTGCCTCCACCGGTTGCCCCATCGACGCCCATACCACCGGAACCTGAACTCAGAAATCCATTGGACAATATCTCAGAAGGGTGCACACCATTGATTCAACCAAAAAAGAGGGGTCGCAAAAGAAAACGGCCTCACGTCATCTCAAAACTGGCGAGGAAACAGACGGAAAATGATGAGTGTCTGTCTGATCAAGTGCGTATCACCACCCCGAAGATGAGCAAAGCTGTGAGGAGGTCCAGGGTAGAATCAGCCCAACAATCTTACAAATTAACACCACCAGTACAAGTTCACACCTTTCATAATTCGTCTGGTGCATTGCTCAATTCATCTGTAATCCACAGCACCAGTGCTCCTGCCACCCCAAACTCAGCTGCGGAAGGTGACGATGGCTTAAGACTATCAAAGCGCAAAAGAGTGCCAAAAAGATTTTATGGTGATTCTAGTGATGAAGACAATGAGAGTGGAAGTGGAACCATCATCCCTAGTTCCCTACCAGCTAGTAGCAGCAGTGGAAAACTCACCATTGTGCTGAATCAGAGTGGCAAGATTCCAAAAAGAAAGAAGTCCAGTGTTGGCGAAGGAAGTTCAGTTTCATATATTCCAGAGCCAGCCAATCGTGCCAGCATTGATGGCATGTCATCCGTACATCGTTCTGTTTACCATTCTCGTGCTGAGCCGGAAGATGAGGAAGTTGGTATGTTGCCCTTTATTTACATGTTATGCTTTGTTTGGTAGATGTGGGACCTGTACGATTCGCATGAGTTAATATTCTGTTGCCCTCATGTTAAATATATGATGTGATGTGATGAAAGATGGGAAAAGTGTCTTCTGTTCAGGATTAACTCTGTTTGTAACTGCTTTTGATGCCAAGTATCATTTTCTTGCAAGTTTTACATTTTCAACCAGGATTTAAAGTGAAGTTTTTGTTTTCATTTTGAGGCTGGAATATTTAGGAAGGGAATAATTCATGTACTGTCACATTTTTGCTTTTAATTACACCCTACATCAGCAATCAGGGTAGGGTGTAGTGATGTTTTGTTTCTCTATTAAATGCATTAGGGACTGCTCAATTTGCCGCATAAATCTTTTTGCATAGGACAAAAGTATAGCTTGTTAATTACTGATGTAGTTTACAATCAGTGTTTCACCATAATGAATTTTAATTATATTGATTTTATTTCTTGCGTTGGATTCCAAGCAGGGCAAATGTGCTGCATGTTATGCTATTCTTCCATTTAAACAATTTTCTTCCAGCCATTGGATTCCTTGATGTTATGGCATTCAATTTTAGGATGTTTGTTGTTTCATGTCCTATCAGGTCAGCTTAAGTATCATTACAGTTAAAAGGAATAATTTTTTCCTCATTAACTTCTAAATATACCTAAGAAGGGTTAAGTGCACCTATAGTGAAGTATTACTGCTTGATTACTGAATGGTCTGTTTCAAAACACTGGCAGGCTTGTAATATGTTTAATTAACTAGAGATGAGTCGATACAGATACCATTGACCTATACATATATACCTATTTTTACCTATTTTTCCTATCATTATCATTTTTACCTATTTCCTATTCATTGTTTTAAAAACGTTCCATGAAACCTAAAAATAATCCAAAATCCTAATCATCCTCAATTTCATTGATTCAAATCTTCCTTTTATCTGTAAATTGTTAAATAATGCTTCCTTTCTGGTGAATTCTCTAATTAAATCAATCAAAGCAGAATTATATTTCTTAAAGTAAATAATAAATTAATAATGTTCATATAGTCGCCAGTCACTGAAATTAAGGACATTTTCGAGGGCAAATATAAAGAATGGGTAATTTTAAAAGTAAATCAAAGTTTAATTTTTCTTAAATAAAATTGAAAATTCAATGAAAATAAATTAATTTAATGAAAACAGAATTTTCAAATTGGGGAATTAAAAGAACTCATACGTGGACGAGAATTATTAGTTTACAATATGCTGCTTAAACGTTTCCTGCTATGGTATTTAAGATTTAAAACCTAAAAATGAGCAATTACAATGAGTTCTCGGCTTATCCATGGATTCAATAGGATTCGACTGAATCTTCAAATCCCTGCCCCAACCCTATTTTTTGATACCCTGAATCACTTGCGCGGAACATAGGCTACAATAAGGGTCCCAGGGAGGAGGGGGAGGGTCCTCTTTTATCAAGGTTTACTCCAATATGAAAAGCAACACATGAGGACGTGTAGATCCAGAAAACGAAGAGTGCAAAATAATCCTTTCACCAACAACAGCATTCTTTTTCTCAGCCAATTCACTCAAAAATTGAATCATTTCTGTGTAGTTATCTGCAAGTTTTTTTTTTTTTTCATTTTCCATAATCCATTTGAAATGATCATGTTCCACTCTTATATAAGCATCAACCAGATATTGCTGAAAAAGCCAACCCCTAAAATGCAAAGTATTGACCTTCAAAAGGCGGAGATCAGGATTGCTTAGGTTAACCTTTAGAGTGCCACACGATGATATTCCGTCATTTGCAGAATGTGCCAGAATTACCGATGACGATATATCGTCGTCTGTGAGGAGACCTGTTAAAACAATGTTTTTCTCATTCTTTAAATATTGTAAAGTACATAATACAAGAAGGATCTATTAATAACTACATGGAACAATAATTTTGATTGTTAATTGAAATGATCAACACATTTGGTAATTAAAATAACTATATGTCAGATTGAATTTTCTGAGCGCTACATTTGGTTCTTACGAAACAGCTTCTGGTGCGACACTGTAGAAACTACATTTTTTGTTACACTAAAATCAAATGACTTTCTTCTAATATTTTGAACTTATTTATGTCGGAGAAAATATGTTTGGCATGTTATTATTTTTTTTAAATGCTTAGAATAATTTTATTCACTGTGCAGTACATCGCATTCTCGTTCGTTCTGCGGACGATTCATGGCATAACAAAAATATGTAAGGTTTCAAAACATCTCTGTTCTGTCGCTTATGATAAGATACTTTGTTGCTGACAGATCCACTGCGATCAAATCGGCTCCGATTGTCAGCCTCGTTATCATAGTGGATACGTTATTGAAAGATTATGTCCGGCATAACAATACAATGTGTGCCATCTCTTGTTGATGTTTACGCAATGAAATTTCACTAGTGGATTTTCGAAATTGAAATATCCCTTTTGCCTAATAAATGGCGTCAACTTCTAGAAATGAATTTTCACCTGGTATTGACCATGGTACTAATACATGTATTCAAGAATTTCCAAAGGAAAGTCCACAAATCATTGAGCAATACAATCGTTACATGGGAGGTGCTTATTCTTTGGATATGATGTTGTATGTGTATTCAGATGAGAGAAGATCGTTGAAATACTGGAAGAAGTTGGTCTTCTATGTAATTTCTAGAATGGTGCTAAATGCTTATATTATTTACAAATAAAACAATCCTAAAAAATATCAAGAGTACAGTTTATGTCGGAAATATTAGATAGAATTGTGAGTAGATGGTTACGAGGGTAGAATAATCCCAGTCAGTCAACTCCCTGGACAGTATCGCCAGGAATATATGGGATATGGGGTCAGGGAGGAGGGAAAAAGTTTGGGCTGTATGCAGTAGGAAAGACGGTGGCCCTGTCCATAGCTCTAGAACTGCGTGAAGTGTGAAAAAGTTCTACATGGAGTTTGTCTCATCATATTTGTGAATAATATGAAAATTAGTTATTTGAATCTGAATAGGGTTTGTAATGCTGTCATTGTTTTCTAAGTATGTGTATGTATTTTCAGTAATCTGTAATTTAATTGTTGATATTTGTTTAGCAACAACAGGCTTAAATTCTTGTTATTATAATTCAGATACCATCTTTCAAAATGTTTTCACATCCAAATACTCTCTTCTCTGCGAGAAGAATCACCTTATATACTGCCAATAATTTTGATAGTGTCCCCTGGATTTTATGCAATTTGCATGGTATTATTTTAATAATAATAATAATTTTATTTGTCTAAAGATCATATGAGAGTGGGTAGTACACAATGCATTGATATAGGATGCGTCAATAAGTTGAATGGACAGAGAAATACAGGTTTCATTAATACATAAGATGTACTATACTCAGAATTAACTATAACAATTGTGAGTTATTGGAAAAAATCAGCAAATTTTTTTCCCAAAATAGCTCAAAAGTAAGTATTCACTTTCAAATGCAGAAGAGATCATGTAAAATAGCCACAGATAAATGAATAATGATTGTTTTAAATAAAGGCCTACAAAATTAGCAAAATACCCATGGCACTTCTGGGAATACCCACCAAAAAATGGGTGGCAATCAAAGGGTTAATGACTGAAGGAAAATGTATGGGCAAGTTGAGGTCCAAATGCTAATCAGTACTGAGCTAGTTCAAATCTAGTCAAATTGTGATGACTGGCATTAGGTGCTGTTAAAGGAATATTTATATAGAATCCAAAAGTACCGGTTGGGTAAAATTGAGGATAAGTAAAGGGCTCAACACGGCTTTCAATATTGCACATGTTAACTAAAGATTTCCCACGTTGACAAATAATTATCTCGTTATCCGGAAAGCTTTGTTCAGCGTTGAGGGTAACAGTGGCACGAACTTCATTCTGAAGGGGGATGTTAAATCTTCTGTGATCTACTGATCATGTAATGCAAAGAGCAGCTTAACATAAGGTGGCTCCACACCTTCTGCAGCAGCGCGTCTATTAGCTTCTTCTCTTCCCGCATCATCATGAATCCACAAACAAACAGTTTTTCAGATCTAAAAATATATTCCAAAAGACTATTAAGATTTTCGCTGATACCATGATTAATAGGATTATTTATGCAGGCACTAACAGCATCCTCATTATCCAAAAAGTACATCTGTCCATATTTCAGCCATTCTAATTTTCCATCATCATTTTGAGTAGGGTTAGCTGCTGCACTGAGTTTTTGATGAACTTGACCGTTAGCAATGTAACTATAAACTTGAGTTGATAGTTCGATCATCATCTACAGTGAATTAAGCCATTGCATAACATGCATTCAAATTTCAAATCCGTTTATAAAATTCATTAGATAATGGATGACGTTGAAGAAACAATCACTCGAACTCGTTCGTTCAGCAAGCAGCAGTCCCCCAACGAATCTCTATGAATACGATTTGATACCCGTTCTTTGGTTAAATGCAATGCTCCTCAGGGAATACAAGCAGCAATAAAAGGTTGCAGCCTATAATGGTAAGAAATATCTATATTTATAGCTGCCTTGTAGGAACTTATTCGGTTCAGCCATAATGCTTCTTATCATCTTGAATTTCTCCAGCGGTCTTCTTGCAGTCGTTGATGACGATGATCATCAGACTCTTCTGCACACCTCTGAGCCACTTGTTCATGCATGTCGAGAAGAAGAGATTCTTCTGTTCTTTGGTTATTATGTCGTTGCCTCATCTTTTGCAAACATAGTTCCCTCTGTTTGTTTTATTCTCCACTTCTCTGGATTCGTGCTAGCTCACACACCATTTCTTAATGTTGTAGGCAATCATCGGAAGACTCATATTCTTGCCTCATTCTTTTCTGATTGTTCCTTTCTTGAGAGTAAGAATTATTTATCTCCGTTACGATTTCAAATAATGTACTTTTATATGTGGTTTTTGCTATCTGGATTGGTCTTGTTGATATCGGTAAATGTTCCTCATTTCTAGGAATTAAACTCCTTGAGGTACCTGTTATTCTGTCATCAACTTGTTCTATTTGCTCCAAAATAAAATTCTCGGAGGTACTCGGCTTTGGGTCATCACTTAGTTTCATATGTTCCTAAAGATCTCTTTCACTTTGTTCTGAAATCAAATGTTAACATTAAAAGTCCGTGTCTTTGAAGGATTCTTTTATTAACCCTTTCGCTGCTGTGAACGTACTTTGTACAATCGCGCGGTAGGCTGCTGTGAATGTACTTTTTCATTCTCACTTTAGCGCTTTCACTCATCTGCCGCATGTGACTAGTAGGTTTCCGGAGTGTATGCAGCAGCGAAAGGGTTAAGAATCTTAGAATGAATATTCAAAATATGTCAATATTATTGATTTGTCATGATGAAAACAGCAAATCAACATAGATTTCATTATTTAAAAATAAAAATTGAAGTCTGCCATTAAAAATTAGCATGCAATTTGCCACAATGAGAATGGCAAATTAATATAGATTTCATTACTTTCAAAACTTTGTGTGTTCTGTTTCTCCTATTGGACTAGTGTTTTTTAAAAACTTTTTTGAAGCAGGCTATTAAGTAATCTTGTGTAAGATGTATGTGTGTTTTGGTAAGTGAATTTTATCTCCATGAAAATGCAACGCACAGATTGTAATTGTAATTTTTGCAAGCTAAACAACACGACTTTATCTTCAATGTGGAGGACCTAAAAAGCTATATTAGTTTGAAATAAATATAGTACATACCTTAGCAATAATCTACAGACCTTGGCATGAATTTCCATTCCAGTCTTATGCTGCGGTTACCAAGTAAATAGAATACAGTCGGATCCGGATTTAAGGTTTTCGCATTTAACTTTTTTCCGCATTTAACGTTTATTTTTTGAGGTCCCGATTCATTCCCTATAAAAACAATGTAAAAATTGTCCTAATTTAGTTTTCCCGCATTCTAGGTCGTAAAAAAAATTCCCGCACAAGATTTTTTACCTGATTTAAGGATTATTCATGACGATTCATGCAAATGATTATCCATACATCAGTGATGACTTTCACCAGCATTAGTTTTCAATAGGTCGACGGTCCTTAAGGTTTCGCTTTAAGATACTTGTATATGTACAATGAATGAATGTATAATGAACATACGAACATTAAGATATTGTATGTTCTTGGCTATACATACATAAATGTAAAACCGCATTTTCCCCTATTGTAGGTTTAACCCAATTATGATATGCCATATTTCGCAGTTGAAATCGTCGAAATTTTCGGGGGCGCTGTGTAGAAAAAATGAATGTGGAACTGCACGTCATGTGAGAAACTTGCATGTGCAACAGCAGCTTAATTTCTTGGAGCTACAAATCAAAATTGATTGCTAAATAAGGCATTCTCATTATGTCGTGCCATCAATAATATTCTCATAATCGGAAATATCAATATTTTGCGACATGAAATCTCTTTCTTTCGCTTGTCTTTAATGATGCTATGATGATGATTTTTTGAGTACATAGCTGCCTACACCTCGCTTTTACAGAATAAAATGGGCATAAAAATGCATCGAGACCACTGAGAAATGTGTAAAAATGGAATTTTTAGCATTGATAACTGTCCACACTAACATTCCCAGTGGGAATTTTCCTTAACTCAATTTTTCTTAGGAAAATTTCCAACATCTATTAGGTGCCGCAGTGACAATGACAGTAAAATTTAACCCCAGAAAATGCAGAGGTTAGCTTCATGCTAATTTACGGCCGCACAAAAAAAGGCGGGAGGGTTGAATTACAATGTGTTTTGCCTGAAGGTTCAAATTAGAGCATTTACATGTTAGGGTTGGATGGTTGGTAATAAGGGTTTATTTAGTTGCGTAACAGATTAAAGAAATGCAATTTATTATATATTTGAAGCCAGTGAGAAGTAGCTCAGAAAAGAGAATTGGCGACTTCTTTGTAAATCATATGCTCCTTAGCAGTCGAGTTGGCAGTGTTACAAGGAAAAACTCTTCAACAAGACATTTTCATTTTTGGTTCATTTTTCATTTATTTTCGTTTTGTCACTGAATCCAACCTTCTTTGGGAAGAGCATATAATACTAATGAAAACTTTTTATTGTTTTATGTGACCTCTTTTAGTGACTTTTATATTTTTATATTTATTATATAAATTTATGATATTATAATTATATTTTCTTTTCGTAGAAAGCTGTTCTAATCATTACAGACCCTAAAACCTCAAAAAAAAATCGCAAGTCCTCATTTAGTGTTTTTCCGCATTTAGTGTTCTAAATTTTGTCCCCCCTGAAAAACCTTAAATCAGGATTCTACTGTATTCAATTGTTGAATTAGTGCCAACATTTGAGATTTTTGAGCTAAAAATTAAATTTCCAGGAAAAAGCGAAGGGTATAAGGAAATTGAATGCAAGAATTAAGAAACTTGTTCTTTCATTTATGTAAAAATTAAAATTTCAAATCTATAAAATGAGTCTAGGCAATTAAACAAAGCAAACAAAGAAACCTCTCCACCATATCCTTTGATTTTTTTATGGGAGTAAACGTTGGTAAAAGAAGGCCCTCATAGGAGCCCCTGGGGCATTCTTAATGTAGGTTATGTTGCACGCAATTAATTCCTGGCATCGAAAAACCCATGGGTCATTTCATGCCAAAAACGAGACCATGCCCCGACCATCTCCAATTTTCACAAAAATTGGTACATGTTTCCTGTCCGTGTATTAGTATGTGTGCAAAACCGTTTTCCCAAATATTGAGTTTATCGAGAGTTAAAGCTATTTGTTATTTTTAGATTTTAAGCTCTTAGCTTTATGTCTATATCTCTTAATCTAATTGAGCTAGAAATCTCCAAAAAAGCTTGTTTTATGTGTTGATAGTTGACAAATGATATTATAGGGACAGATTACAATTTTAAAAAGTTTTTTAAGCTTTTCAAAATGCTTAAACTTTTGAACCCGATTTGCAACAATACGTACCCCTTCGATTTCGCTAGTTTTTTTATGGATCAAAGGGCTATGTGCCCGCTACAGGTTACTGAAATCACATCAATGTGCAATTCATAAATTACTGACTAAAAATTCCGAAAGTGTCACGTGCAGAGTACCAAGTGGCCCAGCAGCGGATCTGTTTTCTGTTTGCTCTGCGTGGCAGCCTTCCGAGGGTAGGGGAGGAAGGGAAAATGGAGTAGAGACGGGTCTATGCCTGTCTCGGCCAAGGGACTAGTGTCTTCTGTTGACCAGTGCAAGAGAAACCCAACCCAGCTTATCTGTGTGTTGCGAAGTGCGTATCGAGTCTTTATGCCATCTTCAAGGCATTGCTCTATTGGAAGTTCTTTGAATAAGAAGTGTTCTGATGGTGCTCTAAAGTACTCTCAAGACTTGCCGTCGCAGGAGATACATCTGTTGGAAGTGATGTCAGATGTGCAGGACCGTAGCATAAGTATGGGATGCGCATGATAAGCAGTTCCGAGTATTTTATGCCAAAAAACAAACATGTTGTAATTCTCTTAATCTACATCGGAACCTCTGTACTGTGGGCGTATGTGAAGTGAGTTTAAACCTTTTCAATAGGTGTAATGGAGTTCTGAATGGGGTGATCCAAGGACAAAATCCCTGCAAGCAATGTTTAATAGGAGTCTCCAAGTTTTTGGAGAAGGAAGCTAACGCAGCCAGCTGCAGCAGGGCTACACCATGTGCATGAATGAAAATATGAGACTTATAATAGTCTTTGACAAAACTCAAATTCAACGCCTTTCCCTAGGTCAGTCACTGAAAAGTTGTATAAGTGAGGACTTTCCTACCAAAAAACTGGAAAAAAATGGTTCATAATTAAGTTTGTCGTATAAATGAAAAGTTTCATAAGGTAGGTTGGAAATACATGGGGTCTTATGGGGTTATTTACAGGACCAAAAAATAATGGTGTGTAAATGAGGTCGTTGTATAAAAGAGGGTCGTATATCTAAGGGTCTACTGTGTATAATAATATGACTGTCATGTCATAAGTTCAATTTTAATATAATTAATAATAAGTTATAGGAGTAATAAAAACACTAACCTAAATTATAATTCAAACTTTAAACGTTAAGAAATAAGAATAAAAGTTCATGACACAAACCCTTGAGCCTACTTTCGGATTTTGTTCAAAACACCAACATTTTCAGCCTCTCTGGATGAAGGCAATTTCGTTTATGGTCAGAAATCTTTCCTGCTGTGCTAAATATGTTTCTCATTTTTGACGAGAAACTCTCATGTTTCATATTCTTTTAGGATTTTTAGTCCATACAGAAAAACAGCAACAATTGAATTTCCAAAAAACAAGTAAATTTATCGTAGGAAACAACATCCCATCATCTGTGTGGATAATATTTTCCTGGATCAAGATCTACAGATGCAATAGCAATATGTTATTACTATATAATATAAAGTTAACTTTCCTTAAAACACACTCATCAAAAAATACATTTTTTTAAACCTGTAAAACTATTCTTTCAAGTGTAGATAAAAAGAATCATTATAAGTTCATTTTCATTAATATTTGAATTATTTTCCAAAATATAAGATCGTAGTGATGCCATACTGTATCACCCTCTATCCAGAAAAGTATAAATGTAATTATACAAAAAATACTTCGGAGTATGTCACATGCCAAGAATAATATAATATTAAATAGTAAACAAAATTAAAAACCTAAAATTAATTCAGTGCACAATGGGTTTATATTAACTTGGGTCCTTATTGTAACTCAAATCCTTGAATGCTTTCAAATTCTTTTTTAGAAACAAAATTATTTTAATGTGATCGGGAGATTCTATCTATGGAATATCCGGGGATTCCGTTTTTAAGATGAAAAAATTATTATTAAATGTTCCAAGCTGCTAAACAAGTAATTTTGCAATTTCTTATTAATAATAACTGTTAAAATGATATTTGTGAGTTTTATACTCATTAGGAGAGGTTGTGTGACTCGGATCATGAAATGAGATGAGCCTTTCTTTCATGCTACTAGAAGGAAAATAAAGAAATATGTGTCTTGGCTTTTTTCTCCATTGGCCCAGGATCCCAAGAAAAAAAGTAGAATGACGTGCGGGGAGCCTGCATTCTCTGAACTGGGGTAAGCCGACAATAGTAGAGGGGGGTAGTGTACTGCAGTTAATGAAGTTCGATTCTTATCAATGTTTAAAAGTTATCTTTCAGCCATTGATTCAAAATTTTTATCATATTTAATTTCCAACCCTTGTATGCGAATAATGAATTTTTTGTACTTCTATCGCTTAAACTAGATATTCACATGAAATTTCTGATAATCTACTTTTTTTAACAGCCTGCTTGCCTTACTCTAGGAATACAGCATGACGGTATTACTAGGCAGTGTTAAGGATCGAATACACAAGGCAGAATACTAGCTCACTGCATTTTTAAAATCGTCATTATCATAGGTTCATTGGAGTCTGGCGAACGCAGGCGATCTGCATGACAATGTGCTTTATTTTTTCCTGCACATCTAGGCCTGTGGAGGAGAATAAAAAGGCAAGACATGTATTTCTTTATTATGCTCTAGTAGCATGGAAAAATTTTCATCTCATTTCGTGATCCGAGTTACAATCCTCTGTTGTCATTATCTACCGTATCGACATTAGCATCGATCAGTTAGCCGGAAATTTACAAATTTCCGATCTGGATCCGATATTACAGTAAAACCTCGCTTTTACGTCCCCGCAATTTACGTTTTCCCGCCATTAACGACTTTTTCTTCAGGTCCTAATAATGTGCATATATCCGCAATGTAACGTCTTCCCTTTATTCACGCTAGCAAATTTTTGAATGGTTCGCCATTTACGTTTTACGAGACGATTTTGCCGTGATTGTCGTCCTGGTTGCATAACTAGTGGTTGGACTCAACGCTCCGTGAAAGACAAAGTAAAAACTCATGCTGTAAGTTACCACTATGAAAGAGAAATAAAATTTGCCCAGATATACCACCATTTATCGTGACCTCGCTCATCTGTGCGATTGTAATGCCGCGAGGGATTACAGTACACGTACGTCGTTTTTCTCGCGATTGTTGTTCAGGTTGCATAACTCGCGGGATGGCTGATGCTATCGCATTGGTGATTAAATTTTTCATTTATTTAAGAAGTGTATGCTTTTCAGCATTTGCGATCTTGTCTTTCTTTTTTGGAGGTATTAATACAGATTTTAAAAAATCCTCCAGCCAAATTTCATCCTCATATATCCTACAAACACACCCGTAAAATCATCTCATTCTTCTCTAGCTCGATTCTTAAGTAGCTTTGATAGAATATCACTATAGTCTCCACACCTTCTTTTCTCATAATATTAACCCTAACTTACTAGCATGGTTGGATCAAGATTCCTGGTCTCAGTTCATCCTTATCTATGTCATTCTCCTCTTCTATTCCCAAGTTCCCTTGTCTATCATTAATGCCATGCAGTTCTTTTCACATTTTCCTTACCCCTATGCTGAATCTCGTTAAGTTCTATCAGCAGCTCTCCTGACTTAACAGTAATGAACGGTGTCTTGACCACTCTAGTGTCTACTACACCATCCCCCCCCCCCTGCATCCTTTCTCAACTGCTTGCTGTTCTGCATCTTCCCTCATACACCTGTAAACTAATTCCTGATATTCTCTCCAATTTACAACTGTACAATTTTTTCACACTTCCTAATCTTGGCCCAACCATATGTAATCTAGTTAATATATCTCCCCATGTCCCCATGCATTTCAAATAAGAGATTTTGGCATTATTAAAGAGGTTTTGTTGGAACTATATTTCAATTTTAAACTTGTCATTCAATGAAAGCAAGAATTAGGCAGGCAAAATCAAGAAGCAAGGAGTTGCATATTATTTCAGGCATAACTTTCATATAAAATTGCATACCCTCAAATTACACTTTCCCGCGATTTACACTTTTTTCTCTAGTTCCCCTCAAAAGTGTAAAAGAGGGGTTTTACTGTATAGTATTCGGATATGATTTCAGTGGTGAATGAAATGAAAGATCTATGGGTTTTTGGATCCAACCCAATCATCCTTAATTTTTGAGTGATACATTCGTATACTAATTTAAAAAATAAAAGAATGAAAAAGTGAGCATTCAGATGTAAGGGTTTTAAATTGAATGATAACATTTTTGATGCAATAATTGAAAGAAAATATTAAACTGAGATAGGGATTGAATTTCCTTTAGTACACTAGCTCTTGATGTCTGCCTGATCCCGGCAAATGTAGGCTGCCTGCGTGACATTCTACCTATTTTTTTTCTCGCGTTGCCGGGGTAATGGAGAAAAAAGTCATATTTATTTATTTTGCTTCTATTTGCATGGGAAAATTTTCATCCAATTTCGTGATCTGGTTTACACAAATTCTTGTCAATATCTTCCGCTCCTAGTACTGCAGGGGTATGCTTCGATCGCTGATATGTGAAAATTTAAAATCTAAGATCCGCAATTCTTGCACCCGATGTATCCAATCCGACCATCCCTATTATCGACGGTATCCGTATTAACTTTAGGCTATCGATTCTCGAACCTCATGAATCGGTGGTATCGAGAATCAACACATCCCTATTTGAAACATACTGCGTGGAATATTCGACAATAAATAAACACATGAATAAGTAGAAAGAGAAAAACCTAAACATTTTACCGTTAAAGTAACACGAAGAAAAGGATGAAAGAGAGAAAAACTGAAAGATTTAAGTGCTGATTTAGATCGCATGGTTTCAATTGCATCGAAGTGAAGGGTTTTGTTAGTGTTTCTGGCCAAATGCTAATGGAGCAGGCTAAACAATTTCAGACACAGGTATAATCTAAAAGACGTGTTGTGGAACATTTTGCATACATGGAATAGTAATTTACAGTCCGTTACAAAACACACGTGGTTTAAATTTTGGCCTGTTTTAAGATTTGATGTGGACGAAATATGTGGGGATTTCAAAGGCTTTCATGTGTCTGAGGATAAACATACAATGATACTGTTGCTTTACTGCGCAAACAGCGGCCATAACCCTGAATTAAAAGAAATGGAATTGGTATTTTTAGAGGAATGGATAGCTAGCGACCACGATACTCTCACCACACAACATTTCACAGATGATGAAATCCTTGAAATGGTAATTAATAACAATAAATCCGAGTGGGGATGAAGATGATGATTGTGAAAATGTTGTAGGAAGACTACTACTAATGATAAAGAATCATCTAGTCTGGTCGCCCGCAACATAGTGATGGGCATCCGTACAGACGACACCCACGCGATGACATCACACTGAATCAGCTGATAACAAATTAAGCATGGTAGGAAATATTTTGCGTGAAGCGCAGCATAAGAAATATTAAATTTTATATGCTTTTTACTGATGGCAATATTAAACTTTCAGTTGTGCTGTTATATTGCGCACAATGCTAAGCTTATGTTATTTTCACTCACTACGCAATTGCGATACTTTTTAAGTAATAATTTTGTGAATTAAGAAAGCATTTCTTTCCGATTAGTCTCAGTGACTCTTTTTTAAATTGTGTTCAGTAAATGGCAGACAAATATATTTTGTTATAAATAATTGAATCCTTTCAATGAAAACATCCCAAACGTAAAACTAGGACTATTTGCCATGCATGACCCGTAGTACGGCAAAATCCCTAATCCGTCATCACTTCGGTCCTGACTGTGCTGGATTAAAGATGCTCAACTGTATAATGATTTAGGCGACTTCAATGGATGAGTAGTCAATGGCTCAGTATTAGCCAATTAGACACCAGGGGTCGTATTCTGTAACTCGTCATCACCGGTGATGAACATCACCTATCACCGCTCTTCCGATTCTGTAACGCGACGAGGTGATGTTCTTCACCCCAAACAGGGTGATATCACATCACCTCCTCAATAGCCGCCCTTATCTCATCATCCCCTAAATATATTGAGGTTCCGCCATCATGTTAGCGAGAATCAAACATCGTGCGTTAATTAATAACGTTAATATAGGGACTCTGACGCAATTTAAACGGAAAAAATAACACGTGCATATAAGAACAATAATTAAAATAGTATATTTATTGTCATTCAACTCTAAATTAATGTGTTTTGACATAAGTAAGAAACGACCTGTGTTAACCTATCCCAAATTTTGCATCCCATCCAAAATTTCAGGGGCAAAAAGACATACATACAAGCATTGAAATAAATATTTATAAAATTGCTGAAACAATGGCAGAGCAATAAAAACATCTCTAATTTACTTAGAAAAGTCAATATTGCTTCTATGAGTACAGTAATAAGATTATATGGACACCAAAATACATAATTGTCGACAACGAAATAGAACCAATTAATTTCACTTCGACGAGTAATTATGTTTGTTTAAATTATTACAAATATATTGGGTACGATTTTACGATCGAGGAATAACACACGTCTATATGGTTCCGATACACTGTATTCAAGTTCTGTTAACCGAGCCAACAATCACATCTCCAAGTACTATACGTACACAAACAAGATTAGATTCAGAGTATTTGGGCAATATTTTAACACAAACAATTTGAGCAATTAAGAAATTTTTCGGTTGCTCGTTATATATTTACGTTTGTTTTTCGCAGCTTGCTTTCTATCAACTTGTACGATGATGATATACTTATTTATTACGCGAATGACATTTTGTTTACATTTGTCAGTCTTCGCAAACAAGTGAAAAACACCATTTACGCTGTTCATGATTGATATTGTGGAAGTTGAAAATAGGAAACTGAAAAATTAATCACATTCACCGTGGTTTATTCACGTATCACGATAGAATATGGTGCAATTGTTTTTGTTGATATTCAGTAAAACAAATTAATCTATTGTTCACTTCGTACTATTAATCCTACTGTTAATAATCACCTAGCCGGGTTATTAGAACATAATAATAAATATTTTCAAACATATCATTACTCGAGAAACCATTATTACAAGCATGAACATTCATGATCGTGACTACAAGGATTTAATTTGCACATTACTTGCCTGCCTTGTGGTCATGTGATACAACTGGCTCTCTTTATTGGCTAATCTAATTATGCCAGAACTAGACGGCGCAATTTTTCATAGCACCCTCATCACCGGGTGAAGAAACTTCATCACCCAGTTACAGAATCGGAAACGTCAAGGACGGGTGAAGTTTTTCGGTGATGTCAATCACCGGTGATAGACATCACCCAAGTTACAGAATACGGCCCCAGGTGTCTATAGCATCCATGTGGGATAAACAATGCTTGTTGACACTCTGCACACATAAAATTTAAAACTATAAAATTTGCATATTTTAGTAATGCTTTGCTAAGTATTGAAATAATTAGTGACTGGTGAGGGATATAATTGTAAGAAAAATAGGGAGACAAATTAATTTCATTGTTATAGCTAGCTATAATATTAGCCCCTGTTTTTTATAGTTTTTTTGCCTAATCATATGCAGTGGAGCCTTTTAGGGGATAAAGCCACTGGAAAAGAGGTCCCCCATCCCTTCCATTTCTATCCTTAAACCTTTCCTCCCGGTCTGATGCGCCTATTAGTGCCGAAACAGACTTGAAAACACCCATGGATGGATGAAGCAAGTCAGAGTAATAGGGTTGCAGTGGTCAAAGAATCCACTAAGTGTAATAAAACTTTGACATCAAATGCCCTTTAAGTATGCTGGAGATTTTGGAAGCAATCAACTGCAAACAAATGTATCAATATGGTCTCTTCATGGCATCACACTATCCTACATTTGGGCAGCTGAAGCATGGAAGAATTTAACTGAAAGCGCACTGCGTTCTTTGCCCAAAGAAGAGGGAAGCTGTGATGTTAATCTACTTAGGTGTAGAAAACAAGGGAAATTCATTTTAAGTAGCTTAAACCTCTTGCCAATCCAAAGTTGGGTCGGTAATTTTAACAATTTCTTAGTTTATGTACTCTTATAAGTCTTTTTTTGTAATTGTTAGTGAGTGTGGAAAGTAGAAGTGCTCTATTTGAAAATGTGAATGGTGTTCAGTAGATAAAGGAATCTTTAGATTTCTGGGGTACCAAAAACCTGCCAGGACATCCATATTTTACCGCTATAAAAAAGCAATCAGCATGACGTGAATTCATGTCCAGAAAGCCCCAACCGCTGATGGCAGATGTGAATTCACATCCAGCTCTCAGCTCCTTACGTAACAGTGCTGCTGTTCATAGCCATTCCAAAGAGCCAAAGCGGGCACAGTCATCTGTGAGACTCCACCCACCACTTGGGGAAAGTCAGTTTTTGTTGCTGCCTTAATTAATGTATTTGTGAAAACCCCAAAAAAACTGCTGTCAGTCAGAGAGAAAGGTCAAAAAATAATGGCTCAACGTTGAAAGGGTTTAATTCCAGGAGACAAAAATGCCGGTGGAACCATAGACTTTTTAAGAAATGCCTACCAGGCATTATGGTTCGGAAGTCAGTTTGTAGAAGTTTTTAACTTCTTTCCTTTGGGACTTATTTTAATCACCCAATGCAAAAAATATTCCTTGTCCTTAGGTATCCTGTGTAACAATACTTCCACAGTTTTGCTTAGCTATATAGCTGTTAGCTATATAGCTATATAGCTTTTGCATTATGACACAATTTAATACTGCTCCATTTCATTGCAATATTTTCTGAGATTCTTACAAATGTATCGAATGTAAACAAATAAATGGCCGTGTTTTCAGTTATAGTCTAGCATCTATATCCTGCAACTTTCCTAGTTTGTTTATATTACCTGATCTCATGACGTTTTAGGACTATCTGTGTATTAGTCTTATATTATAATTTTTATTTTGATGGTGATGAAGCTAGTATTTTCTCCATTGTTAAAATTGCATCATAATTACATCCCCGAACTCTTAATGTTGAAACTATTTGCCTGTGGCATGAAATATGGCTGTAAAATTTCATAGCTCAGTTAATATTTATGTATTATTTGAATCGTAGCTAGCTGATACATTAGAAATCATTTTAATTATGTTGTGTATAAAATTATATTTAGACTGTATTAGCTCCAGAACAATAAAAATAACAGTGGCATGATTTGAAGTAGTGGCAGTTGTAGGAAATATCTACATTCAATGTTCGAATGCATGAAAATCCTGTTTCCTTTCTTGGAATAACTCAAAACAAATCAAACCAACCTGCGAAACTTATTCTCTAATAATATGATAAGAATGAAAAGTGGTAGAGACTAAGTGCTATTGATGCCTCAGTCCTATATTCCCTATTGATGCAGCTATCACATCATCCTCTAGGTAGGGTGGTATTCTCAAATACTTCATATTCTTCCTTCTAAAAATTTCATGTAATTCCTTTGCAATCATTCTGGACATGGTAGTTCTGTGCTTGTTTCTACTTAAAATTCAATGATACAGACTAATATTTGTACAGTAGAACCTCTTTTTTACGAACCTCTAATTTACGAAATGACACCAATTTACGAACCATTCCGCCGGTCCCGATCTTTGTATTAGGAAAACCATGTAAAATGACCTCTATTTTATGAAACCTCGATTTTACTGATTTACGAAGTGAGAGGCCGGTCCCTAGGAGCAGGGTTGGGTCAGTAGAATATTCTGTGTAGAAAATGCGTAATCTACGTGTATTTTCTACCGTAGAATAGGTATGTAATGTAGAATATTGCTAATAGTTACATGTTCTACGTGTAGAAAATTATTTTTACATATACTACTAAAGAAGTGATTACGATTATTGGAAAATTTTATTTTAACATTATACCAACACTTTTTAATAATGAAACCTATATTTAGTGCAGTTTCAACTTAAATAGCCTATTACAAGCCTACCATTGCCAGGCCTGCGAGGAAATCAAAATTATCCAAGACTGAACTGTCTAACTCCTAAATTATCCACGAGTCAAAGCAATATTTTCTAGATTGATCGGTGTAGGCCTGAGTCATTTGTAACCACTTCATATATTTTTTATATTTTCTTTGGCAAGTACTTGCATTTAGTTATATATGCAGTTGGCTAGATTAGTGATTATATTAACTGGTATTTTAATTGAAATAAAATTATGTCCATTGCCACTAAGTGAAACATTATAGGAGGTATATTACTGCACCTCTATCAAGGTCAAGAGAAAGTTACCATAAAAAACAGAGCTCTTAAATTGTTTTTTGATGGTAACTTTCTCTTGAAGCCTTAAGGCTGTTCCTTAAAGGTTCTACATGTACAGGGCAGTGTACATATGAACAATGACAGGGTGGCGATCGCCAGGGAAAACCGGGGAAACCTGGAATTGTCAGGGAAAATTGGAAATCTGGAAAAGTCAGGGAATTCTCGTAACAGTCAGGGAGAAACTGGGATAGGAAATTCTCACTATTTTTCTACCATTGCATTTATCTGGCAGTCTTTCCCACCCTTTATTTCATCAAAACATTTCACCCACTAAAACGAATATCCGTCGCCGAAGTGCATAGAATAAACCCTGTCAACTCGTTGAACATTCAGTTGTGAATCTTAGTTATTATGCTGTGAATCAGTCGTACGATGTATCTCTTTTGTATATCCTATGTGATATTTGCCTAGTAGCATTATAATTCATGATCATCATGTATTTCGCTCATCACAAGAAATCCGAGGCTATGTTGTTCGGAAGATTTTACATCGTGTTTATTTTAACTTCCGAGACTCAGGTCAAGAGGTAGTTGCAGCACACTAGCTTTTAGTATATACGTGCTTGCGGTTCTAAAAATACGAGACGATGATTATTAAAACGGTAATACAAGTACAATCACACGTGTAAACAAAATCTTACGTAAGATCATCTTCGATTCCCATACCCCCCTTCGTGAGACAGCAAGAATTGTCCTCCTCCCCTCCTTTCACGCTCAATGTCATTATTGAATGGCCCCCTTACCTCCATCTCAAAGCAATTTGGTCTGGTTACAAACCACCTCAAATATAATATTCCTGAATATGATGCAGCCAATGCTAATTGCCTCCTGTTTTCACTCGAAGTGGCGCGATTACGTTTTGTTTGTTTATACAAATATTATTACATTTTTGGTTCCCTCTTACAATCAAGGGGTTATAACCACGTTAATCAAATTGTTATTTGCTTCTAAACATCACTCCTGCCATCCGATTTTGATTTAGTCTAACAACTTGGGCTTGGTTTGTATGTTACCTCATTCTCTGCATATGCACATCATGTGCTCAACACGAGAGAGCAGTAATGTGCTCCGTTATAAGGAAGCATTTGAACTTAGTGGCGTAGTGGGGAGAACACAGTGCCACTAGTGACAGGAAGACGAAATATTTATTCTCGCATTCCTTTTCCTGGGAAAGATTCGTACTATGAAATGAAGGATGCAATTTTAATTTAGGAACACCTGCGGGAGTATATTTAAGCTGTACCAAAGTTCATATTGTGAAGAATGTAAATTAATTTTTAATTATACATTATTAAATGTTAAAATACATGAACTGGTGGACGATAACAGGGGATCATTCATCAGACCATTGCGCTGCATTTATTCAACAGTTTTACAGCACATTACTGCAAAACAAAATTTATTGAATCTTGGTTTATTGCGTGAAAACCGCATTGAATAAATAAAATTATTTTTTTGAGAAATTTTTGCAGTTGGATTACTGATTACACTGGTCGACCAGCGAGGTAGCTCAACATTCTCATGTTTTGTTTATGTTATCCTTAATTACTCTGGAACATAAATTTTATTTTCCTTGGAAATGGGAAATGGATGCACATTACAATATTTTCAGGTGACTCTAGGGCTTTTTTTGGGTTTCTTCCATGTTTGTTCATCCCTCTGGACGACAGTTTCTTCGGCATTCCAAAAGCCATCTTCAGGTCCGAAGATCGCGTCCCATCAAATTTCCTATATCATCATTCTATGTATTTCCCATATCTTCGTACTATTTATTTCCTATACTTCTGACCTGAAGATGCTGTCTGGAATGCCAGCGAAACTGTCGTGCAGTAGGATCAACCAAAGAAGAAAAACAACGGAAACCCTCAAGTCATCTTCTAATCACCGTGGAAGCCTTCGCAGCAACTAGAATATTTTCAATTTAGTTGTAAATAAAAATTGTGGATTCTCATGATTCGCACTGATATAGTGAAATATACCAGTCTAAATCGTGATTTGATTCAGAAACATGCTAGCTTGTGCAGACTACTGTCAAAAAGAAAGAAAATGTAAAGAAATCACGGTATGAAGGAATACCAACTTAACAATTGGATTTTAAGTTCTTGATCGTCAACTATCGCCATGATTGGCTTCGTCATAAGAGAAAAGGCATTGCACAGTATGTAAGTTTTGAAATTATGCTTTTGACAACGTCCAATGGTTGGTTGGGTTGGTTGAAACATTGGTAGAAATATATCATACAAGAATAAATCAGGACAGCTCTATAGGCTTCCTTTCACGTTTTCCTGTAAACTTTGTCAAATTTCTTAATGATGAAACACTCGGAAGACCTTTTTTCATATTTAGATGGGGATGTAGTCCAAAACACTCAAACTGGCACTAAATAATGAACAGAAAAAGACAAATTTTGCTCAAGCATAGGTGCATACGTGAATCAGCTATTACGTCAAAGTAACCCATATTTCTCAACTTAGGCATTTGGTATATTTCCACTTTAATATTACTATAAACTAAAATATCGGCAACAAAATTTTACCGATTAGTTATAATAACAATGCAGTGATATATGATATATACTTATGCAGTCACTGAAACAAGTACGATTGGTACGATTGTTTACATTCGGATCATGCAGATCAGCTAAAAATATTGCGTCGTGGTGAGCACAGTGATATACTTTGCCTCTTAGGTTTGCCTACTGATTGCTCTATTCAACTGTTCTCTTACTTCTTTCATGTACGGTCAGTCATGGAAGGAATAAAATTTTGCATTTCGATCTCTTTTCCCCGCCATCCGCTGCACCGGACAGCAACAATTGCGATTTTCAGTCGTCATCGCCTACAGTCTCCGTAAAACTGTTTTTGAATGCTCGAAGCTTACATATGCATATGTAAATGCACTCCTATTGCCAATAATTTGCTGTGCACAGTTGAAAAAACCACTATTTCTTTCCACTTTTTTGCTTGTACCTTAAGGGCCTTACGAAACGACTCCTCACAAATATGTTGAAAGTGGACACTCGCGGCGCTAGTTGTCCCCATGCATGGAGCCTATACTTTAAGGAATAATTAATAATATTTCTCTAATTCAGTTAATCAGTGTTTCTAATTTATATATTTACTCTTAAATGGTTAAAGTATGCATGTGAAACTGAAAATTGTCCTTTTCCCCTATTTGCATTTTCCCACAATTTACTCTCTTTTCTAGCGGTCCCTAGAAAAGTGTTAATAAGGGGTTTTAATGTAATTCATAATACAGTAGCTCTATATAATGAGAGCTCTCAGGAGCTGAAAAATTATTTGCTATATCAAACTTTCACTATTACCAAGTAATCATTCCACAACCGATTCTAAGGACTTGTGCACTAGTTTAACCAATATTGTGGGTATTTGGGTGGTTGGCCAAAAGATTCTATTGAGATGACTATTAAAAATGATTAGGGATGAGTCGGTTCCACTTTTTTTCGGTTCCGGTTCGGTTCTTAACTTCCGTTCTTGGTTCCGGTTCTTAATTTACCACTTACTTTGCATTACTCAATGGTAAGATAAGTTAACACTTTCAGTGCGGCTTATATAATTTGTAAATTGTTGCTAGTGGCTGAATATTTTTTTTTCATTATTCGTTTGTAGAAATGTATGTAAATGTGAAATTCAATAATCTTTTTTGTTTTTTTGTTTTTAAATTTATTACAAAAAAATTTTAAATCATGACGTCAATTGACGTCATCCGCCACGGAATAGAACCTTTAATAAATATTGCGGGTTGCATAGCCACCCCGTAAATTGCTTAAGTTTTTTTTTTCGTTCAATCTTCGTTCCATTACGTTTTGTTTCTCATTCTTTGATATAGTTTGTCAAAACCATAGATGACTTATAAATAAGCAATTCAACTCGTTCAATTTTTATTTTGTTTTTGCTATTATAATATCGCCCTTGTTGTTCAACAAAGACTCTCCCATATGTCTTACCCATGTGTCTCATTTTTTCTCCTCAACTTTTCCTGTAATGGTATGAACGAGGTCGTTTACTTTGCTTGTGTTCTCTCATACGAAGATTTTTGACGTTCAAAAAAAAATTGGTAATAACAGAAACAAATGTATGTCCCCCACCTTAGTAGAATTGTCTTCATACACACCTTTGTGGTATTATTCATCAGTATTAGCTCTGACCAACCATTATTTTACATGGAAGGCCCTTATAATATATACGTAATTTTATAATGCATTTATTTAATAGTTAAATAAAAGTAACAATAATATTTTTTCTAATGTGAAAGCAATTATATATACTGAGCTAAAGATATTATATTACTGAAAACCCACTCAAACTTCAATCGCCCTCATTACTCAATTCAATTCAATACTAATTCAATTTCGTTAACTCTTCCTTTGCAATGTTCGGCATATGCTGCTTTTCTTGTTGGTGATAACAATTCAGAAACATCTTTTTATATTATCTTACCCCATACCACTCCCAATGCACCGAGTGACGATCGCCACCACAGGATATACACGGCAAATAGAGAGACAGATAGCCGTAAATGTGGCATATTTCTCAAGGCTAAAACATCGTGCCACAAGCCCGTTGGGTGGCTAGCGGGGTATAATGAAGATATAACCGTTTCCAAACTCACCCTCCAAACCTTTGACACCCACAACTCTTTAGAAGTATTACCCATTACATTTATGGAGAAAGAGAATACTGTGACACGGCACTAAAAACCATATAAGAGGAAACAAATAGTGTCTTTTAATAGCCCCGATGACAGAAACAACATGAAAAAGGAACACATTTAATTCCCTTTAAAACTATTGTAAAATTGTATCATATTTTCTTTTCCGAATTTTACGTTAAGTTATGCATCAAAACACATTCTAGGCTTTAGGTTAAGTAAAAAAGTTTTCAAACTACATGTCAACATTATTTATTTATTTGATATATATACAAACAATAGAATTTACTAATTGAAAATATACAAATTAAAAATATAAAATTTGAAAATATACTTATTGAAATAATACAAATTAAATATATACAAATTGAAAATATACATATATATACAATTTTCAGATACAAAAAATTATTTTGACTTTTCCTTGTGATATTTTTGGAAACACGGGCTCAAGCAAAGAGGAGGTGTCCCCTCACATGCTGGACAAAAGTAAATTGTGTCCTTGCGAACCCCGCTTTCATAACACTCCCGGCACCTCTTTTGTGGTCGTCGTTTTTGTTTTGAGGGATCGTCTATTATATGTAACGTTGGGAAGTGGTCTGACAAAGTGTGTACTCTGGAGGGGACAGAAGCTGGGGGTGGGGTAAAGGCGGGTAGGAGGAGAGATCTTATTATTGCAGTATGAAAATCGAAAAGGGATAATTTCGGGTGGATTCTATTGTAAAGAAAATGGCTATTGAGTAGAAGAATATGAAAGATGTGGATGCCCAACTTCTTATACCATTTTAGCGTCTTGCGTTCAATTGGGTAATATGCCATCATTTGATCAGCTCGATCAATGCCTCCCATTGCCTCGTTGTACCTGGCCACCGCCTCCGGCCTGGAGACTGTTCCTCGCCCTCTGCGGCGGGGAACATCAATAGGGCGACTTCCATACTCGGAGCTGATCATCAGTACATCCCTTCTGTTATTCCATTTCAAGACGCAAATGCCATCATCAGTAAAGGCATCCACAATCTCTCCTTTCTTTAGTTTGGACTTGGTGATAGTAGGGCGGTTAGCCTTTCGGTTACTCCTGAGAGTGCTGGTACAATACGTCTTCCGTTGCAGTAGTTGGTGGGCCAGATTGACACTGTTGTAATAATTGTCCATAAACAATGAATGGCCGACATCAAGCCTTCCCTCCATTAGTTTATAAACAACATTGTCAACATGACCTCTGCCTCCTACATCAGCATCAGAAGACCCAGTGTACACGAGAACTCTCAGGACTAATCCGGAAGGTTCAGTCAGCATATACAATTTTATACCATACTTGTGCTTCTTCCCCTTCAAAAAAATTCTAAAAATCAGTCTGCCTCTCCAGAGTACCAATGACTCGTCAATGCAGAGTCTCTGCTCCGGAGTCACTAGTTTGCCCATAGTCTTATTGAAAATGTCAATCACAGGTCTTATTTTGTGGAGTCTGTCAGCTGATTGATTTGGTTCACGGCTTTTTGCAAAATACAAGCATTGAAGAATGCCCATGAACCGATCCCGGCTCATGCAACCCCGAAAGCAAGGAACATCAAAAAGAAAATCCCTGCTCCAAAAGTTAGCCAGCCTTCTCAAGGGTATTGCTCCCATGTGAAGGAGAAGCCCAAGAAAAACTAGGAACTCCTCCTTGGCTAACGGTTTCCATTTTATGATCCTTGCTTTCGGGGATACATTAGCCTCAAGCAGCTCGTCGGAACAATTATTTGTCTCTTCCACCGTAAGGGTAAGAATGGGTAAATGGGTAAAAAGTAAGGGTAAAAATACTACTTGAATGACGTACCACAAATGAAAACTTAAGTGTGAAGTGTTAAGTATGAAAACTAGTCCTCCTCTACCAGTGGTTCGTGTACAAATGAGGAAACGCTTGAAGAAGCCCTTACAGAGGGGTCGCAGGATGTGCAAAACCGTTATAAATTCCTCACCTCGGAAAACCCCCAAAACATTTTCCTTCCCTTTGAATACCCCAAAAGACACCAAGGGTAGCTGCATGTTGGTATAAGGACTTAAAGCTAACCCAACTAACAGCATGTTTTTGCATGTATGCTTTGCTATTTTAAATTTTAATTACAAATTTTATGCATGATATGTAGTGAATGTTTGGTGAGAGTGCACCCCCTGCCACACACCTATATGGTGGCTTGCAGGGTATTATGTAGATGTATATGAAGAGACATTACTAAGCGATGTATTAAGAACTTAAAAAGTATTAGAATAGAAATAACAAATAAAATACATACTTACAATCTCATACCTACCTTTTACATTGCCGTGCGTAAGGCTAATAACGAAGATTTTATCATAAATAAAATAGTTATGATTCAGAAACTAAACTTGTTCCAAAGCAGATTTGAGTCAAATGAATGACGGGAAGCACACACTGAGTTCGTCCGAGGCGCTGAGGCGGAGAAAAGCCGTCTTGAAAAGAAAGGTACGCATGACTTCAATTGACGTCATGCCGCCACTGGACCTAACATGCTATGACGTCAATTGACGTCATGCCGCACTGAAAGTGTTAATCAATAATCATTTTCAGAGACATACTATTTAAAAAAGGCTGATTTAACGAAAGCTATGTCCAAAGCATGAATGAAATCTACTAAAACTTATACACTCTATTTTATGATATAATTTATGAAAATGATATGAGGACTCACACCTCCAAAGGAGGTTGACGTAACACATATATATCAATCAGAATATCCTTATTATGGCTGTATTTCATCACTTACTAGAATTGGATGTGATAAAATAAATCATATAGTCATTTTAATACTGAACTAGAATAATTCGCGGTAACTTTGAAGCATCTAAGTACTCTATTTCACCAGGTTTTAATGTGAAGCCTCCACTTTCAGTGTGTGAGCAGGTTTCAAACTGGTTTTCGTGCCAATTATTTCGGTACCGATTATTTTTGGCCTCTGTTCCGGTTCTAAGCTCAAGAACCGGTGGAACTGAGAACCGAAGAACCGAACCGACCCATCCCTAAAACTGATATATTTGCACACTTCATTGACCTGTGGTTGAATTTATGGACAATTACATTAAATTTCATGATGTATGTAATTTATGTAATGAACGATTGTATATACAATTTATAATACCGTTTATATGGTATTCATTTGTATGGTTAAAATCAGTAAGCTTGTTTTCTGCTGCCAATATCAACACCTGCTTTGTTGCATATTTACAACATGTCTATGGGGTGTTATTATTTCATTATGCTATTAAAAGATGGTAAATTAAAGTTAATTTAAGTTAAAAGAAAGGTCTTTTAAACTTTTCTTTGATGTAAATTTTAAACCTTGTATTTTAACGTTTACTGCATATGCTTCTATCATTAAAATCAATAGACTTGATTTAAAAAAATCATATTTAACACTCTGAGTACAGACCTCACTGGCTTCACACAAAAGTACAGACCTGGGTCCCATAACCAATTTCTTGTAACAATATTTACTAACCAAGTAAGAAATTAGTATGTATTGATTGAGGACAATAATTTATATAGATAATAATGTAAACATTGTTATATTCCAGAAATTAATTTCTTAATCTTACATAAAAAATTAAGGATAAATTTTGTATTTCTCGTGTCTCCAGATACGAGTTCTCTGGTTTCTACTCTTTGAGTGTTAAATTTGAAAAATCAACTAATTAGAATTTTTAGTGAAAATCATGATTTTTATCAACCAGGTGTAAGGGACTCTGCACTTCCAAACACTAGAATCTGGTACCAGATCTGATGGTCCATGTTGAGTGCCCACCCTGGGTAACTCTCTAGCCCATTGATCCCCAACCTTTTTTTTTTACCTTGGCGACACCTTTTAGACTGAGGTTACAAACTTGGGCACCTCTATAAGATTTTTTTATTTGTCCAATTTGGGCTTCCCCCAACATTACCAAATATAATCAGGGCATTACATTATTAGGCTATAGGTTGGAAGAAGTGCTTCGATTACTTCCACCATCTGTCTTGAGTGTAAGCAGTTCAGAAGTTGGCCCAGCTAAACATTTTTCGTTTGCCTACAAAAATATCGCGGCAACCATAGCTGTGTTCCTGGCACACTGAAGTGCCATGGCACAGCGGTTGGAAACCACTGCTATAGACTTCCCCACCCACCTTTCCCAAATTCTTACCACTTCCGCTGTCCGCTCTCTCTTACTCTTAGCACCTTTCAGGGTCTGAGATATTGATGATCCTGTCTACGAGTATGAAAGCTATGTCAGAAGTTGATAAAAATCTTATCCACTGATACCTTATTCATTTGTTTGGATTGCTTTGGATTTGTTGAGGACAACTGATGTTGATAGTAGAAATAATGTAAAATAAATGTAAATTGGAGGGGTGGGCAGGGGCCTTCCGGAGCCCCCCTGGCACTTAGACCTCTTCAAATCCATTGTGCCTGCCCACATTTAACCTGCCCGCCACACGCAGACAGGGGACAAGAGCACCGTGGTAGAGGTATGGAGGAGGGCCACCCTTAGAAATAATGTATATAATGATGTTGATCTCTTTTATGTTTGGAGAATTATGTCTCTTGGTCATCCTATCGCTCTAATTCTGTATTCCTGGTCTAAACTACCATGATATACTGGGGTTTTTAGTATTTGTTAATATATTCTGAAAAGATATCAGCATTGAATTTTTTTAAATAGATTTTGTCTTCATTTGAACTTGATCGGATAGTGATTCCTAACCTAATTCTAATGAATTTAATACACAGCATAACATCGTTTTACAAACCTAGCTGCTCTTGGCTGCATACTATCCAACTCCAAGATCAAGCCCACTTCAAATGGGTCCAATATACTGGCCTGCATATATGTGGCCTAACTAGTGAAAAGTAATTATATTCTTTCGTCTTCTCATCACGTCCTCCACCTTCAAGTATTATTTTCACAAATCCTAGCTTTCTTTTGTTCTTACTGTAAAGGATGTTGCCCCCCTATTTATGTCTCTTAATAGTTGCACCTAAATGATTTACAGATTCCTCGCTAACATCTTTAATCTTGTGATATAGTATATTGCTCTGATGAGATCTTCTTTTTCTAAAAGTTTACTATAACAACTTTTTTCAGATTAAGTTCTGCTATTTATTGCACCTCCACGAATAGCATCGAGATCCCCTGTATGCAGGGTGTAACAATAGAATGACCGGGGTAAGCTGCATACCTACAACGACCGCGGTCAATTGACCGTTCGTCCTTTTCTTGTGCTCTTTCGTACGTTTTCCCTTCGTAAGTTTTTCTGTCGAGTGTAGAAGTGCTCTGATAATGTGTTTACAATTAGGCGTAGTGTTAGGAAAAAAATTGTACTACTCTGAATACAATATTAATTACACTGATAAAAATTTTTATTGTAAAATAAAAGTGTCTCTTTAACAGTGGTAAAAATAACAGGTTATGTGTTTTAAAACACAAGTATCATTTCAAAACACGTTATCAGTTGCATTTTTATTGGATAAAAACATGATATCAGAGAAAAATGAATTAGAAAAGACAGCGTTACAATGAAGCCCTAAAATTTGGTCTCAAGGAAAGTATTTATTTACTCTTGTGAGCACTTTTTGCAAATATTCTGATTACTTGGGAGGGCGAGATATCTAGGAGCGCCTGAATGATCTCCGCCTCGGTCTGCCCACGTCGACGAGCCATCGTGCTCTTCCCTACCACAGTGCAGACTGAACTAAGCGAATGGGTTATGGAAGTGAATGGCAGTTAGAGCTTAACCTTAAAAAGTGTGTAGCTATTAATTTTTGGAGAAGGAATAATTTGACAGCGATTCTATTAAATTAGTAGCACGAAGATTGTAAGCGTTGAAACCATAAGATATTTAGGTGTAACAATCACTAATGATTTATCGTGGTGAAGACACATCCAGGAAATATGAGGCCAAGCGAAGACAAAGCTAGGATTTATAAAAAGAGTACTTAGGAAATGTGATGAGAAGACAAAAGAGCGATGTTACTTTTCCCTAGTTAGGCCCCACCGTATGTAGCCAGTGTATGGTATCCGAATGAATTAGGTTTGATGAGAGAACTAGACAGTGTGCAGCGTAGAGCGGCTAGGTTCGTTGAAAGGTGTTACGATAGGTTGAGTAGTGTATCAGAATTAATACAAGAATTAGGGTGGGAATCGTTATCAGAGCGTAGGTTAAAATACAGAATTAATGTATTAGAGAAATTTCAATCGGATAGCTTTACTGAAGATGTTAGGCACATTAAAAACACCAGCGTATTTCCTAGATTCGACCAGATAAAGATTAGAGAGATATATTGTCGTACTGATAGATTCAAAATGTCATTTTCTCCCGTACTATAAGAAAACAAAAAAAGGCAGCATAGCTAAGGGATAGGTAGGGGAAATATTTTAGAGTATTTTGTAGTGCATGATGCATGTATTAACAACCAATCCTTTCATTACTATATGGATACTAACAATCTAGAGTCCTGATATCCTAAAGTAGCATGTTTGCATGTCTATAGTCCATGCTTGGTGATCTTCAACCCCTGCCACACACCCTTGCGGTGGGTTGCAGTGAATCGCAGACATAGATGAAGATGAATGGATGACTGCAGCATCTATGATGAGTCAGCGACCGTCATGCAAGTTGTAACTCGTTGCGGAAGGGTATTCCCCTGACTCTCTCGGGCAGCCCTGCAGGCTACGCCGTGGGCAGTGGTAACGCGGTGAGGTGGCACCTGGCTTTGCTGACAGGCGCCGCCGCACCCCAGCTGCCAGGCTACGTACAAACGTAACAGCGCATTTCAGCTAAAGGAGTGATCACCACTGCCCATAAAATATTTAGTGGCTACTCTTTGCGATGCAACATACTGTGGTTTTGCTCATGTCTCTCTCCTTCACATAAATGGTAAAATCATATGTAAAAACTGTTTTGAGGACACAAGTCAACCTTGAGTAGCGTGCTTGTGTGGTTAGGTGCAGGTTATGATATTTGATACAACTGACACCAAGAATTGACAAAGAGATCTATATAACAGTATAAAATACAAGAACGGTCAATTGACCGCTCGGGGTCATTGTAGGTACAAGTTGGCATTGCTCTGGACCTGAAGAATCCCCCCCAAAAAAACTTTATTTTCGCATTATTTGTTCCAAAATATTAAAAGTCAAAAAAGCTCAGCCTCATAAATTGTAAGATAACGAAGTTGTGCACAAAAGAAAATCGTGAACGGTCAATTGACCGTCCCCGGTTATTCTAGTGTTAATGAAAATCGTGGTTTTCATTAAAACATCAAAAGTGTTGATTTTTAAAATTTAAATCTGATTTCTGAGTTAAATTGCATTTTATTAATTTTAACCTAAACTTTTGTGAATGAGCACTGGTTTTTTTAAATCCTTCAATGAATAATTTGTAAGAGTGGGATTCAAGTGTTCTGTATCTCTTTATGAAAATAATAAATATTTTTTTACATCAGCTGTGATTGGTTTCCAGAAATTTTAATGTTGTTGTAATGTTAGGCAGTTCAAAGGCATATAAAAATGTTGAACTCATTTTATCATGGTATTTGACCAGTAGGTACCCAGGCTCTTAGTTTAATTGGATCCTTTCACACTTTTGTAATTTACAGCCATGGACTATCTCCAATTGATGTTTTACTTGATTTTCTGAGATCACTGAGTATTTCTTCTCATTACATACTTTCTCATTTTTATGCACATCAGGTAATATTTGTTTTAAGTACCATTCCTAAGTTTTAGAGAGTCTGATTTCCTAAATTTGTCTGTACATGCAGTAAAACCTCTATATCGAAATGGAAGGGACCAATTTTTTGGTCATTTTGATAAATAGAGATTCATTATAAAGAGGTCTCAGCAAAATGAACACCTATATTCTGCCTTATGGAATATTTTGGCAATGATATGTGCTGCTGTCTCTTTAATTACCATATTTAAACATTTAAATAAATGCAGTTATCATTTTACATAGTTTTAATGCAATAAAAACAAGGGAACTAAAACTTACTTGAGCATTCTTCACATAAAAAAAATTTTAATTCGGGTCCTTTCATTTTTTTTTTTTCAAATTCTTTTGAAATGATATTTTCTACCTTATTTAACGATAATAGATTCTCACTACTGCAGTCTTCCATGAATAAAACCACACCTAAAGCCTCCTGCACCTCTTTTTTTTTATTGTCACTGACATTCACTCCTCACCATCACCCGCTTCTTCCATATTTAGGTGCATTGGTATTCCTCTCCAACTTCTTCCTCCACTTCTCCCACCATCATCCCCTCAATTTGGGGTGCATGTGAGAAAGGCGTTGTCAACATTTATTAAGTCATTATTTATTTCATAACACTGTTGGTTCATCCTCATGCATAATGTCTGCATGGTGTGCATTATATTCCACGAACAGTTTTAATATCATTTTTCTCATCTGTTCGCTACATGCACACCACCCAGTAATTTCTCTTCACAATGGAAATATTCCGTGATCAAGGGGTTGCAATTTACTGGTGGTATTCGGAGAAAAATACTCTATTTTGATGTATCATAACACAATTCCCTCAATTTTATGTCCTGTACACTGGTCAACAGAAGAACTATTTTCCAGTTGCTCATTTCCATCTTTGAGCATTTATAAAGCCTCTAGGCTTAATATATTTCTCAATAACAAGTGGCTCCAATTTCTCAGAGCCATCAAAATTTACCCAGAAAAGTACTGTACATATTTCTTTGCTTTTTTCCCCCTCCATGGCATGATTGGCTTCTAAATGGCAGAGTTCTGTCAGGAAACAAGGTAGAAGAAACTCCTGTCTCATCAGCATCAAAAATGTCTCGTGGTTTATTCTCCACTAAAATGATCTGCAAAGTTTTTTCTTCACCCTCCTACCACTGTATCACTTACAGTAGCAGGGTTTATAGGACCCTGGAAAACCTGGAAAAGTCAGGGAAAATGAAAATGGTCATGGAAATCCTGGAAAAGTCAGGGAATTTACTGTGTGGTCAAGGAAAAATCACAAAATGTTTAAATTTATCACCTGAAAATGCCAAGAGATCAAAAACTGCGCATAGGAGTGGAGGAGGAGGGTGAAGGAGGGGACGGCTGGCCTCAGGCTGGCTTCGCTGTGGAGGCAGCCCAGGGGGCCTATTCTGGTTCTTTCTGGCTATAGCCTGCATGATTTGGTGAATAGATTGGCAAAAGGTGTGCGCATTCATATTTTCATTTTCATTCGCTAGCGATTTCACCAGGAATGCTTCGCTTTGTCCTTCTGGCGAGGAAAAAGTTATTCTCAATCAAATTTGAAGTCACTTAGCCAAATTTGTAGAAGGATGTGAGGAAGAAAAAATGAAGATTGATTCAAAGAGCTACTTTAACATGACATCAGGTTTGAAGGAAAAGCCAGAAGTCACTTAGCCAAATTTGTAGAAGGATGTGAGGAAGAAAAAATGAAGATTGATTCAAAGAGCTACTTAAACATGACATCAGGTTTGAAGGAAAAGGCAGGTTAGCCTTCTTTGCATATATTTTTCTGCAATTAAAACCCTTTCTGAAGGCATGTCAATGTAAGGAATGATAATTTTTATTTTGTTGACTTAAAGTTGTTGATCTCTTATTACTGGAAGTTCATATGATTAATATGATAATAAACCTACAATTTTTCATAAGTTTAGACTTCTTTGCTTCCTCACTACCACTTTTATCTCTATAAATGACCGAAATCTTGGAGTTTTCCAGGATCAAAAGTCAGGGAAAATCACTAATAATGGTCTGGAAATCCTGGAAAAGTCAGGGAAAATGAAAATGAAAACTCATATAAACCCTGAGTAGCTTCTTCCACACACATCTTTGATGTTTTGAGATTACATCGCACGTAAAACTTTTGTAGCCATTCATTTCATTCTTGAAAATTTTCAATTCCTATGTTTACTGCTACTTCTCTCGCCTTTGCTGTAGAATAGATCCAGATACAGGAATATTTCTGGCTCTACCTTCCATCAACCAATCAAATATGTCCTCATCCAGCTGTTCACTTTTTACTACCCAAGACTTCTTAATTTATAACACTCAATGTGTTGCTTCTTCAGTTTCTAAACATTAAAAAAAATGGATATCAGGATTGATGATGATATTCTAAACGCCTAAGCAACGTCTGTTTTTCGCTTCCCCTCATCAATGGTTTGGAAAATTGCTGAATTAGTTTCAGTTGTTTCCAGCTGCCTCTTTTATTTAAGATTTGTCACGTCCATTGTGGACCAAAAATTTACGATGTAATTTACGTTCGTGTGCATTTCTACTGGCAAATATTTATAAATTGATAGAAAATTATCAAATTAAAAATAGGTATGGGCATTCATAATACCTATGTATAAGACCATCAAATAAATAAATGGCAATTTCAACACAGAGGTGAGGTGTATTTCACTGACCGATGTCTTCAACTACAAAAATGTGACTAGAATAACAAATAATGTTGCATATGGGGGCATGTCAATAATTGTTAATGAGTGGTGGAGTTAAAATTTGCGGTGAAGATACTCCAGAAAAACAGATGACTGCCACGAGGCTTAAGTATGAATAAATGCAATCTAACTTTCAAAAGGTACGGTTGCAACAATATCGAGATTTTATGGAGAACTGACAATAAAATGAAGTCAGAATAAAATTCACCTTAAAAATCATTTGAATCCTAAAATATAACAAATCTTTGGATTCAGGTATAATAACTGCGTCAGATGGTGATCTCGCACATGGGTATGATGGAATTCATCTGAGAGGTGTACATCAGTTTGCAAGTTCTATTTAGACCAGAGGTTATTTTTTACTATCATTTTCGCTAACATACTAGCTGAATTCACTGAATATTTTACTACTTGGAGGTAGTTGGCTCGTCATGGGGGTGTATTCTCAGTACGAGGTATGTGTGGAGGTTTTTCAAAAATATAGAGGTACGATAGGAGGAGGTGTCTCCATATAATTGCATACAAATTTTGGCGGGACCTCGAAGTCATTACGAAAAACGGAGGTTTACGACATGAAGAGGTTCACTAGGTAGAGCTTTTACTGTATTAGGCTTGATTTGGGACCTGTTTGAATTAGTTCCTCTTTTCATATGCACCATTGATCAGAATTTTACGTAAAAAGTACCCAATATTCAAACTCTTTCCCAATAGAACACATGAAACTGAAAACTTTTAATACTATTTTAAAGATAATTATTTTCTGTTTACGTCATAGTTTGACTTCATTCGTGAGTACACATAGCTGTGTCAGTGTTAAAAGGATACATTGTTATTTTGTTTGCCATAGTCCAGATTTTATTATGGTACATATTTATGATATAGTTGTATTGGTTTCACTAATTTACTTTGGTACATGAAATATGCATGTGCTTATTTTCCAAGGTTCTTGCACTTTCCAAAAAAATAAAGCTTCATTTAGGCTGTTTCCTCAACAGGTTTCTGTTCCAACTGAATGCAAAGCCACTTACATTTACACAGAAGAGTGTGAGATAGTCTCAATGTTATTGTAGTGAAGAAGGCTGTGATTCCTCTGTAAATTCTTGTGTCCTGTTGTTACTGCTAAAATGAATGAAAACTTTATGCTAATTTTGGCTGGTCATTTCAGACACATCAAGTGACCGAGAAGAAAATGAAAGTCAGAATGGCAGGAGTGAGGGTGAATCAGAAGACTGGAGTGGTGATGAGGAGCAAAGTGAAGGACCATCATACCCATTACCATCAGCGTCCCTCCGCACCACAGGCCAAATGCCAGGAGAGAATGTTGGAGCAAATACTTGTAGCCTATATTGCTACTGCCAGTGTCCATATGATGAGGTGTCTGAGATGATTGCCTGTGATGGCAAAAAATGTGCCATAGAGTGGTTTCACTTTGAGTGTGTGGGAATTATGGTGCCTCCCAAGGGGAAGTGGTATTGCCCTGATTGCAGAAAACGTTGTGGTAGCTCTGGTAGAACAACTGATCATTTATCAGGGACATGAGGTGAAATGAACCGTGTGGACAGGGCCCGTTGTCATACATACCAATCTATAGGACTCCTTACCATTTTGAGCCTGCTGAAGCCTTATACCTCTTGCTATAATGAATGCTGTGATGTAAATACTGTATAGATACTCTGAACTTGACTATGACAAGAGTTAATGATTGTTTAAAAGTAGCCCCAATGAGCAATTGAATGTTGGAAGTCAGTTAGAAGTGAATGTATGAATGTTTTAAAATGAGTGAATGGGCATCAAATTCATTTTTGAGTATGTTTGCAAAGTGTGCACTGAGTCTTTGTAAATTTTGCTGTTCGTAGACAGATATTCCTCATAAAATGATGTGTTGTTCTTTTGATTTAAGTTTTCAAATTGGCATAGTCAAGGTAGGCCAATGCAAATGGTTTACACAATGTAATTATTTGGTTATTAGGATCTGAAATGATTTATATAAAAATAATGTGATACTAAAAGTAGTTGTATTCTTAAATATTTTTTTATTTCTCCTTGAGACCATGAAACCTGAGAAGCATTTTTAGAATGGATAAATGTTATTGTTGGCTCTTCAGGACTTACTGGTGGACACAATTAATTTTAAGTTTTATGTACCATATTTTAAAGTTGTACAGCCAGTAAATATACATTTCAGCATTGTTAATTTTCATCTTCCTTCAATGTTCTTTATTCCTAAGAGAGCATCTTCAATAATATTTTGAGTAAGTTCCTGTAAAATAAAAAAACTTATAAGACCATTGCTGAACTTGAGTTTATTAGTTTTGTCACTTTGCTTTGATAAAGTATTGTACCTCTGGAAGTTGTAAGGTTCTCCCATCTGGACTGTCTTTCTCTTCTTCATCTTGCAGCAAAATATTGATGCAGATTGTTAACTCATCATTAGACATCTTTTCACCTGTCAAAATTGCACAATTAAAATTAGAAGGGTGTATTTAGTGCATCGATATCCTTGTTTTGTGGGGATGAATGAAGTTTGAATGGGAATGAATGTATTTAAGATTTTTATCAATTGAAAGCTCATAAAAATTGTAGTTCAACGTTTTTCACCATCATTGGTGATTTACCGTATGTACTTGTGTGTGGTGTGACCCTTGATTTCTCTGTGGAAGAAATATAATTTTTTTCTGTATAAAGTATATTTCAACCCATTATTGCATACGTGCAAAAAATCATTTTTTAAAATTGAGGAATCAGGGGCTGAGCCTAGCAGATAATAATTACTAATTTGAAATTATTATGACTACTCTGGGTGAATAATGAAACAAAGGCAGCATTGTAAAATTACCCCATTTTTTCTGATCCACAGATGATGTAATGCCTTCATGGAGCTTTGTAGCATAAATTTTATGCTCTAAAAACCATGATGACTATATTTAAATACAATATTATCATATCCATTCTGTCACTTCATTGACTGTGCCTTATAAATCAATTCACGGGTTTACAGGAAGAATATCCTAAAATGCATATGGTGGTCTTTCTCTAGTCTCTCCTTTTACAATTAACACACTATTTGGACATACTTTGAGAAATAATACAAGTAATCATTGAGTAAAGTTCACAAATTTTGGTGATTGTCTTTTTATAAATCAAAACATTGTACAGTCAAGCCCGTTTATAACAAAGTTGAGGGGGCCGAATATTTACTTCGTAATAACCGAACTTTGTTATATGAGGACCAGTTTTTCCCAGCATCTCTTTGACAGGGAATAGCCTTTACTTTGTTATAACCGGGACTTCGTTATAAACAGGTTTGATATAAGTGGGCTTGATTGTATATATCCATGGAATGTTGGTAATTAGGGTGTTGAAACTGTATTCACGTAAGAACATTGCTCCATTCTGAAGCATAACAAATTTCTATAATCAAGTATCCAAATAACCACTTGTATATTTCAACCCTGATTGTTGTGCAAAAAATTGTTTAAAAAATCTAAACTCTACACAACAGATGTTTTAATTCAAATTTATTTCATTTACAAAACTGCTGACATAAATTTGTCGAAATTTGGTCCAACTCAACCACCCAAGAATTTTGATTGTTTTAATCATGCATCGTACTTTATAGGTGTGACCTATTTGCAGAGAAATCCTAATGCTTGTATATACATATGTGTTTTTTTTTAAACTCTCATTTTTTGTTACTGCTCTTTATTGTATTCAGCACATATCTAGTGGTTTGTTAAATTGAAATTAATTTATGATTAATGCTGAAATATTTAAATTTACACTGGCTTGTGAACATTTATTTACCTTTTGTTTTCAGTGAGTGGGACTTCACAACCTTAACAATTTAATTGGCTTTCAGTGGATATATTTTTTTAATTTTGCTTTAATTTTGATTTTTTTAGGATGGACCTCAAGTATTTCTAGCATATTTGAAATGTATTAATTTGTCTTAAATTGTTAATGGGGAATTTCTCATCTTCCCTTCCTCCCATCTCCTACTCATGGTATTGAAGGGACGAGCTTAAATTACTCTGCCAGCCATATATTCCCGAGGTCGGCTCCATAATTTTTATTTATACACAGTCTATTTCCTTTTCATTAGTGAACATTCCATGCCTCTAGAATTGCCCTGATTTTAATCTTCAAGCAAAATCCAAACCTACCACAACAGAATTTTCCCAAATGCCTTACCAACTCTTTGCCCTTGATGCAACACAAGGCAGAGGATATTCACTAGTATGTTAGCTTTCGAGTATTGTGTGATAAGGAACCAGTGTGCTGTCTAATAAGCATGCTCCATTCTTGCCGATCTACTTGATAATTGATGCAGTATTAGTTTGCTACTGGCATCCAGTAGGACCTAGTAACCGTAGACCAATCACATTGGCATTCACAGTTACTGTGTATTCTTCTCTTTTTTTAAATTTGAAATGTAGTGGGCTCTAAGATTAGGTACTGTACCATTAATGTCTGAAAATTTGTCAAGTCAAATTTCATTTGTGGAAATTAGCCATTTTTGTTTAGTTCACGACACAAGATGATAATACAGCTTCCTTGCAAGCACAAGTTCAATTATTGTGTTATACCTAGGACAGTTCCAATCATGCTAGTTTCCGTAGACAATATCAGGTACCGACTGGTGTACTAGGTCCCATGCTGGATCCAGTATCGTGTGCAATGGTCTGTAGGCCAATGCCATCTATTTGTCTTTGTCATCCTAAGACCATTTCATTACGCTCAATTTTCACTTACAACTAACAACAATTACCCACTCCAATTTTACTACGCACGCAGCCAGAAATTTGCCTCGGGGGGGGGCTATGTCCATTGTAGCGTAACTTGAAAAAAATCAGCTTTGCCCGTTCATTGCTGACATGTTCTAAATCTCTTCCCTTAATTTTCAGAGCTTGGTACATATATTCACAGTGCTCATCCCTATCTAGTCTCACTGGTAAAGTTCACTTCTTACCTTGTAATGAAGCAGTTGATTTGACCAGCCCCAGAACATAAGTTCAACGCATGCATACATATCAGTTTGAAAAGTTTATTATTTACCACATGTATGCATCAAACTAGTGATAATGTTTCAAGACACTTAACACTTGAATTATATGCAGTATAATCAGGATTATCATGCCTAATTAAAACCAGGGAGGGCCCCCCCCCCCCCCTGGCTATATGTCTGCTCCTCACTAGTTTCAAATCCACAGCTTACACTTTCACCAGCCAATGATGAATAGCTAACTCCTTTTATGTGATGAGGTCTAGGGTGTTGATTCTCTGCTCTAGGGCACGCCTTTTCACTATTTTGTGCTTTACAGATGCCCAATACTCCTGTTCATATTTACAACCTTCCCACTGAGTAATTGTATTAAAACTCCCAGTAGTGAATAGGAGAACTTCAAGAGCATATTTTGAAAATAAATCAAGCAAATTAGTTGTTTTGGCTGGAAAAAAGTTTGATTGGGTGAAAGAAATATGTTGCTTACCATTGTGTGTTAATATATGCATGAGTTTTTCCTTGGGAATAGTCATACGTCCTTCACTGAGGACTTTGAAATGAATTGTCATATCCTCAGAAGTTATTCCTTTTGCCGATCTATGATTTAGGAACAAACGGATGAATTCTTCAAATTCAATTTCATCCATTTCCCTCTTCGACAAGGCTGAACTTTCATTGAATACTTCATGCAGCATGGATTGGATCTATATTCAGAGAATGAAATGGATGGTTGTCATTTTCTCTGAAATGGATGCAATAAGTTATGTAAACATTTTAACTGGGTTGCCTCTAAACTGAAAAATATGGCAATCCATTAAATTTTGTTTCAGCTTTTGAAACAAGGGAATTTTCTCTTTTTACAGTGTCATCCCACAACATCACCATTGGTATGATGATCTCATAGATTTGGAAAGAGTTCATGATAGCAGCCATGCATATAATATTACACGCACCCTTTTACACCATAATCTGTGACTAGCATATAGAACCAGCTGTATTATGAGGGAATTGAAGACCCTCCTAATTTTTAAAGTTGTCTTACTGAAATTTATGCTGGGAAAACTAGGAGATAGGTTAAGAGAATCTTAAAAACTCAAAATTATCTATGAAGCTAAACTATAAATCCTGGGAAATAACTCTCCTTGGTAAATTTAGTTGTGATTATAGCATATCCTAAGGTTCACCTTCTAGAAAAGAAAAACTTGAAATAGTAATATCCACACAAAAATCATGGAGAATACGAGTAGTTTTTTTCTTCTCATTCCAATTGTTAAGAGTTCCACAAAGTGAAGCCTGAGACCATGTATTTGATTTCTTTGTTGGGTTCAGCATTTATCATTGTGTTTTTAATAGTATCGATGGTTCTTTGAAGTTGCATAAGGATTTCATTCCACTTAGGTAAATTTAGGTTTATAGTAATTACTAATTTTCAGTTTCCCTTTGGCAATACAAGGTAAAATAAATCAAGATAGGCATAATTTTTAAGGTAACTGTAACCCAAGCAAAGTTTTATCTAAAATAATATTAATTTTGTTATCTCATTGCTTTGTACATGCGACTTTTTATGATTTTTTATGCAAGTCTTCAAGCTTTGATAAAAATTAGGCATATACTGGTGTAATTGCCTTGGAAGATGCAAAATAGTTTTATTCTAATAGCATGTTGATATTTTTAATGAACTTAATTAGAGCATGACTTGGTGTTGTTGGCAGGTTGAGGAAAACCTGCGATAAATACCTCAATATTCTATAAAATATTACTTTTGAGAAAATCATGATAACTGTCATTTTACTAAGCTTGGCATTTGATTTCAAGTCGTGATCAATTTCAACTCATGGGTGTTTTAAGTCTATTTAAGTCGAGTCTACTTTTGCACTAATAGGTGCTTCATGCCGGGAGGAAAGGTAGGTATAAGGATAGGGATGGGTGACTCACTGGTAACTACAATGTCAGCAATTTTTTTAAGGTCTAACAATCACCTGTGATTTGTGAGAGCAGTCTGTAAGTTCACGGTGATGAAGGAAATGGGGGTTTTTAAACGTCACATAACTCATTTTACTGGGTGAGTGAAAATTTTACTCAATTCCAACACTGTTTTCAATGGGAAGGACCCATGAAATGCATGGCAAATCTCACTTCCAAGCTATTTGCTGTTTCCCTACCATTAAACTCATGACGCAAGAAAATTAATTTAAAATCAACAGTTTAATACACTGAAGCAAATGGGAAGTCCAACACTGGGAAAATGTGATTATGCAGTAACCTTGCAAATCAGGGCATCCTTCATAACCTGAATTATAATTGAGATAGTGATATTTTTTTTATTTTTTCTATAGTCATGGATTGAATATTAATGTTTCTAGTAAAATAATTGCAAAGTTAATAACAGTTTGAGTTCCTTGAGGGGTAAAATATTTGTGTAAATTGTTGGATGAGAAATTTTTACCCTTTCTGAACCTGCTAACATGGAAATCTTGGTATTCACGTTTTTGTAGGCCTAAAAACCACTCTGAACCGGCGGCATCGGAAGTGGGGGGCAAGAGGGGCCGAAGCCCCCCCATATTTTGCCCCGCGCCCTTCCAGTCAAAGCAAGTACTTTTTGAACATATTCTCATGCCTTAATATGCTCTGTTATAGAAATTCTAGTCTCTAACCCCTCCTATCCACAATAAATGCGGGCCTTTTTTTTTTTAGGTGCTGGGCCCTTTTCAAGGTTGCTGCCCCTCCCACCCCAGTGGTAATAGTTCCGACGCCCCTACACAGAACATATATTTTGGCTTTAGTATACTTAAATTCCATCAACATATTCTTGATTACTAAAATTTGTATCCTGGGGTCAGGCAATGAAGTTCTTGCGATGTTGGCTATTTTATAGTCTACTACTTCAGGATTTACTTTGTGGAAGTACATACTCTGTATCCATTGTGCAAGGAGAATATTTGTATTATTCCTCTAATTTTTATTGGACACTATGAGTTTCATCTGGTTCAAAACTGATTTTGTACCAAATGACCCCACAGGTTGTTGAAGTATGCTTCATGTCTGATATAAATTTCTGTGGAATAGTACGTAACAATTGTTCTTTTTACAATGAATTAGTAATTTAGTGGAAGAGCCCGGAAAAAAATAACGACTGACCTCGTAGTTTGTTGCAAAATATCCCAAACTTCGCATTACATGAGGAAGTTCACATGTTTTGATTACACATGTGATGACATGTTCATCTTTCCAGAGATGGCCATCATGCAGTAATTGAGCAAGGTAAAAGTAGTCCACGGCTTGGCGGAACAGCCAGCCATTACTTCCACCATCCATCAAACTGTAATAAGGCTCCAAACCATCTCCACCTTCACTGTGGAGAGTCTCCAGTGCACTTTTTAATGATGTGGTCCAGAAAATAAACGAGAGGGGGAGAAAGAGGGAAAAATAAAAAATTGCTTAATTCATACATTTTACAGATTTAAAGACATTCTTGATGGGATTCAACTTTCCAATCTATCATTGATCGTCAAACATTGGTTTTCAGTCTGAATTCACTTTTATCTACCCAGGATGACAACAACAGGACAATTATGCTTTGTTACACAGTGTCTTTCACTGTGTGGTATAATTCATTCAGCTGAGCAATGAAGCTGAATAATGTGTTCGCGTGTAGTAGAAATTCGGGAACTATCCAAGAATATCCTGAGGTATGTATTCCTGCATTCTTATTGGTTAAAATATTGTCACTACAATAACTATTTTTAATAATTAAATCCAAATACTTGATAATAGAAAAATTCAGTTGGATGCCGGTGATTCAGCAAGAAAGAATTCAGTGAACAGTATCCTATCCATCTTCATAATAGTATTGGTATATATACCAATGCTTGTAGGTTTTTCTTGAAGAGTCCTTGTAACTCAATATAACTTCCTTTCAACCTCCCCTTAACTAATGTCTGGCTTCAATATGTTTAAAATCTGTATCTGCTGCATTCCATTCTCACACCCAACATTCCTCGCTCCATCATCATCCTCAACTTCACATCCATTTCAACACATAGGTACCTACTTAATCCAATTTTTTTCCTCCTCCCAATTTCTTTTATCTACTAAAACATATTTGAAGTTCCATCTGTTTGCTTCGGCAATCAGATTTTCATCCACCTTTTTTTCCATACCCCATCTCAAATGCCTCTTAGCATCTCACAAAAACCATGATTTTTAAGAGCACACAACGCACACCATGCTACAAATTGTAGGTTCTACTAATCTTTTATATGCATCATTTATTAAGGACCCTATCAATTTCCTGAATCAAATTATCCCTATGGTTTTTAAATGTTTTATTCATATTTATTTTAATGTTTCCCTATGGTTTTTAAACCCACACCAGCTGTTACTGTCCCACTTTTCATTTATTCTGGCCTTCTGCCTCTTATAAATTTCATTTCCTCTGTCTAACTAATATGCACTATAATTTGCAGCAATCTTTTGGTTAACTGTTCAACTAATGCTTGATCATCCATAAACCTCATATCCTGCAGTCTGTTGATTTTAGGATTTCTCTCCAACTCAGTTACTACCAACTTTCGTTCTCACTTCATCACCCCTTGCCATATCTCCAACCATTTCTTCTGAGTATGAATGGAAAAATAATGGTGATATGAGACAACCCACTCTTCCTTCAAGTTTGAAGTTCCATACCCTTTCTGGTCTTAAACTGAGACTTATCACAGCCCATTCCAATTCACCATCTGCTATTCTAATTCATGCCATTGACTTAGTAAATGCTTCTGATAAAAATCGATTCCTCCAGCATACCTCTTTTTTCTGCTATACATACTTCCTTTAGCTTTGTCTCATCTGTTCATCAAACAAACACCTACAAGAGTGACAGAAATCCTGGTCATATTTCTATATTTATGGTTTCATATTCTATTGCGTCTCACATTCCCTTTGCTGACCCAATTTGGTCATCAAATATGTAGGTGAATCTCTTTCAATTACTTTGTGAAATTAGACTTGAAGTTCTACAATCTGTGCGTGATTTTGCCCTCACTTTTCTTTGGAGTATAACTGAAAACTGATTTCCCTAAGTCCATGTTACTTATCAGGTCACATGAATAAGTTTAAAAAAAATTATTCGTCCATTTCCCCTCCTGTGCAGTCTTTGAGGAATGTCATTATTTTTACAATTTATTCCTCTTTGTGTCCTGTAAGTAAATTCTTGTTCTCTGGGGCCCATGTTATCAATGCTGAACCCTATCAATGTAACTCTCCTATCCTTAAAGTTGCAATCCAAACTCATTTCTGTACATATTTTCAGGGTATTCCTCCCACCTTTCTTGTACCTCTTTTGGCTCCTCTACAACCTTACAATGGAATATTTATGCCTTTTATGTAAGTTAATTATTCCATCAAATTCCAAGGTCTAGTGTGCCAACATGTTCCACACTGTATGGTTGTAATCAGGCATCAAGTTTGTGGTGAAGATATTGTGTATCATTTGGGAAAGTTATGCATTAAAATATTCTACTCTAGCTAGATCTTCTAATTACATAATTCCAAATGATTAGGTGCTGATACCTGTCATTTGTGATCCATTTTAAGACACATTTTTCATTCTTTCCCAGGGTAAATACAGCTTTGTTATCTTTTGATACAACCACAGCTGCCAGTTTCACTGGGTGAGCAACAACCCCCATGGCTTTGTAGGGGTTGCCATCAAGAGGGAGTTTTAGCAATCCTATCATTGTGGCTGTAGAGAAAATTGCAAAGGCTGCAGAAGGCACCTCTTCCAAATTTGGGCCTGGTAGCATCTGAAAATAATCAGAATGCTATTTTGATGAGTGGGTAAGCAAGATGTCATGCCCTAATATTTTTTTTAACTTTATAAAACCACACCTTAAAGTACCTACATATTTTGTTTGATATTCCCATAAAGCAATGTTGACAATGGCTGAAAAGTTATTTGCAATATTTCATCAGTTTAAAAAAAATTAGACAAATTGAAAATGGCAAATGACATGTTAGTTTGTCCAGAGATTAAGTTAATAAATTAAAACACGTTTACAGATTAGTGCCAGATGAATTAAATTTCAGTGAATCATTCCAAATACATGCACATGAACTTCTCTGTTCTCAGTATGATAACAAGGCTCTTTCTTTGTTTCTACCAAGTTAGCCTTCTATATTCTCATTATAAAGTTTTTGTTCCTAAACTAAGCATTAAACTCCATTACTTGAGGTACACCCAGTCATAAATAATCCTGATAGAAAACATATGTTATATATTTTGGTATATTATTATATATTGGTCTGAAATAATATTCTCCTTTCTATGCTTTTGATTCCATGATCACCCTCTCATGAAATTGCTCAATGAAATAAGATACTGTTGAGTACAAATTGACCTTTATCTTCCCTGTACGGTTGGGGAAGTATTGGAACTTTTCAGTTGCCTTATTAGATTAGGTGGATTTATCCATGATGAAGTACCTTTGTTCTATTTGATCATAGCATTGAATTTAAATTTTAAGCATATTCCATTGTCTTAATGGTTCAGCCAATTGACTCATGTGACCTAACTTTTGATGTATCTTGGAAAATAAGAGTAAGTAGGTAATAAATATTTGTCACTGAAACAATTTATATATTGATATTGAATATCCCACATAATAAATAAAATCTATCAATTGTACTTTATTGTGTACAGTATTAATTAAACAATCTCTTACAAAATGCCATTGAGATATAAATTCACTCATGACTTGTGTTTGGAACAAATTATCGCCATAATCACCTGGTGATGATGATCATTCGTTCGAAACCTGGGTTGTGTATTTCTATCTCTGTGGCATTTTGTAAAAGTTTTTATTGGTCTATAAATTCTATTGCCATGCATATTATTAAAACTTCTCTTTTGGGGTTGAAGGTCTCACAATTCCAAGTTAATTTTATGAGTAAATCAGAGGAAAATAGGTATTCACATAGCCATTACCATTTTAAAGTGCTTCTCTTAGTATAGAGTCACAAATGTTTATTAAAAGGATTCCCAAAATTAATTTTTCTACTCTCAGTGGTCTAATATGTACAAATTAAATGAAAGTTAGTAGCTAATTCAAATTTTATCTGCCTGTGTACTCACCTGGCAATATGAAATGGGGGAATCACAAACAATTCCTCGAAATGTCCGGCTATACTCTTTGGTCCTTAAGGTATAAAGCTTGCACTTGAACTATTAGGTAAATAAGTATTAAGCTTAATTATTGAGAAAATTCATTAAATGTATTCTTTAAGGTGAGGAATGTCAGCTGTTTCATACCTCTGAATTTGTAATCAACAAACATCTCTCGCCACTGGAATTAAATGACCAAGTAATATGCAAAGGATATGCACTTTGTTCAATACGATTTCTTGTAAGTATTCCAAGACCATCCTTTTTCCTGCATAGAAATAACTTTGGTATAACTTTTACTGCATATATTTAAATATGTATACTTATCTCCTGGTAAAAGTTTACTCATTATCTTTTGTTGCCCTCTAATAAAGATTCCAAAAACCCTCTACATTGAACACCCCATCCCCATACTTTACCACCTCAAGAAATTATTTATGTGTCCTTATCTAATGGTGGCATATCACACAAATAGTCCATTGACATGTGCATCAACTCCAAAATAATTCATCAATGATGATTCATATCCAATTGAATGTTTTGGATATCATTATTATACCAAGCATCTATGGTTTACATTTTGTGTATACATCAATGTTATTTCATTTTTTTCATTCTTTCACATTTCCATGCAATTTGTGGGTCATGGAATCGGCATGGGAATTCCTGTCCTTAAAAATGTGTTGAGTGTAATTGAAACTTTCAAGGCCAATATTCTACATGACTTTTGGTGAAGTGTTTCCTAATTCAGATCAGTTTTATTTTTTTCTTCATTTACTTGGAGTCATGTGTGGCAGGTAATCTGGTATGACCAACTCCTTTCCTTTCAGTACTTACCACTTGTCACTGTGACCAAAGAATAAATCATTATTTTTGAGGCTTTTTATATGCTGTTGGTCATAATTATGGTGATACCAAGCGTGAGCTTAACTGACATGGTGTAGGTACATAGGAACGAATGCATGCAAGAATTTTGGATTTAAATTATAAGAAAGATTAGAAACAAAGAAACCACTTTGGCAGAGTGAGTGAAACCAGTGAGATCACCATGGCATGGAATGTGTTAACCTCTTTCTTGTGTCCCTATAGATCAGACCCAATATGGTTTTGTTTGTGAATTCTGTCCAGGCTTCTCCTTGGTTAGGCTCTGGTTGTTGGAAAAACATTTCAATGGAGTAATTATTGATAGAATTTTAAATGTGTTGAAAATTTTAATGTATTCAGAAAGTTTAAGATCTATCATGCCTATAGGCATGTCATCTATCAAAAGTATGACACCTAATATTGCGTCCCAAGTCCCATGCATCATTGCTAAGGTGGGGAAATGATGGATTCTTTATATCTCTTGTTTCAGTGTTGTTTCATATGCCTTCATATGAACATTAGTCCATCAACGGTTCCACCAAGTCTGTCTGGAAAATTTTCATTCTTTCATATTTTATTTTCATTTGTTCTCATCCTTTCCTTCACTTTCCCATTTTCCATTCCTAGAGATCCGTGAAATTCGCAAGACGCGATATCGGAAAATAAAACGAAATTTCGCCTTTGTCGCAAATTTTACGTGAATTAGCGAAAAAATCACATGTAAAGAGTCATAATCGATTAAAGTCTAAGCTTCATTGTTTAACGCTGATGACGTTCATTCGCTCTATCTCATTACGATTCAAAGGTCAATTGGCTTGTTTTGTCTCCTGTATATCGCATTCGCGTAATATCGCACACTGTAGTGATGTCTCCACCGGAATTTGCCGTTAAATTAATCACCGCCTCTCTCTTCGATTCACATTTATCAATCCTGAAATTCTCGGAAATATCTAGAATGATGCGCTTTCTCTCCTGAAGAATTAGATATTCTGAATCAATAATGTGCTGAACACGGCCGCGGAAGAGCGGAAATATAAGCTCACGCGCCCGGCACGCATCAATGCCGAGCAGTAATTCCGGTGACTCACCGCGACGCAGTAGACAGCGTGATTGGATAACTTGCTGCAGGACAACCTTTAGTGTGGGCCTAATGTAACAATTTTGTAGACTTAATCACGACTGCTGGCCGGGAACGGAAGCGCTAGCAGTGGAGGCAAGGGGGGAAGTAACAGAAAAGATAGGAGGAGAGAGGGTGCTACTTATTAGCGGTTGATCGTCGGATATTCGGCGCTCCACTGAGCTTCAATGAAAAAAAAAAATCATTTCGACACACCCCCAGTTCAAGTTTCTTTCTTTCCGATTGTGTTTAGTTATGCGTGCTTCTTTTACTGCCTTTCTTGTTATGTAAAATGCTTAATAAAAGTACAAGCATTCACAAAATGTGTACCAAAAATAATAAAACGTCTAGAAATGCACAAAAATTGTAACATTATAATAACACCGCCAAGATTTTCTATAACACCGAAATCACATAGTTTTAAAACGAATTTTAGCAAAGAATAAAACCACTTTCACGGACCTCTATCCATTCCTTATTCCCTCCACCTCTTTCCTTTCTTGATATATTCCAACAAACTTCCCTCTTCTTGTTCACCCTGTGCCATTTTCCTCTCTCATATCGGAGTATAACTTTCCCTACCTCCCTCCCACTCTTTTCTTCCCTCTAATCCATTCTCAACCTTCTACTTCTAGACCTTCCCATTTGAGATGCAGAGCCTAACTGTTGGAAGTTCAAGAGGCCTAAGATGAATTCACATTTACAATTTGCCTGAAAAACAACAAATCCTTTCCTATTTCTAACTAGTATGGTAACTAATTTAAATTAACTGCATTTGATACTGCATTGACATATTTATGCTATTTTGCAGCTCAGAAACAATTGTTATTTTAATTACAGCTTCAAATTGGCAAATTTGGACCCCACTTCACTATTTCAATGATCTAGAATTGAAATTGGTCTTTACCAAATTTAGCCTGTATAATTTTTCAATGAGACAGGTCAGATGTTTTTACTTCAAAAACTCATTACTTTTGTGAAACCTTTAGCCTACAGTTGTTCGCTGTAATTCCAGTAAAATTTATATTTACTTTATCACAAAATTTGGATGAAAGAGACTTACTACCAAAGTTGCCTACCTCAGTGCACCAAACTAATATTGTTCATTAAAAACAACATTTTGTCTTGAAAATGAATTAAATTCAGAGTACTTACCTAAATTCCAAGAAGTATTCCACCAAACAATAATCATTCCCGACTGACAGGAGTCTATTTGTTTGATCAGGGAATGGGTCAAATGCTAAACAATTAATGGTGCCATAATGTGGGCAGACGCGGCCGCAGAAAATCCATTGAGGTCCTTCACCTTCGGAAACAGTATCCACGGTAGAGCCGTACAATGTGACAGTGTTCTGCTCATCCTGAAGAATAAGCATTACTTAACTGATTTTTGTACTGCCTTATTACATAAGCTGAAGAAAATTCATGATCGTAACTTAAGATAAAGCTAACTGTGATGTCTCATTTTTTCATTTGTCATTGTCTTTTACCAAAACACAAATCACAACCTGAATTTTTATCTGGTTGGTAAGGGTAGAGCTCACAAAGTACTAAGCTCAAAGGCATGTGGTATTTTCATGTCAAGGAACGAAGCCAGGGGAGTGTTCCCTGTGACAGCTGTGGTTTCCTAAAAAAGATCTTGTCCCTGAAAATTTACACAGCTTAGGTTTAATTGGAAAATTATAATGTCAAGGTCAGGAAGCCAGGGGAGTGTTCCCTGTGACAGCTGTGGTTTCCTAAAAAAGATCTTGTCCCTGAAAATTTACACAGCTTAGGTTTAATTGGAAAATTATAATGTCAATTCAGTCTTACAATCTTGATATGAGAGACACTGCTTGCTCAAGCTAACATATAATGTTCTGAGAATTCAACACAGTAACAATTCTATGCTCAAAATTGTACTGCCGTAAAGAGGAAAGCCTATATGAATTGTGAAAAGAGGAGAAATTTAGAGATTGATAATTTGATAAGTAGTTACATAAAGTGATATATATATACTGGTAGAGAAATTTATGACTAAATACTAATAATTTTTTTATATAAATGAAGACATTAGAATACCAATCTACTGGTTTGCATGATTTTTCTTTTCTCTTGGCCATAAAAAATTTATTAACTGCATGTGTTAGCCAGGATATTATTTCACCAGAGTATGAAACAACACATTATAAAATTTAACTCTTTGACTGCCAGTGGGCTAATCCATCAGAGGGTTGTGTGAAAACTGTCTCAGCCCGATCTATCGGCCAACTTTTTTACTTTTAGCTATTTCTTATAATAGTGGAGACTTGTGCTGTGACCTATGTGCAGAAATAGGTTGTAAAAAGCAGGTCGCTGTGGTGCAGCTTAAAGGTTAACTATAGGTGGTAAACTTGAAGGTTAAATATTAATATTGTGATTTTTCAGTGTTTAAATGACATTTCATTGAGAACTGTGCTGAAAACGAAATGCGCAGCGAAAAGTTTAATCAATAAGCACACAAACACAGCCGGCCCCGGTGGCGGCGGGGTAAATCCCTCGCCTGTCGATCCCAGGGTCGCGGGTTCGAATCCCGCCCGGGGAAGTTTTTCTCTTTCCGGGGCATGGATGTTTGTGCCGTCCAACATGTTAATTGGAAGAGAGGACTTTGAGTCCTGAAATTCGCATGTTAAAATAAGACAAATAAATAAATAAAAATAAAAAATAAACAAACAGAAAAATGTCAGAATAGAAATGTGCTTACGATTTTGCAGCTTCATTTGACCAATGAAAATCAAAATTATATCTATTGTATCCAACATATTTTTTTACGCACAGTGTGAGCCATAAATGAATCATCAGGAGAGAAGCATATTTTAGTTATTGGAGTCGAAGAGTAGTGGAAAGCCTTCTTTTGTTTTTGCAAATAGAGACAGGAGTCAACAAAAAATAGTTCTCCAGATTTCATGCCAATAGCTATGTGGTTTCCTGTCAAACAAATTTTTTGAATTATGGTCATGCATGAAATGAAAAAAAAACATTGAAGTTAAATAATGGAGAGAAATTAATTTAATTATTAATGGGAGAATCTTAGTCGCTCTGCTATTTTAAGATATTCAATAACAATCTTCACACTTACCCAGGCTTGTGTACTTGATGCAGGTAATAAATCTTTCACCAGTACTCAAAAAATCAGTCACTGATTTTATATACGTAAACTGGCAGTTGGTGTAATTTATCAATGTTAGGTGTCCTCCTTCATCCCCCATTGAAATCTTGTCACTAATTTGGAATAGAATAGTAGGTAATAATATAATATTTTTCCAGCTTCATTGAATTAACTAATATATCAGGGCTGACATAATATATTTTCACTCATCTACTACTGACTGTGTTTCATGTCGCTATCTGAGTCAATATTTTTGGCCATGCTGGATAAGATATGATCCTTTCGGATGAAAGGATGTTCCACGATGCTATTCCCCCACCCCGTTCCCACTTCCCCCTTCAAGCTCAGGAAGAGAGATAAAGATACACTCACAACTGGGATCTTTCGTCTCCACAACCTCGCACGCACCGTAAACCTAGACTTCAGGCTGTCATATAATCCTCGAGGAGACGATGTGGAAAATATGCCGAATCACACCCCATTTGTCATCTAGGTCTTTGTAGTAGAAAAGAAACAATATTACCTCCCAAGATCATTTATTCCACTGATGATAGACAGAAGAAGCTACAAGTAATAACCTGTGAATGATTTTTTTCTGGAAATGGACTTAGTTCCGTGTTTTTTGATAGCTATGATAGGGCGATAGAAGACAACTAAAGTGTGGTTGGGCCAGCTGCCATCATAACAGTGTAAATGTTTAACCGAAAATAACATTCTTATTACAAAACGTTCAACTTTTTTTTTCTATATGTTTTTGATACTGGGACAACATTTTGTCAACACAACGATCGCCAACTTAAAAGCATAGACATAGTAGGTACCTACTTATTTTATGATCTTTTAAGACATGCATCTTTTAAGAATGCTTTCACAGATGGCTCCAAAAGATATACAATGTTGCCGAAGAGAACAAAAATTAGAGAAAACAAAGATAAAATTTTTTTCACAAGTTTTTTAAAACGTTCGAAATACAAAATTCGAAATTATGAAGGCCCGATTTTCTGGTCCCGCTGACTTCGTATTATTGAGAGTTTATTGCATTAATTTCATGATGAGCACTACCTTCTTACCAAAAGTGCTGAAAAATCACGCCAAATGGTGGCCACTCTTTTACTGAGTTATGGAGATTGTCTTTCAGACACCATTGCAAATATATTAATACATTATAAAGGTATTTCGAGAATATTTTTCCTCTAAAGAGAAGGATTGGTATGTGTGTTATAGTGTATATAGAATTGGGCATATAAGTTCATTGACATATATTCAATTTTATTTAGATTAGTTGCACCATTGTGAGAATTTAAGTTTTCCATTCCTTTATAAACCACTGGAAAAATTACCTTTCAGGGTGAACATCAATTGAAGTGATTACATCCTCTTGTGCCTCAAGAAGGATGTGTGGTTTTTTATTCACAGCATCAATAAGGTACGCACACCCATGGCCATCAACTGAAACAATTTAGTCAGAATTTATTGTATTTTATCATTACTAATGTTAAATAAAAATTAGAGCCTTAAGAATACATGCCTAATAATTATTACACGTTAAATATATTATTAAAATGATAATTTTTTATGCTCAAAAACAGCTTCCTCCCACAAGTGAAGATGACCTTGATAGAGTGAAAAGGCATCAGTATTACTATGACTCTTTGAGCTGGAACCTTGATTACTACTTTCTCATTAGGTCACCCATGCCAAATAAATGGAAGGCTTAGAAGCAGGAAAGATGTATTTCATGCAGTTCAAGTTCATCTTGTTCTCACTGAGGCTACAAAAGTGGCAATAGGTACCCCAGTGGGGAAGCCATTTAAGTGAAATTATCATGTTAAAAGCACATTCAAGTCAAGGTAAGAAAAACTTCCTTAAGTATTCTAAGCAAATTGTAAAGCTTAAATAGTTTTGAACCTCAGAATAACTACTGTACAGTCTGGTCTCAGTAGTCTTCGTAAACAACAGGAGATTAGGTAGTAGTTTAACCAACATAGAGTGAGTGAATTATATATGTATTTCTGTTTGCTGAGATTTTGACTGATTTAGCAAATACACATGATTAAAATACAAGAACAAGTACACATTTACCAACATTGAGTCATAAAGGAGAAGTAAATTCTAATAAGTAATATTATAGGAGTAAATGATCAATTATCATAGAAGATTGAATCAAATGGTAGCTAATTGGTGAAATAGGATTGAGGCAGAGGAATCTTGTTCAAGGTTTAAAAAAGTGCAATATAAGAAGGCTGCCAAGTTTTGTGAAAGTCTAGTATTCACAAAAATTTGGTTTGAATGCTGTGAGAGATATTACATCACAATGAAAAGGTAGGCTGATAGAAGAATCGAGTGGAAAGCTGCATCAAACCATCCTAGGATTCTTGACCAATGATGATGATGACTGTGAGAGATACAGTTATCGATAATAAACCCCAGAAGATACAATGAGTTGGCGTGATGGTCATACAAAGATTTGAAATTCCATATATAGGTAATTTCAATAGTTTCTTAAGGGTAGATGGAGATTCAGACCATTGCTGTCAGTGCGACAGTGAAATGCTGTCAGAAGAATTAGGAGGTAAAATGGCATGGGAGTAGAAGCTTTGGTAAAGACTAGGACCATAAAGAAATTCTTTGTAATTGTAAATTCATTTGTCCAAAGATTTGAATTTATACATCAAATATACCTAAGACATGTCAACTCAAATATGCATAAATATTGCTGTGGTTAGAAGCTAAGTCACTGTCTATTTCCTTAGTTTCAAAATTTTTATGTATTTAAAGTGGCCTCAGCAATCCACTTCAAGTTGGCTAGCACTGCATAACAGGCCCAATTGTACAAGAAACTGACTGTGAAATTCCACATAGCCCTAGTGAACATATATTTCAACAGTGCTTGTCTCTCTGGGAATCTAATTTCTAAATATGTCAACCTGAGAAGCCGCTCCACCTCATTGCCTGCCAAACACACCTTGAAGCTCGCCCAAATTTCCTGAGTAAGGAAGGAACTACAAATTTGGTATTCAAAGCAGGACTGTGTAGTAGGGCGGATCGGAAAAATCGATTTTTCGCGGAGAAACTTGGCCCTCTGGAAAAAGTTGTCAAAGTGACTCAAAATGAGGCCAGAAAAATTTGGGACCTCTAGGTCAACCCTAGACCCTCGCGCCGTGGCCATTTATGGGGATGGGGGCTGAAAATGGAAAAAGTCATGTTTTAAAATCGGTTCCCCATGGAATTTGTCGAGTTGCGGCCCTTTAGGGCAAAAATTTCGTCCATTTGTACGTATCTGCAGCCGTTAAGCCACAAATCGTCTATTTTGAGTGCGCGGCCGCGCGTAATATGCACCGCCCACGCAGCGTCGCGGCGCTACGCTCCGAAGGCCGCTCGAGCGTCTCCTGCCGGTTCGCGCCTCCTGCCCGGCGTCACGAACGCAGCAAAACTCATCACGGATGCGTCTTCCATCTTTGATCTCATTAATATTAGATAATTAAACAATTTCCAGGTAATAACAATTACGGAAGAACTGTATGAAAGAAATACAACACACCGTCATCATTCAGGGAGTTAAGAAACACTCATCGATTTTTAGCCTTCTTTTACTTTTAATTTTCAGTATGGAGAAAGAATGCAAAAATAATTAAAGTAGTTACCAGAGCTCACCACGTTAAGGTACCTGCACTATGAACTCCCCCGCCCACACACCTACTCATAGAATATAGGAACGCATTTCCTTTATCAGATTATATGCTATCGAAAACATAAGAAAGTGATCATTTTTAGTACCAGTCGGTTTATCTGTGTGCAGGTATTCGTCTTTAAACTTTATTTTCATTGAAAACTAAAGGTCATTATCGATTTTTTTTATTTTTGAAGTCGAGCAGATAAATGTAAAACTTACTCTATCACAGCATGAACTGAGACTAGGTTTTGAAGGTTGGCATTTTGGTTCTACTTTCTAGTATTTTCTGTATTTCTTATTGTCTGTCGTTGTTGCGGATGCCAATGAAGCTTGGGTTACCTCTTTTACATATATTTCAAAAGCTTGCGTGTGACAAGGACAATTGCGTTCCACAGTTGAGCATTACTCAAATAATTATCGACTTTCTTCAGTCGTAAGATGCGATAGAGCACGAGTCAGTGTTCTCGTCCCATTTTATCAGCAGCTTGTAGTCTTCTACATCAAATTTAAAATCTGTTAGCTCAAAAGTTCTTGGATTTTCGTCGCACGCGTATTTCTTCATGCCTCTTAAGATTATTTTCCACGAATCTCTTACACTTCCTCTCCATTGTCAGCAATCATCGGGAGGAGTAAATTTCCTGAGTGCCCGAAAAAACTGTTTCTCTGAATAACAGGATCAATGACTCCTTTAAATCTACTGGTAGATATCTTGATCAATTTAACAATATCCATAAATTTACAGCACCAGCGTGTATACAATGTTTTTTTTTCACTGAAAATCAGACAGGTGCGTATACTTTTTGAATGACACTAGATTTTATAAATTAGCGCATGAATTTTAGTGGACACTTATAGCCTCAGTTGTCGGCTGGCCGTAGTGAGCTAACGAGAATGAGCCACATTTTTTGGAGTTCATCTGACCAAATTTTCCGAGCGAAATCCTTTGGCCACAGCATTATAAATTCCCCGAAGATACTGCTGATCACTGCTCAGTAATCTCAAGTCTTCTTCGTGGGACAATTTTGTTGGAACTGGCTCGAATCGTATGATATCAAGAGTGTGGCAGTCTTGAAGGGTGGAGACAATAGGTCTTGCAAACAAATTTGGACCCTTAGTTTGCCCGTATAATGTTTCTACCAACTGCCGCAGTGTTAAGTCAATCAAGTGAAATTGGCAAATAGACCACTGTAAGGGACGTCGGAGTTTTGCTTCCAGATAACGGATGACGCTTCCTTCCTGACATGTATTCACTTTGGTGCCATCGCATCCAATCACTTTTAAATTTGAAAGTTCAATATTTTCTTTCGCAAAAAATCAAGAAAATGCAGATACGATGTTTATTGCAAATCCTCCTGTGGGGGAGACAAAACAGAAAAATTGGGAGCCAGGCTCCAACTAACACGACATGTCCCTCCCTAACCTTAGATGGGTAAGTCCTCTTGCCTATTTTCTGCAGTTTGTTTCATCCTCTCTGCCGTCAAAATATAGACCTTCAATTGTATTTTTTTATTTATCTGTCTTTGCTTTTACTGAATCTTGCATCTTCTTTTTCTGTCTTCGTAAGTAATACCGGTCCACTACCTTTCACGTGTCTTCCGGAGTTTTGAGCTTTGCGTCGGATACAGTTGCGCTGACGATCATTGCTGCTGCTCTGAGGGACAAGTCACCAAAACTAGCACATGCCTCCGCCACAGTTGACAATTGAAGACGCCTTTGCCCCGAAGGAGGTCCAGGTTGATTTTCATTCCTAATCGTATTAGGAACGTTGAGGTCCAAGTCGGTTGGTTCCTCGTCGGTTGAGTTTTCTCGAGATGTGGCGGAAAAAAATTCTTGATGCTCACTTTTTACCTCTTCAAGAATGAAAGATTTTGAGTCGACGCTCTCCGATGATCCTCTTCTGAGGTTTTTCTTTAATCGTCGAATTACTGAGGCATCCAATTCACCGGATACCATCTTTCGTTTTGTCCTTTGCTCCCTCAAAAATGCCGCTTCATTTGGGAGAACTTTATCCTCTTTCTAAATTTACACTCGTTAATTCTTTAGCACTGACACGCACAAATATCACATAGTTTCTTGGATTCATTTAAAAATATATTAATTTGTTATCGATTTGGCACCTTTCGTAGGCTTGCTTGCATTTTTTCTTAAGCCGTAGTACGTCGTATGGTACCGTATAATCATTTTAATCACACCATGCTTCGGAATGATTGGAATAGAGGTGCGTCTCCAAAGTTCGGACACTTTTTACACCACCAGACTACTTGATAAACCGTAGGCTCCCTTCCTGCGCTTTCGTATCAATAGTCGCGAACATAAAAAAAATTTTTATCACTTCTTTAAAAGTTAGTACTGTCAATTCGTTTATGTGGACGGGACAGGAAAAAAGGTTTAGTATGTAGGGTTATATTACTTTCATACAGTTCCTTCGTAATTGTTATTACCTGGAAATTGTTTAATTATCTAATATTAATGAGATCAACGACGGAAGACGCATCCGTGATGAGTTTTGCTGCGTTCGTGACGCCGGGCAGGAGGCGCGAACCGGCAGGAGACGCTCGAGCGGCCTTCGGAGCGTAGCGCCGCGACGCTGCGTGGGCGGTGCATATTACGCGCGGCCGCGCACTCAAAATAGACGATTTGTGGCTTAACGGCTGCAGATACGTACAAATGGACGAAATTTTTGCCCTGAAGGGCCGCAACTCGACAAATTCCATGGGGAACCGATTTTAAAACATGACTTTTTCCATTTTCAGCCCCCATCCCCATAAATGGCCACGGCGCGAGGGTCTAGGGTTGACCTAGAGGTCCCAAATTTTTCTGGCCTCATTTTGAGTCACTTTGACAACTTTTTCCAGAGGGCCAAGTTTCTCCGCGAAAAATCGATTTTTCCGATCCGCCCTACTGTGTAGCCTTGCATCGACATCTACTGCACACAGACCTGGTTCACGCACTTCACTGGGCAGAGTGGACCTCCTTCGATGATTGAGCGAGGAACCTGGCGAGCCAGATAGCCTTCAAAAAACTACAGACCATCAAGAAGAAGCTGAAGAATCTCAAGAAATATTAATTTCCTCAAGTCTCACCACAAACTTTAAGTCCAGAGTTCACCCAGTGTGGAGATGTAGGTGCGGAACGCATTAAAGGACAGGTTTTGCATCTGGGACGATTGCAGGGAGAAGGCCGTGGGGGAGGAGAATCAGAAGTGCGATAGAGAGGGTTCGTGGATTTGAGAATATTTTTTAAGTTCGGTGGCCGTCTGTAGGAAATGGAGGGGCAATGAGGCAGGAGAGAAGAAGTGACATCACTTTTTCAGAATGCGGAAGAGGTCCTCGAGAAAAGTTTTGAGTTTGTGGGAACTGGGGAAGAAAGTGGTGTAGAGATTCAGTCCAGTGTCTGAAGATGGATGTCTGTCTTTTGGAATGTATTTGGAAGAGTGGGGGAGGATTTTCTTGTGGAGGAGCTTTTCAGGGTATACGTTTGCGGAGAGCAGTATGAAGAGTATTTAGGTATTTGGTGAGGGAAGAGGTATCATTGCAAATTCTGTGTCCATGGATGGAAAGGCAGTTAGGAATGGAACACTTGGTGTGAATAGGGTGGCAACTATTGTCGTGGAGATATTGTTGGTGGTTGGTAGGTTGATAAATTGATTTGCAATTTTTCTAGTAACTTTAATCTTCTGAACCACCCTCTATGGTTTTTATAGCCAAGATCTTTCAATAATGGAGTGATACTTTTGGAAAATAAGAAGAATTCATTCAAAAACTACTGCTTTCCTTCATATCTTATTTAGGTAGCCAATTAAATCTTTATTCATTGATCTCAAGATGGAGGGTGAATTTTGCATACTGGCTATACTATAGTACGTAATGCTAAACTCTGGATCAAAAGTATTTCTTTTACTCACCAATAAGAAAATCTTTGGGCGGAGAAAAAACCTTCATGTGAAAATTCTCCACAGGGAATGCTTGGCTGATGTTTGTGCTTGAAGCTTCAGAATCTCTTGGGTGTTTGTCGTCGGTGTCTCCAAAATCTCTGCTATATCTTGTTCTCTCTGAGATGGAACCTGAAACTTAAGTGATTTTCGTTACTGATGATAACTGTATGGGTCATTAGAACCTCTGTATGTTAGGAGACTATTGCAAAACATGGTCTCCGACTATGTATGTATTATTAATCATCGCTGTACCCAAATTTCAGAGATTCAGAATGGTTTCACTTTGAAGAGAGTGATATCAGGCATGACGTAGTGGAATCAATTCACATGGCATGCCTGGTGGCAGACAGTCTTGCAGTTGGTGATGATGCTTGAGCATTGAAACATGTCATGAATGCAACTATTTCATTGAAAATTACTGTAGACTTTTGTAGCTATTTCTCAATTTCTTGTTTAAAGTGAAAGAGAATCAAAATTCTGGGTGGAATTCTGCTTCAGTGCAGCACCACAATGCTCTGGGCTGTAAAGCATTTGAAAATAAATAACATTAAATTATATTTTTCTAATCTTCCTTCTTGTCAGATTTGCCAAGTTTATTCATCATGTGATCATCTTGAGAAAATAAGAGAGGCAGAAATGTGCTTGAATCTTTTTTGGTCTCACATTCATGGTTTGAACCCTGGCTGATGCAGAGATTTCTAGAGTTATGCCGGTCCCTTCTTAAGTGCCTTGTAGAGTGCACTTCAAGTGCAATACTTCATCCATCAGATGAGATGTTAAACTGTGAACCCTTTTATGATTTTTAGAGCAGGCTAATGCAGACACTGGGCTACTCTCAATCCTACCTCCGTTGCCTGGATAAAAATCCTGCCTCTATCCAAAAATGAGCCTATCCTAAATGAATTCAGTCGGCACTCACCTCCCTCAAATACTTTTGTATTCAAATATTTCCAGCACAAACATTCAATAGGGCATTGTGATGCTAAAATAGTGAATATCGGGAACAGAATTGGACGCAGGGTATTATTTGCCATCAATACTTTTTAGTGGAAAAATATAAGATGTTTGATGAAAATCTCGGAGATGAGGCCCTGGGAGATGTAGAGGTAGTTTTGTGATGTATGACCTTCAATCCAATGGTATGCTATTTTTATTCTAGTTATTCCAGAATGCCCTCATTAGATTTCCATATTACAAATAGGAAAACCGGTCCCAGTTGCGGGGATATCTTTATCTTGCTTGCTGAGCTTGATGGGAGAGGGTAAGAGTGGGGAGGGGTGGGGGAATGGCATCATGGAACATCTGCGACGTTTCTGCCTCTTCTTCTGGGCAACCCTTGGGGGCTCGTGTAGGTGGGTGATTAGAGCTGCTTTGGGTGCTGAGTAGAATGGGGAGGATCAGGAATACAGTGTCCTTTGCTAATGGCTGGGTCTTCAAGGGATGTGTGGGAGGGGAGGGGATGATCTAGAAGGTGTCAGAGTGTGAGAGGAGGGGTCGAAGACCCACCCGTAAACAAAGGATGCCGTATCTCTGACCCTCCCCATTCCACTCAGTGCCTGAAGCAGTTCAAATCAGCCACTGGCACGTGCCTCCCAGGGTTGCAACAAAAAATAAGTGTACGTTGTGGAAATGTTGGTAACAGTTAAAAAATAACTACTCTATAGGTTAAATGATGGCATTAGCTTCAATTTCCACACTACTCAAGGTCTAAATGATATGCAAAGTTACATGCGGAAAATGATGGGGAGAGACTGGCATATGTGGGAGATGGATGCACTACTATTCACGCATTCACTTTTGATGCACCATCATCGGCAACTCTGATTTTACAGGTGTCTAGTACTTACAGGTATCTGGTAAAAATAGTTTTTCTGTAGCAGTTGTTCGCCGAAGCTGGTAAAAACGAATTCCATTTGTTCCTAGGGACAAAGTTCATAATTTAAAAAATCGTATTTTCGAAAATTGCCATGTATTTACTATAGGCTTTATGTCGGGACTAGTAGTTCTACTTTCTACTGTATGTATGTACATACATAGATTGGGGTGAGTTTTTATGACTGTCAGAATTTTTTAGAGTAGACATTGGAGATGTAGCCATGCTCTTCAGAAATATGAATCATAAAATTTCATATCGTAGAGATTCCTTGGAATAGATGAAACAGACCTTGCACCATCTCTTGGTCACCCTCCTGGTCAAAGTATAGTATTAATCACCAGTGGATTTAAAGAAGAATGGGAGGTGCTGTGGTCAGCACATATGCCCATATAGTTATAGAGATTTATGATTTGATTCCTGCCTCTGGTTACAGCTTAACCTCTAGTTATACTCAATAATTATAAAATTTTTACTCTACAAAATCATATTCAGAAAATACTAGCCCTTGCCAAGAAGATAAAGTAGGTATCCAAAATGCTTGTCAAGGATACAATGGAGTAATATACATGTATAAAGGACACACTAAGTTGTTAAAAAACAAAGTTAGAAGTAGCATTTATAAAAAACTCATCCGATAAGTGTATATCAGTAAAGGTTAACCAGAAGTAAATCAATGACTTGAATTTTGCCAAGCTGTTGTTCGTGCTCATAGAGGTAAATGGTTGAATATGATGATGCCTAGATTTGGATGAAGTTTTGAGTTTTTGTTTATCTGCATTGGTTAACACAGAGAAGATTATTTTTTTTCTTGTATTATGTATAATAGTAAATTTCACATTTAGCATGAAATTTGTGTATATTTTCTTGTACATATATCAATTATAGTTTATACACATGTGGTTTAGATACCAGTATTATGCAGTTACGATATTCAACCTTATAAAGTGATTCAATAAATGAAGATTTTTATCATTACCTATCCTTATTGCCATTTTCTACCAGAAAAAAAATATATTTTATGTCTGGGGATATAACTACATATGATGACTATCGCAATGTATTTTCAGTAATGTCTGAATAAAATCAAGCATAAAACAAATATAAAATTTTAAATAACCAATTATTATTAATTTATTCAATGCAAATTATTTACCATATAGACTTGATTCGTTCTTTTCCTTCTGGTCCATTGGGCTTTCCTGAAGATAGACTTCAACCTGCATCAGATTTGTGGGCATCCCAGGATACTGAATCCAATGAATGAGGAACAGCATATGATTATAAAATCTGATTGTGCCCAAGTAATCTCCAGTAACCACAAACCTGATAAGTTAATTGAGAGAAATACTTGTGTTTTAATACATTAGAGCTCCAGGAATCTCTCAAAAGACATAAGCATGGAGAGGGTGTTGACAAACCTTTAAATGGGGTGAGTGAAGTTTTCTCAGGTCCTCCACTGGGTTACTACTTACTACATCCATATCCACCAACATTTCCGTTACTGACTCAGTCAGCATCTTGATCAGGGTGGAGGTAGAGGTCAATTATGACATTCTGAAAGCCCTGAAGACGAAGACCAAGTTGGAAATCGAAAAGTTGGCAGATATGGATGCAGTAACCTGGTGGAGGACCCGAGAAAACTTCACTCAGCAGATGCACTGGGAAAGCACCAGATCTTTCTTGAATTGTGGATTCTCTGTCATTTGAAAGTGAAATATTAATGTAAAATTTGAGAATTCTGTGTAAAGGACTCACCAACAAGACCAAAAGAAATAACGCAGCCCATTTATCACCATCTGCAGGTACATAAGCAACCTCATTCATTTTTATGAGATTATATGATTCAAGGGAAAACTTTTGAAAGTGCTAACACAGGAAAAAACATTATGATGCTTAGAAGGTTATTCATTGCTGAGTTGAAAACGTACAAAGATGATAAATTCCATAAAATAGAGTATTCAGAATTTTGATCTGGTTGTTGGAGGTAGAGGTCAATTATGGCATGTGAAATCTACTAATCAGAGTAGGGAGGCCAGTTCCTTTCCCTGCAGATATGCCTGTGGTTTCTCAGAAAGATGTGGAATCTGGAAAATGTGCCAACTTGCAATTGACTGGGCATGTCTAAAGGTCTCTTTTGGGATTCAATCTCATGATCTTGGTCAGCAGCCTGGTACTCTTAACCACTGGGCTACCATGTTATTATAAATTCCATGTCAAGATGTAATTTTTGTCATCTATAGTCATCAATCCTAAGTTTAAGCTCTCCTCAATAGAGTCATTTATCATCTATCCTGAAATAAGATCGAAGGTTTTCCCAGTGAACTAGCTGTAGAAAATCTCGAGTTTTCCACCTGACCCGGTGGAAAACCCGAGAAATATCCTCTATCCACTTTATATTGTCATAAATGTTCCCATTATTGTCTTATCTTACTACAGTGTATTTGCCTTTAAACTCTGTTAATGAAACAATTGCAAATTATCAAAAAGGGATAGAAATATGTTACTCTACTAAGCAGTAAACCTATTGGGAAGTAGGTATACTTAATGGATAGCAATGGAAATCACTATTGGTATTTCTGTTGAAATAATCTTATCCCAGTTTGGAGGGCTACTATGAATAAACCAATCCTAGGCTTGAAAATACTGTTCAGGGGTTAAAATAAATGAAAGCAGTAAATTTGGATGCAGTTTTTGTAAATAAAATAATGTGATAAGTAAATTGAAAGTTAACTGTAGTACACAGAGATGAGTGACCAGGAGGTTACCACATGAATTAATGTGAAGGAGGAACACATGACACACCTACTGCCTGTGCTGTTGTAATCAGTGCTGTCGTGTTTGGGTGTACTAGTCATGTAGCACCCAAAAAAGCCTCTTCAAAGATGCCATGTTCAATGAATTTTCTTTTAGTATGTAAACTAGTTTATTTCATTAAATTGGGGACCCTGTGTTTAAATCACACAAAGGCATCACTTACCCAGCCAGCACAAATAAACATTTTACCTTCAATTTATTTGAAATTTACGTAAATATGTCGTAAACAGTTTATTTGTTTACAAGTTGCTCACGTAAACTTCTAAGATGCATCTCGTAAAAATCACGGCCACATGTCGTCATCGTGGAGTAAGCAACTCAGAAGCAGTTTACCCTAGCGTCCGCCATAATGCATACGCATCAAATACTTTGTTTGCCATATATATTCCCTCACTACGTATTAAATGTGCAATTAAATCCAGTGTACCACGTTTAAAAATTTTCACGAATAAAAAAGGTAAAAAAATAAAATATATATGCATCACTAGCCATCGCTTTTGCCCCTAGGCGGCTCAGGGAACCGAACCCGTGTCGATCGCTTCATATCTCAGCATGATACCACCAGGCTAACTGCTTTGTTGACGTGAGTGTTGTCAGATGGCTAGTTGTTGTGACTCTGTTCATGCATGAACTTGCGCCGGTTTTCGAATGCGAAGTAAAGTTTTAGTAGTTGATTATAACTATAATTCATTACATAACTATAAGTTAAGACTATCGAGGAACTGTATAGTGATGATTTACGATCGAATTTGCTTTCCTAAATTGTCGAACACATGAATCCTTCGTTAATTGTGCTGGAGTGACAACACCCCTTAAAAAAATCTTTGAAGATTAAAGATTAATTTCTCTTCACCAATGGTTATGATTACTGGTGAGCACCAATTAACAACTTGTGAATGATGATTAATTACTAATATTTGCAGTGATTACCTACTTATTGCAAGGGAGCTTAGGGGTGGATTTTGGAACAAATATCAAACTGCTATCTCATATCGGTGATCAGCTTGAAACATATCCCTAAGAAAAAAATACTATAGAACTATATATAGTGATTATAGGAATTCTATAATCACTATAGAAATTTCTATAATCACTATAGAAATTTCTATAATCACTATGGGGTAGAGTTCTATAGTCCTATAATCACTATGGGGTATAGTTCTATAGTCCTATAATCACTATGGGGTATAGTTCTATAGTCCTATAATCACTATGGGGTATAGTTCTATAGTCCTATAATCACTATGGGGTATAGTTCTATAGTCCTATAATCACTATGGGGTATAGTTCTATAGTCCTATAATCACTATGGGGTATAGTTCTATAGTCCTATAATCACTATGGGGTATAGTTCTATAGTCCTATAATCACTATAGGGTATATTCCTATAATCACTATAGGATACAGTTCTATAGTTTATACATACATAACTTACATAGACCTCTCATGTACAGACATATTCTCCTGGACCATGCTGTCTATAAGAGAGAGGTTTCAAATTATGTATCTTAAAAGTAAAACATTCTGAAAATTTTATTTTTTATTCATCTCATATGGATTCAGATGTCACATTCATCTTATATCCATTCAAATGGATATCCATGATTGGATGATTTTCCTCAGTCCCTCGTAGACGGTATCGGACTTAGAGAAAAATCTTGTGCGCTCGCCGGAAAACAGGTTCTCAGCATTATGGAGGAAACTCTTATTTATCTCTCCTAGAGTTCAAAGAATATCAGAGACGTATATTTATAATGGTCATGCTTATTTTAAGCCACAAAATGGTTATAAGGGAAATGCTTTAACGGTGCAAATTATCCGTGTCAATCTTAGAGTAAAGTTAATAATCACAAACGACTTAATGCCAGCCAGCAGCTGTATATATATGGCCTCCCTGTCTCATTACCATAAGTGGAAAATGTGTCAGGCCGTATGTCAAAGGATGATAGGATACAAAGTAGTTAAGTGTAGGTTGTAAGGTAGGTGTATAAGTAGTATGTGAGTTAAAGATATCAATCATTCAGTAAGTGAGAATCACTATCCTTCATTTTCCTTTTTTTTTCGAATTTGTTCCTTTGGGGAACAGTTTGCAAAACGGATACGAATAATGGTTGGCCAACCGCTGCACCTAGAATAATAATAATATAGGAATCCTCATGACCAAACGTTGGCCCAGCCGTCTGTGCTACATGGGTATGTTCCAAATACCTTAGCCATAGTGATTATAGAAAACTATATATAATCACTATATATAGTCCTATAATCACTATATATAGTCCTATAATCACTATGTTCCAAATAACTATAGGACTATAGCCATAGTGATTATAGAAAACTATATATAATCACTATATATAGTTCCATAGTATTTTTTTCTAAGGGATGTACTCCACATTTAATGAAAAAGATACTTGAAACTACTTCATGTATCTACATGTTAACTTTATGAGCCAAATATTTTCATTAAACATACGCGCAGAATATAATCTATGACATAATGCTGTAAATTTACTTTTCTTAATGGCCCACACTCGTAAAAATCACGTAAATTCGTCTACGTGTGCGGTTTAAAAACCGTTTACGAGATGCTTGCATAAGCATTTACGTTTACGTTCTGCAAGCATTTGCAAAAATGTTGGAAGGTGGTTCAAGTCACCTATGGTGAAAAGGAGGCAAAGAGGAAAAAGGAAGTGAGGTGAAAAAATTATGAAAAGGTAACTGGAATTTTGTGGATGGTATTAGGTTATGTTTTTATCATGTTTGTGGATGGTTCATGGGGAAAAAATATGTATGTATACACATTCATTATAATGATGGAAAGAATTTACACATTTGAGGTATAAGCAAAAAGAGAGAGAGGAAAAAATAACTATTCACGTATCCACATGATTCAAACAGGTGATCCCATCTTTTTGCAGGTGAAACCATTTCTCTAGATATTTTTTGCAGAATCTTGAAGAATTTCCTCTGTTCCATAGGGTACGAGTGTTATCATTCCAGACTAAGATATGACCTAAGAAAATCAATCAGTATTGTTAACTCAGAATAACATGCATTTTTCCAATGCTCAACAATGCAAACCTTACCATCACTAGTGGATGTGATGCTTTGTGAGGAACCCTTTAAGTATAATGATTCACTCAGCTGGTCACGATACTTCCGAGGGAGTGGAGGTGGAATGCATACTTCTGGATCAGTAGGATTCAAAGAGTTGTAGTTCTGTGTGAAAGTAGATTAAATATTAAAATTTCGGATAATATAACTTGGTTTGTCAAAAAAAAAACTTGAATGCAACAAGAAAGCTGCGTTAAGTGTAGGTACCTACTATATATAGGTATGGTACAAATACTTTTTTGTTTGTATATCAACCAAAATTAGGGTAAGTCAAGAGTGGAAATATGATAGTTATCTCTCTTAGTGACAGTAAAACTGTTAATGATCCTGACAAGTTTTCAGTTTTCAATAAAGTACCTTAACTTGATTAGTTAAATTGTTCTAATTAATTTTCCATAAAGTTACAGCTATGCATTGTTCCAGCACTAGTGATTTCATTTTGTAGCAAATCATTGTTGGGTGCATCTAGCTAGAGGTCATTCAAAATTTATTTCACAATGTGGGAGGCCTCAAAATCAGTTTTGCTTATTACATGCGGGAAAGCAGTTCAGGATAACATAACTTGATATTTACAGTAAACTCTCGATAATACGAGGTCAGCGGGACCGGAAAATCGGCACTTCGTAATTTCGAACATTTTAAAAAAGTCGTGAAAAAAATTTTGTCTTTGTTTTCTCTAACTTTTTTCTCTTCAGCAACATTGTATATCTTTTGTGGTCATTCGTGAAAGCATTCTTAATAGACGCATGTCTTATCATAAAGATCGTAAAATAAGTACCTACTATGTCAATGCTTTTAAGTCGACGATCAACACCTGGAGTGGTTCCAATCAGCCACCACCACGGGATATTTCATAAAGAAAACATGTATTTATATTGCCATTTCCTACTAGTTTTGTGTTTATAACCTCATTTCGCATATTTTTCACACATTTACTAAATTTGCAGATATTTCGCTTTCATCCCGAATTTTAGCAGAAAATTTGCATTTATCGTAATATGGGATTTTGTCCAGTCCCTAGTTATTACTATAGGAATTTCGTCGGGACCGGCCGTTTTGCTTCATATAATTGAAACTTCGTATTATCGGCTTCGTGAATTTGACTTTTTTTTAAAATATCACACTGTGAGCTCTATTGTAACATTTCTTATTTACTACTGTTCATAGGGGATGTAAATCCTTGAATGTAATAAACATTATTATCGAGAGTTTACTGTATTACCTGAGATAGGGATGAGTCTTAGAACAAGAAAGTACATGAAATATCAAAATTCAAATGACCATGATTGTGGACTCACTATAATGCTATAAAGGGACAAAGGTGAAGTCGATTTTTGTAGAACTTTGCTGGGTGCTTGTGAACTGTTTGGTTGATATTTATCTTGATAATATTATTTTTGTTCTAATTCATCATTTAATGTTACAAAATACTACTCTAACATCTGTATGTGTGTGGCCAGCAACTCTCACGAGTCTGGCTTTAATTTTATGGTTCACTTGCTATCTTCACCAACACATCAATAGCTACTGATATTTTAGGTTGACATTTCCAATCAACCACTCTTATGTTATGTCTTACCCATTTTAAAAACAACACTGTCTTTCTCGTGGTCAACATAAAGTCTGTTGAGGCATTTAAGCTGAAAGCTACATCATTTACTCTGCCCAGATTCACATCAAACATATAAATTCCTGTAATAAAGAAGTTCAATCAGTGATGATCAGTAAGTTAGAGATTTTTTAATCTCAGTGTTACTGCATGAATGATGGTGAGCTTATAAAGGAAATGTATTACTTTTGGGAGAGTGTCTTCAATATCTCAAAATTTATGGTCAGATTTATTATATGGTAGTGGTCAAATTCGGTGTTGATCTTATGGAAAAATGATTTTTTTTATATCAATGGTGATACACAAGACCTTAACTCAGACCTCTTCTGGAAAAAAATTTAATATCCTCGGGTGAAATAAAAACCACATTAAAATTTGGATTTGATTACTCCTTTCATTTAATGTAATTATGGAAAATAATCGATTCCCTTACTAGTATGTTATGGATTTTGCAAACTACCATTATACTCATTCATTGCTTTTTTGGAAAGAGACTGCCTCATGAGGCAGTCAATCTGAAAATCAGTAGCAGATAAGCTATGCATGAGATCCAACACACTCTTGGAAATAAAAATGACTTGGTATATTCCACACCTTTTATTGTAAGAACCGACCACGGTTTCGATGGCTAGAGCATCATTATCAAGGCAACATATAGTGAACAACAAGTGCCGAAGGAATGGCCTTAAATACAAAACAGCAGGGGGGTGGGGTAACATATTGAGGCATGGTTTGGGGAGGGGGGGGGTGAGTCACTTGTGGTTGACTTGGATGAGGAGTTCATTAGGTAGGAAGATGGAGGGGGGCCTGGAGGTGGAAACGTTTTCACTAGGTTGAAGGTTAGTGGAGAGTGGGGGGGTGCGGAGGGGTTTGGGGCTGGTGTGGTAGGGGACATTTTACGAAGGGTGATGATTTAAACTCTGCCATGTCATTTAAAATATTTAAATTCTGAGATTTGGAGTGTTTTACAATTTTGCAACATTCTAAAAAATCCAGTTTAAAACTTTAGTCACACGCATGTAAAATATGAAAATTAAAATCTGCGCTATTTCCAGTGTCTATCAAATGTTTGGCAAATGTGGATTTATCATCACAGTTTTTTGCACTCCTCTTGTGTTTTTTGCACTCCACTTCTGTCCAGTTTGTCCGATATATGCACCATTACAATCTGAACACTTTAACATATAAACCCCACTCTTTTTTGAAGGATCAAGTGTGTCTTTGGAATTACACAGTAGGTAATTTATCTAAAGTTGAGGGGTTATAATAACAGACTGTGTAGTTATCCCGAGGCAATCTTTTAACGATATTGCTAGTCATGTTCCCTAGGAATGGAAGTTTGCACCAATGTTTGGGTTTGTCAGGTGGGATCTTAGGGTTGTTAGGGAATTGATGGCCTTGTGATATAATTTTTCATTGAGTAGCTTTTGAACTACGTTAATGTTGTATGCATTTCTTTTGGCGATGAATTGGATAGTTTTTAATTCCTTACTGAAACAATCTCAAGGGGATAGAAACAAGTCTATGTAGCATAGCATGGAGAGCCGACAGTTTGTGGGAATGGTGGTGGATAGAATCATTAGAAATGATTATGTCGGAGAAGGTGTCTTTGTGGTAATTGGTGCCTTTTCTGAGCTATGGAGATGGTTAGATCCAGGTAATTCAAGTGGTCTTTACCAATTTCCATCGTGAAATTGATTGAGTCATGGAGGGAATTTAAACATGCCAGAAAGGTGTTTAGCTATCTCAGACTACCAGTCCAAAGGCAGATGATGTCATTCACATATCTGTGACAGTAAAAAAACATTTTTTAAAAGCAAATTATTTGAGTTAAAAAGTTTTTCTTCTAACTTGTCCATGAAAAATTCCATTAGTATCAGTGAGAGGGGGAACCCATGGATAGACCGTGACGTTGTCTGTAAAAATTACAATTAAATAAGAAGTAATTCTGTTTGATACACATGGATTTCTTTTTTATGCATGATATGTAGTGCATGTTTGGTGAGAAATCACCCCCTGCCACACACCCTTGTGGTGGCTTGCAGGGTATTATGTAGATGTAAAAAGTTCCTTAAAGTCACTAACAATGCCACCGCTACAATCTGCTCTTGGCATTACAGATATGTGTTTGTGAAAGGTCCAAACGTAAAATCATGGGGAGAAAAAGATTAGGCTGATGCCAACATCAGATTTCTGCTAACTCTACCTCCTTACCCTTCCATTTCCATCTTAATTTTAATCTGGTGTTATTCTAAAGTAAAACCAATTGAAATAAGCATTTCAACGTATCACAAAATGCCTCCCAGAAATGGGATGAAAAACAACTGTCTGCTGCAGAATTTTATGATATGTATTGTAACAGCTCCTTGCGCACCTTCACTAGCCCGGATGATTGGTGGGGCACGAGCTGTCCATTACAACGAACCCAAGCAACTGTCTTTCCACGACGGGAAGTGCGGGGTGGAAAAAAAGCAAATTCTACCTGCCTGGATCCTTGAAGGATTTCCTTCTAATTAAAATTATTACAAAGTTCGGGGGATTCCTCAAAACACACGTTCTTATCGCTCGAGCCAAAGATCATGGAAATTCAAGGGGAGGTGTCGACATTAGGCAGGGGAATAATCGACCAACTTCACAATTTCTGGTGTGAACATGATTATATTACTCCTCTATGACACATTACAATTCAAATTTTCATGAAAAAGTTGTCATCAGGCAAACTTAAAATGACACAACATGATGGATGAAAGATGATATGACATATTAGTAGCATGAACCCTCATGAGTGTGAAAATATGAATTGGCACATGAATAAGTGGTGGAAATCTTAAATCGACAACAAAAAGAGACAAGCAGTCACTAGTAAATGGGAAAATATTCCCTGCCTTGCAATTAACAATATAATTATGTGACCAGAGTACACAATGGGGGAAGTAGATTGAACTAACAGGTAGAGTTCTTCTTCTGTGGGCAGGGACAGAGTGGACTGGATGGCAGGGAACACTTTCACTGTCCATGTAGTGGAGCATCGTTGTCACTGGGACGAGGGGGGGGGGGAGGCTAGGAGGGGGTATTTTAGTGGAGCAGTCATAGGGCAACAGGCTACTTATCCGGCCGGAAACAATGTATCTGGATGGTGTTGAAGGTGGTGGGGCGGAGACAGGAAATAGGATTTGGCAAGCATCAATCCCAGCTGAGGTACAGGGGCATCCATTAATTACGTGAGGCATTTAGTGGGGGGAGGGGGTCGAGCCAAATCTCACCCAATCTCATGTGGGGGAGAGGGGGGTCTCGGCAAATATCACATAATTTTGACCTCTATTGCCCAAATGTATATGGTGATATAGAAAAGAGATGCTACAGTACATGCTGCATCTACTTTTCATCCATCACAAGTGCTACAGAGCATCGGCATGCGGTCCAGAGTGCACCAGAGCACAAAGTGCGACCCTAACGGATTGTCACATGTCGAGCTACTGAGCTTCTGCGTGCAAGCATCAATGGTTTAGAGTGGCTAAATCAGAGCGAGGTTGAAGGAGCAGAAGATTTTACTGAAAATCACATGGACATGTCGGTTTCAGTAGTCACTCTTGAGACCACACTTGAGTCCCCGTGGACTGAATTAGAATGAGTGTTTTTTAAACGAATTTTAGTAGTACCTAATTAAGTATTTTATTGTTCGATTTTCTCACTGTGATTCTAGAGTACGTTCTTAGTAGTCTTAAATACTACTCTTAACTGGTCTCAAATAAATATAATTAAGCATATTATGTTTTTTTTAATAAATCCAACACATTCAAGCACAGATTAACCTATATACACTAAAATTATGCATTTTGAAAAATCTAATGTGAGATTATGGGGGGAGGGGGTTGAGCCAAATCTCACGACATCTCACCAAGGGGAGAGGGGGGGTCGAAAAATCACCAAAATTGCCTCACGTAATTAATGGACGGCCCCTAATGGTGGGTCCTTCAATGAGGGGGCCATCATCTTCTCCTCAGCTCACCTTCGACTCTCGCGGCTACCTAGACAATCAGCCTCCAATACGGCACTCTGGTAGATTATGTCTCAGGTCCTTCAGGGTGTGAGGTGGACAAGCCTCGTCTATTTATCCCCACCAAATGGACGTCTTCAATCACTCGATGCCCCTCTTCTGTCCAGGTCTGACTCTCTTTCCTCTATCAGACTCTTTCTCTCATAGCTTCAGCAACCATCACCAATCAACTCACAAAATAAGCAAATGGATGGCTGAGAATGAGAAAAATGAGAAACAGAAGTGCCGCCTCTGTCTGGTCCTTGTATCCTTCTTTTGTGGGGGGGAGAAGCCGGTCACATGGGGTTGGGGAGGGGGGAAACTCACTGGGGTTGGGGTCAGGAGGGAGGGTCAGCCTCCCTGGTCATGTAGACTCACGGTCACTGTACATTTGACCCTTGACCATTGTAAACCCCTTTTTATACAATGTGGTATTATGACAGTGTATAGTTTATATTTGTTTAGGGCCCTTCTCTCTGCAAAAGAAAATGTACACATGTCGATCAAATGTGCATAAGTAACTACTCCACCAGAGGTAGAGATGACTTGAATGTTGCATTCTGCAGATTGGCAAGGAATTATAAGTCCTTCCACAATATTAAAGTGAGGTTGTATGTTGCCTGCCCAGCTGAGAGCTGAAGACACTTCCCAGTTTAGGAGAAGACTAAGCACTTATTTGATGCAGCTGCACACTATAGAGTCCTCTATATTCTATTGACGAATTTTAAGAGTGTGATGTAAATTTGATATGTGACAACATCTAATATGATATGTATCATTTTCAAGATGAATAAAATGTATTATTATTATTAATTGAAGAGATCAAATTGGTGGGCCAATTGACACATTTCAATGAGAGCAGGCTGATGCCAACCCCATGTTGCTATCAGGGTCGGGCCCAGACATCAGTCTTGAGGGGATGGTTACCAGTCTTGTCCTCCTTACCCCCACCCTTCTAATGAAAAGAATTATTATGTATTATTGAAATCATTGTTTGTGGAGCCATGGCTGCAACCACCCCCAAGTTCCTATTAACCCTCTCTCCTATCCCAAGAAGCGCCAAGGTGCATTGAATGCGCATTAAATGCGCATAAAACCACCTCGTTCCGGAATCTGCATTAGTCTCGCATTAATAAGGCGCGTAATACGCGCACTATTAATGCGACCCTGAGAGCACACTAAAAATTATAGACGTCTAAATTTGGTCAATTTTACGTATACGGATAACTTCAATGATTGAAGTTTGCTGTAGACCAAGAATTGACCTAATGTAGACACGATAATAAAGTCCTAATGGCGGATGCTCTCGACCACATTTGAAACCAAAAATTACCAACCAAAACAATGGTAACATAATATTTTTTCAATAGTTCACCATGAGACCCGTTAAAATATTGATAAAAAACCGAATTACTGGTACATCGGCAAACATTATTTCGTCATTATCAGTCCATTACTGCGCTTAAACAATATCATCCGGTAGAAATTCCGCTCATATGGCCAAGTTGGCAGCGCTTGCTTCGGCAGTTTTCTTTTGTTAAATCATGCACGCGCATGGAAACGCAAGATACACACGTTAACATGTGCAGAATCTTATTGGAATGTAGTTGAAATTTATCATCTCAGTGTTTTTTTGCACACTATAGTTACATAATATACAGTTGTCGCATTCTTGTATTCTAAAGAATAATTTGGTTCCGGTTCATCCGCTAGGTACTTCTGTACTGCTGTATCGTAGTGGTAAGTGTACTTTGAAATTAAAGGCAATGGAATAATGTCTGCTTAGAAATCCGTTTTTCTTTCTGTAGCATCTGCGTTATATTGTCTTTACAGATTTTTTCAACCGTAGAATACTTGTTCTTCGAAGTTACCAGTAACGTTACGAAGTTGTAAAAAATACGTCGTTGAACGAAGGATCCTTGAAGTTTCAACGTGTGTTACTTTACTGCTAGCAGATATGGTACTGTAGTGGGGTATTTGGACCTTTTTCATGTAATTTATGCTAAGTGAGGTTCCGTTTCGTTTGCATTACATTGCCGAGTGAATAATCGTGTTTGGCACAAAATAGTGTGTGATATCGGTGAACTCTTTCTTTTCGTTTAAAATTTTGGTAATGCATAGACAGTGTCTTCGAAAACGCTGAGGAAGTGCCATTGATTGTGTGTTGAGGTGCTGTTGTTTAAATTTTGTATAATTCATTTGCACTGGTCTTCTGGTAAATAAAGGTATTTATTATTATATTTTTGTTATGTGTTGATGGTTTCTAGCGTAATTCCTGTAGAAGCGGTTGGATTTGGTGTTTTTCAGGCATTTTTGACGAAGTCATTTTTTTTGTAATAGTCAAATAAATTGTTGGTAGATGTGAGCTTTGTACTGTACCACTATAATTTCGACTACGCAGCGTAATTATTAGTTTACCCGATGATGACGTGTCGTAGAAACGTACGTAACGTAGTTAGTGTACCTATTAAATATTAAACTACGTAGTTAGTAGGTATTTTAATATTCTGTGTGGAAAACCCAAGTTTACTGCCTTTTTACATTTTTGTGTTGATTTTCGCACTACTGTGAAAACTATTTCTTTTAAATCTAGTATGCAGAAAACCTACATTAATGGTTACCAGTAGACCACGAATGGCGGACATTTGCACCTTTTTTTGCATAATTTAATCTTACTCCCTTAGATGTTAGAGGAATTCATTGTTTAGTGTTCTCCCAGTCAGGCTAGTACTTTGATGGATTATTCTACTCCTATTTCCCTCCTATCATTCCATTCTAAATGCCTTTCCTTCTTCCCCTACATCCTTTGCTACATCCTATCTTCCAAAGCCTTCAGTATTCCATCCCCTTTCATAAACTGCTCTTCTTCATTTCTGCCTATTCCTCTTAATTTCCTCCTGCAAATTTGTCCTCCATCTTTCCCAGAACTCTATTGTCTTCCTTTGGTCCATTGACCATCACTTTGTCTCTTATACCTTTACTGAAATTTGAGTACTCCTCTCTATGCTTTCTTGGCTGATATAATTATGCTCCCTCTATATTTTTTACCTAGCCGATTTCCATTATGCTCTTCCTTTTCTAGTTTATGTCTCAAGTACTTGGTGAGTAATTGTAATGTGCCCCACAGTTAAAATATACCCTTAGTAAAGGTGCATTCACAATGCACTTTATATGCAGGAAGAATGTGCATTGATAATGTGCATTTAATGCACATTAAAGGCGTGGACAAAAATGTGCTTTTAATGTACATTTTAAATGTGCATTAAATGCTAACATTAATGTGCATTAAATGCACATTTAATGTGCATTGGCTCTACCTGGGATCCATTCCAATTCCACCCTTACACCTACAATTCTGGTCTGAAATATGCTTAAATTTTGAGGAGATAGAATGCCAGAGGAAAACATGGCACACAAAACATTTCACAGGAGAAGACCCCCAGTTTAATGTTATAATAAATTGTACCTAAGCATAAGCAGACTGAATATTTGATGCCACTATTTGAATTTGAAGCTGAATCATTAATATTCAAGGTGGGAATTGGCACCATGAATGTCTCATGCTAAGATTCAATACAATCAATAAATAGCTTTTAGTACTTGCCATCTGGGTCTTTTCTTTCATTGCTCAAAACCCAGAGAGAGCAAACAGTATGTTTTTCATCTGTCGAAAGAGACATTATATACTCTCCTCCAGGGCTTATTTGGGTCATATATGTCCTTGATGATGGATGAAAGGTGTAAGCCGAGAGACTGAAAAATATTTCTCATAATTAAATGTAAAACAGGTATAAATAGGTATTATCAAGGATGAAAATGAAATAAGTTGTTCTCACAAGTTTTCTGTTTTCCACACAATGATAGAATTTTCAGGTCCACTATCTGATGATACCAACAAGTCTCCATTTCCATCAGAAGACAGGGATGTGATAGTATTTTTCTAAAAAAGAGTGTTTTTGAAAAAAAAAACTACAGCATGTATCAATGGGATTGTGAGTAAAAATATTTAAATACCTTACATGTCCATACAAAAATCGGTACTCTGGAATATCATAGTGGCATACAATGACTAAGTGTGAGCAAGAATATGCTAATGCTTTCCTAAATTTTGTAGTGAGATTAACAAGTCTTGTCTCTTGGCTTCGTCCGATTGGTAGAGACACGTGCTATAATGATACATTCATTGATGACATTAATATATAGAGGTTGCATTCAGTGGAGCTAAAATTGAAAGTAATTAACCCCACCAATGGCATAATAGATGTCACATTATTTTCATCTGGAAGCGAAGAGATTTCTTCTCTTGAATCCTCAATGGAGAAATCACTCCCTGTCATCACGTCTTCTTGATTCATTTTTTACAGCACAATTCCCAAAAAAAAAAGATTCTTTCATGAGAAAATTCCACCCAAATCCAGTTTCCTTTAGTTTTCCACCAAATCTTTTTGATAAGATGTGTTATTATTGACCGTTTTCTTCATTAACCTGAAATTATTAACCTCTGGATTTTTTGGCTCATGAGCGTTGGAGCAATATGGAAGAATATTCAACATTCCATCCCAGAAGTATTTTCTAATCATCATCAATTGATGTCTTAAGCAAATTGTAAGTGTACATTAGATGATGCAAAATAATAAGATTTACATAGGAATTATCGACATGGGAATATCAGCAATAAATACGCATTTGAAAATGCTAAATATCTCTATGTCCATGATCCTCTACATTAAGTGTTTCATGGTAAAGATGAGATGAAAAAATCCTTACAAAGTGTGGCTAAAGCAATTCAGTTGTCACCAATGCATGTACACTGAAGAGGGGAAAATAATAAGTGTACGTTACCATTTGTAAATCAGACGTAAAATATCCTAGTAGTCTACGACCTCCATCTAGCTGGTACTACTATGGCCGTATTTTCGACAAAATTAATTTATATAATTCACCGATTACTACATGCATTGGGATTTTTTTCGACTGCAGACTCCTTAAAGGATGTGATATAATGTTTAGGAATAGAAAAATGTTGTAAAAACCTAATAAATTGTTCACTGGATCATGAATTAAGATTTGAAGGTTTATATTAATAAAACTTTTCGTATTTCCCTCTTCGGTTCGATTTTGCGTTGGTAGGAAGTTTCTCATTTACTGAGAAGAAATTCATACCATAAACCGATTCAGTGATTGCCGATCTTATGTATATATCTTTTCTATTGTGAATACTTCTCTTTTCCGTTCGAATGGAATTATTCGAAAAGAAACACCAGTGTCCCCCGTGTCCCCAGTCCGAAACATTCCATTTCAGTTGATTAATCCAAACGTCGTTAGAGTTCGCCACCTTCTTGCGAAAAAGTCGCTGATGCTTTCATCAATAGTTGTTTTGGGAACTTTGTATACGTAAATCGAGCACCACAGCTTCTACAGCTGTGGTGCCCTTAATTTAGTGATATGATGTCTAGATCAGTTCGCGCTGAAACCAGAAGTAGAGCCAAAGATGACATTAAACGTGTAATGCAGGTGGTTGATAAAGTGAGACACTGGTAAGAGTCAGCATCAGCGTAGCCATTGTTAGCACGTAGTGTCATGGCCCATATGTGTCTAGTCTCACGAATTTTTGTATCATTATACTATATCTGAGACATACTTCCTTTTAAATATCGCCAGTTACCTCTCCCCTTCATTCTGTGCATCTTCTGTCTCAGTTTGTGTTATTGGTAAGGGAAGTGGTTCAAGGCCCCAGTCATAACACTTAGAAAAGAGTAACTAATATGGTTTTGGGAATATCTTATTGTTATTGTTGTCATAGGTTATACAAGGATGTTTACATGACAGTAGAGATTAATTTGTTTTTTAGTGGTGTTTAAAAAGTTATTATAAGTGTGACTTAAAGTGAGCCCAAATTTTAGGGAAAAGAAATGGGTGACAATCGGAGAAACTACCATGAAGATATACAAGTGGGTTCCTGTGTCAAGCAGCGAGCAGAAGAAGAAGGGGAAGGATGTATCTAATAAAGAAAACACGCCAGCGAGAAAGTCGACGTTAGAATCATCAAATTCTAATTTTGGACTTGCGGAAGATTCGAATACGTGTAAGTACTCCTGTCAAGGAGCAGCCTGTAGATCCAACTAGCGTGGTTTTGCATTTTCTTCATTCATTATTTGTACCCTTTTGAAATTCATGTTTCGCTGTATTTATGCTATTCTCTCTCGAGAGAAATTTTAATTTTCAAGACTCCCGATCTTATTCCACAATATACTTACTGTTGAAATTGTAGAAGGAAACTAGTAGAATTTATGTGAATGGTGAAATGCATCCTATTCTGAAATCAGACCAGTCCTTTCTCTTGGGGAAAACATGATAATATCGCAGTGAAATAATTTTTATATTGAATCCTTGGGCTCTTGTACTGACTTTATTAGGAATTTGAAGATTCAGTGAAACCAGTCTCGTGGGCTCAACTTTTTCAGTGGCCACTTTTTCGCAATGAAATGTATTTTCCATGTGTCACATAGAAATTTCCCCTCCTTTTAGTTGTCACCTTTTTCAGTAGCTAATGACCACTGAATGTCAGCGGCCAACACTTGTGTGACCATTGATAAGCTCCTTGTTTGAGATACTTTTGTATTTTCATAAACAAAGAGTATTTCATTATGGTATGCATCTAAAACAGTGTAAGGGGTGGCTTTGTACTTTTTGGAATCCACAGGAAATATACGTATTACGCACTAAATATGGCTTGTCACAAAGATGCATATGCAATGTGGTGGAAGGAATGGATCTGTGTGGGATCCACTTCACCTTCCTCTCAAATTTATTGATTCAGTACTCTCATGGCACTAGTTATTTTATACCTCCTGTTTTTCCAATTGTGACATAAGACATTGAGACTGTTAATTTATATACTTTAATTAAAATATTTTAATTTCTTGTTGGAATGTTCTTAATAGTATTGTTATGAATCCATTAGCCTTGGTGGCAGTGGGGTAAATCTCTTGCTTGCCAAACTCGAGGTCATGGGTTCAAGTAAAGGAATTTACTTTACGGGGCATGGACGCTTCTTATTTGCTATATATGTTTCTATCTTGAAAATCCTGTATTTTCTCGCTTTGCATCATAATTGCTAAGTCCCTTGCTTTACATTGATGTCTTCCATCATCCCCCTCAAAGTTTTATAGTACAGAACTCCTGGTAGCACCCCAAATGAAGGGGACAACTGACTGACTGCCTTAAGCCCTGGTTAAACGTTTCTATGTATTTCTTGTATGATTCCATGAATCAATGCAAAAATGTAATATGTAACCAGGCCAAATTGTGAGATTATATGAATGACTGTCCAGAAAACGGAACCCGTTCTAATTTCGTGCTGGCAATGGTACACTTTTTGTTGTTTCAGAGACACCTAATGGTAGGTAATGGAAATGATGTTTCTAGTTGTTTACCTTTTGGCCTTTGGGATTCAGTATGTTTGCGTGTGACTGCTATGATTTCATTAGTTATTATTGCTGTGTAGGAGTATAGTATAGTAGTGCTGTATAGTAAGATTTAGACCCCTTTGTGTGACTTACTTTTACTTTGACCTCTGCTACGTTTGGATTTCGCTCTGCTGTTTGACCCCTGCACTTTCTGGACAAGTCAAATACAAACTGGTAATACAAATACGATCATACGCGTAATCAAAATATTACGTGAGATCGTCTTTGATTTCTATACCCCCCTTCGCGAGACCGTAAGAAAAGGTCTCCTCCTTTCCCCACCTTTCACGCTCAACGTAATTATTGAATGCTCCCTCTCGAAGCAATTAAGTCAGGTCACAAACCACCATATGGCATTCCTAAATATGACGCTGCTGTTGCTAAGTACCTCCTGTTCTCACTCGCAGTGGCGCGATTACTTTTTGTTTGCTTATACAAATATTTTTACATTTTTGGTTCCCTCTTACAATCAAGGGGTTATGACCACGTTAATCAAGTTGTTATTCGATTTTAAAACTCGTGCCATCTGATTATGATCCAGTCTAAGAACTTGGCTTTGGTTTGTATTTTTCGCGTAGCTTTGTGATACCTGTGCTGGAGTCCGCCAGTAAATTGGCCATTAACTTTCCCTTCGATGGCTTTTCTGTAATCTTCAACTTCCCAGAACCACCACGATGCGCCACCTCTTCCTTAAAGAATTAGACATTGTCAATTTGTAATTTTACCGAAGGAAACATGCAAGGCCACGGAAATACGATACCCGGCCGCGAAAAATATATTAAAAGTGTGTACAATTAGTGTGAGGGCTTAACTTGTGAAGGTTTAATATATTTTTTCATTAGGGCGGAGGTTCTATATATTTTTCCATTCTTATAGCTTTTAATGTATTGATATCACCTTTTAACATTTTCTGAGTTTTGACGAAAATTTAATTTAGCAGAAATAAAATATTCCGATAATAGGAGACCTTTTGGTGATCAGTCAGGGAAATTGGTAAAGCCATCAGGGAATTTGAAAAATGGTTATCAGTAGCCACCCTGTCCAGGAAATTACTTGAAATATTATATGAAATCTTTCTCCATGCAACCACTCATTCATAATCTTGGACAGACGATTGATAAATAATATGGGCAAGAAAAAATAAAGGCATTGCATTAATTTGTGGGTACAAAAATTTGTATTGTGTAACTAGGCGTTTAGGTGGCCACCCTCATGTAGGGTTCAAGGTATGAGTGCAAGGTCCTTATCTGTTGGATAGCCTTAAACTTAGCTCCTTAATGCATAAAGGTTTATTTTGAATTTGGTGGTGCCAAGAAAGAAAATGTTTTAAATTGGACATTTTTTGCAAATATTTTAAAAATAAAAATTTTATTAGTGAATATATCATTCTAAATTATCTGTCTAGGGTTCCCAACTTTTTTATGCTCCAAATTCCAAACTTTTTTTAAATATTCTGTACTCCTAGAATGTTGTGAATGCATAAGACAGTACCCGTAGTGTAAATAAAGAAAACGAAAATGTTATCACCCACCCCTAATGGGTGTACGCACCTCTCCTCCGGAAACCCTGTCCTATGCATACTGACATAATTGTGGGGTATTCATTCATAGCCATCATGGCAGATCAAGTGCTGTATTTACAAGTTTGCTTATTACAACATTTATACACAACAACAACCGAAGTTGTTGCTATTTGCCTAAAGGGGCTAAATAGTTCTGAGTTTTAATCAAGAGATATCACTAGCACTGCAGAATTATCATACACACCTCTCCCTTTCAGTTGAAAATGTTTATTTGTCAGTTTATTTTATTTTATCCATAATATCCATACATATATGAGGCTTGTGGTTTTAAGCATTATTTGCACTGAGAGATAAACAGTAAAGAATTTCGCAGAGTTGAGGATAGGAAAATTTGAAAGCGAACTTCCTCATGAGACACAAAGGTTTGCACACTTTCGAAAGGTGAAGGTTTTCCCACACTTACTCATCTCATGCAAAGCCTTAAATCAAGCATGAACACTCTGGTTAGAACAAAATGATATCTTTTGCAGTCTTCCTGAAACAGTGACAGTACCAACCATACTTGCAATATGAACAACTCCGAAGGCAAAATGGTGTTTATTGAAAGTGTCATGTGCTGTCAGCAACTGAGGGAGAAGCAGGGGAGGGGAGGTGATTTTCTTCTTCAGCGAACACTTCCCCTACCATTTGAGTAAAGAAAACGTTGCAATGAGAGTTATCCAAATGATGTCAAATGGGCATCTATTTAGTATATTCCTTCTTCTGCAAAAAATCACCTCCTTAAGCAATCATTATTTTTGCAACCATTGGTGGCTGCTTCTATTGTATGTTAATGGTTCATTCATAGAGGGATTTTTAGTATTTCCTCAGTGCTGCAAAATAATGCATGTATGTTACTGCTTCCTTTAGTGTGATTGTTTTAATAACTGCTTTGTCATTGTTGTTGAGATGTTTGAAACTTATCAATGAGAACTTTGGACTTTTCATGCCAAAGGTGAGCATGTTTAATCAGTAATGGAATTTAAATACTTTCTTCACAGGCTTCTCCATGGTGAGTGACTCACAAGGCCCTACTGATTTCTCAGCCCAGCTTGCCTTCTCTGAAGATTCTAATTCCCAAGGAAGTGAGCCTGCTGCCAAACGTCTCAAAACAACTGACTGACCGCTGATGTCACAATTTCCTGTGATATCAATGTACATAAAGTGAAAGCACAACCCTTAAGGGAAACATTTAAGTCACTTTGTGACTGAGTGCTGCTTTATAAGTGGTTCTCATTCTTTTAAATGATGCAGAAGTTTAATTCTGCATATTTAACTAGCTCAGCAAGTGAGCATTTGTGTGTAATGTGTTGTCAGAGATCTATTATGTGATTGAGTCGCAATCAATCCGTGATTTAACTTGATAAGTGGCCAGCGGATTTGTCCACTATTGAAGAAATAATTATACAAATTAAGTTTGACTACTGGATGGTGTTAAGGTCAAGTGTGTGGTATTTATTTTTTAAAGTATATTCCTTTTGGTGAGGAAATTAGGAGCTCAACAAACTAATGCCATGGAAAATTGAGGTATTGATTGTTCAATTGAAAATTGCATTATGCATCCCTAGTTTGTGAACACATTGGAGGAAAATTCACTCAGAATTTTAAAAGAAGTTGCAGAGAAAAGTGAAAACAGTTTTTCACTTTGATCAAAACTTATGTGTTAGGGATGGAATTTGTATTTACCTATAAATTCCTTTCTAACTGTTATAATTTTTAATTATGATAACCCTGAATACATATTTGGTGTGAAATGAATAGTGGTGTGTAGAATGCATGGTATATAAGAGAATTAAAATATTTGCTTTTCATACATGCACGTGTTAACATTTTTAGTACAATTACTTGGTGTATTATTTTAGGGATGAGAAAATTGAAGGCTACGATCAAGGATAATCATGTGGTATATGCATGAACTCTTTTGGACAGTGGGTAAGTATCTTCATTAAAGCTGAGACCTAAGCTCTAGAAGAAAGTCATGTTGACTGGTGAGGGAAGAGCTTAACTCATTACACAGCTTAGCTGTTCCTTGCAAAGGTTTCAATGTTGTGATACTAGGGTTAAATTCTTCCTGGGTATATTCTGTGGTTGTTTATAGAGAAGAATCTGTAGAAGATTACGAGAACACTTGCAAAATATATTGCAGGGACAAGGTTCAATCATGTCTCAATGCCAGCCCAATCTTCTCTGCAACACCAAAGGATCACAAACCAATAAAAATCCAAAGCAGTGTACTTGACATTAAATAGAGTTGTGGTTGCTCATACATGGGATGGACGTTCAGGGTGCTGTGCGCAAGAGCACTACGAAAAACATTTATGCCTCTACCATTGCTGAACTTTCCTAACAAGGTCCTTCACATAATGTTGACTTAAAAGCAGTAAAAGTTGCTAAAGAAAGCAGTTACTTCCCAAGACTCATTCAGGAAGCAATTCTGATCAACTAGAGGCTGAATAACTTCAACAGAGGATAGCTATGCTTAATCAAGTGCATAGGAATGTATATTCAAATATATATAACTAAACCAGGAAATTACAAGCCCAATAGACTGGATGAAAGGCCTGCATATGACTGGTATTAACCACCATTAGAACATTTCTGACCTAAATATGCCAATTGCAATACTGATGGAAGCCTTTGTCCAATCAAAATGGAAGACATCCCTGAAGAAATCGAACTACATTTCAAGCTGTGCTCACAAAAATAGGAAGCAGAGGTAATGGATATATCCTTCTTCCTAATTGGAGGCTGTTGAATACCATTGGAACTGCGAATAAAAGTAATTTTGTCTACAAATGGTAAGGATGCGTTGCTAGTATTTACTTATACAGGGTGCGGGTGGAAATCTTGTATCTTTAACTATTTTGTAATAAGGTAAGATGGGTGTCAGCCTGATAACAGTACTTACTGTACATTCCTCTCATAGGATTTCATTAATGCCTGTGCTGGTAATGGATAATTACCTTCACATGCTTATAGAGGTATGTCCATATTTTCAATGTATTGCTTTTGATTCATGATGCTGAATGAACACATGTATTAACTACTGTCAGCAGAAGCCACACATTCAAATTCTTTCCAGACTTTGAAGTTACTCATGAGTGCACGTTTCAAGCAGCAAAGGCCATGCATGAAATTAACTTCAATTTCATTGTAACTAGTTGGAGATGTACTACAAAGTCCCAGCAGACAATTCAGAAATGTAAGACTATTTCAATAAGTAAATCCTGATAATGATGCAATTCAAAATGTTTATTTTAATGTAATGGGTATATCAAAAATACATACTGTAAACCAGAGAGACATGTCAGGGATAGAGGCGAATGAAGAGCAATGGCAAAATCGTGAGAAACTTAGGGACACTTTGCGTTGGTGGATCCATGTGGCTATGTACTACAGCAAATTTCCATTGATTACTAGCACACAGGCTCTGATGCCAAGAGCTCTCGGTCAGTTGAGGCTTCTAGATGCTAAATACAATGTGAAATAAAAATTGCCAGCCATCTCATATTAGGTAGCCTTAGGCAAATTTGACCATTTCAGACATTATTTTGGTGAGCATCATTTGCATGCAAATAAAACAGTGCACTGATAACAAGTTAACATAGTATGTAATCAATAATGCATTCACAAGTTGACATTGCATTTTGTGTAGTTCAAGTTACATTTTTTTTAATGCCCAAAGCACTATCAGGCAAACAGGGAGTATAATAAGAGATCCAAAAATATATCATGAAAAAGAAAGTGCGGATTCGGGAGGGGATTGACATCTTATACATTGACATGGTGGTAGGATGATAATGCATCACCATCTCACTCCATTAGGTGTTAATCATGGAGTGCATGGGGAATCCATTGGTAATACATGATGGATTATGGCATCAGGGACGTTAGATGGTTACAGTACGAACCACTTATTTTGAGGACCGAGGTTCGGATCCAGGATGTGGCAGCTTTTCAGTATTGTACCAATCTTGCTTAGTTAAGTGCCAATTTGCTTTTTAGATGGGTCATTAAACCATAGCACCTTTTGTTAAGACTAGGTGAATTCCAATGCTGGGTTTCTCTCCACTCTCCTTCCCCTGCTTTAATTCCTACCTCTACCAAAATGGGATAAATGACCTCAGTCATCACTTACAGCCCATAATGGCAAAAACCACAGAAGGGATTTTTCTCCGCCAAAGTAAGGCCACCCTTAGTTCAGGGGGTCCAGCAAAACCTTTCCTCGCAATACATGTGAGGTCACATTCTACAGCACAAAGATAATAGATGACATTTAAGAAGTCTTCACGTGTCTCCCACTGGGATAAGCTTTTAATTGAAGTCTATGCTTCGAAGTCCATCTCAAGAGCCCAAGTCTGGGGGTGTAATGGGGAGTCCAGGTGAAATTAATGGAGTCCGAGACGGATTTATGTCAGTTTCAATTAAAAGCTTATCCCGGTGGAAGACCTGCGAAGACTTCTTCATTATTATTCACTGGGAAATAACGAAATCATACTTCATAATAGATGACATTTGACAGGACATCAATGACCAATATGACCTGATGAAAAATTTTGAGGCAATGAATTGTATTGTGATGTTAGTAGTTCAAATAAGTAAAAATTTTGTGACTAGAATATATAAACAAAAAATGATTGAACAAGAACACCAAATGTGCATTAACTGAACATGAATGGTAGAGTATTTCCGTACCAACTTCAGTGTGAAGACGAGTATGAGAATAAGGGATATGACCTGAACCTGTTGGAGCAGTGGTAGATGAACAATGGGAAGGAGCATAAAATTTAACTTTCCACTTTATTGATTTCTAATGTCACTACCATTCAAACCCTCTTCACTGTCTCAACCTACAATCTTCCTTTTAGATTCAATGCAATAAGGGACTGTCCTAAAACCTACCAAGCAATTGCAGAGGTTTTCCAGAGTCATACTTAGTAAGATGATCATGATGATAATATAATGTGTATGAACAGGAGGCATTAATAACAACTATAACTAGGCCTCCTTTACTGTTCCCAGTCCTTGCAATGCGAAAGGTCAACAATTAATGATTTATTCATATGAAAAGCAATTGAAGATTTCCTGAATAACCCAATTTCATCACATGATGATATAAGGCACTAGCATAACATTGACAGTACCTAACTGAAATCAGCAATGTATGAGGTCAGCAGTGATTTGTGTCACATTTCATTTGAATGCAATAGGGTACCCTACGTAGCTGCCATTTGGGGGCAGGATTCTGTATCTTCATAATGCCATTATTCAGAGCAAGGTGAGTTTCTGATAGAGAGTGAGTAATTCTGTTTTTTGTTTATGCCAATTAGTAGTGAGTGCTACTTTTAGAGTGTGCAGTTGTAAGGACAAGCACATACAGAATTGCATCCATAACTTCTCTAGTCAGAATATTCAAAGCAATCCTCTACAATGGAATATGGCAGAAAAAGAAGATCAATACCTAGGAGTGCCAAAGAAGTAATTATTACAGACTATTGCAGATACCCGTAACTAATATCCCTTCAACACTAATTTGGTTGTTGGTTCATAAGGGTTTAAGATCACACGGGATTTCATTTGAATTTGCAAACAATTGTTATTGCCTCAAACAACTGAGTAGGCACTTGTTTTCACACAGCTTGTGGAATTTCAACTACAATTATTGCTAGGGGAATTTATGAGGGAATCTGCCACCCTACCATGAACTCGATGTGATTCTTAAACTTACACAACTTCTCCGCGCCGTGTAAATAATAGTTAAAGAGGAGAAGAATGAAGGTAGAACAGCTTCAATGAGAAAAAGCAATCCTCCATTTGTGAACTAATTACGAGATAAAAATATGTAGGATTCCATTAGAAAATGAAAAATAGAGATTCAATGGTTTATTAAATAGAGATTCACTGGCTGTGTTTCTTGGCAGTAGACCCATGTAACTAATTACCAAGGCAGTTCTTTCCCATCGTATTGGATAAACTGGCCATTGTGCCTCTCTTCCACCGATGTCAAAGTTTTCAGTATTTGTGAAACACTTTCCTGTGTGGTAAGAGGTGCTTTGGGCCCACCCATGTCCGTTTTCACCCACCCTGGATGTAAGGAGAGTGCAATGATTCCATCATCTTTCACCTCCAAGCTGAGGGAACGAGTGATGGCATTCAGGGCAGACTGGAAAACAAAAAGAGCCGCTAATTAATTTAATACTGATTTAGCGGATTTCGAGTGTATAAACCATATTTACTTTGCTTGCCCGGTAAGGATAGAGGCCTCCGGTAGTATTGGATGAGATTGATCCCAATATAGAACTCAAATTGACAATCAATCCTTTAGATGCACCAGGTGGAGAGGAAGAGCGAGATGCTGCCACTTTTATTAGTGGTAAAAGAGCCTGGAAATAATGAACTGAAAGTCACTCGATCTAGCTTCGGTTCAACAGCACCACAAAGGTACTAACCTTAGTCAACATCAGTGGTGCAATGGTGTTCACCAGGAAATGCTCCTCAAGTTGCTCTGCTTTTACATATTGCAGTCTAGAAAATTTGGACGATATTCCTGCATTATTCACTAACACATTCAGCCCATTATCTCCAACCACACTTTGAACTTCTTGAGACAATTCTTTGAAACTCTTTAAATCTTTTAGGTCTGGAAACAACATTTTTTTGACGGCATTAAAACATTGCTGCAAATGTGGTCGAAAACTGAATGATCGCACGTACCGATTCTCAATATCCGGATACTTTCATTACTCCTTGCTAATTCCTGAAGGTCCTAAGGAAAACATGAAAAACTGTTTACTAACTTTGGCAATTGTTTACAAATTAACGGAAGAACAGCGCAGCGCCAACGAGAATTGATAGTATGACTTGCAGAAAGCGGTAAGAATGGAATCAGGTATGTTTTTGATCTTGAAGGCAGATACCTTTGCTTTGTCAGGCTGTCTTACTGTTGCCAACACATATTGAGGAGGCTTACTCAATGCGACCAATTGTTTAACAAATTCCAAACCAATACCGCGGTTACAGCCTGTTACAAGTACCGACTTCATTTTTTTGAACGGTTTCAAGTTCTCAACATGATCTCAACCTCGAATGATTCGCTTGTAGTGGAGCTGCTGTCTCATCGATGAGCTAGAGAGTCTGCTTGTTTTTTATTGTTAATGCGATCAACATTTTATAGCAAATCATTCAAATGATTGATATTTTAATTCTTAAATATTCAGCCAGAAATGTAGAAAAATTGGGCTAGTTTTTTTTTAATTGAACAGCAGTGATCTAGAATACATTTGCACTTTCTCCATTACACAATACTCTCTCTGAACTGCATAATTTTCAAGTACGTTGTGCGGAAGTACCATATGGTACGTAGTTCAATTGGCAGTTGCAATCGAGAATGAATGTGATTGGATCTAGCCCACGGTCAAGTGCTGCATGTTTGTTTTCAAAAATATTGACTACGTCCCTACCAAGAGGTTGTCTTGGAGGACTGTCTTGGAATTTTGATTGTGCAAAGCATTCTGGATTAGGTGATTACATTTATTGTCTTTTAGTACAACCTCCTATTTATATGCTCTTAAAATTACGTACTAATAAGTACGTATTAATACGTATGTTAGAACCCCGAGGACACTCGCCTCCTATCCCACAAACTTTTTTAATAGGGAGAGTCTACTTTTTAACCTCTAGTTTCGGGTGTGGATAGTCATGCTGTGGAAGTTAATTATACGCCTAAATTGATGCTTAAAGTTCAATATTTTTTAGAAATGCCGTTTAAAGCGACGCTGAATTTTTAAGTGACTCATGTAGTTTTGAATTGAAATTTAGTTTTAAGGATGTCATTGCTTATGCAGGAAGCAGTCAGTATGAGTACGATCTTGTGGTTATTGGAGGAGGATCTGGAGGATTGGCTTGCGCGAAAGAATCGGCTCAACTTGGAGCGAAAGTTGCAGTTTTGGATTTTGTGACACCGACGCCTATAGGCACTGTTTGGGGTGTTGGAGGAACGTGTGTGAATGTGGGATGTATTCCCAAGAAGTTAATGCACCATGCCTCTCTTCTTGGAGATGCTGTTAGAGTAAGTAATATTTACATCGTCCTTCATTTGCGACCCAATTTTTAGTTAATGCTTCGTTCTAAAGATCAGTTAACGGTTAACAGCTATTTCAATAATGAAAGGTGGATCTTTCGAGTAGTAACTCAGTTCTTGGACTGGATGTGATGGCAGAAAGGATCTAAGTTTCCTGGTCTTTGGGAAAATAATAAGTTGTAGAAATAAGATGTTTTGCCTTCAGCCTCTCGTTAATGGTCGCTGCCCTATTGGAAATTTCTTATCATAAATTTGGCACTTTTCTTATAAGAAATATACTTATAAGAACCCTATCAAAAATTTACTATAGGCCGCTCCTATAGGAATCCAATTGGATTTGGCCTTAAAACCTATAGGAAATTGCTATCAAACCTATAAGATTCCTATAGGAAATCTATGGGACTTATAAGACTCCCATAGGAATCCCATAGAAAATTCTACCAGACCTATAAGAATTTTATAGGAAATCTATGGGACTTGTAAGATTCCTATGGGAACCCCACAGAAAATTTTGCTAGACCTATATAGGTATTCCATGCAAATCTGAAGACCTTAAAAACTGGTAAAATCCCTTAAAAATATAACTGGAAGAGAATGATAGGAATTTTCCCGACTAGCACTGCTACTACTAATAATCGTCCTAGTATAACTTTCAGGAGCAACTGGAAAGCACAACAAAACAGCTGTATATTTAAATATTTATTGGCACTACTTCAAATGTCAATAATTGCATTCACTTGCTTACGTGGCAGATAAGAAATACGATTCCACACATGGTGTGACATAAGCCAATGTGACACCACATGGCATGAGAATCAAAAGTTGCGATCGAGCTTGCTTCTGGAACAACACTAAATTTTAAAATGTTTATCTGGGCATTCAGTAACCACAGGTCTTTTGAAAGGAATGTTTCGCTCAAAATTTGATTTTTTTTCAAGAGGGAGTTTTTTTTTTACATCTCATCGAGAGTTATCACTGCACTCAGGATCACACAAAACGTTTTCACAGTTCAATGGTGGTAGAAATCCTCATTAGCTCATGATCCTAATGTCCCAAAAGCATTTTTGATATAACGTGCCTGTAAAACTAAATAAATGCTGTCACTTTTTATGTTAAGAATTCAATCAAGAATATATGGGAGGCAGATCACAACAAAAACAATGACAAATTCGTAAATTTTCTTCAGCAGACTCACCTTGTAAAGAAAAGAATTTACTCAACCTTAATCGTCACTTCCAATTCTGAAGTAAGCTTCTATGGTGAAGAGCTTCATAAAAAGGTTATACTTTGATATTAATTTCATTCCAGTTGCTTGCCTCCGTGCTGACATTACATCAAGGAGTGTAGTTCTCTATTCTCCTTGCTTTACATGATCACATTACTCACAACTGCCATTTTGAATGCAGGAGTCTATTAGGATCACTTATATTGATACAGCCCATCCCTTTCCAAAACCGTGAACTATTGAATGAATGTTTGGGTTAAAGTTGCTCGTGTGAACTAAAGTTGTGATTTATCATTGATGATAGTCTTCAAATTAAAAAAAAGTTTTCTTAAATTTAGTGAGTTTGAACAGACTTTGAATTTCATCATTGAAAATCAAAATGCAATTGTTTAAAGACATGCTTTCTCATATATTAATATTGTTAACTAAGAAATGGTTTTACGTATAATTAGAAATGAATTGTCAGCCCGTACTGAATTTTTTTAATGGTAATCAAGGAGGTGAAAAGTTTATTGTATCAGCACTTTGGAAAGTCCTTCACTACAAACTACTTCTTAAATTTTTTGCTCACCTAAAACCACTAAAACTCTCATATTACAAACACAGCATGCCAATTGGCACCTTCTCATCATCTTAAGATGAGCACAAAGACAGTACTTAGTGAAATTAGTGACAGTTAAATATAATTTCTTAGGGACTTTATTCTCCTTAAAAGACTTCTTATTACAGTTATTGAGTTAAGTTGTTATGGTAAATAATTTAAGTTCTAAGACCTTAAATTCATAACAACATTTTCATAGGATATTAATTACTCATAATATTTTTCACTAACTTCTCATGGGAATTCATAATAGCCTATAGCTTCTTATTGCAGAATAATACTAATCTAATTTTACAAAGGTGGAAATTTCTTATAAGATCTCACAGACTTCTTATGATAATTCTATCAGTATTCAGATTTCTTATAAGATGTTTATAAGAAGTCTATAAGTCTTTTAAGAATTATAAAATTCTTATAAGAATTTCTATAAGACTTATAAGAAATTTCCAATAGGGTGGTAACAGATGTATATTTTTTTGACTCATTGGTGAACTTGTCTATGCTGGAGTGAACCGAAAAGAATTGAACACTTTTCCTCTGTGTGATTTTCTTTTAGGATGCAAGGTCATATGGCTGGCAAGTGCCAGAAAAACCAAGATGTGACTGGTCTAGTCTTCGAGAAGCAGTGCAAGATCATGTGAAATCTGTAAATTGGGTAACCCGGGTGCAGTTGAGGGAGAAGTGAGTATATAGTAGGTTGTGTGCTTCGTGTGGTGTACATGGTGTTATGTTGTCGCGTACACACGGGCTGGAAAATAAACCATAGGCGTCTAGTTCCAAGCGTTTATTGACTTGGTCTCAAGGTACATGATAGAGTACAAAGAGTCTACAATAGGGACAACCGTAACTCGCAGGAGACAGAACGAGAGTGTTGATCACTGCTCTGGCTGCGCCCGGCTGACACCGCGCATGCAGGCCATACAGTTGCCAACACAGCAGTGGTGCATACATAACCCATGGTTGATGATATAGCAAACAAAATCTTAAAATATCAGAAGTCAAATTAGCCAAATTAGAAGCTCACCTTATTTCATCATCCATTTGTTTGCTATGCCACCAGGGATAACCAAGAGGGCATTTCAGTGGCTGGGGCAGTATTTGCTGTTCTGATAAGTATATACTCTCATCGATGAGATCTTATATTTTTTTTATCTTTTGTTTGTTTATCATCCCCGCCATCTTTTTATTATTATTAAGTACGTTCATCTTACATTAAATGTCTTTTGTAGCTTAAGACTTTATTTTATAAAGGCTGCTTTACACGATACAATTTTTTGTACAATTTCTTGTACACATGCTTGTATAAACAGAATGAAATTGTATATTTGTCTGAATGGAATTAGAACAGCTTCTACCTGTTTTACCTGCAATCATTTAGACATTCACACAAGTGTTCACACAATTTGCTGCTTTACACGGCACAATTTCCTTATACAAGCATTTGTACAAAAATTGCACCATGTAAAGCAGCCTTAATAATCATCAATCAATCATCTTTATACTTCCCCTTGACAACAATGGTTCCCTGCAAACTGGACCCAAACAAAACCTATCTTCTTTCTTTGAGAGCACGAGCTCAAAAAACACATGCATAATAAATAAAAACAATATTACTGTATTTACTTATGTGTGCCGCAGCCTCGTGTATCCCGCCCACCCCCATTTTCGGGCAGGCTCATGACGAAAAAAATTATTTCGATAAAAAAATTTTTTTTGCCCTTGAGTCTGCATCGTATTTTAATAACATGAATACGTTCTTTAATAGAAATGCTGTGCCTAAATTACGTGTACGTTTTTCTCATTAATTGATTTAATTACGTGTTAATATCATCACGATCGTCATCGCATCGTGCATCGATTCACAGCCTCTTTTACTGTGCATTTTTTCTTGTAACATCTCACAATAATCACAGTCACATACAATCACATCTGTGGGGTTGTCCCCTTTTATATTTTGGTGAGCAAATTCTTGTACTGTCATATTTTTTCATGCACGTTTTCCATTTGAATTGATGAGGTGAATAAAAATGTATGTACTCCAATGAATAAAAGCATAATATTTCCCACAGTAAACTTATTTTAATAGTTTAAAATATATTCCTTGTACAGGGGTCTATGTCTCATGTTTTGGCAGCATTGGTGCAGATTGATGGAATAGACTGTTTTTTTTGCATGCCATGGAGTGAATAAGCTGATTTCCTTTTTTCCTTCATTCTTTTTGCTTTTGGACAGTAAGGTGAACTACCTTAATGCGAGAGGATACTTCAAGGACCCTCATAAAATTGGCTGGGTTTCTAAGGATGGCAAAGAAAAGACAATAACCACAGAAAATGTGCTTATTGCTGTTGGTGGGCGACCAAACTATCCACAGATCCCAGGTGCTACAGAGCATGGAATCACCAGTGATGATGTTTTTAGTCTGAAATACCCTCCAGAGAAGACCTTGGTTGTTGGTGGTGGATGTATCCTTCTATTCTTTTAGCATTGTTCCTGTGAAGTTTTTAGGAATTGCAAAATATTATCCTTGCTGCTACAAATGGCTATTAACCCTTAGATGCTATAGGTGCCTATATATCTGTTTCCTATATTTGCCTTAAAAAGGTCAAGGTGCTGATATATCGGATCTAGTTAAAAAAAATTTTGTCACCAAATATTTTTTAAAATTATTTTTTTATTTTGACTCATCCAATAAATTTTTAAATAGAAACTAAAATATATTTTCAGTTAAAATTTCAATATCCTTGACCTAAAAACAGACTAACAGAAATTATTTGCTTAAAATTTGCAGAAATAAGGTGTGAGCTTTCTGGGCTTGAAAAACAGAAATGGCATGAGCGCAAAAGGGTTCAAGTGTGTAGTGGTCTGCCGATAGGTCCAGCCAAATGTCTGTGGTTTGATTCCTTTTCCTGGAAACCTACCTATTTTCTTAGGTTTTCAATGAATTTTCAAAATTCGACCACTATAGTTATAGATCAGTCTTTGTGTTTAACCCTACCAGTGTGTGCGACACAGCATATGCGTCCGCTCAACCCCATGTCTCTAGCGTGACTTTAATCGGAGGGATTTAAATCGCTCAGGGTGCTTTTTTTCGCAAGCATCTAATATTTTGTGCAGGCATTAACTTAAATATTTATATAATTGTAATCACAATTTTAAAAACTGCCAAAAAAAATAAATCAAGTTAAAAATTTTTATGCTTTATTATTATAAATTTATACTTACATTTTGTCAATCTGTTTCTTTTCTTCTCTCCATAACCAATGATTATTAGTTGACCTGTGTGTGGTATTGCTCAAAACAGGGGTATAGGCAGAGAGTCGGTGTCCCTCGACAGTTTTTACACCTGTATCTCGTTTCTTTTCTCTTTTCGTTTTTTGTACGCACCACACACTTTCTTCTTCCAACTTTATAAGTTTTGGTTTTCGGATTTTCTTGAATGAAATGCTGACCTGTCAATCGCGTACATTCCGTGTAGGTGTCTAAGGGTCATCCTTTGTGCTTTTCTAAATTCTGCCCATGGTGCATTGCTATGATCTTGTTTACTAACTCTATTCTGAACCATAGATGATCTTTCTTGTTTACAGCCTTGCAATATAGAATGTAAGCATTCAACACAGCCTACAACTAAGTGGTTGAATAATTTTTTGTACCACACTTTTGTCCTTTTCCTTTCTAGCAAGAATGATTCTAAAAGCTGATCTTTCAAGTCTACACCTCCCATATGTTTATTATACTCTATTACACACGTAGGTTTATTTGCAAATTCTAACCCACTCTTTTGGCTTACGGGTTGCATTTCATCTGAATGTTTGGTAGTCAGCACTGAGTCATTGCGCTTATCCTTCCACTTCAAGATCACCAATTTCCCACACTTTGCACTAACCACTTCTCTTTTCTTTAGTTTCGTTTTAGATGCATTGGTATACGTTTGCGTGTGATTATAACTGTTCCAACAGCATTCAGCCAAGGGATGGTCCCAGGGTAGAAAAAGATAAAAAAAAGCCACAATATGGCTAAGGTCATTCGGCAGTAGGTTTCAGGAAACCTACCCTCAGCTCAAATATCGTAGATAAGATACCACACGATGACAAATCCTATGAGGCTGCGAGCAGCATTGTGTGACCATGCCTGGAGGAACCATGCCTACGTGAGCATTGCCATGATAAAAGAGAAGGGAGAAATGCTTACTCAGAAATGAAGATACCAGGGAACCACAGAACAAAAGCAGTCAGCTTCAACATTCACATATGAGCTCTCTGAAAGCAATAAATCAGAGCATGAGTGGAGATATCTGTTCACATCCACTTCACCATACGCTGTGTCACGAGTAAGCATTTTCTTTACCTGGCATGAGTTAGAAAAAAAAGTTTAAAAAATATGGGAACATAGATACAGGAAATTAAAAAGCAGAAAACGGAAGCAGGCAGAATTAAGTCACATATATACTCACTGAAAGTACATATATAAGAACGTGAGCAGTAAGATTTCTTAATGAAAAGTTTGGATGCAGAGGGTGTGTCGTACATGCTTGAGGCATGGATTTGAGCGGACACAGACATTGCGTTGCACGTGCTGAGGGATTAAATACCTCCATTTAAAGTCACACTAGAGGGGTTAACAGAACTTTTTTTGGTGTTACCTGGTGGAACCATGGCATCATTAGGTAAAAGTAAACTCCAGTACTTTGTGCAGTTCCACAGTTTATTGAGTGATATATGTATGTACAACTGGTTTTTTCCTTTATGGCATCACCAGGTAAACATTATCCCACGTACCAGATGATCACGTAATAAATTATGGAACTGTACAAAGCTTTGGTGTTTTTTCCTTTCTTATTTGTTTTTAATATTTTACCTGTCAGATTTGACATTAATTTAGGGAAAAGAGCTGTTGCAAAGGAAGTTTTTTTTGGGGAGAGGGGATAAGGGAATTAACTGAGTGTTAGCTGTTATGCCTTTCTTTCTGCTTGCAATGTTCTGTCTTTCAATGTTGGCACCTTCACTTTTTAAATTTATCTTGTCATTACTTGATAATGAATGGAATGATCACTTGTAGGAATCATATAATCAAATGATGAAGATCTCACTCTTTGGAGTATTTCCCTGATTGAACACTAGGCTTCCCAGATTTCTTTAGGAAAAAATTAGCACATATTTCTGATGTGTAGAAAAGAAAAAAATGTGGAAAATTTGCTTTATTTAAAAAAAAATAAGTTACAGAACTGTAATTTCATGCCTTAATTACGTGAGATACAAAATTATAAGATGATACTTACAAAATACCGAATTCCTTCGGATATAATTCATTACACAGCGGAAAATAAGTGGTCATCACCTACCTATCTATTTTCTCAGGACAATATTACACCTGCATTCCAGCTGGCTTCTTCAGGTCCGCTGAAATGTCGATGCAGGTGTGGTCTTAGTTTATATATAGCTGCTCCATCAGGTGGGATGTATCTTGATTGGTGCATTTGGATGAATGTTCATTTCCATGCACTAGCAAGCGTGTAGCCATCCTCTCAGTTGATGTTGTCAGGCAACGTATTGCAGGATAGCATATATTGTTGGGGTTCTTTGGAAGCCATTCCTCTGGAAGACTCCAAGAAGATGATGTTTGTCTTTGCTCCTGAGGAAAGTGTCTGATATAGAGAAAGCTTGGGGGAACAAGGTTTTGATGACGCCCGACTTCTATGGAGGCTGATGATGGGAGTCTGCATGCAGATGTCAGTCTAAATGGGTGGTTTTCCTGAACATGGTGTGTCCTTAGGTCCCATATTCTTTCCTCTTCACCAGGACACCCAGAAATGGGAGGTGATTGCCCTTTTCCACTTCCATTGTGAAGGCAATGGAGGTGTTTTTGCCCATTGTGGTGTTGAAGGAAATCCTGCAGTTCATTCAATCCATGATGAAAGTGTCATTGACGTACCTTATGAACAATTTAGGTTTTTGTGGTATGATTGTAAGGCTATGAAATTACCATAGACAGAGGAGAACCCATTGTGGCACCTTCTTTATGTCTATTAGAACTTATCTTTCCACAGGAAATAACAATTTTTCATGCAAAACTCCACCATCTTGACATGTCTTCTGGATGCCTGGCAGTTACGAGATTCCTCGCAGTTCTGCTGCTTCTCGTATCAGAATCTTGGTGAAGAGATTGGAGATATATGGAGATGTCTGATAAACTTGTCCCATCTTAGTTGCTGGATTTTTGTGGGATAAATGTATCTCCTATTCTTCTTACATCTATCATGTCATACATTATTTGGTCTATCCTGGTCTTCATCATTACATATTCTGTAATGCAATGTTTCAGATGTTGCCAATCTGACTTTTTTGACGGCTATTATTATCCATGCTCCACTAATACAAAGTATCATGCTCCAAATTCCATTGAAGTGCTTCCAGATTTAATTTAAGTACTTACCAGTTTTTTGGCTTGTTTCACGCTTCAGTTGCACTTTTCTTCTGGTAGAATGCCAATGTTCTTTTTTTCCTGAGGTCGCCAATGATTTTCTTCTTACTTCTTCCTTGAATTCTTATTCTGCTTCCCTTGTAGCTTGATTCTTCCTCCTGTTTCTCTTAATTTAGTTGATATTAATTTTTCCCACTGCTCTCCATCTACATACCACATGCATAAAATTCTCTTGAATTTTATGATAAAAATGCAGCGCACCCCTTTACAGTGTCACTGGGCCTATAAACTTGATTTTTTTACATTGTTATTATCATGGTAACATATCATTTCCTGTCTTGAATAGACAATGGGAAATTTGCATGCTAATTTAAAAGAAGAGGTGACATAAATATCCTGAAAGGGAAGGGGGTAGGAATTTCATGTTAGAATTTATGGACCATAAAGATGACAACATGTGTTGAAGATGTTGATTTTTGTTTTCTTACCAAGCATAATGTTTTTTTTGAGAAGCTGAAGGACTTTCATTCCAGTTTTTGAAATCATATTTCACGATTGACATGTGATGAAAAGGAAAATTAAAATTATTTTGTATTTTGGGAGATAATGAACAATAAACAGTCGGTCGTCCCATTCATCATCATTTCTATATGTTTATCATTGCAGATACACATTGATCAAATTTTCATTGTGTATCAGATGTTCTATGTATTATTTTTTTATTCCAATGTCTAATGTGTATCCTTCACCTTAACTGGCATTTAGATGTGGGCTTGGAGTGTGCAGGTTTCTTGAATGGCTTAGGGTTTGATGTTACTGTGATGTTACGGTCCGTAGCTCTTCGTGGCTTTGATCAACAAATGGCCACCTTGATAAGGGAGGATATGGAGAAGAGAGGCATCAAATTTATTCATGAATGTATCCCAATGAATGTGGATAAAATTGGAAAAGGAAAGTTGGAGGTATGGAAATTACGTGTACTACTTTAAAAGCTGATAATTAGAGACCTCTAAAGGGTCTGGTCATTTTTCTGTATATTTGTATCCTTTTTTTTTTTGAATGAGTGATATTATTTATTTTGCAATTATTTTCACCATTTAGGCCCAAATTTCAAACACTGTTTCAATTTAACTGTTGGTGTATGTGAATGTTAACTTGGTGGTTACCAGTAGGTTAGGCTTCATATTGTATGCCAGACTGCTAGAATGACAAAAATTAGGTAAGCACTAGAGATGGGTCGTATCCTGTTTTTCTTGAATCCGAATCTCTGAATCTGAATCTTAAAATCATCCTCGAATCTCATTTTGAATATGAATCTTATTTTTATCACTGATCCTAAATTTTATCTAAAATCTAAATGTTACCATTTCCTTGAATCCCAAGTATAATTTCAAAGCCAAATATTTATTTTCTCCTTAATCATATATTTCATTTTGAACTCTATTATTAATTTACTCATACCATTGAATTTAACACTCCCAGTACAAAACATTTTATTGCTTTAACTTGTTAATTTAAAAAACGAGTATTTTTGCACATTTTGGATGAAGCTGATTTCTCATTTGATCACAAATAATGCCAGACATGTTGAAATTTCTCTCCAAGTCCAATGAGAAAGTTCAACATGCAGAAGTGCTTCAAGATATGACAATGGACTGGTGTGCTTCATTATGAAAATATAGGATGTTAAAAAGAAGAGGTAGACCACAGGAATAGCTATTCAGGCCATTTTCAGAATCTTGACCAAAGTCTCACTTCTACTTCTTGGATCATAAAATCTCTATTACAAGTGCAAAATGGGATTCAAATACACTCTACATGGTTCGAAGTGGCCTATTTCTCAGCATCACACTACGAAGTATATCAACTTTGCAGGTAGAATCTGTACAGAAATCTGACTCGTAGTACAGATTTTATGACGTAAGCAGTAGAGGCGAGACTGTAGTTGAGATTTTGAATATGGCCTGTGCACTAATTAGAGTTACCGATTGGTCAAAATGTGAATGCAAAAGGAGGTTTTTTGATTAATATATGGGAACATGAGAAAGGAGTTTCCTCCAAGGATCATATCAAAACAGTTTTCATATGTATCTGAAAAAAAAAGTTTGTTAGGACTGTAGAATAATGTGGTTGATCTCATGTGGCTAAGATCCTGCAGAATAGTACCTAATTCTGATAGGTACCGTATTTACTCCTGTAAGCCACGTGCACATTGTAGCACTGATATGTATTTAAATCTACATTGTATCCTGTAAGCTGCCGCGGCATCTTTATGTCTTTTCAAAATCGTAAGCGGAGTTTGTTTTGGTAATATATATCTGTAGCAACATTTTTATTTAATAGATAGCTCCTTTTCCTTACACATTAAAGCTACATGGCAAATACACGACAAAGAATTTTGTTACATTGTGGTAAAAGTCGTATGCTCAGAGATTATACCTTCTTACTGTCCATGCTATCCGCTCCGAGCGTGAGAGTAGTAAACAAGATTAAATCGATCATTTAGCCTTTTAAAATAATTTGCTATTATCACCCTAAAATTGAATTCTGATGTGAAATTGCGATCATTTCCTGTGAGTGCAAAACTACAAATTGTAAGTGATGCCCAAAAAAAAAGGAAATCGAGCTGCAGGAAGGAAATATGTGTATCTGAATCTAGCAGTGCCGAAAACTAAAATTAAGAACTGTTATGATATGAACATTCATTAGTCTTTTATGATTTTATTTCCGGTAATGTGTTTTTCTTTAGTTTTATAAGAATTATAATTGTTATTACATATAGCTTGTAGGGATGTGCGAGTAGCACTTTTTGACCTCGAGTCGAGTTGTAAAGTACTCGCGAGTATCGAGTCGAGTCGAGTTTGTACATTATTGTACTTGAGTGAAGAGACCCAGTTCTTACTTAAGTCATCGCAATTAAAGTTAGCCAGCAATCTGACTATCAAATGGCAGGTCTACCTACCTAATACACAGTTATAAACAGTCAAATTAATATGGCACGTAGCGCAAGCCAAAAGACATAATGGAAATTTTCCGGTAGCTCTCGAAATAAGAAAATTACCTTCATTCCTAGGATTACTCAAAAATGTGTAAATTAGCTTGCAGTACGGTACCTAGAGTGTACTTAGGCATAATATGAGGCCTATATGAGTGACATGCCCTATTAACTTTAAAGTAAGCCAGGAAGCAAAATATTTTTTCTTAAGGAATACATAAGCCTAATTAGAAGAGCAGTCCTTGTATTTCGCATTCCTATATTTCTTTTCAGAGCTAAACGCTTTCTCAGTGATGTCGTGTATGCCGGGGTTAGTCCAACAGTACAGTGAATTTCATTCAATATGCCTTATTTGTGCAGTAAATATTTGATAAGCTCGCGCCTCAAATTTATGATTGGCCGTTAATTACATAGTTAGTTTTTAACACATAATTTTCTTCCTCTTCCAATTAATGGCACCATCTCTTCAAAATCGGTGATTTCTGCCTAAACATGATAGAACTTAGAATCATAAAAAGAACCTGGGTCAATCACCCCCATTTGCACGATGCATGAACACCCAATATCAGCACGGGTTATTTCCAATATCCATAAATGCAAGTTAATAATGTTTGAACAATGAATTTTCATTCACGGATGAATGTGAGCAGGTACATGAATTTTGTATAGAGTCCTGTGGATTAAAGTTTTCGATTTCTAAGGAAATATATTGGAACAAAAATTTATTATAGATAATTATCTATAGATATTTATAATTATCTATCTTAAGATATGACTAGGAACTTGAAATTAATGATGTAATTAATAATCCTAAATAGGAAAGAAAAAAATGGAATAGTAAAATTTATAAGTTTTATACGATACCTATATCATCCGTAATGCCTTTACAATAGGATGCCTACCATCCGTTACAAAATTTCCTTCACCCGTGAGTTTGAAGACCAATATCTCCAAGATGGCTGAAGCGATTCTAAAATAAAGTATATCAAATTAAAGCTTGTTTATTTCTACGTTTAATGGTAGCATTAAAATATTTTTACAATTTTTTTTACTGAAGTACGTGTTTAAGAATGGATTTTTGGCGAATTTTTTCTTTGATACCGGATGGATCCATCGAATTCGGGCATCGTAAGAACAACACAGATCGAGATATCCAACTTACCTTTTCGCATATCGTAGCTAAGGGCTTTATTAATAGTTATACGAATTTTCATACTATTACGTTCATCAATATTTTTGTTATTGATGAATTTGTCAGACTGCATTATTTTCCGTCCCGCACGCTTTCCATTCCGGAAATCACCGTTTGGACCTTTCTCTTGCTCTCGAGTCATTAATATGCATCCACTTATGAAATCTCAGTAGAATTCGTTGATTATTTGATATCGATATATATTTATTTTCGGCTATAAAAGCACGCTCTAATGTCCAGAGCATGCCTGGAAAGGTAGCGCGCGCGTGGAATCATCTGCTGCAAGCAGATCGCCTATCGCTGTGAATGAGTCATGAGGACTCGACAATAGCGGAAAAAAGTATCGCCTTTAAGAATGCAAGTCAGTGTCATTTTAAGAACTGACGGTATCCTTGGAAGCATACCGTCATTATGCCTCCTCGCGCAAAGATTTTGGAGACGGAGTTGAAGATAATTTAAAATGCAATTTGTTTCTTTCGTCGAGAAGCCGAGAAATGTGGGGACAAAAGCTATCTCTCTTATCGCTGATTTTATTTTGGTGAATACTGCAACTTATAAAATTTTATTCAAGTATAGGCAAGGATATTTTTCCTGTGCATACTAGAGAAATTTTCTCGCGTGGTGTTTGGTGCGCGCGGTAGTTTCTACCTACGGTAGCTTACAACTTGACAACCTCGAGCAGCTTATCTCTCCAGGCCAAATGTCCTGTCGCGTGGAGCTCGCTTTCCGAAATAAATATATACACGTTGAAAGCATATCTAATTCTCCCAATTTATTAAGTCATTTTACACGTTCTTAGTTTTCAAACACGAAGAATACCATCAAAACGAACTAAATTTCCGACTTCCGCATGCTGAGATAGCGCATTTTTAAATATTATTCGTTACGTAATTAGTAACTGAGTAATCTATTTTAAACGTTGTTTAGTCTAAGATAAATATATGTTCCATATCTTATGCGAAGAAAAGAGAAATGGCTTTTCATGTGTATCTTCAAGTGGGCGTCAAACTTCCTTCCCGGAACTTGAATAATATCCGGCGTTTTTATCTGTCTCAGTCGAAAAATTAATTAATATAACAAGCTAAAAATATATTTTTGACATTATTAAACGTATAAATAAACAAGAATTAGTTCGATATACTTTATTTTAAAATTGAACTACTCATTTTTGTGATCTAAACCTTCAAACTCAGGGGATGGAATTTTACAACGGACATTAGGTGCTTTGAGCTCGAATATAGTCCCCCACCCCAGACTTTTTCTGAATATTTCGGCCAAAAAGGGGGGGCTAGCTATAATCGGAGGAATACGGTACATTGCAGTTTCATGGACCGTGTAACCACCGATTCATCCATTCGTTCACGCAAACGTACATGAATCCGTTCACGTAAACGTACATGAAACCATTCACGCAAACGTAAATGAACGTACGTAAGTACATGTTCGTACGTGTTATCTACCGTGTAACGAGAGATTTACTCGATTTTGATGATAGCGCTTCCTGTAGGCAGATTTCTGAACCTATTGGCCTTGGCGGCTCCGTCGACAAAAACTACTCGACTCGACTCGACTTTCGTAAAAATACTCAAGTGCGAGTAGTTGGTACTCGACTCGACTCGAATTTTCGAGTACTCGCACATCCCTAATAGCTTGAGTTTTTTCCGTGTGTTCCCAAGACTTTCCAGTGTTCTTAATCGTCCCAGTCCACAGCTACTATGCTGAGAGCAGACGAGACCTCCGCTATCAGGTACGGATGGCATTCTGCTTTTATTTGTTGATATGCCAACGGATTTCCATAATAATAGAGTAATTACGGGTTGAAATTGTATATATTTCTGCAATTATTTCAGCTGGATGTTATTTTGAACAGATGCCATTTTTAGAGCTGGATGATGTGATCATATGTACCTGTGATTGCTGTGAGATGCTACAAGAAACAGTTGCACAGTAAAAGAGGCCGTGCATCGATGCACGACGCGATGATGATCCTGACAATATTAACACGTAATTCAATCAATTAATGAGAAAGGCGTACTCGTAATTTAGGCACAGCATTTCTATTAAAGAAGGTGCATTCATGTTATGAAAAAATGATGCGGACTCAAGGGCAAGAAATTTTTTGATAGAAATAATTTTTTCCCTCACGAGCCTGCCCGAAAATAGGGGTGCGGCTAATAGGGTGTGAAAACAGGGGTGCGAATACACGAGGGCGTGGCTTACACGAGTAAATACGGTATTAAGATTTTGCTAATGTGAAGTTGAACTGAAACATGTAATATGCAATATTTCTCAGTCTATATTATAGGCATACTTTTTAATTAAACTGTGTTTTAAAATAGGCATATATTCTGTGGGTCAGGGTTGTCACTTCCCTCTCCGGTCTGGGGGGGGGGGGGGGGGGGGGGGGGGTGCCTCCCCTTGCATCTTGCTGTGTCTTCATGGGAGGGAGCAAGCTATGAAATAAGGACACACATCCACTTCAGGTGTAATATTGTGTTTATTGCAATGATGAAAGTGAGGGGGTAGGGGAGGTAGGTGGAAAGGGAGAGCGGAACCAGGTGAGAGACCCAGCTAAGAGTCCCTACTGAAAAGTGCCCGTTCAACGTGAGGGTCGCGTCAGTGCAGGGGGAAGGAGCCAGGGTCCTGGTAAAGGGTATGGGGAGAGTCCTGGCGCTGCAGGTGTTTTGGCAGCGGCATGGGTCCATGTCCCACACTTGGAATGGGCTTCTCCGTGGTCCACAAGGGGCTGAGCATGGGCTTGGGTGGTTCAACCTATGCTGTCGCCCACATCAGGGCCCGTCACTTGATTCAGCACTGCCACCACTCCATTTTGGCATCGGCTGGCAGAGAGAGTGGGGGAGCCAGGGAGTGCAGAAAAAAACCACTTTTCACCGCTTGGTTGCTGGGGTGGTCAATGGTTCTTCACTGCTTGGCCACCACTCTCTGCTTTCCGTGGGTCATGAGTGACCGTTTTATATCCCTTCAGGGTGGACCGTGTAAGTGGTGTAGCCCAATGGGGTCCTTAGGGAAAGGAGCATTGGTGGGAAAAAAATGGTCCATGGGTGGAAAAAGGGGGAGAGTGGGTGGTGAGGAATGGGTGAAAGAGGTTGGGGGGGAGGGATTAAGGGTGCATGGGTGGACACTGGCCCAAAAGGCCAAAGGGACAATGGAGAGTCTAAACTCTGAAGCATGATGAGGGAGATGGCAGGTGTGCTTTCGGGCAATACTTAAACGCCGAGCAGAACATATTAGGGTAAAGCTATGATCTCATACTTATAGTGAAAAAAAGTTGATATAGATTGATATTGATGAGACTCCAACAGTATAATGGTTTTGTGCCCATTCTACCAATTAGAATATGCTCTTTATTATTACATTGATGGAGCGTAATCCATCTTATCTCTTACAAATATCGTAATGGATAGGACATCAAACTGTGGACCCCTTGTATTTCTTCATTGAAGCTTTTGCAGTTTATTGTGAGGCAATTGTCCTTGGGTTTTGGCTCTTGTCTGGTATTTCCTTGAAAAAGTGACCAGAAGGGGTCACAAAATATCGGGTTGATACTAGACAAGACACGGTGAAACTCAAAATTTCTTTTGCCTGTGGACCCCTTGGCTCATACTGTTTAAGAGCAAGTTAATGCGAATGCCAATTTCTATCTTTTCCCTAATACCCACCTATTCTTAACTGTGCAAGTGACCTTAGCTGCCCAGTTGCCTCCCCCAGTAATAAAAACAAAAGAAATGCTCACAAGCAGCAAAAGAGAGTGAAAGCGACCGATGAAAATCCATCCTGATCGGTAGAAAAACACTCATGTAATTAAGTGGACAATGTTTCACAAAAAATAAATCTTTGATCTGTTGCTTGATATGTTCAAAATTTGCTCATGAAACTTAAATATTTGAAAAATAATCATGGTGAATACACCAAAGTTAATTAGCATAAGGGTTAAGATAAAAATAGTAATTATTAAAATATTTTAATTTGAAATAATGTTGGAAAATGGAAAATGTGCATGTTATTGAATCTCAAAAAATTCCATGCTTGATGAATTGCCCTCTTTTGAGTTTTGTGCCTCCCTATCATCAAATGGGACATGCTTTACTGTTGGTTTATTTCTTTAGTTGACCCCATGTGCTAAGTATTGAAACATTTCATTTTTATTTATAACAGGTGACCTTCAAATCAACTAAGGAAAAGGAAAAGTCTGAGTCTAAGGCTGTGTTTAAAACTGTGTTGTTTGCTATAGGGCGTAAACCAACAACTGAGTCACTTCAGTTAGAAAAGGCAGGGGTTGATTACAATCGTACTACTGGGAAAATCACAGTTACTGATGAGAAAACTAATGTTGGAAATGTTTATGCTGTTGGTGATGTTTTGGAGGTAAGTAAGTGTAATTTAATTGCCTGTTATGGATGGCCTCTGATTAATTTGGAAAAATATGAGGTGGGTTTGGCTCAGTGGCGAAGCCAGGTATTTCGTTTGGGGGGGTGTCCAAAACTAGGGGGGTCCGTGGGAAAATTTTTGAAAAACAGGGTATTAATTGCAGGTAGAGGGTTTTTAACTAATTTTAAAACTTTTCATAATCGAAAAAATTTCATTTTTCAATGTGGCTGGAGTGCGAACTAGGCAGTAGACAGTCCACAGTCGAAACTTGGCCAGCTATACAAACACCGCCATTACACTACCCGAACGGCCGAGCCCTAACGTATCGTTTGATAATTTATTATGTAAACAAAAGGACAAACCTTTTTTAGCAACGGTATGATAATTTATTATTTGTAGACTTTCCCCTGCTCCATGCTTAATTAAATTTTTTATATGTCTTAATATTTCGGGGGGAGTCCGGACCCCCCTCCCCCCTCGCTACGCCACTGGTTTGGCTCTTAATAATAATTCTTTGTTGTGATTAATAATTGATATAAGTATCTGGCATTAGTTAACTGTACTTGTGAAGCCGAAATTATGAAATTTTAGCTTTCAAGCAGGCTTGCAAATTATGAAATTACTTCCTTCAGTGGCATGTGTAGTGGTAGTGGAATTTAGTTAAAATAATTTTATGAATTTTACATAAGTGGTTGCTGTTGCTAAAAAATAGGCATTTATTGTCTATATCACATCCAATGCTCATTTCTTATTGTTTATCATTGAAAATTATTCATAATTAGGTTGAAATTATTCGTATGATCTTAAATCCTACAAGTGGTTAGGTAAAGCTTAATGTGTGGGAAACAAATCTCTTTTGTCAGTTATGTTCTGACTTCCTGTAGAATCTCATTTTAGTTGAGAGTTATATGCTGCAGGGAGGTGGCATGACATGAAGTTGGTGAGCTTCTAAGTTCACTGTCATTTTGGATAATTTATGATATGGTATACATTGAAGTCCTTGAAATGTTTCTTTTAGGGAAGGCCAGAGCTTACTCCTGTTGCTGTTCAAGCGGGAAGGTTATTGGCCAGAAGACTGTTTTCTGGTTCAACAAAAAAGATGGACTATAGTAATGTGGCAACTACTGTGTTCACACCCATTGAATATGGCTGTGTTGGTTTGAGTGAGGAAGTAGCTAAAGAAAAATTTCCTGACAACCTTGAGGTATGATTCATAATGAATGCACATAAATAGGGTATCTTATCAGTGCATGTGACTGTATAATGAAGTAGCAAATTGTTAGTAATAACTAATTTTAATTTTGGTGTGTATTAATTCATTCATGGTAGGTTTTCCTGACTGGAGCATAATGCTCCTTTAAATGTTGAAGACATTATTTTCTTTCTTTTGGTCTGCATTTATTGTCGAATTTTAAGCCAGTGAGTTCAGTAATGATGATTCTTTTTTGTCACCACAATCATCCCTCAGGTTTATCATGCATTTTACAAGCCGACAGAGTTTTCAGTTCCTCAAAAGGATGCTTCTGCTTGCTACATAAAAGTCTTATGTTTACTGAAGGAACCTCGCACAATAGTGGGAATGCATTTCATTGGGCCCCAGGCCGGAGAAGTTATACAGGGATTCGCTGCTGCTATGAAGTGAGTACTGCTGTGTGTTGTAATTTATATAGTGGGCTGATGTAAATATTACTCATGTTTGTACATCATCTCATATGGTAAACTAGTAGTTGTTTTGACTTCGTTCTATTCCCTGCAAATTTCTTCATTCCAAAATTTTTTCATTTTGAAGCATGTACTGCATACTACCTTTACTTTTTTTCATACTGCTTTATGGATAACTGCAACAAACCAACCCGTTTTGAGAACTACATAATAGATATGTAGACTCCATTTCATTTCGAACTTATTTCATGAGAACATCAAGAAACTTTCTTTTTTGATAACCCATGGAAAATACAATCGTCAATGGGGAAATTAATTGTTAATGTTGAATTAATATTCCCCTAGACTTCTTATATTGAAAACTCTGCTGGAAATCTTGTGATCAGTGAGAGTTTAGCTTAATGGGTATAGAGCTGGTGTGGAATCACGGATCTATTTTTCACGTTATCGCAGTCTTTATCGCTAATGCTTACCCCTAGAGTAGTGCAAGGTTAACAATAACTGTCCATAAAATTCACTCCACTGATTGTGATAAGCGATTGTAAGTGCTGTGCGAAAAATGAAGAATGGAGATCCGTTCTCTCTGACATAAGCTCTTTAATTTCGAATAAACTGTGCTATGTAGTGTTTTTCTTGTTTGGTGTGTTATGTTGAAGATTTTAAAAAGTTTTGAATATTTGTTCTGAAAATGACAATCTGACTTTATTTTTTAAAATTTCTACTACTAATTTATTTTACAGAGTTGGGATTACTATGGAAGATCTTCAAGATACTGTAGGTATTCATCCAACTTCTGCAGAAGAATTCACAAGAATATTTATTACCAAAAGATCTGGTCTGGATCCCTCTGTCCAAAGTTGTTGCAGTTAGGTGGGTGCATTGGTTTATAAGGATAACATCCCTGTACATTGAAATTGATTTTATAATTTGTTTGATGTGAATAATAAATTATGATTATTTAAATAATTAATGTATTCTTTAGTATTTCATCAGATATTTCATCATGTGTCTCTCTAATTATTATCTCTCTATTCTCTCTGTGATCATGTGTCTATGTACCACTGTAATTACGTACTTTTTTATCTTTTAATCACCTGTATTTTTGTTACCTCTTTACTGCAGTGATTGGATATTTCTGCGGAAGTGATAATGCATGTGATTCAGGTCCCATGACAAGCTTGAACACCAGTGCATATTTCCCTTAAGACAACTGTTATCCTCTTGGGACTACCAAAAATGCTTTATAATGGGTGTCTATTAGGCAATGTTATTGCTTCAACTTGCCTTTCATCATGTTAGTTGTCTTCTTTGAAATCATTAAGGTGAAAAGAGAATTTTTTCCAATTTCAGTAGGCAATTAACAATTTTGTTATTTAACTAACATTTTAACATAAGATCATTAAAACATCTAATTTTAGTATTAATTCAAGAAAAATTTAATTGCATTTTTGAAGTGCATTGTTGAGGCCAATACTTTCTAGAATTCCATAATGAAAAAGGATATTGTAAAGAAGACTGTAAGTGTTCAAGAGGTTAAAGCATACTTTAACCTGTGGAATGCTGAAGTTTTCTCTATGATTTCTTTTTAATTGTATTTTTATATCTTGCCTCCTATGGAGCCCATTCAAGGAATCTGGCTCATAAAACTCTGAAAATGTTAGAAAATAGGAAGGGTAAAAAGCTGAAGGAAGTGATGAAATTGTGATTGTCATTGAAGGTTTTGGGATAGTGGACTCTGGGATGCTTAATTGACTGTGGTTACCATTGAATTTGTTTAGGCGATTGATTTCATTCAGTAATAGCTACTTTTCAGAATTGTTATGTGCTCCATCTCTGGAGCAAATATTTAATTTTATTTATCGTACATTCATGTTGGACTTTATAATCATTGGCTGTAGTTGGCTGTAGCTTCGAGTAACCTGTACTAATTTCTTATGATTTGTATATACTGGATTTTTATTTGGATAGCATCATAGAGTTAGTGTAATCTATATTATACTTCCTCTATGATAACACTTAATGAATTGCAATTAACTTGGAATTATTCTATTATGAAACAGAATGAGGAGAACTTCTATTTCCCACAGTTATTTAGTTTATCATTTAGTTAGAATGTTTTTTATAGAAAAACTTGTAATGTATGAAAAATTCCACGTATGCATTGACTATAATCCACCAATGAATTAATGTAATCATAGTCAGTATTTTGCCACAAATGAAATTAATCCATAAGTTAAATGAGTGATTCTCTCTCTACTGAAGTTTAAATTTGACATTTGTACTCTTTCCTATTTTGACCTAAAATGGGCAGTCTTCATTGCTATTCTAAGGGTGATTATTTGAGCCTTATAGGTATCTGCATGAAGTCTTCTGGCATCTTCCACTGGGTTAGGGATAATCTTTGGGTTTCGGCATCCATGCTTTCCCTGACAAGTGGAATACCCGAATTGAATTGGTGCTGTTGATATGCTGAGAGAGCCCCAGAATTTTCCTTGTAGGGGTTAGCTTCATTTAAAGAGAATCGATCATTGCAACACGTGCATCTGTCTGACATCTCATTTCACAAAAGTGGAACAGAACCTAAATATGTTACAATATATCTATAGGTTTAAGTATGTTTGGTCTAATATGTGCTGGAATGTTATCACCAGGATGGTGATGAAGGAATAGTCTCATTATTGCAGTCTATTTATTTATGGGCCTTGTTCAAAGATAAGTGATGAACTCCTGAATCAGTGCATGGATAGAAATGAAATACATATGAAAACCCAAAACCGAATTTGATTGAGTTTTGTATGACTGTAATAGCTAATGTGATTTCTCCAGTGTTCACGGTCAGTAATTCACACAACATTTCTTGCACGTATCTTTCAAGCCCAATTCACACTGTACTTGATCCAGCACAAGGTAGAATATACTAGCAAGTATGTTAGTTTTCCAGTATCGTGTGAATAGAACCAGTACACGGGCTAGCAAGCATTCTCACTAGCATACCCGCTAAGCTACTGGATTTCATACTTGATGTGGTACTAGATTTCTAGTAGCTTCCAGTAGGATCCATAGCCATCAACCAATCAAGTCACGTTACAGATGCTGTGCGAACTTCTTTTTGTTTAATTAGTATGAAATCATATAGAATAACCACTTCATAGGAAGCGCAAGGTCAATGCTTGTGTGAAATCTCCCATGGCAGTTTCAGTCATGCTAGATTCTGTCCTCGATATCGAGTAGCGGCCAGCACACTAGGTCTTGCACTGGATCAAGTATTGTGTGAACCTGGCTTTAAGGTGAGTGGCTGAAGTGGAGCTTAAATGAAATAGGAAATTTGTGTCTATTGAATTTCTAAAGGTGAGGCATGGGCTATATAGTGGTATTTATGTGCACTTGCTAGTATTTGACACTAAATATTACATAATTCATAGGAAAATCTCTTGAGCTTATTTTACTTGATATTTGACACACTTAGTTGAATTGGCCATTAGGCTTCCCATGTAGCACAGACGGTTGGACCAACGTTGGGAAACTGTGCCATTTGCGAGGTTATTTCTTAGCCGATGGGTCAACATTCGGTGATTGTGAAAAGAGGGCTACTGGATTACAGTGCCATGCATGGCCAGGCAAACTAGATATTGTCTCACTTAGCTCTTTCTCTATGCTCAGCTCTGTACCCTGCAATTATAATACGAGAGTTGTAGCCAGTTTAGCGATTTTTACAAAAAATCAAAGAAGTCTTGTGGTGAAGGACTTTGCAAAATGCTGAAACATTCTAATCTCCTTTATAATATACCTTAGCTGACATTGCCTGTAAGTGTATAGGTTTCCTGTATGGAATGAGGTAAATTGAATTTGAATTGTTTATATGCCTGCAGAATCCTGAGAATCTCAAAGGGGAGATAAGCTTGTATGTGAAAATAATATTCCTCTAACCCTATCAGAAAACGATGATAGCTACCTATAGGAAATAATAAAGATATACGTCAAGGTCTAAAGATTTTATTCTAAGCAATGCAACATATTTATTTCACCCACAAATGATTTTGCAGCTCTTAAGTTATTAAATGTGTTGTCACTGTAGAAGCATTACCCCAGGTTTGCAGTATACGTAATGTAAACCCCTATTCTAATGTCTATCTGGTCTACGTCTGTTATATACCAGATGTAGACGTTAAAAGAGATTTTACATTACGTATACTGCAAACTTTGTGCTCTCAGGATAATGACGAGGGTGATGACGGTGATGACATTTATTCAAAATCAAAGCATTTTCGTAAGTAGTTGCTTATGTAGCTGCTAGGTGGCATAGTGAACTCGAGCGTTATCGGAGTCCTCTGTAGCACATCTACTCAACTACAAAGTCAACTTCATGGTGGCATGGCGGTGACTTACGAATGGCGGTTAACGGATCACGCTAGCTCGCGTTATCATTATTTTTAAGGTGCGCTAAAAAGAACAAAAACGTAATCGAAATTCTTCAACAGTCATCTGGTTTATCGAAAAACCAATCTCAATCGGTACCACAAACCATCAGAACTTTTACTATGAGCGATTCTCTTTAAGACAAGTTTGCGTTACCGAAACGCGGAAGTAGGATCCATGACACCGCCGCATATATTTGTGATAGCAAATTTAATAAATTTAGTTAAATTGTTTTTTCATAAAATAATACTCGTTGAAGATCGTAAACATAACCCTGCGTTCTTATAATCCATAAGTTGAAACTGTTATGTTCCCTGCTAATTGTTCGAAATGTAAGTTGTAACATATGGCAGACTGAATACCTTCCGTTAGTCGAGCAACAGTGATGTATCTACTTATAGGTAACTAAAATTGTTCCATGTAAGTTTGAATATCATATAGACTATATTTTTTATTTGTGTCTGTATGTTACTTTTCCATTAATATTGCAAGTGCAATTGGGTCAATGACGCCCGTTTATTTATCAATACCATATTTAACTAGACAATTTTTTGATTTGGTGATGCGTGCAACTCACACTACAATACCACGGATCTGATTCAAAACCTCTTCCTTTTTTTCGGAAACTCCGGAGCCAATCGTAAAATCTTTCTCCGTCGCTTAGAAAGAGGAAATGGAACACTTACGCATCATCTAAGGAACAATTAAATTTGAAATTGAACAAATTATTCAAATTCTTTCTAAACTGACATTAACACAATTACGAATTTCCGTCCTATCATCATAATTGACGTAGGTACGTCCCCCAAAGTTTACGTATCTGTTACTTCACTACTTTTACATCTTCCATTGATACGACGTGTTCTTCAACATGTATCTGCGTATTATTACGAAGCATATTTAGTTTTATGGATTTTCTCTGCTACCCGAAGTTGTCAAAATAGGTCCATCTACAGGTACATACATATATGCTCAGAGCAACCTCGGAAATACTTTGCGTGGTAAAGGCGTTTATAGGATTTAATTTTCAGTAGACGCTTCGTTGAATGTCACGTGAGGGACTACGTAGTAATAATTATTTATCTGTGGGTTTCTTCTACTTTAAATCCACCGTGGTATTCAAGTGGTGAAGTTACAGAATGAACGTAAAAGTGTGCTGTTTGTTCGAGCAAGCGGAATAACAATCATTAAACATTAACTTCGCCTCTTGCTTGCGCTCAAACCTCTCCATCCCTACTTTATTCACTCTCTTTTTACCTCTTATCTGTCGTGGAAGAAATGTATTCTTAATCTGTTATTTTTTGGTATTTTTCTTATCTTTTTAAATCACATTAATAACCAGACGTGGTTGAACACAACTTATTAATTAATATTATGACCTTTTATACATTCCGATTTTCTGTTGGATATGCAACTAACGCATGCATGTGCTTGTATACATTTAAAATGGTCATCATAAATTAGAAGTCCACATATATCGATGCCAATAATGTTCGGTAAAATTATTTAAGAAATAAAGATATTTCCGCGAGAACTACAAGACTTGGGTAGGGTTTCTCCCTTCAAATGCTGTGCATGGTGTCGTTTACCCTCCGAGTGTCGGGGGAGGGTGAAAGTGACCATTGAATTTACTCCCTCCACTGCGCTAATTTTGCGTTGTCAAAACATTTTCTACGCCTTTGAGAAGAAGTACATACATTGGTTTCCCATCGGAAGTATGTCTTTTGTCGTTTCCGGCAGGTGTGAGCAAAAACACGCCCTGGTACCATGCGATAAACTGAGACCTACGCTGCGCAAGATAGTCAAGAAGCAGTGGTGTCACTCCTTGACAAGCGTGAGTGACAATTAATTGTGTCATTCAAAGCTGGTTACGTCAGCGTGTCCCTCTCAAGTCAGGGACAAGCGGAGAGAGGAATTTGTCATCTCACGCTTAAAGGAAGAGACACTGTGCTCTGACCCAATCCTTCTACTTCGCAGAAGCGTAGATACCTTGCAGTAATAAGTGAGACCTTCCTCTCAGTTCTTCTCCTACACCTCCTGACGAGGCGTGACAAATACCACTGCATGCATGGGAGGCTAGACCTTAGGGGTGATATAAAGTACGTTCTCGGCGACGACATCGTTCGTCTATGCCTCCTTATTTGGCATTATTCTTAAAGTGTCTTTTTTTGGACGTGGTGAATAAATAAATCATGCTCAGAATGGATGAAAAACTTTTCATTCGTGTGGGTGGCGGGAGGCGATCTACAGCTGAGCCAATCTGCATCAATAAGAATAAGTGGGTCGTTTTGTATGTGGATTATTAGGATTTGAAGATGGTCAAGGAGGAGCCCTACCTTTAATGAAAGTGACCGAGGGATCCTCAGTTTAACGTCCCATCCAATGGACGGAATATCGCCCTTGAAATGCTCTACATATAGAAGAACTTAACTGGGTCGGGTTTAGTACTGCAAAATCTCTGACCTTCTGAGTGCCCGCACTCTTGCAACTGTACTAACCTGATATCCCCCAGAAATACCTACTCTTTCAAATGAAAAAGTAAGCATGTAATAACCTGTTAAAATATTTCAGGTAATAATTCGTTCGTATGATCTAAGGTGATATGGTATTTTTGTACTAGGAAGGGCTTTAACGTATTTTTAGTTAACTTACTTGATGATAAGCCATTAATTTTAGGAGAGATGGTTTGAAAAATGAGGGAGAGAGAGAGAGAGACAGAATAGAATGGAAGTATGCGAACACTGGGCAGGAAAGAGGTATTTTGAGAAAAAGCTGTGAATTAAAGCAATAGGAAAATAAAGCGTTAGAATTTTGGGTTTTAGAACACACTGAACTTTCAACCCATGGACCTTCCGGTTGACACATTACCGATGGTGCAACTGCTACCGGTTAGGGAGGTGTATCTAATGATAATGAAATCTAAGGAGACAATACTGCCTTGTCACGTCACATGCCCATCAACATTGCTGCTGAGCTTTTCATCTCATCTTCAATTTTAGTCACTTTTACTGGCTTTTTAGACTGATGTATCGCTTTAACAATTGATCGTGATAAGTATCATTATTAACTTTTAGACCTAAACTTACGAATGCACGAATGAAAAAAAGTAGTGCACAGCCCTATTCATTCCAATACAATGGAGAATGTGTACTTGATGACACGGCGAACGAGATGAAATTAGAAATTTTCGTGACGCAGAGAAGATGTGTGTAAGTTGGAAGTGAAACGATTTCCAGGAAATGAAACAATCGACGATTCCTGAATAAAAAGTCTTATTTTTTTTTCATCTTCCGGTCTTTAACCGGGTCATAGGCTCCATTTTGCTGTTGTGTCAAGATGAGGCTCGTTCCTCGTCATTAGGGCCGCTGATTTCATTAGAGGTCTTACAAAACGACGGAATTAATGAAAACTGATCCGGTGAAAGACCCGAGAAGACTTCATCCAACTCCCACGCCGGGAAAGTAGTGTTACCGTGAGACAAGACCTGGGGTCAATCTCGATCTTGTTTTCCCAGCTTCGGTCTCATCTCGTTTGCAAAATATGGTATTTTTTTATGAATAATCACTGCGTGTCCAATGATATCAATTGTTTTCTGAACGAAAAATACAGAATTTGGAACTCAACGAGGCATTCGTGTGCTCCAATTGTTCCTCAATATGGGGAGGATTAATAGACTCAGTTAATTCCAATATTGAGTGAAAAACAGTAGTGGAATTATCTGAGTTCATTCTCTCCGTAATTCCATTGTATAAATTCCACAATGTCAAGTCTGAAATCATTAGTTGTGTTTTTCAGCGGTGAAAATATTCAAGGCATCGTAAATAAACGCAAATATGCAAACAATTCTTCCATTGATGAGTAATTGGTAGAAAGTTAACAGGGATAATGTTCACATAGACCCTTAAAGCGTTGAAGTTAATGTAGGCAAACAAAATTGTTATTATGAGCATGTAATGATATACGAGTATGACTGAAAATAAAAGTACCCCGTTTAATCACCTTAGGGTTTTAAAGCTTACAAAAGTTAGCTTTTTCATACTTAAAGCCAAACATCATATCTCCCTCAAATTCAGAGCAGGCGAATGCAGCATTGCCGTTCTAACATTAATGCCATCAAAATTCAAGTATTGAAAATTATAATTAAAATCCTAAACGGGAGTTTCTCACTGGTAATTATCATAACAAGATTTCCATAGAGAAAAAACATCTATCTTGACCATGAGTCAAACCCAGCATCTCCTATTTCTGGCCAGTGCTTTAGTCAGTTAAACTAACTATTGTTTCAAATTAGAATCGGCCTGGGGATTTTTCGAATAGAAGATGTGTATGAAACCAAATAGGCGTCCTCCAATGTGGAATATTAAGAGAGGAGCTAGATGTTGAGACGAACTTTCCAGCACACAATGCTACGAAGCAACCGTAATTGTGCGCACTGAGCCACTGTAGAAGTAGATTTGAGTTTTAGGTGCTCTAACCGCAAAGGTTATTATTTCTGCTCCTTCGGGCGTCACTTTTTGGAAGTGAATTTTATGAATAATGAATAAAAGTTCTACTTTCGCCAAGATTTTTCAATAAAAACCTACCAAGGTTTCAACGCCTTTGCATCATTTTCAATGTTCTGAGAATAATACCGTGAAACTAGGATGGCATGCTTTTATTAAAACATCTTGGTGGAATATTACCTCGAGTTTTATTCATTATTCTTTTGACTAAGGCTATATTTCTCCATCTAACGTCAGTTCGACAACCTGACAGGATCGCAACATTTATGCCCGAAGCGCGATTCTAACGCACGACTATGGTCGGCACTAAGCCACCATCTACGCGGTTAAAGCCAACATTTAACACTTAGGCGCTTATTTGTAAATTTGAATTCCAAGATAGTGAACTAACCACAAGACAGATCATTGCAAGGATTGTAGTTAGGATTCAAGTCAACGGGAAATTGCTGATCGTGATTTTTGCGTAAATAAGCTTGAGCTAATTCTAAAAGTCTAGCGAAACGTCGTTTTCACGACGTTTCGCTACATGTATTACAATTCTCGGGCGTCTCTCCGCGACAGGGTGTCTCTTGTTGGTGATAGTTTCTTCAACCATCCACATGGCATGTTGGGGTGTTTTAGACGCCTTAACTCTGAGGAACGCCCTAAATCCGTAATACTTTTATAAGTCAAGGTATAGAGTCGCTGGAGGTTAGTTAGTTAATTTATCCGTACCCGGGTAAAAAAACATCATCGCTGTTTAATGAATGGTAATGTAAGTTCCCAGTTCGCCAAGCACTCAATAGAAGAAGACCACCGAAGTGACTTCATGCCAAAAGTCCTTCACTCGCAGTGTAAGGGCCACAAGCTGGACTATTTGGAAAACCTTGAGATTTTTTTGTATTCAAAAAAAGCTAATGTATGTTTGCTGAATGATATGCTCCCTTCCCAATCTCCTCTCCTAACCTTACCTTTCCCCCCCTCCTCCTCCCGTAATACAATTCCTAACATTGCTCGCTCAAATACCCCCGTTTCCCCACTCCCACCTTAGACCAATCATACTCCCCGCACGTTTAACTCCCTCCCTATCCCCTGCCCCCTCCTCTCCCCCCCCTCACTCTATTCTGTATATAAGGGGCTCATGATGTACTATTGTCACATTGATAATGACTGTATAAGTCGAAACCTAGGCCGGTTTTAATAAAAGTGTGGAATTTTACTAAGTGAATTCATTTACGTTATCAAGTCTAGGGAACAATAATGTTAAATTAGGGCAATTAGTGGAAAAGTATAAAATTTTAGCGGTTACGATAAGTATTCGCTAAATTTCGATGGTATTGGACTCACTGGTGAGGAAATAGAGAGGAGGTTTGAGCCAAAATAATAAAACACCACGTGGAAGAACTTCTAGTGAGACCTAATGCAATAGTGAAGGGATTAGTGTAGACTGTGATATCGAGCCAGGCGAGGTACATCTTTGTCGAAGGCGAGAAGTCTTTGAGGAGAGAGGATTGTTCAAGAATTGGATGATTGTCATATAAGGGTATAAAGGCCGGACAAATGGGCTAGATGGGGTGGTAGACGAGCAAACAAGTGGGCATTGTGGTGGAGGAAGAGAGGAGTTTGTTTGGAAACGTTCAAAGTTGGAGGAAAAAAAGAGGACGAGGAAGCTCTTTGGAGGAAGCGGGAGGCTGAGGCTTTGCGGTCGAAGTCAGATGAGATGAAAGCGGAGGGAAATGTTTAAGGAAAGAGAAGGAAATATTTTTAGCTCAAGTGGGGGAGAAACAAAGGGGTTTGAAAAGGTGATATTGAAGGAAAAAAGTCTATCATGTACAAGGGCGTTTCAGCAGTCGTAGTGAAGAACGGAATTTGCCATACACCGTACAGAACTACATTGTACTGGACGGACTGCCTAGGATACCAATAAATAGCAATGCAACTTATTATTTCCAAATTTGAGCAATTTTTTTGAAAAAACATGACCTCGTCCTCCCAAACCTTCGAATTTCCTTGATAACCTGTTCTCGTCCTTTCGCAAGCTTAAAATACTTTCATTTCTCCAACTTTTGACACTTAAAAACTTTAATATATCCTGCATTCCTTTGAGTATTTTCAGCGTCACCCATTCGCTTAGCGGAAGCTTTTTCAACATTTCATTTCATCCCATTCATTGATGTGGTCAGTAACCGTATCAGCAGTGTTAACTTCCCACACTACTCTTTGGTAATTCTAAATATAATGGGTAAACCCCGTAAATAAATTGAAATAGAGAAATTCGGAATCAAAGTTATCAGCCGTATGTGCATTTCATGTAATGCCTCGTTTGTATTTACTTTGATAGGCGTACCTATCTTCTTTTACGAGAATGTAAACGAACCTCTAGGCCCGTTATAATTTGCTGAAAGGGTGATTATTATAACAAAATAATGAAATGTTAATTGTCTAATGAAGGTTGACGATGGTATTAGAGTGTTTTTTGTCACAACTGGTTATCAGGAGCTCGCACTTGGGCACGGTTGATGAAAAATTCTGTATTCTTGAACAGCTGACCTTTCTCAGTTTATTTTTTGTGAGGGTATTATTTTTTATCGGTTATGAAACGAGAAATGAAATCTCTCCTGCAGGTTTTTGTTATAATCTACGTTAGCTCGTTGGCTGCTACCATACGAGGTGCATCTTTGCTACTAACATTTACACTGTGCCACTCGTAAAGGGACTAACCTTTTTTATGCCGGGTCATTAACAACCTTTTGGGGAAATGAAGTAGGCGAAAGACTCGCTGTAATCACGTGAAACGCGGATCGGCCTGCTGGTGAGGTAGTTTCCGAGCTGGATGCGCGAAATTGCGCCAGGAAAGGCGTTGCAAAGCTTTAATGGGACAGTTGAGAAAAAAAATCCAGCACTATAATTTTCCTCCAAATTCCGCGACAGGCTGCGCTATTGTCAGCTGCTGTCTGTGTGATTTTCTTCCAGAAATTACTATAGAGTAACGAAGTTTATCTCTAGCGATAATTTCAAAAGTCTGAAAAGCACCACCATCATGTGGATCGACAGAGCGCATTATACCAAAAACGGAAAATGTATTGTATCGAAACGCTAATTATTGAGCAGTCAATAAGTGAAGATATGAGAAGGGAAAGTGGAAAGTTGTCTGTATGATCAAACATAATTAAAAATACCTCTTGATACAAGTTCAACCTTTCCATTAATGCGTGGATTATAATAGTTTTAATCCCACTCAGACGGTAGGTAATGCTCGTTGAACTCCTTGCGTGAGCCCAAGAAAATATTCTTTACCGACAGTTGGCCTTCCAGTTGGCCCCGCGACTACTCCGAAACGACAATGCACTTGCTGTTTCTTTGCCGGACCAACTTTAAAAAACGTACACTTAAAAATTCGTATGGGTAATGTGGGTTCTTAAAAGTGATTAAAAATATTTAGCATCGAAATGTGCTGGGAAGTCTTCCTTTGTTGCTTTCCTCACTTTATTATGGCCTTTTAGAGGCTTCATACCTTCCAAAATGTTCACTGGTACTATTTTCTCAATGTCCGGAGGATAGAAGTCTCCCAGACCCGTCATTACAGTAACGACTATTGGCCTTCAAGGCCAATAAGTAATGCCTTGTATGTACTAGCCGGGAATCCTAATCCTAAAGGCAATTTTCATGTGCATTTAAATCTATGTTGCTTCCCGAAGGGCGCCAAAAGGGTGTGTGGCAATGGGTGAATCCATCCCAGTCATGCATTTCCGACGAGTAAACAATTATATTGTAAAATTAAACTTTTTTATGATTCATTCGGTGGAACCACCAAATGCTAAAGAAATAAACTTCACTGGTGTGGTTTAGCTAAACAAATTCAGTAAAAACAACTATGCAATAGGTTTCGCCGCTTAGGATATCATCAGTTAGGTAATAAATTAAGGAATTAAGCATCTGGCACGAATTCGGAGTATCCGGGTTTGATCCGGGTGAAGGCGAATGATTTTATTCTCTGCAGAAATTCTACTATTTTACTTATCAGCGGATAACCTCGTTAAGTTTATTGGTGGTTAGTTCGAAATTCTTAAATTTGTTATAGGTGAGAACCTTTGTGATTAATGTAGACAATAACGGTTGCTTCGTGACATTGAATGTACAGAATTTCGTCCTAACATCTTTTTCCTTCACAGTTTTTCGAAATTCACAGGGACGAAGGACGCTTTGGTAGCTTAACTTGCCAAATCACCGAAAGCGAATACGATGGATCCAGAGTTCAAGTCCCGGTAAAGTTGAATGTTCTTTTGTGGAAAATCTGCTATCAGTTGGTTAGTTATTCGAGGAAGGTGACTGGCAGATGAGTCAGATCAATTGCGCCATTTTACCTTCCGTGGTAATTATGGCGGAGGCGGGAATTTTTCACTGAACGGAGGGAGGGTGGAGACTAAGGAGTGTAGACAACCACACTACTTGGAGGAGAGAGACCCGCCGTCACCATTACCCTGATCTTAACGAAAGGCTCCAAGGGGTTCACGGTTTATCGTCCCATCCGATGGTAGGAGTGCTGTACTCGTAGGGCTATCCGCACGCCACTCAAGTGTGGATTGGTATGCCCCTGAAGAATCTCTGTTACTATGAACTCAGGCCCTCGGGATGAGAAGCCAGTACTCTAGCATTACATCAACCAGGTCCCCGGAATCATCAGGTTTCTGATATCTATATCTACGACATACCCTGCAAGCCACCTCGAGGGTGTGTGGCAGGGGGTGCATACACACCAGGAACAATGACACAACAAACAAAAATGAACACTACAAAACAAACACTACACCTTTAAAAGTAATTGGGGAAAAAAGAAGGAAAACTACCAAATCCCAATCATGCAGTACACACCCATGAATACCATGCATGCAAAAAAAAGCAATGCATGTGAGTCACACATTGATTTGAACATGCAGGTAATTAAAAAAAAATACTATGGACCTACTCTGAATATTACCTCTATAATTATTACCGATTTACGCGATGTTTAACGTTCTGATCTCGAATCGTACGCGGAAAAAATGACATTTTAAACCTGTCCGTCCTACAATCTATCTCTTTAATTTTATTAGAATTATCGAGCCTACCATAATAAGTCGGAGCCAGCAATATATGATTAACCTCATTAATGAAATGTCCCTCCTTAAATTTTCCTAGAAGATTAAGTCTATAATTCAGCCTGCGTTGTGACAGCGATTCCCATCCCAATTCGTCTAACATACCAGACACACTGCTTTCCCTATCGTAACACCCTTTTCTTCCTCTTCTTTGCACTCGATCTAATTCGTAAATTAAGCCTGCTTCATAAGGGTCCCATATACTCGCAGCATATTCTAAGTGTGGTCTGGCAATTGAAAAATAGCAACGTTCCTTCACCCTCTCCTCACTTTTCCCTAATATTCTTTTAATAAACCCCAACCTTCTATTTGCTTGAATGCATATTTCCCTGATATGTTTCCCCCATGATAGATCCTGAGTAAGTGTTACACCTAAGTACTTAACTGATTCCACGTTTACTAATTCCGTTCCTTGAATCATATAGTTTCTTTCTATCGAGTTTTTCCTTTTCCAAAAATTTACTGTCACGCACTTTTTTATGTTCAGTTCTAGTTTCCATTTATCGTACCACGCCTGAATTGCTACGAGGTCCTTTTCTAACGATGCCTTGTCTCCCGGACTACTAATTTCTCTATACACTACTGCATCATCTGCGAAAAGCCGAATTCTACTATTTACTACAACACTGCCGAGGTCATTGATATATAAAAGAAATAAAAGTGGGCCTATCACACTTCCCTGGGGAACACCTGATGTGACACTAACTATATTGGACATGATACCGTCTATAGTAACTCTCTGTTCGCGGTCAACTAAGAATTGATTAATCCAGCATACTACGTGTTTATCTATACCGTAACTTTCTAGCTTTAAGAGCAATCTGTCATGAGGTACTCTATCTGATGATGGAAGAGATGCTATCAAGACGTTACACTCTGTTGGTTTTTAAAGGTTTAAAGGAACAAGATGTGAGGGCGATGACGCCGTAATTGGCGAAACCGGCAGTATAGCCTTTTTATAAAATTTCTGTATCCTTACTAAATCTCTGGTATTCATTTATCTAGAGTCATATTTGTGGTAACTAACTTACCGGTTTTACCGTTGGGAACAATTTACCGAAGGAACACGGCGACTTTTCATGAAATGCCTCAAACTAACATTATACCGGACATAAGTACTCTGCGCAAATGTATTACAGATATTTCTGGTCATGCCACAATCATGCAAGACGTCTGAAACAATCAAAATCATGCGTTGTACAGTTTTGTGGAGGATCTTCCGAAACGTTTTAAGGAGAATCTATAGAAACTACTTATGTAGGAATATTTTATCCCCCAAACTCTTCAGCAACTTTTAGTTTACGATGGTTTTAGTGGGTTTGATTAGGTTATAGGGAAGCAATAACTCACTCTAAACCTTTCATATAAGGAGACCGTTTGCCGTGGATAGTGATAAAATGTCTAGCTCGGATCACTTTCTCTGAAATAAGTCACAGTTCCGCTATGCGATAAAACAGAAACTTACAAATACGACGAAAGAAAGAACGAATATCATCAAGAAGGAAGTCATTCTCGCGGATGGCTCACCAAAGCCCTTGTACAGATGAGCTTTGGTGATTTCGTCCGCGGAGGCATCCAAGAAATGTAATTTTCTCGTTTCTTTGTGGAGAGGGACGAGGAAAAAACGTTCATCACGCCGACTCCGCAGTTTCATATTAACGCTTCTTATAAAGACCCTTCACCGAGGGGGTAGCGAAGCTATCTCTCGGGACTTGCGCGATGATGAAATTTTATCCGGACGGCACGTACCGGATGGAGAAGGAAATCGAGCCTCGGTGAATAATAGGGCGGCTGAGAATCTTCTCCTCTTTTTTCTCTCTTTTCAATAAATGAAGCGGACTGGAAATGCAAGCGGCGGGGGGAAGGATTTGGGCGTTTATCCAAATCTATCCGAGACGGCTCATTTTTTTTCTCCCCTCCTCCCGAAGCGAGGAAACTTCCCCTACTCGGGGGACGTAACAGGTGGTTCGGAGTTGGATTGACAAGTTCTCCAGATTATTAATGGAGATTTTGTGGTTGGCAACCGTCAATTCGCGGCGAGCGAGGGGGTATTTTCCCCTGGCCGATTTTGATGGGATCGAACTAATCTCTCGATCGCCCACGTGAATAATTTCCTAGGGTTTCAAAGGGGTCATGCGCAGTTTGTCACGCCCGATGGCAGTTGCTAATGGGATAAGCCGCTGCAGTTGAAACCAGCGGTGTCATATCGATGGCCGGGGGCAGAGAGGAATGCGACGGGTATATTAATGAAGTGGGAAATCTAGGTTTCTTTCTTCCCGGCTCATTTCTCTCCGAGGAAAGGCGTCGAGAGATCTCTCTCTCGGCATCCTTTTGCACCGTCATTGGGACTGTGCAAGTCGATGTCGCATCCATTTGATCATTCGTCCGCGAAAGTCCGTGACGCAGTAAATTTAGTAAACGATTATATGATATTATTTCGTAAACGATTACTTGACAGCGTTACACAGTGCAATCGTTGGACCAATATTTTAGTGGAAATATGGCGTCACATAGCGGTGGAACTGTCAGTTTACCGTATACTGATTAAATCTATCTCGTAGCAATTGGACGTGAACGAAGCAACTGTTGCCACCGTTATAGAAAATATATTTAAACAATATTATGAAAAAAATTGCGGGACCTCTAGTTCCGCATACTTAGCCCACATATCGTACCACGATCGCAAATTTGCGGGCCAAGGTAACGAGAATTGGAACTCTCTCTTACGAGGGAAATCTTCCACCTTATTTATCGCTAAGCTAATGATTATAGCATTTAATACACTACTAAAAGATATAGTGCAAAAAACATACTTCTCAGTTATCAACAAACTATTTAGACTTTAGAACCCCGGTACTGGTTCGTTGCCACTACCTCCGACCATTTAGTGAGAAAAAACGTGAAAACTGCATGTATATCAGATTAGAACATTTTATAATTTGGTCTCAAGCGTTCACGCTGTGGCGCAACTTTTCCTCGCTAGTCGTAGCAAAAAATTGAAATTTTAACGTTCGACTATGATCTCGAGGTTATTACCGCGCATTTGCTTAGTTTCAGCTGCCAAGTGACACGCCAGTTTCATGTTGACGTCTTGGTCCTGTAGCAGTACCTTTTTATCATCGTCGTCACGAATTTCCCTGATTACCACTGCGACATAGTCAAGAATGTGGAGTTAAGCTCCACAAATTAATTTCTGAGAAGTTATGCGTTCGGAGCACTCGCCCGATTACTAAATGAAAATTCAAGTCGCTTCATGCGTTCCACATTCTTTAGTCTTCCAGTTCTAATTTTGGTCGATGGCCGGCCTGTATTCCTTTCATTTCTAGGATATCTCTGCCGCGACTCTTTAGCTCTTTTTACTCATGCCCCCTTCATTTAGCTCAGAATCTTAATCTCTTGTGCACTATTCTTCTTTTCTTATTTATATCTTTCTATTCTGCCAATTTTGTGCGTTCATTCGCAGAACCGCATTTTCAACTCACATAATTCTCTTTAGTCCTCTTAGTGGAATCTGAAGCTAAATGTTGCTGATGCATTTGATGGGCATCCGTGCTCACCAACTTTCAAACCATCCGCTGCTTCTGCCCTCTGTATTGTGTCCTGTGGCCACTACAAATTTATGTGGCTGGACGTAACCGCACACCAAGTATGCATTATTGACGAGTAAACAATCATATTGCTGGTGACTTCGCAACCGAAATAACATTCAGATACTAATTTAGCGAGGAAACATGGTTGCTCCACGCATTAAATTCAACCTCCTGCCTTACGCAAATATTATGATGGGCATACTCTGCACAAATATTTTGAAAGCATTTCTAATTATTAGGCACGGGGCAAGAGTCAGAAAGAGATTTAAAATTAGGTATGGAAAGAACAATGTCCACTGGAAGGTCAATAAAAAGACAACTTAGGAATTGGTATGCAGTAGGAGAAAAAAAGGCAAAGAAGTTAAACTAAGAAAAACGAAAGCTTTAGGAAGTGAAGGACATTTAGGAAGCCGATAAACCAGCGATGGACGAAATAAGAAGGACATAGAAGATTATCCCGGGCAAAGATGGCATTCTACCAAAAGAAAAACCTACTTTCAGATGGTAATACAAGCGCGGAAATAAGGAAACGATTTATCTGAACACACATCTGGAAAACGGTTCTTTGCTCTAGTGTCATGGACAATAACAGTAGCCTTGAAGTCTAGGCTGTAAGCATTAGAAAGGTGGTGCTATGGAAGAATTATGAAGATAAATGGATCGACAGAATGGCAAACGAAGAAGTCTTAAGATGAGTGGGAGAAAAAAGTCGGCTGAAAACTTTGAACAGAAGACTGGAAAACTCACTCGGCCAAATCTTGGGGCCTGATGAAGACAGTCGTCGAGGGAAAAGTAAATGGAAAGAATGGAAAATGAGGGATGAGACGTATGGAGTAAGTTATGAAAGATATGGAAGAGAAGAATGACGTGAGTATGAAGAGGTTAGCCGATTGGACAATCGATTGGAGAGTTGCATAAAACTAATCAAATTAATCTAAGGATTGTTGACGATGATGACCATGTTGTGCCAAACATGCAAGGAAATATAAAAAATTAATTATACTTCTGCAATAATTTGAATATTCACGCAGACATGCAAAACGGGATAAGAACAGCATTAACTATCCTAATTATAGCTTAGCTTTCATCTATCAATGTTCCAAATCGTACGGCTGTCATTCTATTAATTTTCTTAGTTTGCGTGCTATCGGATGTTTGCTTATCGCATACCGAGTAGTCGTTCCCATTTCGCATCTTAGTCTGCGTAAATGTTCCTTCGGATGATGAATGACAATAATGCGTCCAGCTTCCCTCTCTCGCTCTCTTTTTCTCTCTTTGTTGCCTCTTCATCGTCCCACAAGAAGTCCTCTCCAGGAAGCAGTTTTAACGTGAATCGAAAACTCATGTATATTCCATGGTCCGCCGCAAAAACCATACTTTTTTCTGTTCCTGTATATTCGGTCATGTGTTTTTATACCCATTCTTGCCCTCTTTGCTTCTTCTGCTGGCGAGTTGACCCTCGAAATACGGCAAAACTGTCCTTCTATGGTCTTTCTTCTGATCGATAGAGATTTACGGTATGTTTTATTGTTTTGTTTCAGTTTCACATCCCTTCCACTTCTGGAATTTTCATCGCGAGAGTATCGAATATTTATTTTGGCTGAAAATACGAACTTCCGTTAGCTCACAGCATCAACGGAGAAGTGTTAAGTGCCTTTTAAAATTTTATATTAAATAATTTTCGTAAAATTTTTAAGTTGGAGGAGTTTACACATATGTAGGACCTATTCATATGCTATTAGTGATCCATTTATTTTCGGATTTCGCGTGCTATGAAATGTAATTTTTCTCTTTTCACGACCGGAAGAGCATTAGGTTTTGGGAATTTGGTACATTTCACCGCTAAAATATATTCAAATATTAAATTCCTTTTTCTCGCTTTTAAATTTATTTTTTGAGAAAATTAGGAAGATTCTTTTGGATTTTTTTGTGGCAATTTCTTTTTTTTTCGTTTTTCCTCCTCATTCATTTTTATCTCTTTCACTTCCTCCACTACCTATTTTGTTCTTTCCAGACCTCCCAACTCCCGACATTATCACAAAAGGAAGACGACGGGTCATCGCTTCTGGATGAGGGCTTAAAAAAAAACTTTGACCCGTCCTCCCGCTTGGCAACGGGACTCGGGAGTCTTTTTTATCGCACCAAACCTTCTTCTTTTATCCATTCACAAGAAATGGAGGGTGACGTTTGGCCGGGAAAATAATTTTTTCTTTCGTATTTTCGCTCTTATTCCCTCACACTTGCTCGGACATGGTCCGCTTCTTCTCGTCTTCGGACGTGAGAACATCTCACATCCTGGAGACTCGTGGCGAGACTGCCCATCATTTTTTTTACTCCCCCTGTGTGGTTAGAATGCGAAAGTGGCGATTTATGAAAAGAAAACTGTTTCGGGATTCCCTCGCATTGTACAAGTCATCCTGGAGGCATTTTGAACTCATGTTGTGCTTTGGTGACGATTATTTGAGGGTGCATTGCCATAAAAAGCAGAGGGATGTATATGGGGCTTGTGAATCTTAAGGTCGGTAATTTAAGTATAAATTATCGTGTAAAATAATTTAAAATTATAATGTCTATTAGAATACCATGATATTGTTGCCTAAATGTTGTTGATATTTGAAATTTGTTGATGATTTATTATTCAATGTCTATATCGAGAAAGTCAACCAAGAAGTCCAAGAAAAATCTTCGGGAGTGAATATCCACGGGGAGAAAATCATCCTGCTACGATTCTCCGATGACATAGCAGTCATAGCAGACATAGAAGAAGATTTAAAGAAGTCACCAGAAAATATGGAAAGGACAATGGTCAGATATCATCCAAAGAATAATAAAAAGAACTAAGGTATTGGTATGCAGTAGGAGAAAAGAAGCCAGGACCAATGTTAAACTAGGAAAACAAAAAACCGAGGCGGTGGGAGAGTTTTACTACCTGGGATGCAAAGCAACCAGCGATGGCCGATGTTAAAAGAGAAATCGCCAGTAGTATTACACAAGCAAAAAGGGCATTTTACCAAAAGAAGATTCTGCTTACAGCTGCAAATATAAGCGTTGAAGTGAGTAAACATTTCATTAGAACATACATCTAGAGCCTTCTACTGTAGGTCAGCGAAGCATGGGCAATAACAGCAGCAGAGAAGTCAAGCTGGACGCATATGAAATGTGGTGCTACCGAAGAATGATGAAGATAAAATGGATCGATCAAGTGACAAACGAAGACGTATTAAGGAGAGAGGGAGAGATGTCTACTGAAAACCTTAAAAAGAAGGTGGGACAACTTAATAGGCCACATCTTAAGACACGATGGCCTGATGAAGACAAACTTGAGGGAAAAGTGAACGGGAAGAATGGAAAAGGCAGGCCTCGTATGAGGTGTATGGAGCAAGTTGTGAAGGATGTAAAAGAGAGGAGTAACGTCAATATGAAGAGGTTGGCCGATAGAAGAATCGAGTAGAAGGCTGCGTCAAACCAATCCTAGGATTGTTGACCGAGGATGATGATGACATTGATAGGATTACCAGTGCAGGATGGGTTGTTATTTTTTCTGAATGCATCAATTAATTAAAGTGAATTAAAGAATGATTTATTCACTAAGGAAACAACTTATAAGATAAGGTCATAAGTTAATTAAAGCATTAAAATTAAAGCGTTAAAAATTAAAGCATTTGTTTACGAACTTCCGTACTGAGGGACACACCAATATCTATTTGAAAAATATGGCAATTATATGCTGGATTCTGTACAAATTCTATTCATGGTCTCAATGTTTTATGAAAGTGGAATAGTTAAGATTTGCCTTATCTTCTGTGGGCTATACGATGATAAAATCATTAGTTTTAGCCATATTTTGTCCAATTTGACTCTATCAGCCACAGTTTTACAATGTCTGGTTGAATATTATATTGCATGATAACTTACAGGAGTGCTCTTTTGCACCCAACCGGCTAGCCATTTTTTCTGGCTGTCTTACTCGCTTTTAAAAATAGCCACCCTTGGTAATCACTAAATTAACACATTTATTGTCGTTCAATGTTCACCAGAAATTTTGAATCTTCATCATTTATCGTCATTCTAAAGATTGGTTCGTCGCATCTCATCAAATGCTCTTGATAATTCTATCGTATAACCTCTTATTAATTGCATGGTTATTCTTAAATGCATAGTTTTTCTGTTTTTCATCCTTCGCTGCCTGTTCCACAAATCACATCCTTGGCCTCCCATTGCCATTCTTCTCATTCTCCCTATTCTCTACGACTGTCTTCAGGAAAACTGTCGTTATCTTTACTAAAAATTCCCTGAAAGTTACATAATTTATTTTTCTCGAGATAGAGTGTTTTGTCAATTCTATCTTGGTTTTATCTCTATTAAGTGCTGATAATTTGAGATAATTTAAAGATGCAGCAGTTGTGGTTCGTTATATTTCATGTTTGCATATGATAAAAACTTATAACTCCATAAAAATTTATTGGTACTTATTAATTTTCAACGCAGTTTTACGCGATTTAACACCGTTTTAAATGCACTATTAGCAAAATTCAACGCATAGGCGTTATCTTTAGGTACCTTGCCTTGAAAAATAGTTAAAATCAATAAATTATTCAGTGTAATTATACTGTGTTTTTTTTAATCATTTGCGCGACATGAATTTCCTCACATCTGAAGCCAAATAAATTAAGTAGTTTTGTTTCATTTCCTGCGACTTGAAGTTTGTGGAGATTCTTACAAATGTCTTCGTATTTATGTATTTTTACCCCTGTGTGCTCATCCATAGTTCACACTCTCTACCGATGTTATTTGCTCATAGCCCAAACCGGTATCATCACATGAATTTTCATTCACCGCCATGTTAAGGCCAGCTGATACTCGACTCGAGATATCGATACAACGAGAAATATTCAATTATTTATGAGAGTGCTTGTTTTATCCAAGGGGTTTAAGCGTATCTCTCTCTAGCAATGTTTTTTCCCGTCCAAGTGTACCTCATTCGGAGGATAGTTATCGCCCCCGTTGAATAAAGAGGTAGCGGAGGCATGTTGTGCTCCAGTGATCATTGGTGATACTTAGGCCACCATGCTGTGAGGCATATCGTGGAATATGGAGGATAATGCGCGACATTACTTGGGAACTGAAATTTTGTGCAATGCGGTATTGCGTTCAAAATAAACGCGATCGACTGCTACGTTTGGGATATTCCTGTGCTATTTATATTCAATATGCTCCCATATATTTATATTCAACATATGGGAGCATAAAAGTAAATGCCGGTATATCATGTTGGCAAATCGTTTTACCTATTAATTTGAATGGATTCGGAATGTGATGGAGACATTAGCACCCATTTGAGGAAGGGGTTGAAAATATTGGGTGAAAAAATTCTGCTTTTTCGGCTCTAATTTGAAGGTTAGTTTATATTTATGACATAACCATAAAGGTACCATTTTGATCTCGGAAAACAAGGTAATTAACTCAAAAAATCCCCTATCATCATCCAAATGCATGCATAATTTAAATTTACTTTGGGCATAAAAAGAGTTTGTGTATGGTGCCCTAAATTTTTGATTGGGATAAATACTTTTTTGGTAAATACTTTATTTAATAATTTATTTATTGAATTATTTATTAAAATATTTATTTAATTATTTATTTATTTAATAATTTATTGGTTTACCCTTCTAAAATGTAAACCACATCATACTGCATCGGTTTTATAAATTTGTATAGATCAGCGGAAAAATGTTTTTAAATGATGAAGGAGGCATCATATGATATATTTGCAAGAAATGGTATCAGTGTATGTAATATGGGCGTCTCGCCATCCTCTGAAAAATGAGAAATGAAATTCATTTGTTGCATGTCTTATGATTTTCCCAAGTAAGCTTCATGGCAATAAAAAGGGTTAACCCTCTCCCTCCTAACTCGGCCGAAACCGGCCGTATGGCGTTCTCTGCCTTCTCGCCGAATTTAAATGCCCAGTATCCCCAGAATTCAGACTATTAATTCCCGAGTGGCACCAGCAGTGCTCCTAAGTGAACATCTCTTAATATAATCTATAAATTCTGAAACCCTTTCGTCAAATTTATAACAATTTTTATTAAAAATAGATTATTAAAACTAATGGACATACCTCCAGGTTCATAGCTTATGGTTTACGGCTGGCCTCCATTTCTTAAACGACTTATCTGTAGTACTCGAAGCAACATCCTACTTTACACAATGGTAAATCACATTGAAGACATTTCCAAGAGGTCTCTACACTCCTTCCAGCTCATGCCTTCCTTTTTGGGCACTACAGCAATCACACACTCTTTTTCTTCCGTCAATTTTCACAAGTTGGTGGGGAGGCACCGGAAAACTAGCGGCACGAGCTTAGGTTCTTTTGCTGCCTAAAATCATGCGAGAGGAGTAGTTCCCTATCATCTGTCTGTATAGAGCTAGCCGAAAATCCTTTTGTGTTGTTCTATGCCTTAAGATTGCGGGAGCATTTGTTTCTTTATAAAGTTTGTAACTCGTTACAATGGCTGTGTTTACTACAAACGCGAAAATATATTTCCGCCACTTCGTCTTCCTTCCAAAATCATAATAAGACTTTTTTTCATCGGATCTATCAACTCCACCCATTAAGGTGTTATACCTTACTATGGGTTCTGGGCACGGAATAAGAATATGTTTACATATTTCCCAACCCAGTTTTCCTGGGAACCATCACACTCAGGTTGGTAACGTCACATCAGTAACGTCAACCCAATGCCTATCTATTTTTCCAGCCTTTCGTTGGCGATATTCTGCATATTTATTAACATTTCCTACTATTCTGTGAAAACACTCTTCACCTCCTAACATACATTTCAAATAATCTAATTCATTCCATCTTACGGGTAAGTCGTGCTTTGGCCCCCTCCCTCCAACAAAACCGCGTGGAACTTCGTAATGCAATGAATATATTCCCATTTAGGGCGGAGTGCATTATCACCTGTCGCATCACTGACACTGGGGGTATTATCCTCTTCTTTATCACAATCACCAAAACTGGCTCGTTCAAGCAATTCCTCCTCTTCGTCTGAAGAGCCTCCGCACTGTATCACTAAGGGAAACATCTCTACCCACTTCTCTCGCTGTATCATCTGCACTCAAAGAAGCCATGGTCAGAACTGAGGGGCATTTGGAAGAAGTTTCTTGCTCTGAAACTATTCTGCATTTTCCACGAACACCAGATAAGGAAAACGCATGTTTAGCGATGACAAATCCTTGGGGCCAGACATCTTTAAGAAATTCTAAGGTCAACTTGGATCTGTTTCTTTTCAGTATAACATTTAAGTCTCTTTTCCCTGCAATAAGTTCCCTTTTCCCCTCCCTCTCATAGACCTCACAGGTCAAGGGAACTGGTCTTATGACCTAAGGAGCCATCACTCAGCGCTTCACTCGAAAGGGGCCTGAGAATGCGTCCGGCGGGCTAAAAGATTTTTTTTTCTTTTTTTGCGCCACATGTCTCTTCGAGCGTGATGTAGGAATGGGCGTTTAGTTAGAAAAACAAATGCTCCCTAGAGGCGGCGGAAGCGTGGAAGGACCGAAAGAAAGCTCTTCTCAAGCCAATGCTGGTCACCCATTTTCGGCTATCTTACAGGAGAGAGAGAGAGATGACGCCTGGGCCGCCTAAGCAAGCCATAGCAGCCGTGGTGTTTTCATCTTCTATTCTCTCATCACAAAGTGTCCCATTCATTCATTCAAGAAACCATGGCTCATCACGTCTCAGCGAACAAGCCCTCCTCTACAATGACTCCAGAACCTTCTTTCGTTTCTTCGCTGGTGATAATATGCTATCCCAAAGACTCATTAGCTCTTCGGGATCTTGTGGGTGTTGTGACAGATATTATGAGGTTCTGTTTCATCTCAGAGGAACTAAGGATAAGAGAGATGCGTGCATTAGCGACGATAAACACTTTCAAGCTGAAATGAAATCATATAAGGCTCAAAAGATTGCCCTTAGTACAGCAGGGGAAGACGGCCGGTTTCGGCCGACTTAGGAGGGAGAGGATTAAAAACCACCGGCCGGTTTCGGCCGAGTTAGGAGGGAGAGCGAATTGAGGCATTTAAACTTTGATAGGGAGAGGGTTAAACAATCCAAAAATATTGGGCTATATTTTTCCTCAATGTAGATGCGAACGCGGTATTTTTTAAGGCTAATGCCATGACATTCCTCGCCATTCCCGTATCGCACGAGATTGCTGGCGAAAATGGTTACTGCCTGTTGGTTCAGGAAAAGTATATGCGCTCTTGTTAAAAAAAAAGACAGGCAGGCACAATACCAACTGTGCCGTAAGGTTTCGTTCGTGGATACTTTTGGGTGGCGGAATACTTGGTAAGTGGGTTGCTGGTGAAGTGATGATGGCAGGTATTAGTTTGACAATTATTTATCTATCTAAATTTAGTGGATACTTAGCAGTGGTTTTAGGGTGCGGGCAATGCTTAATATTCTATGGTGTCGATATGGATAATGTATCTGTGATAGCCAAAGTACAAGACAGCCGCGTTCTCGCTCCTCCTCGGCCTACTCCTTCCTGCGTCTTCGGTAAGCTCTATACGTATATCTCCGCACTTGTCATAAGTTTTGAATTTTTAGTATCGTTTTCAAAATGAAAAGGTTGGCCGATAGAAGAATCGAGTGGAAAGCTGCGTCAAACCAATCTTAGGATTGTTGAACGATGATGATGATGAGTATCGTTTTGTTCATGTTGAATTGATCTTACATCCTGTTTAGATTTACTATGCTACAATTGTACTTTAAGTGTGATATTTTGGTTTTTAGTGAAATCTTCGTCAATTCATCACTTTTCACCATACAAAATTTTCACGCAGATGGTTTCAACTGTCAACTAATCAAATAGAATAGTAGAACTCATTGTTGTCTTTGCATTAAAAACTCACTCGCTGATCCATAGGTTAAAACGGAAGCTACAGCTGTTAAACGTCTCAACGTATTCCCGGAATGCGACTCATTTCAATCACCGCGCGATAGAAAGGAAAGGGGGCTAGTGGCCGATCTGATCGACGCGGCCTCCACTCCTCTACACAATGGCTGGCTATTTTTCCCATGAGCTGATTTTCCCTGGAGTTATGGGGCTTTGAGTTACCACCACTTTTCGTGACGTGCTTTATACCCCAGGACCGATTTTAAAGACGCATTCGTATTAAAATACAAAAATCTTTTTTTATAGCATAGAATACATACTATGTGCCCATTTTGATGTAGCACGGTTTACTTATTTGGGTATATTTTCCGTACTCATCCACGAAATATAGCTATATGCAAAAAAAAAAACAATTTCCTGAATAATTTCCCGAAGATTGAAACTTCCAATTCGTACTTGGTGGCAAAAAAATTCGAAAGCTGGGAATGCCTGCAATCGAACCCGTGAAAAGACATTCAGCAAGCTACATGAAGAGTGATTTGCACGGGGGACTTCACAGTAGGCATTCATTAAAGTGAGAAAGCATATTGTGAGTGAATGCACTTTTAGAAACCTCCACAAAAATATTTGAAATAAAAGTACACGACCAGTTTCCACTCATCATCAAGCCCGACATGTACAAGCAAGCGTACGCGTTGTATCATAAATTCTTTCCTATACCTGACTCTTAATATTCTTCCTTTTGAGAGTGTCTTCTCCTCTTCTTGCTCCACTTTCCCTCCATATTCCTGATTAGCAATTCGATTCTCGCTCAGTCTTTCAACATAACCAAATAAACATTGTCCACTCCCTTTTTAACTGTCCATAGTCGAAGCATCCATTCCGAATTATCCCAAGAATCATTTATTTTTCACTGTATTTCTGTATTTTTCTTTCAGATACTTCTCAGACACTAATTACGCTCTATATCCAACTGAAATTTACGCTTACAGCAGCACACTTCTCAAGTTTCACTTCATTTATCTAAGGTAGAAATGGTACACATCCAGGTGCATTGCACCTATTTGCCCTTCCCATTGGCGTACAATAAATTTTTGAATTTTTTCAGTATTGTGTTCTACACATTGTCCACATTTTGGCCTTTGTCTTTGCGTTTCTTCGCTTTTATTGCGTTTCTTCCTCCGACTTACTGCTTTTCGCGAATATTTGACCAAGGCGCACAAAATGATTTCCACGTAATAATTGCATATTCCAGTAAAATATATACGGTAGGCAAATTTTACTTCGAATTCTCACCTTTTTACGAGGTCGACTGCGCAAGTTTTAAACCCCCGTATTTTTGAACAACCATACCGTGAAGGAATGAGGGACATATCTCAGGCGCAAATTAATGCATTTTTTATATTTATGCCTCAGTTCTCCGTTCACCCTTGAACTAAACCGTAAATTACCTTTTGAAAAACACTCTTGGAATATTGAATTTTGTTTCGGTGCCGGCTTGTTCACTGATTTTGGGATCAGTCATCCGCCGGCTTTCACCGTCGAGTACCTCTTCTTTCCCGGTACTCTCCGCTAATCAGCGGAAGCTTGCTCACCGGTCGCGGGAGACCTCTGATTGGAAGGGCCAAATAGTAGTAGCCATCGACACGCATCACGGTGATGGATGAAGTTGGCCGGGAGAGCGGAAATGAGAGTGTGTTGCGTCTACTCGGCCAGGGATTTTTTTAATTTCAGCAGGGCGAGGAGAGAGGGGGGTCGGGGGATTAGCGGGATGGCGTCCCGCGGATCTCTTCCGACGCAGCCGGGAGATAAATTGACGGGCGAGCCTCTCGTGGCTGGAATGCTGACGAATGGATTCATTAAACCGACTGCCCGCCACCGACTGGGGTTACCATTGGAGGACGTAAGGGAGAAATAAAAAGAGCGAGAGAGGGAATTGGAGAGCCTCCGGATGCGCGAGAGAGGATTTTCGGTATTTTCTTCACTCGCCTTCCCGTTCTCTCCCACGAAGAATATACCTTTGTGGTCGTCGTCACTCCCTCCCATAATAAATTTTTTTGGGGAAGCCCGATGTATCACGGTCGCAAAGACGTCAGTGGGGCGGCAGGGCAGGCATGTGGGGATCATGGTGGTGCGGTATAACGCGTGTGTGTGAGAGGGTGGGGAGGAAGGGTGGTTCGTTCGTAGGCATTTGATCCCATGTGGTATTTGCTTTCTAACCCAACCCCTGCCTCCGCCGCCCGAAAACCTTGCCGACGGAAATATTGGGTTACGGAGGGTGTGTCTCTCCCTCTTTATGCCCCGGCCCGTATATTTTATATCTTTGTAGGAGCCTTCTTTTTCCTTCCCAGTTTCCTTTGCGCCCACCGAGATGGCATGCCCTCCTTTAACACTCGCTTTTCTAGAGACGCAGTTCCCATGGTTGAGCATAAATAATGTCGCGAAGATTTCATTAAACTTGTATTTTTTCTGAGATTGCGTACTGAAAAATCCGCATGAGCTGGGGAAGGAAGTGCGGTTAAATATTCAGCCGATCGTAAAAAGTGTTAACGTCTCCCTTCCCCGCTTATTGATAATGATGATGATAATATTTTCGATACTTCCTCGTGCTTACTTGAGTCACCTCCGTATCGAGAGTCGGAATCAGTCGAGCATAAAATTCGCCATAGGTGAAAGGTCATCGGGTCTCTTTTGTCCTGCCAGGATATCTTGTGCCGCCCAAACGAAAATATATTCCATGGGGGACCGTGTGGACCGGAAACCCACTCACACACATACTTTGATACCAACCGAAAAGGCTGAGAATTTCCCGCGAAGGTGGGCTTGCATTGATGGTGCCGGTTCACCGAAGAGCGGATCAGAGGTGGGCGAAGGAAACACGCCCGCAAAACTTTACACCCGCAAGGGACTCACCGCCGAAATGGATCCTACGAGCATGACATTCACCTACCCTTGGAATGGTGACAAGAAAAACAACCTTGAGAAGACCGCGAAAAGCCTGTCGCTGTCCGTTTCCCGCACATTTCTACGGTCTCGGGAAACATTTCGAGAATGTACTCGAGAGGCACTGAGGCATGGGAGCTATCAATAAAGCACCCAGTTAAATTGGAAGCAGACTCGTGAGGTTGTGGAACCGCTTGAAATTTTAAGACTTGGGGAATTTCATCGCATCCATTGTGAATGCCGGGAAGTTGTATTAAAAATCAACGCGTTGTCCAGAGTTCAGGTGGTTTCTTAGGCTTGCTCACACGCTTGAAATCGTATCTAGTGTCAAGTACGAGGTGCATGGTGTAATTTTCATTAAAAGGGCATTACGTTGCCATCGAATGGATATATGGACTAACAGACGAACGAGGATATCGAAGTTTGGGGGGAAAGACGCCGCTTCAACAACGGTGTCGGGTATTGCCTCAGGATTTCCACAAAACAATTTCATGGGAGGATGAAAACTTTGGGAATGACGTGGGAGTTGGGAGGATGAATGTGTTTGATGCCATGGCTCAGCGAATGATTTGCTCAACTGTCTTGGGTTGGTTGCGCCCACATAAATCTAGTCAGAACTCACATAACAGAGATGACATTATGTGGGAAACTTACAGTTTTGACGAGTTGATTATACTTCAATCGAACTACCATAGATTTTTGACAACCACTGACAACCATATTCAGGGAATTGTCACTATTTTTATTTTTTGTATTCCTCTGGTAAGGTAGGTTTAGATGGTCGTAAAATTTCTTCCTCGCAGCCTACCTTTCACATGATTTCCTCCCTATGTTCCGATTACTTCCTACCTCTTCATTCTATTCAAACAATCCCTTCTTCTCCTCCCTCAGACCCGCTTACCCAACATTCTTCCCTGTACCATGTCCTTAAAAAAAATCCTGCCCCATATTACACTCCACTTACTGTCTTCTCCTAATTTTTCCCATCAACTTTCTTTCCTCCCCTGCTATCCCCAGCACTTTCTAGGTCGTCTTCTTTTCCACCACCTCAATTCTCAGCCCTTCTCAACATCCGCATATTAAAATCGCCTAGTCTATATTCATTTTCTTTCCTAAAGTCCACGTGTCGGCGCCGTAAGATGACACGTTCCATAATAGACCTTTTACCAGTCTTTTATTTACGTCCTTATTCAACAATGGTGGTATTATGTCTACCTGTAAACGACTCGTACACGATTCATCTTCAAACTTGGCTTCTGCTATTACTTTTATCCTCCTCGCTACCCAGATATGTAATTACTCATTGCTCATAATGTTTGTCCTATTTACTGGGAATTTTTGTGAAGCCTAGAGATCTCGTTGGTGCTCTTCAGTAAACATCCAGGCAACGGTGCGAGAAGAAAAGGTTGTCTAAAAGTCATGAATGTACACGATCTAAGAGACTTTTGAAAGGAGCCACAAGAGAAAAAAACGGCATGCATATGGCTCATAGAAGTTACGGAGGCTAAAGTTGTGTGAAAATGATGTACTTTTAAGAAATTAATGAAGATAATTGTCATTGATTGGTAGCTATGATTTTTCTGAAGGTGCATCGAAAAATACTGAGGAACTAGTATATTTGTCTGGACGAATTGCATTGCCAAGCCTAACTAACTCTGAGAGTGATACCTGAATCATCATTATCCTTGGTCAACAATCCTAGGATTGGTTTGACGCAGCTTTCCACTCGATTCTTCTATTGGCCAACCTTTTCATTGTGACGTAATTCTTCTCTTTTACATCCTTCACAACCTGTTCCATGCATCTCATACGAGGCCTGCCTTTTCCAATCTTCTCGTTCACTTTTTCCTCGACGATAGTCTTCATCAGGCTATCGTGTCTCAAGATATGGCCGATTAAGTTTTCCCTTCTTCTTTTTAGAGTTGTCAGCAGACTTCTCTTTTCTCCTACTCTTCTTAGCACTTCCTGGTTACTTACTCGGTCGATCCATTTAATCTTCAGCATTCTTCTGTAGCACCACATTTCAAATGCTTCTACCCTTTTCTTCTCCGCTGCTGTCATCGTCCATGATTCACTGCCGTAAAGAAACATGCTCAAGATGTATGTTCTGATGAACTGTTTCCTTACTTCTATGCTTGTATTTCCTGCTGTAAGTAGATTCTTCTTTTGAAAGAATGCCCTCTTTGCCTCGGCTATTCTACTCACTATTTCTTTCTTGCTTCGCCCATCGTTGGTTACTCGGCTTCCTAGATAACAGAACTCTTTAACCTCTTCAAGTTTTTGTTTTCCTAGTTTGACATTGGTTTTCGACTCTTATTTCTTGCTGCACACCAATATCTTAGTCTTTTTCTTACTTATCTTCAGCTGATATCTGGCCATAGTCCTTTTCATGGTTGTTAGCATTTTATTCAGCTCCTTCTCTGTCTCTGCTATGAGAGCTATGTCATCAGCGAATCGTAGCATACTGATTGTTTCTCCGTGGATACCTGAATAACTCACGGAAATGTCTAAAGTTGGCAATCTCTAGCTAACTTGAACTTTCATTTAACCGGGAACTTTCTCTTCATCTTCCTTTCAATGGTTTGATTGTAGTATTTATGATACTGACTGAAGTGAAAGCTGAGATTTCCACTCTAATCAAAATTGACATCCACGAAATCTCGCTGGAAATCTTGTATGGTTTCAGATGTTGGCTGTCTGAATGATTGTCAAAGGTGGTTGGTATTAGGGAAAGTTCTCATCACTCTAAAACTTCCAGATTTTGAGCATTATAAAGTTCTTTAACGTTACCAAATGTATGCATTGACTCAGGGGATGAATTGGTGATAAATTCTATTTTGAAAATCAAACAAAAAGTACTACTCTAGCCTGAGTTATGAGCCAAAAACTTCTCTTGGACTTATTGGCTTTGACAGTCTCGGTTTCCGCCTTTATTGATTGTGCTGATTGCAAGAAATTTCATTCCACTAATTTCTCTAAGTTACAGGATGAACGCAGTTTTAGTTCGGGAAAGCCACCCCCAACATCATTATCGAATTTAAATAACAATTTACTCTCCGGTGTAGAAATTCTGAGAGTATTTTCTTTCGCAGTTTGGAGTTTTCTTCTATGGGAGTCAAGTTCGATGAAAACTTTTGACAAGAGAATATTAGGTCCTCTTTGAAAAGAAAGGAAGATTACTTTCAAACTCTGATTGGAATAATTAACGAAAGAAACAGGCGCTGAATTTATACCCCTTTTGGTCTAATATTTTCTACCACAATTCATTCCATTAAAATGCCTTTTTATTTTTTATCTTTCCTGGACTTTGTTCCCTCTTTCCCCGTAGTGAAACCATTCATGTTTATACGGTATTCTACCCGTCTGGAGTTTTTTGTTTTCCTTTCTAGCCATTTTATTTTCAATATTCTTCCCCAAGCCCTTTTCTCTGAAGCCTCAAATCTAATCTCATTATCCTTTCACTGGAACATAACATGGGGGCCATACCACACTTGGTTTATGATATTTTCTATCACTCTCGCTCAGGTGGTTCGCACCGTTCTTCTCCGGCTACTTTTTCCAACTTCTTCCGAAATACTGTCAAGGTGCACGAATACCATCTGGGCCAATGAACGCTCTTCAATGACATAATTGTGACAGATCCATAAATATTAAGAATATCTTTACCTTTGTTTTATTTTTCTTTTGTTTTTGTCCTAAGCATCTCACAACTCATGTATTGCAACAAAACCACCCTACCATGCACTCCTCAATGACTGAAGATTCTCTGTTGACCGAAAAGATTTTAAAGAAAAAATATTGATAGTTAACAAACACTCAGATTTTGAATTAGACGACCGAGATTTTACCATTTAAAATGATCTTGTGTCTTTGTGCCATTTTTACCTTAAGGTAGTTGTAAAAATTGTATTCGGTAGGTTAAAGTGAAGCTCGTGACAAAGTGATAAGGTTAGATTTATTTTTCAAGTATATAACTCCAATTTGATGAAAATAATTATTAAAGCCGTTACACCGTTAGTCTTGTGGGAATCGTTAGTTTTTTTTTAACTTTCATCGCCTACAAATCTAACCGATGTCACCAACTCCTCTTCTATTGATATTCTCATGTCCTTTTTCGGGACAATATCATCGGTCCCTTTGCGCGCACACACAAAATCAAATGTTACATTGAATTAACGCACCGGCCCATTTCAGTTAGTCCCGATTCTCCATTGGTATTTTACTTGTGCTGTCTTCTTTGGGAGGAGGTCTCAAATGAGGCACGGTTCGTTTTCGTGTCTTACTCTTTTCTGTGAAAAATTCGTCAACTTTGTCTAATAGACTATCATATAATTTATAGTCCACGAAACACATCCTCCGATGTTCTAAGATTTATCAAATTTTTAATTTCTGTTTTGGTGTCATAAATTTCCTTAATATTCATCTGCGTTGCCATTTGCTCTAACATCCATTCATACATTGATGAGTCTTGGAAAATTCTTTTCTGTGAAATTTAGCTTTTTGCCGTACGATCCGAACAACTATTGCCGCATTACTCATCCTAGAAATTGGAATTGTTTCTGAGATAAGCACTCTGGCTCTACGCTACATTTTGACTGAATCTTTTGGGTGTATTTGAAGCTGATGTGTGTGATGGTAGCGTTAGAAATATGTTTATAACACCCGCGTATTACACTCCATTTTCGTTGTAATTATTTGAGGGAGGTTACCGACAGCTAAGGTAATTCGTACCATTTTGGATAGGTTATTTGACGGAGGTTGATATATTTCAAGGACGGAGGAAGGATGGGGGAAAACCCACTGCCAGCAATAGTGTGATCTAAACGAATGGTTGCTAGAGGCCTATGGTTTAACATCCCATTCGAATGACGGAGTACTAATCTTGAAGTGCTCTACTCAAGAAAGGGATTAATATACCGATGAAAAATCCATGCCACAGCTGGGATGTGAACCCGGACCCTCGGAATGGGAGTCCAATACTCTAGTCACCATACCAACCTTCACCTTCACTTGATCTGAGTAGAGGAACAAGATTAGAGATATAGACTTCCGTACGGATAGCTTCGTCTTCCCGACAACAACAAAAGATCACATAATAGACGATATAATGAGTGGATACGTAGGTGTAACGTAGGCAGTTCTGGTGCATTGAAAATATGTTTTTAACATTTCTAATTCATGTTAACTGCACATTTGCATGACTAACGTGAATTATAATGAATGAGTTTTAGAAAATGTTCAGCCCATAAATGAATGTTAAATTACTTCGCCTGTAATTTAGTTACAGACCTTGGTATGACACGGATGACCAATGCATTTCTCTAATTAAGTAGCATTGTACCAAACAATAATACATGCAGTTAACTAATTTCTGCTAATTATTCGCTCTCTACCACAGCCTTGAGTTGACTTGCAGGATGTTTCGTAGATATAGATTTTGCTAGAAATTTTGGATTGTTGAACACATATTTCTTGTTGGTTTAATGGTTTTATTAACGTGGCCCTCCATGGTTGTGAAATGAGAACAAGTGAATACCATGAGGCAATTAAGGTGAAATCCTACCTCTTTATGTTTCCTGCAGCGCAAGTGAAGTTCTGTCTCTTGCTGTTTCCCGCAGATTCCTGTTTATGAACCAGTGGGATTACCTGGTACAATCCGATCACCTTTGAGACTAGCGGAAGCGTGGCGTGCATATTTCAACCCAGGAGGAATACAGGCAACCCGCATATACACTCCTGACAGGTGGGTTGCATAATCAAATTATTCTTTTTTTGTCACAATGCTGCTTTTCCTCAAACAATATCGTCTCTTCCTAGTTTTCCTATGATATACCGCAATTGTTTACTACGAAAAAGCGCTAAATTTACATTTATAAATTTCTGATAATTAAGAACAGATTCCTTGCAAGTGTAGCTCTACGGACTTGTCTGGCTTCGTTGGGGGTATGTGTATCTAATTGGACTCTACACTGCTTCCTACGGTACACTCATACTACTATGTATGTATTCCTATAACGAACGTTTTATAGGGATAATTTATGATAAGCTCTTGGGTTTTGGCTTAGTTAGTTTCTATGGGTTCCTTTTGGTACATAATCGATTCATAACGTTTTTGCTGTAATGATAAGCACCTTCTCCGATGATACGTGTGATAAAAGTCGTCATTGTAGGGAAAACAAGACGATAGCAATCTAACGAATAAACAAAAATTGTAGTATAATTGTGATCATGCAGGTGTAGGGTAGAGTAAAACAAATAGTTGTCAATCAAAACAGTATCATAATACTTACTAGCTCTGTTTTCAATGTAAATGATAAGATGATGGTCCTTAAAATTTAAGCTTGTCATACCAACAGTATTCAGTTTGTACTTTAAATTTTAGTACTTTCTGCCACGTTCTGAATACGTTCTAGTTTCTTTCTTTTAATAATTTCTTGATCGGAAATTTTTCGGCGTTTCTTTTAATCTCTCCATCCTCGACTTCTCTCTAATTATATTTGTCTTATTATATACCTACTTTGCGTCACAATCCTTGCAATTAGATGCTATATCATACATGTCTCCAACTCATTCACTATGGTTTACTTTTTTTTAACCTTCGTCGCTAATTGACCGCATTATTCACCTTATTGCTATTTCCCATCTTGTTTAAGGCTGGAATTGCCGCACATTCTGGGAAGCGAAGGAATATGAATTTAGTGAATGTGGCAAATAAATAACATGTTATAACAGTTATTATTAAAGTATTTATGTAACGCTGGTAATTGTTTTTGCGGTGAAAATATTCCGTAATTTTTGTTGTTGGATGATTAAAGTTGTTCCCTCTCAATCCACATTGGAAGAACCAGCGGATAGGATATTTTAAGGCTCACAGTATGTAGTTAAATTGTCACCATACGGCTTTGTAGCTGTACCCCGACAATTCTGAGTCCAGAATTACTTTTTCCACGTTAGTTGCTCCTGATAGTAGTGGCAGTAGCCGTTCGTGGCAGGATAGGCATCATGCCACGGATATGTGGGTAATTGGGTGAATGAACTAAAGTTTCATGGAAGAAGGTGGTGGAGGGGTTGTGTGATTTCCGCCGTCGGAAATAAGCCTGCGTGTAAGGAAATATGCCAAGGGGTTCGCGGTTTAAGGTCCCACGAGAAGGATGGAGTGCAGAAGTTGCATTGCTATCCTTCCCACCCCGAGGATCCGGGTTCTATTCCCGATATTGACTGATATTTCGGTGATTAAACGGTCCCAACTTGAGAGCTTAGTGGAGGGCATTTCAAGTTCAGTACTCCATCCGTCGGCCTCCGAACTCTTGGCGCCTTTCGTCAAGAGCAGGCTAATACCAAGCGCGGGCTTTTTGTCCTCCCTTCCTCCGTTTCCTGAAATATTCCTACCCCTAGCTGATTACCCACCTATCGAGAATGACCCTGTTAAAATTAATATCCCCCGGTACAACTGGACTTGTTGCAGTCTTCATCATTCTTAAAACGAGTTTCTCCTTGCTTTCATCCTTGCAGGCGATGATGGACGATTGGTTAAACCTAATATACAAGGAGCTAGCTAAGATTTACATAATAAAAAGCGAAAGGTTATTGTTCCTATTCCTTTATAGCTCACCAACACCATATGACTTCATTAAAACAAATGAGTTTTGTATTTAATGCGTTGGGATTTCAGTGAATACTTTCGCAACAGGGGGCAGGAAAGGAACACTTTTCTGAAAATTTATTTTGCACTGAATCTTTAATTGTAGCTAAAAAAAATAGAATATTCCTATCGCTACTACTCCCAAATGAGGATTGAAACATTTTTGGAAGAAAACATCCGAAACACAAGAAAAGAGATCAGCGTGACTGCAGTTCTGAGGAATTTAACAGTTAATTCAATATTTTCGTGTTAATCTATTCACCAATGTGTATGGAAAAATGCAGTAGAACTTCTGCAATTAAGAGCATATTTTTGGTTGTTCGCATCCGGTATCACTTGAGGGGCTGATCACTGGAGACTGTTTCTAGGCCGTAAGTTATGACCCAGGGGCGGTGGATGATTTCGCTCCGGGGCAGGGTCATGACTAATATCGAGTGGGAAGGATAGCCTCGCTGCACGGGACTTCGTTTCTTATTCATGTTTCGTACGGCGTTTCTCTCTCCTGAGTAGGGTTGACAGGTGTCCGGACTTCACGCGGACAGTGGGGGTTTATCGCGTAAAGTGCCGCGGTAGCAGCTCCGGACGAGAAGTATGGCCGGGGTATACCCATTCTCCCGGCGAGCAAGCTCCTAAATAACCGTGCTCCCGAGTGCCTTAGCATCCGAGAACAGAGAAAGGTATCCTCGACAGGATGATGTTGATTGATTATGAAGTGAGAAGTAAGTGATTTATTACGGACTTAGGCTCGGTTATTTAATCAATTTGTTCAAGTAATGGTCTTCTGCTATTGAAACTGGGAGCAATTTCCAGTGGGACTGGAAATATGGTTCACTTTGAAGGATATTTTTTAATTCTATTTCGGATACAAATCTGGTTGTTTACGGTGTCTCAAAGGGTCCAAGGGTCTTCTTTATCTTGTAGTCCTGCGTCCCTCTTCCCGTCTTCAGGAATAGTGACGTCCACCAAGGTGCAAACAGAAGTTCAGTGTTTTCAACGTTGGGCAGGTAAATACATATGTTGTGAACGATATAGTCGTGGAAGTTGAGGATGGGAGCATATCCAGATGGCTCGTGTCAAACCCTATGGAATTTGAAGCCACACAAGAAGGGAAATACTACTTTAAACAATGCGAAAAATGAGATCACCAAGAATTCCAAGGAACATGCAGAAAACTTTATGCTTAAATGTACCTGTCTTGATAGGTCATTCATTATTCCTCTTCTTCAATTTATGAGCGTCAAAATTTTCCTCTTGGTTCCTGTCCAAAATTTGTTTGAATGCCAGAATTCATCCTCCTTCGTCAAAGTGAGTTAAGACGGTTTTAAGTTTCGACGACGATGTTTACAAAAATGGATTTAAATGATAAGATCAAAAGATTGAAGTTTCAAGGAGCATATCGAGAAAAGAACGCAGTAAACATAATTAATACCCTCGTTCACCTAATTTTTATGTACATATTGGCCAAAAGAATATATACACTGAAGTGAAAACCATCAATATGAAGGCGCCGCAAACAAGCGTCATATATGTAGTTTATGTATATATTTGAACCAATTTTGGTAATAAAATGAACTCCCAGAAGAATAAAATGCATTGATGAATAATATGACTTGATAGAATAATAGAAATATTAGGTGACGCCGCTGCGGTGAAACTTGCGAACGATTTTATTGTTAAACGTGATTTAATACCCATGCAGTCTCCATCACGGGGCGCTCCGCGATTTGTGCGGAGTAGGTGGGGCCTTATCCTTCCCAAGCACCCCCCATTCTGACTTCATTGTCACCCATTGTCCATTGCCACGGCAATGCCTCCTCTATTACATTCTTACCTTCTTGGATTTGATTAATGCGGAACAATATTCAAGGAATGCCAACTAGGAGATGCCCGCTGATATGCATGTAAAATAGCAGAATTTGCACCGGGGCAAAATCATTCACCTTGAGCCCGGAACCACCTGATTTCCGGCCCGGTGCTTCAGCCAGTTTAGTCTCCCATAGCGTCCTTCTTCCCTGTGAATTTAATGAGATATTAAAGAGATAAGACGTCAGACCGATCGTCAAACATAAAACGTGACAGAGTAGCCCTGGTGTATTGGGAAGGAGGACGCCTTAGAAGCTAAACAGGCTATAGCACCTGGCCGGAAATCAGTTGGTTCCTAGGTCGAGTCCCGGCCAAATCGAATGATTTTTCACTTTGTGGAAATTCTACCCAGAATCGCATTAACTTTTTTGGCATTTGTTTTGAAGAAAAGAAAGCTTCAACATGCACGCCGTGACAGAATTGTAAGGCTTCATATTTTCTGGGCTTTCGTGATGCATTCGACCAAAAGTGTTTCCGTTTACGTCCGCAAACACATGCATGTTGCGAGGCTCAGGTTCTTTTGCTTGTGACTGAGAGGCATAGAAACGTTATAGTTTCCAACTTCTCCTCCCGCAGACCGATGACTCTTTTCGAGCGAGAGAAAGGGTTTTCGATTGTTGGGAAGCAAAGAATGACGTTATCAATTATAGATTTTTTTTATCATTTTCATTTTTATTATAGCCAATATCATAATACGAGATTATAAATGACAGTAGATCTCACGTGGCTCTGTGGAAAAAATTATCCAGCCTAAATCGCTTATGGAATTTGGAATGTTTGGGTTTAGTTTGAGGTAAACTGTACAATGTACATTCACTTAAAATACAAATAAGCAGAACTAACTTGGGGTTCATTAGTTAGTCAGAACATAATTCAAATTCGTCATGTTAAAAAGTTATCTTTGAGAAGTTATAATTCGGGAGCCCATAAGCAAGTTTTTGTTATGCTGGCGAAAGGAAGCCTACCTGAAGCCTGGAGACCGACAGCAAAGCTGTCGGTGGATTAACTGTTATTTGATTGCGTACCGGATGGCGTAGATTTTGATGGAACATACCGACTCTGGTCTAATTTTTTTCTCTCCTTTCCCTAGAGTGCATACTTCTATGTCTCTTTTCTGTTGAAGTTCAGCATACTTCGTAGTGATCCCAATTAAAATACCGTCACTTATTCCACTTCCTCACTTTCCTATTATTCTAATCTTAACCTTCTGCAATGATATCTGGATCCACATCGCCCGTTATTACTTGTTCCATCCAGCTACTCTGCCTCCTATTTTCCTGGAGCAAGTTTCTTTCTTCCTCACCTATCCCAAGATCTTCCTTGCTTATTTTCCTTTATATCCATTGCCATTTCCCCTACCTTCAAACACACGAATCAGATGCGTCCTAGTAATTAAGTCTTCAAAAACAAGTATTTTCAAATTCCTACGTATCGTTTGCCTTAACGTTTTTGAGTGAGAGTTTTTTGAACTTGCGACAGTTTACACTGTATTTTGAGTCGTTTCTTGGTCTTTGCGATACAAAAAACAGCTCGAAATACAATAATGGCAAATATATTTTTGAATCAATGTAACGTTTTTTGTAATTTCTCATCTGGAAATGCCTTCTCGTCTTATTGTTGAAATGTTGGGCCTTTATATGTTAGCCAGTCAAAGGGCCTCTAAACTTCGAAGAACCAAGACTGCATCCGCCTGCCTCTATTATCTCTCACACGGGTAAAGTACTGTCATATATTTTCCTGTGTATTTACCATAAAGTATAGAATATATTTACTCTGCGTAACTGAAGACTAAATAGCACCTTATTCTTGAATGAATGGAGTTAATACATTTCGCTACCTGTAAACAATATTGTTCGTATTTAGTATAGATGAAATGGGTCAAATTCATTGCTTCTCTGTGCTCGGTTACAATCTTTTGATTATTTTCTAACAATTTTTATTTAGAAATTTTCATATTTTTCATTATTTTGTATCAATAGGATCTGTTGGATAACGCATATTTCTACCCACTGTTTGTTAACAATTGTAAACACGTTTTTCCCATTTTCTCCGCTTTTCCATTAAACAGCTTGAATTTATTCCAAGGGTAACTCATTTACGATTCGCCAATATTTTTAAAGGCCGTGGAAAAAATTCGACTGGATATTATATTTCCATTTGACCCAAGATTTTTAAAAATTGCGAGCGCAAACAAACGTTAAGGTTGGTTGCATCCTGACAAGCGATGGGCTCTTTTAATTTTTTGGATTTTGGAGTGTTGGCTATCGGAGTAGGAATACGATCTCCTTTTTGCCATCCTCTGTGCCTTTTTCTCAGTTTCTTACGTCGAATGACGAACTTATTATCCATATTCGCTCTTATTCTCTCTCAGATTTTCCAGTTAAATACTGAATCGCACAGTGTTTGTGACATTAACTTGGATTTTACCCAACTTCACCCATAAAATGTAGACATACATATGTTGACCAGAGGGTTTTCTCTCTCTTGGTATTTTACTGCGAAAATATTACCCGAAAGATCTCTTAGTCAGCGCGTAGTCTTCGCAGACTTCTTTCTCACGCTCCTTCGACTACGAAATTTCTTTTTCTTAGTTCAGGGATTTTAAGTTGACCCTTCGGATATATTTCAAGGGCCTGCATATAATTTTGATGAGTGCGGAATGTACTTCGGAGAGCAAAAAGTTTCAATTCTGGAGCGAAGTCCATGGTACCAATTGAGATCGCTGAGAACATCGGTCTCATTTTCTTTAGGCATCTCCGTCAGGGGCTGGGGAGGTGATCCCATTCCCACCGAAACGCGCCGTGTGCTTTTTATTTCCGCCGGGCCAAAAAGGGTTCCCGAACGTCGGCGGACCAAGTCTTTCATCCCTCCCGCCCGCCCCCCACGTCGCGGAGCACCGCCTGCTCCACCTAAGGGGTTATCCGACGCACACGCCCTCGGTGACGGGATTTGGGGTTGGCCGCGTGGAGACGCATGCGCCCCGCCGGCGCGTGAGGGGAAGAGTGAAAGGGAGCGAGGGAGAGAGAGAGAGAGGGATGGTCGCGTCTCCCATCGGAGCAGTCAGGCCTCAACCGGCGCTCGATAAACTTGTCCGACGCTTCGTAAGATCCACGCGGACTCTTTCATTCCCCTCCGTGTTTCCTTCTCTCCCGTTCGTTGGGGGATCGGGGGGGATAGGTCGCGTGTGTCGCGTCGCAGGCTCACACCCCTCGCGCCTCTCTCCTTCCTCTTCCGCGTGAGACACGCTCGCTTCGTTCTTATCTCTCTGAACTTTCCGTGAACACACCCCGCACGCGCCACGCCCCTGCCGACGGCGTCCACCACCCTCATGGCGGGCCCACGAGGCGAGGAACAGGAGGGAGAGGAGGGCGAGGACTCAGCCGGCCCCGACGAGGTGAGTGCGACATATGTTCTTGGTGTCGTCGCGCCCGGAGAGGCGGAGTCGACGCCGCCGCCGTCCGCCCAACGTCGCCACCGGCAGCCGGTCCGCTTCGCCCGCTCGAGCCGTTCTTTCCGATCGCCCGCCCTTTCCCCCTCGTGTGATGACGGACCGGCCTCTTTCCTCCCCCCGGAAGCCCCGGAGGACTCGATGGGAAAAAGCGACGTGACAGTGGGTTCCGGCATGATTTCCGGCCGGGAATGAGGGAGCCATGGAATGAGTAATGGGATCAGAACGGAGGCTTCTGGTCTAGTTTTTTCCCCGTCGGAGAACGTGCCTTCGTAAGGGGATTATGAATGAATTCCACGGGGACTGAATGGAGGAATAGTCCTTACAAAGCCGTTCGTCGTGAAAATTATCTAGTTTAAAAAGAGAAGCATGGTTATTTCCGACGCTCGAATTTATACGTTTATACGTGCTGAAAATGCTCGAGGGACGAGATTGAATCAGAATCACGAGCATGATAGAAAATCTTCTTCTTGAATTGCAATCGAGGAACATATTAGGCTTAAAATCACTTTTTATAGAGTAAAAATATTCAAATAATCCTTCCTCAACTCATACAGAATTTGTAAAATAACTGTAACACACGCTGAACACGATTCCCGTTTTGGTTTTTCATCCATGTAAAACAATGAGCATTAAATGGTGAAAGAAAAAAACGAATTTTTGACAATTAGCAGTTGACACTCGACAAAATTTTAACTTATCCATTTCTGTCCTGACGCTACTGAGCAAAAATCTGATGCTCTAAGATTTTATTTGTTGTAATCATTCCAATGTAAAATTCTAATCTTATGATAAACCCCCTTTATCAACATTTGGCCTTGTATTGGGGTAAAAGGTCTGTCACCTAAGAAATAGATTTTTGTGTAAAAATATATTTACCCATCAGATTAGCTTGGAGGGCAACACCCTCGCCGTATGATCAGAATGCCTTTAGCTAGAATTTTGAGCGAGATATGTGAGTTCGCCATACAAATGATTTTTTTGGATGTGTTACAGTTCCTGTGATAAATCAGCTACATATGAGGCTGACAGTCTAATAACTGGGTTCCTTGATAGTTCGTTTATGAAAGTAAATAATAGATGAGGTCTCTCAACCTCATCTCATGGAAAACTGAACTAAAATTGCCGTTGTTCCTCTGCGTAGTAGTAAGATTCGATTTAGGGCGTATATTACTCATTTTTGTTTGATGCTCTTTTCTAATTTCATATCAAAAATTTTCACGCATATATACGCAGGGATACTGGAATGGAAACACTCTTTCTGTTACGTTTATGTCGGCCGAAACAGGAAAAATTTAAATTCTACATCTACATATCACTCCTACAAACCACTTCAAAACTGTGTGGAAAGGAATCTTAGGTTTAACAAATAAAATGACGTTCCGATGAAAGACCTGGATTACAAAAATGAATGAAAAGGGATACGTATCTTATAATTAAACTACTAATAACTACTAATACGAACAATTATTGGCCTATCGAGGCCAATAATTGTTCGTATGAAAAAATAAATTCTCGAATCTTTCCACCTGACAGTTGCTGCTGTTGTGCTGGGGTTGAAATAAATACATTCCTCCCTAATCCATCTCTCAATGCATATTCGCAAATCCGTACGGCTTGGATTCCAGCTCCTATCTTGGCTGTGCGCCTCAGAGACTCACAGTTACCCCCCCCAACCCTCCCTAACCCCCTCTCTCCCATTCTCGCCTACTCCACCCTTCACCGTGAACCGAGGAGAGGGTGGAGGGTGTGGCCTCTTGGGGAGGATTGGAAAGTTTTCGGGGTGGGACGGGGGAGAAACCTGGGCGAAAGGGATAAGGTGTTTGGCACGACGTAGCGGGGGTTGAGGGTTTTTCGGGGGACGGGGGGAGGGGAGGGGAGGAGATAAGGGTTGTTCTCCTTAGGGGATGGGAAAAGGGAGAGGGGACGGGGTCAACTGGAGCAGCGTGTGAGTCTCAATTAGGTTGGGAGGCGCTCTCTCGTCAAACAGGAGAGGGCTCTTCTCACTCTCCCTCTCCTCCCGTAATACCCTTCCTTCCCTCCCGGACTTTTGATGCATTTTAAACCGCTCATCCTGCCCCCTGACGCGATGTGTCCTAATTGAATCAGGACCCACCCTCTCCCAAACGCGAGTGAGCCGTTTAGCGCGCGAGGAGCGCTCATATAAGAGCTCTTGCCTCCCGCCCTACGTCCGCTCGTGAGAGGAGGATGGCTCGAGGAGGCCCTCCTCTCGCGTCCGCTTGAGTGCGAGTGACTTTTTTTTATTTTGGTGCTCATCTCCGTCCCTCTTCCCCCTTCTGTCCGTCGCCCGTTTGAGCCATTCCATGCTCTCAAGCGTTTGAACGAATGTCATGAGAGAAAAAAATCCTATTCCAGTGTTTTAGTTTTTTTCAGTCAATTTAGGAGGTCGCTTTCGTTCTAGTGCGTCGTTTTTCGTTATTTTGGGAACTGGGAAAGTAATGAGGTCATCAACATCATTTCGGTTGTTAGAGTGAGGAAGAAAAGTCGCACATAATGGAAATTGGCGTATGATAACGGTTTTTATTCACTAATTATGCATCCATAATAAAATATATAATACTTTTTGTTTTTTCAGTAATTTTTTCGCGTACTTACTATAGGCTTTATATTGTATCAAATAACTGCTCTACTTTTTGGCGTTCATTTACTTTCATCATCTCACTTCTGTCATTCGTTTGAGTCATTCCATGCTCTCAAGCGTATTATCCTCAGCCTGTCCGAATGTCACAAAAGAAAAAACCGGGTCCAACTGCATTTTAGGTTTATCCTTTTAATTTAAGAGGTCGTTTTCATTTACCACGTTGCTGGTTGTTATTTTAGGTACTGGGCAAGTTATGAAGCATTTACTTAATTTAGGACATTAGAGTGAGGAGTAAAAACCGGACTTTATGGAAGTTGTGTTGAAATTACTGGAGGAAAAAGGTTTCCTGGGCCCGAAATTGAGCCACGGATCTTATAGTAAGTAGGAGAAGCCGAAGATTATGAAGGAAAAGCACGATATAGAGATATATGTTTAATACCCTTTTATTCTTACATATTGCCAGATTGCTCCCTTCAGACAAAGGAAAATGAAGTGGAGATGAAAATGCTGTATTAAAAATTATTTTTTTGAATAGTATAGGTACACGCGACTTTGTCGAAGAATCTGCGACTGTAACCGCGGTGAATAAGTTGGAATATGCGAGGCATTCTTTTGTATTTGAAGAAGCGATGGATTATGTATGATAAGGTTTTGAAATGTAATTATCGTATTTACTGGTTTTAGAAGTTTCTCAGTGGACTTTCTCCATCCTCTTCCGTGGATATCTCTATATTAACGGTTTTTTGCCATTTAGATCTAAATTACCTCTTTCGTACCCTATGATCGGTAGTTGACGTAGAAGATAAAAATTTTCCATGCTTCTTGGCGATAAATATAGGTAATAAAATTTCCAGCTTTAATGTCCCAAATGAAAAGTTGGCTTATTAGTCAGATTTAGCAATTTACTGTATGAAATGATATAAAATTTTCATGCATGCCTTTAGAACACTTCCAGATATTGGAATATTCAAGACGAAACTTCTCCAGTAAAAGATGCTATTACTCCTTGAAAACAATACTGATCCTTGTGTTTCTAATGGTATAAGGCAATTCACTAATGGTGAATAACCACTGAATCAGAAATTTTTCTTGTGATTTTAGGACCATTTATTATTTCATAATACTTCTGTTTATGAGTATTTATTATTGGAGAATCGCCAAACTAACCAAATCTCAAAGAAAGAGAGAGCAATTAAACCGTGTCGGACAATCTTGAATGTCTAATGGGTTACCAAAGTATTTATTTTTAAAACGTTATCTTTAAATAGACGTCTTCATATAGAAGCAAATGTATCCATATGCGTCCATAATGAGTGATGATAAGTGAGATGCTTTCTATGAAAAGGCCAGGAAGTTCAAGGAAAAGAGCTAATACTGCTTAGGTACCCAGCTCAATTATTCAAGGTGGAAGGGGAGCAGCTTCTTCCCTGTTGCAAATTATTATTTCTCACTGGTTTCCGTGTCTAGGGTTTTTCTTGGACTTCACTCCGGTTTAAAACCCATTTCCTACGATCCGACTTCGACCCAACCTTCTGAAAATCTACCAAGTTTCTAATGTAATTTTCTTTTCTTTTTCACCTGTTCTCAGTACCACAGCCGGTTTATTATTCTTTCGTCGTCTTACCTTTATGTTCTATGAGACTTACGGGTCTAATAATTGTGATATTGCCCATGAATATCTTTTTCTCTGATTTTACTGTTACATGACTGTTACAATGTAGATTTCCGTATTCTAATAGATATTCTGATTTCCGTATTCATTGTTTTCATTAGAGTTTTTCTCATACGTCTAGAGAATAGAGCCTCCGGATGAGAAACAAATCAAGTGGAAACAATGAGTGAGATTTTTGTGAGCAGTTTAAATACCCAAAACTTGCGAACCATTCTTATTTGTACCACGTAACTCCTTAGTTACCTATTTGAGATGATCCCGACAATTTCAACACATCCCCCCGGGGCGGTAACGCATAGTCGTACAAACCCAGATATTGTATGTTGGAATGCTGTCTCTAAATTGAATTTTACATCTGACTCAGGATTAAAATCTTTGGTTAGAGAGTGTGATATAGCCTTAGTAGTAGTCCGATACCACACACCCTCGCGGTCGCTCGTAGGGAATTACGTAGTTGTAGATGTAATGGTAGGATCGCCCAAAAACTCTAGTTTACTTCCGAGGGAAAAGAGTGATCAGAACCGTGGTCGATATTCTATGAAAAAAACTGCCTTTGCATCCACGGCTTACGTCTGATTCCGTTGAAAATTTTCTGTGCATGAAATGATATCTAGACAGTACTCGAGTACGTACCGGTATTTTACAGAAAAATATCATCCAAAGATGGGATTCCAACGTGGACCCTCGGATTTGGAGGTGAGAATGTTAAGTACCTCACTAAACCAATCCTATGAGCGTTGTGTGCTCATGACTGGATGAGTGGAATATGTCGATATACCGGGTTGTCCAGAGTGCTTATAAGATGCATAGACTTACACGTATCGACTTAGGAAGAAAAATGTTAACATGAAGACGAGAGCCGATATAAGGATTGAGTGGAGAGTTACGTCAAATCGAAGTATATGTCAAATTGATGACAAGGATTGATAATGATGGATGGATGCCTAAAATTAGCTCTAACGTTAGAGCGGAAAATCATAACTGAGCGGGAAAAATGTAACCATAAATGCGAAGAATCCAGTTTTTCACACAGGAGATTGTTGAGATAAAATTATACAATCTAAGTTAGCGGAGAAAAAAAAATTACTGAAACAGAACTATAAAAAAAACAAATATAAAAATATGTTGGCCGATATTTTGTTCTGTTGCACTTTAAAATACCAAAATTCAAATCTTGATTTTTTTATAGTAAGTTAGTTATTCGTGAAAAACCACTCCTTTATCCTTCGACAGGGCGGTAGCCCGGATGTGCGCTGGGCTACCCGCCGAAAACCTCGGGTTCGGTTCTGGGTGTTACCTGTAAATAACTCCATTTATATTAATCTGCGTGATTTTCTCTTTATGATGGAGGTAGATGGTAACTGGCTCACCTTCACTGATGTGTGATTTTACACGTTAAGGTAGCCTAGTGGGAACATCATTGGGTTGCTAACAGGAGGTCCCAGGTTCGAATCCACGGGGAGGCCTTAAGCCGTGTTTCCAAAAAGTCCATGTGGGATTATTTCCTGGGAAAAAAGTCTTTCTGAGAAACCGCAGGTGGCACAAAGAAAAGAAATGCACCCCCTACCTTGATGAACTCGCAGGCAGTTGGGCTTTCCAGTTAGTGAGCTGTTACATCCCCGACACGATCAATCTCCAGTTGGAGCACAACTTTTTATTAGTCGAGGCTTATTGCTTGTGAGCTTTACTCTCACCTATCAGAATGACCTTCGGCCTGAACGCAGTGTTTGGCATCCCTATCTTGGTGCCAAAAATATCCTCATCTGTCGGTCACCCTCACCAATAATGACAACAGAGGACAGCACTTGACAAGGTCATGACGACTCGTATTTGCTTTGGGATAGCTAACTCCGGCCCCGACTCCTTCGCTTGTCCCGCCTCCTCCTTTTGCCCCAACACAGGGACCCGCCCAGCTCGAGGGAACCAAACGACCTACGGCAGTCGAACGAACGCCTCAAAGTAAACAACTGCGCCCGCCTTTCTTTCTGCCTTCTTCTTTTCTTTTTTCTTTTTTTTTGCTGAGGTGCCACTGAGCGTGGCTGGGGGCGTGCTTTTCGGGAATCGAGGGTCAACAGTATTATCTCTACAAAATCGAGGTCGAATTTTATTATGCACGGGGCAAGGGGATAAGCGAGCCAGTGGATGTATCGCGAGATGAACGCTTTACCACCTCTCAGTGTGCAATTGTCCAAGTTCGCCATCATCTGGGCGAGATTTTTGCGCATCTGTAATACGCATAGACCTCTGAAGCAGCCACGTAGCCCGAGGGGGGGGGGGGATTCTGGTTCTTCAGCCCCCCCAATATTTTTTCCCAATAATTTTGTTGTTATGATTTTAGCAGTGAACTTTACAAGTGAGAAGAGATAAGTATGGGCACTGTAAAAGTAAATACCAAGCACTGAATATTGAGGGAAGTGATTTGTAACATGTTGGCATCGAATGGGAAAGGCTGATTTGTTTCAAGTTACGTAAGACTTAGCACCCCCGAAGCAAATTTCTGGCTGCGTGTCTGCTCTGAAGGGGTATGAAAGGACTGAAAAAAGGAAGTGCGTGTGAGGGAAAGGATTAGAGAAACAGAAAGAGGTAGGGAGGAATAGAAGAGAAAATTGATGAAGGACCTTCCGATATCTTTTTAAGGGGCCTTGCCCCCTCTTACTTCAATTATTTACGTCTCATAACCCCTTCGGCCTACGGTTCTGCCCGGGACCGTGATTCAGGTAAAGGTCGGAATGTGAAACCGTACGAGTGGTCCGTGGAAAATGAAAGACGTAAAAAGACAGGCGAAGGAATAAAAAGCATGCCTAGGGTCGAAGAAAGTTGAAAATAACTTTGTGATTAAATCAGTGTTCGTTATTCTCGTCAGAGTCAGTAATAACTATTGCGGGACGATGACAATGAAAAACTTTTTTTGAAATCTTTGTTTGAGAGTACTCAGGTGAACCGGGAACTTTTCGGTTGGAGGATTGAAGTGGGTGGTTCTACTAGGCATTTGGGAAAGTTAAGAATCAGACCTCACGACCTTCATATCTTTCTCTCGAAGCATTATTTGGAGTGCCTTCACGCCAAGGCCGTAGCGAGCGCGGGGGAGGGAGGGTCAGGGGTTTAAACCCCCCCAAAAATTTGTAGACAAATATAGAGTAGGTATATTTCATATGTTGACCAATTAATCGATGGGGACCGTCTCAAGCTCCGAATCATTGAACACGCTCCCAAAAAAGTTTTTTTTGGGGCCTCATTCCATGTTGCAAACCAGTAACCTAAGGCCCTAGCCAGAAATATTTTTGGGTGGTACAGTCATAATTGAACTCCCCCCCCGAAAAAATGTTTTGGCTACGACCTTGCTTCGCGCATCGGAATTCATATACAAGATGGATGATTTTCGCCGAAAAAAACTTTGCTCAACACTTTATTATAGATGCTATTGATTGCGTGGAACGATAAATGTAATCACAAGTTTGTATACTTGCTGAGATGAAATAGAGCAACGAGGCTATATTCCTTCCAGTTTGGCATACACCGTTGAATTTGCGAGCGGGTTTTCACCGTGAAATAAAACTCCAAAGTATTTCTTCCGCTTTTGTGCGCGATATTGCGAACTTCATTAGCAAAGCGATTCTCCATTTACTTATAAACAAACTTAGATGAAGTGGAGCTTGTAAGTGTCATTGCTTCCGCATTGCGGGGTTGCCGAGAGGCGAGTCCTTTGCTGTAGTCCTTCATCCCTCATTTCGGCTCCAAGGGGATTTTGGAGGAGCCGGTTACGAGTCAAAGTCATGGGGGATAAAAAAAAATATTCTCTCCAGTCTCGACTCTGCGGATCCGCAGGGCCTGCTATAAATTTTTCGCGGATATCGCAGGGTTTTGCGGAAATATGGGAGAGAAAAGCAATTTTAATATGGTGATGATATTGGGATTCCGCGATCTGATGTATGTATGTACAATTTTAAAAGGGACCACTTTTTCATGAAAAAGGATAACCGACTCTGACGTAAAGGGCATCCGATCCTTTTAGATACGTGCAGGAGCATGCATAAAATTGAACATTCAAGGATGGCATCTTTTTCCCTTGAAATAGGGCATGAAATGGGAGCGTTGAAGCCATACCACTTGTTTCGGAAACGTTTGAGCCTTTTAGCGGTCAGAGTCACTGGTCACAGTTTCTTTCTTAGGAGTTGGTAAAAGATAAATTATCAAAATATTTTAAGAGATTTTCCAAGACAAAATGAATTTATTACCGGGCATATGAAGTTGAAGTATGACACTTGAATTATAATTTAGTTTCTTTACTAGGCAATTTCCAGTTAAGTAAGGCTGCATTTCAGTATCAGATCTGTTTTCAATCTTCTTAATTGTTTCCACAACTTTAGCAAGGTATTTCACGAATAGGGTCAACGGAAATCAAAATACCTGCCCGTATAATGTGCCAATGTTGTAGGTAAAGGAAAAACTGATACATATATACATTATGCATATATAACGTGTTCATACACATATGCATACGTAATACATATATGTATTTTCGTCAAGATGGAGAAAAGAATTCTTTGCAAGCATGCTATTGATATCCAAGGAAAATACTTCCTACTCTTATTTAGTTATACCATATTTTTTTATGCTAGCTACAGCATACATCTCTCAGTGTTCAACCCGAAGGTGGGTTTCCTCAAGTTACAAGGTGACAAGGCTCACCCTGCACTAGGCCATTGGCGTGTGAAATTCACAAATTCACAGGAGGGGGGCAGTTCCTTTCCCTGGGCCACCTGCGACTTCCCTCGATGTTCTGACACACAGAAAATCAAATCGCGGAAATTTTAGGTGGGGTGTCCAGAACGGCTTCCGGATTTGAACCTGGGATCCTCATGCAGCGTAGCACTCTACCCACTAGGTCCTCACGACCCTCAGCATGCATTTAGGGACCACCAAAGGAGGTGTTAGGGGATAGGCCGTGATGGAAACTAGACTAACAAAATAAATTTTATGTAAAATCGAAGAATAAAATGGGATTGAAAATCATACAATGAGATTGAAGACTTTGGAAGCATTTGGAACGCAAGCCCTGTAAATATGATTTCAAAATATCATTTCCCACTAGTACTCGTCGGCAAAAATTTATTTGACTCAACGCCCACTGCTCTTTAAGTAATCTTGCCGAGATGTTTACGTCTCAGAATAATCTACAATACTTTGAAAAGGGTTTTTCCTTTCGAATGCAAACCTAAACATTCACGTTTTCAGGCCCTTTCAACTTTAGAAAATTATGTTTCTCCTGTCAACATGTCTAACAATAAGCCATCAGAAGGTTAAAGTTAGGAATGAAAGAAAGGGAGTAGCAAAAATATGTAGTTTTACGAGTCCTCCCTAGTCCAAGAAGCTGCCTCCAGTTATTTTTCTGTTGGAAATAATTCACTTTCTGGTAATGTTTAATAATAAGGAAATCAATTCTAGCTAAGAAGCAAGAGGGTCTGTCACCTGAATAACATTACAATTGATTCTATTGAAAAAAAGCATCATGCATCATAGCCAACAAACCTATGATTGACAAATTCAAAGCTCGCGAGCTAGCCGCGAAAACTTTAACGGAGTTACCCGCTGAGATGCACGAATGCAAGATATTCCACTAAGAAAAAATCATTCTCCTTGACCGGGACACGAACCCTGATTTCCGGCCAGGTGCTCTACCAGTTGCGCTGCCAAGGCGTTCCTGGCGAGCAAAGGTCAAGGCGAATGATTTTTTATCTGTGGAATATCTTGCATTCGTGAACCTATGATTGGTTTGAAATAGCTCTCCGCTCGAGTCTTCTACCAGATAACCTCTTCGTTTTAGATTATTCTCATTTTTTTGCATCATTCACCATTTTTTGCTCCATTTATCTCATACAAGACCTTTACCATTCTTTCCATTTAATGTTTCCTCGACGGATGTCTTCATGACACCATCACCTCACAAGCAATTTCCGATAAGATTGTTCCGTCATTTTTTTTTAAGTTTTCATCTTTTTCTGTCTATTCTTAGAACTTCAATTTCTGCTCCAGTCCATCCATCCATTTTATCTTCATCGTTCTTCTATGACACCACATTTCAAACTCTTCCTGTCATGTCTTTTCTGCGGCTGCCATTAGCCATGCTCACTACAATAAGTGATCATGTGCTGGGTGTGCGTAATTATGAAATGTTTCCCTACTCCCAGTTGTTGGCAATTGCTATTATACTTTTGATAGAATGCCCTTTTTACGGCCGGGCTATTTCAACGAATATTTCCTTACCACTTATTCAATTGCCATTTATTCTACTGTCTGAATTTTAATTCTCCTCAGCCTCTAAACTTTTGTATCCCTAGTCTCACATAATTTTTTGGTGATAAATTGACATGGTTTTAAGCTACCGTGTTGGCCGGAGTCGAGGGCGCATCACATTCGAGGACTTACTATCTTTTTAAGAGGAAAAATATTGCTAAAATATTTTTTAAGATTAAATACCTTAAAACGAAGAAATTTGAATTGAAATGCCATAAAATGTCGTTAATATAACAATACTAAGATTACGTATTTTTCTACGTATTTATCTGCACTCATGAGACGAGATTTGGAATGGCGCAGAATAGCTTGTTATTGTTCCTGTATTTAATTTTAAGTGAAACATTTTCAAGTTCACCTTGCATTGACATACGAAAAACTTAAGCCTGAATCTTTAATTAATGCTATGAGTATGAGTATGCCGGTTAACGCAGGATTTGATGGATAGTAGATTCTTCCCACCACTTCTTTCTCTCATATGATGTCCTTCTTCAGAGCTTAATTCTTTTTGAAAAGGGACCTCTAATTTGAGAAACTTATTTAAGGTAATAAACAGCTTCCGCGACGTTGGAAAATGCAATTTAGGATTGTTTTACATTACATTGTTTCCTGCTCTTTCGTAGCGTTTTGTTTGAAAAAGAATGAGTATTTTGGAAAAGGTAGGGATCTGCTTGTGGTAATAGACGGAGATGATTACTTAACACAGGTGCCGCGTATCTGAAAAAAAACGTTCATCCTTTCGCGATTCACCCTCATCAATCATGTACAGAATATTGCGATATATTGGTCTGTCGAGACTACAAAAATGCTCGCTGTCAGTCCCAGCAGGCAACGAGAGGCGAGAGCGACGGTGAGGTCGCTCTTGCCGAGAACCTCTCTCCGGTGACTTTCGTCGCGTTGCAAGGTCTGGGCCGCAATCTGTATCGAGAACTTTGTATCTTGTCTTGACAGTTTTTACATTTATGAAAAAAGGACATGCCTACGAGAACGGAATTCTACCATTAATCTTCCTTTTTGTAAATTAATCAGTGGTTAGAGGTGATCTAGAGCTGTGCATATATGCACCTTTATGGACAAAGAGGAATGGCGGCATATTTAGGACCAATAGAAAATTAGAGCAAGTGTAGATAAACCTGAGACCACTCCTTACTCTTAACGAAAGGCGGTGAGGGGTCAAAATTTTAACGCCCATCCGGCGGGTATACTGAAAAGTTTTCTCCACAAAACAGTTAAGCGAGGGATGATTGTGTTCTGTTAAATCCTCAACTTCTTTCCAGGCTGTCTAGCCTGGAATCTAGCCCCTCGGAATGAGTAGCCAGTGCTGTGGTAGCAGCGATGGCTGAAGTTCACTTTTCCCAAAGTTCACACTTTCAATCACCGTGGCTTAAAAGTGAATAAAACGTTTGACAGCATAGGAAAAAGATAATTTTATTTGAGCAAAAATAGTTCAACTTAAATAAAAAACTGGCTCGGGGCTCGTGATTTGTTAAAGATTAAACGAAAAATGAAATGAAAACATCATCACCAAATAAATTTAGTTATCGAGTTGCTAAAATATATCTAACATTATTGCTGGCAAGATGTGTTATAGCAGTCACCGCGGGTAGAAATAATCATCAATGACTGATTTCGTCCTCTCACCTGCATATTAAGTGCATTATTCATACATTGTAACGAACGATGCATTATATTAATGCAATCTCCACGCGTGAACATGTAAAACTTTGCATTGATTGGGGTTACGTTGTCAGAAGTCAATCAATTGCAATTTGGTTGGTATGGAGGGTCATTGATTAAGTTTTTATCCATTATTTTCTCGAAAAACTTCACCTCTATAACAGAAAGAAAAAACACGAGCCAAATCCAAAAAAATTTTTTTATGGATTTGGCTCTTTTGTTTTTTCTTTCTGTGTTATCATGTTTCGCTTCGACTCCATATAGCCTGAATCTTCAGAATTAACTTCATCTTTGTTAAGTATACCCTTTGTCACTCTTACTGTCTCCCAATAACTTTGGCTGTTCTACTAGATAAGGCTACTAGGAAAGATGATTTTTATCTCTTATCTAGCTCCTCATACTTCCTGCCTCTCCTCATCCTATTCCGAATGCCTACCCTTCCCCTTCCTTCTCCCTGCCCCTATAGCATTCTTTCCCCTCTCATCATATTTCAAAATACTATCGCTCCCTTCACCAATCTACTCACTCTGCCTTCAAATTCCCTCCAGCAACTTCTCTTCCTCTCCTGCCGTGCCAAGCATTTCTTCATTCCTCTTCTTTTCCTTCCAGCTGACATTCTTCGTCTTTCTCCATCCTCACATTTCGAAAGACACGCATCTGTTTTCACTCCCCCCTGTTGCCATCGTTCATTGCTCCTTGTCAGATTCTTCACTATTTTTTATCCGACAGTCCTGTCAACAGTTCAATCCTTTATATTTGCTAAATTAATGGATCTCCGAACATTCATCTACATATCCTTTTGCATGTTACCATGCTTACATGTATTATGTAGATGTAAGCGTGGTATTCTATACATGGCAATTATCCTGGTGACTGCATGCTGAATTTTTTTCCTCAGGGTGGTAGTATCGTGACTCTTGGTTTCATATAAGTGGTATTCAAAAGGGGTAGTATTTTTTTGCAACCCTGCATGGTAGTAAATGTTCTCTCTGATTGGTAATGCATGCCTGCTGATATTTCACACCCTGCTACACACCCTTACGGTGGCTTGCAGGGTATTATGTATGCACATGTAGATGAATACCATGGAAGTCACCACAAGAGGTTGTGGCAGGGGTGAACCAACACCAACCATGGATTTTAAATCAAAAGAGAACTAAATTTACACTTACTATCATGCAGATATCCAAAAGTACTAGTTCTTTCTCGCACTATCTGCAAGTAATTGGAGAGTACAATGCTACTGATTTAATGAAATGAGTTAGATGTAAATTCACAAGACAGGTAATTGAATTGTTAGTCTCTACAAAGTAATGATGTAATTATTGATCAGTCAGGAATTCTTTGAAATATATAAATTGATTTATATTTATAATAGTCTATACTCAAGTCTTGCCTTTAACGAGACATAAAATAGTTTCTTTATTGCCGTACTAAATTCTCATCTACTGACGTAATAATAATTTACAGCTATAAAAATTCCTCCGTTCCTTTTGACTGTCCTTTCTATAAATTGTAAACGATTTTGGGAATACTTAATTATCTAATCTGCCCTTCGATGGATAGCTAGAAACCAGCTTCGACAGCTTTGGTCTAATGGAGCGTTTCAGTGTATTTCCTTCAGAAACTATTGGTGAAAGTAGGCTTTTGCCGACGCTGCATGTCCCTCCTTACTCCTACGCTATCAAAGAAATCCCTACCTGTGGCGAAATAATCATCTATTCTCAATGTCGTAAATTACCTTAGCGGTTGGACACTTCCCACTATAGCATTATTTACCACCTGATTTCAAGTATAATCTGTGGAAAAATGGTTGTGAACCAATCGATTCCGTACATACAAATACGTAAAGGATATCCATCTAAGAAAAAACTTGGTACTACCCCCTCACGTAATTTATTCAAGCACGACGCGTTTCAACGTATATTTTTCATTGAGATCGACAACGTCTTCTTCGGGACAAGTATATATACCTTTTACGGGGGCATAGATTAATTGTGTAGGTTTGTTTTAGTTGGTATGCAAGTATTAGGAGATTATTAATCAAATACCATTAAGACCGTGGCGCGTAGGGCAGGTCGAGGAAATGGATAAAATAAGGGAAGCATTATCAAAGGTATCTTTGTTCATTAAGTTGGAATTCTCTCTCATTAATCGAGGGTATATAGGAGTGTCCTTTTCCTTAAATTGGCATGGATGATCTCATATTGGAACGTGAGCATTTTCCAGAAGATGATTCGCTACCTAGGATGTCGTATTTTTATTGCTCCTGTGCGTCCGATTCACTGTAACTCTTTTTTATTTTAATTTATTCCCGGTCTACTCCGTGTAAACTGCCTAAAGAGCTATCGTAGCAAACTTCATAAACCCCACAGGTCTTTTCCGAGTCAATTTTCTCCTTCGTATTACAAATGGAATTTTGTAAGGAAGGTGAGGTGCTAAAGGCTACTCTATTCGCATCTTTCGGAAAAAGTCTAGCCACCTCATAAGTTGCATTACCTACAAAAGGTAGTCTCACTTCTCCCGGGCGCGTCATACGGTAAGGTGGTTATATCTCGGATGGCTGCATTCTCAAATTTTTCCGTAAATGATATTTTTTCAACAATTGCCATTATTAGTGTTTTACCGGTTAAGGAAGGTTTAGACGGATGTACAATTCTTCCAACTGCTCCTTTTTTTATATGATGTCCTCCTTTGGTTCCGCATGCTCAAACCACTCATCGTCTTATCCAAACTTCCCGTTCTTCTCTTACCTATACCCCTCTTACCCAACATCCATTCCTCAATACATCCTTCAAGACACCCTCACCCCCTTTTATCTGCTCCATCCTCTCCGTAGGCTTTCTCCTAATTTTTTGTATCAACGTCCTTCCCTTCCCTGCTATAGCGGCTAAAAAATGATCCAACTTTCCTTTTGTCAGCTGGCTTCTTTTAAGAGATTGAGCGATATCCAAGCGTCGCGGCGTAGTAGGATGTCCGGCGCAGGATTGTTTGCCGTCGGCATCGCTGTGGTGGTGCTGGCGGCGTAGGGCGGGGGGGTAAGAAGAGGCAACTTCGAGGGAGACCGGAGATGGTCTCTCCGAAACGTCTCCCGCTGCGTTGCGAGGTCCAAGATTCATCCAATCCGTGTCCCTCCCCCAATCGCCCGCGCCCCGAAAAGTGTCCGAGGCTGCTAATGAAGGCGCCCGCACCCCGCCGCGCCCGTCCATCCGCCCTCCCCTCCACTCGTATGTGACACATCCCCCCCCAATCGATCGACCTCCGATACGAAATCCCCGATCTTCCTCCCTCCTTGCCCCGTGTTCGTGTGTGTGTGTGTGTGCCTTTCCTTCTCTTTCTTCCCTTCCCCCATCTCTGACGGTCTCCCCCGGTGTGCCGAGGGGATGATACACTCCCTTCTTTCCTCCCATGCTATCCTTCCTTCCCTATCGGCTCCCTTTTGTCTTGCCGTTCCTCTTTTATTTTTTTACATTTTTCTCTCTCTCTCACTCTCTCGATTTTTCAACCCTTTTTTTTACGACGCTGTCACTATTTTTTTCCCTTCGGGATACGCGCGGGGAGGAGGCGAGTCTCTTCCGTCTCCTCCGAGGGAGAATAGTGAGATAATCAAAAGGAAGTCGATCGATTTCCTCTCCTTCCTCCACTCTCTTTCTTCCTCCTCGGGCGTCCTCGCGATAGTTGAAGGGAAAGGTTTGCGCGTCTTCGCTCCTCGGGAGTATGCCCTCCCTCGCCACCATTTGGGCCCCCTTCAAGGACTTCCTCCTCCTGTTTGTTTCCGTCAAATCTCAAGACCACAAGGTTTGTGTAGGCTGAGTTCAGCCGCGAGAAGAGGGAATTGGATTCGATTTTATCTGCGACCCGTCCAGTCGAATGCGCAGAATCGCGAACGTTTATTCACTCTGGAGGTTTAAGGGTGTCTTTTGAAGTTCATTTTGAATATCAACACGAGGTTTGGAATCACGCGCGAGGTCCTCCGTAACCTGCTTTTATTTGGATACCGTTCCATGGTACTCTAAATACTGTTGAGATGTTTCCGTGATAACGTGACTGAGATGTCAACTCTTTAAATAGCTTAGTGTCATCTTTATGCTATCGTGAGATATTTACGCATTAATCTTTTAATAAGCACAAAAACTTCTATCTTGGTACACCTCCGAATATGCGAATACGCAATTAAATCATATTTATAGTTAGTTATTCGGGGAGGTGACATGCAGCCAAGGTCAATAGCAGTTGTTTTTGGTTGATTGACCAGATTTTTGCTCAACTTTGTGTACTAAGAAATTTTAGAGGGAACAAAGGAAGGGTGGAGCGAAACCCGGAATCAGCATTAGCCTAACATTAACTGAAGGCGTCAAGAAGTCACGTTTTACAATTCCATACGACGGACGAAGATCTGACGTCGAAGAACTCCCAACAGAGCACTCTAGTTGGTTCCGGTATACCGCTTTCACGTCCAGGGAGCTTTGGAGGGGATAGCCAGTAGTCCAGCCACCACACCAAACCTTTTCATGATTTAATGGGAGAATTGTTAAGTGGAACTTCTTGAATCAAAGTGACATTTTGCACAGCTCGGTAGATACTCTTTGGCACCAAAAGCGTCCACAACTTCAAACGCTCGACCACTGTCTGACAATGTGGAATAGGACCTTAAGCACAATCAAAGATGTTTTATTGAGACCAATTAATTTCCATACGCACAAACAAATATAATGCAAGCAAATCGAATACCCAAGCTTTAATTACCCTTTCCCGCGTTCATTTCATTCAAGGATATTTTTTTGCCGGCAGCAGTGGGGCTTGTTGAATTTTTCACGAGGTTTCAAAAGCGGTGGGAGTGGCAGTTCCGTGGAGGCAATACCGAAAACAAAGCAGGATGAAAAAAATAAACTCCCCTGTCAATTACGGACTTCGCTGAACCTCGGGTTATTTCCGGAACTTCAACGAAATTTCGCTCTCGGAGCGATTGTCGTAGCCTGACTGCGGCGTTGACGTCGATCCCCCTGGGCGGCCTCGGCCTGCCTGCGTGGAGAACTTTCTCTGATTCTCGTTTTTCAAATCTCAGCCGCTTTGGGAATCCAGTCTTCGGGTTTTTTTTTGCTGTGAGTATGCCTGGAGAAATGGGTCACTCCCGCCCTAAATTTTGTCCTGATGGATTGTACCACCTACTATTGCTCCCCTCAGTATTCAAAGAGAAAATTATCGTAGAAACAACTATATTTATTTCGGGAACGTAGTCTAAAATTTGGATCGCAATGAATGGCAGGTTTAATGGGAGATGAATTCTAACGAATGTGTGGTGGAAATTAACGGAAGGAGATTAAATTATAATCTTGATTAAGAATCTATAATGTAAATGATTTTCATGCAGCGTAAGAAAAAGTATTTTAAATCTAAGTACGGGAAAAATATGGCGATTCTTCTTCTCTTCCGTTTTATGAATTGTTTTTACAAATTATGCTACATTAATTTATGCCTAAGTTTGGAAAGTATTGGAATTTAACTGCGTTTTCCGAAGAAAATCAATTTGAAGTGAATACTCTCCATAACGCATTTCTCGTTCACTCACACAACTGTGAATCGCTCATCAAAATTGAGGAGATTGGAGCAATTTTTCTTGAAATCATGTAAAAAAATAATTCCTGTTTGAACGACGTGGATGAATCGAGACGGTTATAGGAAATTACTGGAGTAATTATTGCGTGGATTGTATAAAGTCTCACTTTTGTTACAATGCTACATTTCCACGAAGTTACACCAGATTAAGTTGATTTTATCAAGTACTCGAATCTACCTTTTTAACGATACCGTCAAGAACATGGTCGATTGGGACTTTAATGGACGAACAGATCGATGCACGTGTTACGGTGCCATAAACTTAAAGAAGGCCTTCGTCAGGTAGACATGCATCCGACTCGGTAACGTGGACCCACAGCGCTTTCAACTTTTGGAAATTCTTGCCCTGCCGCTGCAGCACCGTGACAAGATTCCCGCCGCAATCCGCGCCCCTTTGTGCTCGAATCATTTCCGTTCTCGTCTTGCGCTTCCGAAAGACGTGTGGGCGTAATTTTATCCCGACTCACCAGTCCTCGCCTTTCAGCTTCTCTGCTGATCAATGGCTGAGCCTCACAGGGGGGCGGTGCGGCCGTGGGAATGCGGGTCAACGGCCCACCTCGTAGCAACCCTCCTCCCTTCCTCCTCTGTCCCTATTATCTTCCCTCTCGTTGCAGCTCTGGGGGGTGGGTGTGCGATGGATTCTGCAATTTCATGATTGGAGTCGTTTGCCATTGTTTCCGTCCCATTTTTCGTTCGGCCTCCTCCGTCGACGGCGGCCTCCCTCTCAACCTCTCTCCTCCTTTGTGTCGGGCCCGCTCTTGACTTCCCCTTTTCCACCCTTGTTGGTCCACAAGGACGAATCAAGGTCGCGCGAGAAGCAGCCGCAACCTCCCGCCCGACCAGATTACTCACGGACTCCAGGACTGCTCCTTCCTCGCCATTGCGGGGGTACGAATCCTCACAGTCCTATTGGAACCATTTTATTTTCGTTCTTTCTGCGAAATAGCTGTAAAGTGTCGAACTGTGAAAATATCGTTTTCTTTCATCAGGTTTAAGGCAATGATCCATCGCATTTGGGTCATAGCTTATGACCATCATCGAGAGCATTTATCTGCACTGCGTCCGTCAGATGGAACGCTGAAACATGCACTTTATTATCGCCTTTCGTCAATAATAGGCTGATGCTGATATCGGGAAGACCACTTCCGACATTTGACCGCTATAAACGGAAGTCGCCTAGGTGTCCACATATTTACGTACAAAGTGCTGAAGTAGGAATACTCTCCAAAGCATATCCCATTGTAGCTCGGGATTGTAAAGGCCTACCTGCTGAGCGTCGATGGATGGTCCTAGAGATGGGAATCCATTACTCAGGTTACCCAACCGCTCTATCCGCCAATCAATCCTAATCTATAAAATGTCAGGCAGCACGCATCAAAGAAAATGTTGAAGTAGAACCACAATTTTTAAATTGCCCACATATTACGTAGATTACGTTTCTTCTCTTTTGTACTACCGCTCTTAACAAATGATAAAATATATTCAGCATTTACATTTTATGATGCTGATTATAATTTTATAATCCAGCGGTTGCACCTGCTCGAAGCAGTTTGGTGATGCATTGTCAATAAATGTTTTGGATAATAAATGTCCCACAGGATTCTCAATTCGTAATTAAATGGCGTTATCATCTTTATTCAGTTTGCATCTGACGCCACTATCTGTTAATTATGAAATATAATTAAATTAAACTTCTGAGCCAACGATTAATTTCATGCGTTATTAAAATACAAATCAATTTATACCGCTGGATGAAATACCGGAAAAAAACCTTCTCTAAACTAAATGAAGAGTCACGAGCGTCATCTCGCGTGAATGTTTGCGTAATTGGTCGTTCTTTCATTCCAAGCGAAGTGGAAAGGTGTGTAATGAGCTTGCCGTGTTGCGCGCTCGTATTTTCCGTCGTTTTGGCGCCGCAGACATTTCTCGGGAGCTTAAATGCCGACCGCCCCTCCTAGTATTTTTCTCATCAAAGCAACCAGCTCATCCGTGATATCCTAGATTATCACACGCCGGGTCGGAAGACCTCGTAATACGATGGCAAAGGGAGTCTTAGTGCTTTATTCCGTTGACGATGTTAGGTTGACGATTTGGGAAGGTGTCAGGGCTGTCCTTAGTGTTGGAGCCGCAAGTCACAGTTTGCGAAAAATATGTTTTTTTTTATTCGTAAGAGTAGCTCGTTACGATTTGGGTTGAATGTGGACTGAAGGGAAGGAATGGGAAATTATGAAAGGTTACAGGAAGTTTGGTGCAGAATTTGGAAAGCTTTCAACAGAAAACATTTGATCGAAGCTGAGTATGCGTTGTGAAACTTCTGTTTGGCGTGCTTCGCTGTTTTGTTTGATGAACCTCGGTGCGGAATCGGAGAAAAAACACAAATAAAACCTTGCAAACATGAAAATGGCGTGGTTTTATTCGACCCATTTTCTGGCATTTATTAACCAGTTTATTTATTACCCTCGTCCAGAAAAAAAGCAAACACTATGGAATCGATAAATAGGACATGCGGTGGCAAAGATTGGACACAGTCTGTTCAAAAGCCCGCACAGCGTGGAATAAGAAATGAAACGATGCAGTCGTTAAAACTTGCTGGTGGTTTTAAGAGTTCTTAAGGCTATGAGAATTTCCGTCACTCAGGTTTAGTGATAGTTGAGTGTTGATATTAGTAGTAGAGGTGTTTATATAGTCCGTGGGCAACTAAGGCCATCATGCATCAAGTAATATGTAATTTAGATTAAAAATAATTTAAAAAATAGTTTTTCAAATGAAATGTATATGTCACCATTGTAAGATATGTAAAACATGATGAATGATTCTTTTAGAAAGGATATGACACGATTTGGAAAGAAAAGGGGTGTTCAATCCGCGGTCCACATGTCGAATGTGGCCCGAAACAGTCTTTTATGCAGTTCAGAGAGCAAAATTAACTTGTTATTTATTTAAATTTGGTGTAAAAAGTTATGTATGACTGTATAATAAGGCTATTTCATTATCATTATGATTAACTTCATCGCCTCTCCTCGTTAAGAGAAGAAATTTGCTACTATCATTTATCCAACAAACGGTTTTAATAAAAACCAAATATATTTTTTTAAGTGCAAATCCAATATATTATTTTTAGGTGCAAACCAAATATATTTTTTTAAGTGCAAACCAAATGTATTTTTTTTAAGTGCAAACCAAAACAATTTTTTTGGCCACTAAAATGTGTCACTGCTTTGAAAGCCTTGGACCCTCCTGGTTTAGAACGTCTTTCAGGTTCCCTCCGATTCCAAATGCCCGATTCCCGGTATCTGTCACTGTCCTTTAGAATGTTTTGCACACTAACAATGAGAGGAGAATCACATTTTCCTCTGCACGGTGGCATCTTATCTTCAATGACTAGTGAGTTAGGGTGCGATGCCCAATTTTCAGCAGCGCCAGTTTGGACTCCACTATAAGATTGCTCCTGAGCGTGGATATGATTGAATTTACGAGGAATGCAGGGGCATCGTGGGATGGAATTAACTCACTCCCGACCACAATCACTCACGATTTAGCAGGTTAACTTTTCATCTAACTTTGAGTTTAATTACGCTGACAACGCCTGAGTAAGGACCTGTAAGCGAAAAAAGTATCCCTGAAAATTTTTGCATCAGAACCTGGGCCCTCGAGGAGAGGCTAACCTTATCTCTGGGAACAAAGAAGGAGAAACAAGAGTGTCATAAACCCTCGCCAATAGCACCGTTAATCATTCCTTGTGGAGCAGATTCAGCATGTCGTAATGGAGGACACTCGGCCTCAGGCTCGACTTTTTGCTCAGCCGAACTACTTTATGTTAGAGTAGGAACCCTTTCTCATTCTTCAGCAATTTCTTGCTCTCCATTCATCTCCTCATATCCCTCTCTGGAAACATATGGAAGTCCGACTCGGTAGAATTTTTTCTGAAGGAACAAAAAGACGATCGTACCCTTCTCACAGGATTGCGTTGAGACTCATAAAACGGAATCTTCGAAAACAATTGGAAAGATAGCTGTATAGTTTTGAGACTTTTCGGAGCAATAAGTCTCTCCTTTTTACTCACGCTCCAAATTATATTAGCACGACGTACCGCGAGAAGTAAGTTGGAGTAAGCAACACATATGGGAAGTTATAGATATTGTGGTTCGTTTTTCCGTGAGTTATAATATAAATTGCATTTCGCGAAGAACTACGTCGATAAAACAACGGGATCATATTTGTTGAAAGCTACACGAAGTTCTGTCCAAATGCAATCACTTCAATAACGTTTCTCAGTTCCTTTGTCTTTCCGTTGGAATTTCATTTTTCAGCATCATCATTGGGCATTGTATGTCTTGCTGGTTAAGCATGTGAATTCAAATGTTGTTCTTCCCTCAAAATTAGGTATTTAAATGGAAGTAGAAGTAGTATCTCATTGAAAGTGTCTCCTTTACCCAACCAGGTCGGGTAAAATGATATCCGCGTGGAAGGAAGTAGTTCTTTCTCTGGAAGGGTGTGTTGTGATGTGGCAAAATGCTGAAAAGTGTGATGAACGTGAGGACTGAATGGGGAACACTAAGTTAGCTTGGAGGATGATAGTAAAGAGTTTAGACTGCTTGATAGTAGACCTAAGATTCAAGAAGCTAAAACGGAAAATAATGTGACTAGACTATGCGAACACTTTCCAACATTGGTGGAATACTATGATTATGAGGCTAGCAAGAATGCATAAGGGTTCTAACTTATGAAAGAGTCTTTGAGTATGCAGTCAGAGAAAAACCGCACTAATATACGAAACATTTGAATATCTTATTTGCTGGAATCTTGGACGAACCGGATTCTAAGTCCAACCCCTTCTTCGAATTCTGTACGCTTACGTTATTGCCTTGTAAAATCTAATTAAAGTAAATCGGAACCATGAGGTAGTAGAATTTTTTAAGGCGTGATGATGCTAATGAAACTTTAACTCGCATGTTATTTCAGTATGTACTCAAGTGCACGTACTTATCCAGATAATGCATTTCCATTGCAGTCAAAGAATTTACTTACGTTTGTGAGACCATTTTTATTCAGAAGTTTGCAAAAACACCGTCTTAGATTCCTGAAAAGGCGATTATAGGATAGTATCTTTTGGAACCAATTGTGTTATACGGTTACACTAAATTATTTATCTCTCCTGCTCATATGAGAACTTTTAGGTAGTCATATGATAATATATTTTCAATCTTAATTTGGATCTGGTGGCCACAAAACGTTCGTGGCAATATTTTCATCTGTATTGGTAAAAATACATTTTATCTTAGTTTCCCAGCTTAACTTCCATGCTCGAATGTTTCGGCCTTTTAATATCATCCAATATTAAGAATTTTTCTCGAACTTATATTCCGAAATTTTAAAAAAGTTGAACGATGTTAAGCTATTTCTTCTCCTAGGTAATAGTGACTAACAAGATTAGTTACCATCTCTATCCATCCCGTGAAAAACTTCCTGAAAATTTCCGGAAGAATTCCTCAGTTTCTCATGAACCTGAATTATAGTGCTCCCGAAAACAAAAGCCTACTAAAACAACATGACCGGACTTGTGTTACAGGCCGCTTATTAAAGTTTATACAGGCCGGTTATAAAAGTTTATGCAGGCCGCTTATAAAAGCAGGCTCCGGTTAAGCCCAGAAAAAAACTGAATTTTTATCATAATTTATGCTATTCATTATTGAATAGTATTTGAAAAATAGATGTTTATCACTACAAAACAAACGATTTGTGAAACTGTTAAGTTCCCAGCCTGGAATCTATACCATATTGAAGTTTACATTCAAAGTGAGAAGAATGCTTATTCATACATAATTTTTGCACAGTATTTACTTAATGGGTACATGAATTTTGCAGGTGAGAAATGTATTACGAAATGAAACAAAATTAGTTGGCAATCTTTTTCTAATTAGCTTTATTCCCATATCCAACTTGAACACTGTTTTGTAGGTACAAGACCTTGAAAGCTTTGTGGGTTAGGCATAGATAAGGGATAGGACGTGAAAGAGGAATAGACCCTGCGAATGAGTGATTCTATAAATACTTCGGACAACTGCGAGAGGGAATTAACAATTTGTAGATTAAAAGAGAAAATGAATGTTAAAATAGATTCTTTCTCCGCACAACAACAAAAGTGTTTGGAAAAACTGAAAGAAAGAATTTTCTAATATTAGGTAATTTTTATCTCTAAAGGAAACTCGATTAGTTTCGTTTAAGCGTTTTTATTCCGCGTCCAGTTCCACGCTTGAATTCGTTTAAAAGAGTTCCCGGCGTCAATTGAGCCTTGTTTTACCTCTATGTCCCTCTAGCATATTAATCAATTAGTTTCCGACCGACGGCATTTTTGTTTCCACAGATTCAATTTTGCGCCTACATTTTTTTTTTCGCAACAAAGTATTGAAATTTTTGCCCCAAACAAAGTGCGCCGCTTGGTGATCCGGGCACGTTAACTTGTCGCCGTGCAGGTGTGACTTTTCCTGCGGGGTTTCGAATCTCAACATACTTTTTTCCACACCCTCCTCTTATCCATGTCGCCTATGTTTTACACCTAATCATCTTGCCCGCCCCTGGTTCTGTGCGCGGGCGATAAAGTGCCTTATATTTTTTTTACGCCTCTCCCTCTTTCGCGATATTTCCGCCCTAGCTTTGCAATGGAGCGCGGCCAGCTGTAAATTAACCCGCTCACGAGTCGACTTTCGTGAAAAGAAAAAAGAACTGTGCCTACGTGTTTCCCTGCTCCTTGCCGGAGTGGGTCCATTGTATACTTTATGGTGCGGGCGCTGTGTTGAAAGCTCCTCGGTACCCCCCGCTTGAATTTCCTGGTTGGTGTACCAACTGGAGGAAGATAATTTCCATTCGGTTGAGAGGGCAGTTATGAATATTTTAAATAAATGAGACGAAGCGCGGGGTCGGAGTATCGTATCATGTGCGGAGTTTTCGCGTTCCTTAATGGTTCCTCCAGGCGGGACCATTTGTTTGCTGCATGAAGGCTGTAGGTGGGTACTGGAATTGAATAAGAAATCATAAGATGGTAAGAAGCTTATTTCATGGAAATGTTTTTCGCCAGATTAGAGTCTGTTCGTTCTCCTAATTGATCCACTCCTGAATTTTCCTCTTCGTACCCTTTTGGCATACTGTATATAATGGCTCTGGAACTCATATTACTTGAATTGTATTCTGTGTCTCAATACCTTGTTAATGGAGACGATCCATTAGGGGAAAGCTTTATTCTCTGTCATCGATCTATTCCTTCTTAGATACCATACCTTGCAAACAAGAGCACGACCACGGCGCACGGTGTGTAAGGTCTTTAGCCTTTGATCATATACGAGAGGTGGTAAGTTGATAGGCTCCTCAGAAGGAATCTTTGATAACGAAGAGGCCTTTCTGCCACAGTATTACATATTTAATTGCGGTATCCTTTAGTTTACGGGCGTTGCTAGTATATGAATTTATTACTGCAGGAGACAAATGATAAAATTATTTTATGCGGGCACTCAAACCTATCGGTGCAGCGTTATAAAATATATTCATTTAAATAAAGATGCGATAAAGAGTGTTGCCTCAATTTTTTCCTCGAGCACAGTGGAGTCTAATGCAACCGTCGTGTTGCAGTTTTAGCCAACATCTACGTCGTGCACTCGGGATTGCACTTCAATACGGTGTGACAGACCATTGAATCGGCTCTTGGTGGTCTGGCCCGGACGCATCAAGCGTTATCTGTCATCCCCTGGCCATGCGTTCAAAGCCGGCCTAAGTTGGAGGGTTTCGTCGCTTCGGTACACCACGTCATCAAGTCAAGGAGTCCTTCTAGGGGAGTCGGATTCTCCAGCGTTGGACCCGGCCCGAGAATCAAGCTGTTATTTACACGAAAGCCACGATGAGCATCAGTTAGTGAACCCTGGCAGGCAGATGCAAGGTTTTTAGAGGGAACGGCATTCATTCTTGTGTAGGGCTAGGTCGCTGTCCAAAATAGACTTGTTAGCGTTTATTGATAATTCGATTGAAAAACTTGCATTACGTTTTTATTGTCAACTTTCCTAAAAAACAAACCGATTATTACTCTAAAGCGGTGTCCACGTTTGAAACTCTTATGCGCATTACATGCTTCGATATACTTAATCGATAACACAGTATCTGATTTCTGTGAGATTAATTGTGATTGCATTTAATTACAGATAATTGTTAGTATTTTTGGATTCCCTATTCGTGTTAAATATTCCACATGTTTGGCTACGCAATATTTCGCGAATTGTGATGGGATTAATTCACCTCCTTAGTAGAGTGGGTATACGGTCTTTGGTGTCAGACTCGCCAGAATCATAGGTCTTACTATATGAACTTCCCAGTCATAGTTATTAAATGATAGAAAATATTCCATTGTGTATAATTTATGAATTTTAAGCTGCTAAATTATTGGCGCTTTCGCGTCACTGTATGCTGCTACTCCGAGAAACACAACTGTTAGAGGTCTTCATGAGCAAGATTTATGGTACCAGTTAAAACTATCTGTGAAAATTATGAATATAGAGTTCGTAAAAAAATGTATGACTAGCAAACCTTCGCTGTCGGGATAAGTTCTGTTTGTCGTAATTATAAAAATGTTTTACGAGGAATAGCGTACAGTTTCAAAGCTCGAAGTTCTGCATTAGAAACTTCTGTACGGCTTAGGTGGCTGAAGCAAGAGTACGGGAATTTGATACTGAGGAAGTTTTGGGAAAAATCAAATTGGTGTTCTATGAAAGTGACCTAATTTCATCTTTCTTTTAAGTTGGTATTAGACTCACCGTGCGACGTTCAAATATCGTCGGTGCGACGAGCGTAATGCGATTGTCATGGAAACCAGGAGGATTAAAAACATAAACATCGAAATGCGTGGCTCATTAAAAAAACAGTTGAGTTTCACCTCAGTGTCCTGCATCATTTTCGTTCAGTCTCACGTACTTTTTGCGTCCGCAGACGTCCACCGCACTGCCTCGACTCCCGGAAGAGAGAGTGCTTTTCCTCAAGTTCCCTTCCCTAGTCTTTCCCATTCTTCCCCTCTCCGAGAAACGGTTTCGGAATGCTCGAACGTCCTTTACCCTCAGGAATGAGACGCGAGAAGGAATTTCTTTTCTGCTGATTCACTCAGAGTGAACGTTTCAAGGGTCTCAAGTTCGATGTCGCAAAGCTCTTTGCGTTGTGTCCAAGGAGGTTGGAATTTACGGGAGGCGTACGAGTTTAGAATGCTGGCCTAGGGGTGACAATGAAGCCAGGGTAGAGGTGCTTTGGAAGGATTCAGGTCCCCCCTCCTCTGCGTAAAACAGTACGTTTTCTTATGGAGACCGTATGGGTATTAAATCATAAAAAATAATAGAATCATACCCAAATTGCATCGCTAAATCGACAGTCAATTTTCCTGAGGCTGTTTTAGGGAAATATTAACATGTTTTACTCCTCTGGAGGTTAATTATATTCCGAAAAGCCAGTTCTATTTTCTTTTCTATTTTATATAAATATTTGCGGTTGTTTGCGCTATTTTCACTGTTTATTTGGAGAATTTTTGAAGTGCATTCAATGGGATGTATGCATAAAATTTGTTTCTCATATATTAATGATGTACGTACTTGATGCGAAATTTTCTCACGAATTCAAATAAGCCAAAATTTTCTATGCCAACCATAAAGATTCTTAAACGCTATTAAAATTCTCCCGAAAAATCGACGAAAGTCACCTGATCTGAAAATCCTTCTGACGTCACTGCACGGTATAGGTTCCATATTGCTGCGAAAACAGACGTTTATTTTAGAATGAAGCAATACGAATATATTTTTTTGAGGTTCGTGGCATCCTTCTTAAGATAACCGTGAATACTTTGTCTTAGCAGAGATTCTTGGAGTGAAAACAAGCAGGGTATACTATAAAGGCAAATGTACAGGTATGATATAATTTATGGACGATTTGCTCGTTACCATCCATACTACTTAAATAATACAAAAAAATCTAAATACGTTAGGTTATCTCATTAAACATAAGAGATAAACACGAAAGTTTTCGCCAAGTATTCATTAATCAACTTTACCCCACGCACAGCAGAGAAACAACGCCCATAGTGATATAGTGCCGTGACGTCATGCGATGACGTCGTGTTTTTAAGCTGCCAAAAAAGATTAAATTTTTAAAGAGTAATATATTTGTTACACAACTTAATTCATCAGCAAAATTTTCGCCGAGCACATTTTAGCTACTAAACTTCACATCAAAGAATTATAAAAAAATAGTACATGTTCCCATTTTACTACTCTTAGTTTTTCCTCGTGCAAATACCACTTCATCCATGAGAGAATTTATTAAGCGCGAATAGCAATACTAAAGGTTTGAGCCGACCAAAATGGCCGACCTTTATTCACTAATCCCCCGCGATGACGACTCCAGTATCAGCTAACCTCCTTGACCGTGCCTGCCCCTGCGAGATGTCGTGAGGTATTCCATTAGCGTGGAATACGTCGGCAGCAGAGCAATTACGAGTTGTCCATTGTTACGTCCCGTCGTTGGGGTCGTACACCGCCGCGGGCGACACGGTCTTTTACATCGTTCCCGTTTGCTTGTCCGATTCTGTTCGGGAATGTATAGCTCTGCGCTATTTGTCTTCCTTCGCAGTTCCTGATTGACTTCCCCGGAGGGTATTGTTTTCAGATGAATGAGAAGCTTGGTTGGCATCGAGCCAGTTTCCACCATCAAGGCTGGACCGTGGTGATTGGGATGATGGCGAGCAAGATTTTAGCATTCGAGTGGGTCCAACACTCACGACAGATTTTGTCGAAATCGCTCATTTCATGCTCGGAAAAGGCCCAAGGCGGTTTTTGGCTGGAGGCATCACGCCTTGTCTCGGCTCGAGCCAGATACAGATGGGCTATACGAAACAAAATACTCCACATTCTCGTCAAAACATGTCTTTTTAAAATAAATGATTATATATTTGGTAGAATTACAGTGGTTTTAATGATTGAAAATGTTTTAATTTTTTTCTAAATTATTTCTTCAGGTACTTCGTAGCCATATTGACTTGAGGACAGAGTACTTTGTATGTACCTTAACTTTTTTGAGACTTATGCGGAAATTTTAGGATTTAGATGTTGGAAATAACTCATCAGGGTTAGTTTATGCATAAGTTCATCGTCACTTAAAATTAATAATAATTTAGTCTAAATTTTCCCTTCGAATTAGAGAGTGAATTGTTGTGAAGTGAATTCGAAAACACAGAATCATGCGGAAATAATTCTCTCATGGATTCATTAAGTCTTCCGCTTGAAAAAGATTTTTCTATTCCCTTCGATAGTCCACGGGGTTTTCCGTGCACTCATCTGAAAAATTGCCTAAATTGCCTATTCAACGTAATCTAGGGATAAAACGCCATATTATGTTTTCTGTTGGATTGCAATGATGCGATGATCCTGATTGTTTGTACCAGTGAAATTCACTCTTCTTATGCATATACGCATGGCCTTGTGAAAATTTTAATTACTTTCTTTTATCGTGGTCTAATTAGGAATTAAAATTCAATTACAATGACTAGATTTACACGAGGATTCCACGCTGAAAATTATTGATTTATAATTATTTTCTTTGAAGTGGTGCCTCGCATTGGATAAAAATTGATTGCGTGTTTACGTATTCACCAAATAATATTGCGTGCCTCAATGATATCAGTGCTAGTCCTATTCTTCGAACTGAAATATTGTGGGCCCTTCATTCTCGGGGATAGAATGTCAAAAGCAAGATTTAACTGCCAGGATGCCACTCGTTAATTGTTGGGACGCTGCTTGTAAGGGACAGGTCTTGACATGGGCCCGCACTCAAGCACACGAACCTTGCGGTTGGCACATGTTGAGCCTATGCCGTTAATATCTGTTACGAGCGCTTTTCAGCAACCTGGTATGGTTGTTAACGCGAAAACTGAACAACCCATCTTAATTTTCCAAAGTTTTTCTTCAAGCTGATGGAAGTAAGCAGCTAGAAATACTAGAATATAATTTTTATTATTATCAGTATTCATGTTGTCATTTTTATTTCAGTTTTTAGAAAAATTTTGAAAAAAAGATCTGATTTTGAAATATACAGTGTGCTAGAATCCACTAAGACTAATTGTATTACTTAAAATTCGGCGGAAAAAGGGCTGAATCAGACTGAAAATACACGCGTACTGACACAAATGTCTTGGAAGTTGACAATGTTAATTGATAAATTGCGATCTAATGGGACTATATTCGTGAGAACTATTTTTAATTTATTAAGCGGCGAATGTCATGGCTCGCGTGACATTAAACTGCGACAGTATTTAACGAACGGTAGGGATGAACTCAAAAGCGCTGAACGGGGAGGAAGGATTTTAATCCCAGGTTCATTTGACTTTCTCCGTAAGGAGCACATTTCACATCCCAAAGCGGGAAACAGAACTCTAACGACCTTGGAGAAATCTGTCTTGAAACTTGCCGAGAATCGAAGCTATCGTGGGCGAATCATATTCGAAATGTTAGTGGAACTGCGCAGATGTGACTGGGTTGTACCAAACGAATTTGGGGAAAGTGTTCACGCCGAAAAGTAAAAGAATGTTTCTGCTTGAGGCTTTCGCAGGGTTGTTGTGCTGGTATCTTCATGGTTTTCGGGTTATGCTGCGTCGGTGTAGCTTGACGAAGACGTTTCAATGCAGTCCACATCTTCATATCAGCTCCGATGCTCGTCCAGCTACACCGACGCAGCAATACCCGAAAACCATGGAGATTCCAGTAAAAGAATGCTATTTCATACTTGTGAGGCCTTAATTGGAGTATGCATCAAGCATTTGATATCCAATGAATAAATAATTTGGGTATCGAATAAGATACGAAGGAAAGTAGCGCATTTAATAAATAACCCTGTGAACGTACAGAATAATACATTTAGCTATTTAGGGTTAGTTTACAAGATTACTGTTACTTGAAAAATTCAAATCAAATGGATTTGAATTTGACCTTGCAGATATATTTCTACCCCCACACTACATCAGCGAAACCGACAGGCGTGGTAAATTATTAGTGATCAACAGTCGGACAGAGCGATACAAGAATTCGTTGTTCCCATGCACAGTGCACGACTACTACTTATAAGCAAAGTATAATCCTTATAAATAGATTACATTCCATTCTCTATTGTTAATTATGTTGACAAATAAATAAAGAATTTTAGCTAAAATTTAAAATTTAGACTGGCTGACTGTCACCGCCTGCCACACGCCCTTGCGGCGGCTTGAAGGGTAAAATATAAATGTGGCTGTTTAGGATATCAACTTTTACGATGTTCAGTGATGAAGTAGGCATTAAAAATGACATTGTTTATAATTATTAGCTTTCAGCTGACTAGTTTAGGCTTTGATGGAATATTCCTGTTTTGCATGGAATTTTTTTAGTAACTCCTTCGCTACTGTTTCTTACGATCGGCATATTTCCTATCTCTCTTCATCTTAAATTCTCTCTCATTTCCTTTGTTCCTCGCCAGGTTAGCCTTCTTCTTTTAACTTTAACTTTGGCGTTGGAAAACAGATGGGTTACTTGGATCACAAAATGCAATCAACAAACATGGATAATATTTTTTGCTGTCGTGCAATCTGAGAACGTGAACAGTTCCGTTGAGACCTCTTCATTTCTTGAAATGATCACGATTAGTGACCGTCTTTCCGTATGATTATCTGCAAGGAAGTTGATAAATTTAATTCTTGGAACGTGAATATTATCATGGAACGGAGAATTCCCAGGGAACTTTTTCTTGCCGCAGATTTCGATCTGATACCTTCGGAGAACTTGAACAAACAGTTATCGAACCGATAGGGAAGGATGAAGACTTTTATTCATGGGTAGGAATCCATTGGGGTGGACGAATGATATATGTTCGCATGTTCTCTACCAGCTGATGGAAACGGAGCGTGAAGATATCATTGGGTATCTCCAAAACAAGGTATCTCACATCTCGATCCCCTCCGGAGATTGGGTTGGTGAGGAGGCTAGAGAGCTGGATTGTCACTCCAAGGGCCTGGGTTCGAATCTTGACAGAGGTATATTTTTCATTGGTACATCGATTTCCACTTGAGTACTGTGTGGAGAGAACTTGGAGTGAAAAAATCCGTCCGTCGGTTGGGACGTTAAAACGTGGACCCCTTGGTGCCTATCGTTTAGATCATACCGACACAGAGTTTCTCTCCACTCCTCCACAGCCTGAAAACTCCCACCTATATCCAGTGAACCACCTGTCCTTAAACGATGCAAATGACTTAAGCCGTCGGTCTACTGCTCTACTGTACTCGGTCCCATAAAGGCACCAACGTGTACCTACTTTTCGCAAGCAGAGTGCCAATTCAATCCTTGCCTTGCTTTCGGTTGCATTTCACGAGACGCGCTCGCCTCTCTTGACTGTACACGCGAGGAGAACTCGCAGACGTGAGTCGAAAGTTACCGGCGAGTCACGCGACGGACGACCGGACATTAGGTCTCGTCTTGTTGACGTCTTCCTCGACCTTGAGAATCTTCGACGAAAGAAATACCCTATTGATGTTTTTAGGTTTGGTTGGAGAGAATAAGTGACCTCCAAAGAATGGAGATCGAAGATTTGAGGGGGAAGGGATATCGGGATACGAGAGCCACTTAGTCAGATTGTGTCCATTCTCTTCGCTTCCGTCATCGTTCGGGCTTTTTCATTCGATTTTTTTAAGGGGTCGTCTCACGCACTCCTCCTCCGAAAGGGTTGGACATAATCCCCGTATTGTAATGGTTTCCTCCCTGCCCTTTCTCGCTTACCGTCTGTGCGTGCCCAGGAAATCCCTGGAGAGTATGTACTCCCTCCTCACTGCGTAGAGTGAGTAATTACGCGCCTGGTCTCGGGGGTCACTTCTATGGCTGCACCTGCTCTCCTTCCGCTACTGTAGTGAAGAAGGTTTATGTAGCGTGGAAGTAGGTGCGTAGTACGATACCATGAACTTTCCTGTCGAGTAGTCGAGGTCTACCGATTGCAACGGGAAGGACTTTCACGCGAGGTTATCAGTTAATTAAAAGACCTGAAGATTTTGCTCGTGACAACTTGGTCTCCTGTCCATTGTCGTTCAATTACAGCTCTATAATATGCGGAATAATCGAGGGGGAAACAGTTTCGGGGCGCTGTTCGTTAGAGATTTTCCGTATTTTCAGAGTTTATCGATGAATGGTTATGATGCGATTTCCGGATTAAAGCTTTATTTTCGACAACCGCGGTGCCAATGCTGTCCGGTGTCACCAGGGGCTCTCTAATGGAACCGCAGTATTGTTAAATATATCGAATTTCGTTATCGCCGGATTTCAGCTCTCCGTAAGAACGCAGAGGAAAGATGAGGTTCAGCATAGCAGGTGTCCCCACGCGTACAAATTACATCGGGCACTTCCTATTTCACGAAAATATCCGCGAATGCATCCAAAGTTTATGCGTAAATACATACAGAAATATAATTGCCACTCAAAAATAAAATACACTTGTTATATTCCACACATTTATTATTATTCACTCAACCGCTTTCAACCTATTCAGGTCATTTTCATGTCTTCAGGTAAGCCCTCAGGTCATCATCATTCTGCTCTTGATAAAGACCTGGAGAGTTTGAACCTGGTTGAGTAAATAATAATAATCGTGTGAAATATAACAAAGTTTATTTTATTTTTGAGTGATGTCGATATTCCAAAAATTAAACTTGCCAACTACTTCTAAGATATGATTGACAATAATATCAGCAGGTTGCTGTAATAACGTTTTGTTGTCAAGAATATGTTTTTGTGACAAACGAGCATACCCCAATTGATTGCTATAGCAAGTGAAAGAAAACAATTACTTTTCCGCAAAAAATTGAATATGTCCAACGCGTTCGTACGATTGCACTCTAAACTTCAGGCAAAATATATTGCATGCAGTACTCGGGAAAATTAAATGTTTTACCCCCTCAAACCTATTATTACAATGGTTTATCTAAGACTATGGTCCACCACCTCGGCGCTATTTATCATATTCATATTTACGTTCCGTTAAAATGAATTACGCGTACATTAGCCCGTCAAAACCAGCCTGGAGGGTCTGGGGGCGGGGACACTGATCGCCATGTCCGTCATCGTTCATTAAGATCTCCTCCACCATTACATGAGAATGCACTCGTGTATTCGTGCCCGGAGACACGCCTTGCGGCAAAACTAATGAGTGTACTTGGGGAGGGTGATTAGTAGGTGAAGGGATCGTAGCCACAAAAACGGTGAACACGGGATAGGTGGAGAGAAAGGCACGACGACGATTCAGAGAGGAAAAAAATTCGGTCAGGACCGGGACTCGAAACACGAGTCTTCACCTTCCCGAAATGATGAAAATTCTTCTGCCCCTCCTTTATCATGTTTGTCTTTTTTACACTCCTTTGTCCCTTTTCCTCCATATCTATCGAATCCACACACAAATGCTTCATCTAATGGCATTTTCTTCGCGGTCCTCGGATCCAAAGTGACACGTAGTGTTGCAAAACGCGGCCATGGAATGAGGTCGATGGGAGAAAAAATTAATACTACTGTAAGTACGTAGGCACAGTTTTTACTCCAAGCAACTGGTAGCGTGTTCACGCACGGCGAAGCTAGATTAGTGAGAAAAAGAGTATTCGCAGTTGAAAATGCCTCTGCTTGATGCAGAGCTCGGGGATAGACACCTGTCGTTGGATTTCGCCCGTTCATATTTTGTCTTCAGCTTGGGGAACAAAAGGGTAAACCTGGCCCAGTCCCGCGTTCCTTGAGGAAGGCTGAGTTGGTCCCTCAGGTTTTTCCGTGAATCTGAAAGATTCCAATAAGTGACAGTTTTTTGACATCGTGCATTGTCGTGCGTCGCAAAGCAAGTCCCTTATCATCGATGCTGGGGACTGAAGCAATAGGTACCCTGTATCAAACGCTTCAAAGCATCCGAGATGTTAGGTGAGGCAACGGCTTATCCATTAGGGACGAACTCTCTTTTGTCCTCTTTTTACGCTTTGTTTTCATGTTTCCGTGCGGTCACGAAAGCGAGGGGTCTCGCGTCCGATGCCTGCGTCGATTGTAACCAAACCATAATTGAAATGAATTTCCAACCAGCATCAAGTATTAATATATGATCGTTCCATCTGTTTTTACATATACATCTACATAATGCCTTGCAAGCCACCTCAGCGGTGTGTGGCAGGGGGTGAACCATCATCAGACGTGCACTTAAAATTAAAAGAGAATTAAAGCTACACTTACTATCATACAGTCATGCAAGCTATTCGTACATGAAACTGAGAGGTGTAATTCTGCAACTTCGTGGGATATGTTAGATAAGCATTACGAAACACTTTTATCTAAATTGTTAGTCCCTACAAAGTCATGTAACAATCATAAATTAATTTATATTTATCAAAGACTGCATGAATCAGTAACGTTAAAAATGTTAAAAAATCACTACGTACCACTACGTACAGACTACTCTTATACATCAAAACCTGCAATACGTATTCTAATTTTACCCTGGTATCTTATTTGTATTATATTACTATCTCTAATTGCGAGAGGAAAAAATGAATTTTGTAACCTCTTCGTTGTACTGTTTATCTCTCTATTTTATCTTCATTATCTAACCTGTCATAGTGCGCTGGTGTATTCGTGTAACATCCTCATATAATCTGTCTAACTTTAAATTCCAGCAGGAGATTTATTGTGTGTTTAATCTCCGATCTAATAATAATTCCCGTCCTAATTATTCTAATGATTTCGAAAAACTGCCAATCATATCATAACGCCTGTCAAAAAGCATAGCTGTTTCTCACTGTACTGTCTAATTCTGTGATCTAGCGTATTTGATTTGAATCCCATGAACTCACTGCATAAACGCTGTGGGGCCTAGCAAGTGAAATATAGCACCGTTATTTTGTCTCCTCGTCCCTTTTATCATCATTATCCTCATCGGTCAGCAATCCTAGGATTGGTTTGACGCAGCCCACCACTCGATTCTCCTATCGGCCTACCTCTCCATATTGACGTAGCTCCTCTCTTTTTCATCCTTCACAACATGCTCCACAAACCTCATACGAGGCCTGCCTTTTCCAGTATTCCCGTTCACTTTTACCTCGACGATTGTCTTCATCAGGCCATAGTGTCTTAAGATGTGGCCTATTAAGTTGTCCCGTCTTCTTTTTAGGGTTTTCAGTAGACATCTCTTCTCTTCCACTCTTCTTAAGACTTCTTTGTTTGTCGTTCGATCGATCCATTTTATCTTCATCATTCTTCGGTAGCATCACATTTCAAATGCTTCCAGCCTGGACTTCTCTGCTGCTGTTATTGTCCATGCTTCGTTGCCATAGAGTAGAATGCTCCAGATGTATATTATAATGAAATGTTTCCTGACTTCCACGCTTGTATTTGCAGCTGTAAACAGAATTTTCTTTTGGTAAAATGCCCTTTTCGCTTTTGTAATGCTACTGGCGATTTCTCTTTTAACTTCGGCCATCACTGGTCCCTTTTAAATAGACCTATTTCGAGAAATCATAGCTTTGTGTTTGCTTCACCACATATTTATTGGACTTGTTGTGATATATCAGTAATCAGTGCAGTCAATGGAGCACCTGTTTTAGAGAAATACAATTGCGTCTTGAATATTGTCTACTTACGCTTTTCTCTCATTTTATTACACTCGCTACTTTCTGTAGACAGGTTAAATAATAAGAAGTATAATTAGCGGGAAATTCATTCCCTAAGCCGTAATGGATCATAAATTATGGTCATTCGCTATTCCAATTCACTCGTTGCGTATTCCTAGTAATTTAATTTAAATTTCCTATTAATTTAACTAATTTTAATTCAGATTCAATTAATTATTTTCATTTTTGATGGGAATTAGAACTCAATTTTCGTCATCCAGCTCAAGTCGTAACTCATAGTGGTATGATATGAACAAAAAAGTTTTGATTGGTCAAATCCAGCAGCCTGACTCGCCATCTTCGAATATTTGAATAAAAAGATGCTTGAGGACGATGTAGAAATTTGGTAATTCATTAACATCGTATTTTGTAAATGTCCCGTGTTTTGTTTACTTTCACCCATGTCTATTTAGGGTCGGTTTTTTGGGTAAATTTAAATGAGATACTACTTTTCCTTACATTCTAGATTATGGATATTAACGTAATGCCACTTATTTCATATTTTGATTAGATCTCGGAAAAGATTAGAATTTTTGTCATTGCGTGTTATGTACACGGACGAAAGGTGATGACATATTGTTTTTGATATTGTAAACAGTTAAAGGAATTTTAAGAAGCTTAAGTTTAGGCAATTTTCTTCTTCATCAAACGAGCTTAATTATATCGTGCAAAGTGAAATTTGCATCATCAGTTAAAATGGAATGAATTTATTTTTTCTCTTCAACGAATATTATTTTTTAGAATTAAAAAAAATTCTTTGTGTGATCCACTCGGAGCCGAGAGCTTTGAAATGTTTAAAATACCTACTTCAAGTGATAACTGACTAAATGATCTCATATCCCACGACGAAACCCCTTGTTATTCACTCACGTTAAATTTATGACCTATCACACAGCGTCTGAAAAAGCGATGCAGGTGAAATTTTTCTCTTTCAAAGAAAATATCAGAGATATAATGGAAATGTGAGAGAAAGAATTTAAGCCTTAAAATACTCCGTAAATTCGTCCAGAAAGGTGATGGCTGCATATTAATCTAAAAAAGCAGAAAATATGCAATGATTCTTACTTTCTCGCGTTCTAAAAATTTGCGTGAAAAAGTTTTTCAAATCATTTCTGTTTTTTGGTATTTTTTCACGGACAATTAATATGTTTAAGAGCAATAGGTTTTGATATTTGCAAAGAAATGTGCGAACATATCATACTCTTAAAAAGTCCTATGCACTCACTCCTTGAAGCTGTAGTTATTATTATAATACTAAGACATTAATATTAATTAATTGTATTAAAATGTGATCGTAGGATTGATTTTCCGAAATATACTTTTTGCAATTAAGCACGAACTAGGAGGAAGCTGCTTGTTTAGTTATTGGTTGATTTATTGTTGAAACGTTTAGTTATTACTAGCTGAAGGTGCCCGTTGATATTCAACGGGTGGGAGAAATATAATAAATACGAATTGCATTAAGAAATTTAAACACTTTTCATGAAGGGGCGAGAACAAACTTGTGTCATGGAGGCATTGGCTCCAAGTCAGTATCGGAACCATCATCATCATCAGTCAACAGTCCTAGAATTGCTTTGACGACGCCCTCCTCTCGAACCTCTTCCTATTAAGGCAACTCCTCTCTTTAACATCCTTCACGACCTGTTCTATATAACTCACACGATGCCTGCCTTTTCCATTCTTCCCGTTTACTTTTCCCTAGACGATGTCTTCATCAGGCCATCGTGTCTTAAGATATAGCCTATTAAGTCGTTCCCTCTTCTTTTTAGGGTTTTCAGTGGACATCTCTTTTCTCTCACTCTTCTTAAGATTTCTTCGTTTGTCATTCGGTCGATCCATTTTATCTACATTATTCTTCTGTAGCACCACATTTCATATGCTTCCAGCCTTGATATTTCTGCTGCTTTTATCGCCCATGCTTCGCTGCCATATAGTAGGATGCTCCAGGTGTATGTTCTAATAAAATGTCTCCTCACTTGAACGCTTATATTTTCAGCTGTAAGCAGAATCTTCATTTGGCCAAATGCCCTTTTTGCTTGGGCGATTCAATTGCTAATTTCTCTTTTGCTTCGTCCATCCCTGGTTACTCGGCTTTCCAGGTAACAGAACTCTTCCACTTCCTCGAGTTTTTTTGTTTTCCTGTTGGTTTTCATTGGTCTCCTACTGCATACCAATACCTTATTTTTCTTTTTATTGATCTTCATCGGAACCATAAATATAATTTAAACCAATGTAAACATATAATTACTGCCTGGACTCATACTTGGACTTTACAAAAATAAGAATATTATTTAGAAACCTTCAGGCCAGAAGAAACAAAGGAGATTAGTAGGGCAAGTGCATACGAATGTCTCCTATTGTTGACAATGAGACCAGATTCGGATTTTTGGGAATGGTACGACCCACCTCTCCGGCAAAAACTTTTTTCTCTGGCCTTTTTTGCATGTTATGTTCGTCTCTATTCTCCAACGTCATGATTGTGGCGTCAATGAAAATCCTATGGATACGTATTAATGCATTTTATTCTAATTAGAGTAAATTCTATTCTTATTACCTAGTACATATTTGTTCTACTTAAACCAGGCACTTGTAGCTCAGTGCACACCTTCTACAGTATATTTGACGTATAACTATATTACAATTTTTTTCCTCTTGCTACTCTTCTTTTTGATTACACTTCATTTAAGTTTCTTATCACGTTATTGCGACTTAAATGGCAAAAATTTTGAAAGCGGTCCACTTCTGAATACGGTATAAATTGATAAAATATTCACATTTGAACCCCTTTCATTTATATACTTTTAATTTTACCGAATTAAAACCTATTTGGTGGTGGAGCCAACCCAATGGAAAAGAACCGAAAAAAAACCGTAAACTTCAACATAAATTATACAACGCCCAAAAACATGGAGAATAAAGAGTAAGTCGGTTAAAAGAATGAGAAAGCTTAAACATTTTCCCACTGAATACAGAAAGAATGAAAGAAATCGATTACTATTTAGTTATTTTACTGAGCGAATGAAAAACTCTTTGCTACTATAAATTGAAAAAGTCCATTTAAACCAATGTAAATACATAATTGGCGCCAGGAAATGAACCCGGGCCCTGAGCCTTTTTTATATAGCCTATATAACCTTATGTATACCGTAGAATCCTACAAAATTTTAGTTCAATCGGTTCAGTAGTTTTTGAGGAGATGAGTAACATAAAGCTGGCAGACAGACAGACAGACAGAACCACTTCATTTTTATATATTAGTATGATTGTAATTGTACGTTTAGACTTCTCTCGAGAATGAGAATTTTGATTGGATATCATTTTATGATTGAAATAAACATTCATTATGTAGTCATGGTTGTTTAGTGTTGAATGGTCCTTAATGGAGACCGTGAGGGCAATAAGAATGGCTCCTTGTGGACTTCTTAGCTCCTTTGCAATACATAGCCTTTTCAGCACAAACGCCTTTTATACGTTTGTTATTAATACTCTCGGCTCCGTATCTACAGCTGACCTTGTGAAGTTGTGTTCAGCTGAAAAAAACTTTATTAATGATTATGTAGTGTTACGTGTAATGTTTTGACATTATATTACTTTGCGTATTAGTCGTGTATTGTGCGTGGAACAAACAAATACTTGCATTTCTTGGTCCGACAGTAATTTCCTCTTAATTTGGTGCCTTTTTCTGTCCTGCTGGATACATGGGTACATATATACTTATTTGTAAAGCCACTAAGTTTGTCTACTAATATTTCAGTTTTAAACCTGGAGGTAAAACATAGAACTGAATGGATGGGAATGGATGAATGGAATGGGGAAGACATTTGAGTTAAATATAACATTTTCTTTGAGATATTGAGAAAATGGGGAGAGAATACCAACCCTGTTAATGACCTCCTGGGATGAATCTTGCTCGAACCTGGGACTCGTGTGATTTGAATTTTTTTCAAGCACCTTAAATCCAGCGAGCAATCTTCTAGCCTCTAACGCTTCCCAACTTAGCCCTTCTAATGGCCATGTAACACTTTTTGTACGTCCATAAGAATTTGGCTTTTTTCGCGCTGCTTTCCTTTGGATCCTATATAGGTTATTTATTTTATATTAGGAGCTATACGGCATTTAAAGTATGTACGTTTGTTTTCTTGGCAAAGTCGTTTACTTTAACTGTAAAAACAATAATAAAGTAACTAATAAATTATTTGTGTGTGTGGGAAGGCAGTGGATGACTTGTGTGGAGATGTCAGCCAGTCGCGGTAACCAGACCATAAGGTCTCCGGTTCGAATCTCATCTACGGCATGATTTATGGTTGAGAGCTTCGTTAACTCGGTAGAGTTAAACTTCTGTCGTTGGGGTAACTTTAAACCCATGATGTAGATATTAAGACTTCATAAAAGTGGAAACAGAAAAAAAGATTGCAATTGGAAAGGAGGAAACGGGAGAGACGGGAAAAACTACATTTCGTGATACGGAGTGACTTGGACGATTTATAAAAGGTTTGGGAATATTGCATGGAGGATAAGGTTCGCGAAATAACTTTACCGGACGATGTGCCATTGTTTTATTTCCTCAGACTCCTCCAAGCTGCCATTTGCAGCGAAAGCCTCGGAGTGGTTCCCTTGAGTTTAAGAAACGCAGTGCGTAATTTTTGCAATGCTCACACTGTGGAGGAGGGCTTAAAATATCGCGCCTCGTTCCTTGGTTCAATGAGTCGCGAGCCGTTTTTTCATACTGGAGGATGATGGTCCGTCCGTGGGCCGTGGAAAGCTCGGAAGTGATACGTGACTGGCGTTTTTCATTCCGAGTCCCTCCCTTCCCTCACAGCGGAAGTGGGGCGGAAATGTCGGAACGCATGACTACTGCCGACAAACAAGATATACCCCTCGCGTATGTATGCGTTTCCAGAAATGAGCGAGTGGGAGTTGCCGTCTGCCGTCGCCATACTCCGCTTAATTAAATTCTTGAAGCGCCGGAAGGGTGCACATTCAAATCTTGCCGAAAGAGACCGGGAATATTTTCCCATCGTCCGATTGCCATTGGCTTATTCTTCACTCCGTTCGCGGGCGGATGCTTTATTTGAGGAAGGTCTTGAGGACGGCACTATTTACTTTCCGTCCGCACTGGGATGTGCACGGGATCCAAGTTCATCCATATTAAGTAGGATTTGCCGCAGGAACTTGGGTGGCCTTGAGACCCTTCACGATATTTACGAGAACGTTACGTATGTCCTAGGGATATTGGTAAAATGAAGTGGGAATCATGCGCAAATATTGACGGAAATGAAATACATATGATCGGAGAAATTGAAATGCACGAGTTCAAGTTTTAAGCTACACTATAAGTGGTGGAAGGAATACTTTATATGTTATTATCATCAATTGTTTCAGCCATTTATGGGGTACGTTAACACAACTCATTTCACTCTCTTCGTATCCCTTTATTTTCTCTTCCTCCTGTTAAAGGTTGTTAAAGCTAAAACCCTTCCTCCAGTATTCCCTCATTCCCTTGCTCACTTTTTCCCCGGTATTATTCTGAAAATAACGTTTTAGTTCTTTTCACCCTCTCTTAAAATCCACACCATTCGCTTCTGTAATTTTCTATCTAAATACCCTTCTACTTCCTATGTCCTCTTCCCTGATACCGTTTTGTTTTGAGATGATGATATACTGTGCTAATTATTATTTGTGTGTTAACATTATTTTGAACAATATTTTGACCCAAGTTGAAGTTTTCCACGAATGGATTAACATTCGTGTGTGACTGCGTCTGTCTGTCAGTGAGTTGTAGTTAGGACACAACTCTGAGTAATTAGTGAAATGCACGGTAATACCGCGAGCACCAACTCTCGGCCCATATTCGGCATATTCCAGTAATCTCCCATCGTCCACGCCTTAAGTGCTGCTTGGGAAGCGTTGGGAGTACGTGGTGTTCTTTTGGAAATGGGGTTAAGCGTTTTCCTTTGAGTTCCCGACGCTGATACCGGGGGAAGGAGGGCTCGTCTCCATGTCCGACCGATGGTGCACTCCCCGCGTGGAAACTTGCTCGCGGAAAGAGGGCGACGGGTATTGAGACGTGAGGTCGCAGTTCAGTAAGTATCCGGTTGCATAGACCCACCCTTACTCTCTCCGTCCCCTCCAAATTTCCTCGATGCAAGATTTTGGTGGGTTTAGGAATGAAACTATTTCCAAAGCTTTACCCCTTCCAAACAGTGGAAGGGTTTAAGCTTTAAAAACTAATCCCTCGTGCTTAGAATTCGAATCCAGAGGCGTCATCGGTGTGAGGCGGAGATTTAGAAATATGCCCCCTCCTTAAAATTTTCATGTCCAGGTGGAAACAATGGAAACAGCCCCGAAATGATATGATGTAAACACTGAACTCCAGTTATTAAAATACTCTACCTTGGTATGCCCTTAGGAAACAAAGGATGATATTTTTCGGAGCCAAACGTTCATTAGGAAAGAAACGAGTTTATGAAAATATTTCCCCTAGCGAAAATTGAAATTTAAGATGTGTATCGCATAGGTAACCGTCCTTGAAACTTTCATATGTTCAATGGATTTATCATTAGTAAAAGTAATTGATGGATGGCAATGGGTAGCATGGGTAGTTGCATGTTGATGTAAGGACTGTAAGTTGACCCAATAAACAGCCTGTTTGTGCATACTTATTCTAATTGAATATTTTTTTAAAATTATTGTTTCGACCAGAATATAGTTAGTAACTCTTTTAAGTATGTTATGTAATGCATGTTTGGTGTGGATTCCCCCCTGCCCCCCACCTTCATGGTGGCTTACATAGTATTATGTATACGTAATTCTGTGCATCATCGGTTGGAAATCATTAAAATACCATTAGGATAAATGAGATGCATTAGCGATTTATCAATTATCACCGTTTGAGATCGGTTATATTTTTCACCATTCATCCACTCAAGATATTAACCAGTCATACTCTTGATCACTTCATTTTCGAAAGAGACCTTAAGTAAATCTCCTCTGGAAAGGAGGGCAAAGAGATCGCTCATTCAAAGTTGCCTCTCAGCCTGTTTTAAGATATTTCTATTTTAAACATGATCATAGTACGGTGGTGATGGAAAAACTCGAGAGAAGCCAAAATAAAGCCACGATAATAAGTAAATTATGAGGACTAAAGAGGAAGAGATGATTATCGCACGCACAAAGTTTGACCGATGAAGGGCAAATGGTCATTATGGGCGAGTTGACACTGTTGTGAAGCGTTCGGAAGAAAACACCCTGTTTTGTTGACATCGAGCTTTATTGTTGAATATTAGAGGAGTAGTAGTAGTTGTAGCTATAGTTCTTAGGTGCCTCAACGGCTGAGGATATATCGCACCGTGTAACCGAATCTTATTTCTAGGACAAACGCAACATCCATGCCCATACAGGTTGGGATTCGAACCCACGGTCTTCGAGTTGTCAAGCACGTTACTGACCTGGCTACCGCGGTCGGCACTAAAGCTTGAATTTTAGGGAAGAATGTGCCAGTTCAGTGCTGTAGTTTTTTAAGATAAACCAGCCAGCTAAGTGCTACAGACTCGTTAGAAAAGTTACTAAATGGCTATTTACACCTTTTTTATAACTTTACACCTCACGTCCCTCCATTTCCTGTGAGGCACTGTTTAAAGGCCTAGTTTATTACCTCAGATACTGACTCCATTTTATTACTCTCTTCAGGAATACCCTATAATTTCACTCTTTGTTTCTCCCTGTTACGTTCCTTTGCTGCTTCGTAATACTCTAATGTACCTTTCACTACAGATATTTCTCACCTACAGTATATTAAGATACATAAACCCATAGCTTTATTAGTCTACTTCCTCCTCTGACGCCGTTAAACTCTCTGTCATACAATTGTTCGCAACAACACTTCTACCTGAATGTAAAAGATGGCAAATAGCATATACTTAATAGTTGTGTATCTCAAGAGTATCCAACCAACGCTCTTTCGTGATAAGCTCATGTTGACCCAAATATTTTTTTCTCACAGCATTGTGAGCTTCGCGTGAAGATGGAACGCATAACCGTCCTGTTCTAACTTTGCATTATGGTAATACAGTTTTGTAGGTTTAGATCGCGCTTGAAATAATAAAAATTAATATTGATCACTTAATTAATTATAACCTATTTTTTTCAATTTTTACTACCAGCCATTGTTGGTTTCTTTTTGTTTTGTTAAGAAAACCGTCACCCTAAGAGAATAACAACGATCTTTGCTTTAAACAAATGAAAATGCAAATAATGACAAAGGCTCTTCAGTGTATAATTGTCGCTGAAAACTTTTTATGCAATATGTCTTATAACATATTGATTATACCTCTGATGTTGAGGCTGTGAGGAAGAAGGAGACTTATAAATATCGGCCAGTATAGCTTAGATTTATAATCGGTTTTGCCAAAGAGAAGGCGATGACGTTTGCTTGAACATTTTTTCCATAAGCCCTCATTTGGGAACAAATTAATGTTGTGTTAGTAATTGACTACATACCTTTGTTTACCATTTACCATTGTACATTATTCTTTACGTCAATTTTCATCTCCTATGCTATTCAATTATTTCTATTAAACTTCTTATAAACATTATTTATATCGAGACTGGTATTTGCATGTCTTTTTGTGTATACTGTGCTGTCTTGCAATAACGTTTGACCAAGTTTCACAGAATCATTCACTTGCTTCATCCAATCAGCGCATATTATCAAAAAGAAACTTTCACTGGCAAAATAAAAATGTTTTATCAATCCATTGTTCAGTATTCAATTAATATTTATTGTAGCTTAAGGAGAATTACCATAGCTGAAATTATTTTCTTCATTGAAGTACTGCCACGTAGGAAAGAAGTAATTCGGCGTTGTTTGCATGTATTTATGCTAGCGTTTGTTGGGATGAACTGTTTTCTTGATGTGCGAAAAATATGATTCCGAATTTAAACAGTGTAAGGAAAGATTTCGAAAATAAAATCTTAGAAAAATATCCAAGGGATGGGTTTCCTTGAAAATACCTGTGTTATTCAATTTCATAACATGAATATATTTCCAGGAAATTTTTGAACTGTATATTTCGAAGCAATATAATATTCAAGTTAAATATTTGAGTAATTCTTTGAATTTAATAAAATAATTTAAAAATGAAGTCCAGCGTCTCACGTCAAGCTGTCGCTTAATATTTTTTATCATATCGACCAAACTTTTCGTTTGTTTCTCCAACAATTAAACGCTGAGAAATAACCCTTCACTCAAAGTATTGGATAAACTTGCAAAACTTTTCTCAAATGAATTCAAAATTGCCTTCATCTCAGGTTGTCAAGATTAATACGGAGTTAATGAAAATTCTTTTACTCGACAGATTTTAGCATATATTACCTGGGCCGGACATTTCATACGTTGGAGTTTCCGCCATTATTACAATCTGTCATGACTGTGGAAACGTATTTCACAGTTAAAAACAATAATAAAATGAAATCAAACATAGGAAATACCATTTAACCGTGAAGTCACAATTCCGCGTCTGAGAGGTGCCGCATACCAATCAACCTGCTAACACTTGAGTGAAATGGATGGTGTTCACTCCGGTGCGTATTATTATTCCTTTAACGACTAAAGCTGATGAGAACCTTAGCGTGTGAGTTTGTGTATCCATTTTCAAAAAGTTCATCTTAATTTCAGTTTTTCGTTGTTGTATCCAGTTAAAAAAAATATATTTTGAGTGTGCTTATCACCACTTCTTCAAACCCGTGTTGGAGCTAAATTGACTGCAGGATTTGAGATAAGTGTGTTCACACATTAAGGTGCGACTAATCGTTCTGTCCACTAAAGAAAGTGGTTGCGGATACAATTTCTATCAGTGTCATTTTGTTCTGTGATTACGTATTTCACTTGATTATGTCTTGCAAACACCCACGTCTCACTTTTCTCTTATTACTTGGTGATTTCCGTGAGTGTGCACGCTTATAATAAGCAATTAAAATATCTAGGTTGATCGATTATATCAGTGGTCAGTAGATGCACCTGGCCAATCAATTTTTTAGCTTAAAACGGGACAGGCTGCTAGCAAAAGGATGTTGTTTAACTGGGAGTAAAACTATCGACGTAGCGCTTGAACTGTCAAAAATGTCGTCAAACAGCGATTCAACGACTAAAATAGTGCACCACACGCTGCACGAGTATAAACAGCTGGCGGTGGTAGATAGGTCGATAACGTACTGTCTTGACGGCCCAAATGTTGCGGGTTCGAATCTCGCACAGTAAAATAATGTGTTTGTTCTAGGATTATGGTTTTAGGCTAGACGATTTAACCTCAGTCGTCGGAGTCCAAAGAAGTAAAAATTAAAGAGTACTTCTAAGATTAGAAAAACAATCACTTGGTAACAATTTTTGGTAATTCCCGAGCAAGAAAAAAATGTCAGTATCTGAAACGGGCGTGGATCTGGCCTTGGTGGTAGGCAAGGCCGGTAACGTCCCGGTCTGGCAATCCAAATATCGTGTGTTTGAATCCTGCTCAGGGCTTAAATGGTATTCTTGTCTAAGTTTTAAGGTTAGGTTAGAAGGTTCACTAAAATCTAAGTAGTTGGAGCACCTTGAAAATCGAATTCCAGTGCTGTGAGAGTGGACTGCGGATTACGGAGATCATTAAGCGCTCGTTTGGGAAACATTAGGTCTTGGCGGAGTGTGGAAGAAAATGGAGAATTAAACCAAGATGTCGTTTTGGTGGAATTTCTCACGTCGAAAACGAGCTGACCTAGAATGGGGTGGGGGTAGCGTCCGAATTTCTCTCTCTGTTTCGCAACCGCGTCACGTGACCGTAGACGACAGAAGTTCGATGACGGGAGCAGAGACGTGTGCGTTCCCAGGGAACTCCCAGTGAGGGCGAGAAGGGTGGGAGGGATCGGGGACACTTGCCCCCCAACCCCTTCCTTCGTCCCTAACCGTCGATCGGTCCCCCGAGGCTTCAACCCCTCCCTCTGCTCCCCCACCTCCTTCCTATGCGTCTTGGCGAGCTGTCTTGGAAAATAAGGGCATGCCCCCTGGTGGCCCGACCTCTTGTCCTTATCCATCTAGGCTCGCACTTGTCCCCTCAAGTAATTGCGGTTACTTATATCTATATCTACGACATACCCTGCAAGCCACCTGGAGGGTGTGTGGCAGGGGGTGCATCCACACCAGGAACAATGACACAACAAACAAAAATGAACACTACAAAGCAAACACTACACCTTTAAAAGTAATTGGGGAAAAAAGAAGAAAAACTATCAAATCCCAATCATGTAGGACACACCCATGAATACCATGCATGCCTTGAAACCCGACACCAATTTCATAGATACTCATGCATGCAAAAAAAGGCATTGCATGCAAGTCACACGTTGATTTGAACATGCAGGTAATAAAAAAAAATACTATCGACCTACTCTGAATATTACCTCTATAATTATTACCGATTTACGCGATGTTTAACGTTCTGATCACGAATCGTACGCGGAAAAAATGACATTTTAAACCTGTCCGTCCTGCAATCTCTCTCCTTAATTTTATTAGAATTATCGAGCCTACCATAATAAGTCGGAGCCAGCAATATATGATTAACGTAATTACTTGGAAGGAGGCAACGTCAGGGCGTCTGATGCCTCGAATGGTTCTCGCAGTTTTAAGTTGCCGAGGTCACTGCATTCGATCGGAGTGGATCACGTTGGAGAATCGCCTCTCGACTCAGTCAGAGCTTCGGAAATCATAGTTTTTCGGGGAGGGCGATAGACAGCGGAGGTCTTTTAGAATTGGCATGTCGTTTTTGGATAGGTAGAAATTCATGGTGGAGAAAAAAACCAGCGTCGGTAGTAGACCCACTCTTTACAGAAGGTGTCGAAGGATCCACGCTTTAACGTCCCGTGCGACTGTCTGGATACTGAACTTGATGTGTTATCCTAATAGCACTAGAGACCGGTGTACATATAAAAAATCTCTGCCACAGTCGGGATTGAAACTCGGATCCTCGACTAGGGAAGTCAGTATTCCTGTCTCCAATACATTTCGATCCCAGCTTTGAAAGTCAGCTGTGTCCAAAAGAATAATTGAATTGAAATTCGTCCACTGCCGTAGTTTGCGAAAATGTCCCAACTTACCTTTTAAATTATTAATTGTATTTAATATTTCCCATTCATCATGGTTACCTGGGTTCGACACTTTTGATTTATTTTTGAAAAGAGGTAAGTATTTTTCAATTCATGCTTGAATATTTAATAAATAAATGGTTCCAATCCGCGATGCAGTCAAATAGTTCAGGCGTGAATAATGAATATCTTCGTTGAATAAATAATCCACTAATGCGGCGATCACTGTGAGTTGGTGGGATGAAAACTAAAAATAAATGCGCCCACCGAGTCGAATCGTGGAGAAGGGAATTCACACTTGACAGCCCAAAGGTTGTCGTATGGATCCCCGCCGCAAATGTTAATGTGGTTGGAAGATTATCCTCAACCGTTTTTATATTTGTGGTGCGCTGTTATTATTGAAAAATTTATATGTTAAAAGCAGTCATCGCGGTGGAAATTCAGCCTTCAAAAACATACCCAATGATCGTACTCTTTTCAAGTTCGGCAGAGTCGAAAACTGGGTAGAAGCTGGCATTGAACCTAGGAAACTGGTTCTGCTATACTGATTTCACGCTCTTCGTTCTGCCATTCCATACCTATTTCGGTACTATTATTTCCATGCCTTACCTCATACCCTCTCTTGTCCATATTACCTTTCCTCTTTATTCTCTTCCATCACGCTTACCCATGACTTTCTCGGTCATTTCCAGTTTGGTAGGCAAGTCACTGCAGTGACATCAATTACCATGGTAGTTGATGTCGAATGAGGCTTTATGGTGCTTTAACTGCTTACGTTAGGTCACATCATCTGACGTAACTTATCACTAAGCTTAATACTAATCCAAAATAACATTCTTGCCCAAGGTGGGACTCGGACCCGTGACCTTGTAAGGTGGTCAGGTTACGACACCTCACCGCATGACTATTTCAGCCAAAAGGCAATTCAATTCTCTTTCATGGACTTATTTGTTTCGTTATACGTCTCTCGTTCGTTAATTAAGTCTCGTAATAGTAATAAAAACGTGTACGCGGTCCTCTCTGTGCCTGTTATTGTAGATGAGAGGAATAAGAGAACTTCTTCCTTGGAACAGTGAAGAGCCCAGAGATAGAGATTTGACTGGTATTTAGGGGCGTTTAATATGTGAATAATTTACTTCTTTTGCCTCGGAAGAAGATCAAGACAGAGACAAAGTCACGTTTTTGTTCTCTTTTGGCACTATTTTTCCTTCCTAAATGATGTTATCAATGATTTATCTGGGAGGGAATAATATATCGAGGAAAATTGCTCAGGAGACGGTTATGGGGATTCTTTTGATGGAATCTTCTCGTTGTAGGAAGGGAGGCTTAAAGCTTCTCCCCTAATATTGTCTGTCTACTTCTTTCCTCATCTCCAGAAATTTTATCGTATTTATTTGCAATGTACCTCAGAGCTTGAATATTTAAGCCTCTTGGAATGAATTATGAGTGAGTGAGTATTATTATATGGATGCCTAATGGCTAGGATTGAATTTCACTGTCTCATTAAATTTCTGAGGGAACTTAGTGGTTTATGGGGAGAATATAGATAGTAAGAATATTAATTGTTTTTTGGAGATATTTCGAAAGTGAGATGTTGCGAGGTTATTTTTTGAGATATATTTGGAGTTGCTGATAAACCAGACATTTTTGTGCTACAAGGGAGAAAAAAATACTTTGCTGGTCCACAGGATAGAATTTTTATTGCAACCGGACCACAGAAACCGGTCGCATTAAAAATTTTATCCTGTGGACCAGCAAAGTATTTTCTCTCCCTTGTGTTCACCATGAAGGAGTTCCACAGAGTAACGCCACCCACCATTGCATTTTTGTGCTACTTTTTTCCGACTACCCTCTTCGCTTGTGAGAGAAAATTTTCTCCTTAAAAATGAAGGGAAGGTTGATAAAGATAGTAGTGGCGAAATTATGTCCTCATTTTTTTTATCAAGTGTTCATAGAAATTATAATAAATCATGTTTTCACTTAATATAGTAGTTATTGAGGTTTAAAAATGTTTTATACAGTAAAATTATATTTTAGAGACTGGAAAAACGCTGTAAGAAACATCTAATTCATGAAGACGATTATCTATTCATTGATACCAAATAAGAATCGCATCTACAGTATTATACTTGACGATGAAAATTTATGCTTAATACTTTACTCAGGGATAACCTCTTCCGCGGCATGTTTAAAACACTATTTTCTCCAACTATTATACAGTGCAAGTTGCATGTTTATCATTAAATGATTGGAATTTATTACATGAGAGTGGAACTAAAATGTATCAGTTGCTTCATTCGAGGGTTATAAAATGAGTGCTTTATGGGCTGAAATAACAAAGAAGCATGCTGGGACGCTCCGCTCCGTCGAGTTACGCTTATCTTTTGGCGCGAGGCTGTTCAAAGCGGGGATACTCGTCTAATGAGAGCCAAATAGGAAGGGGATGCAGGTTGACAGAACGTTCCGTCAAACCGCCGCTAGCCAAGCATTAGCGTTGCAGCAGTCGAGGACGGTCGTATACAATCTTTGGTCGTTTATCTTTCCCTCCCTTGCCATGGAACTTTCTGGTAGCAATCGCACCATAAATCTCTCCCCATTCAAAATCTGCAACACGAGAAGAAATATCCAGTTCTTCTAAATTTTTTTTACCACTGTGTCCTTGTCCTTATTTTGCCTCCTTGCCTTCGACGGGGGTGGTTCTGGACAGTGTTTTATCCTTGATAAGAGCTCTGGACGTTTCGGAAAATACGACTCGGATCCTTGTAGGGTACTCCAAGCGTCACACGGTTCACTATGCGGAATTTGAATAAGCGGATTTCGATGCGATATTGCCACTCAAAGTCGATCGATTCTGCGGGAATGACGGGCTCGTCGGAGATCAGAAGGGAGAGGGGGGGGGGGGGGGGGGGGGAGGGAGGTGGTTAGATTGAGTATCCCGGGAAGTGCTGATTTGACCCGGGATAGCACGACTTTTCGAGAGGCTCACAATACGCCGGGGTTTTTGCTGATATTTTGCGGACTTCGTATCTGCGGCGAGTCCGTTAACGCTCCGGGTCGACCATTTAACCTGAGCGTCCGACTCATCGCGTACGGGCGGTAATGCAATCGAGAACCATAGTCTGACGTGCTGAGTCAGCGAATTTTCCACCGCGTTTTGCACCCTCTCTTGCGGAAAGGTTTCCGTTGTCATTAATGGGAGGTGGGGTCTGGCTGGACGAAGGCGATAATGATTCGAGGTTGGATGTGGTGTGTGACCTGTTTGTGGTGGGAAACGCCCCACGTAATGCCCACTGTGCGGCCGTAAAACGCCTATCAGTGACGGTCAGTGGGTGAGGGACAATGGGAATGGCGATGAGGGCAGTTTACTGGATTAATTTATCCTGTTTATTCGGTGACAGATGTTTACCTCTGTACCGAGTGTGTCGTCAGATATGCGTGCGGGTAGTGAGTTTGTGAGTCATCTCTTCCCCGAAAAAAAAGACTGTCATTCGAGCGCATTCGTCTTGGTAAATTGCTATTTGGACGCATTGGACGCTTTTGGACGCTTGCTGCATTCAAGGTTTTAAAAGTGCGCAGGTCAAATTAATTCGTTTCTTTCTGGCCTCTTAAACAACTTCACGGTACTGTTATTCTTTTCTTAATTAATGCGGCAAAATATTCTGGATCGGTTAATGGATATCGCTGCTGAGAGAAGAAGAATTTTAATGAGCGTTTTGAAAATTTTTATTCGTAAGAGTCTCGGCGGCTTCAAACGTAAATGAAGCCAAATGACTGAAATGCTTCAATTAAAACCGAAAAAAATATCGCAGCTTCATTACTGGTGGATGACGAGGTCATTGGAAATTTTCTTCCTTGACTGACTTATTTTTCTCTCGTTAGCCACGCTTTCTTGTTATTAATTTCTCTTTCGTTTCCGAAGGATCCGTTGATTATGGTAAATAAACATGCATCCGTGTTTCTTGACAATGGCTTGAACTGGGTTACTATTCGTGAATCTATTTTTCAGTTTGGTCTTTTATTTGGCATTTGACTTTTTATCTATGACACATTATTGTAATTAGAGTCATACTGTTTAAGATAGACGATGTATTTTTAAGTGCTCCCATGCGACAGGATACACATGTCTTTGACGTAGTTTTCGTACGTTTCTCTGCCTAATTTCTGCCTCTCATAATTTTATCCAAACAGCCTATCTTCCTCGCTCTTGCACACTGCATTATCCTCTCCCCAATATCATGTCCTTACTAATATCCTTTATTACTCGTTCTGTATACTCGTTTCGGTTGCTTTCTAATTTCCTCAACCAATTCCTTGCCAAAAATATTTCCTTTGGCCCATGAATCATCTAATTAGCTCTTGAATGATAAAAAACTTATTTCATGCATAAAAAATCTTTTTTTTTGACCAAAGTGAATATACTTATGCTCAAATTAGCAGAACCAGTTGTAGAAAATATCTCGCTTGGTCGCCTGACGTGATCAATAAATGGGTTAGGGATCCTATAATGAAGGATTTCATCCGAATTGGGAGATCAAGTTAGTGAGTGTAGTGGATAGAGTACTAGTCTCCCATCTTGAGGGCCAAGGTTCGAAACCCGGTGGAGCACTTCGAGTCTAGCACTCCACCTTTCGGATGGGACGTTAAACCGTGGACTTCTTGGCCTTTCGTTAAGAGTAGTTTAATGCCAACTCCGTGTGTCACTCCATCCTTCCTTCGTTCCTCGAAAAAATTCTGGCTTCACCCAATTACCCAATTCACCTAAATAACCTCAGCTGTCGGACGCCTTCCCCCGAATAACTTCTTCCCACTTGTCCTAATTCAATTCTAATTCTGGAGAATTTACGACTCTTCTGGTGAATTGATTCAATCCTCCTCCTTATTCGACCTCTAATGTACACTCCAAGGGTCGTACATCGTAGAAAATTCCAGGTTTATCCGCGATTCCTCAGTCTTTTCCCTTTAGAATTATTTCTTTTGCCCTGCAATGCTGCTTTATTCTCGGCCATTTCTCGTTCTCTTGGTCAGCTAACTCTCCGAGGGTGACGTCGGGCGAGTTGATGTATGTACGTACATACGTTCATTCACTTATTATCTTATTGGGAGAAGTGGGACGAAGTTTCGCTGGCGCATACTGTAGTATACGAAGAGAAGATGTCAGGAGAGAGGGCGGCTATCGAAAAAACCTACTCATTGCATGGCATGATATACACACAGGATCTGGGGCAAAAAACGATGAAAACATAGCCATCAATTCTGTCGGACGGAGCGAAGTAGCCAAGCCCATATCTTCTCTCGCTTGTGGCTCCTGCGTGCCCTGGAGCGGTGAAGAGGGTTCGGAGAAGAGGGTATTTGGAATTCAGGGATCGGGGGAAGAAAAGAGGTCTCGCGGGTGCGACGCTTACAAGGGAAACGGTCTCCCCTGATAAATGATCGCATCACGGGAGTTTCCCCAGGAAGGAGAGGGAAAGAGGGGGACAGTCTCCGCCATGTAGCCTGAGGTGTACCCCTTCATAGGTGTTCGCCTCTAAGACCAAGGGCTTAGGGCTTACCTTGCATATTTATCCTAGTCGAGAAATGAGGGATCGTTTGCTCTGGTCGTTCAGCCCTCATCTTCAGTGCCGCATGCTTAACATCTCATGTACTTCCTTAAACGTTCTTTTCTGTATATGGGGCCAAAAATATATAATGTACTGCCAGCTGTAATTAAAAAATGTAATTCCTGAACAAAATTGATAAAATTGGCCAAAGATTGGCTTATATCTCGAGAAAATGTCGAATATTTACTTTAATTGTGTTTTCCCTTAATTGTGCATCGTGCAACTGTTACTGCTTGTCTTTTATTATGACATACATTTTTGTATATTGCTGGTGGCTCAATTCAGTTCCCATGACCTTGGATACCACCTAAAGCTCCCGTTATAGTTCCCGTTCCCCTCCCTTTGTAGTTATAATTGCATCGATCGTTTGGGAGTAAATAAAATATCATAACATATCATCATTACGAGCGGATAACCGTGATCGGATATATTATGGAAATTCGTGTAGTAATGTGTGCAGTATTGACAAATAATCATTTTATTTGTCATTAAAATCTTCATTAACGCTAACCAAGTTTCGCTACAGTGTGTAATCAGTCGAATATGAACAAGTTGCCATTAATGTCTACTTATAGTCGCATGAGTGGTCGTTGGGAAAGAAGGTGGGACTTAAGGAAAAGGGGGAGGGAAATTTCGAGAATATTCGAGACTCTGTAAGGGCTTAACGGGTGCCTAGAAGTAGACAAATGAGAAAGAAGACTGGGAGAAAGCAGTGATGAGGAAGCTGTGAAATTTTTGAGATAAGAGGAAAAAATGTGATTATTTTTTAGTTGTTTTTGACCAGAAAGTGATGCGTGTAAACTTTATCTGGGTTAGATTTGGATACTGGCCATATATTTGGATACCTCTATAATGGAAAGAGGTGTAGCTATATTGTGGGAATTGGGTAACAACATTGGCATTCAACTATAAGGTGAAAATTACTGTAAGAATTACGTAGCTAATCTTTCTTGAATAAAAAGGGGCATTTATTTTGATAGCTCCATCGTCATTAGCCATCCACTTCTAATTCTGTTGAATAGTTTTTCCTGATCCCAATGGACTAATACATGGTCACACTCTCCGAGGAAGTGTAATAAGTCCTTCGTAGGCGTTGGATTTAGATAAAAAAATGAATGTAGAAGCATCGATGTGTATGGTACCGTGTTTTCTTAAGGAGATGTTTTTTGTGGTAAATTGAGTCTCTGCTTCGTTTTTGCGGTACTGGTTACAACCTCAAGGTCGGTGAAATATTTTTAGAGGAAATCCAATCCGAAATCGATATAGGGAGAGCACTTTGAGGTGAAATCTTATCTTTCGGATAGGACCTAAAATTGTAGACCTCTCGCTTTTTTTCTGGACCGATGAACTAATGACATCGCTTGTTTTATCTCCACTCTTACACCGATCCCATACATTTTTTTCATCTCTGAACAGTCAGGGGTCTATTGTTACAGTCGGTTACCTCGCCAAATGATTAACTCATCTTTCGTTTTTATCAGATAATTCCTGTACGCAAACTGGAAAATGTCTCATTTTGATCAAAAGGAGAATCCTCAAAGGATGCTAATCAAGTTCCAACCCACGTGGCGTCTGTATTAGCATCCTTTGAGGAGACGTAATGAGTGTCATCACCGGGCGCCTATCTGACGATATGATCATGAATAGCCGCGCCAGATGTTGATTGGAGGATAATTGAAAATGTAGCAAAGACTAGGTCTGTGGCTAGTCATCAAGGATTTTAAATTTAAAATGGTCCTCTGTGTTTATTTTTTTTAACCATTATAGTTATTATCCTCTCTCCGATAATCCTCCTTCCTCTTCGCTCCGTATGAATCGTCTCACCCTCCCCAGGGGGCTCGGTATATTCTTTACTACCCGGAAAGTGGAAGCTCGCAGGAAGAGAGCAAGTCTTTTTCTCTCTCAACACACGCGGAAAACGGAGTGGGAAAGGAAGCAAGGGAGATGGAAGCGAAGAAAAAATAACATGCATACTCCTCGTTCCTGCCCCGATTCATGAATTTTCATATTTTGGCGCGCATTTATTTTTTTGGCGAAGGAGTGTGGAAGGGCGATGTTTTCGAGTTCGAAGAGATGGGTCCTCATTTTCGGTTTCCGAGAACGACAAAGAGAGAGCAGTCACAAAGCAAACCCTTCGTGGATCGAGGGAGCGGAACCAAAAAATAAATAAATGAATCGGAAGACAAAAAAATTATAGGAATACAGAATGCGGTGCGGCACGGCGGGCACTCTCCAAAAAATATAAAGGAATAAAAGAGGAGAGCCGAACCGTGAATAATGATATCTTGCAGTTTTCTTTCCTGAACATTTCCGACCCCTATCTATTTTCCATTTAGCTTAAAGGGCGCGCGACCCGTGGGAGGGTGGGAAGGGGAAGGCTTTCCTTCTCTCCGAAAGCCGTTCCCCGAGCATAATCAAGTCCCTTGCTCAATGCTCTCGTAGGAAAAAGGGCCCTTATCTGTCTCTCTTCTTTACTCCTCCGCCTCCTCCCCAACTCCGCTCCCGAGCGCTGCGATCTTTAACCGGCCTCGAGACCTCTCCCTCCCCAACCCCCGACTTCCCTCCCCCCGCGGCCCTGCACCGGCTCCCCCTCCTCGCGCGTCTCATTCTCCCGCTGCTGCTTGCTCGCTGGACCCTTTCTAACCCAAACCTTCTCTTCGGGGGCTTGGGGGGACGTTGGAGGGTTCGGATGATGGGGAGAGAGGGCGGAAGGAATCCGTGAGAGCGCGGGAGGAGTGGGCGAAATTCGGCCCTTTCTCGAGGACGAGGGAGAGGAGAGGAGAAAAAGGGGAAAGAATGCCTCGTGTTGCCCTCATGACCCGCCGACACGCCACTACTCACTACCATTCCTTTTCGCGGAAAGCTTTAGGAATGGATACATGCTATCGTCAAGGGTGAAATTGAACCCATTAAGTCTCTCTTCTATTTAACCAGTGGATCCGTTTCACTTCCGGCTAGCGTTAACTGTCACTTGATGTGGGAACAAAATTACTGAGAAGGTTGCCGACACTTAGGTAATAAACATTACATTAAGAAGACGCCTAGTTGTCATGAAAATTGTCATCAGAGGAGTTTATCCAATTTGGTTTTCAGGCTTGGAAAATATTATGCTTTACATAATGAAACAGGAAGTCTTAGGTTCGATTCCGGGAGAGGCCTTTGGGACGTTTACCTTAGCTAAAGCTGTGCAATTCTCTGGGCAACGTATCTGCTTGGAAAAACCACAGCGGCTCGGGAAATGGAGTTGAGTTTTCAACGTTGTTGTGAGAAATTTACCCATCGTTGGGCGTTGGGCTTTGTACTTGATATGCGAGACTTTCACCAACCAGACTGATCTTCGTGTTCACCGAAGGTTATTGCATGGTGTGAAAGTAGCATAGGCTAACTAAGAATAAACGCGAGGGAAAAGGGAAGCGAGCAGTTATCCTTAGTCCTCCAATGATTAGGGCTGGTCTTGATGAAATATCCCCACGTAGATTTTTATTTTCTGGAAGGATTTTTAACCACGCTAATTCCCTCTTCTGTTCATCACGCGTCATACCTCTCTTCATATGACCGTAAAAAATAGAGGCAGTAACCTGGTGTGAAAATTATGGAATTGTGTTTTTAAGACCCGGAAGGAAGAGCCGCAGATAACAACACAACAAACAAAATGGCAAGAATAATGTTGATTTTTTCCGTAATGTAATTTAGGACCAGCTGGTTCTCTCTCGTAGTCATCTTGTACCTCACTTAACGCTTATTTCCGTGGCGAGCTTCAGACCGATAAAAATCATCATTTATAAGAGAATCGTGATAACTCACAGATGATTTACATATTTGAAGATAATGCTCAAGACAAATTAACGAATATTGCTAGTCATATCAGTAACATGATAACTAAAAGTTCTCAAGTTACGAGTCTCTCCTCTTTGTGCTTGTCTTAGGGTCAAGTTCTGGTTAGATGATGAGACATAACTTAAGCAGAATTCAGATCACAGTATCAGGCGTCACGTAGTGGAATTTAGACATATTGGATGAGTAAAAAACTTTAGCAATTTTCCACAATGTAATTTAAAATAATAAAAATACACAACACGTGTTTCGGCTTACTAAGCCATCATTACCATAAGTGTACACCTGATACTAAGCCATCATCAGGTGTACACTTATGGTAATGATGGCTTAGTAAGCCGAAACACGTGTTGTGTAATTTTATTATTTTAAATTACATTGTGGAAAATTGCTAAAGTTTTTTTTACTCATCCAATTAAGCAGAATTAGTAACTTGAAAACTAATTGAACAACTACAACAAGGGAAGAAGATATAGCATAGTAAGTACAGAAGTATGGGAAATTGAGTCAATTAATAATGCAGTTTTAGGGTAGAGGTGGGGCGGGATTTGTTCGTGTTGACCGAAAATAGAGCCAAACATCGCGAATAAACCTGGGTAATCTTGGAGTTGGACCATCTCAGGAGAGCACTCGTGCGGGAGCGAAGGGTGCGTGTGAAATCTTCGAGGATGGGATACAGTCGGTGAAGGGGTAGAGATGGGAGGGAGGGAGAGAGAGAGAAAAGGATAAAGAGAAGGAGATAAAGAGCAGAGAGGGAGTTGTGTTTCGTGCTCGGCGCTCTTAAGGAAGAGGTGGTGGGAGGTGAGCTAGGCGGGGCAGGTCGAAGAGGATGGAGGTAGAAAAGAGGTTTTGAGGTTACGGGAAGGTCTTGTGGAGGGTGGAGGGGACGGGAGCGCTAGGGAGGATGTATGCACTACGTGAGGGGAGAGTTAAATCCCTTCCGCCCAAGGATTTCGGACTGGGGAGGCAGCCAAATCTTCGGCTTTCCCTCCGGAGGGTGGTAGGGCACCTCACGTTCTCCTCCCATATCTTAAGGGAAGGGCGAGAAAGGAAAAACGGCCACTGCGATTTCACTGCGAGCAGGGTTATCGCCTGGCATTTCTCATCCCTCCCCCGCCCTTAAGATGCGAGGGTGGTTGCGGTGCTCACCCAATCTCTCCTTTCCTGCCAAACCGCTCCTTTTTGTTCCCCGACTCGCCTTTCAAAGTTTCCACCCCCTCTTCCCTTCAGCGTCACCGCGGCTCTCCTCCCTCCGGGCTAATTCCTTCCTGGGGTTCTCCCACAGCCTCCGAGAAGGATTTTGGACCTGATGTAAGCTCGTTTTTTGTTATCCCGAGCGGCGTTGGTGCATCCTGTGTTGTGAGCCACCTTGCCGGGATTAGTCCGCGGAAACAGCTTAAAACGCCCCGAGTTGAGAGTCGGGTTCGTTACGGTGTCCGCCGTTGGTTGCCTCGGTTAAGAAGGGACGCCTTAGGATCGCCAATCGAGACTCAACTCTCGACCGGATAAATTTTTTTTTTCTCTTACTCCCCAACCTTTCTCACTCTAAAAGCTTTTTGCTTCTCTCCGACTGAGCAGCGACCCCTGGTCGGCTTGGCCATTAATGCAGCTTACTTCCGCGTGGTTGTGTTCACACTTTAATGCCCTATTAGGGAGAACTTAGGGTTCCATCTCTTTGTTCTGGTGAGAAAATTCGCGGCGGAACCCAGCCTAGATATTCAGTTCTCATTAGCATTTGAATGCAAACGACCTCGACAGCAACAGAAAGCGCCAAGATAGTGTTTCCGTAAAAGACTTCGTCGTTCAAGCAGTGTTAAGGGAAGATCGTAAGATGATGTTGCGATGAATAATTCGGTATAAAAAAGATAAGTAGCAACGTACGATGTAAAGTTTATGTATCCCTTATTTTCTTTGCGATCTAGTTTGGGTTTACCGAAATAAAATGCCAAATGACACAATTCAGATGACGAAGATGTAAATTTAAAGAGCACTTAATGCAAGACTTCAAATTGATATGTAATCTCTGAATTTGAGTTTTTAAACTGGTAATGACACGTGTCAAGTAAACCGTAATAACGCTGACGCTTAGTACACAAAGTAACATGCAATCTTAACAGAAGATCAAAAAACATAATAGGGCCCGCAAATAACTACGTTATTTTATCTTCTATTGAAAATACGATTCCATCAAGTATTGCCTGAAATTCCCAAGCTTAATACACCCTCTTCATTGCTTCGTAGATGACATGTTTAGGTTCAAACGACAACTCTGTGACTTCATGTTACTGATTTCGAGCTAAATCCTACTGATACGTCGGCTTGCAATATTTCATTAATTATTCAACCAGCATTTTGAAAAGTAAAATTTGCATTGGAAATTGCCCCTCTAGATGTATTGCAACTGAAATGTAAATTAATAGTTTTTAGTACATATTAAAATATTCAGGTAATATAAATATGTAAGATAAGGAGGACGTAAAATTGCAATTGAATACGCTGAAATCTAGCGGATTACTTTAATTCACATATTTTTTCTTTAGGAAACCAAATTACTTGATGAATGGAAATAAATTCCGTAGGATGTAGTATCAGAAGTTAGCCTACTTCGGGTGAAGTTTAATAGCTTCCGTGGAAATTCTTTCAGCAACGTACAAAATCACTATTACCATCCCTCACTCTACACCAAGAGTTGAAAAATATGGTTTCTAATATTTAATACCGTAAACTGCTCGTTGACAGTAAGCAGGCGATGTGAAACTGTTCTTTTTTTCTCCAAAGTTTTCTCTCGATTCTTTCCCGCGTAGGCATTTCCCAAGTCTTATTTCATTCTCTTCTCTCGAGATCCCACTACTCTTACCTGCCTGAGTACATCTACATCTACATAATACCCTGCAAGCCACCATAAAGGTGTGTGGCAGGGGGTGAACTCTCACCAAACATGCACAACATATCATGCATAAAATTTGTAATTAAAAATTAAAATAGCAAAGCATACATGCAAAAACATGCTGTTAGTTGGGTTAGCTTTAAGTCCTTATACCAACATGCAGCTACCAATGTTATCCATTGCTACACTTGTACTGGTTACATTTACCGTTATTCATATCCCTAGTAGTATGAGGAAAAAAGGACATTTTGAATCTGTCAGTTCGACAATCAATTTCTCTAATTTTGTGATAATGGTCCAGTCTACCATAGTAAGTTGGGGTCCGCAAAATATTTTTAACATCACCACTGAAAATATGGTCTTGGAATTTATTTAAGAGATTAAGTCTAAATTTCAACCTGCTATTTGACAATGATTCCCAATTTAATTCATTTTATTGACTGGTTACGCTAATAAGGTTATCCTGCCCTTTAACGCTAATAAGGTATTCCTGCCCTTTACAAATCTACATCTATCTACATCTACATAATACCCTGCAAGCCACCACAAGGGTGTGTGGCAGGGGGTGATTGCTCACCAAACATGAACTAGATATCATGCATAAAAAAGGAATAGTATTAATATAGTAGTCAGAACTACACTATTTAAAAAAGATAGAAATTGCAAAGCAAACATGCAGAAACATTCTGTTAGTAGGGTTAGCTTTAAGTACTCATACCAACATGCAGCTACCAATGCTATTCATTGCTACTCTCCGATAGGACATATTTACCGTTATTCGTATCTCTTATTGTGCGAGGGAAAAAGGACATTTTGAATCGGTCAGTTCGGCAATCAATTTCTCTAATTTTATGATTATGGTCCAGTCTGCCATAGTAAGTTGGGGTTCGTAAAATATTTTTAACATCATCACTGAAAATATTTCCTTGGAATTTGTTTAAGAGATTAAGTCTAAATTTCAACCTGCGATCTGACAATGATTCCCATTTCAATTCATTTAATAGACTGGTTACGCTAATATAATTATCGTATCGTCCCTTTACAAATCTTGCCGATCTTCGCTGCACACGTTCAATTTCATTACTTAGACCGATTTCGTAGGGATCCCATACACTGGCAGCATATTCCAAATGAGGTCTTACAAGGGAAAAGTAGCTGATTTCTCGCACATGATCGTCACATTTACCCAATACTCTTTTAATGAAACCCAGTTTGCGATTCGCTTGACCCATTATTTCACGAATGTGTTTACCCCAGGAAAGATCATTTGTCAGTCTTATTCCAAGATATTTAATGAGTTCCACATTTGTTATTTCATTATTACTTATTTTGTATGTGCTAGGAGGAGAACTATTCTTTTTCCAAAAATTCATTACTACACATTTTTTAAAATTTAATTCTAACTGCCATGTATCACACTAAATCACACCAAATCTGCCGATCTTCGCTGCACACGTTCAAGTTCGTTATTTAGACCGATTTCGTAGGGATCCCATACACTGGCAGCATATTCCAAATGAGGTCTTAAAAGGTGTACGAGTACGGTGTAAGGGCCAAGGTCTAAGAGTACGGTGATTCCATGACCTCGAATGCTCAATCCATGCCTTGAGTTAGAATGGAGCGGGGGAGAATGATTTAGGCATCCAGTGCTCGTGAACGGAATGCTAGGTCCAGGCGTACGCGTGGCATTACGGTTCACGCGACTGGTATTCCAGGATCCACCGTCCGCACCCGCTCCGTTGGTCGATTTGCATCATCTCTTGGCGGCCCCGCCGCCGGTCCTTCGCGGTCGGGAAGAGGGAGAATGTGACGACGACGCACTTGTGTGTTCCTTCTCGCTGGATTTACGGCCTCTCGCGTGGGTTTCCTGCTTCAAGCGTGACTGGCACGTGGCGATTTACCCCTCAAATCCCTACTCGTTGCCTTCCTCCTCCCATTCACCCTCCCGCATACGTGAGCCTCTCACGCGCCGCACGGGAAGACCCATGCGGCCCTGCAATCTGGGGGAACCGGCCGTGGTCTGCGGACGGAATGTGACCCGGTCGTCGGCCACGCCGTCGTAGAGTGGGTCCCCAAACCTTTCTCATACCAAGGATTGCCAAGGATCAGCGATTTCTCGGCCCAAACCACGTACGCAATGGAGAACCTGAAGCGCTATTCGTGAGGCTCTCAAGTGAAGATGATGGTGACACTGAAATTTCCACAGCAAAGGATACGACCACGGGCTGTTGCTGAAACACAAATAGTAAACTATAAGATTTCGAGAGGATTCGGGTTTCTTATAGTAGAAGGAAAAAGTATATAACCAAACAACGCTTGAATTTTTCCTCGGGGTTTTTAATACACTACGCGAGTCATCTTCAGATACAGCACTTCTCCTTCCACCAGAAAGTAACTCTGACAGTTGAAACGCGGAGTGAATCAAAAACTCTGTAGAAAAGCGTAAATGATATTTGATTGAACAAAAAGATTTTACTAGCAATGACGCACCACAAGAAGTGAATGCGGCTCATACAAATGTTGTCAGGCTCTTGGATAGCCCGAGTGTTATTTCTCGCTATCCCTAGCAAAATTTTTCTGCAATGAATTTCTCAATATCTCCCATCCATTCTTCATGTGATCCAAAACATCTATTATTTTATTCCTTCTTCCGCGCTTACCAAACATTATCTCCTCGGATTACCCTCGTCAGCATGTTGCCTTCGTCTAAATTCTCCTTTTCTCTCTTACCTCTTTTGATACTTCGTCATTAGTATCATATTGAATACCACATATCAAATGCCTCTACTCGGTTTCATGCCTTGCTCACTCAAGTGCAGATCTCGGGTGAGATTTTGTATAATAATAAAGAAAAGACGGAGAATGGAAGCAAAGAGATGTCATCTTAGAAGGCAAGATACCTTAAGGGAGCGTTACTGTCTTATAAGAAAGTGGGTCACGCCGCAGTGAACGTGTTAAGGGAGCGTTACTGTCTTATAAGAAAGTTGTGCAATGGTCCAAAAGTTATAGTGGGTCAGTGTCACTAGTCGGGCGAGCCGCGGAAGCCAATTTGCGAAAACACTGGCCTGGCCGCCCAAAATCTGCAGGTCCAAGTCCCATTTCGAGAAAGAACGTTGATTTTGTGTTCTGCTTAATTTTAGATTTAATAGCAAGGAATAATTTCTGTATCTGGAGCAGATGAAAGCCGAGTTATGCTTCCACTTGTACCTCAGTGAAAGGCACGTGAGCAGCTGTGCAGGATAAGCAAGGCGCACTATATTAACGCTATCGCTGTTTCAATGATTTTTAGACTGCGCCCACTTTGCTGAGGGTTGTGACTGCTAAATACCTTATCTATATCTACGACATACTCCGCAAGCCACCTCGAGGGTGTGTGGCAGGGGGTGCATCCACAACTTCCCGGAGCCCTCGCTATTTCTTGTGAAGTTTAACCTAGACGTTAGTGCGATAGAGCGCAACCAGCTGGAGCTCCTAAAAACCAAGTTAAACTGCTTCTACTGGAAGCGTGGCAGTACACGATTATTCCACAATAGATGGTATGGGTAACTTCACCACACCCGTTTGCGTTGGAAAGTCATAAATTAGTCACACTTGAGCTGCTTTAACTGTCGTAGTTATGGTTTGGCTTTGTTTATTACCTTAGTTATGATTAATCGTTTCCAAAATGCGTTACTCTGGTCAATGACGCAGTGCTCTCTCCTATATTAAGTTTTTAGTGTTCTATCCTATGGTCACGGGCTCGACTTTTGTTACAATTACCTTTAACTTTGGTCGGTTTATCCCTTGGAAATATGGTGACGAGCCGAAGGGAGTCTCGTTGAACGGATCACAAGATTTCTACATAGGGTAAATTTGATGATCCACTTGAAATGGATATTATGGTCACCTTTACATCTCCCCATCTCCACAAATTATGCATATCGACTCGAGGTTTGTCCGAATGTTGCGGCAGTGTTATTCATGGAGATGGGAGACCAAAGTATTCATGTGCTTGCGCTTGAGCTCTTTAAGACCACTGAGATGTGTATGCATAAATGTTTGAAGGGGAAGGGCCGCGGGTGGAGAATACTGAATAATAATTGGAATTTGTGGGAGTAAGTTTGACGTAGCTATTGATATCACGAATTATTTGTGGGGAAGCTTTTTCACAAACTTTTCGTGTAGAATATAATTAATTTATATTTTTTACCTAACTATAGTGCTCTGTTTCATCTTAACGCTGTAGAACACAACACCATGGCATTAAAATAACAAATGCTCGGTTCTGTATTTATTATCTTACTTGCTTGTTGGTGCCGCTACCATTATTTACAGATCCATGGAATAAGCAAAGAGATAATAGAATAGTGCTTGATTTTCCTACAGTGGTTGTATCCAATTACATGATCCAACGCCTATATAACGCATTGAAAACAGGATTCTCCCTTGGATAGGCATATAAAGTATTACTTTACCAAATGCATGGAGTTAATTTTATTTATTTCCGTTTTGTCACACATTTTAATTCCATGAATTATGACTGATTTATGTCTGTTGGTATTGTGACGAAACTCTATTTCAAAATGGCAACATTCAAGGCACAGCGCTATTCTGCAATGAATATTCTAGAGGACACCAATGAACCTTTCCCCACCATATCACCTACGCTGATTAAGCATACTGTTCGTAACTTACCAGCCAAAATCGAAATTTTCGAAGGCATTCTCTAGCTCTTTGATTGAAACAAATTGAGCGAGTGCTTATTTACCTTAATTTTGTAGTATGGACTCGAAATCTACGAGAGAGGTAGCACAAGTTCTGCTCTATGAAAGCTGATCTATATCAGTAAATAAGACGAGGATTAAGGGATCAAAAACCGTCTCGACAAAAACCGGGTTCGAATCCGGCGGGTACAGAGATTTTTCACTGGCATACCAATCACTGTTTGAGTGCTGCTTAAGGAGCACCTCGAGTTCAGTACTCCGTCCGTCAGATAGGACGTCAAAGTGTGAAACCCTGTAAAATTTGGTTAAGAAGAGGCTAATATGGACACCGAATTTCATTCCTCCTCTCTTCCTTTTCCTAAACTACTTCTACCTATGCACAATCACTCACATATCTTAAATGTCTCAATTAATTTCAACTGTTGACCACCTTGCCTCCACAAAATGCAATCGAAGGAGCAAATTTCAAGAAACGTTACGTTTCAAATTTACGATCCGTTCCCTTTGGGAGAGTGGTGCATTGCCCCAAGCATTTAAGTATTCCACCTTTAAATAATTTATTGACTTTTCCGAGGTTTCTAGTTGACGTGCTTCTGGAGATGAATGAAATCGTATTCTTGGAACTGTTTTGTCCTGAAACCGGCGAAGAGCAAGACGTAATGAACACTCGGAGTAGGAACCCATCTCTGTGAGGGCTTTCGGTCCTTTCTTTTCCATCCGAGTTCCTTCGAAAACCCCTCACCAAAAAAAAGGCTCCTTGCGAGAAAGTCGAAATATTTGTCAGTCTTCGAGGATCCCTACGCCGTTGAGAGGCTGTTTCAAAACCTTCTATAACGAGACCAAGTGCCCCCCGGGGGCTTCGCGATCATTTCCACGTTCCATTTTTGTCCAAGTGTGCCTTTGTGTCTTGGAGAAAGGACCGGCTTTCACTTCAGGAGTCCTTCGCTTCTTAATTAATGCCTCTCCACCTTATCTCTCTATCTCCAGGATTCGCTACCGCGGACAGCAATCGGGAGAGTGGGAGGAGCTACCGTTGTCCCTTCCTCTCCATATCTCCTCAAGAATTTCGGTTCCTGTTCTCATTTGTTTCGGCTTCGAGTATTTCGTGGCCGCCTTTAATTTGGGAGTGGGGTCGAAGGCATGGTCTATGAGCGAAACCGAGAGGGCAAGATATAGATGGATCAATATTTTTATATGATTTATGGACATTATGCAGCACAAATATAAAACAGAATGATCGCTTGCAATGTTTACGAATCGCAGTGGAAGAAAAGGGAAATTTACAACTATTCAGCTAAATTACAAAGCAAAAAATGTGTATTAGAATATTCGATTCTAGTAAGAAAAATACAAAGTTTATTAGAGAAAATACGTTAAATTACGATCTCCATCGAAAATTGAATAAGATTAACGTTTAGAAACCACATAAAAATCATTAAATTTTTTATGTGGTTGGTAAAAGCTTACCTTGTTGAATTTTCAATGTGGAATACCACAAAGTGGCGAAAGAAAGCGTTTCATACTTACGATTTACATCAATGACACACGCAGAAAAATAATAGGCAACACATAAAAATAAATCAGACACATTAGAAATGCGTAATTAGTAAAGAGTACTTAACTAATAATAATGCGGCTGTAGCCAGTAAATTATAGATCCTTGATGTCAGGCAATTAATCCCCCTCTAAGCCGAAAAAATGGTCAAAAATGTAGCGCTTAAAAGAAGAAAAGAGAGAGAGGAAGGGTTATCACACTCGGGCTTACTTCTCGAATTTTTATTCCATCTCCATCAGCCAACCAAACGGCAGCATTAAACTTGCATTGACATCGATGCCGCGGAGGGGGGATCAAGAGGTCAAAAGGAGATCAATCTATCCAGAAATTGAACTGACATGCGCGTTTGACACTTTTTGAGAGTGGGCGTCGAGAGAAATTTAATTCGGTCGGTGGTCAAGTTGGCGTCCAGTTATCGTGAGGTGGTGGTGGTTGGATAAAAAAGAAACAAAATTGCGCAATGGGCGAGTAGACGTAAAACGTCACGAGATCACGTGATGTAAACAAACTAGGCGGATTATGGTATAGAGCCGCTAGACTGTAGTTGTAAACACCGAAACGATCTGTTTACTTCAAGGAGTGTAGAATGTGCTGGAGGGGGCATTGACGTGATAGCTTATTGGTGGCAATGAAGCTGGAATGGTGGTGCTTGGGAACATTTAGGCCGCACCAACTCGGTAGAAAACATTGCGTTTTTTACAGCCCTTCATGTGTATTAAAACATAAATAGCAATGTAATCGAAGCCAAATTGCATCACAGTGGTATCAGTTAATTTTCCTAAGGCCATTTAAGGGGGTTACTAATGAATTTCATTACTCTGGGATGATTTGACGAGCCGGCTGTCATCTTGAAAGGTACAGATTTACGCCCTTGCTATTCGCAATACTCGTACAGATGAAGTTTTTTTACACACGGCAAAATATTATGTAGAGGTGAATAACTGAATGCATTTTCAAAATTCTTCAGAGACACAGAGGAAAGATCGTAAATACGCAAACGAGCGCCAATTATGCTGTTACAATACGTTAAATTCGAACCGGTTTTAGTATTAAAATTAACTACCAGGGGAGTCAAATGCATTAATGCATCTCTAAAATGGCATTTAGCCCGTTTGACACGGTTTAATTTATTGTCCAACAAATTAGTTTAATAATGCGGCACAATATTGAAATACATACATTACGACGCGAAATATATGTATGGCCCCTAACTGTTTACTTCGGAACTGCGGGGAGTTATAAGAACAGCGGGTGGTTCAGCCTGGAATGGAAGAGAACTTTGATCACCTGTTAAGGCTAGTGTAACAACTACCAGGAAAACAAAGTTTGGTGCTTGTTCCGAGACGGAGGCGTTCGATAGAATTAAGACAGCAAAGAGAGCAAAACGTACAAGTTAACCGCTCAGGGACTACGTAAATATACCAAAATAATCTCTTATACTCTGATGAAACTCGGGAGACGTCGTTCACCAGATAGTAGATTGTCTTATGCCGATCTTTAATTTCCCGGTTCCGGCGTGCTCCCTCCTTGATTACAAGTGGAACTCTCGAGTCTTTCCCACGCGTAGCGCACAAATTAAGAGGAACAGGGACTTCTCGAGCGGCATCCGAGACGGAAATCTGGTGGAGACACGGGGAATGGTTTAGCGTTTCGGACAGGACAATGGAGTTGGCGAAACTTATTAAGTTGCAACGTAGGCTGATGTTCCCTTTTCTGCTTCCGCCCCCGGGACAGTCAGGATCGAACTCCCATCCTGTGTTATTTTGAGCTTTAGCCTTTTCCATGTTTGTTGGTTTCTCATTTTCTACCTAACTTGCAATATAAGGGGAATGGGTTGATGATCTAGTTACGGTTTTACTGGAAAAATATGGTACTCATGCTTGAATCTGGCTTGTAGACTCTGTGAGACTTACGAGACTTTTTCAAATTGTTATTTGGTTAAGGGCATTTTATCAAGGCCAGAAAAAGTTGGGAATGAAAATAAATATAAATTATTTGTGGATGTGAAACCTGATGATGATATCATTGATGTATCATGCACTTAAAATGGATAGTACCCGGCTGCTTCAGATTATGATACTTATACCCAATTGCATTTGATCGTGGAAGGGAGCCTGCCTTATTCTCCCATGCTATGGAATCTAATGCTATCCTATGTATATGCTATCAAGTGCTACCCTAATTCCATTAATTGCTGATTTCCACAGCGTCTATTTATATTTGGAATCGTCACTTTGATTTCGAATGCCATCGGTGGTCTGCAAGAAAAAAGAATCAGCGACGGTATTAGTCGCAAAACTTCTTCACATTTGTGTCGTGGTTTTGGAGTAAACCCAGTTTTGCCTAGTGGAGATGAGTTATTTTTTAAAGAAATGGCTGGCGTATTGAATTAAAAGGGTCACTAATGGCTATTTTCTGAGATTCAGAGTATTCTTTAAGGGCGATTTTTGCGTTGGAAGAGTACGCGGAATGTAATAAAACATCCATTGATTAGTGACCCTTTTGTAAGCACTACCAGTAAGGTTGGAATGATTGGGATAGTCTTTGGTTTTGTGAAAATACTTTGCAAAAAGAAGGGGACTCAGTCCACTTTGAGGACATTAGACGGTATTATGTAAAAGACAACACGTTAGCACCATTGCCTCCTTAATTAAACAAGGTGTCCACGCACCCTGAAAACAGATTGATTCTGATTTATAGCTTGCAATAAAAAGCTTGAATTTCCATGATGTTATTCAGCTTTTTTTGTACTCCTCCATGATTTTTCTCATTTCATTGATCCATCGGGAACAAAGACAGAGCAGGGGCAGAAACGCACGCGACCTCTTCCCATCAAAAAATCATCGCGGTATCGCACCTGCTATTGAACTTCCCATTAGGAAATCTTACCTGGGGGAAACGGGTTGTTTCCTGCAAGACGGCATGGTATGCATTCACGATCGGACGACTCTCCAAAGCTAAATTATGAATGCGACCGCCTTCCCGGCCACCAGTCAGCCACAACGGGTAAGCGCTCGACTTTTTCCTCTTCGAACTCTCCGAGGTTGAAAAACTGAATTTATGACGAAAACGTTGGCGGGAACCAAGCTTTAGACTTCCTGTGACGCTCGGATATTTGCCTGAGCATCAGAATAAGTTTCGGTCTCAATTGTTGTTTTGCTTAGAGAAATTCTGTTCGAGATCCTGCGATCAATACTGTATCTCTCGTTATCAACCCGTAGAATTTTCAGCGTTTCCTTAATAATATCTTTTGGTTGGTGGAGAGATCAGTTTGGCTGTCGTATCTGATGCGAACAAGGGCTGAGCATACAGAGAGGGCAAATTGTGAAAAAATGGAGCACATGGATGATTATGCACAATATTAACCTAGTTTTTTTTATGAATTCGGGAGTAAAGGTAAACAGAATGAGATGTTGAGGATCTAAGGGTAAATATCTTTGAGGATGTATTATATTTTTTAAAAATAAGCAAAATTGGAGGTGGAAGAGGAGATTAAAGGATCTTAGGAAAAATTAAGTCGTAATAAGTAGACATAGCAATAACTAAATAGATGAGTATCAGCTGATGTGGTTCCCAGATCGCTAGTATCCTATCCCAAGGGACCATGTTTGCATTCCGGAAGTGGCGAAGATTTGTTAACGGGATCCTAATCCCTACTTGAGTGTGGGGATAACTTAAACCTACAGTGCTCCGTTTGTCGGATGGGACGTGAAACCTCTGACCGCTTGAGATCTTTCGTTAGGAGTGGTCTATTGCCGGAAAAGAAATGGGAAATTAATAAAAAGCTTGAGTTGCCTAATTGGTTAGGAATATTCATTAATTCTCATCTATTCTGCAAAAATTTTCATGAAGCTGTAATGTTAATCTCTCCTCAAAAAATCTCGGATTCTCACCGCCTTTGTTACCGTCTCACCGCCTCACGAATGTTTTGCTTTCCTTCCTTAGACGCTGCGCCCTTTTATATGGTTTTATTTTATACCTGCTCATAATTATGGGGGTGTGCTTTCTTTGAAAATATAGTTGATTATTGCCGGAAACATAATAACGAAGCAAAAATATAAGGTAATTCATTACGCCGCTTAATTCCGTCTTTTACAAGAAAGCTCAGATAAGGAGTTTTTATGTTTAAAGGAGATAATGAGATTCATAAAAAGGTAGGCAGAATATGAATAAATGGAGTATTAATTTTGTGTGCTATAATGTAATGATATCTTCGAATGAAGTATTGTTGAGATACAATTTGGTGAATGCCGAGCAGTAGTTAGGTACCTATTAAGCTTTTTCTTATCTTTGCCAAAACATTTTTTTTGCGTTAAGTCTTCAGCATGTCTCGAATGTTTCATCATTTACTGTTAAAAAAAAAAAAAATTGAGTATTCGATGAGTTCTGGCTATTTTTTATTTTTCTAACTTATTTTGTTTACACCTCATTGTTAATTGAACTTAGAATGGTAGAGCAATGTCCGGTCCCAATAACTTCGGAAATTATTGACTTAATTCAGTTTGCAGAGTAGCACTGTGGATGCAAATCTCTTTTAGTAGAGATGCAAACTGATATTTTGGACGGAAAAAGGATTGCGCGTTCAGCGGCTAATGGAGTAATTAATTTATAAATCCTTTTATCTTCTTTGAATGGAATAAGGTATCCCCACTTTTTAGTTACTTACCGAGCCGCAAATGAGAACCAAGATTAAAGGCTAGACCTCCGGGTCGATTCTCAAACTCTCAGTTCACGCCGAGGAAATAGTTGCGTGGCGACTGTAAATTCTTTCCTTCAGATCGAGGCGTTGGAAATTTGCCAATGGGTGCCAGGACAGATGGTTGCAGTCGCACGATCCGGCAATTATTCAGACGTCCCTCACTTACATGCCTGCTGAACCCCATTGCCATCGATTCGTTCAGTTTGAGCGGCACCATGAATCACCGTTTAATGCGTAGGCCTACGCGTAGTACTCTCTTGATATTTAAGCTGCCGTTTTATTTAATACTCCACTGTAAAAGTGCTCAATACCTGTTTCATGAAAAATGCGTGCTATAAGTTATCTATATCACTAAATTATGCGATTTTTGCCAAGCAATATTTACCTGTTCTCCAACTTTGAGCCATTGAAAAATAAATGTTTCCTCAGAAATCCAATTGTTCTAATCAGGGGGTTCAGGTTTCTTGTATCGTCAAGGCTATTGATTTGTTCTCTGTACAAATATTTCTAAATCCTATTATAATGGCTGTTTGATTATTTTTTGAGCGCTAATAACAGCAGTTTTAGATTTAATAATTGAGCAAAGTTTTTTGCAATAGGTACATTTCCTGGAACTGAGGTGTAAAAGCAATTGTTATTTCTGAGTTGAGTTCGGATGATTTATCCTTTTGAAGATTTCGTTCCGGAAGGGTTGTATTGCATCCTTATCCTAGGAGTCTGAGTTAAGTCTAGGTGAAAATTTACTAAAATATCGGATTTCGTCTTCACTGCCGTAGCGAGATCACTTCTCAATGATTTTGAACATACTTGCTATGGTTGCTCTTCTCATAGGTGCTGTACACTGGCTAATGATTATTAGTTTTGCTAATGTTAATTTGATATTTTTCTCTGTTCAGTTCAATAAAAGTTAATTGAATTAGTATATATATTGTGACGGAACGGGCTTGATTCTCCTTTGCCCGTTGACTCGCCGCAGTCCTTACGCCTTCGAGTACTGGAACCCTTACCTTTGCCTCGACACCTCGTCTCCTTCGGACTTTCCCGGGTGGGAAATGGTTTTGAGAAAAAGGGATATCGCGACCTTTGTCGCGTGTTTGAGGAGGGCGCCACCTCAAAACCGCGGCATCGGACCAGCTCAGCCAGCAAAGCAAGGACGATCCAAATTGTTCGAGGGTCGGGGGGACTTTAAGCCAGGGCGGACGGTAAAACAGTGAGGGCCGTATGACGTGAGCGCGGGAGAAATTACGCGAAGCGTAAGAATGAACATCTGCCTTTTTTTTTACAATTAACACAAGCAACATTTATTCACTGAAATGAGCATGAAAATGAACACAAAGGCACTCTACAGCTAAATAACACAGGTCTTAAATGACTAATGAGGGATGAAGAGGTGAATGAATGGCGAGACATAAATGGAACGAAATTAACCACAATGAAATAATAACCCTGTAACACTTTGTCCAAATAAATGACCAAGCATAAAAAAATAGAATAAAATAAACTACTAAATGGAAAGAATTACACGCTCCTCGTCCTTTTATGAATACTAATGATGAGGACGGGAGTAAGTGATACAGAAATATGGTCCCGTAGGACTATGATTGTCCACTCTTGGGATCAGTTTGACTCTTCTCTTGACCTGAAGGGACTTTAACTCTGTTTGGATATCTCGTACACCACTTATTCTGGCGCACACGGGTTTCACAGTGGGGAAGCGTGAATAAGAGGGTTGAAACCACTTAGGATTGGGGAAATGCGGGTGTGGCGATACTTATGTGTGAGCTGGTGTGGAGCTTGACGGCGAAATCCAGCGCGGAGAGACTGCACCGTTGAGTTTTCGGTATGGTGGCGTGGAGAACGGAATTCAACAACTCCTGTTGAAATAATGCACCTTCCGACTGAAAGGAACTCGTCCAACCTTCGGTTCCGGGGATGCGGCGACCCGCTACCTTTTGCGGTCTGTCACCCTTATCTACCCGAAACCGCACCTCCTCTTTGGGGTGCCGGGATCGAGGTCCGCTGCGTCTGGTTCCTCTTCTGGGGCAGAACGCAGGAAAAACCGCTAGGGAATGACTTTATCAATTCCTCGCGGAAGTCGTGGTGATCTCCGTCTCCGATTATCGCCTCTCTCTCCGTCCACACTCTCGCCTGGCTTCACCAGCACACCTTGAGCTACTGTGCTCGACTTCCAATCACCAACTGCCAACTGATATCTCACCCGACTCAACCGTCGGCGTCCTCCTTGTAACGCTCATCCCCATCACACGTGACTTCAATTCAAAAATCACCAATAGATTCACGGCTTACACTGCCCAATGACCTGGGTAGACACAAGTGGCGTGATTCTTACTCTCAATGAATCCAATGCACAAGACAAAGGAACATTTTACCAGATATCCACGCAGAAAAAGGCAGGCGTTCATCTCGCTTACGTAACGGGGACCCGGCTTGGGACGCAAATGACCGGCGCGGGAGGCGCGACCAGGGAAAAACAAAGATAAGACGGCCAATCCGTCACAATATATATATCGTATTTATATTTTATTCTTAAATTATCTATTTCGAAAATTGTTTTAGCAAACGTTTTGCAGTATTTTATTGATTAAATTTATTTATGAAGCATTGAAAATTTTTCACCTACGTTTGTCGGTGAATAACTAATATTGAATGATATTTCACTGTTTCCACCCGTAAATATGTGAATGGAATTTACTGTTGACGCATATGGATAAAATCCGTGGCAAAAGCGGGTGTTAAGCCAGTGAAAGCAAAAATCACATTTTTGAACGTCATACAGAAAAGTTAGTGTTTCCTTTTTTCATACGACTCTCCGGGTGATGCGTACGAATCAATCTCATAGTTGACATAGTGTCGGATTGGATTCATAGTGAAACAATGGAGCAAACCGTTCGTGACTTAGTCCGTATTGGTTTAGCAAGCTGGTGAAGATCGAAAGAATGAGGGACCGAAATCGAACTGGCGACAGAGATGTTTGCAATCGATATTTGATATTTGTTTGTTCACCTGGATCGAGTGAAACCGTAAGTCCCTTATTCCGCCTGCCCAGGACTCCAAAAATACCGACAGCGGAGCACACACAGCAGGTGAAGTGATGGAGCCGGAGAAATACTAACCACGCTGGAGTGGATAGCAAACAAGGAGGTATTAGGAATGGGTGTGAAGGAGAGGAGGGGGCTTGTGACGGGAAATCGAAGAAGACGAAAATTGGATGGGAGCGGTGTTTGCAGGGAGGAGAGACGACACTGCTAGATGGGAGAGTGGGAAGGAGAGCAGGGAATGGCATTTTTAAACGGTGCTTATCTCAGTTGACAAATCGAATCTGGTCTCAAGAAGTAAACATTGTGTTCAATATTGGAAGAAATTCGGACCCATACATTTATGGAAGCATGAATAATCAAGATTCTGGCTCTCCATCTAGTTGTTGCGTCATAAAACTCAATAACAATCATATGGGAGCGTTTCTATCATCTATCAATATCGGAGAAGTTATTAAAATCTGTTTTAAAGCCTGTTACGTACCGTCATCTGGAGTAATTTCTTGTGTGCAACTACGACTGGGGGCCAATAATTTTCCCTTTAGTGACCAATCTCCTCCCTTACCCGAAACGGGACTCGAATCCACGACCTTTGGGTTGCAAGCCCGCTCGTAAGAGACCTAGCTTGTGCCGATTGAATCGTTAGCATTTTCTCATCACGGCTTTTTGAAGAACGGTACTCGCAAGATGGGAAGGAATTTAAAGGTACCCGTCGCACAGTGGTCGGAAACAGGAAATTTTTGGACAAAATTCAAAAATCGCTTTTTTTGAGATATGGACTTGAAACTTCGCACATATACTCACAAAAGATTGCTGATTAAGGAATAGTACGTCATTTGCCATGATTCTAAACCGTTGGATAGATACAGGGGCTCAAAGATGACCAAATTTCCAAAAAACTCCCGACTTCCTTTTTCTCCGAATATCTTCAAAGTTATGTTGATGGTGTCGTTGTGGGGGGAATTTGATCGAATAAAAAATGGTATAATCTATTAACACTATGCTTTGTCTCTACTATGCTTTAGTTTCGAAGATTGTTTATAATATCTGTGTGCTATTACGTTACAAAATGGCGAAAACCGTTTTTGGACAAAATTTCACATAAAGTAGAGAATATCTAGCATTTTAGGGAGAGACCTGTCAAGTGACTTATATCAGAGCGTTTGTTGAAGACTTTTAAATACGAAACTGAAGAGAAATAAAAAATAAGTTTGCGACGCCGAAAAATACATACGATTTTCCGACCGCGCGTCCGGGGTCCGACTCCGGGCGCCGGGGCTGGACATGCCGAGACTCGCTTGCATTGCTCACGTGGAATGAACCCTAAAGCTTCGGATTCGCCACGTTTCTGCTGTACACATTGTCACTAACCTCCACAGACTCTCTATGGTCGAAAATGGTGAGAATATTGTATCGAGCGAGCGGATAATTGTACGTGTAGTAGCGTTCAAGTTATTTTTGTTGCGAAAGTTCGGGAAACATACTTCGTATTTACGTCTTGTTACTAAAAAAGTGGGTAGTCTTCGTGTGGATCATGCATCCTTCTAGAAAGACACCGCCTGGGATTGTTTTTTATTCCTTTAGCCCCCCTACCCGCACGCACGTGCTAAAAGATGCACCGAAGAGGTCACGGTCCAAGCCCCTGTACCAAATGGGTCCTGCGAAAAGGGACATTTATGACATTGCGGAACCTTTGACGGTCTTAAGCGGGAATATCCGTAGAAAATTTTCTGTTTTTAATATGTTGATATGTCATTGAGTCAAATTTATACGCATGTGGTATGACTGCAACTGTCGCGACATTAGAAAAAATATAATCAGATGTAGCACCTCATACTTCCACTACCGGTCAATGAATTGCATACCTAAGAGAATTGGACTTTTTTAATTCTTTAATAGTATTTCATAACAATGTCATTATGAAATACATCAGTATTACTTTTCCGTTAATCATAGTTAGCAGCAAAGAAAATTTGATGGAGTAGATTCTATTATTGAATGCTTTTGGGTCATCAGTTTGTTTTTGAAGATGATTCCTTTCTGCAATTGCTATTTCCCTTGTCTCCTTTACCTGCTGAAGGCGAATCGGTCGGCAAAATCTTGTAGATGAAAGCCGAGAATTAGACCAGATTATCTCACGTAGAGTTAGAGGAAACGGGTTTTTTTTACCTATGCATTATTTTCAATTCGTCATAAACAACGTTTTGGTGATGGGATAACTAGAGAATCCAGAGTATGTTGCCTGCAGTATCATTTACTAAGCGAAGTGGCACGAAGGAGCTCATGAATAAAAATTCATCAAATGTATTCCTTCGTTGCCGCACTTGTTTGTACTGAGAATGGCCCAAACTGCCATCAAACTCATAGTTGCAAATCAATGAGCAATTTATTACCTCTCCCGTTGGTTGAGTTGAGGAAACACGCCAGGATCCGTGATGCAGTGTGATTCAGAAGAGCTTGAAGATATACTTCGCACATTTTCTGTGACTACTATTCCTTCCGGGTATGCTGCGCTTTTAGCTCGTAGTACTCGGTCATAGTTAGGATATATAGGTCATGTCCGTGGCTTAAGGCTGTGCTACGCAGAGTTATGTATTGACTCTTGGTCAACTCCGTAGAAATAATAAGGGATAAAGCCTTCTCAACAGTCATCTCAGATTGGATAACATTAGTTTTCCTCTACTTCGATAAAACTTGTTGCCCTAGTTGGTGTGGTAGTTGCTATTTTCGTGAGTAATTTAGCTGCCGAAATGTCCCCTTTCTCCTTTAGACTTATGGTAGCTGCTAAAGTGAGTTCCGCAGTAGAGGCAGTAGTTTTAAGAATTGGAGCTTTTCTTCTCCTTGTTCTATCATAGGAAGTGTGAAACTCTTTTACCGGTCGTCCTGTTGCGCGTAATAAAGTATTAATAAATTTTTCCAATACGAAGTTCAAAGTTGCAAAATTGTTTAATTAAACTTTATCAAAAATTTAGTACCAGGAAAGGTTAGCATTTATCCAAAAATAGATGCCAACAGGTGTAGAGGTACTTGGTAAATAAGTTAGTACAATGTTAGGAAATTTAATGCACTCCTTTAACCATTCATTAATTTGTCTAATGATTTTGTCTGATGTCATTATTACGACAGCTCTCCTCCCACCTTTTTACGTATGGTATCAAAAAACGTTTCCGTATGCACCCACTTAGAGAATTCAAAGCGTCTGTATGTTCTGACAAATTTAATCTTCTTGATAGAAATTCGAAGAAATACTCTTTTCTCTCAGTCACTGACTTGTTCTTCGACTCCGAAAGTTCTTCATGGAGCTCAAGGCGTGAGACGAGAAAACCAGCCAAAAATGAAATTTCGTAAGTGACCTGTATAAAAGGCAAAAATTATCAAGAAAATGATGAAAAAATTCACGTATTCATCACTATTAATTAAATTGATACGGGAATGCACGCGGTAAAAGATGCCCTGAGAAGGGTATTCTGATGAAAATACTTCAAGTTTTTTTAACGACATTTCAATGAAAAAAAATTATAGGAGCGGTCACATGGCTACAAAATTCTACGGAAACAAAAACAATATACAACATACCTTATGATACAATATACCAATACCAACATACTCTTTTGAGTAACCAGATGAATTAATATAAATCACTTCTGATCGAAGAACAGGAAAAGCTACCAAAAGTGTAAGATACTCGACGTAATCACAAGCTTAATCACAAGATTTAGATCCTTCAAATTAATGCTGCACGACCTTCTTTCACCACTGCCATGAGAGGACTGATTTACATAAATGTATTTCTTGAAGCGAAAGCACATGTTTCACTTGATGTACCCGCTTAAGACCGTCAAAGGTTCCGCAATGTCATAAATGTCCCTTTTCGCAGGACCCATTTGGGACAGGGGCTTGGACCGTGACCTCTTCGGTGCATCTTTTAGCACGTGCGTGCGGGTAGGGGGGCTAAAGGAATAAAAAACAATCCCAGGCGGTGTCTTTCTAGAAGGATGCATGATCCACACGAAGACTACCCACTTTTTTAGTAACAAGACGTAAATACGAAGTATGTTTCCCGAACTTTCGCAACAAAAATAACTTGAACGCTACTACACGTACAATTATCCGCTCGCTCGATACAATATTCTCACCATTTTCGACCATAGAGAGTCTGTGGAGGTTAGTGACAATGTGTACAGCAGAAACGTGGCGAATCCGAAGCTTTAGGGTTCATTCCACGTGAGCAATGCAAGCGAGTCTCGGCATGTCCAGCCCCGGCGCCCGGAGTCGGACCCCGGACGCGCGGTCGGAAAATCGTATGTATTTTTCGGCGTCGCAAACTTATTTTTTATTTCTCTTCAGTTTCGTATTTAAAAGTCTTCAACAAACGCTCTGATATAAGTCACTTGACAGGTCTCTCCCTAAAATGCTAGATATTCTCTACTTTATGTGAAATTTTGTCCAAAAACGGTTTTCGCCATTTTGTAACGTAATAGCACACAGATATTATAAACAATCTTCGAAACTAAAGCATAGTAGAGACAAAGCATAGTGTTAATAGATTATACCATTTTTTATTCGATCAAATTCCCCCCACAACGACACCATCAACATAACTTTGAAGATATTCGGAGAAAAAGGAAGTCGGGAGTTTTTTGGAAATTTGGTCATCTTTGAGCCCCTGTATCTATCCAACGGTTTAGAATCATGGCAAATGACGTACTATTCCTTAATCAGCAATCTTTTGTGAGTATATGTGCGAAGTTTCAAGTCCATATCTCAAAAAAAGCGATTTTTGAATTTTGTCCAAAAATTTCCGGTTTCCGACCACTGTGCGTCGTGCCGAAGGGAATATCCTTATAGCTAGTGTAAAGCACGAAAAGCGACCAATTGCATTATAATGCTACTACCGCTATGCCACACTCGTGGCATAGCCACTCGTGTATGCTGAAAATTGCAGTAGAAATGTTCTACTTCTACTGAAATCAAATATTTTCATTTGATTTTACCTAATATTTCATGTGCGATGAGGAATTTTAGCAAGACTTGTGGTCTGTGTGGTGGGCTGGTAAGTCATAAACCCGTTGTTCGGTTACACCCAGGAGACGAATTTTTGACATGTGAAGCATCTTAAATACTATCCTACTTTTTCAATCACATGGAAGATTAATAACCCATATTTATAGCCGTATCTGAAAACTGATAGCTATGCATTCTGTAAAAATTCATTACGCGAATCGAACAACTTAAACGCGACAAAGGTTCCTTCACGAGACCCTATTAATTTCTATCCCCCATCGTGCCATCCGATAAACCCAAACTCTTACTGTCGAAACTTAATTACTTTCCTTCGCCATTGTCTTTCCCGAATTTTTGCGAGATCGTTACTTGACCGTTACGCGGACGGCCAGAAAAAAATGGGGAATTTCTGGAAGAAAAATGTCACATTTTTCGTCTGGCACTTTCCGGAGCACTCGAATGTCGTTCCAACATAAAAGCAGTTGCAGCTTCTTTCACTCTCGAGGAAGGCTTGCAGTATTTCTAGAGACGCCCAGCGGGTGGTCGGTGGTTTGCTTCTTTGAGTTAGTGGAATGCGAGAGCGGAACTCCGGCACTGCACTTCCCTCTTCATCTCTCGCCACTTTCCGCGGGCCTCTTGTCCCTAATCCTTTCCCCTTTCACCCCCGCGGCGCCACACATGCATCCATATCCCTTCCCCCCTCGCATGAAAATGCTCGCGCGCCATTCCCTTTGCTTGGGTAGGTCTCTCGCCAACCGGGAGGAAGAAGCGTTTCGATCATCAATGTTTCTACCGTCATAATGAGATCTCCGGGTTGCCAGTCGTCACCAGATTTTATCTATTCGGTGCAGTGCTAATATTTTCACGCATGTGTTTCCGTTCGCAAATCACGGATCGATATTGCGGTGTGAAACTATTTCGTGGGTTAAGTGCGACTCGGATCGCGATATTATTCAGTATTTACCAGGGTTTTCTCGAATTCTGAGCTTACATTTCTCAATCTAGAGTTAGGTTTTGGGGGATATGACACACACCTAAGATGATTCGTGCCATTTAGGATAGGTGGGTAATTGGCAAGAGTTAGCATTTTTAACAGGAACGGCGGAAGTGTGGAAATAGACGGGTATTAGCCTATTATTATGAAAGGCGCCAAAGGGTCCAGGCTTTAACGCCCTATCCCTCAGTCGAATTACTGAATTCAAAGTGGTGTCCACATAGTACCCAAATGGGGACCGGTATATTATTAGCTTTCTACCGAAGAAGGGAGGTTTAAATGGGCATTCAATACTTCCCATGACTCCTACATTTCACAAGATGTCCCTATTCTGCCTCTCATACTTCCTGCTTCCCATCATGCTATGCAAACTACTCGTGCTTCTCCTCCCTCTACCCCGATTACCCAACATTCTTCCCTATAGCACGTTCTTCCAAACACTCTCTCCCTTTATTACATGCTCCATCCAGACCTTCTACCTTCTCCTGATTTCCTAAAACAACTTCATTCTCTCTTCTGCAAACTCTTTTAATTCATCGACCTCCACATGGTCCCTGTCTTTAGTTCTGCGAGTAAAAATTTATTTGGAAAACGTAATTCTCTTTCTGGCTTCAATGATGCTCTACCCCTTTTCATCCAACATACTACCTCCAATCACGGATTAACCTCCCAACTATCCATACTACCTGCAGTCAACTAAATCACTCCACCTGCTCTAGCTTCTCCTACCTATAAATTTAAAGGTTGGAATCCTCTCGGTGGAAATGAGATTTTCGTCTCGAGATTTTCATCCCTTTGAAGTAAAGGTAGTAAAAGAAAAAATCCTCTTAGATATTCAATTCATGCCTATTTGAAAAGATATTTTATCCAGTAATTGAGTTTCGTTATTTCGTTATGAAATTACAGGGAGAATATTTCTTTTCAGCAATGAAAGCTGGGCATGTGAAAGGTACATAATTTTGGTGTAATCTGTTTTGATGTCATGAATTACGAAGCCAGATTTGGGGAATCAGTCCACCATACTTGTTTAGTAGAGAATTGTATTGCTTAGAGAATGCATAGAGAATGAATGCGAGAATTTGTCACACTCACTGATGTAGAGTTTGTTTCGTAGTAAACGTGCGCCTTTTACATATAAAATAGCGCGAAAGAGTTCAAAAGGCAAACAAGTCCTCACTGTGTGAAACCAAAGACCTATGAATAAATCAAATAAAAAAATAATTTGGAAGCGGAAATGATTTTTTTAACTTTCCATTATTATATTCCTCACGTACTGCTCCAGAAGTTGAAACCTTCATCATTGAAGTCATCGAAAAATAGTTCAGTACCAAATACTTCTGTACACCACGCGACTGCAGGGTTAGGTATCCCAAGGCTTCAGGTTTAATTCCCGCCTCTGGCATTAACCTAAAGTTTTTCAGTGTAAGGTTTGTATCTAGGTAAATAATTTGATATAACCCGTGGACCTCGAATTTAATTCGAACTTACGCACAGCATCATTTGCGGGAATGGGAAACTATAGTGACCCATCTACAGCGTCATCGCCCAGGATTGGGAAGAGTTTTAACGATGGGAGTGGTAAAATTAATCTAACCAGAATATGAGTCTTATGTTAAACAAATAGCTTCACTATTTAGAATGACAATAGTTTTTGTCCTTTAATAATAAGTAATCACTACTTAAAATATTGCAAGATCTTTTGCATAATATTTTTCTCAATTTTACACTCGAACGATGAATAAAAACACATTCTATCGCCCCAGGATTATACCCGGCCTAATTAACGAGTCCAATATGACCACCTTCCTATGCGCTCTTCCATGCTTAGCTACTGTAGCAGAATGGAGTCAAATATAATTGATGAAAACTGTTGTGTAATATTTTGCTCTAAGCAGCATTTTCTGTGTAATTTGGTAGTTCAAATTGTTCCATCGGCCTATTTGTTCTGAAGTTGCATAGCTTATTATTGATATAATTTCCAATTATCCCCTCACATGTTTTATTGCTCTTTTTTCTTTGCGACAAACGTATTTCCAAGTATGCGAACCGTAACAATGCAATTTTCTCTCGTGCTCATTGAAGCGTTGAATATGATTAGGTGATAGTTGTGGTAAGTGTAATGAATATATTTATTCTAGGAGTATTCTCCAGAATCCTTAGGTACACCAATATTTCTGGCATAGGGAATTCTGGCGTAGGCTTGGGTATGATCTCTGTTGGGGGTTTCATGAGTCGGTAGGTCTATAGATAACTCCTCATGACTGTCCTTATTCCCCTATCTACTTTATATTGTTATTTGGGTGTTAATGAAGGTAAGAATACATAAGTATCCGTGATTATGGACGCTATATATTCATGTTTCAACATAACATTCTCTCTTGAGACGGGAATTTGCGAGGGAACTCTGCTAATGTGAATCTCATACGGCCGTAATATCTCAATGGGCGTACGGATCTTAACTGGGAGACAACGGTGCGTGCAAACTTGCTGTCGCACACTGAGAGCAGAGCCTGTACAAATAGCCCCAGGCGTATGTATTTTCCTCAAAATCTGAGTGCAGGGGTGGAAAATGAATGGGTTTTGAATTCGACCTAGTCAATTTGAAGTGCCGCGCGTTAGTCCCACATTTCGGGACTGTTGAAGTGGCGGTAGGATGGACGTGAGGGAAAGGTTATTTAAAATTCCTATACGACCATTAGTTAGTATGTTGACACTTTACTGGTAACATTGTCAATATTATCTTGAGACAAAAGAGTGCTCTTAGGCAATATACTTTAGTTGCCCCAAAAGTTCACGAAATTTGAATTCCACTGCTTAACCAACGGCCAATATTTCAATTATACTCTATTAAATTCGAAGTAGAACTCTTCTGAATTGACGAAAAGATTAAAGCGACATTTCATTGATCGAGATCCTTGCTGGATGTCATTTCGCATCAGCGTCTCACAGCCTCCTGCGATTCGGTCTGAATCTCTTCAACACTGTCAAATCATCACTCCTTTAGGTTCTTCTTTGGGAGCGGGAAAAATCAAATGAGGTGATGTCCGTTGTGAAGGAAGAATTGGAAATTAATGCCATAGCAGTAGAAGAAAAAAAATATATTTGTGCTGTCTATTCAAATGTTTGCTAAATTAACCCGTGAGCAACTTTTATAGTGACAAATTGAAAGCTGTCGAAATAAAAATCGCTAATTTACCCCTTGTCTTGTACCAACTGATCCATGAAGTTTAGTTAAAAAAATAATTCCCCACTAATTGATATCAAAAAGGATATTCACTGCAAGGAGTAGCTTAGTTGTATCATAAATTGTCATCTTCACCTCCTGTGGTGGCTCGCAGGGTATTGCGTAGATGTAGATGTCATTGTATTGTTCCTGTGATCACACTGAAATCAGCTCCCGATGCTGATCGACCATCGCTGTCGACTTCGCATAATTAGTTCTTCGGTACTCTTACGGGCTCGCCCGTTTCTATAGCCAAGATGGAGATCGAGCCTGTCGTTATCTGGAAATCGTATTACCTTGAATAATTCATGCTAATTTCAAGGAAATTATAGGCGGGATTCTCTCTTAAGGGTCCAACAGGGATCGAATGTTTAGGCTCGAATAAATCTTCCATCTGGGCAATAATATCCGTCGTTCGTCACTTACCTCATTTTCGACTTTCGTAGTAGAGAGCGAAAAGTGATACTGACGCTAGTGGCGTAAAATAGAGTGATTTAGTGAAAATAAGTGCTTCCTTATCGGTGATGCAACCAAATAAACCATTTATGATGTGAACTGGCCAATATTCATTTACATATTTGGTGAGAATTCACCCCCTGCCACACACATTTATGGTGCTTGCAGGGTATTATGTAGATAGATGTAGATATATTTATTCATGGCGTCAATTGTCTCACATTCTTAAAACACGCCTTTTTGTGGCATATTTGCATTAATAGCAACTTGGTAAGTGTATCAAATTAATGGATAAAACGATTTCTTGGGTTTTCGCTTTTTTGAAAGGGAAACAAGTTGGCTGTTATTTTTATTAAGAGAGAATAATTCTCGTTCCTCTAATCACATTCTAATGAAGTAGTTTAAATTAAAAGTTTAATTTTTAGATTAAATGAGAATTATTCATTATTTTCTTTTATAACTGATTATGAGTTTTAATTAATTGTCCTTTATTTATCTGAAACGTTCGTTGACTGGGGATTATAGTGAAAAATAGCTTCCTGAACGTCGCCGCTTTCGAGATACCTTTGCTTAAGAATGGAAATTTATTTTTGAAAAATTTTCCGTTGAAATGTATTCATAGGACTCTGGTTTTGCACAATGAGACCTCGTTTGTCTCTTAAGCTCTTTTGCTTTATTTTATACTTGGAAGGTATGTGTTCCCTAGGAAATATAAATCCACGTCAGTACGTGTGACAAATTCCCACTTTCATTCTCGATAAATAATGCTGGCGAAAAACCAAGTTTAATGGACTGATTCCCCTTCTTCCTATTCAGAACTTATAAAAGGAACCATCAATCTTTCCGTCCTCGTGGATCTCTTTTCCTTTGGAGGGAAAAACTGTTGCGGAAGTTTCTCTGCGAGCTGGGGACCAAAGGAAACGGGACGCGCATACATGAACCAACATTTATTCTTCGTGATTTGAAGAGATTCAATTTTAGGTATATATGTCTCATGTAAACTAGGTATATAATTATCTGTTGAAAGGAGAATACTATTTTAACTGAATGTTTACTTATTTTCAGTGCGAAATATTAAAAATAAATATTACAAATGACGTTTTATAATCTCAATATTAAAAATCCATGAATTACAATTAGTTTCTGTTAACTTTTTGTATATCACGCAGAGATATTTTAAAACATCTACTTTGTTAATAAATTGACGGAAAAACTTCTTTAAGGCCGCACATACATAAAATTTTACTTCCAACCCTGCTTTTGGCCTCTCTGTGGTCATTACATGTGATCATAAGTAATGCTAGTACCTATATGTGTATCACGTATCGTATCATCGGTAATTATCTCTGCAGCCAATCAGCTAGGCGTTATCTATCTCCAAGGAGTAGTTGAAACTCGGGTCAGCAATGTAGTTTTATTTGTGAACTTAACTATGCTTTTTCATTAATTTATTGAAATGCAGTTCCACATACTGGCAAAGTATAAGACTGTCTGATTCATCTTAATATGTGTTTGGTTTTAACCTTCATCATCTTTGCCAAATGTGTCGATAGGTAAACATCAGAGGGTCCTTGCATTTTCTTAGCGATTTTTGATGCTAACGATGCTGATATGCTTTCATTTGTTTATTTGTTTGTTTGAAAATAGCAGACTCATATTTATAACAATAACACCTCATAAAAATAGCATATTTCTATCAACATGAACTTCGTGAAAGGACAAAGTGCTCTATTTAGGAGAAAAGAACTTCCGCGAGCGCCTGAATGCTACATGAACACCCAATTATCTGTTTAATGCTGTTTCACTTTCATGATGATTGTTTAAGGTGGTAATGCTGATGGTTTTTACGTTAATTTGAGATTTGGAGACCTCTCAGAAATACAAGCAAGCTTTTATCCTTCAGACCTCTTATGCATTGGTAGAAGAATTTTAGCATAAAATATTTTATCCCCAAACGATGTACTTTTATTCACGCCACACGGTTTGTAGGTATCTCATGGGCTGGCAGATTGAAAATATTGGCGGTTAATATGGCTTTGTACGAATTGCGTTACAGTAATTTGGTTTGTTGGAAAGTTATCTTTTTTCCGTTAGCTAGTAAACGTAACCTGCTCATATCCCAAAATGAGACATACATACTGAATCGATCGTCAAAGCAGCTTACTTCCGTCTTATTAATTTTATTTTGGGTTCAATATGGTGCGAAAAATGACCCAACATTTATAATTCCAACAGGCATATTAGTGGCATGGACAATTGTAATCTGAATGGGAAAAGAGGCTTTACTCTAATTAGATGAAGATCTAAATTATCTGCCTCAGCAACGTCAACGTCTTGCCTGAGAACAAATTCTTACTCAAATGAATGCACACCACTTTCGCCAGTCTATGCTACCTCTCAGAGATGGGAAATTTTCAGAGTTGAGGGAAGTTCCTGGAAGTTTAGTAAGATGGAAAAAGCAGCTATAGGATGATGCAAAGAGCAAGAGGGCGGTGATTTATGTCTAATCGACGCCCAAAGTTTCGCCTAGAACTTTCCAAAGTACTCCCCTGTACGTGTGCGTCTTGCAACTCCTGTATTATTTGTGCTTTCAGTCGCTCCGTATGCAATAAAGTCATGGACAGAACTCGTAAATTTAAATATCCGAGACGTAACGTGAAATTTCATCATCCTGGGCACGATCCATAAAACTCTGCACCCCACCTGGCCATCGCCCTTCGCCTGTTTGATCTCTTGATGTTATCAATAACGCTGAATATAGCGGCTTCATGCGTATGAAAATCTTTTTTTGTGGAATAATACGAAATAATGAGGCCGTGTTTAACGTTTATAATGAGTTGATCAACACACAATTTATCGCTCCAATTTATTTTTCAAAAACCTCGCTATTTGATTGATTGATCAGAGGTAGGTTTATTTTTATTATAATCATGACGTTTTATTATAATTATGACTTTTGGTTCCGAATTATATGTGGAATGATTGTCCAGTTATACACTCTCTCCCTTTTTTGCTCGCTTACTTTCCAACTGTCTCTCTCTGTAAACATTTGAGAGGATTACATCACATTTCACTATATTTACGTATATTTTCTTGCATAGATATATGGTTAGATGAATGCCGTTTCTCATGCGTAGGATTATACGGTTAAAAGTATTTGGTTCAATATGTTCTGTGATTATCCACTACTAAAATACAGCGTAGATATTCGAGGGCTGTTCAAGAAAAAGAGACCAATTTTTTTCTAGTCTGTTTATTCGCCAGCATTAATTGCTACAAGGTCTTTTTCATATTGGTTCCCTCCTACTTGAATGAACTCTTTATAGCTTTTTTTCGTCCTCAAACACGTGCTGAAAGCAATGTTTTGTAAGGTCCTTTGGCGCCGCCTGACACTTCGTCAGCACCAACAGCAGCAGCAGTGTTAATTTTTACTTACGCCCTAGCGATTGCTGATGTTCCGGGCCCTCCTCCAGTGAAGGTGGAACTTCGACCCTCTTTGAACCTTTTAAACCTCCAAAAAAACCATGATATGGGGAAGCACGGACACCATACCCTTTTTCTGAAGGTTTTATATAGTTTGTGGCCGTTTAATTCAAACAAAAAAAACTGAATAGCAGCAAATTGCTTCTTATGTGTCACCTCTATGTTAGTAGGTGAACGGAGCTAATTTTTACATTTACAACAATGCTACCGACCTAGTTCAAGTTCAGTGCGGCCAGCCTACTTTTTTTCATTTTGCTGTGCTCTGATAATGTGTGTTGATGGAAAATTTGTAGCACTTCAGGAAGTTGGAAGAAAGGAAGTGATAAAAAGCTATCTGTCATTATTGAACAATCCTGATATCTCTGTGGATTTGCCAGAAAAATTATGAGATCCTTACTCGAAACAAAACTAATATGTATTAAATTTTAGCGTATTTTGTATGCGCTTGTTCTGTGTGACAAATAATGGCCGTAGACCTACGTGACACAATTGAATTTTACTAGCAATGATTTTAGAGTGAGGAATCCAGGGAAAACACACTGCTCAGGATTTTGGGCTTCCCAATATGACGACGAACAGCTGGTTTTAATCGATAGTCACCGTCATCTTGACGTCCCCTTCTTCAGCTGACACAACGCCCTTGCATGAAATCAAACATGCTGCCGGGGTTTGCGGAACACTGAAACCGGCCCATGTTCACCGCCTAACATCACCCTGTTCCGAACCATGTGCGATCACTTGGATGAGCGATTTAATCGGCTGTCCGCGTCGCAAACCAAGTAGAACAGTTCCAAAATGAGGCTGTGATAGTCATCTTTGCGTGTTACTACCACTCATTGTGGTTCTGGGGCGTTACCAGACTCCGAGTGCACTAATACCGCGTAAATATGTACTCTATGATTGCATGTTTTACTCTCGGTCCGCTTGGTGTAAGGTTTCGGGATGTACATGAAGATATGCTCTTTTATTTATTGACTGGGGTTGGTTACGAATGCAGAAGACGGAGCAATGCTACTGGTTTTTAGAAATCGATCAAGTTTTCGGAAAATCACCATCGTTATCATCACTGGTAATAAATTTTGAGTGATATGCCGGAGCATATCAATATATTTTTCCATAGGCCTACCCTTCATATTTACTTAATTCATCTCCCACATCCTTCGCTACTTGCCTCATACGAGACTTACCTTTGCCATTCTTACTACTTACTTTTCCTCAATAGCTTTCTTCTTCAGGCTCTAATATCTTAAGATAAGGCCGATAGTGTTGTCAAATCGTTTTTTTTTAAGTTTTCACAAGACTTCTCCTATCTTTCCATTTGGATCTACATCTACATGCGAATCTACCCTGCAAGCGAACGCAGGGGTGAGTGGTTGGGGCTGAACCAACACTAGGCATGCATTTTAAATAAGAAAGAACTAAATTTACACTTACTACAATGCAAGCATGCAAAAATCCTTGTCCGTGCATGCACTACTTACATGCAACTAAGGGATATAATGTACTACTTCAAGGAAACATGTTAGGTATATATTCACGATACACGTGTAACTTAATTGCTAGTGTACACAAAGTAGTGTAATAATTATTGGTTTGTCAGGATTCTCCATAAAAACATTTAATTAATTTATTCTCCCAAAGCATACATAAGTTAGTAGTGTTAAAACATTGGAATCATTATGAAGATGAAAAAATCATTACTTCTACCTGAAAATCTATATCGCCTGTTCCAATTTCCCCGTTTATCCTCGCTATAATAAATAGTTGTCACCAATTGTGCTGTCACTGTAAAAATTAATTTTTTATCTTGTCTTACTGTCTATTGTTTTGGGACTTTGTTTGTCACTTAGTCTATCCATGGCATCTTTAGCAATCTTCTCTTTCCCCCTATTTCCTTCAACTTGTCTTTTTTGTAATGTTGATCGTTCATGCCTCACTCTCTTTTAGGAGGATGCACCACATGAAAGTTTGAATGAAGTACTTCCTTTCTTCAAATAAGTATTTATAGCTGTAAGCAGGATCTTCGTTTCGAAAAACCATTATCGCATCATTCTTCTATAACACCACATTTCGAAGGCTTTGAGAGATCACTTTCTACGGCAGGTACTACGCATAAGAAAAAGGCCAACGGCGACAATATGTGAGAAACTCATTTTGGAAGAATTCACAGAGAGGGGCAATTCCCTCACTCTTTGCCTTTCCATCATTATCTTATCCGAAGTACTGGTATTTTTGGGTCATTTTTCATCTTTATGTGCAGTAAGAAGAGAGGAGAATCAATGGAGACGTCATACTTCTCAGTGGCTGGAGTTGTATTTAACTAAAACAAAGGGTGCAGATGGAGAGTGAAAGATTTTTCGTGAAAATATTTGCTTTATGAACCGCCCTTAAAGCTCTCTCTGTATCTCGCCACATCAACGGCGCTATCTTTAGTACTCGACACAAGGCGTGCTTCCGGTGCATCGCTGTTGCGAAACCCTCGGGCAAAAAAAGTTGTGATACCAGAGCCTGAGCGGAAATTAAATCTCGAATTCCCGAAGTCGGGATTCGTTCTCCCTGTAACGATCGATTGCTGCTCAACACCTTGCGCAGCAGCAATGTCCTGTTTCTAATCTCTCCGGCTCGTAGTTTTTACCCACTCGGATGCGAAGCAATTCTCCCGATCCACCATCGCCCGCCGGCCTCGTGTATTACCTCGCGTCTGTCTGATCTCCTCTGGAATGCCTCTCGTAATAAATTCAGCGGACAGCCCCAGCCAACGCCTCATTCGATGACGTGAATCACCTACACAAACTGGATTGGGCCTGATACATCACGAGCCGGCGTTAACAAAGCTTGGAGCTTTCGAATCTAGCCTCATAACGTTATTATCTAGGGTTTGGTCTCTTGTGTTCAGAGATGTTCATATTTCCCCCGCGTGCCTTCCCGAGTGTTTCCCTTAGCATGGAGGACGGCTAGAGACTCGTTGAGATTACTTTATGACGAGGATCCCTACATCAAAGGCAGTTGTCGTAATTGGAGAAATGTTCAAAGCAGTAGAAGAGTACTAAGTTGCCGCGAGCGAACCAATTTCCTCATATGCGTGTGCGCTTTTGCGGGAGTGTACCATTTATTTCGCTCAATATCACCAGTTTTTGCAGCCATCAAAGATATTTTCACCCGTTTAATTATCCGCTTGAATGTCTTGGAATATGAAGTATTGCTTATGGTTTTATTTTTAATATCGTCACGTCTCGTTCGACTTGTTTGTTTTGAAAAATAATAATTTAACTGTAATCATATGCTAGTTAATTTTTCTGCGAATTTCTCAATTAATGACTGCAGATTTATGTGAACTATAATTATTCAGGTTCATTACTTTTAATTAACTGCTTTCGAAAGCCTTATTTGGAGTTAGGAACACAAAGAATCTTTGTTGGGTTTCTAGTGGACTTGAGATACAAGAAAAGCCTTGGGAGACCCAGGTTTACATCTTCGTCAAGATGGTGACTGCCTTTCTCTGCAAATTCCCCACCACCTCTGGGAAATCAGCCCTCATCAGTCTATACATCTCCCTTAAGGCTTTCTATTAGTTTTAAGTACTAACGCACTACCAAGTTATGCCCATAGAAAAGAAGATATATTTCGCTATAAGCCAATTATATGCAATATGTACTCAAAAGGAGAGATACCCACGGACTTTGAGAAGAACATCATCATCCCTATTGCCGAAAAGAAGAGAGCTGAGAACTGTGAACATTTTAGGACCATAAGCCTGACGACACATGCCTCGAAGATATTGAAAAAGATTCATCTATAGAAGAATAGAGCGAAAAGCGGAGGAGTTCGTGGACCAATTCGGGAAAAGGCAGGCCTCGTATGAGGTATATGGAGCAAGTTGTGAAGGATGTAAAAGAGAGGAGCTACGTCAATATGAAGAGGTTGGCCGATAGAAGAATCGATTGGAGGGCTGCGTCAAACAAATCCTAGGATTGTTGACAGATGATGATGATGAAGCGAATTTTTTGAATGTTTCATTTGTGATTACGTTTTGAAGTTTTGGCTTTGCAGCGCGCCTAAGAATGCTAAAAGAATCTGGGTAGTGATGTAAACAGAGCTTTCAAATGTTTGTAATTATCCAAAGGGCCAAAAAATAATTGCTGCTTCATCAAAATATAAAGATTTCTTAAAAGTAATCTTTTTTAATATTTGCCTTCCAATAAAATTCCGGCAGAAAATAATGCAAGGACGTATAAGGCACATCATCGTTATCGATCAATTAAAACCAAGGAGGTCAGAATGAACTGTAGCCGCCATCGTGGCTGATTAGAGAAACAAGGTTGACCATCTTGGTCGGCACGTTCGTACACATGTGCGGTACCAACGGATGAAGTAGTTTCTGCACCCAATAAAAAGCAATGTAGTAAGATGAATAGTGGAATGGATTTCGTAAAAAAATGTCAAAAAACTGTTGAAAGTACGCAAACACACAAACAAACGCCGTATATTATGTTCAAATAGTTTAAGTTCGATCCAGTTTTAAGGAAAAGAATTAATTCCCAGTTAAAATCAAATGCGTTAGTACCTAGGTTGTGTAGTATTAGTAAAATCAGCTGATACTGCTGAGGTGAAATTTAGTTTCGATTTCATTGCTATTCAATTTAATACACATGCAGTCTCCATATCATGCAATAGAAAACGTAACGTTTTTTATCAAGGAAGTGGGGCCTAATCGTTCCCAAGCTTCCCCATTGAGGCTTCATTCACATCCATAGCCAGCCTTACATATTATGCCAATTCCAATATATTCTAACCTACTTCATTAACATTGAGTGAATTCTATGCTACGAATGTTTTTTCCCATCAGCTGCAGCTCACGATCCACAGTATTTAAGGAACTATGAACCCGATCCCAAGTCGGAGGAATCGGAGTCCCCATATTTTCATTTACTCACCGTGAAGGAAAAGCTGTGGCTACGGGAAATATGCTTGGGTCTCAGAAGAGGAGAAATTAATATAAAAGGGTTTCATGACGTTCCGTCGCGAATAAAAAACTTCGCATGTGAAGATCGTGGCATGGGCGTGGTCAATTTCTGTCAGGAGCACTTGGCGGAAGGATGTCAAAATTAACGAGGCTCAACATCACAAATTTTGTTTCAAATCACTCGTACATTTTTATGGAAAGTAAAACTGCTTGATATACGCATGAACGTACACTAAAATACCTTTTATACTCCTTTCCATGAGAAATATTCTTACAGAGAAAAAATATCCGATAGAGAAATGAAAGATTTCTGAAGCTTTGCAATGCATGTGTGGAGATGGCCCCTACAGACTTATTTGCGTTCAAAAAAGCCCCTGAGCTTTTAAATAAATGCTCATGATTAAAACGTAGCCGGTAAAAGTTGTTTTACCTGTTTTTCATCCTTATCATAAAGTAAATACTTAAAACTACTGATAGCATAGCAAATGGCCTTAGTCGTCGAGGCGCTTATAACCTTAAATTCTTGTAAAAAAATCCAAGCACTAAAGTTATGGATTGTTTAACGAACGAATTGATCAAACGAACGTCATGTGAGGTTGATTCTGAAATCTGGCGACTGGAAATCTTAAACCAAACTCTTTTTGAACAAAAACGGCTTTGGGTTGTACTTATTCTCACCCATTCTTGAAATTGAAGTTGATTTCAAATGAAACTTGTGCAAAATATAGTGCATTACGGTAGAATTTTACTAACGCCGCTCGTCGGAGGTCTCTTTTCGGTGAGCGTGATAACTGTGAGACACGATTTGACTATCATCATGCGATCCAGCAGTTCTCAGCTAGACGGCAATCGAAACGGTTCGTTGCCATCATTTCAGTTGCGCCCTTAGCCAACAGTTGATTAGCAGCGCAGCACAGCATTAGGCGTAGCATGGCTGGCCGATCTGCGAAATAAAATCTTACGGAAGTTACCGAAATGCAATCTTCCAGAACAACGACTTGAAACCCACCGGGAAAGAGGAAAGTTAAATTTGTTCAATGCCATTAGTGTGCGCAGGGAAATTCCACGGAACGGAATACAAAGACGGAATGAATAAATTACCTCGTCATTTTTTTTGGCTGATATATTTGGCGGAGATAGTTTTGAATGTAATGAGATAAGAAGAGCGAGTGTGTGTGTGTGAGAGAGAGAGAGAGAGAGAGGAGAGGAAAGAATTTACATGTCTCCGTGAGTTTGTTAGGTGTTTCTTTTTTATCACCTCCCTCGCTCTTTTGATCGAGCGGGAGGAAAGAAAACAAGTTGCCCGGAAGGCAAAGAAGTTACCACACTTCTTGTTTCTCCCTCGGGCTTATCCAACCACCTTCTCTCCCCCTATTCTCCCTCTCCCTGACCCGCCGAACTCTTTCCCCCTTCCTATGGAAATATCGCGACCTCGGGAAGCGCGAAGAAAGTTTTTATCTCTCGTCCCGGAGGGATTTTGAGGGAGGGGTGAGAGTGAAGCTGCCCGGTGGTGGAGACTTGTGTGAGGGTGTTGAAAAGGGTTTTGCGGGCGAGGTGCTGTGTGAGTGTAGGCGGTAGGGAGGGTGAATTTTGATGAGCTGGTGCTGCCGCTCCGGCCTCGATAGCTTTTGTCTGCGCATGACTGCCGGTGGGGGAGGGAAGATTTCATTTAAGAGGCATAATTAATGGGACCCCCTCCTACAATCCTCCGAACTTGCCTTCTCCACCTCCTCTTCCGCACCTTTGCCATCCGCTCATTGATCCCCATACCCTTCCCCGTTTAAAAAATAACCATCGTGCAGGGATTAGCACCCGTTGATATTTTCCATGGAAACAATTAAGGGAGCCAACCGGAATGGGATGGATTATCACGGGAGCATTTCGCGTTCCCCGGCTCGTGGCGGAGAGGTATACCACAGCAACATTTTTACCTGTGATTTTTTCCCCGGCCTACTTACCAACGAAAGTTCCGCGACCGACGAAGGATTCAAGTGCTTGAAAGGTGTCCCAAACCCAGAGGAAAGCAACGGAAGCAGTCATCTCCGCTAGGAATCGATCATGAGTCGGCCCCCTATTTTCATCCCACTGCCAATTACCTATGATGATTAAAATGGAGATGTGCTTCCCGTAATCTTGAAGTATTAGAAGCTTTTGATACGGAAGAAACTGAGTAAATAATTGAGCCATGGAAAAAAATTACTCATTAAAAATGTTCTTCTATTCAGATCTGCAACTTGATAGTTATTAGTGGAAGTAGACTTTGAACACAAGATTTCTTTGAGTTCTTAAGATTAATGGCCTGCGAAAGATAAGCATTAAGAAGAAGTGAAGCTGTTTGTTTCCCTAACTATAAATCAGTGTTTCCAAGATTTGCATGCTTTTGTTTTTTTGACTTAGATTCTTAGGTACGTTGTGATGAAGCCTTATTCGTAAATGGTGAAGTCTATATTTGCACCCATAGTGTTTTTCATTCTTTCTTTTGATTACTTTTTATGCGTTGAAGGATTCCACTGAGTGTTCCTGGACGTTTTGGTCGTAAAACTATAATATTCTGGTGTCATTCTGAGACGCTGTCGACAGTCGACGAGCTTTCATTTCCAAGTTTATGGATGTGTAGTTTATTTAGGCCTGCATGGAGACGATAAGGGGAGCAGAAAAGGAGAGAAATCACATGACGATGATGTTATCTACTAGCCTGATCTTGTCGCAAGGACCCGGAAAACATTGTTTATCGTCTCTTTAGCCATGCAAACGTGCCTCAACTGGAATCTCTTGTTTAGTCGTTTCAACGTATCCATTTTTGAAGATAAGTACACTTGCCCTTGGGGGGAAAATCGAGGTAAGGATGTTTTTAGCGTTCCCTTTATTATTGTAGAACGTTGTCTGCGACGTAATTAAGAAAAAAACACTTGTAGGTTCAACTTAACGCGCTTAATTTTTTCTCCAGCTACACACCCTTGTAATGAGATATCACTTGGGTTGTCCTCGTTTGCGACGTTACCAACATGCACAATGCGTGCTCACTGTAAAATAAGAGAACCTACATATCATAGATAAAAATAGAGCAGTATTGAAAACGTTTTCTTGCCTGTTGTACATATTTTGTTACTCTTCATTTAATTGTAGCTGGGAATATCCAGTTTAGATTATGATTTCACATTTGATGAGGTCATAGGTAGTTCATTGTAGGTCGATATGGCTTTAGCCATTCCCTGAGATACATTTATATAATACCCTGCAAGCTACCCCAAAGGTGTGGGACAGACGACGAATCTTAAAAGCAACGTCCTAACTGACTGATTTATACACTCATCAACGCGCAGGCTAAACAGCTGTAGATAAAAAATTGAAAATTTGAGGAAATATCCCTATCGCAGTGTGAAGGCGTATTGAGGAAGGGTGTTTGCTTGGGGTTGCTTTTTCCACTTTGATGTTAAATTTTACTCCCGTAAGAAAAGCATGGTACAATGGTTATTCATTTACTTTTTTAAGTCAGCTGTAATGCTGATATTGGGTGGAAAGGTTTATCACGGAACAGATAAAGAATTTAAAATATAATTATTTGATTCAGTTCCCTTAAGCGATTCGTTTTTGTCTACAAATCACGTTGTTAGTTTCAAATTTATCAATTTCTCTTCTTTTTTAGCAATAGAAATTTCATGGCAACCAAACGTAAATATCCATTTAAATGCGATTTCATAGATTTTTAATGGATGTTTAAATCTGCAGCATTTAAATTTTAGTTTTATCGACCAGTTTGAGAGTGGATGTAAGAATTTTGAAGAGATAATTCTCACTCTTACCACTTTACACAGTAGAGTTTAAGAACGACCGAGTGTGCACTAGCATTGAAAGTATATAAAAAGTTCTGATATTCTATAGAAATTTTAACGCCACATGGCGATAACTGCTGGGTCATTGCTGGTCTTAACTTTGTGAATGTGCATTAGCTCTGTTGGTGGTGAACCTGGAATGCTAATACATGATTGTCATTGTTAAGTAAATCATCGATTTTTTTGGAAGGCTTAAATTGTGGCTGATTTACATAGAAAAGGCGTACAAGGTATTAAAAAATATGCGACTATACACCTCATTATTTTCAATTAGTTTTCCTGCACTATGTATTCTTGATATATTTTATCTTTACCGGCTGTTGGTTTTTATTTTGGTGAATATGCCTTGACTCTGCCGATGTGTACCTGAAATACTAATAGATGATTCTTATTGTTACGTGCGTCAACGGTTTTGTTGGGAGGCTCCGGGGACAGTTGTGCGTGGGCAAGGAGTGCAAAGTACACAAAGAAATTTCTTAGGTGCATAAAAATTAGGCATAACTAAAGTGACTTTACTACTATTGACTTTTACCCTGTAAGTACTTAAATTTACAATGAATAAACAACCATTGATAGCAAAATAGCATTCAGAAAATCAAAATTCTTGATAGATGAATAGATTTATTAAATATTTGTTAAATAATGAGTAATTAATAATGAATAAAGAGCTTAGAGTCTGCCTCTTGAGGTGTTGTAAAGAGACTCGGTATTCCTCGAGACTGAACATCATCCATCATGCCGAATTCTACACCGAGAAAGCCAAGAGCAAGACTGCCGCCGTTGTGAACATCGGGTAAGCCCTCAATAGAATTATTAAAATTTATAAAATGGCATCCTCATTAATTACATTTTTATGCGTGAAAGCGAGAGTAGAATGTGCGGCGGTGACTAAAGGGTCCCGAGTTCAAATCCGGTGGCCTTTTCCAATGCAGTATAATCTTGCTTGGTGATTGTCTAGGTGTCCGATTGTGTACTTCCCCAAAGTTATTGGCTGCGTCAAGGAAGAGATTGACATCGTACCCTGTGCGATTTCCACACACTTGCGGGTTGTATCTCAAGAGAGTTCTATTGCCATCATTCAAAACGATAATCATGTTGGAGACGATTTTCTACGACTGATAGCGCTTTCATTTCACCCGGATTTGACGGTCTTCCAACACTGTGCTTGGAGAGTTTTCAACTCGAGTCGAGCTTATAGCCGAGGGAGTTTCCCTCGTTCACTGCGAGTAATAAACCATTCCGATGCAAATACATACTCCTCGATTATGATGTCTTCGGTTGTGTCGACATTTCGAGGCTGTCGCTCGCTGGCACTCCATTCGCGCGTTTATAAGGGAATATGGAAATTTGATTCCCCCTCCGTGTCTCCACAAAACGTCTGTCGGATTTCCGACGGCGAAAATTCAACGCCTATTCCGGGGAGCTCTTTGGCTTGGATATTTGATATAAAACCGCCAATTTCGGTCCCTTATTTCTTGTCGCATTGACGCAGGCGGCTTGCCTTCGGAAATGAGGAAAAAAATATCTTCCTGCGGGATAATGTCTTTCGAAGTCAAAGCTGAGAAGCTCGTTATTATTCTTTTATCCGTGGGCTGAAGTCTTTCGAAGTTCGAAGAGTTGGTGTCCTCGCTAGGAATTTTTTCGCTCATGGGCAGTTAGAGAAAAGTTGAAACGCTTGGCTCAGGGCATTTCGCGAAGATTTTTTTCTTCTTACAAACTTATTGTAGTTCTTGAACGGTACTGCCTCTGATAGAGATCAGAGTTCTTTGGTGAATGAAAAAAAAAGATCGGAATTAAAAGTTGGAAATTTTATCACACCCACTCTTGAATTACCTCAGATGCGTCCATGGATAAAAGTACTGAATACGGTTTTTCTGTCGCCGTGCTGAGCATGAGCGTGGGAAGTAGAAATCATAGCATTCGCCTCAACACGAGAATTAATATTCGAAAGTTGAAATTTATATTTCTCTGATCTTTAGAAAAGGCGCATTGAGAGGTTCTCTTGATGGAGTGAAATTTCCTGTTGAATTGGGTATTTTGAATGCCCATCGAGACGTTGGGTATATTCTCGTACTAAAATTCTTAAATCCCATCTTTTACTTTGATTTGGACGCATTCTACTGGAAAAGCGTTGGAAAAAAACGATTCAACAGGCGTTTTTTCCCGTGGTGGTGTAGAATATTAAAAACTATATTGTGCCTTATCATGCGATGAGCTTAAAACAAGGCTTAAATTATGCGGGTGGTTTATTAATTGAAATAGATTTTTTTTAATGAGTCATTCATCAAATGAATTAGATTCTCTTACGACGAAGTGGTAATTTGCCAGTCAGAGAAGGGAATACTGTCATTGTTAACCGCGTTAACAGGATGCGGGAGAAGTGTGGGATGAAGATTAATCATAGTAAAACACAAGAAATGAGATTATTTAACCTTAAGACACCCAAATTAACGCCGGCAAAACAGTTGTCCGAGCAATTAGGACCTACACGGGAGATATCCTGGAAGAAATTCCAAGCCAAGAAATTAGATTATACTGAGGTAGGAAGACAAGGATATACTCTGGGTAGTATTTTTGATGAACACAACGTCCATATAACATATAAAACCAATTTATCACCTTATTCACCTCTAATCCCCCATTTTAACGTTCTGTAACATTTTAAGATCCCTCCATACATTATGAAAATAAAATCTTTCGTTTAGTGGGTGATAAAACAGAAATTACCTGTTAAAAGCTTATTTATTTTTCCATTCTATTATCAATTCTGTTTTTCTTTTCGTTTTTATCGTCATTAGTATTTGATCAAAGAATGAATTTTTAATTATCATTCTCGCAAGTTAACTGAAGGCTGGACCCCACAACACCACTCTTTCCCAGTCAATGGCGTATCGTAACTGTTGATCTGACTCCCCGCCTCTTTAATGGTACGCAATAACTGGACAGACCCTTAGTAGTAGGGGCATGAGAAATAGTATTGCATCAGCATAAGGAACGTTTTAAAAAATAAGGGAATCAGCGCCAGGGATTTCACGAAAGGACATGAAGAGAATATTTCTTGAGACATTGAAATGGAGATTTGCATTATGTGGGTGTGATACTTGGTCTTTGGGAAAGGAGGGGGGACGTACATTTTGGATGTGGGCTAGGAAGAAAAGATGGTAAGCTGGTTAGAGAGAAGGGTAAGTGAACATGTGTTATGCATATAAGGCCGAAGGGAAGCCAAATATAGAAGAAATTCAATGAGTCATGTGGACGGAGAAAAATAGAAAAGAAACGGAACATTGAAATATTCGATTAATTGGTTGATGGATAGAAAGAGCAAAGGGAGAGGGAATCTGATCAGAATTAAGAAAGCTAGATGAGATGAAGATTTTAGAAAGAAAATAATATAGGGAATCAGTAGAACCTGATGACAGAAATATGTATGGTGTAAGAAGGGATTAAAACAGGGACAAACTACTCAGGAAGATATTATCAGGGGTATCCCATGGTTATGAAAATTGGGAAAATTCTCGAGGTCAATATTAATTATTGGGCACCAAGGCAACACGGTAAACCGAGATCCAATTCAAACAGAAAGAGTTTTTACCCCCTCGAAGAAGAAATGTGAAGAGATCATCGAATTACTTCTGCCTTCGATGTGTTGCGAGCTTCATATTTCCTTCGGGGAAAGGACAGCAGTCACCCGAGCGCCATCATTATCAATGATAATGATGGCGCTAAATTGTTCCCAGTGGGTGTTTAATCTCGTCTCGTCAGTTAACAACCACCTACTTATTTGTGCTACCAGCAAAGATTTGTGGGAATAGGGTGCACGTACCTCTTCTATACAACAGATATGAGAGAGCAGAATTTATTCAAATTTTTCTTTTTTTTTAACTTTTGGTCCCCTTGCATTTCTCTTGCATGTGCTTCCGTCAAAGTGTTATTTTTATGGATGGCATCTGCATAAAAACATGACTAGGGTTATTCTTCTGGAGGTTACGCCACGAGATAGATGCGGCACGGCGCCTCTTGCGCTTGAGTTGCCCGCTAATGGACTATCCGTGTCCGGAATTCAGTCTGCTTCCCAAGTGTTCCCTTTTAAAAGGACCGACCCTTGGGTTAAGTCACCCGACAGAGAGGGTTTGAGAAGGGGGGGGGGGGGGGGGGGGGGGGGGGGGAGGAGGAAAGATTTTGAAGGAAGCGTCATCTTCCCGCACAGATCACCGTGGTCGATATTTCTTGGTTTTTATCGTCGCGCTCCGTTCTCTTTAAGATAAAGGGGAAACTCTCCCACCTTATTTTCGGTTCCCCATTGTTCCAGAAAAATTGGATCCCATTTTTTTTTCTTGTATTTTGGCAGTAATTACGGAAGCTGCTGAATCCGCGCGACAAGCCAAGGATGCTTCTTCTCGGGTGACTGCTGTCCTTTCCCCGAAGGAAATATGAAGCTCGCAACACATCGAAGGCAGAAGTAATTCGATGATCTCTTCACATTTCTTCTTCGAGTGGGTAAAAACTCTTTCTGTTTGAATTGGATCTCGGTTTACCTTGGTGCCCAATAATTAATATTCGACCTCGAGAATTTTCCCAATTTTCATAACCATGTTTTACTCTTTGCGTCGTTATTAGAATATATTCAAGTATTACCGAGTAGTATCCGTCTGTTCTTTTATCTGTTGTGTATTATTTTTCTGTCGTGGATTCCAAATATTTATTCATTATTGGACCGTGATGCACAGCTAAGGGAAAACCAAAGCGACAGTGAGGGGATCGGAATGCATAGAAAAACCGTAAAGTTCTAAATGGGGACGCGCAGAGAATGCCATACGAGTTTACTTTCGAGCAAAAAGAGGAAAAAATGACGTGCCTAGTTAGGGGCCATCCACATATGACGTAACGCTATTTTCAACAATTAATTACCCCCTATTCCTCAATATAACGATCCATAGCATACAACATAACTCTTCCAAAGAACCGGTAACTTTTTGTAAAAATAGAAGAGACTCTCTTTTCAAAACATTTTTATATCTCAATACTATTATTTAATTGTTAATTATTATGTTGATCACCATCATTATCAGGAGAAAATAGAATTTTTAAAATGTTTCTTATAACGCAACGCAAGGCTGAGCCCCTCTCCTCGTCGATAGTGCATTGTGACATCTGTCAAACACATTGTCCATAAATAAGTTTTTTTCCAGCTTAAACTTCACTTCACAGCTAGTAACTTATCACCCCATGCCTCACACCCTTGCGGCGGCTATCAAGGTGAAATGCAGATGTAATAATCTACCCGAACCCTCCTCTCTTTGACGTTACGTAATTTATGGTCTGTCTCTCAGCTTCTTGTATGAAAACTGGTTGTAGCGGAGATGGCATTAGAGTGAGAATTGGGTCAGCCAAACAAATGTTTTCAAAATGAAGGGAATTCATGGATTAACAGGGACTCCTAGTAAAAGTAAGAATAAGTTTGATTAAGGCTTTGAAATGGAGTGTGACAATAAATGACTGTGGAAATTAATCTGTAAGGAAGGGGGTCGAGAAAAAATCAGTCTTTTGATCTCGGGGTTCGGAGGAGCCTGAGGAAGATAAGCAGAGGTGGAGAGGAAGATAAAAGATTTGTCAGGTATTTTCTGAGGAGAAAGTGGCTGGGGAAATATGAGTCGAAATAAATGGGTAGAAGAATTATCGGAAGTTGATTAATGGAAGTTAAAGGCTGCGATTAAGAGAAGTTTTATCAAATTTGGAGGAAATGATTGGATAGCCTTGGAATATTGGAAAGAATAAGGAAGTTGGGAACCGGATTGGGGTGGCAGCTAAATTATTATAGCTAGAAGTGGTCACAGTCCTACGCTGGGATATGGATCTGAATATCGGTGCTGGTATAAGAAATTGCAGTGGATGGTCGCTACCTTATGCATGGCGGAAAAGTCGTAAAATTATGGTACTTCTACCATTGGTTGTTACCTCAAACTTATGTGCCCTTGGCTCCTCCTGTTAACAGTGACCATCTATTTTTATTTTTTTTTAATTTCTTTATCCAGTTCCCTTTTATCGTTAATACTAAAATAAAACAATTATCGTTCGTCTTCCGTAACAAATACGACTGTATCTGCTATATTTAAGTGCTTTGTGGAGAGCACTCTCAGTTCAATACTCGAACCGTTTCGAAGAGATGTCAAAGGGGGGTGAATTTCATGAGGACTAGGCGACTGCCATCGGTGGGTTTCTATTAACCCTTCCTCCATGTTATTGATAACCCGTGATTAACCAATTCTTAGTGATGCAAAGGATAGGGTATTGTTTTATTATATAATATGCTTTGAAGCAACGAATTTTATCTTCGTCTCGGTCTCCTAGCAGTCAGAAAGGACACCAAGATCATGAAACCCGCGTTAATACTAAGGCAAGACTATTTCGTGAACTTCTTTTTATGTCTTCTTGCTTCCATTCCTATTAGCCACACCACATTTATGCCAGACATTTTCGTAGAATCACAGCTTCTTTCCCCTTCTCAAGGAACATACAACTTCAGGCCTAACAACGGAGCAGACTACACGGATCCGTCTTCCTTTTACCCGAATGATCCTCATATCCCGCCCATGCGTTGTTTGTGTGAGATCATTCCCCGGGGGGCTGGAGATAAGCTCCCTTGGTTGGTATCACCCTCAGAATTTATACGAGGTAGTAGTCTTCGTGTTTCAAAGCATTCCCCGGGACAGATCGCGTGATAAGCCGTGTGGGACCTCATTTTTTTTGGCACGTCAACCTCCACGGAAGAGTAAGGTCTTCTTCTTTGAGCGCTGTTCGATTTCCTTATACGCCGAGCTCCTTGATGGATCACTTGGAAGAATGGCTCGTTCTAAAAGCGTCGTAACTTCTTTGAATTTACACGCGTCCTCTTTTTCCAGCCAATTCCCCTGCTATTCTTTGAAAAAAAAAGTAGTCCTTTAAATATGACAGTTTTTTATTTGGTTTCTTCTTGTCATCAAACTAGACGTTCCTTATATTAGATGTGTATTGGGCTGGAGTGGCGGCTAAAGTATTGGCCTCCCATCTCCTGGAATAGGGTATGAACCCCAGCAGTGGCAGATATTTTTCTTTAATATGACGATCCCCACACCTATTAAACACCCTGCTAACTCCGCATAGGTGAACCATCATCAGTCATTCATTTTAAACAGTAAGATAATTTAAATTTACACTTACTATCATGCAGATATGCAAAATACTAGTCCGTGCGCAACTTACATCTACATTTACCCTGAAAGTCACCGCGAGGGTATGTGATAGGGGTTGAAATATCACCAGGCATGCATTTAAAATCAACAAACAATTAAATTTACACTTCAGTGCCTAGTGGAAGGTATTGCTAGTTCATTACTCCTTCCGTCGGATGGGATGATACGTCGTGAACCCCTTGTTGCCTTTCTTTAAGTGTAGGCTACTTCCGACGCCAGGTTTTGCTCCACCCTGAGAAATCCTTACCCCATCCCAGTTGCCCACCTATCCTTAATGGCGCTGTTGGTCGTCTCTCAAGAATTCAACTACTAATTATGCTTTCAATGGTTAAAATACCTTAATCGTCCCTGTCTCCATCCGCGTGAATGGTAGTCTGCTAAGAAACTGTTTTTTGCCGTCATTGCCGCATATTTCCAGTCACTACGGTTTGCGACAAGTGATGCCAGCCCGCCTGCCATGAAAACAGGTTTAAAAGGAAGAAAGGGATGGGAAAAAGAGGATGGAATGGGAAATTTAATTTTGCGGTCGTGGATGGTGCGTGAAAATAAGGAATTCTTTATTCTTTCTGTCTGACAGGCTATTTCTCTTTCATTTCGTTACCCCCACCTCTGTTCTCATTTAATAAGGAGAAACTCCTCGACAAGTCCCAACTCAAACGGTTTGAATCCATTATAACTTTAGTTCTCTTAAGTGGTGCGACAAAATTTAATTGATGCTCGCTAAACACATTCCACTTCAACATTGTCTGGAATGTCTCTTGCCAATGTTATACTCGTTGTGAAATTCAATTTCAACTTCTAATCAAATAATAACATTCATCATGTTAAAAATATTTTACGAACCCCAACTTACTATGGCAGACTGGACCATAATCATAAAGTTAGAGAAATTGATTGCCGAACTGACCGATTCAAAATGTCCTTTTTCCCTCGCACAATAAGAGATACGAATAACGGTAAATATGTCCTATCGGAGAGTAGCAATGAATAGCATTGGTAGCTGCATGTTGGTATGAGTACTTAAAGCTAACCCTACTAACAGAATGTTTTTGCATGTTTTCTTTGCAATTTCTATCTTTTTTAAATAGTGTAGTTCTGACTACTATATTAATACTATTCCTTTTTTATGCATGATATGTAGTGCATGCTTGGTGAGCAATCACCCCCTGCCACACACCCTTGTGGTGGCTTGCAGGGTATTATGTAGATGTAGATGATCACTTGCGCCTTATCCTCTAGAACCTTCGCAAACATAAATTTCAATCTGAGGTTCACAGCTGTGACGGAATCTTAATTGCATTCTAGGTGAAAATTGCAAAAATCCGGCATATAGGATCATTGTTGAAATTTAATAAAATTATCAATTGAATAAGAAGATGCAACCTATGTAAATTTTCACAGAATTTTATTTGTTGGTACAACGCGTTTCGACGTCATCTTCAAGTATTATTATTAAATTATCAATTATTATTATTATAAAGTATCAATTATTATTATTATAAATTATCAAGTATTGTTATCAAATTATCAATTGATGTAGCTATAATTATTTAAGGGTTCATTTTAATTTGATCGCTTCAGAGCTGAATCTGTTTCCCAGTGGAATACAAATTAATCCTTCAGTGTGAGTTAATCTGGGCCTTTAATTTCTTCCGGTATGACTGCATGTTCCCCATATATTTGGATAATTCGCGGAGCCAGGAGGATTTTCCTTTGTCGAGAGTGCCGCTCGTCATTTGTGACCTAGTGTTTGGAGGGTTGAGTGCGTACTTCCGGAAGTCTTTCGCCTTTGGGGTATCCAAAAAACTTCCATCCTCTAGTATCCTAGGTAAAGCCATTTCGTCGTCCCGGCAATTTTTTTCCCTGTTCTTGTTAAAATCTCATTCCCTTTTCCCGTTCGGAGAAACATTATGGTCCTCCCGCCCGTCTCGGATTCCCAATCGGATGAGTAACGTCTTCCGTAGCGAGGGAGGAGAAGCGAGCGGCGTTCCCTGGAGACCGATTCATTCTCTCTGCCTTTTGCGAATAAACACTTTCTTTGTTTTCTTTGCTTGCGACCCCCTCGAATAATAACATTACGACCCAATGGGGACCCTGAAATATTTTCAGGACCCCTTTTGGGATTATGCAAGGATACGGTCCCTAATCCCTTTTGCTAATGACGAGAATCGTACATCAGCCTCATTATCAGAGCAATCGCTTCGGGGGCGCGTTGCAGGAGATGGGATTGGCCTTTATTGCCTTCAAAGGAAGTCTATGTTAAATTCCGTTTTTGAACTTATCTAAGACGATGCTATTTACCCTCTGGACTTTAGAAGAATAGAGAGTTCGTGTCACAGATAAAAAATAAAAATTCCTGATTTCAATTGGATTGCATTTGCTAGACATTCACGTTTACCTGCCTACATGGTGAATGGCTCTTCTAGTTAAATTTTCATCAAAATCTTAATACGTTTGAAATCAGTATTTGTGCTTGTTTTTCTATAATTATATGTACGAAATGTTAATAGATTGAATCATTAAGTATTTAATATTTTATCTCGTTCATTGATCACTATCAAAATTTATGTATAGCCCTTGTGGAGGTCTAAACAAACGGTCTCGACGTAGATTCCTGCATATGCCCTAATTAATATATGAATAATTTCACTGGTTTGTCGCTTGTGTGTCGTGGTGATCGTGGATTCATATACGTATGTTCATCTGCATAGTGCCCATTGCGAAATTCACCGCAAGGATATGCGGCGGGGGGTACCCACAGTAGGTATGGATCAAGTGACTGACCTCCTCCGACGAGTAAGCAATCATACTGGGAGTAACTGCACTATCGGTTTCAATGTTAACTAATCTGAATTCACCACGGGAATACGGACAATTTACATTCACTACTACCTCCTACCTCGAATTGACATTATGCAACGATAGTCTCTCTCCCCGAGGGCTAGAGTTCGAATCCCGACAGTTGAAAAGTTTTTCGTTAGTAAACTGGCACTTGAGTGCAAAATGGAGGGCATTTCAGGTTCAGTTCTCCGTCCGTCGGATGGGGCGTTAAGCCGTGGTCACCTTCGCACCTTTCTTTTGGTGCAGGATGATGCCAACGCCGGGTTTCTCTCCAAACTTCCTCCTGTATACCATTTAAATCCATCTTGTACCTTTCTTCTCGGTCTAAAGCGGCTGTAAGTGTCGGCACTGACTTGAAACCACGTATGAGATACGGGCAGTTTGTACCTGATGACGCCGTAAGTCGGTGAATCGCATTTCAAATAATATTTCATGGGAATAGTACGATTATTCTTCTTGAAACCTGAAGTAGAGCATTATTTTAGTTCAGTTTCTCTGTAGCAATCACGAGTTGATCGCTAGTGATTATATGATATTGATGCATTTAGAAAACTTAGCATTACTGATTTCTAATCTCGTAACCTTATGATGCTAAATCTCCACTGGTTAAAGAATTCCTTTCATCGTTTCATTTGGTCTGAAGGATAGAGTTCCTGGACTCGAAAGCCAACGCAGAAAACCCTCGAAGAATTTAGGTCTATCAGTCCATCTCCTTCGACATCCACGCACAAAGTGGTGTAAATAAGCCACTTGCTTCATCTTTCATCTTCGTCTTACTTACTCAAGTTACTCAGTCTTATGAACACCTGCTCGTTTGATTTGTAATCATCGTCTTGCGATTGTGACTCTTCATATTGAAGTGACACACTTTACAGCGTGTATCACTTTCAAGATGATGCATATGCTCTTACCCAACTTTGAGCATATTTTTAGAGAAAATCTAGGACGGGAAATTCCTAAGGGACAAATGAAATATCCCATTTAACATTTGTCCTGCCTTTGTTTTGAGGAAGAAATATTTAAAATCCTCCCTCCTTCTAATCTCGACCATTGTATCAAAAGGGATTTTTAATGTACCGACAGAGCAACAGGATGGACTTTGAATGAAAAGCAGTACCATGATTGACGCTTAGAAAATGGAAACGAGCTGTCGTTACCGGGCAAGCGTGTGGAAAATTGGTAGTTTCTTTCCGAAGATATCCACCTTCGGCACGGGATTAGAAGCCCCATCGTCCGGGTGGGGACAAATAAAAAGCCTTGGGCAAGGAAATGCTTTTATTGAATGACCGCCTTTATTTTTTAACCCTTCCGACTTGATCGCAATTTCATCCCCGGTCGAGCAATTTGCAAACTTTCTATTCCCTCATTCAATGAGGTGACCGTTCTGGAAAATCGTGCCCTCCCAGTCCGGCTGGGAGTTTTGTCTGGACCGGCGAAATCATTTTCGCCGTGGCTTTTTCCCATTCCAAACTGTTGGCGACGATCTCATCCCCATGCCCTCGTGTTCTACCCTTCTGGCAGTACGAATACCGAGAAGAAATGGGTAAATTTCGCTCAGTTTGATGCGCAACCATTTGTTAGTAGTTTAGCTATTCTGGGGTGGCAATTTACGGCTTAGGTTTATATACCTCTTAAGTATAGTTGGGTGATTGGACAGAGGTAGGGATTTATCAGTGAACGGAGGAAGGGAGGAGTGGAATCCGGCGTCGGCATCAGTGTCCTGTAAACGAAAGGCGCCAAGAGGACCAAGGTTCAACGTCTCTTACGACGGACAGAGTACTTAAACTGTTTTATACTCAGCAATCATGTTAACCCGATCCTACGTTGACGACGAATTTCGTTCGAATGCGTTTTTTAATCGAAGAGATTTTTTGGCTGGGGAAAGTGAAAACTTTTATTCGCCAAAATATTTCTCAAATAACGAATGACTAGGGGGCGAAACGTAGTTATTTTTTTAAAAGGTCAGTACATTACCTCCAAAATCCTTATTCTTTGTCATTACCACTCGGGATTTTCTTCGCAATTTTCCCTACTCTCTGTCCTACGGTTCTCCAAATCTTTGGAATTGTACATCTCCGGGGTTTCTTTGAAATTTTTTCATGTGATGAGAATCCGATCGCTAAGTAATCCGGAGTTGAAAATCCAATACGCGCAGCTTTTTTTTTGGAAAAAGTCGCATTTACGTAAATTTTCGGATCGGAAAGCCTACTTAGATCCAATTTTACGCACCAAGAATCCGAGGCTAAAGAGCTTACATCGGCTGCTATATAATTATATAGCTTACTCAAGGAATGGTGCCAGCCTCCGTAGCCAGTTATGTAATTGCAGTTACATAACACCCCGCTAGCCGCCGCAAATGCGAATGGCAGTGGGAATGAGGACAACAACCGTCATCTGCATAATACCCTGCAAGGCAACATAAGAGTGTGTGACAGGGGGTAAACCATCACCAGGCGTGCATTTAAATCTATAGAGAATTAAAAATACACTTACTGTCATGTAGGAATGCAAAAATACTGGTCTATGCACGTACTGATTATATGCGAAATCTTCGATTACCCCTTACTATGGAGTCATAACTTAGGGCCACACAGTACTTTTGTTAAAGTATCTGCAGCCATTTCATCAGTTGCCTCGTGCTGCATGCATAAGGATTAACTTTCCACTTTTCCCAGCTTAGCGCCTAATGTCTATGTGTTTGGATCTTCTATTGACCACTAGGTTATTGCTAGTCTATCTTGCTTATACTGCGGTCACTGGTCAAAACAACACTTCCACAAGAAACAAAGAATTCATGGATCTGTCCCTTCAGGAAAGCGACCTCTTTACACCCTTCTGGTTATCCCATTTCACTGCGACTCAGTACTCGAGAAGGTAACAGTATTTTGTTTCCTCAAGTCCCATTATATTCCCCGAAACTCATCAAAAAACTCCGCATCTGATCTCCGGTCTCCCTAATTATTGCCCTAATCAGAATCCATTAGAATATTGCGTCCGCCTGGAAACCTGAAGGTCTCCTGTCTAAGTCTTCACCTCGGCATGGGCATTGCGCTTATCTTTTGAGTTAAGTGCTTAGGTAAGACCACGACCATTTTAGAGTTAGACCATGCGGTAAAAACGTAACAGTTGGAACATCTAAAGACCTAGTCTTTTACCAAGAAATGGTTCTTGGAAATATGGCCTATCTTCAGAGATGCTCCGTGAGCAGAGCTTATGAAAATCCAGCCAATTTGCTAGAATCAATAAATCAGAATCTAATTAATCAGCATCGGAGACGACCTCGAGAACCTGGTCGGCAAAGCAATAGGCATGAATGTGATGATATTTTAAGATAAACCTTAGGATTCAGTTGAATTAAATGGTACGACCTTGGCAGTCGGAGCTCCTTGAAACTTAAGTCAACTCTTCTGATTCGGAAAGAGAATAATATCTGGAATATATCTCAATGACTCCGAGCGCTTCGATACGAAAATAAGGCTGTTTAATTTATGTTTGAGTGTTGTCACGAGGGCGCATGGTGATATGTAGGAGAGAGAGAGCCATATTAAAAGGCGTAAGGAAGGGGCTATGAGAATTAGATAGAGTGTGGGGGTAGAGGATTTGCGTTTGACCAGAGCAGTTTAAATGTTTCGCTCAGCGATTGCGTTTGATGGTAATGGCTCATGTAAGGCTGCATTCAATGGCGCAAACAAAACGGACTCGTAAGAAAAGTCATAGAAACATCAGTGGCATTTATTAATTGCGACTTACTAATCCTGTTCAGCTACCAGCGCGGTGAAAACTGCTGAGAGTATTCCAAAACTCAGTAGCAGCTATAATCAATCAAAAGATCAAATCATGGCATCCATGCCCTCGGTCGGATTTGAACCGGCGACTCTAGGTTTTCCAGGCTGGCGCGTTACCGACGAAGCTGCAATTGTTAGTTCAGTGTGGTTCAAGCTGGAAATGTTGCCGTTTATTCCTTTTGGTGATATGGTGGCCGAATCCATGAGGCATCCACAACGAGAGCCATGGTGTCCGGGCAAGAGACCAGGTATTAATAAGTTAAATCAAAGGGGAATGAGAGATGAGGAGTGCATGATTGAAGGGACCTGTCCTTTTTTGATTAACATTTGCGATAGGTAGATGAACCGAAAGTTGAAGCAGAATTCGCATGCATCAATCATTGTATATTTATCGAGATGATATCGAGATTAGAAGGAGGGAGGATTTTAAATATTTCTTCCTCAAAACAAAGGCAGGACAAATGTTAAATGGGATATTTCATTTGTCCCTTAGGAATTTCCCGTCCTAGATTTTCTCTAAAAATATGCTCAAAGTTAGGTAAGAGCATATGCATCATCTTGAAAGTGATACACGCTGTAAAGTGTGTCACTTCAATATGAATCATCATGCATAACGCCCCTTTAATGGTGCACACCCTCATCTCTCATTCCCTTTTGATCCAACTTGTGTATACCTGGTGTTTGGTCCCGACAGCGTGGCTTTCGTTATGAATGACTCATAAATTCAACCACCATGTCACCTTTAAGCAATAAGATGAGTAGAAGGGAGTAGTAAAGTAAGTTTAGGATTGAAACATTAATAATTGCATGGAAAATCAAAATGGTTAGTCGGTAATGAGGCGGCATGTCAACTCAATCGGTCGTAAGTTCGTATACCGCTTGAGACACGACTGTCGTGCTTGTTTATAGGAACATGCATCGGTTATATTAAAGGTGGGATAACGTTTTGAATTGGAAGGCCAAATTCACCCCAAGGAGATCTCATTAGGTCTCACTCTGCATTGTTATTTACGTACGAACAGATACTTCATGTAAAGGATTTTTAAGGCTTGTTTTACGGCCTATATACACATCTATGACTTCAAGTCAAAATAATGGAGAAGAGTCCATGTTCTGTTACCGATTACGCTGAATTATTAGTACAAAAAGGCACCGTTTGCCTTGCTGCATTGCCCAATTAAAATTCGTGACAATACTGTATAAGACGGAAGTTCCCCAACCTGGTGCATTACAGCCATTGGGATTAAAGGAAAAACCTAATTCTACGACTTAAATTACTAATATTTGCAAAGAATTTCAGAAAATTTTTCGCAGAAAATTAAAAGTGTAGATGTTTTGAACATATATAGAGTTTGTTGAACTCATTCTTGAGATGAGAACCGTGGTTACCCGACGACAGTCAATTCATCAGTCTGTTGCAAAATCCAGAGTTCCGTTCCATCATAGCTCCGTATTGATTTTTCTTTGGTTGAAAGCCTTCCTCGGCGAGAAGGAAGCGTGACGACGACACGAAGTTATCTTTTTTTTGGCGTTTTCAACCGCGAACAAATGTTTTCAGTGTTCATTTAACGTGAGTGGGACTGTTTTTAAAAATGTAATCATATTAATGCTCCTTGCTGACCCACCTCCCCCCCAAAAAAAGAGGCGAAAAAACACTACCTCCGAAAGCAGCGCACGCCCGTTCCATTCCAGCGACAGTCGATTTCATTCGTGGGCGCGTTAGTGGACTTTTTTACGGCCCTAATTGATGCAATAAAGCGCGAGAAATATTTAAAAGGGTGCCTTATCGTTGGTCCATTTGCTTCATGCCCTGGGACACGGGGCCTATTATCGCGAGAATCTCAAATATTCACCGCTAATGCCATTCAGGTTCTAAACATTTATGAACTGCATGGCGAATTAGCAGTTGTGTTCGTGGCCGAATGTTGGGTACTAAATAACCCACAACTAGAGCGAGGGTAAATAGTCGTTTCATCTCTGGCCCAAACATTGACCGAAAATAAATTATCTAAAAAGATACCGTCATTTTGGTTACAATGGGATGATTAAAATTCATGATTACCGAATATTTACTCAACTCGCGGCTATTTTGGTTACACAGCTTATTTTTTGAATTAATAATTCATAAAATTAGATATCTGTGATGGACAGCCAAGTTAATTTGCGTAATTTAGTATGTTAATAATTGGGTAGAGGTGGACATGCATCAAGAAGCGGAAGAAAGGTGGAGAGAAACCCGGCGTCGACATCAGCCTGCGAAGGGCGCCAGTTCCACGGTTAAATGTCCCATCTGAAGGGTGTATTACTTCACTCGGAGTGCTCTCCACACAGAACTCAAGTGGGAACCGGTATGCCAACTAAAAATATGTCACTGCCAGGATCTGAACTCAGATCCTCAGAATAGGAAGTCATTACTCTATCCACTACAACAACCCGATTATCTACCAAAAAAATCACGTTCAGTATAGATTTAGCTTCACGTGTTCGCGGAGGCCATTTCTGTGACGGAAGCCAGGACCGTTGGTCGTCAGCCAAATGCTATGTAAAGTGGAAAACTGCAGTGCCAATAGTATAGCGTAATCTAATTGCCATGTTTAAAGAAAAACATTGAACCGATTGGGTGCTTAGTAGTGCAGGAAAAAGTTTCAAGGACGCGACTTCAAGAGATCGTATCCTGTTAAAATGCCTTTTTTCTTGCCTGGCCTCAAATAAGTTGTTCATTTTGGGTAATTTTGAAAGTTCTGTGATCTTGGAGCATTGCCTTCTAAGTCATGAGTATTAATGGACCTATATCTTTTCTCGCCGGCTCTTCTGCCTGTCACTATTTTGAATGACAAACGAATGCATTTCAATGGAAGATTGACGCTCATGGCTTAGTATTTTTTTTTAAATCATCAGAGTCCAATCCTTGCTCCACTTTTTTTTTTATCGCCAAGCTCCGCGCTAGTACGTGGGCTGTTAATTCAGGCGGAATGACCACGAGAGATAATAACCCAACGGCCGCCGAAGATTTCGGAGGTTCAGAATGTTGATTTTAACACTTCCAACCGCATCCCACGCGAGAGTGGTTCGCTCCATCTGTACCTTCTTACATTGAATTGCTATTTTTTGTATTTAGAGATCAGCGTCGTCGGCGGAATCGATAGTCACCGATACCAGCGTTTGGAGGTAACGTGGCTGCCCACTCGATTTTCTCTCCTTCTCTTTCCCTCATCTCATTCCATCATGCGTTTTCATTTATTCCTTCGACTTGTTTTATTTCTTACTTGTCTTCATCAAGCGATCGTGTCCAAGGAGTTCTTTTTCCAACCATTCCTCACCGGTCTGTTTCGTTCGCTGTACCTTGCGAACACTCTTAATGAGGTTGCGACCCCTCCGTTAAATATTCATTTCAATCGAATGCACTGCATTGTCCGTGCTTCGAATTATCCTCATAAGGACTCTGAATGCGCGTGAACCAGTGGATGGATGGATCATTGGAATGGATTGATCTGTGGAATGGGTGTGGAGTGGGTGGATAGTTGGATCAGTGGAATCACCACAATCGTGTGGCAGGTGTGTCTTCATCATTTTGTTGGATAGTTCATTACCTCTATGTTTTGAAATGTTGTGATTGTGAATTATTCGTAAATAATTGGGTGTTCATCCCGATTTTCATATAACTGAATCTCTCGTATCGTGATACTTACTGCCTGACAAAAGAAAACAGAATTTTGGATAATCATTCAGAATCAGCATTAAACGTGTACGTTTGACGTTCCGTTATTAGCTTAAGTATTTCCAGTAATTTTCACATCTCAAGAGGCTATCTCTGTTTTTAAAGCAATTGTTTAAAAAAAATCTGATAGTTCATCATAAACATTTGCTGACTTTTGACCTTACTCATTTCAGTACGCACCTTGAATCTCTCTGCTCTTGATCCCTGATTCTTCAGCAACAGCAGTGATTTTTGACCCATCATATTTCGCTTCGATCAGGACGCGTGTAGATCTGTCTTTGGGTCCCGTTTTGGTTGTTCTAGTTTTAAGAACGCTCTAATCTTCTCAAATGAGTCCGTGGGACGTTATACGACACTCCTCTTCGTTCTAAGGATCGTAATATTTATGCAAAGAATAATGTTTTATTTGAAGGATCTGCGGGTTGAACAGCGTTTGAAAACTCGATGTATGTACCATCCTGACCTAGATACATCTTATCTCGCCCCTACATTCAGCACACGAAATTAACCAACCCACATGTTTTAACCTGAGTATCGTTTCGATCGGTAAGGGCGGTAGTTTTTCCAGTATAAGTGGAAGAATTGCTCGCACCAGTGTATGAGGACCAGTTCTTTTCCTTGTTCTGGTTTTAGTTTCTCGGAAGAGAATACAATCCGGGTAAATCGCCGAGTTTAGGTTTGACCGAGTGCTTTCGCATTAAGGGAATTTATGCGAGTATTTATCCGTATCTGTTTAATTCCTGGAATACCCAACGTACTGGGCTACGATGATGCCTTCGCGAAGGTGAATGATGCAATGACACTGAAGGAACAGGAAGGTTACATTTCCACAACGATATCAGGAAGGATGTTTTGGTGTAAGATACGAGGGTAGCCTTTTAAGTGTCGGGAATGAAGAAAACTATAAGATGTACAATAACGCAATTTTTTTTTATTGTTTTTCAAAGTACTCTCCGCGATAGTCTATGCACTTTTGCATTCGATGGAACCAGTCGTTATAGCATTTATTCCATTCCGAAGTAGGGGTAGTCAAAATGGCTGTTTTGTAGGCATCGACCGCTTCTTCAGACGTCTGGAAGCGCTTTCCTCGTAGCATATTCTTGATTCTGGGGAATGTGAAAAATCATTGGGGCTTAAGTCCGGGCTGTATGGAGGATGATCAAGAACTTCGTCATTTTGCTGTTCCAAAAATGACTTTGTGACTCGAGCGGTGTGTGAGCTTTCATTGTCGCACTGTAAAAAGGAGATCTGATTTTAAGGTACAAAAGTGATCTGAATTTCAGATGCAACAATTTTAAGACAGGGTATGTTGAATTTCAGCAGTATAATCTTGTCTAAAAATAAGGCAGGTGAACGACTGAAAATCAGACCAAGTGGACTTATTTTCAGATAGGCCTATGCTGAATTTAAGACAGCCCTGGTCTGGTAATAATGCGGGTTGCTATTGAAATTAAAGCATACTCTGAGGGGATGTCTTATTTTAAGGCAGGTGCAGGACTGAAAATCACACCAGGTGGGACTTATTTTAAGATAGTCCCATGCTGAATTTAAGACCAGGGCTGTCTTAAATTCAGCATGGGCCTATCTGAAAATAAGTACCACGTAACAATGCAGGTTGCTATTGAAATCAAAGCCTACTTTTATGCGATGTCTAATTATAAATACTAGATATTTAAACACTTCACACGAACACAAACCAAAACCCTAACGTTTCATATTTTTATTCGATGATACTGTTTCACTGACTAAATTATTCAATAGAGCAAACGTAAGTCATAGAATTTCCATTGAAAAAGATTCCAGGACTGAAATGGGAACACATGGACAATAACTTCAAAGACAATATGAAAATGTGTACTTTTATTGGAAACAAAGTAATCCATACACAGTCTTCGATACCACAGATGTGTGCCAGTATCTTCAAACCGAAGCAGGAACTGTCACTTGATGAGAGCGACTATTTTTTAGTTCTTACAACCCTGCCGCGTAGACAAAATAAGGAAGTTTACTCTCAGGATACGTCACTCAGACACAACTGGCTCCCTTCTGCACATAAACTAAGTATCATTGCCACAGTCTCACACCATTAATTCATCGCACGAAACTTATTTCACCTACTTACAATGAAATTTGACTAGACTTCGAATTTTACTTCCTTACGCTTCGTAATTCTTGTTGACATACTGCTCCCTGAGGTTGAATGAAAAACAATGCGTTTTGTTTATCTTTCTCCCTTGTTACGCTCCGCCCATCAGTCTCTGCTATTGGCTGGTTAGCTCCAATTGCGGAGCCAACCAAGGCGTGCTTATTTTCAGCCCGGGTGATCTGAATTACAGATCACAACTAACTTATTTTCAACATGCAGTGGTTAGGGTCTTAAAATAAGACGGAGGTGTGTCTGATTTGCACGCATCATGAGTCTTAAATTCAGACCACTACCTTAAAATCAGACAGCGCTTAAATTCAGATCGCACTGAAAATCAGATCAACTTTTTACAGTGCGTGATGGAGCGTAATGCGTCGATTTGGGTTATCTTTCCGAAGCTCGGCGATCACTTCTGGCAAGCAAATGGTCGTATACCATTGAGCATTAACTGTTCTTTGATTTTCAAGAGAAATCCTCGCTACATGCCCTGATTTGGCTACGAACGATGCGACCATTTTCTTGGCAACGCTGCGAGAGCGAACAACTTTTGTCGGTTTTAGTTCACTTTGGAAGACCCATACTGAAGATTGGCGTTTTAATTCAGGCTCGTAGCTATAGATCCATGATTTATCACCACTTACGATGTTGTGAACGTGCTTTGATGCTCGTGAGTTGAATCGTTGCAGAGTATTTCGACACCATTTGACTCGACCTGCTTTCTGTTCTTCTGTGAGGAGGTGCGGTATCCAGCGGGAAATCAATTTTTTAACACCTAACTCTTCGTGTAAGATCTTTTGAACTGAGGTCCCTGAGGTGTCCAATGATGCCTGAATCTCACGGTATGTAACATGACGATCTTCCAGAACCATGTTACGTACAGCAACCACGTTTTCTTGAGTGACGGCGGTTTTTGGTCGCCCTTCACGCGGTTCGTCAATGAGGCTAGAGCGTCCTCGCTGAAACTCTGCATACCAGCGATAAACGGTTGTCTTTGATGGTGCTTCTTCGTCAAAAACAACAAAAAGTTCTGCGACGCATTCTTGCTGGGTGAGGCTTCGTCGAAAGTTATAGAAAATTGTCGTCCGGTTCTGTTCATGACTTAATTCCATCTCGTACAGCGACTTGGGAACTTTGACACGCAGCCGTTTTAAAACTATCAGGCCATCTTACTGAAACTTTGCATGGGCATTAACCAACTCAAAAAGTTGTTTATAAACACCATTTATAGTTGCTAGGTGATAAGGAACGTTCTATTCCCGACACTTAAAAGGCTACCCTCGTATGCATATGATTGCATTCCATTGCTGAGACCCGCGATCAAAATCAGCGTGTCCCACATCTGAAGTTTACACCTGATTTTCTTCAATGATTTTAAAATAATGATATCTAAAAAGAAAAAATTTGCGTTCAAAAAGGAAGGTTAAAATACATCCTACTAATATAGGATTCAAAGTCATACGACATAATGGTGGACGGTGTGCATCCTCGCCATTTTGTTGGTAAAGCGGCACACGGCTCTTTTCACGGATCAGTTCAACTCTGGAGAATAACGTGGCTTCAAGTAACACAAGGTGTAATCCCATTTATCTGTGCGAGACATATCGATATGCATAATAAATATTGCGAAACATCACATTAAAGGAATTTAAAACTGTTAAACCTTTGAGAATGCGGTGAAAATTTTATAAACCTGTCAAGATAAACTCCTAACAAACGTTTGAATGAAGTTTAGAGCTTACCGTAAACGTGTGAGAGATGAAATAAAGAATCGAATGAGCCGAAAATACCCGGCATCCATCAGTCACGCGACGTTTTCTATGCCCGAGAGACTGTTGCCGTTGCTCCGATACCCTAATTCAACTGTTTCGGAAAACATCGCGAAATTGAGCTCGCACAGGACTCGTAGTAGTTATACCCGAGCCGGTTCGCCAGTCGCCCCCTGACTTTTGAGCTGGGGTGGAAGGTACGGAATGTTTGGAATGACAAAACAGAGGTGAGGGGAGTTGTGTCGCTTTCTCCAATTCCCCATCGGAGGTCCTTTGAACTCCCGTCCCATACTCATCTCTCCCGCGTCCCCGCCGGCTGAAAGATGAGCCGAAAACGTCGCCGCCACGCTCGGGACGGGGCGTCAAATAGCCCAAACGGCTCGTGGAGTCGTTCGACTCCGAGAGAGTGATGTGCAACGTCCACGGGTTCCCCAACACCCCGCGGCCGGAGGTTGCCCGTACTCCTTCCCACTCCCAAGCGAGTGATGCAAATTGACAATAAGTTGGTTGGTTATTTAGGGGAGGCGACCAACAGCCGAGGTCGTTTGCGCCATATAGGATATGTAGATAATTGGGTAATGGTAGGAGTTTTCAGGAAAAGGAGGAAGGTTGGAGAGAAACCCGGCGTTGGCAGTAGTCTACTCTTAACGAAAGGCGCCAAAGGGACCACGGCTTAACGTCCCATCCGACGGACGGAGTACTGAACTTGAAATGCCCTCCTCTCGGCACTCAAGTGGGGACCGGTTTTCCACTGAAATAATACGCCACTGCGGGAATCGAACCCGGGCCCTCGGGATGGGAGGCCAGTACTCTAGCCACCACACCAACCCGATCCCCAATTGACAATAACACTGTCATTATTTTCATACAAATCTCCGACACTATGTATATACACACCGCTCTCCAAGGAAAGTCGACCGATATTCCCCACCGACGGAATTCCGAGTGAGGATTCTCGATGCGATCGATGAGTATCGATTATTCCCCTTTTTTTTTAACCAAGCCCTCCGATTTAAGAAGAAACAATCTCCTCAGGATGGAAATCTTCACAGCGATTACGAATGAAACCAAATCGAACCCCTCCATGAAAGATGTAAATCGGGTCAATTTTTACGGCTGCGTAAAGACGTGACGTTTTAACCCGGCAGTAAAAGTTTTGAATGGGCCGTAACGTTAAATTAATGAAAGATTTCCCCCTTCCAAAGAGAATTAACGATAATGCCACGCCTTTAATGCGGTCCGCTCTCGCGAGGCAATATTTTTCGTTGTAAGGCACCGTAGGTAGTCTTCTATTAAATTCCTCTTTTTCTTCCAAAGGCTAGGAAAATGCCTGCTCGCTCTCATGAGCTCACGGCCTCGGGATTCCCCATGGTATTAATTAGAATTTAAATATCGCGCAGAATTCGGAAAAAAGGGCAAAAATATGGGATGGAATGAAATTAACGGTGTGTATTAGTGCCCTCTCCACGTAACTAAAAAGGAAAAGGTAAAATCAGATAGGTACCTAATTAATCCAGCTTCCTGCGAAACTATGCGACCAGCAAATGGGAATTTCATAATTACTACTGCCCGTCGGCCTTGCATGTGTAAAAGGTTTATATTTTATGCCTTTGCAATCCGCCACCTCGTTTTTTGCATGCTCAACTACCATATTAAGTAGAAGTTGCGCAAAAGACCATTTTAACAAAAAGAGAGGAAAATAGATAGGCTAATTACCCAGCTTTGAACGATTGAATTTGATCAGCCATTCTATAACAAAACACTTGTTTCCCCGTCCTATAACGAAAGAGTTTATCAGAATAGTTTGAAAAATGTGTAGTGGCTCAGTCGATAGAGGTTTTGGTCTACTGAACGGAGATTCCCTGGCTCGAATCCGGAAAAGGCCTTTGAACAAATCTAGTCGTTAAACAGTTTTTCAGTTTTACTTTCCGTTTAGCGAATGTCTTTAGGTGACCCCAGGAAGAACACTGAAAGAGAATTTCCCCCTAACATAATGTGTGAATTTCACTAGCTGAACCACCTAGTGTGATTTAGTGTAGCCTTCCATCCAGTCAAACCTGGTCGAGCACTGTGGTGATTAGTTGGAAAAAAAGAACGACTCACTTAAAGGGGTGAAATACTCTAATGTGTCCATTCGAGTTTACAAAACGTTTACATTCACGGAGCACGAGGCACGGGTTGGTTTTATGGCTAGTGTGTTTGCTTCCCATATCGAGAACCCGGGTACGAATCCTAGCGGTAGCAGAGGATTTACAGCGGTATTTCAATCTCTATATGAGTGCTGTATGGAGAGCAGCTCAAGTTCATTACCCCGTCCGTCGGATGGAACGTTAAACCGTGCACCCATGGCCGCATATCGTTAAGAGAACGACAAAGTCGTAGCCAGATTACTTTCCACCCTTCCTTTGTTCCCTGAAGAAATGCTTCCTCCTACCCATTTGCCCACCTATGCTAAATGGCACAAATGGCCTTAGCTGACGATGTCCTACCCCGGACATTCACTCTACGGGGCATTTATACACAAAGGGTTCAAAAGAACCATTATATCTGCATGGCATTGAAACGGATTATTCAGCAGCTTGTTATAAAATGCGTCATGAATAGAGTAATGCAATTTATGAAGCTTAAATGGTTAAAATTTTCAATTTCCCTCGAATGCAAATGGCATAATTTGTTTCAAATGTAACATCAATGCATCATCATCAGAATACTCATTGTCCAAGTAGAAGATGCCAGGGGCAATTTAGTCATGAATCGATATCCCGACATCACACTAGCACTATACATTCCTCGAGGGAACTAATTATATCCCTGAAAAATTTTACCCGACGATAATTTGGTATAATTCCTCAATAGCTACACATTTTGGACGGAAAATCACAAAACGCTCCCTAAAATGTTCTATTGTCGATATATTTTGTAATTTTGCTGTTGCGTTTGGTGATAGATGAATATTAATCTAACTTAAATGTTTATCAGAAAAAATTATTATTTCAACATTGACTGGAAAAAGGATATTTTCATGCATTAAGTTGCATGCATGCATGCAACTTTATGCATGAACTACATGCACTCTCATGCATGCATTGACTATGCCTTCTCTCACTTATTCCTTTCCTCGAAATCATCATTTTCGGTTTATTATTGATCTTTCCAAAATTCTATCGAAATAAAATGTGAAAAATGAAGTTTTATTCTCCATTTTAAATCACGAATCAATTTTATGTGCGATATGCGTTGCTGAGTTTGTTATTTTGAATTCATCATTTATAGATTATAATTTTTTAATTGGATTGTAATATTTTAATTTGGTTAATATCAATTCAGCTCATAGTGCTGACCAGTCATTTATTATTCCGTCGCTGATGCTTGAAATGTGGTTTATTGATTCATTCTCATAATTAATTTATAGCGAATGTTCTCCGATCTGACGCCTTCATTATCTTACCCAGTTTACATACGTGTGCTGCGTAAATGATAGCTTAATGCATAGTTGATAATACGTAGGTGATTGCGTGCGTGTGTGCCATTCATTTTTTGGCTTGTCCTGTTAGTCGTATTTTTTTATTTTGACTCTTTGCACTCCTTAAATTTCACAGAGTTTCCCTTGGACCCAAAACACTCCATTAGTCTTCCATTTGCTGTGGGAACCCGGGGGTTGAGTACCCCTAGGTCCCGCTACGAATCTCGCTCTGTTGAAGGAAAATACCCTCCCGTTACGTGCATCTATGGACGAGAATGGCATGAGCGTCAATCGGCTATTATCAATAAGTGTTGAATACGCGGAAGCCCTTCCCCTTCTTGGGATGGTATTTTCGGGCCATCTGATGGAACCCCGAAAGATGGCGGAGGAGGGGAGAAAATTACCTTAAAAAAGATAAATAAATGAATGAAAAATAAAAGTGTTCCGCAGAGTCTCCTAATTCCGTCGCGCCCGCTTCATTTATGCAGGACTGTGCCACGCTCGGTGCGCCCCTCCTCCCACCCCCCACCCCCCTCCCCAAAGGTAAAGGTAGCGTCTACTATTTCCCGCAGGCACTTTGCCTGCTCTCACTTTCCCTCACCCATTTCCCCGGCCGACCTCGTGGGGGAATAGAGTTCTGCTCTCACGTCCCCATCACGCTAACCTGGGGAGTGAAAAGCAAGCCAGAGAGCAGTAAAGGGTTCCTCTTCCCCCTTTTATCAAAAGGTCATCTCTTTTTCTCTACACTCTCCCCTTTCCCCCGCCACGAGAAACTCTAATACTCCATTTTGAGACGTAATCGATGTGGAAAAATTGACGAAAGGATGATGCTCGGGTCGGGATTTCAATCGAGGCGCTCCACGCTTCTCTGTCGTTTCAACAAACTATTAAGTTGTGATGTGTCAGAAGACGAGCGGGTGATATTTTTCTCGAGCGCTGGAACGAACGTAGGGGGCTACCAGATTGCGTTAAATAGATATTGATTATCAAGCGTTAGTTCATCAGTAAAGGGACTCGATGCAATTATCAATGTGTTAGAGATGAAGTGTGGGAGATCAATCGCGCGAAGACAAAGGTTAGACCCTCAAAGATTGGAAAGGATAGTAAATAAAGGTAATGATAATATCAAGGTTGGCGAGCGTATTCTTGAGCAGATGGAAAATTTTCCTTATCTTGGCTTTATCTCAGAGGTAAATATAATATAAACAAAACGTAAATCATGGAGCAAAATTGTAACAAAGAATCTTACATTTAACTCAGGATATCACAAACATCCATAACCAGGGTAGCGAAAATCCTTACCGTTTGGAAATCAAACCTTGGGAAATGAGGAATATGGGTAAAAAGGAGTGGAGGTTATAAATGGAATGAAGGACGGCTGAAATTATGAAGATTTAAAGGTGGATTTAATTTAAGAAAGTGTTCGGTTTTGAAGTAAACTTAGAGACGAGGTATGTAGTCGAGGAGTTGCAGACCGGGGCTTTATATAATGTTAGCTGTAATTTGGTAGAATGCTCTGCAGTCGACGGCGGAGGAGGTTTTCAATTCAAGCTCCTAATTGGAAATATCTGTCTTCGTTGGCGATGACCTTGGCTGCGACAAACGGGAGTATTTAAAGAAGAATGGCTTTCACCTTCACTCAAAGTCCTCCTCTGGATTCGTGCTCGTTGAATTAGTAACTCGTTTGAGTCATTCATGATAATGAACCTCTTCCCTCTTTAATGTTAAGCATTCGGATCAATTTTCCACCAGAGTTATTCCACTGGAAGCGTATGAATCTGGCTTCGGTTTAGCATGCGCAGAAATAACCCAGTGAAAGAACTTACCGCCGATGGAAAATTATTTAGGTTCTTCGTCAGGTTGCTGATTTGTTCGAGCCGGTGAACGTTGAGTTTCATTTGTAGCAGGAGTTGTCAATTTATTTTCCATTTACATACGTAATAATTTGTACAGAAGAAGCCAGGGTGCTAGCAATTTGCCAAATTCGGAAATTAATATGAATCGAAATTTACCCTACCATTTTAGAAGGCTATATCCTTAAAAGTGCCTAAATTTCGCAATTTATTTACCGCCCCTATTCTCTAATTAATTAATTCGCTAAAAATTAAATAATTCGCAAATACAGGAAATTAAACCAGGCATTTTCGAAGAGAACACTGGATTTAAAAAATGAGTCCACATTTATCTGTTTGAATTACCTTTGAGCTTTACAAACGGTGTCGCAAAATGCCCACACTGAGGTCTCACTCTTTTAATTGAGTTTAGCTAGTATCCATTAGAATTACAAATTATCCTAATGCTCAATTAATTCATAGCAGTCACAAATTCATATTTTTATTTCTAAAATCTCATGTAATTACTAAAATTATATATGAGACCATTTATTCAAGTATGATTGAAACATCGGTGAAAAGTTCTCTTTAATTAAGTTCAGACAAATATTTTTACCGTATATATCTTAGTTAGCTCCCTTGTGATAGACATGAGATCCATATCTCAGCCATGGCTAGAAAATTACTTTCGTTCATGTAACCTGGCATTAAAAGAGTATGGTGTGCGATTAAAATACTGAGTTAGATGTTGCTTCCAAAAAGTGAATTACACTGCATTAGAATATTTTTCCGATGAATTAATACTCAAGCGCTGAAATAATGCTGAAGATAAATTATTTTGTGCAAATTTCATTGCCTCCTGAAGCACTTTATCTCGGATGAGATCCTCAGTCCCTCACTCACGGATGAGATCCTCACTCACTTTCACATTCTTTTGAGTCAATGAACTTACATGATTCAGAGTAAATTGCTCTATACTTAAAGGGACATTTAGCTGCTGAAACCACAGCCATGTATATCTACATATATGTGTACAAAATCCTGCCAGCCACCACAAACGTAAATGATAGGGGGCAAGCCATTACCAGGCATGCATTAAGTCAAGCATTCAAATTCTATGGCATTTTATACATTGCGGCTTCTTTTGTTAGTCTTATATTTAAGGATAAATCGAATTCATACGAGGTATATTTGCATGCAGTACAACTACCATTAAACAATAAGCCAAAACCCACTGGGACCGACACCATACGTATAAAAATTAGTGACATTTCTTAACAGTCATGTTAAAAAAAATGAAACTTTTTACATTTAGTCTCATGCATGAGAATCCAAGGCCCTAATCGTCATGCTTATCTGGGTTTAGTTTAATTACTCACCACTGTCATTCGTGTTTATCTGCAGGCGGCATAAATGGTAGATAGGCATGGTGATGCTTGCGGCGAAAAATATAATGGTTCAAAATGGTAGAAGTGTGAAAATAAATGGGACACATCAAGTTACTTCGGTACCAAATGTTGATAATGTTCTTCTCGCTGTATATTTTCATAATAATGATAAGTCGTGTTCGAATCCGTCAAATAATACCTAAATACAACCTTGGATGGGAGGAAGGTGTGTTGAAGTGCATCCGGGGTTGCTGTGTTTGACGGCCGTGGAGTTTGTTTGACGGCCGTGGTCATATGCTTGTAGTAACGTCAAACTCAGCTCTATTCATAGTGGAAATAAATGTATACTCGAGGAACATGTTAATAGGGGGTATTTTGGCGTTACATTTAAAGTTGAATTAACTATCTTTTGCTGCCGTCGGTGGAGAGAACAGCGAGTGTATCATTTTGCGACGTCAAGTTGATATTTCTGGTAAATAATATTTATATAATTTTCTTTCATTTTTGGAGGGTTGTAAAGAGACAGAATTGGAAAACTAATTTTTAAGACAGTGCCAAAGAAAACATATAAAACATAACTCTGCAAATTTAAAACGAGAGCCTTATGTGAATATGTTTATATTTCTAATCAAATTAAAATGTCGTCGCTGTAGTGGTCACCACGTTCCACTAATTCAGTCATCCAGGATTTTAGGTAACTCTAATACCTCTAATGTCGCTGTCGCTACTTGTGGTGGCAACATACTTCTGTGACTATTTGTGCCATTAGGAGTGGCTGGGAAGTTGAGTTGACTAGTTTTTCATCCTGATGGTCATTCATGATAGTAAGAGAAGAGCTTTCACCAAGTACTAAACCCTACAGGGTAATTTACACATCATGGCAGGGGACATTCCTTTCCCTTGGCCACCTATGGTTTCCTAAAAACACCTGATGCCAGAAAATCACTCAGAGTTCAGCTTTATACATCCAGATTACTACACTGCCGTATTTGAAACAGGGATATCCGGCGAGTTGTCCCACGCTAAAGTCCACTGGTTTACTACGCTATTTTTTTACTGAAAGGAGTGAGAAAAAGCTAACCCTTAAAGATAGCTAGCAAAATTACTTTCCGCTTAAATGTGACAGCTATTTCAAATTTAATCTCCGGCTTTTTATAATAAAATGCTCTTAAATAGCATAGTTTGTAAAATGAGAGGTAGAAAGAGTTTGTATTATGTCGGAGAAATTGACTTCAGCCAACTCAATATGAACTCTCCGTATCCGCTTCGCTCGGTATCTTCAAGGTTTACATGTATCCCGCTCCCCATTGTTATCGACCACCGTCTTGTTGTAGTCTTAGCAGACTTACCGGAGTCGTCCAATGCAGAGAAAAACTTTGTTCTTGCTTAAGTTTACTTTTAATTTATTTTTTATGATAAATGGAAGCCATGCAGTACCTATTCAGCTGTGGGAAACAGTTCACGTATGATTTCAACGAGTAGTATGTTGACGCAAGGCTCTCCGTAATAGAGGAGTTAAGAATATTGTAGCCTAGAAGGCCCTATTCCTGGCATCAGGTCATATGCATGTAGTAACGTCAAACTCAACTCTATTCATAGTGGAAATAATATATATACTCGAGGGACATGCTACAAGGGCGTGTTTTGTCTTAAAATTTAAAGTTGAATTGAAATAAATAAGCAATTTATGATTCTGTCGCAAAAATTTACTTTATATCCTCTTTCAACGATAAGCATCAATGTAAAAAATGCAAATGAGTGACTAGAACTCATCTCATCTCGGTTTTTAAACTACTTCTCGTCCCAGCTTATTTACATTTCATCAAGCGTATTTACTCCTAAAAGACATTTTCGTAAGGGAGCTATGAATACTGATGACAGAAGGGAGTCCATCAAAGTAGCAACATCCTGAATAAAGGGCGAAATCTCCTAGAAAATTAAGTTGAATGAAAAATTGTGTAAAGGGGGAGCCATGGCCAAATATAACCCGAGCGCTCGAGGGTGATATTTCGTGGGGCTAGTGCGCTACCACCCCCGCCTGCGTGGCTGTGGATTAAAGTGGCGACGGAAGTGCTGATGCTTCCGAAGAGCAGAGCCTTCCGGGCTGTGTATTTGCTTCCGATGTGCGGTAGAAGGACGGGCGTCGTATTTTGTGAGACAAAATTGCGAGTGAGGTGGAAGAGAACGGCGCGGCGTCTATATACTGGAGCGGTAAAGGGAAGTGATATTTCCTTTCGTGAATCACTCCGTGCATTTTTCAATACCCGTAGAAGTTATTTATGAGAGGCGGCTGCATGAAGGTCAATTTGAGTCATTCAGGATAGGCAGATAATGGTAATATGGCAGCGAAATTTTTTAGGGAGCAGAGACAGGGTTGATAGAAACCCGGCATCGGAATTAGTGAATCCTAACAAAATGCGCCGAGGTGTGCACTTTAACGTCCCATCTGGCCGTCGGACTACTGCGCTTGAAGTGCTCTTCACACTGCACTCTAGTAGAGTCTGGTAAACTAACATGGAAACAATATGTCTCTACCGGGATTCAAACTCCAGTCTTCGGGATGGGATGCCATATCTCCAGTCAACGCACCATCTTCATTCCGTTCTCGCGGTCCTCTTCAGTCATGTAATCCGGGGCAGGGGAATGATGAATTGATTGAGAATAGTTGTTTTAAATCCAAATCTGTCCGCCGGGGACGATCCGCTGCCAATCTGGCAGGTGTCCGGCTCCGAAAATGGTGTGAGCCGACAGTTACGAATGCAAAATGAACGTTTTTCACTCCCGTAGCTCCTCTTCCACCCGCTCTGGGAGACAGTGCTTGTGGGTCGGTCCGTGGGGAGCTGGACAAAGCTGGAGGTGGAAGTCCAACCCGTTTACCCCCTGCCATGTGCCAAAAATGTTTTCTTTCTTTTCTTCTCCCCTGGCCCGTGCACCAATTCCTGGTCGGTCGATTGGAGACAGGGATGGTGGTGGTGCCGGGAGTAAAATAAATTGGATCCATCACGTGCCGTCTGATAATTGCGGACGTCTGCGACGTGCGGTAATTATGGTCGCGATGGTGTGGAGGAGATGAGGGGGAGGGTGTAAAATGTTGGGGAAGGGGTTTAAAAGGGAATCTTTGTGGGGAGCGGGTGGGGCGTCGGGAAGGGTGGGACCGACGGGGTGGAAAGGATTTATCAAGCATTCATGGAGTTCGGGGGTGGGGGAACACGGCGCGTTAAAGCGTCCCTCCCTCCCCCTATCCCCACCATCCCTTCCTATTCCTCTCCCCCCTCCCACTCTCATCCTTTACTCCCTCTCCCTCCCCCCCTCTCCTTCGCACAAATAGCATAAAAGCGGATCAAAGGGAAATTTCAGTCGACGAACCCGCCGACCTCCATCTCGCAGTTCCTCCCCCTCTCCCCTTTTCGCTCTCCCTCCCCCTTCACTCTCTCCCTTTTTGCGCGAGTCAAAGCTTACACACGCACACACACAGCATGCACAGAAACGGGAGTTGGCAACACGCTCATACACTCGCGGAACACGGGGATGGGGTGAGAGGGAAAGAGAAGGGAGTGAGCGAAATGTAGAGGAAGCCTTATGTATGGGAGAGTTCCTGTACCTGTGTACGTGTGTGTGGAGGGGGAGGGATGAAGGAAATAAAACAGGCTGGGATAAAAAGAAAACAAAAGGAAAGGGTAGGGAGGACAAAGGGCATTTTTATGGGAGAGGGCTCTCCTCCCACTCCTCTTCAACATGCATCGGGAGGGTGGAGAGGGACGGGAAGGACGGTACATTGGGGTCGAGGTCCCTTGGACAGGCAAGGTTGGGAAATGTATCAGTGCATCATGAATCGATGTGCCAAATAGATGCAATGGTCCATCTAAGATTTATGAAACTCCAGGCCGGGTGAAAATAGATGAAAATAATTGCAGTCAAAACAGTGGGCAATTAATAATATTAATATTCGTTTATTATGAATCCTCGAAGAAATCAATTAAATGGAAAACCATTAAACTTCGATTACGGTATTTCGGTCAAAAAGTTGGCCATCAATAGGAAGGGGAATAATATGATAGGTGTGATTCTGTTAAGTGCTAGGCTCTGAATCCCTGTTGATGGTCATCTTGTTGAACGAAATATCGGTATCGGATTTTAATTTTCTTCCATTTAATAGGATTTTTCGCACTTTTCTTCCTTCGAGGCAAATTGTTTTATACCAATTTACTCTCCTTCATTTTATATAAATGAGATTTATACTATAACTAAACGCTGTAATTTTATTTCGCAACAGTGAAAATGTCTTGATCGAGTTATTCAATGAGAAAGAAAATACAAGGTTATCAATACTATGAATAACGTCAGAAAAATCTCTCAAATGGCCAATGTTGGGAATGTAGATGCTAGTTTAATGTCATTTCCGATTAAGTTTCTTAATTAGGCATCTCACAAGAATGAATGCGTAAAATTAAAAAGTAATAATTTATCCATCTAAGGCAAATAATTGGAAGAATGAGGGTTCAATATGGCGACTTTATAATTATATATAACAAATTAGAATTTGCTTCATCAGCGGGTCTACGAATATAACGGGCAGTGCAAAAATAGTGGTCTATCTCCTGCAATGGGTAATCCTTACCCGAGTCAACCATTGAGTGCATATCATAGTAGTCAAACCATTTTAGAATTTCCTACTCCAATCGCATACTAGCGTCTGATAAGCATACATTACCGTATAGTACTTTGATACATACTACGACAAATATAAATTGTTTTCACTACTTCACTACAAAAAGTTATGATCACCTGCTGTTCTAATTTGGTGCAATCCATTGATTAAGCCAATTTCAAACCGCTGTTGTCACGAGGCTTTCTCATCTTCACTCTCATGCTCCTTAAATGATTTAAAATTTTTTTATTTACATAAGTGCTGAGTATTGGACAGTGACGTAAATTTGTGAATGTACATCTCGAAATTGAAGATAATTTTATTTGCATACCAGTAATGTTTTACTTTACCTTCGTATCTAGGCTCAAATAATCTCATTTTTTGCATTGTGTTACTTTTCAATGGTTCATTCCGCTTTTGTTCCAGGAGAGGAATTCCCGTAGTGTGTTTGAATTCTCCAGTGGACGAATTGATTGTGTACCTCCTCTCGTTTCCACAAACTTGAACCTCGAAGAGAATGATTTATTAGCTAAGCACCACGACAGCCATTAAGTTTTACACTTTTGGCATTCTCGAATCCTTTGTGTAATTCAAGGGAGATGCTATTATATCCATGCGAGTGGCAAACATTCAGACCTAAAAATATTGGTTATTCGGACCAGTCAACGAAACGTCATGCGCTAGGAATCACTTGATGGAAAGACCGGCATCCAGCGGAATGGAACGCAAAATTTCGTATTCCGATTGATGTAAGTTTGAAATAAAACACATAAGTTTTTATCCTGGATGAATTGTTTTAAAATTCTGATGATTTTCAAGTTGGACAGGCGGTTGAAAATGATCGCATTGCTACCGGCCTCCTCTCCTGGAGTTTTTGAGCGAAATGTTATCGGCGATCGATGACAGTAACCGTTTCTCGTGTAAACACACCGTTCGATTGCGCTAGGGCAAAGGGAGGATCGATTTTATGAGTGTAAGGTTGAGTGATATGACGATACGTCGGCGTCGTTTCGGAGTTTTCAATATCAACCCGGTAAAAATAAAAATGTATTAGAAACCAATGTGTCAAGTGTCGATTTTTATGACCAATATGATGGTATCCCCGGTACTTATCGTGTCTTATCGTGTTTATGATAGAGAAGATAACCATCGTGAATACGATGCTATCCTCTGCACATTTTGCTTATCGGATATACAATATAAACGGTAACTATCGCATAGACGACATTTACATGTTGACGAAATAAATTATAGTAATTGTGTGGAAAATACATACGGAAATTAATGTGTGAGGAGTGCATCATCTACGCATAATGGACGATGCTTATTTGGTGGACAGTAGGGACGATGTTTTTCGTCTAGAAATGATTGTCATATTAGCGACATTTTCAGTAAAACTAATATGCACGATACTTATCGTGTGGGCGATAAATATGTAAATATTCATTATAAAGAAATTATCGTCGAAATGAAGTGACGATATTCATCGTACTCTTGATGCAGGCAAGGATTATGGCGTGGACTACGGAAATGATAGATATATTTTAGTGGACAATTTAATGTCTGCGATATTGCGATATTGTGCTGAGGAAACTGCTGATGATAACTATCGTGTGGACTACATAGGTGATGTTATCGTTTGGACGTATCGATAATGCCCAATATTTAATATAAATATGCCCGTATCGATAAATATTTTTATCGAGGATCGATATAGAATAGCGAGTAGGTATTAAGGTGCGTATATATGTAGCAGTGCAGAGCTGTGACAACCAACTGCCAAACCCGACTTGTACTGGTAAACAGCAACAGCGACGCGAGTTCAGGTCTATAATAGACATATGTCGAACACAATCAATCTGCATTCAAGCTAGTAACAATGCAGAAACCTGTCTTTTCTTTCGAGTAATTGCAACATACGGACGATATGCAAACATTGCAGACGATATTTGATCCCGGGAATATGGATAGAATCACAAATATATCTCTCCCCGGAAGGGAAGGATCTACACTTTAAAGAGCGCGTAGGCTAAATAAATGTCAATGAAATGTGTTGTTTGAAGAATTTGAGGAAGAAATAAGTAAAAAATACTTTTGACGTCAACTGCTTTTTCTTTGGTACCGCAGCACTGAGCTAGCGGCTTTAAGCCGCAAAGAAGTGGGTGTAGACACAGCATAGTAGAAGCGATAGCGATGTCTCGTGGCCTACATAGCAGTCAACCGCTACGTGTAAACGCACCTTCACACAGCCTTGCGTGATTTAAGAACCGTGTGGAATAGCGGGGAGAAAAAAGAAAAATCGCCCCACCGCTCTCCGCATCGATGCTCTCCGCTCATCCTTCGGGGGATGCGCGTTCCCGCACCCCCGCTGACACATACACCGCCGCGGGTGCCGTTGTGGCCGCACCCGGAGCGCTACGTCGCCAAGTCATAACCATTTACTCGAGAGCGGAGCCGAGAATGAAGTCGTGGGCGGGGGCGGAAGGAAGTGGGGCGAGAAAGAGGAAAGAAGTGTAGTTGTCGCGTCTCGGGAGTGGCGCGGTGTTCCATTGTGCGCGGAAGGGGGGGAGGGGAGGGCGGACGGGAGTTTGCGACGGATGGAAGAGTCCGCGGCCTTTCGGAAAAGGGCCTGCGGCGGCGGGAAATGATACAACATCAAGCAGGCGAATAAAAGAGCATTAAGGCCGGCGGGAGCCGAGAGTTCTTGAGGATGGGGGCACTTGACGGGCCGACCGAGTCGCCTCGCGAGGAATGAGATCCCAGTTGCTCCACGACATGAGGAGCAGTGTTTGTTTCTTCAGAAAGCATGAGACGTGTTTCGAGTGAAAGCCCCCGGGAAACCGTGAAGATTGTCATCTTCTTTCGCTCCTAATCCTGTAGTGGAGGGCGAGTGGGCTTTTTAGGAAACTCATTCATGGATTCACATTGGGGAGAAACCGTTACTTTTTCCAATATTACTTCGCGTTGTTGTTTTGGTCCGTTGGAGGTTTGAACTCAATTATGACTCCTTTCGGATAGTCTGCCTTTTTGTCACATTTGAAAATCACGGGAAGTATTCGTCTCTGCAAGTTATTCAAATAACTTACTGAGGATGAATACCGTCGGTGAAGTCACTCGTGCTGGGGAGAATACAAATTGAGAAGTTCAAGTCTAGGCTTTTATGAACGGGATGCTCGTGCGGGGTACCGTGCGTATAATGACATTTAGCTCTAAGGTTCGGTTTAATACTGTCTGGTTAGCATTAGATTCTTAAGGCGGACATAAAAACTTCTGTTGCAGGAAGTCTCGATCGTTTATCTCAGTAGGACCATGAAAAAATTAGTGAACTCATGCTGGAAATCGGTGTACTAATTAGTAGTTACAGTCAATCTCTCACATATTTATTGTTATTAGTGCTAGGGGACACCATAAAAAAGATTGTTACGTCGATTACGTTACGTTACGTTACGTTACGATTGAATGACGTCGGTTATTTTTCGACCTCAGAAATATTTAACCAGACAATATAAAACGGGAAGGCGCTGTAAGGACCAATGCAAAAAGTTGGTGGGTTACCAGTCGTGACAATGATACTTTTCTGAAAACAGAAATAAAATTATTTTGAAAATAATAATAATATGTTATTCATATTTTTCAAAGAATTAGACTTTTTGCGTTTTGATTCTATACTATGCTCGGGGAAAACTAATTCTTGTATCTCATAGATTCCAAACGTTCCAGAGACCATTGTACGAAGCTAATGTCAGGTGCTTACGTGTGACTCATCTTTAGATACGGTGGGGAAAATAATAACACTTACTTTAATGCGGCTACCCGCTGATGAGAACTTAAATGAGAATCGTACAGTTGAAAATCATGAATAGAAATGGTAGATGCGGTCGTGATCGTGTATCTCAATGTTAGTGTGGGAAAAATTAGTGTACTCATGTTGTAAATCTCATCGGTAAAGTAATTTGTAACTACAGTCAAGCTCTTACATATTTATTATAAATATTATCAGTATTCTGCCAGTTAAGGCAGGTTTAGATGGAAATAAAATTCTTACCCAAACTATCTTTCATTTGATGTCCTTCTTTGATTCGCATGCTTCTTACCTCTCACAATTGTGTGCTGTGTGGAGAGCATTTCGAGTTCAGCGCTCCGTCTGTCGGATGGACTTTAAACCGAGGTCCTCTTAGGCGTCTTACCTCAAGTAGGCTAATTTTGCGTTTTAAAGTCTAAAATCTAAAAAATCTAAAGTCTAAAATCTAAAGTCTAAAATCACTAAATCCAAAGCCGGTTTTCACCCCACCCTTCCTCCATACCTTGAAAAATTCCAACCCATAGCCAATCATCCATCTTGCCTAAATGACGTTCATGACCATAGCTATCGGTCGCTTCCCCCGAATAACTACTACTCAATGACGTCCCTTAAAATACCTTCTGTTTCATGAGATAAAAAGGGTTTCCAAACCGCGACTAATTAAAAAAAAATATTTGATCAATGCCTACCCAAAATTGAATCATTTTGAGAACTTTTCAATAATTTTGTTCGGGATAGAAAATTTTTCTCTCTCTCTTCTCTTGCTCAAATGCATGTGGGAGAAGGACTGGGAATAAAAAAACCTCTCTCGTCACATCGGTCAGTATGTAAGTTTCTTTTTTATGCCATTTCAAATGATAAGCTCTCTTGATGGACGGGATGTCATCAAATATCTCTTTCGCTTCTCTCCTCTGCTGCCGCACAAGTCCTGAGCGGAGTAAAAATCCGAGGTCCTGATGGGGGAAATTTAACGGTCGTATATAACTGCCACGCCGCAATCCATATAATTTATGACGGCGGAAAATTTCGTCGCTCATCCTCTGCTTCCGACGGACGAAATCCTTAAATCCGTCATTCACGGATACTTTTCCATTTGGTTATTACATTCCTCGCTCGGTTCCGGCTAATTTCGAAACTGAGGCCTAGGGCTCGATCATGGATCTTCACAACGCACGCTTTTGCGTTGCCGCCGTACTTTAATTGCGCTCAGGAGAGCGATAACGTTATTGCAATTTTTCAAATTTCGCCCGGCACTTCAATGCATTAATGTAAGGTAAGTAAGAGGAAGTTACTGTGAGCTGTTTGCATCTAGAGAGGTTTGTAGTATCGTTAATGATGGCGACAACTGAAAAGAAGAATCCATAGTAACTACTTCTAATCGAACGGTTTCATTATTTGGTGACTCCCGACTAATTAAACTCACCGTGCAATTCGTCGGGAAAAATTTAACAAATGCATCAATATCGGGTAGTGATGGGTCACTGGCTCGCTTTCTGGTTTGAGGTTATAGTACCTCCTTCGTGTTGCAAGAAATGAAACTTTGCCAATTGCTCTTGAATGCCAGCGGTCATTAACGAATAAATGGATTAACGGTTGAAATAGTGTTAATGCACCGCATTGAATTTGCATTTTGAGTGAATGCAGGGTGCATAACGATTTTTTTGTAAATTTTGTTAATAAACTACCTAGAACCTGACGTTCGACCTATGTTATGCTTTCACGCCGACTTGTTTCTTCAGCTTTCAACTAAGCAAACTCCCCTTAGTGGTGGGATCTTGTTTATCAGTGTGCTGAAAGATATAAACCAGTTAAGTGTACTCATCGGCGTTGTATTCTTCAGGCATATGGTGTCTTCCAGGCTGGTGTTAGGGTTGTATAATGGGGCGCAACTCATTCAGCTGGTGGTAATTATTCGGGGGAGGCGTCCGACAGCTAAGGTTATTTGCGCCATTCGGGATTGGTGGGTGATTGGGTAGAGGTAGGAATGTTTTTAGGAACGGAGGAAGGGTAGAGGAAAACCAAGCGTTGGGTATTAGCCTACTCTGACTGAAATGCTACAAGGGGGCCCTGATTTTCTGTTCCGTCTGGCGGACGCAATTCTGAAATTAAAGTGCTCTCCGCACAAATTTTAAGTTGGGACCAGCAGTAACAGGAGTTTTTGCGGCTATAATGGCAATGAAAACCCCTGTTACTGCCAGTATTTGAGCCCATATCTTTGGGTTGGGAATACAGCACTCTAGCCACCAAACTAATTCGATCCCCTTTTTATCAGTAAATACGCACTACAATGCATGTTTGCATAAATTGGAGGGGTGGAAGGGGGCCTTCTGGAGCCCCCCTGGCACTTAGACCGCTTTAGATCCATTGTGCCAACCCACATTTAACCTGCCATAACATTAATTATGCTGTGATTTCTGGTTATGTTTAAAGGGAGAATTATATATAGTAATACTAAGTTTACAATGCTATATGTTAGCTTATTTCCTGCTGTGGGCGGAAGAAAAGATAGTTTTAATATGTTCGTTCAGCAACCTACCTCTCTAAACACACGAATATGATGACACCAAGCGTTGTGACTGAAGAGCAGAAGTTTATTATTTCTTCCGCTCAATGTCATGGGTGACAGTTGGACTTTTCCAATTCTCACCCACGTGACTTTTTCAAATTTCACCACCTAAATCAAGAGAATCCGACGTGTCACGCTTCTGACCGTGAATGTTACGCTAGACGTCGGCTATATGTCATTCTACCTATGTCTGCGGTTGCTGAACGAGGACTTTTCGTGGGTAAATCGATGAAATGGCTGAAGGGTTCCTAGAAGAGTTCTTTGTGGAAACTGTGATTAATTCCCCCGAAGAGGAACTCATCGAAAATGGAAGTTTTCCCCAAACATATCCAAACACATGGAAAATTTAAGTTTTTTATCACTCCGTTTTGCTTCCCCCGGCCTTTCTTCGGTGGCTTTAAATCATTTCCACATCTTCCATTCTACCTGTTACCACTTCCCCTCCCCTCGTCTGAGTCCGCCCTTTGATGTTTACCCACACAAGCCTCTTTAGAGCTCATATTTTATGAATGGAACCGAGCCGTCGAGCCTGAGCGAATGTAAACTCAATCGCACCTTTCCACTCGCTGATATTTTTTCTTCAGGAGGGAGTATTTCAAACGGATGTCTCAATTTCAAATCATACCGAGAAACATTTCATGAATGAGTTTGCTCGCAGATATGAACATTTTTAATTGCATTGAATCGAAAGCGGATTTACGGCTTTGTAAAGGAAAAAGGTGCAAATTCTCCACAATGTGTATCTTCAGCTAGGCAGGAATATCCTTCGCTGAGAGTTTGCTTCTAGGTATAAATTGATGGCCTTCGATAATATACCTCATAAAAAACTTTTTGAGTTTTTTTGGATCATATTCAGTTATTGAGCGTCCAGAATATTACTTGCTCGGTTGAACAGAAGTATTCGTAACTTTTAATTTCCATTGCAAAACTTTACGTTATCCCACCGGTTTTGTAGCAAATAGCGTTGATGGTGGTGCGCCTTAAAATTTACAACCAATCAAACCCACCAGCTTCATCATGTACATGCCATCATTAGGTGCATGTACATGTCGCAACCAGGTTTTGTGTAGTAAACTTTTACAGTACAAAAGAGCGGTGAAAAATTGCTTACGACAAGGATTACTTTTTTTCTGTAACATTTTAGTCATTTAAAGAGTGCGATCAGTAGGTTTACAAGGAAATCTCATCTCCTACCAAGTGGAACTAGAAGGCAGAGATTTTTATTCGGATGTATAACAAATTTCTTAAATGCACCCTTGATAAAAATGATGTTACAAGGTTGGAAAAGTCTTTAAAAGTTATTTTTTGAAGCATAATGTATGAAATTGTCGATTTATGTGTAGAGAGGCGTTCATTTTTTCTCATGCCTTTAAACAGATACCTTTAAATTTTAAAACTTAAACTCACTAAAATTTTGACTACTTTATAAGAAAAGCGAGGCTGTAAGGAAGACGTCACTACCGAGTATTGCTAGATTGTGGATTGGCTGGCGATCAAAGCTGCCAATTGAACAAGCTAGACGGGAGGGGAAAACCAGGAGCCCAAAAGTAAACTACTTCCAACTCTGCCAGCATTCGTCCCAGGCGTTATTTGCATGATAACAACGCCACCTGTTTTGATTATGGCCTCCGAATCGAATCCCTGACACTCTAATCCGTTGACCCTTGTCAACCCTGAAGATACGCTCCTGAAATCCGTCCACATTAACTTTGGATCATACAAGACAAATATGCGAAGGGTTCTCTCTCAGCCTTTTCAATTAACTGAAGTACCTCAGTTTCCCATAAAAATGGTTTGGAAAAACAGCTAGGGAAAAACTAGTAACGTTGAATTAAAAACATCTCGTAAATAAATTAATGTTTTGTAAA